>OX411806.1:7628857-8985164 GCA_948253155.1 Leucoma salicis
CAGACCTCGGAATAATAAGACAATCAGAGTTCTATGGTTCTCATCAAGAATAAGTTCGTACAATGTAAATATTGAATGTATGTATTGAATGTAATAAATAAATAATAAATGCTATGATCATATTAGTGCAGATAATAAATAACTGCCTCTGTGGTGCAGCGGTAGTGTGAGCGACTGCTCATCATGAGGTCTCAGGTTTGATCCCCGGGTTGGGCAGTGTTATTGAGCTTTTTCGTAAAAAGAAAAATTCTCAGTAGCAGCCCAGAGTTTGGAAATGTGCCCGGTATATGGCAATAGGCTCGTCCCCTATTACGTGGGACTTAAACATAGCTGGCGAACCGTGGGCGTTATACACCTCTGCCTACCCCTTCGGGGAATACAGGCGTAATGCTATGTAGTACAGATGATCGTTATTTATCATTAGGTTATAGTAAAAGTGTGCAGACAGTGGTATCGTGTTTGATGCCCAGTCCGATGTTGAGAACCTTGACTCTTTTAAATGATGTGTAATATATACATTATTGATAATAATCATGGACGGAAAACATCGTAAGAAAACCTGTTTGCGTGACAGATTTTCTCGGCAACTTCTAAATTACATATCCATTCATCCATCCATCCATCAGCCTTTCAACGTCCACTGCTGGACATAGGCCTCCGCAAGAGAACGCCACAACGAGCGGTCCCGTCATGGGGGATAATGCCGTAATCGCCACGCTTGGCAGGCGGGTTGGCGATCGCAGTGAACCATTCCCTTTTTCCTTTCTTACGACTCCCGTGGGTAGAGAGGGGTGAGACAATTCTAAAGCCAGCCCACACATATGCCAACCGCCATTGAACCTTGATAGAACATTGTCTAAATCCCCCTCAGTGGAACAGTAATGGATTGTAAAAATACCATAATTAAATCAAATAATAAGCATCAAAACAATAATTAAAAGTAGTAATCCGGTGTAGGCAAGCGAAGTTCAATTTGCGTTACTTACTCGTATACCAAAAATAATAAGAGCCACGAGTCGTCTCGCGTCACTCCGCATCGCGGCCAATTGCCACAAACTTGTATTCCGTTGCTACCGGCATTAAAGTATCTGCCGGCGCATCTCTACATCCGATCGTTCGCGCCTCACTGCTCATCTTACAGTTTTTATAACCAATACACGGAGCATTTGTAACACAAGGATTTCACTTAGATTAAATTCAAATGAACAATTAGGTTGGAAACCGCCCGATGAATATGGTAATTCTCTGAAGCTGGTCACGTATTGCATGATTAATATTTGCTGATTGCTTGATACGATTTGTGTGCCTATCAAGTCAGTAACTGCAAAATACATACGTTTTAGCTTTACATATAAATTTGTAGATTTGTAACCGTGGCCGTTTCAAATAGGTCACAGACAAGAGTTGAGTTGTCTGTGGAAAAGGAATATCAACCTATGGTTTCGCTAAAGAATAGGATTTATAAATATAGTTTAATTAGAAAAGAACATGACATTATCTTTACCAATTTATTGATATTGCTTACAGGTTTATTTGGATTTCTCTTTCTGAAAACAGTAGTTGATCAAATCTATGGTCTGAAACAAATACATAAGTACCTAACCAACCCTATATATACATAAGTACCTACCTAGGAATGGTGGAAGAAAATTGTTCTCAATCTACAGCTAAATTATCAGGAAATTTCAATAATAAATTAATCTAGTTGCAATGACTGTCTATGTAAAAAGAGGGACGAAGGGTTGAATATCCAAAAAATACAACTACTCGTATGTATGCCCCACTGCTACCAAACACTTAATATGCAGAGACTTAAACGTTGCTCAATTTGTTTTAATCGTGACGATACGTCCAGCCGACATTAAAGTTTTACAAACATAATAAAAAAAATAGGCGTCGTGGGACGTCTACCAGATGTGAAACATCGAAATTATTTTGTAGGAATAATGAGTAGAAATAAAATGATCATAACTTTTTCAATGTGTGCTTGGATAAAATTATGACATATGTAAAATAGCGGAAATGGACATAAATCATCATCATCAGACCCTGGAAATCATCTAGGACCAAAGTACTCGTCAAGACGAAACAAACAATTTCAAACTCGATAAGGTTGAGTCGTTTCATTACAGAGTTACTGCGGCCACTTTCCAGCTAAATCATCAGACCCTGGATACTATCTAAAGACATAGTACTCGTCAAGACTAATCAAACGAGTATTAACACGATGGGGTTGCGTCGTTTCATTACAGAGTTACTATGGCCATGTTCTAGCTCCATCGTCAGACCCTGAATACTATCTAGAGACAAAGTGCTCGTCAAGTCGAATCATACGAGCCCAAACTCGATGGAGTCATGTCATTTTATGACGGAGTTCCTATGGCCACCTTCTAGCTCCATCATCAGACCCTGGATACCATTAAAAGTCAAAGTACTCATCAAAACGAATCAAACGAGTCCAAACTTAATGGGGTTGCGTCTTTTCTTTATGGAGTTTCTGTGGCCACCTTCCAGCCTTATCATCAGACCCTGGATACCATCTAGGGACAAAGTACTCGTCAAGACGAATCAAACAAGTTCAAACTCGATAGTGTTGCGCCGTTTCATTATGAAGTTCCTATATCCACCTTCCAGCTCCATCATAAGATCAGCTCCCTTGTCATCATAATATTGCATTATTACGCAATAGACACACGCTTGTAAAATTTCAGCTCAATAGGAAATCGGGAAGTGTGTCTAATTTAACTTGCAAGATTTGAACGGAACAAATAAAAAAGCGTCACCACGCTAACAGCCGATTTTATCATCCCTTTGCTTTAGATGTTTCACATCAAAAAAAATTGAATAAGCCCATGGTCCACCGCCATTAAATATGTCTAAGCCACCACCTAAGCCAGAAGGCACGTGTCACAATACACGCGCTTGTCCCAACATTATTACTTATATGGAAGCGAGAGTTGGGTATGCAGAAAAGAGCAATGATAGTAAAATGAATGCGGTCGAAATGCGATCTCTGCGAAAAATCTGTGTAGTGAGGCTGACTGACCGCATTAGTAACGACGATGTAAGACAGCGAGTAGGCCTGAAAGAGAGTATCGGTGTAAAGATGCAAAAGGGAATGCGCACATGGTTGGGACATGTGAAAAGAATTCCGGACGAGCTATTGGTTATTTAAGATATACAATGCGAAAGTGGAAGTATGTAGGCACAAGGAGAGACCGAGACTGGTCTACCTTTTTTTTTGTTAAGGGGGGAAAAAATGTTCCTAACCGCACACCCGGTCGTTCGGGGCAACGAACAGGGAAGTGTGGGGACCTCACCCACTAAAGAAACCTGCCGTGTGCCGTCTCTCCGCCTTTATTGGCGGGCCACCGGAACTATATTACATTCCTTCAGTGGTGACCTACCTAGACTAGGTACCTGTTGAGGAAGAGAGAGATGTATGCAAGAATAGAGCCTTTTGGAACTCTGTTCTCTCCGCCTACCCCGCAAGGGAGATGGCGTGACGATGATAAGTAAACGCGTCTAAGAACCTGCTTTGACATGATACCTTTCAAAAACAGCAACGAATTCGATTCAGTAAGTACCTTTCAAGAGAGCTGTTTACAAGATTTATTATTTTAAGATATAATATAGTAAAAAGCACGTGCCTCACGATTTTTTGCAATTTAATATTATATTTTATACTTTTGATGTAAAACATCTAATGCGGAGGGAGGGTAAAATCGGCTGTTAGCGTGGCTACGCTTTTATTTTCCTTGTCCCGTTCAAATCTTGCAAGTTAAATTTGACACACTTCCCGGTTTCCGATTAAGCTGAAATTTTACACGCATGTGTATATCACGCGACAATGCAATATTATGATGCCATGGAGCTGATCTGATGATGGAGCTGGAAGGTGGACAAGGAACTCTATAATGAAATGGCGCAACCCCATCAAGTTTGGACTCGTATGATTCGTGTTGCCGTGTACTTTGTGTCTAGATGGTATCCAGGACCTGATGATGAAGCTGGAAGGTGGCCACAGTAACTCTATAATGAAACGACGCAACCCCGTCGAGTTTGGACACGTTTGATTCGTCTTGATGAGTACTTTGTCTTTAGATGGTATCTAGGGTCTGATGATGGAGCTAAAAGGTGACCATAGGAACTCCGTTATAAAACGACATAACTCCATCGAGTTTGGGCTCGTATAATTTGTCTTGACGAGTACTTTGTCTCTAGATGGTATCCAGGGTCTGACGATGGAGCTGAAGGTGGCCACAGTAACTCTGTAATGAAATGAAGCAATCCTATCGAGTGTATATTGGTTGAATACGTCTTGAGGAGTACTTTGTCAAGTTATGATCATTTTATTTCTACAAAATAATTTCGATGTTTTCACATCTGCTACACATCCCGCGACGTCTAGTTTTATTTTTATTTTAACTAGCTGTTACAGCGTGTTGTTTTAGTTTTATAAAGTATAATTCATTCTTCTTTTTTAGTCACAAAACAGCATCAAAAGTATTTCTATTTAAATTATTTCTTTTTTTTATCGTAGGTGTGATGATACACCGGTTTATGATTTAAAAACTATAAACTTCTTAAATGACAGTATTGGAATTGGTCCTTGTTAAGTATGCAAGGTTTCAATTTAATCCGGTGTTTTGAAATGGATCCAAATCACATTCATAGATTCCGATACACGCGAACCTAATATAAAGCGTGTTAAAAATAAATTATATTACTATGTACTAGTTCTCACGTACTTTATCTAAGGATGTTACCAAAACACAGTCAATAAATAAACATATAATATCCGCAAAATCACACACACGTCATTTCCCGCCAATACATCCAATCCCGGCATTACGCTCGGTCATTAACTCATTATCCACAAGCTCTCTAGGATCGCAACCATTATCAACAGCCGCTTGTTTTTTACTCCGCACAATGGTAAAGTATTTACGAAAGTACCTGCTACCACAACGAACAACAGATCAATTAAGAACACGTCATGATCAAAGAGACCACAGACACTGGCTTTAATCTATACTATTATAAAACTGTAACATAGCTATGTCTGTACATTTAAGATATTTGAGAAAAAATGACTGTAATAGGCTATATAGGCGTGTCTAAACACAAAACGATTTTTTTTTTATTTTTTGTCTGTTTATCTGTTTGTTTGTTCGCGCATCACACAAAAAAGTACTGAACGGATTTTGATGCAATTTTTTTATTTGAAAGGCCTTGATTAGACTTAAAAACTGGTATACATTTTATCCCGCTGCTATATCGGGAACCTGAGATATAACCGAAAAACTAGAAAATTATTTAAACTAGTTTTTTTTTTAGAATTTATTTAAAAGAACTACTTAATGGGATGGATTTTGATGCACCTTTTTTATTTGAAAGGCCTTGATTTCACATAAAAACTGATAGACATTTTAACCCGTTACTCCATACTATCGGGAACCTGAGATATAACTGAAAAACTAGCTTTTGGCTGCGGTGAAGCCGCTGGCAAAGGCTAGTTCACAATAAAAAGGCTGTTTATATTGTATAGCTTCAAACATATCTTTTTTAGGTACGGCGGGAAAATAAGAGCACACCCCTCATGAACTAAATAAATCCGCTGTGTGCCGTCTCTCTGCCTGTACTAGCGAACCACTGGTTTTGTGCGTGTGAAAACTGTGTGACATTACTTTAGTAGTACCTGAAATATAACCTAAGAACTAGGTTTTGCGTGTGGCGATGCCGTAGGCAAACGCTAGTTTTCTTTAATTTATCAATCATTCCGAAAAGTTTAAGTATTATAAAGAAAGTGTTTGTTTTAGCATAAATACGCATAATTTGTATTATCAAAATTACAAAATATTGGAAAATTACGTCATCATTTGTGTATGTCGCTAAAGAAGTAGGATCAAATTATATATTTAAAGGCGCCCCCTTGTTTCAGTATCTCTTCTCAACCGTCATTTTTGCTGTCATTACTTGGACTGTGACCGTTTGACCACCTGTTATTTCGCTACGCATCGCGTCTAATCGTAGGGAGTAGAGTCGCGCTTTCTACCCACATTTACTGTTAGATATAAACTAATACTTCTTTTAGTAGAGCGACTCGGGTACGCTTAATTAAATGAAAAAAATATGTGTTTACATCGACGGTTACTATAGATACTTATAAAACAGACTATACAGTAATGCCTTACTTCAACATACAGTTACTAATTGCCAAATGTCCATGGCAGTAGTTCATATAACATTTTCAGCTAGTATTTTAATATTTTTATAGCATTTCACATGCTTAGCCATATAAATTAACACAAAATGTGAAATCGAAAATAACAGTCACGAGCAAGATTTGAACCTGCATCGCCTGGAATACCGTCCAGATGCTTTGCCAATTCAGCCATCGTGACAATCGGGAATTCTATAACGCATTCGTTCTTAATGTCTTGGGTGACGCCTGAGATGGTATTCCAGGAGATGCAGGTTAAAATCCTGCTCGTGAATGTTATTTTCGATTTCACGTTATCACGCTGTGTGTTAATTTTCAGCCAGATTAATAGCAGGATAGTTTTTACAATATTCCTTTGCTTTTTATCATCCCAAAATTTTGTATTCTATGCTCATCGTAAGTCCATAATCACAGGTATTTCGACTATTCGTGTTTCGACGGGGTGTGCGGTTAGGAACATTTTTTCCCGCCTAAACATAAAAAAAGGTATTTCGACTATGTCAAAAAGCTTTTTCTAGTTCAATTATCATTATCAGACTCCGATTTAAAACCATTGCACTTTCAATACATTGTCGAGTGGTATCAAAGTACCATTTACTAACTTTTTAATCGTCTACAGCGAAATCCAAAAAGGACCTATGTGTTCACTAGTAACTATTAAACGCCTGACCTGATTTTGATGAATTTAACTCATACGTCTTTGGATTTGCTTTGATAACCAAAGCATCACTGGGAATATGAAAAATAGCCGTTTGATGTTAATTTGCCTATAAGCGAGTCACAGCCCCTTTCATGGTAAGTGGAAACCGCCGCTCTTGGACTCAATAATACTAAAAGTACTGCTAAGCCGCTGCTCACCATTTCATTTCGCAAAAGGGAAGTTAATTAATGGAGGACTATTTTCCACTACAACCAAAATACACCGAGGTGTTTCATAGTCAGATACACGGGAGGCGGTGGTACCAACCCGCTCGGGCCCGATAACAGACCCATTCTTTCCCGCGGGATCGAATGATTACCCATTGCATTATTAGTGGAAGGGTAAGGTACCGTTATCGAGCTCGAGCGGGCTGGTATCATCGTCCCTGTGACTGGTCACGAAGCATCTATGTGTGTTTTGGTTGTAGCGTGCAGGAGATATTCATTCTCTAATCTCATATCCGTGAAATTAAATGGTGAGCAGCAGCTTTACTCTTAGCATAGTTATACCATGAGCGACGCTGTGAGCAATAAAAATAGCAAAAACTGTTATCTCTATCTTTTTAGCATTTTTTCATTTTAAGACGCCACAATCGGATATCAGGTAAAACGTTGCATAGAAAGCTGCCATTGTTCTTTGTCCTCTACGTTCATAGATGCCTACAAACCTTACATCCCGGTAAATCGTGACTGACAAAAGAGTGAGGCGGATTACTTTTAAGCTGCTTGCCTGAAACTTTAATCTATCAAACAAACTTCGCAAAGTCTAGCCATCATCTCGTATAAATCTGCCTTAACTTTTATTACACAACTATTTATGTATATACGACAAGCATAAATGATTAATCATATTATTCCGATTTGAATATAAAGTTAGAATTTAAAAACTTTCCAATTCACTAGTTGAGGTAGAGACAGTTAATATAAACTCTTTTTTAAAACGACCCCGGATATTGGAAAGCGGTTCTATACTACTTAACCGTAACTTGATTTTTTTTTTATATATTTACGCACTTTTTTTATTATCACAACATTATCCTAGGATTTTTTCCTTCTTTGCACTTGTAATTGGAAAAAACGACAAAAATTTGCATTACGATTATATTACATAATAATACAGATAAGAATAATTGTACACATTAGGTGTATCTATTCTAAGCAGTATAGATATATGTATAAAGTCTACCAACCCGCACCGGGCTGGGTGGTGGAGTACAGTCTATATTCTTCTCACTATGAGAGGAAACCCGTGCCCCTTAGAGGGCCAGTAAACGGGTTGAAAAGAGTGGTCAAAAGTGATGCACTTATCCCCAAGATGTGTTACAATTGCAAGTAGTTTAGGTCCCTTAAAGTACAGTACAAATACATACCAGCGTGTTTATCTATGTTGTATAAGCTTTCGGTGTGACGAGGTGGTAGCATGATTGGATCCTAAGCAAACATGGAGACTGTTATTTGGCAACTCTGTGTGTGTACGTACACGTTCGAGTGTTAACTGAACTTATGCCGTATCTGTTTGCACAGGTTTTCATGTGTGTTATCAACCTTTATGATCTCACAATTAGTTATTTTCAATGAATATACAAACACTCTCCATTAGATTGTAATCTTGCATTAGTATAGAGATTTGTATTTTTGTATGTTTGTAAAGAATAAACAGAAAAACTTCTGGACCGATTTCAAAAATTCTTTCAGCATTGGAATGCTACATTATCTCTGAGTAACATAGGCTATATTTATTACTAGAAAAAATAAGAGATCATTAATAAAACTTCAATAATTTAGGTTTATGGCCAACTATTAGGCACGTGTTTCCTCACAAACTGAGAGAGATTTAGGACATAGTCCACCACGCTGGCCCAGTGTGGATTGACAGACTTCGCAAGCCGTCGAGAGAATCTCTCAGGCTTGCAAGTTTCCTCACAATATTTTCTTTAACCGAGCGGAAATTGGTACGCACATACACATATATTCTCGAAAAATCTCGTGTGTGACGGACCTTGGACTGGAGATCGAACTCGATAAATGATATCTTTGCAGTCCTTGGTTTTACCATTATAGCCTAATGCCACTGTTTTATTAAAGATGGTTTACCAATATTATAAATAGGTGTTAAAGCAATTGATAACGCCGCCATAGTGAGTAAGTTTTTATGATTTTTTAAATATATGAGTTATCTTGTTTACTAGCGCCAATGATAATCATTACGGCTTTATAAAATACGAGTTTATACGAGTTAGTAATTGTAAATTAAGGTAAGTAATAAAATCATTATTTTAACGGTCATTATTATGCGTTGATGTAAAAATTACCACTTTTTTACAATAAAATGTTAACTAGCTCACCATCAAGCCAGTGTGTAGTGTCGCTTGCAAGTGGAGCGTGCTGAACTTTCCTTTAATAGGGTAATCAACATAATGCCATCATTATTAAGATTTCTGCGTTTTAGCAAATACAAACACACAAATCAAATTCATTTAACGCGCATTGAAAAGAAGGACCCATTTGTCTTGGCACCTCAATTCCAAGGAGTAGCTAACGGTCTCGGATAGTATTGGGGTCCAGTTCAGGAATAATTTGGATGACTGAGCCAAATTAGCAAGTAAAAAACCGGACGTCCGTAAACAGAGCCAGGCGGTACTTCACACCGAGGCAGTAAATTTTAGCACACATTATAAGTAGGGACTTACCAGCGCAGTGCACTAAAAGCACTGGCACGCCTGCCACCGTTGGAAATAATTTAAAATATTTATAAAACACTACTTACTTACTCCAGCCGTGTGGGGCCGGCTTTAGAATTATCCCACCCCTCTCTACCCACGGGAGTCGTAAGAGGCGACTGAGGGAGTACCAGCGGAGTGGGCAGCAGCACTCCCTCGAGTATTAACAACATCCACTGCGATCGCCAACCCGCCTGCCAAGCGTGGCGATTACGGCATTATCCCCCATGACGGGACCGCTCGCTGTGGCGTTGGGACGCCCTCCAGCAGTGGACGTTGAAAGGCTGATGGATGGATAGATGGACTTACTTACTACTTAATGACACTCACTAGAAGAACACGTTGAAAGAATCGTGTTATAATATGTATAGACCTACGAGTACATGCTTTTCTGGTAATTAAGTGCGTATTTCTATTAATTACAAACAGCTTGTTAAAATAATTCACTTGTAAAATACTAAACAGCAAAGTTACGTTGAGAATTTCACTCCGCCGTGCGCCGTACTTGTACAACGGTGCAGCACCGTAGTTACAATTTTTACACTGCTTAAAGCAATACACAAGCTACCTAAACAATCATCGCTCATGGACTCAGCAATACAAGAGAAAAAGCCTAGTCGCGTACCATGTTCATCTACCAGTGCGCTCAAGAAAAAAACGGTGATAGAATCGAATAACGTTCCTTACAACACGGCTCTTTAGTCAATAAACATGAGTCTGCACTATTTCATTAATTGTACGAAAGCAAAACTAAGGCACCACTGATGTTCAGTAAATATAGTTTATATATTTACTGTGGCTAATGTAATGTAGCGACACACAATACTAATGTTTTTTTTAGAAACCATTACTGTCCGACTGTTGGGAACGTCTCCTTGGTGAGCGACGGTTACAGAAGATTCGGGATGTGGCTCACTACACAAGCCGTCAAGAAATTGTAAGGAACCTGCATGGTTCCCTCACTATGTTTTCCTTTATCGGACAAATGATAAAATGCGAAGAAATACACACACATAATTTCGAAGAGTCTAGAAGTGAGGATCAAATTCGATACCCCTGTCTTAAGTTCAGGATAAGTAAAACTATAAACGCGTTACGTTTCGTGGACAGTAGTCGTTTATGCACGCTTTCTTAACATACCAACAACACTTAGAGAAAACAATAGCTACACATTTATTTTATCTCTCTATCTATCCTCTTCTTCCCTTCTCGCTCATTCATTCTTTGGCTCTTTTTCTGTATTTCTGTCTAATGCTCGTATATATGATCTTACACACGCAATGTAAACTGGTGATCTATGAGATTTCTTTTCACATCTGAGACAAATATTTGATGTCAACTTATAGTAAGTAAGCGATATTTGAATATCTGCAATGGTCATAATACTCATTAGTGATTATATTAATTATGTAATTATTTCAATACAGTATGAGGTTGGGGGAATCGACGAAAACTACAGACTATCAACTCATGCCAAATTAGCCGTAATTATTGACAAAAAGATCTTTCCATAAACAACCGATGTGAGTTGATTTATGATTGATCGTTATGATCACGAAACGTTTAGAAAATATATTACGAAATTTGGTCAATTAGTTTGTTGACTATCGAATTATATCCATTCTAAAAAATATAAGAGGCTAAAAAGCCTCTCTCCGCTAGAATATATCTATACATATAAACACAAAAATCAATTGCTGTTCATTAGTCTCGCTAAAACTCAAAACTGGCGTGACCGATTCGAATAACTGTTTTGTTTGCTCTAATATAGGGGTGGTAAAAGTAAAAAAGGGGAACCCTATAAAAAGTAGAAAAATTTAAAAATTCAATATTATTGGTAACTTTGTATGGGCATTTGGCTAAGAGACGACAAAATGACAACTACTGTCACTCTTTCTAATCCATTTGCATTACAAGCAAGTTTCATTTCATAACAATTGCCATTTGAATACCTTTTGGTAAGTAATTTAAAACTATACACGTTTCCACTGCGACCGTTAGTGGCAGATTTGTCGGCAACGGCACGCACTTGCCATCAACAAAAACTTTACTGAACTATAAAAATCCAAAACTCAGACGATGCAGATTGATAATCGCTGATAAAATAAATTGAAGGTGATACGAAGCTCACCGGGGCGTCTAGTGTATAATATTTTTGGTATTAAAGTGCACTGTTTGTTCCCTCACTCTCATAGTCAGATGGGACGGCGGCGTTCCGGCACAAGCGACCGGGGAAAAAGAGATGAAAGGTTTTACGTACTTTCCTAGGCACGTTGGTGATGTTTCACCACGAACTTCCTAACTCCGGACTGCTATTGAGATTTTCTTGACGGAAAACCCTATAACTGTTGGCCCGACTCGGGAATCTACTGATAATATGCTGTGTAATTGAATACCTTACCAGGTTGCTTCTCGAAGGACAGGCGCAAAATTTTTTAATTTAAGTTTAATTATGAACATCTTGGCAGCCAGATACAAAGAGGAATAAGAACGTATACTTAATACACGTTTGGTTTTAAAAACAAGTCACGCGGTCAGTACCTTAGACTATAACCACAGTAAATATATAAGCTAAAGCAGTAGTGAAACTAGGCCTATTCGTTGAAATAATTACCTACGCTTCGTTGGAGCGTTAGGGTTGTCCCTGTAAGTTCACACAAATTAGCACCCCACCACGTGTTGATGTGGTTCGTGTAAAACAATGTTTACGATTATCCTAATAACTAAATCTGTAACAGAGCTATGTCTGTACATCGAAGATAGTAAATGTGACTATATTAGGCTATTTGTGTGTGTCTTTTTTTTCTTTCTTCGTTTCATCCTGCTACTACTATATTGACGTATAACTTAATAAACTAGCTTTTGTCTGAGCCAAAGCCGCAAACAAAAGCTTTTAATGTTTATAACACATTGTGGATATTTATTTTTTAAACATTTTCGGGATAAAAATAAAGTACCTAAATGTATCATTATGCCAGATTTTTTTTCAAATTAATATTTATAGTAATATTTGTATACTGTAAGTATTTAAATTACAAATCATTCCTCTTTATAATATTAGTTATAAATTTATTACGATTCATAGAACAACTCAAATAACGCATGACACAACCACTCATCCCGACGCGACACCCGATACTTTCAGCACTGCCAGGGGTGCTTAGATTTCCTGGCCACCTTAGGGACCTCGGAGGTGGTCAGGAGGATCGGGGCGCTAGGGCTTAGGGTGGCCCTGGACAAGTCTGAGATCCTACTTTTCCATGGGCCCCGACGTCGGCCACCTGCTGGCGCCTCGATCACAGTGGACGGGGTCCAGATTTGGGTGCAGGCCCTTATTATTAAGTATCTGGGCCTGGTGCTGGACGGGCGGTGGCGATTTCGCGAGCACTTCCGCCAACTGTCCCCGAGGCTAGTCGGCGCAGCGCCCGCCTTTGCACGGCTCATGCCGAATATGGGCGGACCCAACAATGCGTGCCGACGGCTTTACGCGGGGGTGGTCCAGTCGATGGCGCTGTACGGCGCACCCGTGTGGGCAGGGTCCCTGGACGCACTGAACAAGGCTCTTCTGTGGAGACCACAGAGAGTCGTTGCGTCCAGGGTCAAACGAGGATACCGCACGGTGTCGACAGAGGCGGCCTGCGCGTGCTGCAGAAGTGGGCGGGGCGACGGCATGGAGTCCTTACCTTCCGGCTCGTGCAGATGCTGTCGGGGCATGGTTGCTTCGACAGATATCTGCACATAGTCGCAAGGAGGGAAACGACTCCGGGCTGTCACCACTGCGGCTGTGACGAGGACACGGCGCAGCACACGCTCGAGTCGTACCCGGCTTGGGCCGAGCAGCGCCGTGAACTCGTCGCGGAAATAGGGGGGGACCTCTCCCTTCTGCGAGGACGCTGCCTTCTGCCAGGAGTTTATCTCGCGGAAGGAAGCGGCGGAGAGGGCCAGGGAGGAGGATTCTTCCTCTGACCCAAACCGCCGCCAGCGACCGGGGCGGCGCAGGCGCAGGTACTTGCGCCCTAGCTGAGGCTGCGGGTGGATGGACCGGGGAACGTCCGCCACCCGCAAGGCCTCCCGCGTAAGTGCGACGCTCAATGTGCGGATGCGTCGCTCAGTAGAGGGTACCCGAAAGGGTAAGCCGCCGGCGGACCACCGAAGGAATGTAACATAGTTCCAGTGGCCCGCCAACAAAGGTGGAGAGACGGCACACGGCGGGTTTCTTTAGTGGGTGAGGGCCCCACACTACCCTGATCGTTGCCCCGAACGACGGGGTGTGCGGTTAGGAACATTTTATCCCGCCTTAACAAAAAAAATAAAGGGGGTGCTTAGATTCTAGTAGAAGCGTGTGTCTGTGTGAGTGTGCCGTTTCTAACGATTTGTTCCTAGTTTCCGTACTGGTTTATATATCTACTGTGCTATAACTTTAGTTATGACTACAATTTGGAGTTAGTCGCCTGTAACTGGAGACAGTGGCCTCCACTTAATGTAAACATAGAACTCAAGCAAGTCCAGACATAGGATTAAATAAAATATTTAAATTTAAAAATAATCATATATCTAATGTAGAAGCCATTTCCTAAGGTAGTATTCGTAATACGGAACGTGTTCTGAATTAATACAAGCGTGTGAAATAATGCATGCTACGTGACGTATTATTAACAATAATATGATTATACTAACACTCATGTGAGTAGATGGAGTCCCACATGATTATATTACGACGTCGTTTACGTGTATTTGATTATGATAATATACTTAATGACACAACAAACGGCTCCTTAACTATAAACTTTAAACGAAAACATTTTTTCTTTATAGACATTTTTTTTAAGGCGGGAAAATGTACCTAACCTCACACCACTTAAACGGCGGCGCTAACCCACTATATAAACCCGCCGTGTGCAGTCTCTCCGCCTGTACTAGTTATATTGTTGAGCAAGTCGATGACACTGGCCCAGATTTGGCAAATGCCTCCTCCATTTCATTCCACCAAGTTCTGTTTATTACTTTCCTAGTCCATGTTTTTCCTTCCATGGCTAATATATTTTTCTTCTTTCCACCTTAGAAATTGTCTACAACGCTCACGGCACACTAAACCTAAAATCATTTACCAACCATCCCACCAATAACAATAAAACAAAGTGAAGAATTTACCGAAGCAGTTATGCACACATTTTTTTACTATTTAGAAGTTTGCTTTATTTTGGTAATAAGACAATAATAATTTGAATATACATACAATATAGTCTACGAACGAGGACTTCGGGCCTAAAATCGCTCCCGCTAAGAGACCCCGAGACCGAGACCCGCTCAAAAAGGTCCTGGGACAGTAATGATGGGTTAAGAAAGAAAAAGAACTCTACTCTACTTCACACAGAACTTAGAGAGTTCTGGCTAATCCGGGCATTTGATTGAACTGACTGAATATGAATAATATAATACGAAACGAAATGTAACGCTTAAAATCGCTTATTTATTTTATGATAACATATCAATATTCAATAGATAGATAAGTCAGATCAGGCTTCCGTCCCTAAGAGACCCTACTATCTGCCACTACACTACCACCTTAAGGAGTAGTAAGGACTAGGAGGACATGGAATTTGTATAAATAATATTTGTATAAATAATATTTATACAAATTAGGGGTTTGCACCGGAGCAGCTAAAACCGGAGAATCACCGGTAATTTACCGGTAAAAGAAATCGATTAAAACTACCGGAGACTAATCGATTAATCTCCGGTGATCGTATCTGATCTTACGAAAAATCTTAAATCGTGGAATAAATAATAAAAATACATATATTTGTCAATATTATCTATTATTTTACTACTTTTATTTATTGCAACTAGGTTTTAGTCATGATAAGGGATTTGTTTCTTTCGAATGAGACAAATTATTTCTGCCATTAACTCAAACCGCTTTTGTCCATTTACGTGATTCATTTCAGCAGCTACTAGTTTTCCAAATAATTCATTACATTTTACATGGTTATTTTCTTCATTTTCAGTTTGAGTCCCATTGTCATTTTTCAGTACAGTATGTCTTTTTGTAGAAATATTTGTAGAGTGGGAACTTCTTGTTGTTCATCCGAAAATTGTGGAGACCTCCTTTGCATGCGCAAATAAAATTAAATAAAATTAAATTCTTCCAATAGATCTTAAAAAAAAATGTTCATTAATTCCTATGTTGATATTGTCATAAAATAAATTCATACAATCTATAAAATTAAATTCATAAATTTAGCTTACCTTCACTCGCCATCTTGACTTGATCATCTCGCAATTTTTGACGGTTCGATATACCCAACACGCAAAGTTCTGGGATTACCCCTTCAGTCGTGCAGTCATAGACAAAAATAATATTGACTCTGATGACGGTTATTTGTTGATTATTTGTTGCTTAATTTGGTCACTAAATCATTAAGTAGTTCACGTAACTTATTTTTATCGTTATTTATATGCGCAACTTTTAGCTTTTAAGTCAATAACAGTATACCTCTACTTACATAACTTATTTGAATTTTGTGTTAGCATTTCAAATAAAATGTACTTACTTATCCCAAAATGATTTACCTACCTATAGCTTATTTATAGGATATATATAATATTATATTTATTGCCAACATAAAATGCGACTATTTGTAGGCATTGCATTGGCAATTTGACTATATATAAACTCAAATTATAATGAAAAGATAATTCTATTTAATCCCATATTATATTTTTTAGGTTTAAAATGCCACGTACCTTAGAAAAACCTAAAGAGCTACTAGATATTTCCAAAAAATTTTTGAGATTGCAGTTTAACAGTAAAAAGTAAGCAGCTTACAAATTATGTTACTGCAAAAAATGTTCAATATATACACCACAAACCTTCTACACTGAGCGACCGAGTCCTTGCCAAAAAAGTCTTGAAAAGTGATACTATGGGTAGATCACCTAAGTTACCAATAGAAGCACAAACAAGGCTGGCTAAATGCCTAAGGGCGTTAGAGAAATTGGGCATTGGTAAACCCAGATAAATCCAGAGAAGTTCGTGATATTGTTACTAAGTTCATAAAAAAAAACTAATTTAAGTCTAATCAATAAATAATCTGATTCAAGAATATCACACATTAGTTAATTATATACCGGGGGAGTGGGCCGCAGCACTCCTTCGAGTATTAACAACAACCACTGCGATCGCCAACCCGCCTGCCAAGCGTGGCGATTACGGCACTATCCCCCATTCTTGGGGAGGCCTATGTCCAGCAGTGGACGTTAAAAGGCTGATGGATGGATGGATGATATTGAAAAGTAAGGCATAGTTGCTATGGGAAATAGCTTGTACATTCAAGACTTGAATTACTTTTACCTACTGCTACCGTTGTTTGTTGCCTAAATATCTACTTGAAAAATTTCATTGATTTTACCTACTTATTTTTAAGTTTATGATTTTCACTCCTATAAAGTTTGAGAATCACATTTTTATTTCATTGTCGAACGGGGCAAGAGCGGCCAAGATACGAAACATTCAAGACTGTTGTAAAAGTAAACTTTGACTGGGGTTAGACCGGAACAAAATTCTTTATGTACTTTATCAATACGACAAAATTGGCTTTTTCTTTTTTCATAAAAATATTTTAGAAGTCCGTTAACAAAGCAGACTATTGAAATAAAAATATTCTTTTAGTCTTACAAGAACATCAAAAAACCATCCGCTCTTATACCCCAACATACCTTATGCTTTTTCTCCGGTGATCACCGGTGAACAACCGGGAGATCGCTAAATAACCGGTGAATTCAATCGGTTGTCAAAATCCCGCTCCCCCGGTGCAAACCTCTAATACAAATCCCATATATATATATATTAATAAATATAATATATATCATTTGTTTATATAAGGAATCTTTCACAAAAGTAGGGGTCAGAAGGTATTTAGCCCACCAGAAGCGTAACAATGGTGGTGGACGTCACGCAGACGCGAGACAGAACCAATCATCATTCCCCGTTTAACCTTTGGAAAGATCAAATTACCAACGCACGTATCGCACTCTACACTAAGGTTGTGAGCGAAACCATAACGCGAGCTATCTTCGATTTTAACGCCATCTATCGAGACAAAACGTAATATAATATACTTTCAGTTTCGGTCGTAGTAGGTACGTCATAAATATAGTATATATATATTGACGTACAGTATACATATACTATATCTATGAGGTACGTAATGGATTTTACGTTCATTCATATACGTGTTTACAATAAAAACCAAATTATGATTGCTCTGATTGCTGTATTAGTTGGATAGTGTAATAGAGAATTGCTAATTCGTTCATAATATTAATACCTAATTGAAAAATCTAAATTATTCAGATCTGTGCAAGCAGGTGCAACCTAATCAGAATAATTTCATTACATTGATATAAAAATAGAGCATTGCATTGCAAAAGGAAGATGTAGTTTTTTAATTACTCCATACCATTCTGTAAGTTATAAAAATTGCAAAGATAGAAACGCCCCTATTTTGGCGTTACCGTGCATGAGTGCTGTAAAGTATTCGAAAAATTCCGTAAAAGTAGTTTTATTTCATAAATCTACCTTTTTTATACTACATGGCAGCATGGCGAACAAGCATACGGCCCACCTGATGGTAAGCGGTTACCGCAGCCTATAGACACTAGCAACACCAGTGGCTCGCCATCTCAAAGGGATAGGAGTTGGATAGGAATAATAATAAAATAATAAGGAGAGGAGAATAGGTAGGATACTAAGGAGAGGATAGGGAGGGGATTTGGGCCTCCGGCGCTCTCACTCACCATACGAAACACAACGGTACTAGTAACTACCGTTGTTACACGCTGATCTATTGTGAGAGGGTGGTACTCCGATCAAGCCGGCCCATTCGTGTTGGGATAAGCAAGGCTCTACCACTAGACATCTCTTATTATCGAAATCTATTTATTATTATAAAAAAGACGGAAAAGATTTTTTTAAATATGTAAAAATGTTGTCAAAACTGCACCTGTAGGTACCAAAGTTTTTTTTACCAAAGTACCTACCAACATTTTCATATTATAAGAAAATATATGTAAGTAGAAACACTTATAATATAGTATTTATTACTGTTGTGAAAATCGTTAAGACACAAGTACCTACAAGTGTTTACTATAGAATAATACAATAACCTAAAACCTCTTAACATTGTGAACTATGACATCATGTTTTATTCCATCCAATAGCACTGCGTTTTAGAATTATCTGCGGGAGATTTAAAATATTAACTTTTTAACTATTAATTTTTAAAATTAAACGGGAAATCAATTTTCAGCCGCAAGCATGGGATTACCAATTAAATATTTTTTTGTGTGAAACTGACCCTAACAATGTAAACCAATCAAAAGTTCTACCGTGATGTTATCAACAAACAGGTGTCGGGCATGACAGGTAAGTCGAAATTCGAATAAATTAAGCTAGGTGACAAAGCGTCCCTTCGCATAAATAAGAAGAAACTTTAATCGATCTGTCACTCAAATGAAATGATAGAGAACGGGTGAATTATTTTAGATGAATTAACCGACAACGCCTGACATAAAATGAATAAGGGATAAGGATCTCTGTACAAATTATTTGTTTTGTAAGGATCTGAGGTACCTACTTAACTACAATGTTACTGCGTATTACGACTATGTTTTTATATATGATAATTAACAAATATAAATACAATGTTTCAAATATGTCTTACGTAGCTCTGCATTTTATACCTAGCTTAAATTTAGAAACATACTTTCACATTACATTTTAAAACAATATTATAAAGTAATGTGCATATTTAGATGATAAAGGAGATAATTTTGAGTAGATCTACTACTTAGGATTTTATACATTTATGATGAGTTCATGCCAGCTAATGCACGCTCGTAAATACGAGATGTTACGTACGAAAAACGTATATAAGTACCTACCTACAGTCGAAATAGGTTGAGCGAGAGTTCATGGACCTACAATATCTTTCTTGAGTAAGTAAAGATTTCTTACACAATACAGACAATATAGTAAATAACTAGTCTAGTGATAAATATGCTAGTTTTCTCACTTTTTCATTTGTTATAAACCACATTTTTCATTTTAACATTTTGAATAACGTAACGTGCCCAAACCTTTACAATTTATAGTAATCAACCGCAATAAGTTCGACAAATAATAACATGTCGGTACACATGCACATCTGGTTATTTTAATCAATGTAATACTAGTATTGTACAACATTTAAGTGATTTAAGTAATAGAGGTACAGAAAAGTAGCCGTAGCTCGTTATAGAGATCCGCGAGGAAAAAATACTTTCTCTTATAGAGGTTCCGTTTCTCACCTTTAAAGATTTTAGAGGGTTAAAATTACTGAATCTGATAATTACTTGACCTTTAAAGTAGATATGATTCGCACTCATTAAGTGTATCTGGCACTTACGATAAATATAAGGCCGATAATACAAGCTAGACTTGTTAATTTGTGATAGCGTCCAAATGTAAGTGGCAATATTCATGCAAATTTTACTAAAAACAATGACATCTTGCTGTATAATTGACTGTAAAGTTAGGCTTGAACGAAATCAGTCAAACATGTCCTACGATCGTTAATACTACATCACTGCATCTTATTGAGGCTAGCAGGTTGAGTGAGTTCATAATGAGTAAGTAGGTATATTCACAAAGTCATGCAGCATGACTTCATACTTTCCGTGATTTTGTAATGAATCAGTCATTTCGCTTTCACATAATAATATTATTAATAACGAAGTTTCGATAGTAAGCACTCCTAAGCGTAAGATGCGTGCCTTGCATCGCGAAATAGATAGGTACCTAGTTCTTGTGCAGTTGTGTAGTCCACTAGTGGATCCCATTGCCTGTACGTCTATAGATATTTTACATGGTAAATTTTTTATCGTATATAGGTAGGTAATAGGTATTATACTCCAAGCAAAAAATGAATTTCAATGAAAAAATAGAGCTCCAGTCATTTAAAAATATCCGATTCAATCAAGCGTAAACCGTTTTCATTTTATATTCAAATTGGTATAAGTACACGTTTAACAGGCGTTGCTTTGTTTCGTAAAATCATTTAATTTCAGTAATAATGATATAGCATAAATATATGATGGGGTGCAGCTCAGCCCAGACGTCGATGTTAGTAATTTTATAATTAACAAGTGGACCCAACAGACGTTGTCCTGTCCAAATATTGGCCTTTTACATTAGAAAAAATTAAACAAAAAAAAAACCTGAAATCCTATCGTGGCGCCATCTACCGGATCCAAATGTGAATCTAAACCATCTCGGTACTTAGGCAAACATTCACAAATAAATAGAAGAAAAGGTCCTGAAATCCTATTGTGGCGCCACCTATCGGGTCCAAATGTGAATCTAAACCGGATGGTGGAACCGAATCCCCCTGAACTCACACAAAAATTTCATCAAAATCGGTCCAGCCGTCTAGGAGGAGTTCAGTGACATACACACGCACACAAGAAATATATATATATAATGATTAGTTAGGGGTCTTAAAGTTCTTTGTTCTGTCATCACAAATAAATAAAATTGAAATGTCTGTTTGTAATGCTAAATAACAGCATTTTACCAAGTAAATGCATGTTATGGAGTTATATACTTTACCTATACCTATAATTTCTGTCGGAAGTATTTGCATTGGTATAATGTAGATATACAAATACTTCCGACAGATGGCGCAGGCATCACCCAAGACGTTAAAAATAAATGTGTTATCTAAATTCCCAGTCCCGAAGAATTGTCACGATGGCTCAATTGGCAAAGCATATGGGACGGTATTCCAGGAGATGCAGGTTCAAATCCTGCTCGTGACTGTTATTTTCAAATTCACATTTTCACACTTTGTGTTAATTTATCTATCTCTGTAAGTTTCGGCTAATCTCCGGAACGGCCTAACGGATTTGAATGGGACTTTCACTAACAGTCAACTGATGTTATAAGAAGTAACTTTGCCTACTTTTATTTTGGAAAAATTATTAGGATTCCGTGCGAAAAAAGAAAACTAAATCCCACGCGGACGAAATCGCGGGTAGCAGCTAGGAATAAATATAGAAAGTTGCGAAAAGAAAAAAATACTCGTCTAAAACTTTTATATAATTTACATAGAAACTTGCTCGATTACTGCTTGTAGCTATAAAACCTCACAACCAAAAATAGTCACCAGGCTGGAACTTGTTACCGCGTTGCTAAGGTTATTTTCATTATCCAATTTGCCACGCTCAACACTCGAGTAATCAATACCGCATAACATCATCTTACGAATGACAAGACTCAAATAGCGATTATATTTTTTAGCCATTCGGGTAAACAGATGCGACTGGTTAACATAACATAAAGTCTGAACATGTAAAATAGAAAATGATATGTAGAGACGAGCAGGATTTTTTTCTGACGGACAAAAAGTACACCTAGGCTAAACCATTTATTTTGAGGATCACACCCATAACACTCGGCACTGGAGATCGGTATCTAACCAGTCCGCCAGCTGTGCAGTCTGCGTCCCCTGGATTACCAGAATACGTTATAAAAATTGATAGTCCCGAGCAATGTCACGATAATTCAATTGGTAGAGCGTCTGGTACGGTAATGTAGGAGATACAGGTTCACATCATGCTTATGGCTACAATTCTCTATTATATTTTCATTCATATTTTCGCAATTTGTTGTAATATTAATATAAAATAATAATAATCCTCTTTTCTAATATTACCTAAATCCTTTATTTTTCTAAATAGAACTAACTAACTAACTTACAAATGATAGGCCTATAAGAAAAGAAACATTTATTTTGAAATTCAAAAAAGTCTGAACCTCGAACAGTCAAGTTCGAAGAAAAGCTAACTGGAACATAGACGATTCTGATTCATTCTAAACACAGGCATGGTCCTGTAAACATAGCTGAGATTCTAGACTCAGGCATGGTCCTGTAAACATAGCTGAAGATTCTGATTCATTCTAGACTCGGACGTGGTCTTATTGAGATAGCTGTTAAAGCTCCGAATTATCTTAAAGTTTCTTGAGAAGTTGTCAAGGCTCTTCTGAAGATTGTCTTGAAGTTTTGGTTCTTCACCGTTTCAGACATTTCAGGTGTGATCTGTTGGACTTCAGGGTCTGGTTCTGAGACCGGGTCTGACCTTCTAGAACGGAAGGGATTGTATGGAACGCTAAAGGGAGTGAACCTTTGTACATGTACGGAATGCTAAAAGGAGTGGACCCTTGTACAAGAACATCTTTTGAGGTATCCCAAGTGTTGCGGTGAACACTAGGTAAAGACAGTAATAACTCTAGTAGTACTTAGTGCTTACAAAACATGTACGTGTTTTCTTATTTATTAAAATTTGTTTCGATCTGTTTCCTATTTAATTTCTTTTAAGACCCCTAGGTAGGTCCTAAATAATTGTGGCGTGACGTCTTCACCGTTACGCTACATTGTGTTCTGGTAAATGGGCGATCATGTAGTGTTTAAAAATAACAAAATAATAACAAAAACATGCCGGTTAAATTAAGGCAAATGAAAAAAATGCCTGAGCAATGAAGGCGGGCTAGTGTTAACATAAAACATAAATATCATACTGAGAAACTATTCTTATAGTGTAATATTGCTGCCAGAATGATAAATAGTGACAGAAGTGGAACAATCACTGCCCACGCGCAGTTTTCTATACATACCTACATTAACTCATTTAAACATAATTAAGATTTAACGTAAGACAAATTATAGTCACAGTAATCTTTACTGTGTCGTGCTATAGAAAGAAAAGTGTTATCTATGTTTTAGAAAAACTTTAGACAATATGAATTATTTAAATAGTAGTGTATTTATTGGCAAATTATCACTCCTCGGTACAGCAAAACAGCATGCAAGTCTAATAGATTTTCTCGACAACTCATAAAGTCTGCCAACTCGCACTGCGCCTATGTGATGGACTACGGGCTAAATCCCTCTCATTCTGAGATGAGACCCGTGCCCAATAGTATACATGTATAATAGTAGGCAATAATCGGTTGTAACCAATCGAGAAATCAAAAAGGCATGATAATGAATTAGGTTAATTTTGGCAAATAAGAATTACTAGTCCACCTGTGCGGAATTCCACATCCATTAAAAAACCTTAGATGATTTTAAATCTCTTTAAAAGAATCAGTCTATTTATAGACTGTTGGTCTATTTGGTCTATTTTTCTTCAGTAGCCGGTACGATAAGCTTTAAAATGAGGAGTAAATCATGGAATTTGATAACGGAATAAGGAAGATCTCGCGGACCGACAGAAAAACAGGCTAGAGAAATAATATATAATATTATTGTATACAAAACTAATACCAACGGCAATAAGAAAGTGAAGTGATGCGGACAGAGGCCGGTGCTCTCCGACTTTGCCACGCGCTTTGCTCGTCGAGTAGGTACCGTTAACAGCGAAATCGGATGAATGGCGAATTTATGTAAATAGGCCACCCGGCCAGTTTACCAGCTCACATCAAAACAAGCTGGCAAACTTGTCTACGGTGTTTCTGTGTTGCCTGTTGTAAAGAAGTTTCACTTTTACATATTACCGGTTACAACAATTACACGAGTGGATCTGCACCTGTTGGCTACTAACGATTGTTAATATATTATTACAAATATTGTTTTTGTAATTACATTATCTATCCATCCATCCATCAGCCTTTTGACGTCCACTGCTGGACATAGGCCTCCCCAAATTGGGGGTTGCCGTAATCGCCACGCCTGGCAGGCGGGTTGGCAAACGCAGTGGATGTTGTTAATAACTACTCGAGGGACTGCTGCTGCCCAATCCCAACAATATTCCCTCAGTCGGCTCTTACGACTCCCATGGGTGGAGAGGGGTGGGACAATTCTAAAGTCAGCCCCACACGGGGAATTACATTATAACGTCATAAAAGTATCTTAAATATTACCTACATATTCAACCTCATTGTCCAGATCAAACGTATGCAATTAAAGCAACTCAAGAATATTGCAGAAACTTTGGATAATAACTTCTTAACTCTGTAACATTTCACGTCAAACTAATAAAGTACTTGATAAAAAAAAACTATAATTTAAACCAAAATCTGTCTCTGTTATACAAGCCATTCCATTTGTGTTACAAAGCGGGTGTTATATTATGCATATGAAATCTATCTGAAACCGGACACTAATGTCTTATCCATCGATTATTTCTGGACATCCGCAAACGTTAGAAGCCCACATATCAAATATTTGACATACAGCGTTCTGTATTGATGTACTTATAAATGCCCATGTTATTTTTGTAAACACGTCGACAAGAACAAACCATAGTTTGGTCTGTTAGAATGATGTGTTACGTTAACCAATGTTGCAAAGTTTGCTCACAAATATACAACATGGCCGTTCAGTCTCCAAGAGCACATATTAAAAACTAAAATATTTAAAAATAAACAAAAAGCTATAATTAAATTTAAAATTCTACCATACTATAAATATTCAGTCAAAATCTAATTTACTGTATATTTTTCTAGCAATAATTATTAGTATATTAACATTTACGCCGAAATTTTTTTCTGCTTTCTTTTAAAGACAATTTTATTACTGAAGTGCAAGAAGAAAATATTGTTTCTAAAGTGTCATGTCATCTAATTTATTTATGTATCTGTACTAGTAGGTCAAAAGCTAGTTTCTCTCAGGTTATTACGGGATAAAACCAAGTATAATCAGTTTTTTAAGTCCAATCAAGAGCTATCAAACGAAAAACCCCGAACGACGGGGTGTGCGGTTAGGTACATTTATTCCCGCCTTAACAAAAAAAAGGATGGTGACAATGTTAAACACAAAGTGAAAAATGTGAAATCGAAAATAACAGTCACGAGCAGGATTTGAACCTGCATCTCCTGGATACCGTACAGATGCTTTGCCAATTCAGCCATCGTGACCCTTGCTCCTGACTGCCAATTTCGATAACACATTCATACATAACGTCTTTGGGTGACGCCTGCACCTGGAAGTATTTTCATACATTATACCGACCAGGTAAACTTAATTTTACAATTAAGATTTTACCTAATAATGACGCAAACCCTATAAATATTTAGATATTTTTATATATATTTTTAGCATTTGACATGCTTAGCAACATACATTAAACACAAAGTGAAAAATGTGAAATCGAAAATAACAGTGACTGTAAATATGGTGACAATGATTTATTTATTATCCACAAAGTTCGGTCTCAAACGATTAGATAATTATAATAAACTGTGTAATAGAATAAATAATATTAACCCAATATACCGGACCTGAGGTCAAGACTTGCGACGGCCAGTCAACGATATGAGTCAGTTCAGTCTTTACCCTCAAATATCCTGACGCCAGGTCTAGCTAAAGAAAATTCTTATATATTAATGGTTGTGGATTTCTAATAGTAGCGCTCTATAGAGCAATTCATACACTCATTTAATGCCAAACATTTTCAGCGACTAATAGTGTGACACAAATGTCAAGCACCTAACTTTTTTTTACAATCTTATTATAATATTATTTAATTTTTAAGTTTTCGATTAACTAGCTATTAAATGGTGTTTTTTTTTTAGGTTTTAAATTTATTTACTTTCTTTTAATTTATTTCTAGTCTCAAAACAGCAACAAAAGTACTTCAATTTAAAACAATCGTGATGGAAGGTACTCCAATGATATAGAGAGAAGAGTAAATGCGGGAAATAGAGTGAACGGAGCATTGGGATAACTTCTCGGCAGTCATCACCTCAGCCCGAACGCAGTGCTTGTCCCAACGTTATTATATGGAAGCGAGAGTTGGGTATGCAAGGGGGGGCATGATAGTAAAATCAATGCGGTCGAAATGCAATCTCTGCGGAGAATCTGTGGAGTGAGTCTGACTGACTACCTTCGTAACAACGACGTAAGAAAGCGAGTAGGTATGAAAGAGAGTATTGGTGTAAAGATGCGAAAGGGAATGCTCCGATGGTTCGGACATGTGGAAAGAATGCCGGAGGAGCGACTGGCTAAGAAAATATACAATGCGAAAGTGGAAGGATGTAGGTACAGGGGGAGACCGAGACTCACCTACCTAGATCAAATCGGTCATGTAAATAACCCTAATGTTTTTTTTTTTAGATATTATTTCACAATTTTGTAGACGTGACTAATATGTATATTCATGCCAAAGTACAATTGCTATATAGTAAGTCTATGAGCTGCTGAGCTGCAAACAGTGGACGAAGGAACATGGCGAAAATATAAGGGTTTCTTGTTGGCTACGGAACCCAAAAAACGAATAAGCTTCTCAAAATACTGTGTTGACATCGGTCCTTGATAAGTGTGCAGAGGAGTAGACTGAGGCAACGGATTCACACTTATCATGAAGCACCCTTCCACTTCCCACTTTTCGCTCCCGTGGAAACAAAACGTGATGGGTGGCGAACCACGTTGTCACTATTCCGATGATTGAACATTGTGTATGTTGAAATACGTATCTACTCTAGGTTATTTATACATAATTAGATTTCTTTTAAATTAAAAGGCTGTTTAAACCGCAAGTCACAGCTACAGCTACATTTTATTGACTCCGTAAAGATGCCAAGCGCTTTAATCAGATTTTTCCTTTTTTATTATTTTCAGGGAAAATTTAAAAACACCTGTCCGCGAGCCTGCCGCTT
This sequence comes from Leucoma salicis, assembly GCA_948253155.1. NCBI lineage: Eukaryota > Metazoa > Arthropoda > Insecta > Lepidoptera > Erebidae > Leucoma > Leucoma salicis. The sequence continues at coordinate 7,656,201 of OX411806.1, forward strand.
GTCAACATTGTTGTTGGTAATATTGCACGGTGTCAGTGCACAATGTCCATGGGAGGGTGCCCCTGATTTACAAACATCGTGCGTCTGCGCGTATAATCTAGCCAGAGATCTATCAGTCCAGTGTGATCAGGTACATGATTAATAAATTTTATTATAAGTGAAATTATTACATTAATACAGACTACTCAAATTGTAACTATATTCGTATAATTTACAGGTGGACTTCCTGGCGTTGTTATCTGTTTTAAATACGAGTGCAAGAAACGTTGCCCTCGATCTACTGTATGTAAATAATTCAAGCATCCCTGTCCTCACCCATAACATGTTCATAAACCTTAAAATTCATAATCTCCAAATATCTGGATGTGGAATAACGACAGTTGAAGACGACGCTTTTAAAGGTCAAGGACCATACCTCAAGAACTTGAACTTACAAGACAATGAATTATCTGAAGTCCCAGTAAAAGCACTCAAAATATTAATAAACCTCTCTCTATTAGATATATCAAAAAATCGTATTACGCATATAAATAATCATTCTTTTATTACTCTCAGAAAGCTTACAACACTGAAAGTGTCAGATAACAACGTAACATTGGAACCACAGTCACTATCTGGTTTGGAAAACTCACTAAAGAATTTGAATTTAAAAGGTACAAGACAAAAAAGTGTTCCCAACTGTATAAGAGGTCTCAAAAGTTTAGCATTCCTTGACTTATCTCAAAATAGTATCAGAGAACTACCCGGTCCCGATGGTAGTCGTACATTCGAAGGATTGGATGCACTAACCGCTCTCAATTTAGAAAGAAATTTAATTGTTAACCTCAGAGAAGATTCTTTTGAAGGCATAAAAAACACTTTAAGTTCTTTAAGTCTTTTAAACAACTTGCTGCCAGAATTTCCAACAGGTGCAATAGCCGCCTTGAGTGAATTACGTGTTCTAGACATTGGATTTAATTTATTAAATGAATTACCTAAAGACGCCTTTATTAACAATCCGGCTATAACATTATTAGCCTTGGATGGAAATCCGTTACCCACAGTTCCAGAAGCAGCGTTCTTGCACCTGAACCAAACTCTTCGTGGCCTTAGTCTAGGTGGTAGATTTTTAAATTGTGATTGTCGCTTAAGATGGATAATTGAGTGGATTCGAAATGGTGAATTACAAGTAACATCCCGAGAAAGAAGCCCGCAGTTTTGTGGCAGCCCAGTTCATTTCCGCGAACGAGGCTTTTATAGTTTCGAGCCTAATGAATTAGTGTGTGAATATGACACAACATCCACAACGGAGAGGCAACCATCAATAGTCAAAGAAAACGATTGGAAAATAAGTCAAGTCATAACGACTACATCTACTACAACAACGACCAAACCTTTAACTAGCAGCACCACCACAAGTACTACCACGAGCACCACAACAACAACCGATACAGATATCGACAATTATATCGAAGTATCGACAAAACCAGCTACAATTTCAACCACGACTACGACTAGCACTGCACGACCAAGTGCAATTCCATCAATACGACCAAGCGCACCTACTTGGCGCCATGCTCCACACCAGCGACCTCCTCTTGTTATGGGCTTTCCACAACAAAAAACTAAAATAGACGATTCCAATGAAGTACTCGTTAAAAATGCATATAGACAAGACAACTCTGTAATCATTCAATGGGACTCGGACGTCGCCAATATACTTGGATTTCGCGTCGTTTACCGACTATTTGGAGACAAGAGTTTTAAGCAAGGCCCACCTTTAGAAGCTAGCGAAAGAGAATTTAAGATTAAAAATGTTCCATCTCAGGTTTGTAATTTTATCTCATAAATAATATTTTTGCTATATTTTCTAATGTTCACTATACTTACTTATTTTATCTTTCTGGTACAGGAATGCATAGTAGTCTGCGTGATCTCCTTGGAGGAGGTTCACGTCAGTCCAGAAACGGTACCGTATTCTCAATGCCGTGAGGTACGAACCGTTTCGTCCGCCGCCTCCAATATGGATAAGATCACAATAGCGGCGAGTGCTGCGATTTGCGGAACCATTGTCGTGGCGGTACTGATATTTGTTGCAGCATCACGGCGCCGATCTCGTACAGTACATCGCCTGCACGCTCAAGTTCCTGAGAAGATGCCAAATCCTTGTTGTGGAGGACTCACCGGCACACCAAGTCCAAATGGACCGCTGTCCTCCTTAGCAACAATCGGCGCATTTGGAAAGCAGCGTGAGTGGGATCAAGTGTCGGCCTATAGCGCACGTTCGATTCCGCGAGCACGGTCCTATACCGAACCAATTCCTCCAGAACCACTACCAGGACGGCCGGGCAGAACGCGTTCTCTGGCCGATGGTCAGTCTCAACATAGCTACGCTCATTCTGCAAGATATGGAGCCCCCGGATATCCTGGTAGTCTTCTAGGATCTAGAGCTGGTAGGTTACACTGTTGCAGAGTTATTTGATTTCACTTTCCCGCTTTTTGTTTTGTGTCCATAAGTAGATATATGATAGCACACTAACACATTATTTTATTACTAACGCGATGGCATACGACATACGATAGCCAGATCAATTAATAACCTACGCTCATATAATTTTATACTATTATACAGCTGTAACAGAGCTATCCCTGTTTATCTATCCATCAGCCTCTCGACGTCCACTGCTGGACATAGGCCTCCCCAAGAGAACGCCACAACGAGCGGTCCTATGCTGTTTCGCTCATATGGGAGATAGTGTCGTAATCGCCACGCTTGGCAGGCGGGTTGGCGATCGCAGTGGATGTTGATAATACTCGAGGGAGTGCTGCTGCCCACTCCCCCTGTATTCATCAGTCGGCTCTTACGACTCCCATGGGTGGAGAATCCCTGTACATTTAAGATATTTGAGAAAAAATGACAGTGAAAAAATTTAAGCCTCGGAATATAAAACATGTTTTGTAGAATTTTTGCTTGTTTGTTTGTTCGGACTTCACGAAAAAACTGCAAAACGAATTTTGATGTTTTTTTTTTATTTGATAACACTTGCTTAGAACCTTAGACTAATAAGTAACAGTACACATTTTGTCTCGCTACTATATCGAGCCTGAGATATACGACCTAAAAAGTAGCTTTTGGCTGCTGTGTCTGTTCGCGCATCACGCAAAACTACAAAAAGGATTTTTATTAAAACCTTTTTTTTTATAGCCTTGATTAAACTTAAAAACTGGTATACGTTTTATTCCGTTACTATATTGGGAACTCGAGATTAAACACAACAACTGGTTAGGCTAGTAGTGGAGTTATACATTGCTATACATACTAGGAAACTAGTCAAGTCACTGCGTACCGAGAAGATCTACCATCACATTTAAAAGAGCAGTGATGATAGAACTGGTTATCTTTCTCTAAGACCGAAACAAGCCTGTAACTTTCACGGCTGTTTTGAAACATACAAGATGAGATAAGCCCATTTGGGTCCGTGATGAACGAACGAACACTCAATTGGCATATCCTTTTTGCTACGGCGGGAAAAAAATTACCTAACCTACACCCCGTCGTTCGGGGCAACGAACAGGGTAGCGTGAGGCACTAACCCACTAAATAAACCCGCCGTGTGCCGTCTATCCGCCTGTGTTAGCGGACCACTGGAACTATGTTGCATTCTTCAGTGGTTCGGTGGCATATCTTACTAATACCAATGCATTTTTCTTTTCCATTCTCTTGCAGCTGAACTAATGTTAATATGTTTATTTAATACTGTAATAATTAAGACAATAATCTGTTATTTCATTTTTAGATCTTCGACAATCGAGACAATCCTTAGGCGGGGCTTCAGAACGAGCCTCACGTTTGTCACTGAGTGGAGCAGCGGGCGGTGTGAACAACGGTACTTCGGGATCTCGACGAAGACCTCGATCAAGGTCCCGTCCCGCCAGCCGGTACAGTGTTGGCTCCCTCGGTATGGGGTACTGCGATACGTCTGACAACTGGACCGATCACGACATGGATATCTACATGGCTCGTAACCCGACTACACGGAGTGGACTAGTGCCGTTATAGCGTGCGAGACACACGTCACAGGAAGCTGTGACGCCTCGCGGGCGCTGCTCGCCTTCGCGAAAAGCCGGCGGTCTCTCAACCTCGTGGTGCTCTCATGAGGCCCGTAAAGGCCACAGCAGGCACCGTCATTCTCGCCGACACGGACAAGAGAATTTCGATAGACGTATTCACGCGCATTGTTGTAAACTCCCAGGTTCGAACCAGTGTGTCCGATATCCGTCGGATTATTAAGTTCTTGTGTATGTATATTGTAAAGTGTTACCTACAATTTGACATTGCAATCATGTATAGCTATTAAGTTCGTGGTCTTTAGTAGTTAAGATTACATACAATGGCATGTGTGTTTAAAAAGTGATTTATTTTGTGTTTATTAATGCTCAACGCAATATTTTTTATAGTTTAGTGTCGTAGCAAGTTTAAAATAAAATTGGTTTGTATAAACTAGTCACGCAATATCTACATTTATTTTTCAATAATATAGATGATAATGTAATTACAAAAATTATAGCGACATTAAATAATACACATACTGAATATAGGTAATAGCGAAATCTACGCATTCGTGTTATTTGGCATTATGCGCCTCTTCTGAAAGGTGTCGTTAATTTTATTTAAACACATTACAGACAATGATACCGAGCACAGAACTCAAAAATCCGAGTTCCGTGAGTACGAGATCTTAGAATATACTAATTCGTTAATTTTGAACACTAAGTGTTCTTTCTATTACCACTGAAATATAGACCTAATTGTTGATATAACGTAACGCAAGTTTATTTGTAAGATTATTATAAGTTGTATATAAAAATATGTATTAGTTAACTATTTAAATGTTATAGTAAGACCTAAAAGAATAAAACTTGCACAATACAATTTTAACTGCGATGTATGAGGTACTTACATGATATATAGATACGTCATTAGACAAAATATATAAATTTACTTATATATTATGAAAATCAAACGAGACGTAATCGCGACTAGCGAGTTCACAGCGCGCATCTTACCTTACAAACATGGGCAAACAAAAGTCCATGCTTACAGAGTTAAGTGCGTGTTGTTGTTAATTGACGCTACGGCTACTTTAACAGTCATCGAAACTAGTACCTCAGAGGGTACGATAAGCTATAGACCCTGTCATAAACATTTATGACGATATGGGAACTTAGTAAACTCAAATATTCCAATAACCGATTCGATTATGGGTTGCGAAACTGAAATTTCAGTCGCAAATAATTGTCCGATCTTATTTGGTGCTAGAAAGCAAGCCTTTGGGAATAAGAATTGATGACATAAATATATTAGTAGTTCTAGAATATAGGTATCAATAGTTTTTAATTCATGCACGTTCATTTAATAGGGCACTACTTATTTCATATTTATGAGACATACCAAATAAAAAACTTATAATAGTAGGTAATACAGATTCCAAATTAGAATATAAATTGTAAAGATAATCAATTTATTATATTACACACGCTCTGGAATGAATATGCGCGAGCATTTTAATAACTGTGCCTTAAGATGTGAGTAGTCCAAAACGTTTAACAACAATCAGTCTTGAACTGATCCGTATTTTATATATTTCCATATTTTCATAGAGGGCAGGAATGAGGCTGTGCCTCCGGTCATCCAAGTTCATGAAAGTGGTTGCCACTTACTGAGGTAGGCATGTTAAATATACTGCTAGTTAATATGCCACGATAGGCAATAAAAAATCAATATCCTTAAAGTGCGGTGGCATGTGTTTTATAACATATTAGTAAACACTTATTAAAAGATTAATTGAGTATTAATTTTGTTTAATAAAAGTATGTAATGTGGACAGTGTTCCGTAGAAGTTTTTTTTTTGAGATAAATAATACCCATATTTTCAGGTTTCTAACAGCATTTTTGATTGCGTATTTTGGCAGACGAGCTTCGGCGCACCTGATGGTAAATGGTAACCGTCGCTCATTGACTCAACTATACCGGGAGTTTTGTCAAGCCGCTGCTCACCATTTCATTTTACAGATATGAATTGAAAGAATAAACGCACCTAAACCTACTCCCACTTGGTACCCAGCCCTACCAGTAATGAAATTATTTCCCTTAGTCGCCTCGTACGACACCCGTGGGAAAAATGAGGTGGTGACACTTGTATTCTTAGTCCGTCCGATAGACTTTCATTGTTTCAAATCAGTGATAATTTGAAACTAGAAAAATCTAATTATGTATATCTACTTATCATAAATAACAATTTACGTGTTTTAGGGCTGTATTTTCAGATTTCAATGGATGGAGAACCTTTGCATGGGAGTATCATTTTTATTAAAGGTAGGAAGCTGAAAATTGAAATATTCATATAGTACCCCTCATCAATTAATACACAACAGGGTCATAGTAGAAAGAGTGGGAAGTAGGTTATCTTCATACAAACGCACCGCGCGCGGCTTGTTGCGTGCGCCATAGTATCGTACGCACACTAACAAAATCTCGACCCGTTTCTCAGTACGCCAGTCCGGGCTAACGCCGCACAAGGTTCGCGCGTCACGGGTTTTCGGCACCGCTTTAGTGGTTTTTCATAAATGAAAAATGTATGATAATCGCAGGAGAACTTATTGCTGCGTGTTTGGTTGTGCTGTCTAAATGTCATGTCATGTCGATTTCTCAGTATTGTAGGTATAGTGACTAAGTAATAATCGTAATCGTAAGTCAAAATCGTAAGTTAAAATAATCTGTGTTGTGTCTTCTGGGTTCAGGGTTAGTGAGGTCGGTTTTACCTAAACGATTACAAGTAAAAAATACAACTTCCCGGCCCTTGTCAATTTCTAGGCACTGAATTAAAATTTAGCTAAAAGTGACAACCCTGAGACAGGCAAGTATGGTAGGTAATTATATCGCGGAATGGGCCGGAGATAGCCTACTTCCCCACAATTTCTACTATGACAGGGTTATTGGACTCTCATATGTTAACGAAGGTTCACGACCAGTGTGTGTTAGGTACCAGTGACGACATATGGAACAGAGACAATAATCTTTATTGCCCTGTAAACAAGCTCTAAGAAACGCAGCGTGTCATGGAGCGGGCTATGGTCGGTATTGGTAGTTCTCAATGCCATAAAATATCATATGAGTAAATTCGCATGAGTAATAGAGTGAACTAGTCATACTAATATACCTACTACCTAAGTATGAAAATGAGTATTTTCATTACACCTTCATTAGACGCCGTAACTATTTCACAGATCATCATAAAATGTTGTGTACATACATACACCCCTTATCCTAGAATTTAATAATGTTTCATAAAATGGCATAAATATAGGTACATTATGCATCTCTTTGTCTCTACATTTCCTTATTTATCTACTACTAGATCGAGAAGGGATCTTTATAACTCCAAATGTAGCGCGAGTGAAACTACGGTATAAAATAGTATTCAAATACTGCACAAATGGCGGAGTGGTTTAGGTACCAGCCTCCCGCCCGAGTGTTGTGTATGTTAATTGTAGCCCAAAATCCCAGATTTGACATTAAGGTTAAGTTTTAATATTAGGACAGAGTCTGGAACTATAATTATAATAAACGAACTATAATAGACGGTTTAATTTTGACACTTCCAAATGATATAAATCTATCTTCTCTTTTTGGCAGACACTCCTTTTTAGAGATGTCACGAGTATTCGGCAACTATTCGGTATTCGGCTATTCGGCTGTATTTTTTCTCTATTCGGTATTCGGCCCAATATTGCAAACTATTCGGCCGAATACCGAACAAAAAAATTGCATAATACAACTCACAAAGAAATAATCTAATAATCGATATAATAGTTTTATTGAGTGGGCTATACAAACCTTGGACGACATGCTCATCTGATGGGATCAGAGACTGCAGGCGAACTGTTAATCTGTGGGCCCTTAAATTACACAACAACGCTGATAGCAAACATACCAACGTTCAACAAATAAAGCGTATTGTGACACGATTCAGTCACGAATGAAACAAAAGCGCCCGCGGCGCGTCATCACACGTACTTTAGTGATGCACGTTAAAAGCTGACACCCGCAAATGGTGCTAAGTGTTGCCGAATATTCGGCGCTTCGGCCAAGAGCCTCCCCGAATATCCGGTATTCGGCCAAATCACTATTCATGGCATCTCTACTCCTTTTCATAAGATTATATTTTTTTGCGATAATAAATGTCTGCTTTACTACATTTGAGGTTACTATAATTATAGTTTATTCAGAAATCTTACGTCATATTACTTACCCTGGTACCAATATTCGGTGTTCCCATCTGTACTGGAGCTCTTGAACAAACTCATACCAGAGGTGTGCCAGATAAGGCAGCCCACCGGCATCGTAAAGTTGGGCTGCTGTTACAGACAGGCGCCAGACAAGTCCAGCCTTAGGGCTTGTCTTAACATAACTGCACAGCTTTTGCTCACCCTCAGCCTAAGCAATCATAGCATATTTTTGTCATTTCCATCCTTCAATCAACAAGAAAGTCCTGTCATTTAAAGATTTTTTACTATCTCAATGTTTTGAATAGTGATGTGTACATTAAATTATCAAGACCAAGAATAGTAATAAATATTTTATATGGTTGGAAAAAATATTTTAACTATACCTGTTTAAATTCCACTTCTAGCACTTCAGGATAGTTATAGGTATCAAGTTCCACTGCATCCGGAAATATATAATACAACAAAGGCATCAACAAGTCATCTGCTATAGGTCCTTTAAAGTCCGACACATTCTTAGTCTGACCAATAGCTGCTTTTACTAATTTTGATATTGTAATTGGTGCTTCAGTAATTTTATGTAAGGGATTTATCAGCCCTAAGCTTTTACTCAGACCTAAAGTGTCCATAAGCAAATTGTTATTATCTAACAAACCCATTACTTTGTTAATAAGTTCAGATAATTGACAGTTCAAATTATCCCTCATTTTAAGGGTAATAGTCCAAGTTGGAGCCATTATAGCATCTATCTCAGAAAATGTAGATGAATCAACTATAGCACACTCACGGAATTTCGGCCATATGGCATTGAGCATTACACTGTGTATTGGATTCTTTTCAGAACCAAATGGTAGTTCTATCAACTTATTCACATCAAAACCATCTATGGATAAAAACTCATTTGACTGTGTAGACTTTTTCCAAGCAAACTCGTCTACATCCTTTAATTCATAAGAGAATTTTGTTGAAACCAGAACTGCATCTAAAGCTACCGGTGATGAGATTTTAGACTTAAATAAACTTACAAGGCCACTTAAATGTGAACATTGATTTGATATCCTTTTTAAATGGATTGTATCAAAACTAACTTTGTATTCACTGTCTTCATAGATACCCAAATAGGTGTGATGCCAATGTTCACGTATCTTAACAAAGAATGGAACACCACAATCAATGTTAGCAGAAGCAATATTTATAGCGCTCTTTACTGATTTTATTAAGTTTCCATCAACAAGTGGCATACTGCAACATAACATGACATATCTTTTCAAACCGTACCAACTAGACACGGGAAAGGGACTACCATCGAGATCATCCATAAAGTGTATAGTGGAGTCCCATAAACCCTTGTGCAATTCAGTGGTACTACACTTGCTCGCAGTTTCATCCACATGATCTCCATGTTTCACAGGTTCTAGGGCGTGATATGATAACATAAACTTTGTGCCCTGAAAATTGATTTCCTCTGATTTGCATAACCATTTCTTAGTATAATCCTTTCCCTGTTTAGTTAAAGATGATTTAGACAATTTCCATTCATTCGATAGTTCCTCTATACGTGCAATAAACACTTCCCATTCTGATACAGTTGTGAAATCTTGATGATAAATATCATATTCATCTATTTCTTCATTCATTTTAAGACAAAGGGATTAAATTTTATCACAACAAACACAAAACAGGATAACACAAAAAACAAACAGCTGTTATTAGGTGTTTATGTTTGACACTGACAGTGATATTAATGACAGTCAACTTTACCTGTTTTCGAACGAATTGACCAAACTCGAAATACGTCCTATACATAATATTAAAGTCCATTCAAAGTTATTTTACCTTATATAATATGTTTAATGTGCCTTAGCAAATAACCAATGGCTTAATGGATGGTTAAAATCAAGAGATTACGTATAAACAGGGTGAGAGGAAATAACTACGAATTTATCGAGCCAAGTCTTTAAACTCCAAAAATGGCGGAAATTGCCAGGGAAGCGCGTAAAAAATATCGATATCGATACTTCAGTCCTTCAAGCGATCTTTAAATTTTTGGGTGGACAAAGGTTTTTTTAATTGCATAAATCTTTATCTACCTGTACCTATAATTAGATCTATGTGTGTCGAATTGCAACCCAATCCATTCAGTCATATGAGCTATAGTATATATGGTTGATAGATCACAGAAAATTAAGGGCATAACACTCTATTGAATAGATTTGGGTTGTAAAAAGCATAAAGAAATAAATAATTATTTAATCCTGGGTATAGACGTTCATTCTAAGCCCAAAGATACCTATATAAGTTTGTGATGTGATGACATCAGGAGAAAAAGATTTGAAAGTGAGGTATTAAGATAACCAAAAACAAGTATATAATAATATTTTATTCCATCCATCAGCCATTCGGCGTCCACTGCTGTACATAATAGGTCTCCCTAAGAGAATACGACTCTAGTGTCGAGTTCATGAGCCACAATACCGACTAAAACATGACCGCGACGGCTTCTTCCGTCATAATGGAGTGTCATAGGATCGTCTACAGACATTCCACACCGATGCTCTAGTGACAACATCCAAGGTCGCCTTGCGGTTTTAACCAGGTCGTCAGCCCTTCTGCCGGGAGGCCATCCTATGCTGCGCCTTCCTGTGAAACATCTAATTCGGAAGGAGGGTAAAACCGGGTGTTAGCGTGGCGACGCTTTTATTTTACTTGTCCTGTTCAAATCAATTGTTTGTATACTAATTCTTGACACCGTAACTCCTTAACCAATAATCATACATAAAACTCTGGAGTACAGATTAGGACAAAGGCAACTAACTATTGATTAAGTGGAGAAGGTCCTCCTATCCTGTGGGATGGCTATTTTTGTATAGATAATTTTTATGAAGTGGAAGTGGAGTGGCAGTGGTTGAAGGTGGAGTCAGGAGTCTCCGAAACCGGCGAGTGTGTATGAAGATAGTTATGAATGTTGAGGAAGCGAGAGATGTATGCAAGAACAGAGCCTCTTGGCACTGTTCTCTCTGCCTACCCCGCAAGGGAAATGGCGTGATGATAAGTAGTAGTAAGTAGTAGTAGTAGTAGTAGTATTTTTATGCCAGAGCGTGACGTATTTAGATTGAAGAACTACACAGTAGTATGCTCGCTGTAAAATTGTCAGAAAGAAGGATCCTTTCAGATAATTTTATTTAATGATGAAGATTGACTATAACTAATAAGTTAAGTTGAAAGTTTATTGTAGGGCCAGCTGAAAATCAGTGTTTTGCAATTAGCGCAACAAAAACTGAGAATTGATATTTTATATTTGTTAATTTTTTTTTATTCTTTCTAATCTTGTGTAACAAAAGAAAGTGATTTGAATGCTAATAATAATACAATTCAAATTATAAATTTATTTATTTAACCTTCATGCACACTATACGTACAAAGGCTGACTTAATGCTAAAAGCATACTCTACCAGTCAACCTTTAGGTCATGCAGAAAAAGAAGTAGGTAGGTCAGGGAGATCAGGGATCAGGGAGAGCATTCCAAAGCAGTATAGATTGGATATAGAAGGAAGAGTGAACAAGACTAGAAGTATGTGAAGGGCAGGATAGTAGAAGATTATGTGAACACCGAAGATTTTTGTTATGACAAGAATAAAGAAATTTAAAGTTATCAGTCAGATAATGGGGGGCATTGGGAGAATTCAGTAGAGAGAAAAGCATCGTTAGCGTATGTAAGCTACGTCGCTGTCGAATGCGTAGCCAGCTTAGCTCTCGACAAAATTTTGAGACATGATCATATTTACGATGGTTGTAAGCGAACCGAATGCAATTATTGAGACGCCGGTCTAGCTTATTGAGTAGATCTGCATTGAGATCGAGATATCACACATCACCATAGTCGATAATTGGAAAGATTAAAGTTTGCACGAGCATTTTCTTTGTTTTGTAAGGCAGGAAATTTTTAAGCCGATATAGAGAGCGTAGGGTACCAGTAACTTTTCTGCTAACATTTGTAACCTAAGTTCGCCAATCTAATGTTGCGTCAATATGTAGACCAAGGTTTTTAACAGAAACAGTTACAGGAATAATAGTACCATCAAACATCAGAGGTGGCACAGATGACCCGTCGATTCTATTTGTTATCCGAGAACTACCGATTATAATGGCCTGGCCTAGATGGATTCACACTAAGGCCAAACCGGTCAGACCATTGTTTTAGTGAAGCCAAATCCCGGTTGATGGCATGAATTGCTGTCGAAAGGTCATCGATTCCCGTTTGTGTATACAGTTGCAGATCATCGGCGTAAAGATGATACGCACATTGAAATTCTTGAGTGACCGTATTGATAAATAATGAAAACAGAAGAGGAGAAAGTATACCGCCTTGAGGAACAACGCAGTCAAGAACACGCCAGTAAGAAGTGACTTCCTCATTGCGAACTGACTGCCGGCGACCCCGAAGATAAGAGGAGAACCAACCCAGTGCCTCAGGTGAGATCAAAAGATGGGAGAGGATAGAAAGAAGGATATCATGATTGATCGTATTAAAAGCATTTGAAATGTCCACCAAGACCATCAATGTTACTTTAGTCTTTTCAATTCCCGACCTTACGTCACCAGTTACTTTTAATAAGGCTGAAATTGTGCTGTGCCCAGGTCTAAAACCCGATTGAAACGAAGAGAGATTGTTATTATGTTGGACAAAACTAGACAGTTGGTTGAGGACACATTTTTCCAGAATTTTGGATAAGAAGGGAAGGATAGATATAGGGCGAAAATGAGAAACAAGTGGAGGATTAGGAATCTTAGGCAAAGGACAGACAAAAGCCATACGCCAGAGGGAAGGAAAAGAGCCAGAAGAGAGTGAAAAATTTAGAATATGAGCTAAGGGCAATAAAAATTGATCCAAAGCGGTGACCATCATGTGACGGCTGATGTTGTCATATCTCATGGCCTTGGACTTTATAGAAAGAATTGTTTTTTTAACGTCACCTGGAGCAATCAGGGAAAACCGAAATTGATTATAGTTGGGACGTGGTAAACTCCCTACATAGTTAATAGTACTATGTCTGGTTGTAACATGGAGAGTATCCATAGTCGTAAAATGACTGTTAATATCGTCTAAAGTAATTGTTTTAAGCAAATCTGAGTGACGTGATTTGCCGATCCCAAGACTCCCTAAAAACTTCCAAACACCAGCAGGAGAAGTGAAAGAAATACTATCAATGTCAGCGTTTAGCATTGCGTATCATCTGCTTGCAACGATTCCTAACTTTCTTAAAGCTTGTCCGGTTACCGTCACAACAACTTAGCTTAAAGTTACGAAACTCACGATCCCTACGTCTCATTTCGGTTCGAATCTCATCTGACATCCATGGTGCCGGCAGTCGCTTCAGCTTAACTCTTTTGATAGACGCATGAACATCGTAAAGATTGACGACTGCATCGTTAAAAATGCTCACCTTCTCATCAACCGTAGTAGCCGCCATCAAGGGCTCCCAATCAATGCTAATAGCATCTAACTGTAGTTTATTGATATCCATCCGCTCGAAACAATGCAAGTGTGCAACCTTGGGATGAAGCTTGGGAGGTTTCAGGATGTAAGATAGGTAAAGGAGGTCGTGATGGGAGAAGCCAGGGGCAGGATGTTGGCCGTGGGAGGATACAAAAGAGGGACTGGAGGTAAGGATTATGTCTAACCAGGTGTCTTCCCCATAAAGATTATGGTGAGTTGCTGATAGGGGTAGGACATGGAGGCTGGCAGACTCAAAGATATTAAGTAGTTTTAGGCAGCGGCGGGATTGGGATAGGAGGTCAGTATTAAAATCTCCCATGATGATGTGATGAGCATACTCAGACCCTATTGGCTCTATAACTGATCGAATTCAGTGAAGTAATCAACAGAGGGTGGACAATATACTACTCCAAGAGCAATTTTGGCTCCTCTGACCCAGACCTCTAAGAAAAGGAACTCCGCAGAAGATGAATTATTGTGGGACGAAGATACTTCAATAATTTTGAAATGTAGGTTACTACGAAGATAGATAGCAATGCCACCACCACGCTTGTCGACTCTGTCATTTCTAATTAAAACGAAGCCAGGATTAAGACGTTGATTGCAGATTAGGTTTGAGCCAGCTCTCGGAAATCAGGATGGCATCAATATAATTGTTGGAAAAGGTATCTAAAAGTTCACTATAATGGCTAGGTATACTTTGCGCACTAATATGGCAAACATTTAGTAGATTCTTAGCAAGCTTAAGATTATTACGTAAAGCTTCACCAAGAGTGTCACCTCCATCCATCCATCCATCAGCCTTTCAACGTCCACTGCTGGACATAGGCCTCCCCAAGAGACCGCCACGACGAGCGGTCCCGTTATGGGGGATAATGCCGTAATCGCCACGCTTGGCAGGCGGGTTGGCGATCGCAGTGGATGTTGTTAATACTCGGGGACTCCGGTATTCCCTCAGTCGGCTTTTACGACTCCCGTGGGTAGAGAGGGGTGGGACAATTCTAAAGCCGGCCCCACACGGCCTAGAGTGTCACCTACTGAACAGAAACTATTATCAGAAGACAAATGAGTACTCTGAGCAGAAAGAAAAGAGTTTTCATCGCTGGATGACATACAAATAATAATAAAATAAATATGACTGTAAGTATAATATCTAAGAGCAAAATTAATTACTAAATGGAGAAAAATAATAAAATAAAAGAAACACAAAAATAATTACTTGGGACTACGTCCTTATTCTGCACTACCCGCCAACCAATAGACAGATACACTTTAAAACAATAAGAATAACAATTTATGACAAACGATCAATAGCAAAAAAATGTACTGTTCAAATATAGAGGAAACAAAAAAAATATAGAATATACCAACATTACAGACAACGACAATAAAGTTATTTCGTTAAGCCTGAATGCACTGCCAAAGCCCTATAAGAAATAAATTTAAATATAAATATGATGTTATATCAATGTCAAAATTGACAACTGTCAGCATAGCATACATAGGCACAGACTACTATACTACTTTACATAGGTAAGGTACCTTGTTTTGTTTATCTTTATTGTTTGGCGAAATAATTGTGCTCACACTGCCACATCAAAAGCCAACAGTTAAATTAAACAAGAAGATTGTGAGTAGTGACAACTGTGACAAGGTATCCGTGTAATAGCTATGGTAACCAACCAACCAACACAAAACAAAACATTTATATATAATTACTTAGCACTGCTTAGCATACCTAATGTAGTAGTAGTAACAAATGTTACAATACGTTTATATGACAAATATAACCCAGTGGTAATGTTACCATAATATAAGTACATCAACTATAAACCTTTGTAGTTAACAAAAATAAAGAACACAAGCAGGCAAAATATAAATGAATGAAATATGTATGACCTAGTGTGAATAACGTGATATTAAATCGCTAGTTGAAACCTGCTGACAAAACATAATCCGTTTATACATCAATGCATATTGTAAGTGAAGTGTATGTAAAGGCTACCTTTACTTATATAGAGTTATGAGATAGA
Source organism: Leucoma salicis (assembly GCA_948253155.1). NCBI lineage: Eukaryota > Metazoa > Arthropoda > Insecta > Lepidoptera > Erebidae > Leucoma > Leucoma salicis. The sequence continues at coordinate 7,671,996 of OX411806.1, forward strand.
GAAGAAAAAAAAATGTAAAATATTTATTCTTACTTTTACCCAGACATGGCTTTGAATTAGTTGCCTTACATATGTCCATAGTAATGCAAGATTAGATACACTTAGGTAATAAAATTGTATCTTTTGCTTAATTATTAAGTTACACAAAAAGAAATAGAGGTAAGTAATATTAATCAAAAATATATATTTAGTTTACTTTTGTACCATCACTACTTTTGGATACTTGACCAGGAGGGGGTTAAGTTCTTCCATGGTAGTGACCTTATAACGACTACCAGATGTGGTTTTTATTACTATAATCCCATCCTGAGTCCAGCAACCCCTCATACCAAAATGCATCCTGGCCTTACTGAAGATTGACTGTCGAGCTCTAGTTAGGAATTCTTTTACTGTTATTGAAGAACCCTTCAGCTTCGTTTTTGCACGCCAAACTGTAGCCTTAAAGTCAGTTGTATAGAATCTAACGAGTATTGGCCTATTAGTGCCTTTTTTCAAACTGCCAAATCAATGACAATTCTTTATTGCAGAATTAGTTACAGCCTTTAAACCCAAATTGCATTGGAGTATGTTTGTGACAGTGGTAGAGCAATCTTCCTTCTCAGCTTCTGCAACCCTGGAGAAAATGAGAACTTTGCGACGCTGTCTTGTTTCTATGGAATAAATAGCCTGTGAGCACTGCAATTTGCTTCCTAAGTAAACTGAGCATGTTGTACATAAGCTCTCTGAAACTCCTGAACTCCTTAGCAATTTTGGCTACTGTGTCCTTAGCTGCATTGCTATTCTACAACTGTGATTGCAGTTCGTCCATTTTTTTAATAAAACACTCTTCGAGGCTTCTTTGGGCAGATTGGATGTCAGCAATTTGGGCCATATTGATTAGTAATATGTAAATTAAACACTCAACACAAGTCATACACAAGTCAACCAGCAGGTGGTGCAATATATAACTCAGGGTGTCACATATAGGGCCACCCACAGAACTACACTATTAACTGTTTGTATAACACTTATTTACAATTAATTACGGCTTAAATATGCTATCTTAAAATGCGTATTAACTTATTTATCGCCTACCCACGAAAAAAAAAATTAAGCGATTCGATAAATTAATAAAAATGAATATTTAATACTATGCTGTTAAGGCACTGCTCACCACTTCATTCCGAGCACACAAAATTAATAAATGGACGGCTTCTTGCCACTATATGAAAATTTGTGACGAATAAAAATCACAAATTTAGTGGTGGATGCTAACTTTTTACTTCTTTATTATTTAAATATCACAGTACAAGGCTTTGTCGTTTAGCAACCCCATCGCCTTATCGGAAAAACAATAACATAGACTAGCGAGAAAACAAAACAATCAATCTATGGAGATATAATTACAAATAAGTTGGTAAATTTTTAAGATGTCATCAGAAACATCAGTGGAGAAACCAATATACTATTACACATACCAATGTTATTATTATGTAAAATAGAAATCTTCCTCCGTTCGACAGCGTTCCGTACACATTCCATTAGGACGTGTTGAATATGAAGATATCACAAATAGGTGAGGCTACTTTCTTCATTAAATAAGAGAATTTATTTGTAGGAATATGTCCACAACGCAGTCTAAGAACGTTAACTAATACTTTACGATTATATTTAGCTTCATCTATCCAAGGATAAGCTGAAATTTGGGGCTAAATAGTTTAAAATCCCTTTATCAGTAGACCTTTTGTCGAAATATTCTTGCCAATCTCTTTACAATTATTTTTTAAAAACCTTACATAGTCCGAATACAGAGGCCTTATCACAATAGGAATCCCATCCGCAATTGCTTCTTCGGCTAATAAGTCAACTCTTTCGTTTTCAGTTTTACCTTTAGGTTGGAACCTAAATAGCGCAAATTAAATATTTTTAAAATAAAGGATATTTAATATACCAATATTTTTTAAAACATCGATACGATATAATTATATCGATAGTAGTTGGTTCTTCCTGCATTCCTAATTGACAGCTGACATACAACAGACAAAGGCTTTGTTCCGATATACACTGCGAGCACTGTGATATCACGTAATCAACAGCTTCCATAAATATAACAACTTGCACTATGGAATATTATTATTATTATTATTGAATATTGTAAATCAAAGATACCCAAACATGGGAAATGTAAAGAAATTGTGTTTATTGCAGTGTAAAACCAATACTTTGTATGAAATGAAAGTAAGTAATGACAGATCAGTATACTGGACTGCATTCCGTTATAAACCAGTATAGCTAACTATAAACTCTATGAATGAATGACTTCATAGTATACTAAATTGACATCACACCTTATAGTGCTCGTAGTGTATATCGGAACACACCCAAATTACGCTGTCATCGTAACTATTAAGATGGCGGACGACAGCCGAATTAAGTCACTTTTACTAGGTATATGAAGATTAGGGTGCCTCCTCCTTATTACAGCTCAATGGTATATAAAGATTAGGGCGCCTCCTCCTATTTACACTTAGATAAATGATAGTAATAGATATGACATGTCAATGACAATACCAGGAATAAACGAGATACACAATACAAAGTTTCTCTAAGTGCGGTAGAGATAGGTATAGTGCATGTTGTCCTTGTCATCGTTTATGCTTTTATTTGGCTGACACTTGTCATAAGTTCCAAGCAGAGAGAAAAGCGGATTTTGAATTATTGCTGAATATTGCGGTTTAGACTAAAATTAGTGAATTAATTCAAATATTTGGATTGTTTCCACCTATCTAAACTTTATAAACATGGTACAGTGTTATGTTTTCAGCTGTAAAAATCGCAGCGAACGAAAATATGAAAATATATCCTTTCACACGTAAGTACAATAAAATATTGTTTTATTGAAATAATAAAGTAATACAATATTAAAAACAGTTAATTATATTAAATGGTGTGCAAAATTCACGCTAAATATTGATAATATCATATATTTGAATGCAAAATTTTAATATTATTAACCCACTAATGAAGTGTGTCGTCGAAGTCAAGGTGACGGCTATTTCTTGCGTAAATTCAATTTAGCCTGGTTATCTAGTATTTAAGGGGTACCGGTTAAGATGAATTATATTACCCATCTATGTGGGGAAAATAATTTAATTATAAATACAAAAATATACGAAATGGTGTCTTATATTCCTCGCAAAATAGTATAATACATTGAATAAATCATATAATTGATTGCTAATTTTTTATAGTATTAACTTACTAATGAAGTTGGCCGTCTAAAGTCAAGGTAAGCGGCTTCTCCAATTTAGGCAAATTATACAGCATTTTATGCATAGCGGTTAAGGATAAATTATATTAACCATTTTTTTTAATTACATTTAGTGGCAGATGAGCCAAGGGCTATGATGGTAAATGGTAACCGTCGCTCATGGACTCAACTATACCGAGAGCATTGTCAAGCCCACCATTTCATTCACATATATGAAATGAAATCATAAACGGCTACAGCCAAAACGCAACGATGTGCTTCATGGCCGGTCACACGGAAGATGGTGATACTAACCCGCTCGGGCCCCGATACCAAGTGAGTACTCTCACTAGATACTCAGCCCTATCACAGTGGCGTAGCGTGAGTCACTGTCGCCCGGGGCGGAGATATAATTTGCCGCCCTTTTGACATCGTAAAAATAATAATGTTGGTGTTGGTGAGAAAAAACGTAACGAAATGAAAGAATTGAGCGAAAAATATTTATTTCAAAACCATGTACATACAATTAAGTTCAGCCAGGACGATAAGTATGGATGTGTTATCGAAATTAGCAGTCGTGAGCAGTTGTCACGATGGCTAAATTGGCAAAGCATCTGGACGGTATCCAGGAGATACAGATTCAAATACTGCTCGTGACTGTTATTTTTGATTTCTCATTTTCCACTTTGTGTTTAATGTATATGGCTAAGCATGTCAAATACTAAAAATATATATAAAAATTTCTACTTTACGGGACTTACGCGCAGCGAAATCATTCATAACTTCGTCAAAATTAATATCGTCTGTCACACTATGTTCTATCGACAAAATGGCCAAATTACTCAATCTTATGGAGCTCATGGTAGACCTCAAGTATTTTTTTATTAATTTCAGCTTTGAAAAGCTACGTTTGTATTGTTAAAAAAATTGGAAGCATTATTACGATATTAGATACGCTGAAACCCTAGTTGCACTGCTGAATAAATTCTAAAAGCTCGAGCGATCCATTCTTGGTATTGTCTTGAGCTTTATCATCAGCCAAAGCAATGAAATTGCGTAACCTCTCACTCTCAATTTCAATATTATCCGCATCGATATCATTATAATCTTCTCCGAAATTACACTTGTATTCTGGGTTCAGTAAGTTAGTTGGTGTGTGAAAAGAGTACTTGACATTCAGCTCGTTCAGTTTCTGTAATCTGGCCTTGATTTCTTGTATAATTCTATCCACGGATTCGAATATTTCTTGCAAACCGATTTTCATAAGTTAAACCAGCATCAGCAACGTCTTCGCCAGCCTTATTTTTTGTCTTTCTTGTTCGTCGAGGAGTTTATTTCAATGCCAAGATCTTCACATATATTTTTAGCATAATCAGGTCCATCATTGACCAGAACATCTCGATTGTCAACTAGAAACGATTCCAAAGCATGAATTTTCATAGCACATTGGTGCAAGTTCAGTCCTTTTGTCTGAAGATATAATGCATCATTTACTTCGTGGAGAACTTGACTCCTTAGTCTAAGGAAGGCTAAAAATGATAGCGACTGGAGAGCATTAAACAATAAACCAGCGTCTGATCTTGTCGCTGCATTTTCCGCTATGTTTCCTGAAAGTGATTCCAACACTTCAAGGATCGCACTGTAGTGGATCTTCATGATAGCTACGGCTTCATATTTAGAACTCCATCGTGCTTCAATTAGGCGCACGACTCCTTGACCTGTAATGTCAGTAAGAGCTTTCCAGCGATGAGTAGAAGATGAAAAGAAATTAAATACCTTCTCCATAGTAGCAAAGAAAGTTACTGAGTCTATTGCGATTGATGCTGCCTGTACACCCATTAGGTTTGATTAGCAAGACAGCTGCATTATCATATGCCTGTCCACGGCAATTTTGGATATCTAGTTCATCACTTTCATTTTGTCCAAAATCATTTTAGTAATATCCTCAGCGTTTTTGCTTTCAGTTTCAAGAAAGTCAATGAATGATTCATTCACTTACACTTTGGTGCCATCGAGTTTCACATAACGCAGTATTTGTCTCGTCTGCTTCTTGTGTGAGAAATTCTGATTGATTGATTTTATTGATAACCCATGATAAATAGTTGCGTGATGGCTACAAGTGTTTGCTCTGTGTGTATATCAGGCCGCGTGGGGCCGGCTTAAGAATTGTCCCACGCCTCTCCAGCCATGGAAGTTTTAAAAGCCGCCTGAGGGAATGCCAGGGGAGTGGACAGCAGCACTCCCTTGAGTATTAACAACATCCACTGCGATCGCCAACCCGCCTGCTAAGCGTGGCGATTATGGCACTATTCCCCCATATGAGCGCACAGGACCGCTCGTTATGGCGTTCTCTTGGGGAGACCTATATCCAGCAGTGGACGTCGAAAGGCTGATGGATGGATGGTGAATATCTTTAACGACACATTAGTCAATATATAACTGCGTATTTTGTACTTTTCACTGTTTTTGCATGTACTTTATATCTGTCCCTTACGGGTGTACGCGTATGTCATATCTATTACTATCCTTTATCTAAGTATTTACCATGGGTATTTACAGCTCAATTCTAGAATCTCAGACTAAGAACTAGACAGAGCGAAGAAAATTCTTTGACATGTATGAGCGAGAACACAAGATACAATTTACTGGTGCAAAAAACAGACAGTCATAGATTTTTGTCTTTGTCGCCGTGGCCAGATTTTGGTATTGTCACGATGTCAAAATGCTTTGTCTGCCACGATTCAACTGACATAATCGAAAATTTTTTAAAAATTCGGGTTTTACGTGATATTTACGTATTAAATCAGTGTTTTGAGAAAAAGACTACGTGATAATAGTGCTTGTAAAATAGTTAACTATGCTACAAAAGCTACAGCGAGCGAAAAAATACAGGTATAACCTTAGAATAATTACACCTAGAAACCGAGTCCGCCTCGGTAAAGTGAGGCAACTCAAACCTAGCCATATTGGCTAAGTTCATTACTCAGCCCGTCAGTGCTCAAGGTCGTGTCGTATCGACAACTACACCCGAAATTTTTATTAAAAATGACGGTTAGTGCAGTCAACGGATGTCACAGTACATCGGAAAAGCACAAGAAAGATAGTAACATTACATTTCACGGGTAATTAATGCGTCTAAACTTATATTTTTACGTAAAACATTCATCAAAATGAAAAATAATTTTCAATAATTTGTCATGGCACAGTTTATGAAAATGTTGCCGACACGGGGAAATATTCTCCCACATTTTGTTGTTTAATTAAAAGTGAAACACGTCTCAATTAGGCAATTAAAGGCGCAATTTTTTAGGGTTCCGTACCCGAAGGGTCAAAACGGGACCCTATTACTAAGACTTCACTATCTGTCCGTCCGTCTGTCACCAGGTTGTATCTCAAGAACGGCGATAACTAGACAGTTGAAATTTTCACAAATGATGTATTTCTGTTGCCGCTATAACAACAAATACTAAAAACAAAAAATAATAATATTTAAGGGGGGCTCCCATACAACGTCTGTCTGTCCGTCCGTCTGTCACCAGGTTGTATCTCAAGAATGGCGATAGCTAGACAGTTGAAATTTTCACAAATGATGTATTTCTGTTGCTGTTATAACAACAAATACTATAAACAAAAAAATATAATATTTAAGGGGGGCTCCCTTACAACAAACGTGATTTTTTTTTGCCCCTTTATGCTCGCTGTTGATAACGGCAACAGGTAGACGCTTGAAATATTCACAGAATATTTAGTTATATGTATATTCACTTTAAAAATAAATAATTAAATTAAAATAAAACAAATATTTAAGGGGGCCTCCCATACACAAACGTGTTTCTTTACTCGTTTTGGCTCTGTCTGTCCGTCTGTCTGTCACCAGGCTGTACCTATCTAAAGAACGGAGATAGTATACCTAGTCAATGGTACGGAAACATTCGTGCGCGAGTCCGACTAGCACTTGGCCGGTTTCTTCTTTTTGATTAAATTAAATTGATTAATAAGGAAACTGAGACAAAAAACAACAAGTTCGCGTACTTCCGCGTCCCTTACTTATAATAATAATATGTAATTTTATGTGTTGATTTGGTTTTAGGTTTCCTTCTGATTATTTTTATTTCACTCTTTTTAGTGCATCATGCCGGCAATATTCGTGTATTCTGGTAAATAGGTACGTTACACTGTTTAGGATGTAAACAAAACGGGTAACGACCAAGTAGTTTCGGTAAACGAATTGCACTTATATTTCTGTATGGGATCTATGGCCTTTGTCATCAATTCAGCAGTAAGAATTGATGAGTTCCAAATAAATAAAAGGTGTAATCTAATTTGTAATGTGATCACAACTATAAGTGTGAAATAGTTTCAACTTCCCTATTTTTAGGGAAAATTTAATGTATTATCAACATTATTTTTTCACTGTGTGCGTTTCGTCAAGCGTAAATGCAAGTACCTTATGCACACATAGATTATATTATTGCCTCACTTTTAACGGACCACTTTGAAGGGAACTATCGTTCTAGGTGTAATTATTCTAAGGGTATAACATTTCATTCATATGTAGTCGAAAATGAAATAATTTAATGATTGAATGCTATAAAGTGATATGAAATGGGCTTTTTTACTCGTAATTAATAATTGCTACTAAGATACACTCGCAAAACACGTTTTCTAGCTAAATTTCTATTACTGAAAATTGTTTCGGTGTTGCCTTATTGCGAATTTAATTTTGCCAGTTTTCACTTTACTAATAAATTTATATGTAATTTATGAGATGATAATAAAAAAATACCATTTTAGGTTTTCCTCTAATCCAGATGTGAGATCGAAATGGGTGGATGCTACGGGAAAACGAGGCAACCCACGAAATACCCAAAATATGTTTCACGATATTTTGTTGATGTTTCATTATACATAATAAGAAAATAGTCTCTCTTGTGACACCTGCCTGGGGTTTAAGGGTTTCAAAATAAATTCCAGGAGTAAAACAAAATCAAATAAGATATATTCACACCCCAAATGGGGTGGCAACACAAATTTATAAGGTCGTGGTATTCGTCCTGTAGCTAACTTCATCACTTGTAGTACTCTCTCTCCCGTGGGACTGGCCATGAAGCACATCGTTGCGTTTTGGTCGTGGCAGGAGATAGCCGTTTATTCTTTCATTTCATATCGGTGAAATGAAATAATGAGCAGCGGCTTGACAATACTCTCAGTATAGTTGAGTCCATGAGCGACGGTTGACATTTACCATCAGATGGGCCGTGCCTCATCTGCCACTAAATGCAATTAAATAAAAGTTCTTATTCAATTAATTAAATCAGCGCTGGAATGATGATAATTCTTTACTTATTTAAAGAAAGAAAAGATAATTTAATTGTATTCTTGTGTACTATTATTTTATTAAATATAACTTATTATTATTTACCAGATGAGATATCGAACAGAACAGCAATATATGGAGAAGCAATACTTATCTTGTATCAAGGCTCAATGTCTTGGTGTTTCTCTACGTGATCGAATTCTTATTACGGATACGGAGGTAGAACGTGAATATCCGACATAGCCCGCCGAGTTTGCATGCTGAAGTGGCAATGGGTAGGCCATATCGCTCGACGAACTGACAACCGTTGGGGAAAAAGGTTCTCAAGTGGCGACCGCGTATCGGACAGCGCAGCGCCCTCCCATCAGATGGACCAAATATATGGTCAAAGCGGCAGGGAGCCGTTGGATGCAGTCAGCGCAAGCCCGCTAGTTCTGGTATTCTCTTTGGGGAGGCCAATGTCCAACAGTGGACGTTTAAAGACTGATGGTTGGATGAACAGAAGGGGTGGCAGATTTTCTTTTAAATAATCATTGTGATAAACGTTGCGATTTTCAATAAAATATTTGTTACAAAGAGTTTCTTATTTACGACCTAGTTACAGTGTTACGATGTAACCGAACAAATTACTATATAAATTATAAAGTCGCATATTCAATTGATACCGGATACCATATCCGCAAAATTTAAAATACGCGCGGTTGCCTAGACCCCCTACCCAGTTAGATTATCACCAATGGGTCGCATGAATCCACTCCCACAAAGGTTAGAATACAATATTATTACCATATATGGCCAGCATGCGATCCCGGATGCGAGCAGAGTACGCCAGGGTTCGAGAACGTTCTTTGGCTACTCCAATCGCAAGCGTTTGCATAGGAAAAGTTCTAGAACAAAAAACTATCCACCAATGAGTAAGTCGAGGCAACAGCGCTAAAATGAGATGGCAAGTATAATCTTAGAAGGGAGTATTATTAGAGTAAAAATATAAATATGGAACAGGAGGTAGTTTTTTTTTCTCGGTGTGTGTGACTTAGAAAACCCCTAAGAACTGAGCGGAAGGGAGCGCCGGTCTTAAATATACCGCCCATATTTAGTCACTAACACCCAAATAAAAGCTCCTGGGGTTTCAAGTTCCGAATTCAAGTTTCAAGTACTGTTCCTGGCTGCGCTCGAGATCTGGGTTACGGCCTACCGGGTTGCGCCTGCCCTACGGGTTCCGGTTCCAGCGCTGGTTGCGCCGGCTTCACCCGCCCTCCGGCATACATCTGCGCGCGCCGAAGGACGTGGGCCTGCCCTTCGGCCCAGTTACAGCCTCCCCCCGCAGTTAAGTACCCGTAGGTGACGGTCTTGGGGACAATCCCCTGAATTGCGAACCACCCCCCTTATTTCTCATGGCTCGCTTCTTTTTTTTAATTAAATTCGGAATCTTTGTATTTTTAAATAATAATTAATTTTGTAATTTTTTTTTTAATTAAATTTAAATGTTGAATTTTCATTGTTAGGGATTTCCCTGTAACAACAGACCTCATTCTAACTATCGTTTAATTTTCCCAAATATGGTTAAATATTTGTCAACCTGGCAACATTTAAAAAATGTATTGCTGTTTCAAGTGCGGCCACGCCGTGGCTCCGTCTAGTAAGGACGTCTAGTAGTCCTTAGTCTGAGGCTAGAATATAAAAAATACTCTATGGCAATGATATACAACTTGGACTAAGAATATTGTCCGTGTGGTGACGGATTAAGAATACAAGTGTCACCACCCCATTCTTTCCCACGGGTGTCGTATGAGGCGACTAAGGAAAGTAAGCAATTATCATCCATTGCGTGACTGATGGTAGGGCTGGGTACCAAGTGGGAGTGCTCTCTTGGTATCCGGCCCGAGCGGGTTGGTACCACCATCTTCCGTGTGACCGGCCATGAAGCACATCGTTTTGGCTGTAGCAGGAGATAGCCGTTTATATTTAATTTCATCTGTGAAATTAATTGGTGAGCAGCGGCTTGACAATACTCTCGGTATAGTCGAGTCCATGGGTGACCGTGATGTCTATCCATAGATGGACCGTGGCTCGTCTGCCACTACTTGCAATAAAAAAAATATATATACAATATCATTGATCTATGGTACAAGGCGTTAGTTGTTTCTGAGAGTTTTGGCGGGAACACGAAGAAGATCATGTCGTCGCTCTGCATTATTTTCCTAAACTAGTGTTATTTCAAGTATTAATGTGTAAAAGTGGTGGCCTTTTGCTTATTAACTATTTGTGTATGTGCATAAGTGTTGGCAAGTGATGTAATGCGAAATAACGTGTTTTTCCCTGTTGTCTCCAAAACTCCATAGAAGCTTCAGTAAGATCGCCATCGTCTTACTGGAGTGGGACTTTGACTTGACTGACTAATTTTATATGACTGACTTCGACTATGACTTGTTTTATGAACTAAACTTACGTGTGATGAGAGAATAACGATGTTTATAAATTACTGTTAGGCTGATGGTTCTTCCAATGCCTTAAACAAACAAACAAAAAACCAAAATTAGTTGTTTCCATGGAAACTAAAACGTAAATAAATGTGATCTATCTTACTGGTAAAGTACTATAAATAGATTAGGTATTGTGAAAGCAGGAAATAAGTATCAATGTTTAGGGGTGATCATCCACAGTCTTTGAGTTATGAACAACAAGCTAAGTTTATACAGGATAGAATCACAAATGTTGAAAAAAATTTTGGAGAACTCTGTGTTGCATTTGGTGATTACACTAGAAAAACTGCAAGGTCAGTTCTTTTAATTTTCAAGTTAAATAATAGTCTACATTTGTATTATTACTTATAGTTTTTGCACCTCATAAGCGAAGCGTTACCGTCGTCGCCCGCGGGGTCATATTTCACGTATCCTGAGTTTTGGCCTTTTTTTTATATTTCCAGGTATTATTCTTACTTTTACCCGAATGTCCACTCAAGAGTTAAAAGACATGAGAACCACATTAGTACTTTTTGAAATTAGCGCTATCTATGTGATTTATTGAAAACTACTTAGTAAGACCAATATATTAATAGTTACTTATTCAATTTAAATTACCACCCAATTCAACAGTAGTGACACCTTGAAAGATCGTGAGACAGTACAAGAGCTTTGGCACACGAGAACGAGTGTATCTGAATACTTATATACACTTTTACAAATAATCATTTTTATTGTGAAAAATTAAATTATGAAAAGTGCACGCCTTTTGGATTCTCTAATTTTTTTTATACTACGTCGGTGTCGGTGGCAATCAAGCTTACGGCCCACCTCATGGTAAGCAGTTACTGTAGCCTATAGACGCTAGCAACACCAGGAGTATCGCTCGCGCGTCGCCATCTCCAAGGAAAGGCATATATATGAGCAGGAAGATAATGAGGGATAGGATGGATACTAAGGAAAGAATAGGAAGCATAATAAGGAGAGGTAAGGTTAGGCCCGAACCGGGGGATTTCCGGCGTTCTCACTCACCAGCAGCATACGAAACAACAGCAGGAGTAGATACCTACATACCGTTATTTCACGCTGATCTTCTGTGAGGGTGGTAGGTACCTACTTCCCCGATCGAGCTGGTCCATTCATGCTGGGATAAGCAAGTATAAGCAACTCCACTACAACTACTAATTCCTATAGACTTGTTGCAGCTTCAGTTGTGGCTGTGGTGCAACACCATAGCTAAAATCTTTAATTTATTGTTCTGAGCTTCTACCAAAATAATAATTATTAATTCTTTTGGTCAAGTTTCTGAGGATACTAAGATGCAGGTTTATAACGTTAATACAATATGATAAAAAGAAATTTTCTTTTGTAAGGAGTATTTAGCACAGAATTTATGAAAATTCAATTATACAGAAAAAAAACCTTAAATTTATACAGAAATATAACAAGTTGCAACACCACTTTAATTATGGCAACTCGGTTGAAAGAAAATTAAAATATCTTGGGAATTCCCCCAAATTATAATTGTTTTTGCCTGTGCAGCGTCGGCAATCTCACTGCAGACAATCGGGTTCACAGAACATTTTTACTCTACGAGATCGGGTTGCCAAAGAGTAAAGTAATACGAGTTACTGAGGATTCCCTTCTCTTTCTAAACGATGTGTTTCGTTGGCTCGTGGTACCTAGGTATATATCAAAAGGATAAGCGGCTTTTTTACTGCGATTGAAATATATATCTACCTTACCTTAGAGATAAATTCCGTGGGAAGACCATGAAAGAACCAAGACTACGTTACCGACGATGCAACGAACATCAGTCTTACAGTTCTGTACTAACAAGGAATGGGAAGAGTTTTGATTTGCCTTCTCTTGCAGTGGTATTATCTCTTTAGTCAACTTATTTATCTATTGCAACACCCGTGGGAAACAATAGTGTGTTTTTTAATCCTGTTTCCAATACGGTTTCGGTATTCCGGACACAAGGTCCAGAAATCTAAAAAAATATTAAGTATATAGGTACCTACCTACAAGCGTTTCTTTCTTTGGACGAAATATGTTCAGTATATTAATGTATAGTGCTAAGCATGTCAAATGCTAAAAATATATATATAAAAATATCTAAATATGTTCGTATAGAGAAGCCATACCATAAAGAGCCATACGGATAAACCAAAATATAGCGCCTGCTTAAATTTTGCAACACGCACGCTTAGGATTTTTCGATCCACGTCACCACTCTGTCTAAGGACTGTGTTGATGATTAAGCTATACTAATATATCATATCCTAGTTCTAAATAAGAATTTAAAACCTTGGTTGAGAAAGATTCATGAGTATTTATGACAAATGGATACTACCACAACAGTAAAAATATAAAATACTAGCCTTTGCCCGCCAAAAGCCAGTTTTTCAGTTATATCTCAGGTTCCCGATAAAAGTGTATACCAGTTTTTAATTCTAATAAAGGTCTTTCAAACAAAAAAAGTTGCATCAAAATCCGTTCAGTAGTTTTTGTGTGATGCGCGAACAAACAAACAGATAAACAGACAAAAATTCTAAAAAAAATTGTTTTGTGTTTAGACACGCCTATATAGCCTATTACAATCATTTTGCTCAAATATCTTAAATGTACAGACACAGCTCTGTTACAGTTTTATAATAGTATAGATTTCTCGAACATCTAAGTAAGTATAGGAATATAGGTAAGTAGGTACCTACTTAAATTGTGTCCGAATGAATATAAAACGCGAAAGTTTAAAAATTACTAGAGTGTATTGATGTAAAGGTGCGAAAGAGAATGTTCCGATGGTTCGGACATGTGGAAAGAATGCCGGACGAGTGAGCGAGAGAGTAAGTCCGTGTGGTGACGGACTAAGAATACAAGTGTCACCACCCCATTCTTTCCCACGGGTGTCGTATGAGGCGACTAAGGGAAATAATCAAAATTATCATCCATTGCATGACTGGTGGCAGGGCTGGGTACCAAGTGGGAGTACTCACTTGGTATCGGACCCGAGCGGGTTTGTACCACCATCTCCAGTGTGACCGGCCATGAAGCACATCGTTGCGTTTTGGCTGTAGCAGGAGATAGCCGTTTATTCTTTCATTTCATATCAGTGAAATGAAATGGTGAGCAGCGGCTTGACAATACTCTCGGTATAGTTGAGTCCATGAGCTACGGTTACCATTTACCATCGGATGGGCCGGGGCTCGTCTGCCACAACATGCAATAAAAAAAAAAAAGAGCTAAAGATCTTGGTACAGGGGGAAACCGAGATTGTTCTACCTAGACCAAATCGATCATGTATTGAAGGAAGGTGGAGTCGAACCGAAACCGGCATAAAGAGAATTATAAATGTTAAAGAAGCGAAAGATTTATGCAAGAATGTTGGCACTCTTTCTTTATGCCTACCATGCAAGGGTGATGGCGTGATGATAAGTAAGATAGAATACACTCTTACATTGATAAAAAGATGATTAAGTATGTAAATTAATGCGTACTTAAAGGTTACGTGATATGGGAGATGAGCTTGTTAAAGTTTTGAAAGATTACGCCAACAATGAACTTGTCAACAAATCTCTCAGCACTGGACTGGAGAATCTTTCTACCACATTGACTGCTATTGAAGAATACCGTAACTGTGAAGTGCAACGATTGGAGGCGAAGGTAAGTAGCTAAAGTAGCCCTTAGTAAGCGTAACGCTAAAATCAAGATAGTATTTATGAAATTTAAATTATTACTTTAACAGCGTTACGACTAAATGTATTGAATGTTGAAAGCCTTGTTTCAATCATTATTATCAATCATTGATTCTAGCAAACGCTAGTCAATAGCGATTTTGTCATTTTTTTATCAGTAAATCATTCTGGAGTGTTCCAACCAAAGGACTAGTTATGATAATTTATAGTCCGGAGCAAATGTCACAGAGCAAACTTCAATGAATTTTTATGTGCATGTTCGTTTGGTGTTGTGAATTCAAGGATAGTTGAGATTCACAATTGGGCTCCATTTACTTAGATACCATCCTTATCCACCAGATGGAGCGACGATCTGGTCAAAGCCGCGGGGAGACGTTGGATATAGTCGGCGCAGGAACGCTCATTGTGGTGTTCTCTTGGGAAGCCCTATGTACTCGTACAGCAGTGGATTTTGTAAAGATGTTGGATAAATTACTCTCTCCAAACGAAACGCCTATGTTCGGACAGGACAATGTCTATCAGATCCACTAGTTATAATATAAAACATTAGCTTTGCTACCCGCAACCCGTCTGCGTGGAATTTAGTTATTTTCTTTTTTTTGTGCGGAACTTTAATTATTTTTCCAAAAGTTAAGTACTCCTTATAACATCAGCTCAGGTACGCCAGTGAGTCCCGTTCAAATCAGTCCAGCTGTTTCAGAGATTAACGGGAACAAACGTACAGATAAACAGACGAAAAACTTTGACGGGCCTCGTGGCGTAGTCGGTAGTGTAACCGACTTCCGTGCGGAGGGTGAGGTCGTGGGTTCGATTCCCACTCAGGACAATTATTTGTGTGATGAACACAGATATTTGTACTGCGCCTGGGTGTTTTCTATCTATTATATGTATGTATTTACAAAAAAGAAGTAATATATGTATTATATCAGTAATCTGGTGCCCATAGCACAAGCGTTACGCTTAGTTTGGGACCAGAGGACATTGTGTGAAATGTCCGTGAATATTTATTTATTTAATTTATTTATTTTAAAATTGGTTTTTTGTTGTAGGTTGTAGGCATATGAGTACTTTCATATGTAAATGTCTGTTATTTAGACATTATAAACAAACACAATTTTATTTATTTGTACCTACAGATCTATCAATGTTTTTACATTCTGTAATTGTATCTCATTCATCTGTCTATTTAGGTTATCGGAGAATTGTGCCAATATGAAGGAATTTGTAAACATGCCAGAGAAGAATTAAAGCACACAATGAACGTACGCGAGAAAGAACTAGCACGCAAGAAAGTGCTGGACAAAGCCAGGGAAAGACAGCCTTTTAATAGGCAGCAAGTGGTATGTACCCAACTGTGAACATTTATGTATTTGTATATACATTAGAGATGAAACGGATATCCGGTAACTATCCAGTATCCGGCCTATCGGGCCTTGTTTTCACTATCCGGCCGGATACCAGCAAGCTTCCATCCATCAGCCTTTCTTCGTCCACTGCTGGACATAGGCCGCCCCAAAATGCGGGGGTTTTACCATAATCGCCACGCTTGGCAGGCGGATTGGCGATCGCAGTGGATGTTTTTAGTACACAGGGGAACGCTGCTGCCCGGTCCCCCGGTAATCCCTTAGTCGGCTTTTACGACTCCCATAGGAAGAGACGGGATCTATTCTTGATGCCGGCTAGGGTTGCCACCTTTTTTTTTGTGAAAATAAAGTACACAGGTTATTATAAGTAGGAAAAAAAAAGTACATAGTACCAAAATAAAGTACGATTTCTACGAGACCTTTTTGCGTAATTGCATTACTTTTAGCAATTTTTAACAGTGCAAATTATTTGTGAATAAGGCAAAAGAGATTTTTTGTACGAGCGGGAATCAAACCCGCGTCTTTTCCAATCCGGGGAAGTGCGCTAAGCCACTGAGCTATTGTACAGACCTATTCGGTCATCCCAATTTCCTCATCACAATTCCGATTGATGGCGTTGGTCGTAAAGACAAATGTGATGAGGGAATTGGGATGACCGAATAGGTCTGTACGATAGCTCAGTGGCTTAGAGCACTTCCCCGTATTGGAAAAGACGCGAGTTCGATTCCCGCTCGTACAAAAAGTCTCTTTGTCCTTATTCACAAATATTTTGTACTTTAAAAAGTAGCGGAGCATGTCAAATGCTAAAAAAATATAGATCAAAACTATTTAAAAAAAAATTGCGCCATCAAATACTATGAATTTTGAACTATATTGGATTGATGCATGTAAATATATTCCGATAGATTACGTTGGTCGTAAAGACAAATGTGATAAGGACATTGGGATGACCGAATAGGTCTGTACGATAGCTCAGTGGCTTAGAGCACTTCCCCGTATTGGAAAAGACGCGAGTTCGATTCCCGCTCGTACAAAAAATCTCTTTGTCCTTATTCACAAATATTTTGTACTTTAAAAAGTAGCGGAGCATGTCAAACGCTAAAAAAATATAAATCAAAATTTTTTTAGCTGTTTTGATATACCTATTTATATATTTTAAAAGCATGCGTGACATGCATAGCCATATAAATTTACACAAAGTGCGAAAATGTGTAATCAAAATCGAGTCGTCAAAAATCGAATCGCGTTTGCTCGTGACTGTTATTTTCGATTTTACATTTTCGCACTTTGTGTTAATTTATATGGCTAAGCATGTCAAATGCTTAAAAAACATCAGAATATCATCAGTCTTATTAAATATATATGCTGCCATTTTTGTGCAATATCAATCAAGTCAATTCTGCAAAACCTTTAGAACTATATACTTAGATTATAATAACTTGTTTTGAAGAAATTTATCCATAAAGACAGTCTATCTTTATGGATAATCTCAGTTATTAAGTTTTAGCAGATTTAAATTTTTCAATTACATAGTAAAGAAAATTATCAAATTCGACATTACTTAAATTTATTTTCTAATTGTAAATAACTAGCTTGTGTCATTAAAATGAATTTTGCTAGTCAGTTCAGGTGAAGACAAATGTTGAATATAATTGTAACAAATCACAAAACAAACAAGAAGTTTTGATAGTGATATTGACAAAATGACAATTTTTAAGAAATAATAATAATAATAAAAATTCACGGACATTTTCACACAACGTCCTCTGGTCCCAAACTAAGCGTAATGCTTGTGCTATGGGTACCAGATTACGGATATCATACATATATTACTATTTTTTGTAACTATAGGTATACATATAATAGATAGAAAACACCCAGACGCAGTACAAATATCTGTGTTCATCACACAAATGGTTGTCCTGAGTGGGAATCGAACCCACGACCTCTTGCACGGAAGTCAGTTACACTACCGACTACGCCACGAGGCTAAAGGATAGGTTGCATTTAAAAATGAGCGGTAATGAGGCGACCGCCACTCTAGAGGGAACCTATTCGGCAACAATCGATACCGTCATCGACGACGATCATTCTGTTTTGGGCAATCATGCGAAATAAAGTATTTTCGTGTACTTTATTGTTCTCATAAAGTATAGAGTACAATTACCATAAATAACGTACAATACTTTATAATAAAGTACGGGTGGCAACCCTAATGCCGGTCCCACACGGCTAACTATACCAGCAGGTTACCTACCACGAACTCTTATCGAATCGTAATTTCGTACCATGACATGTCTTTTGCACAAGCTTCCGTATTAGCTCAAGAAAAGTTTTACGTTCCTCGCAAAGTACGTGAGGCTATAGAGATCAACCGTCATCAAACATTTAACAGAGATGATGGATGGAGGCTCTCGTCAGCTTGGTTCCATCCATCCATCCATCCATACATCAGCCTTTCAAAGTCCACTGCTGGACATAGGCCTCTCCAAGACAACGCCACAACGAGCGGTCCCGTCATGGGGGACAATGCCGTAATCGCCACGCTTGGCAGGCGGGTTGGCGATCGCAGTGGATGTTGTTAATACTCAAGGAAATGCTGCTGCCCACTCCCTCGGTATTCCCTCAGTCGGCTCTTACGACTCCCGTGGGTAGAGAGGGGTGGGACAATTCTAAAGCCGGTCCCACACGGCAGCTTGGTTACCGGCCCTTAATGCTACCTCGAAACAAAAAGTGAACATGGACCTGGAGGGCGACACAGTCAGTGTGGTAAATTACGTATGCCACAGCCGCAGGATGCAAAAAAAAAAACAATTTATTTGAAATATGATTTATTTAAAAGAATTACAATATTTAATTATATCTAAGTAAACTAAAAAGGTGATACTCGGTCGAAATGGGACCTAAGAATGCCACCATTGAGTCGCCGCCAGGCTCACGTTGCATACATTGTTGCCCAATGCCGCCTCGTGGTGCTGACGATGCATCTTGCACAATACTGTAGTTTTTAGGGCACCGTATGCATCGGCGATTTTATATATTAATTATTATGTAGGGCAACGTTGCGTAACACCTCCCCCCGAAGAGCAGCGACTAATTGAAGACGGAAGTCGTAAATTGCGCTGGAGATTGATCTTGATTGATTTGTCTTGGAGCAGGAGTTGCATATACTGCTTATATCTCGAGTTGTTCTTGCCGTGACACATCTGCAGATCCCTCTTTACGTTTGGTATGGCAGCTATAGACAAATGCTAAAAAATATAGATCAAAAATAGTATGATATTTTAATTACAAAATTAAACTTACTACATTGGATGAATGCATGTATATGCATTGCCGATAGATGGCGTTGGTCGTTAATACAAATGTGGTGAGGAAATTCGGTATTTCTAGAAATGGTACGATAGCTCAATGGATTAGAGAACTTCCCCGGAAAGGAAGGGACGCAGGTTCGGTTCCCGCTCGTACTAAAATACTCTTTTTCCTTATTCACAAATTATAATTTGTACTTTTGACTTATAGATGTTCTCAACATGGGCATGAATACTTTCTTGAGCCATGTCTAATTCATTCTGTCTTCTTTCGTCAATAATGCTGGACCTACTATGTGGCCTAGACTTAGGGGTCCGTGATACCCTTGGGTGAAAAATCTTTGAAATAATGTATTAACCGTGATAAAAAAATAACGGCAAAGACTATTGCTATAAAATTATATATATATCTTAATTATATAATTATATTAACTACCATGCCGTTCAAGCCTACAATAAAACTCAATTAATAACTACGATATATACTAATTTCCTATGAATAAAATTATACGGGACCACTATGGAACACATACAATAAAATTACACAATAGAATAAATTGGTATAGTAACAGGACGATACTAGGAATGTAAGGACAGAGAAAGATTCAAAGCACTTACAGCATGATCTTCTTTGCCGAATCGAAGTCTGGATTCTCCTGGACTGCAGCTCCCGTAGGTTCAGATTGCTGGCGACCTGTGTTCGATACACTGACTCTAACTTTACGGCAATCCTACCGACT
Source organism: Leucoma salicis (assembly GCA_948253155.1). Lineage (NCBI taxonomy): Eukaryota > Metazoa > Arthropoda > Insecta > Lepidoptera > Erebidae > Leucoma > Leucoma salicis. Next base: position 7,692,117 of record OX411806.1, read on the forward strand.
GTACCAATTAAGTATGCCACAGCCGCAGGATGCAAAAAAAAAAAAATATTTGAAATATGATTTATTTAAAAGAAATACAATATTTAATTATATCTAAGTAAACTAAAAAGGTGATACTCGGTCGAAGTGTTTTGGTTTGGAACTGTTTGGTCGAAGTTTTCTTTTTTACAGCAGTCAACAGTGGTTTCTCCTTAGCGGTGTAAAATCCGTAACTCATTATTTTTAGGACTCTTTTGCAAGTATCAACTGAGACGTCTTTGTGAATCATGTCCTTCCATTGCACCGTGAGTTCTCCAGCTCGAGCACGACGATTATTTTTGATAATTATCTTCAGGATTCCGTTTTTTACTGCACTTGTGATGCGTGGTCGACCAGTTTTCTTCAAACAAGAAGTCGTTATATTCTTTTTATAGTGCTGAATGATAGATTGGACTGTAGACCTGGGAAGTATCAAGTCTTTATATATTTGGTAACTTGATTTGCCAGCATCGACCCCATAAACTATTCGCTTTCGAAGCTCTTCACACACGGGTTTGCCACGACCCATTGTTATTGGAAGACTAATGAAAAATATTGAAATTTTCAGAATTTATACTGTCTCACTTGACAAATGACACAGAATTACTTTTACAAATTTAAATTATGCAACATAATTGTACAAATAAGGAATAATCTTATTTAACTCACCGATAGACGAACTCTTTTGAATCGATTAACAATTAGACGAACTATTTTGATTATAACTTCTTCGAATTTAAAACAGGATATGTATAAATTTAAAAAGCTAATATAGTTTATTAGTTCATAATTAAAAAATGGCATAAGTAACGCGACATGTGATAGTAGAACAGTTTAATATTTTATATAGATATACAAAAATAATGAAGTTAGAAAAAATCTCACAGAGAAAATTTCACACTAGACGAACTATTTTGCATCGGGGCTCGTATAGGCGGGCGTCGAACGCACGGGTCGGGGGCATTCGCCCCTCGCCGAGCGCGATCTCTTCGTGACGCTAAGTTGCCCGCCGCGCCACCGTCCTAGAGTGGAGGGCTCGGCTGGAGACGCCCCGGGCTGGTTTCTGGACCATAGGGGCGCTCCGGCCGATCAGATTCGATATGATTGGGCAGGGCGGCAGAACGGGGTCCTCACCTTCCGATTGGTGCAGGTTTTGTCGGGGCATGGTTGCTTCGACAAATAAAAAAAAAATAAAAAAACGGGAACTCGTTGTAGTCATAGGCGTGGACCTGGCCCTTCCGGCTGTTACGCGAGCGATGGTTGGCGGTGACAGGGCCTGGACCGCGGTCACCGCCTTATGCGAGGCTGTCATCTCGCGGAAGGAGGCGGCGGAGAGGACCCGGGAGGAATCCTTCTTCGCGGTCCCAATTCGCCGCCGAAGCGCGGGGCGGCATGGGCGCACTTACCTGCGCCTGATACCGCCCTAGCCGAGGCTGTTGACGGTGGGGTCGGGGAATACCCTGCCGTCCGCGGAAGGTGTGACGCCCAAGTGCGCGGGGCGTCTCACAAGAGAGGGTGCCCGATGGGGCTGCCGCCTGCGGATCGCGGTACCTGTGATCCGCCATAGCAAGGGCGGGTGAGGGCGCACGGTGGGTTGTTAGTGGATGAGAGCCCCTCACCACCCCCCCGGGCAGCTGTGTGTGCGGTAGGACATTTTTGCACACCTTAAAAAAAAAAGGGCGGATTGGCAGAATTTGCACGCTGGCGCTTAGGCGAAAATCTCTCAAAAGTTTCATCTATAATTTCGCCATGTTTTCTTCTCTCCCAACGCGCATTGATGTCTCGTGAAAAAATAGACATAATACAGCTATTTTTAGACTATTTATATACTAGTCAGTATTGATTAAAATAACTATACGTATCCTAAATAGATAAAAAAAGTTTACGAGTTTAGTATAGGTACGTAGGTATTTATTTATGTAGGTAAGTAGTTGTATTTATTTTTACAAGTTTAAATCGAAGCTGAAAGTAATGATATTGATACTTTTGTTACAGTTACAAAAACTAGATATTAATTATAAATTAATAACCGTAGCACATATATAATTATGTTATTTTGATAGACTTACGCGGAATCAGAGCTATTGAAAGCTTCGGCTGAAATGTCTCGCACTGCCAAAGGCTTGAGTGAACAAACGGAATTCTTCGAGCGACGCAAATTACACCAGCTGAAAACCCTTCTTTCGAATTTTGTTATGATTGAAATGACATTTCACGCAAAGGCAGTGGAGCTCCTAACCGTAGCTCACCAGCAAATCGACGATATTAACGACAAGGCTGATCTCGAGGTAAGTAGAAATTGGTCTTTCTACCTTTATGATTAGGTATATCAACTCAAAATACAAGGTAACATGATGTTTGTATACATGAGACCATCTTCTTATTGTAGGCGTAATGAAATATTTAAATTGTTATAAATACTTACATAACTACAGTGATAAAAGTTTATGAAGTAGAAACCTATTATTAAAAACCTTTCTATAATACACTAATAAAGTATTTTTTTCTGTGAAGTATCTGAATACAGGTCTATCCGATAATGAGGATCAAGCGGTAAATAATCAATAATGAATGATATGTTTATATAACGAACGGGTAATATAGCGAAAACATCTTTCCCACAGAACTTTAAAAGAAAACTGCGTTCTCCAGAAAAACAGGTGAATTCAGGAATATCTGCAAGATCATCATCTTTAGCTTCACTCATGAACCCACAATCACCATCCAATGATGAAGAATTAATGGTATGTTCCAGAAAATTAACATTTGCAAAGTTACGGCCTATCTACTAAAATCTAACATTACCGTCAGCCATTTATTTGCCACACTAGGCCAGTAGGATGTGCCCCGTGCGTAGTCGTGAAAAAAATTAGATAGGTAGGTAGGTATTTATCTAAATTACCTACGTAGATATAGCAATAATTAACATTATAGTAGGTTACCAGCATTCAAATATGCTAGTGCGAGCACTTGACCAGCTTGTCGGACTACGACCTAAATCCCTGTCACACTGAGAGGACACTGAGAGGATACCCGTGAGGGCGGGTATTTCTTTTCCAATGGAAACTCTGGACAATGGTTTGCTATTGTATAGATGGAACACCGTAGTTTCTGTCAGATCAACAACAGATAATGGATACTGCCGAAAATAGGTACTTATAAGTATATTTTACGAAAACTATATGAGTACCTACACTACTTATTAATATTGTTTCTACTTAGGTATAGGTACTGACATTTCTATTACAGAGCTTACGGAAGATAAAGTCTCCAGAAAGGCACATTACCAGGTCCGGTTCCTTAGCAACCCTCATGAATCAATCAGCCACAAAAGATGAAACATCGGTAGATATTTTTTTACGTTAGATACCTACTATTGTGTCTTTTAGACAACTAAGTAGGTAACATATATACATATTGTCACGTCTTTTTCCCGTAGGGGTAGGCAGAGACCACTTCTCTCTCCATTTGCTACGATCCTGACACACATCTTTCGCTTCATCTACTTTCATCAGCGCTTTCATGCATGCTCGTGATTACGAGTAGGTACACACTTCAAAAAAAGTTTGAGGTCACTTTGAAAATACGAAATATTTTTGTTGGCAATATGGTGAAACTTTTTGTATTTTATGTCTATGATTCTTCATTTAAAAATGTGATATTTGATCAAAAAACAATATCAAAAACATGTCAAAAACAATTGTTTTGATATGAAACATCTAATGCGGAGGGAGGGTAAAATCGGCTGTTGGCGTTGCGACGCTTTTATTTTAATTGTCCCGTTCAAATCTTGCAAGTTAAATTTGACACACTTCCCGGTATCCGATTGAGCTGAAATTTTACATGAATATGTATATTGCGTGACAATGCAATATTATGATGACATACAGCTGATCTGATGATGGAGCTGGAAGGTGGACATAGGAACTCTATAATGAAATGGCGCAGCCCCATCGAGTTTGGGCTCGTATGATTCGTCTTGACGAGTACTTTGCCTCTAGATGGTATCCAGGGGCTGATGATGAGTACATTGTCTTTAGATGGTATCCAGGGTCTGATGATGGAGCTGGAAGGTGGCCATGCAAAACTCTGTAATTAAATGGCGCAACTCTATCAAGTTAGGGCACGTTTGAAATGTCTTGACTAGTATTTCAGTCCTAGATGATATCCAGGGTCTGATGATGGGGCTGGAAGGTGACCACAGTAACTCTGTAATGAAACGATGCAACCCTATCGAGTTTGGAATCGTTTGATTTGTCTTGACGTGTACTTTGTCTCTAGATGGTATCCAGGGTCTGACGATGGAGCTGGAAGGTTGTCACAGTAACTCTGTAGTGAAACAACGCAACCTTATCGAGTTTATACTCGTTTGATTCGTCTTGAGGACTACATTGTCAAGTTATGATCATTTTATTTCTACAAAATAATTTCGATGTTTTCACATCTGGTAGACGTCCCGCGACGTCTAGTTTTTTCCCTATCAAAACAAATTCAATCTTTGAATACGCTTATTTAGAAATCTGACCGGCATGATTCAAGCATATTTTTTAAATTTTTCGTGTAAAAAATTGATTTGGAAAGATTCCGAAAAGATTTACGAGCAAGGATTGTTACTTTGGAGAAAGAAGGATATTTAAACACAAAGTGAAAAATGTGAAATCGAAAATAACAGCCACGAGCAGGATTTGAACCTGCATCTCCTGGATACCATCCAGATGCTTTGCCAATTCAGCCATCGTGACAATTGCTCCCGACTGCTAATTTCGATAACACATTCATACTTAACGTCTTTGGGTGACGTCTGCGCCATCTGTCGGAAGTATTTTCATACATTATACCGACCAGGTAAACTTAATTTTACAATTAAGATTTTACCTATTTTGCGTTGCGGGCTACCACTGGACTAGAAGTAAGCACTCAGACCATCAGGAATTGTTTACACCAGGCGGGATTACGAGCAAGGAGATCATGGCGAGCACCTCTGAACTCACGGCAACGACAGCTACGCAGATTGGAATGGGCTAGGCTCCGCCAAAATGAAGATGATGAAGAGGAAAATATTTGGCAAAATTGCTTCTTCGTTGACGAAACAAGAATAAGCACTCATCCAGACAATCGACGTGTCCGTGTCTGGAGAAGACGTGGGGATGCAGAGAGACAAAGAACTGCCACTGGTACTGTTCAACAAGGCGGGAAATCGGTGTTCTTTTGGAGCGGAATAATGATTGGAGCTAGAGCGCCGTTAATCCCGTATCAGGGCTTGATGACTGCAGCTTTGTACCAAAATGTTGTTATCGAAGGAATCGTCAGACCATTTAGAATAAATCATGGCCACCAATTCATATTGGTTGATGATAACCCGCACATCGAGCTCAACGAGTCAATGCTGCTCTTTGTAATCATAATATTGCCAGGTTAGACTGGCCTGCCGGTTCGCCTGACTTAAACCCGATCAAGTAAGCTTGGGATGCACTAACGCGAGTTCGCTAACAGTCGTTTGGGACGGTCAGCCACCTCCCCAGACAGTGCCTGAGATCAGGGAAGCTGCTATTGAAGAATGGGACAGGTTACCGCAAGAAATCCTGAATAACTTGATTCTCAGCATGCCCAGGAGGATTGCTGCTTGTGTTCGAGCTAGGGGAAGAGTTATCTTGTACTAAATAAAAACAATTTCGTAATAAATTCTTAATAATGTTTCTTATTTCGTCGTTTTCTTTCATTTATTATTTTCTTAGTCACAATTGCATTAAAATTTTCAAATAAAATTTTTATTTGTAAAATACCTAATTAAAAATAGTTAATATTTTATTTTTAAAAAAGATATCACGTACCTAAGCACTTTTCTTTTATAGGGTGAAGTTTAAAAAATATAGCATTTTTTGCTACTGATCTCAAACTTTTTTGATGTGTCTACCTACTCTTAACCCGGCCTTCCTGAACGTCTCCGATCTGGTAAAAATATGTTCGATCAACCTCTACCAACTTGCCCATTCACAGTCGCCTTGTATATCTGTTTCGTTAATCTTCTTTCATCCATCGTCTCTACGTGTCCGAATTACCTAAGCATTCCTTTCTCTATTTTTGTCACTAAGTACCTACATCTTCTTTCACACAGCAGCATTCTCGTATCACACTATTTCTCACTTTGTCCATCAGTCACTCCAGCTATGCTTCTCAGACTTCTCATCTCCACAGCATTTATCATACTCTCATGCTTCTTCTGCCATGCCCAACGTTCACTACCATGCATAAGTGTAGGGACCAGCATAGGTATACATAGCCAGTCGTGCCTTTTTTGACACTTTCTGGCTGTTCACAAAACCATGCAGTGCCCCATTCGCTTTTTTTTTCTTGCTGCGACCCTTTAACCTTATAAAGCGGTACGATAACGGCCTTGCACCAGACTACTGGTACAGTGCCGCTCCCCCAGCTAAGGTTAAAAAGGCGGTGCACCAGACTGATTACCACGCCTTATCCAGCCCTCAGCATCTCGACCGTGATTCTATCATACCCTGCACCCTTGCCAAATTTCATACTATTCAGAGCATGCATAATCTCTTTCGTATTAATTTCACTATTGTTGTAACTTTCATTCGTATCCTCAAAGATAGCCTGCGCTTTCACATCTTCCTCAAATAAACTTTCTAAATATTCCTTCCATCTCTTTAAGACACATTCTTCTCTCACTATACCTACTTCCATAACGGTTTCTGATTTGACCCAGGTGAGACTGATGTCGTGTCGTTACCCTTATTTTTTATTTTTGTTAAGGCGGAAAAAATGTTCCTAACCGCACACCCCGTCGTTCGGGGCAACGAACAGGGTAGTGACTAAAGAAAGCCGCCGTGTGCCGTCTCTCCGCCTTTATTGGTGGGCCACTGGAACTATGTTACGTTGCTTCAGTGGTCGACGTGGTCGTGTCGTTACCCCTGGCCGATCTAATGGACTAACCCTACCTACTTATTCAAATATTGCGTTTTTCCAGGAGTCAGAAGAAAGCGATGATGAAGATACGTCTGAAGAGACAGAATCACGTTAAAGTACCTACCTATATATATATGTGATAAGTACCTATCTTATATTTATATCGTATCCTTACGTACTTAAGTACCAATCTTGTTGTTGTCTTCTTTTTCATTCTTGTCCACGTTCTCTAATCTCTGCAATTATAGTAAATCTATAAGAAAATCGTGAAACCCTACACAATTAGGTTGTATAACATAGTTAATTGTTTAACTCCAATGTGTTGTGTCGGTTTCTAATATTATAAGTAGCTACACCAGATGGCAAATTCGGAAATTTAAAATGTAGAACTGGTAACACAGGGGTACTTTTCTATCTGACCAACTCATTACTAACTGCGGCTGTACACATTCGTCGAGACACCCCGAGACAGGCCGAGAGCGAGTGTGTACATGGTAACCTCGTCTCGTCTCGGGGCTCTCGTTATGTCTCGGAAGTGTCGGTTTTTTGTGCTCGAGTCAAGGGGTCTCGGCACAGAATAAATACTAGTCCTACGGACAGAAACGTCACTTCCATTAAAACTTGTTCAAAATCTCTATAATATTTTTTTTTATTCATTGTTTTTTTTTTGTTGATCATATGCATTTAGAGTTTTAGCTCTGAATTTTCGGTTATGAAATTTTACTGTCGAAATACCCTAAATCGCGTAAATAATTTTATTTTAATCAATACAACAAGCGCGAGCGCTTAGGCGCGCGTGCGACAGTCTTCAGTCGGTTGTACCGTGGTCGGTACGCGAAACGGTAGGCATATAAAACTCGGGGCCTTGAGCGAGTGATGTACGCCTGTTCTCGGTGAGTCTCGCGTTGGTAAGTTGTGTAAAAGGAGTGTTCGTTATATTAAATAACTAATGAATACTCGAATAGTTGCCCGCCAACTGCGCTCGCGTAAAGACGTCCTTTCTGCGTGCGACAACGATGTATTCTAACGCTTTTTAGAAGCCTACTAAAGGCAATCACTATTATGGAATCCTAAGAATGTCAGGCACAAGGATAAGCAACTTTTACACGACGCTTGGTTGCGGATAAGCAACGATTTTGATATCCCCGTGGAAGATTTAAAAAATATATATATTCCTGTTGAATAGTTAAAAAGTTATTTTTCGCCATGGTTTAATATATTTTTTTTATGGTAAATGATTAAAAAATTACAATAACTAATAAAAAAAATAAACGCCGCAATTGTTTTTTTCACGTCCATCGCGACGGGCCTCCGAATTTCAACAATTGATACAACGGGCGTGTACATAGTGTACTCTCGTGTCGAGCTTCTACGAGACGAGAGTGGACGAGAGGTTCGCGAGACAAATAAACGAGTGTGTACAGCCGCCGTAAGACAAATTTAAAAAAAATTAGAGCAGTTTTTCACTTACATGCCAGTTTTTCTGGGACAAAGCGCTACCCAACTCAAATAGCGTGACGTCTCTGAGCTTATGTTTTGGTATTCAAAGACCAAAGAGAGAGGAAACATGGATGGGTCGGCGACGCGCAAGTTCCAATCGCACCGTGTGTATATATGTATAACTTTTTTATTAGTGAGACATTTGTTTGCCAACACGAGCCTCATGGAGTCTATAGGTACGGTGGCCTAGTGTTCCGCAGAACTCACTTTGAAAATGACTACAGTAACTAATGAACAAACTGAAAACTATTGCACGGATTTATGTATATGGATAACATAATTAACACACATTTACAGCGAAGTAAAATTCTAATTAATTTAACAATTAACACATTGACATGTATAAAAATCGTATAGGTCAGGCGGTTAAACTTATTTTTTTAATGCCATAAGATTCTGGTACCTAGCTAGTACCACACCAATACATTAATTAGGTACCTACCTATATAAATAAAATTAATAATTATAGAATTAAATTATACTTAGCATCCACATTTTTGGTTTTATTTCTGGTTACCGATATAGTAGCGAGATAATAATTATCTTTATTAATATTAGGTAGATACATGACGTGATCGCGTAATCTACCTACCTACTTACCTACCTTTACCAATGCCGACACCTAGCGTTTGGATCACACCTTACCTGTCTTGAACGGGACGACTCAACCGAGGAAGCACCACCCTCTCACAGAAGATCCGCACAAAAGCAACGGTAGACACTCCTACTGTTGTTTCGTATAATGAGTAAGAGCGCCGGAGACCCAAGTCCATCAACATGAAATAAAATCATTCTTCTCCACCTCCTTATCATCCTTCTACTCCACCTCCTATCCCTTTCCTTGCAGTTGGCGACGGGCGAGTGATGCCTCTGGTGCTGCTAGCGACCATAGGCTACGGTAACCATAGATATAGTATATACTGTCATGTCAGTATACCTATAGGTACTAAGTGTATCTATGACGGTAACCGCTTACTATCAGGTTTCCCAGATCGTCTTATCCGAAATTTCACTCTGAAAACACCGGCTATTGGTCTCAAATAATATACTTTTCATCCATCATAAGAACTGCAGAGCTGCACCTGATAGCATAAAAAAATATATAGCTAAATAATACTCACCCGGCGAACTTCGTGCCGCCATATTTTTTTTTTCGTGAATATTTTGCAATGAAAATTATTAAAGTACTAATATAGCTATTAAAAATAGTGGTTGGCAGTAGGATAAAATTTTTGGGTTATATGTATTTTTAATGCCGTATCATAAATCATAATAAAAATCTTCAAAAATCCTAAAAAAATTAAAAATAAAAAATGTTGTCCACAGAGTAAAAAATTTAAAAAATATAGACGGACCAAGAATACAAGTGTCACCACCCCATTCTTTCCCATGGGTGTCGTATGAGGCGACTAAGGGAAGTAAGCAATTTTCATCCATTGCATGACTGGTGGTAGGGCTGGGTACCAAGTGGGAGTACTAACTTGGTATCTGGCCCGAGCGGGTTGGTACCACCATCTCCCGTGTGACCGGCCATGAAGCACATTGTTGCGTTTTGGCTGTAGCAGGAGATAGCCGTTTATATTTCATTTCATATCTGTGAAATGAATTGGTGAGCAGCGGCTTGACAATACTCTCGGTATAGTCGAGTCCATGGGCAACGGTTACCATTTACCATCAGATGGACCGTGGCTCGTCTGCCACTACATGCAATAAAAAAAAAACTTACGATTATTATTTAGTCACTATACTTACAATACTGAGAAATCGACATGACATTTAGACAGCACAACCAAACACACAGCAATAAGTTCTCCTGCGATTATCACACATTTTTCATTTATTTAGCGGTGCCGAAAAGCCCTGACGCGCGAATCTTGTACGGCGTTAGCCCTGACTGGCGTACTGAGAAACGGATCGAGATTTTGTTAATGTGCGTACGATACTATGGCGCACACATACAAGCCGCGCGCGGTGCGTTTGTATGAAGATAACCTAACCCTTATCACTTACGGGTATGAAAAATAGTTTAAATCCTATTCTCAGACCTACTGAATATACACACAATGGCTTAACAGCCCAGAGACCTCGATACGGCGACTGGAACCTAGCCACGTTCTGGTCGTGGGGGACTTCAACGCCAAATCCACGGCGTGGGGGTCCACTGCGACGAACGCCCGTGGAGCGGCGGTGGTAGAGTGGGCGGCGTCGACGGGCCTCTGTCTGCTTAACAGAGGCTGTCAACACGTGCGTGCGGCAACGGGGCGGGTCGATAGTGGACCTTCCGTTCGCTAGCCCCGACGTCGCAGCGCGAGTAAGGAACTGGTGTGTCCTGGAGGAGGTTGAGACCTCGTCCGATCATCGGTATGTCCCTTCAGGGCCCCAGTAGGGGTCACGTGGCGCGCAGAACTCCCACGTTCCCACGGTGGGCTGTGGGCAGGCTAGATAGGGACCTACTGGCGGAGGCAGCCATCGTTCAATCGTGGTTGTCATCACCGGCCCTGACCGAGGGGGTGGACGTTGAGGCTGGCCGATTTCGCGCTGCGATTACGCAGGTGTGCGACTCGGCCATGCCCCGTGTGCGACGTCCTCCTCCGAGGAAGCTCTACTGGTGGTCCCAGGAGCTGGCGGACCTCCGTGCGGCGTGCATTCGCGCCCGGAGGTTCTACACCCGCAGTCGGCGGCGCAACCGCGATGGGGAGCGGGAGGGCCAGCTGTACGAGGCGTACCACACTTCGCGGGCCGTGTTCAAGTTGGCCATCTGTCGCGCCAAAACGGGGAATAGGCAGATGCTGGACGGTCTCAACCGTGACCCCTGGGGTCGCCCGTATCGTGCGGCGCTGAACAAGCTCCGCACTCAGGCCCGCCCCCCCCCTCACAGAGACCCTTCAGCCCAGCCTCCTCACCGAGGTGGTCGAGGGCCTATTCCCACGACGGGCGGAGCACACGCCCCCGGTCATGGCACAGCCAGGCAGCGACCGGGAGGCTGACCTCAGTGTACCGCCCGTCACTGCGTCGGAAATGGGGGCGGCTGTTTCGCGGATTCGTTCCAAGAACACCGCCCCCGGTCCGGACGGGATACCCACCCGGGTGCTGACCCTGGCTCTGGACTACCTGGAGCCCCGCCTCAGGGGACTGTTCGACGCGTGCCTGGCGTCCGGACAGTTCGCTGATTGCTGGAAGGAGGGGAGGCTGGTACTCCTCCCGAAGCCGGGGCGAACGCCGGATGCGGTCGGGGCCTTCAGGCCCATCGTGCTGCTGGACGAGGCGGGTAAGCTGTTGGAGAGAATTTCGAGCTGGTCGTCCGACGGTCGGCGCGATTAGGCGCGTGAGGGCCGCGGCCGCGGCAGTCGTCGCCGGCGGTGGAGTGCTGTTGGCAGTGTCGATTGACATCGCCAACGCCTTCAACAGTATGCCATTCAGCTGCATCAGGGAGGTGCTCCGGTATCACGGGGTGCATACCTGAGGCGGCTAGTGGCAGACTATCTTGAGGGCCGCAGCGTTCTTTATGAGAGCCGCATAGGGGACGTTGTGAGGAGACCCATGTCGTGCGGTGTCCCGTAGGGTTCGGTTCTTGGGCCGCTCCTGTGGGACATCGGTTACGACTGGGTGCTACGCTGTCGGCTCCCCCCTGGGCTTGCGGTCATCTGCTATGCGCATGACACGCTGGTCGTGGCCTGGGGTGGAAACTTCGAGGAAGCGGCGTTCCTGTCCACCTTAGGGACCTCAAAGGTGGTCAGGAGGATCGGGCTGACCCCCGAGCGAGCTGCCATGGTCAGATGGAGGGCACGGTTGGAGGCGCCCCGGGCCTTCTTTGGACTGTAGTGGCGCTCCAGCCGATGCTGGAGGAGTGGGTGGGGCGACAGCACAGAGTCCTTACCTTCCGACTGGTGCAGGTGCTGTCGGGGCACGGTTGCTTCGGCAGATATCTGCACATAGTCGCAAGGAGGGAAGCGACTCCGGGCTGTCACCACTGTGGCTGGGACGAGGACACGGCGCGCCACACGCTCGAGTCATGCCCAGCTTGGGCCGAGCAGCGCCGTGAACTCATCGCGTAAATAGGGGGGGACCTCTCGCTGCCGAGCGTCGTCAGAGCGATGCTTGGCAGCGACAGGAATTGGGCCGCGGTCACTGCCTTCTGCGAGGAGGTTATCTCGCGGAAGGAAGCGGCGGAGAGGGCTAGGGAGGAGGATTCTTCCGCTGACCCAAGCCGCCGCCAGCGACCGGGGCGGCGCAGGCGCAGGGACGCGCCTCATGCCGCCCTAGCTGAGGCTGCGGGTGGATGGACCGGGGAACGTACGCCACCCGCAAGGCCTCCCGCGAAGGTGCGACGCTCCTCTGCGGATGCGTCGCTCCTCTGCGGATGCGTCGCTCAGTAGAGGGTACCCGAAAGGGTAAACCGCCGGCGGACCACCGAAGGAATGTAACACAGTTCCAGTGGCCCGCCAATAAAGCCGGAGAGACGGCACACGGCGGGTTTCTTTAGTGGGTGCAGGCCCCACACTACCCTTTTCGTTGCCCCGAACGACGGGGTGCGCGGTTAGGAACATTTTTTCCCGCCTTAACAAAAAAAAATGGTCTGACTTTAAACACAAAGTGAAAAATGTGAAATCGAAAATAACAGTCAGAAGCAGGATGTGAACCTGCATCTTCTGGATACCGTCCAGATTCTTTACCAATTCAGCCATCCTGACAATTGCTCCTGACTGCTAATTTCGATAACACATCATACTTTACGTCTTTGGGTAACGCCTGCGCCATCTGTCGGAAGTATTTTCATACATTATACCGACCAGGTAAACTTAATTTTACAATTAAGATTTTACCTAATAATGACGCAAACCCTTTAAATATTTAGATATTTTTATATATATTTTAGCATTTCACATGCTTAGCACTATACATTAAACAAAAAATTAAAAATGTGACATCGAAAATAAAATCCTGCTCCTGACTGTTATTTTCGATTTCACATTTTTCACTTTGTGTTTAATGTATAGTGCTAAGCATGTCAAATGCTAAAATATATATAAAAATATCTAAATATGGTCTGACTTACTATAGAACGTTCTCGTAACTGGCACTGGCGGTGGAGGTACCTGGGTACCTGCAGCTGGAGTCACTGTTATTTAAACAAAGATTTTCATCATTGGCACTAGGAGTCACACGTTTTGGTGCTTTTTCGGAACACTCACAAGGAAGACTAGAGCCAGATGTATTCTTTCTTCGCTTATTACAATGTTTACACATTTTGTGTGAACGGATGCGTTTGTGGCCTTTATCTTTTTTTACTGAAGAGTCTGTATCCATACCGGACTCTGAGTTTATAGTTACATAACTTCCCGCAGGTGAAACTGTGCCACCAGGGTCTGGTGGCTCATGGTAATACAATAAATATAAAAAGACTTACCTAAGAGTTTATATACACTACACTACAAAAACTACTATTGGTAAATAATTATATACAAGTATAAAAATACCCCACTGATCAATGAAATTACAATTATTAAAATAGAAAAACGCGACCGCCCTTTTCGAAGCTTCCCGCCTTTTTTTTCCCATAACATACTTCACGCGAAACGTCAATATCAACAACTACATTTGTCTCTTTTAGTTTGCCGGTGTGTAAAAGAGATGAAGATATTAAAACGAAGTTCGTTCAATCGTGCTAATTCGATGGTCGATATTGTGTAGACTACATTCAATAACTTTAACTCGTACTACCGATTACATCTAAAAAACTATATTTATAGTTCATCGAGCTAACCAAAACTATCATCGTTTCTATAGTTTGTAAACTAGTACTAGGGGTATATAACATTGACGAGACTAGTGTTGTTGAAATAGGTTGTGTGATATATTATATATTTCTGTTAGTCAAACTGTTTGTATGGTTTTGATTTGAAGTTTTAACTGCTATCACGACGACGATTTACGAACCGAGCCTTTCACAAGTTGGTCTTATAGTGACAACGATCAGTTATTGTAAATAATTTTAATTAGTGTAGGTATAAAATAATAATTGAATACTTCTAAATTGAATTGTAAATAATAATTGAATATTTCTAAATTTTTCTAAATTAAATTTTTCTAATTGATTGAATATTTCTAAATTGTAAATAATTTTAATTAGTGTAGGTATAAAATAATAATTGAATATTTTTGAATATTTCTATTTTTTATTGAATATTTCTAAGTGTAAATATTATGGATTGTGGGATTTTTTTTGCACGCCTCATAAGCGAAGCGTTGAGGTGTGTACTATTCTCGTTTCACGCAGAAAAACTGTTTTCTCTAACTTAAAATGTCTCTATTTATCATATATTGCAATTGTAAAATAATATATACATACACATATCAAGAAAAAACACTATTTTCAACACTCATGATATTTATATTTTTGATACCATTTTTATTATTTAAACTATGTAGTTAAAAAACTGTTTGGAAAAAGTTCTATCTTGGACGTCGGTAATGTAACAACACGATAACGACCAAAATACTTTACTAATCGAGTTTTATTTTTTCGTTTACGAATTAGTATGATTACGAATAGAGCCCTATTACTTTTCACGGTCTGATTTGATATGGTTTAATTGTTATTAAATAAACAAAAAAATAGTGAATATTTACGCTCGACTCTAAAACCAGCGCTACGCTTATAATTTCGTGAGCTATACCTTATAATTTCGTGAGAATTACTTGAACTATTTCTATAAACCAATATAGAAGTACTTCTTAAAATTAGCGCTAGATGGCGTATAAGGCATGAAAACCTCATTAGTAGTTTTTGAAATTAACGCTATCTATGTGATTTATTGAAAACTACTTAGTAAGAGCAATACATTATTAGTTACTTATGAAATAATCAATTTTATTGTGAAAAATGATGATTATGAAGCGTGCACTATTGGATTTTCCAAAGTATTTTTTATTCCATGTAGTGGCAGACGTGCAACGGCCCATCTGATGTCGAGTCGCCTCATACGACACCCGTGGGATAGAATGGGGTGGGGACACTTGTATTCTTAGTCCCTACAACATCTTGAACCGTCTGAGACGGAATGTCGTATAAGTACCAATATGTAGGAATCGCTGAAAGGGGAAATATGATTACATTTTTTTTTTTTTTAGGTGTTCCTTTTCTAGCTGCGTATGCAATTATAATTTATATTATAACTCTGTAAAACATTAGTTATAAAAATATAGTATAATGTATAACGAGTTATAAAAATATAACGGTTTCGGCCACCACAGACGCCAAGTGACTCGTACGCTAACATAGCTCGCATGTGTGTAAAAGCATAAACTATATTTAATTAATTGATTAAATATAGTAAAGATGCGAAAGGGAATGCTCCGATGGTTCGGACATGTGGAAAGAATGCCGGATGAGCGACTGGTTAAGAAGATATACAATGCGAAAGTGGAAGGATGTAGGTATAGGGAGAGACCGAGACTCACCTACCTAGACCAAATCGGTCATGTATTGAAGGAAGGTGGAGTCAGGAGTCTCCAAAACCGGCGAGTGTTTATGAAGAGAATTATGAATGTTGAGGAAACGAGAGATATATGCAAGAATAGAGCCTCTTGGCACTCTTTTCTCTCTGCCTACCCCACAAGGGAAATGGCGTGATGATATGTAAATTGTTCCTAGATAGTACATATTTTGAAGGGTTCCAAGGAGGCAACTCCACAAAGGGTTCGCCAAGTGGCACAGTGACCCTACATATCGTACTATTAGGTATCAGGAACGGAACTGCTAAATATGCACCCTACCGAAATTCTTACCCTAACAATACAAGTAGTTATCTTTATCATGATTTAATTCATAACACTCGTACAAATAGTCCTTATATTGCATTAATTAAAATCTTATATAGGCACATACCTACGTAAAATAAAATGTTTATAGTGAATAAAAATCTTATATGGGCACATACGTAGGTAAAATTAAATGTTTAGCCCATACCTACATTTATCTTTATGAATTTTGGTAACTTTGGAATGCATAACAAATTATAATAGCTTTAGCCAATTTGTCTAGTAACCCCCAGCATTCCTTTTTCTTATTTTCAATACACTATTATACTTGTAGTTGATATTTGTGATAATTTCAAAAGGCCAACTCATCAACTCGCTTATGATAAGCGAGTCTTATTTGAACTATTTTGTTTAAAATAGTATCCCCATTTATTACAAAAAAGAAGACAACTTTGATATTATTTAGACATTGCTAAACAATTATCGTTTGATGTTAATCATATGGAACTGAATGTAGCAAAACATTAAATATTAACTTACAATGGTGAACATAAACTGAACTCACATATCGCTCCCCCCACCGAACAATATCGTAATGTGCTATTACGATACTTAGTGTTTTATTGCATATTCGTTACGTAGACCCCCTGATACACCTTCTAATTTTTTTTCAAATTTTTCTTATTCATAGTTTATAAAATAACCGTTTTGTAATAACCATATCGTTATTATTCGTTTAAAGGTTTACTATACTTATTTTTGGGAATAAAATCGGAACTAGCGATTACTGGTGGCACTACATACGAGGCTTTTCAATATGCTACGATTACACTTTTATTCGAGTAAAAACAGTAAACTCATATTGTAGTAAAGTATTGTAACAATATTATACCTAACTAAGTGTTATCCCCTCATAATAAAAAACGAATCATAAAATGAGGTCGTGATAAGCAAAAATGGTCTGATAACAAAAACAAAATACTCAAAAATAGCGGCCAATCTTACGAAGGTGCACGATCAAAAATACACTATGCTGCTAAAACTGTTGGTCATTGAGATCCTTTATGTTCATACAAAAAGAATTGTGGCATGACATTTTCTATGTAGGAACGGCAGGAGATATTTGACAGTTTTTATAGAGAAAGATCATGAACTCTATTGGTAATATATTGTGAGACACGTTAAAGCAGAACCTGTAGAAACGTAATACGTTAGAAATAAATAATAACAGGGTACAGACAATCAAATATTATTTCAAGCAGGGCCAGAATTCTATTCAAGTTTGCAGTGTTTTTTTAAATACTCTGCGAATTTCAGAACAGGCTGTTTTTACAGCTTTGGAAAAATTTAATCAGGACGCAATAGTTTTAAAGATAACAGAGGAACTCATTGCAATAGGCCTCATAGGATGTTCTCCAGTACAAAAAGAAGAATAAAGACACGTATTGGGCTATTTCTATTTTTCGAATCTCACTATAATACCAATGAAATCCACCCGCCAATATTTGTCTGATCAACTAAACATTTCCAAAATTTATCGACTATACACACTGTGGTTTACAAATCAAGATTACCTTTACGACATTATAAGGACATAGAAGAACTTGCCTCAAAACGCTAATACAAATCAGTATTTAATTTAAAATATAATTACTCAATTAAAAGTAGAAGAAAAAGCAATATCAGATAAGAATGTTACAATAATAGCAATTTTTGATTTAGAGAAAGTTCTGAATGTGCCTCAATCAGAAGTTAGAATTTTCCACTATAAGAGAAACTACCCAATCTATAATTTTAGTATATAATATGGTTCTTTGAATAAATTTGGTCATTGCTATGTGTGGCACCTTACTATAGCTAAGGGCTCTATTGAAATAGGAAGCTGATTACTGAAGTTTATAAATAAGGAAGGACAACGAGGAATTAAAAACATCATATCCGGATGGTTGCGCGGGCCAGAAGAAGCCACAGTCAAAACGAAGGTGACAGTATGCATTCGTTGATTAAACGGCCTATGATAAATAAAGTGTTGTATACACTGTATCAAGTGTATAGTGTTATAATAAAATGGTGGTTTTCAGCTAAAACAAGCATACCTACACTGAACCAATTGCTATCAGCAATAATCAGATTTACTCAGCTTATGCAGAACAGAAGCAATACCAGCTCACTATCATTCGTTTCATAATTTGTTGTTGTTGTTAAGTTGCGACAATTCAAAACAACTGTTTTCGGATTCTGATAATAATGATGAAACAGAGTAAATTACTTCCCTAATTTACTCTGTTTCATTATTATTATTATTATATAGAATTGTTTAGATTTAAGGTTTACTTTGTTTTAATTACAGTTTTCTTTCTTCACTAAATACCATAGTTTCATTGAGATTTATATTAAATAACTGATGTTAGTTTATAATCCAGGTAATGATTTGTCTATGCGCCAAATTTTATCCAAATCCATTCAGTCACTTTTGTGTAAAAGAGTAACAAACAACCATCCAGCCAGAATAATCTTTACAACAGTAGTACGATATAATAGTAGTAATAACCTTTCTGATAGTAGTAAGAATGAAAAATAATGTGGTATGTTAACAATACCTTAAGAAATACCATGCATTATATCAGCGAAAAAACCAGCTATAGCTTATTACTGTTCATGTTTGACAGTTTTTCTTCGTAGTAATATACTATTATTTTAACGCTGTTTTTTTCTTTTTACACGAATAATATCGTAATGTTATGTAACCAAAAATTATAAGTCTACTGTTTTTGGTAAAATATATTTTCTTTAATAACTTAATGTCAAGACAAGATAGAATAAATCAATTTATATAGTATAACTCCCTAAAAAAATAGCTTTCATTTGATATATAAATTATCAGTTAAAACTGGACAGAGCTTAAGATAATCGCAAAAAACCATTGTTTGGCTTCTCCTGTAAAATTTGAAAAAATCGATTACGATATTATTCGGTGGGGGGAGCGATATTCATTATTGAAAAAAATATTTTTACAAATCTCTGAATTTGGAAAGACCTTTTATTATCGTGGTATACCTTATAAATCAGCTTATCTGAAATATTATACTTACACAAAAAGGAGGGCTAGATAATTATTGAGAAATGCAACAATTACAATAATAATGGCCGATAATGTACCTATAAAAATAATGATTAATAAATCAACTATAAAATCATTAGTTGTACAGTAAAGCATCATTATACAAAAAATAATGAGAATACACTCACATATGAACATGTGTTTAGAAATATGATTAATTACTGGCTTATGCAGAAGCCACCTACCTATAACCTAAATAGGTCACCCTATTGCAGAAACATAATTTCTATGTAAAAATAACCATCTCGCATGAACTCTTTCTCAATTTTTTTAGGATATAAAGTAGCCTATGTACTTCACTGTTCTCCGGCAACGAGTATGCCAAAATTCATGATGATTGGTTTTTTAGCTGAAGAAAATGTTAGGTTTTTGTAGGATAGCTACTTTTACATAAAAATAATTAACACATTGTTTGTCTGCTGAATGAACTCCAAATCTACTTGTTGTTGTGATTGTACTTGTTTTTTTTTTATTTGTGAATTATTCTAATGATACAATAGTTTTTATCCTGATTGATGATATTTTCTTTTATAATGTCAGAATTAACAATTATGTATCCAAAAAGGGGCCTTTGTGCCCTGCAGTTAATTATTTTAGTAAATGTGAAAAAGATAACTTTAGTGCAAGCGGGAATCGAACCTCCATCCCTTCCAATTTGGGGATGTGCTCATAAAAATATGTGTGAGACGAAGAAACCAATGACGCAATCTGAGGTTGTCATAGACAAATTTTTGAGATATAAATGCTAACAAACTTGGTAGAGGCAGCCTAGTGAGCACATATACGTATAATGCCTAGTAGAGCACTATAAGATCAAAGTCCAATATTGACCTGCTAAAGTAACTCTTTAAGACTAGACCTAAATTCTATTGTTTCATTGTTAAGAAGTAACTAGATTTACTAGCATTGAGATAATTAAAATTCTACTTTAGTGAAGTACCACAAAGAATCAATGTTGTTAATCAAAATTTAAATATACATACCTATTTGAAAGCAGACAAATTTGCTTATATAAATGTGTATCCTAAGTTTACATCCTAATTTTAAGAGAATACAAAATGTAAATGTGATCTACAAAATGAATTATTACATTATAGTATATATATAAGAGCCAACTGAGGGTATACCGGGGGAGTTGGCAGCGGCACTCCTTCGAGTATTAACAACATCCACTGCGATTGCCAACCCGCCTGCCAAGCGTGGCGGTTATAGCACTATCCCCCATTCTTGGGGAGGCCTATGTCCAGCAGTGGACGTTAAAAGGCTGTAGGATGGATGATATATATATATATATAGTATATATATTTATGGAAGTTTACATTAATTGTTCAGTAAACTAATTCAGATAGTGAATATCATTATGATTTAGTACTTCAATGGCAACTACATTATCTACTTTTCATTTTCAACACCTGCTTGTGTCATAAGATCCGTAAGGTTTTTTTCCAGTTCATCAACACGATTACCCATTTCATCTATTCGGTTAATTATCTGGTCAGACATACTCTGGAACTTATCCTGCATGTTCTGCAGAAGAGATTGTACCTGTAGGACAAATAAAAACCAGAAAATAGAAATACTTTTTTTTTTATATGAATGCATGAAGTAATATTATTTTCGAAAAACTTACATATTGGGTGACTTCTTGCATATTTTTCGGATCATTTGCTGGCGTACTGTAAGTGTTTTCCACGTCAGTAGTTGAGGTTTCCGTAGTAGTATTTTGGTCTGCCATTGCTTATTTTGTTTAGTACAACGAGTAGGTAAAATAAAAATATCCAATTACCCAAGAGTCACCTAGCCACCTACCTATATAAACTGTACTCTCGAAAATATACTGCAGTAAAAGTTAAAATTGTCGATAATGTAGAACTAAATTTGGTTGCTTAGCGCCTAAATCAAAATAACACCATTTATATTGACAAAACAAAACTGCTAACGTAATGCGAAAATGCGATGCGTAACGCCGAATCCTCCTTAGTTTGACCAAAGAGTATATAATGAAGACCTTAGACAAAGATTCCCTATATTAAAAAGTACTCTGTGGACGAAGAATATCCTTCGTCTAAGGTCGAATTAAATCTAAATCGTGGATATCAAAAAGCTAAAAAGCACCTTTAGCATATAACATTTTGGTATAATTACTTTACTCAATGATATAACACTACGTTTAAAAAGCACAGTCAAGCACAGTATTTACACTTACACAGACTAATTAGTGTGTCACAGACGGAGCACTGCCGAACAAAAAATCCCGACTTAATGATGTTCTATACGAGCAGTGTGGTGGTTAACATTAATATATCATATAGCAACATTAAGCACCCTGCTTAATATACATACCTATCATATAGCTAATGATATCGTGGATAGAGAGCTACTTGCTATATGCTTAATCGCACTCTGAACATCGCGCGTCACAACGCATCGCACAAAACGTAAGTAGCAAGCGGCGGCGCCGGCAGCCAGTCGTCGCATGCTATGCTAGCCATTGTTATCGGTTGCGCGCTTAATTTGCGATCTCGGGCGGCTCACGTAATAATATACCTACGCTCATTCGCTCAGACACACAATATTGAATTATTGACTATAAATTGTTTGTGTGGAAGATTGATTGAGAGGAATAATGTTAATATGTACATAGTTGATTTTTGTACATACAATCAATGAACGTTTCTAATACGACTATAATGGCTTTGCATACTAACTTATTTCTTAATAACACAGCCAGTCGGTTATAGACAGTCCTAAACCTGAAAAGTATGAAAGAAAGTTCATTGATTTTTTTACTGTTCCATTTTATCAAATAAATTAATAAACGCGGTGTAATATTCTTATAAAGCATGTTGTTTATCCGACGCACGAGTCCAACGATAAGGTAGAAGCTGCGAGTTAATAGTCTCTGAGCTTGCTGTATTCGCGTCCGCCTGCCGTAACAAACACACTAAAGCATAATAAAAAACATGCTTTAAAAAAGCACGTAAAATAACATGTTTAAAAAATAAAGCATACCACATTAAGCAAGTTATTGCCATATAGCAACGTTGAATACTACTGATGAGCACTTTGACAAGCACAGATAACATATAGATTCTTGGCTCACAAGCACCAGATTATCTTATACCGAGTCTTTTTAGCATATAAAAAAAACATATAAATCAGCATTTTCATTCGAATTTCATAATTAATTCTATTTATTTAGGTGCGAAAAGAAAACGACATTTAGTTTAAAATTTTATTAAGGGAAAAAAAATCTATAATTATGTACTTTAACAAATTACAATTACTTTTACAAATCAACATATAGATAGAATCTCCCAGGTTTGCAATAGAGGTCAGCATCGCGTAGGCGAAAGACGAGTGCGCAATCACAAAAAAAAAATTTTGGGGCTAAAAATTTATTTCCTACTCCTTCACTTTCAATGCTATCTACTCTTGAATTTTTGCCCGATACAGTCTGTTCATTCTATAATCTGTGTATGATTTTTGCCTACGCCTATATATACTGTATCAACAAGAAATAATTCCCAAACGTAAACGTCAACCAGTTGCGCCAACGGACTCAAATAGTGCAGTAATAAAGTCGAGTTTTGAACGGGAAAGCGAAATAAAATTAAAATTTGTGGAAAATTTTCATTTTATAACGTCAGTGTTATTATAATAATTAGTGGATAGTGTTTTTAAGTATTTTAGTGCATAAAATAGTTATTATACTTGACAATAAACGTGGATTTTTCAACAATGGGTAAGTAGTTTTATTTATCATTTTTTTCATAAAAAGTGTCCACCCTGCGTTACAATCGGTATACATCAATGCCTATATTCATCAAATCTTACATCTTGCAGTACAAGTTTTTTGATCATTTTCTTTTGTGCTGGTGGGACAAAAGCAGATTTATTTAATGGTTGCTCTCTCCCAGAATTTAATAGCCTTGTATTAAATGATAACGCAACTTCTTCAGGCTCAGTTGCTTGAAATTATTTGCGGCAATATGTCTGCGCTATAAAATTCAGCTATTATTTACATCCAGGATTTTTTATATCCAGAATGTTGAAAATATTGGCAAGTAACACCTATGACTAAAAATATATATAAAAATATCTAAATATTTAAAGGGTTTGCGTCATTATTAGGTAAAATCTTAATTGTAAAATTAAGTTTACCTGGTCGGTATAATGTATAAAAATACTTCCGACAAATGGCGCAGGCGTCACCCAAAGACGTAAAGTATGATGTGTTATCGAAATTAGCAGTCAGGAGCAATTGTCAGGATGGCTGAATTGGTAAAGCATTTGGACGGTATCCAGAAGATGCAGGTTCAAATCCTGCTTCTGACTGTTATTTTCGATTTCACATTTTTCACTTTGTGTTTAATGTATAGTGCTAAGCATGTCAAATGCTAAAAATATATATAAAAATATCTAAATATTTAAAGGGTTTGCATCATTATTAGGTAAAATCATAATTGTAAAATTAAGTTTACCTGGTCGGTATAATGTATGAAAATACTTCCGACAAATGGCGCAGGCGTCACCCAAAGACGTAAAGTATGATGTGTTATCGAAATTAGCAGTCAGGAGCAATTGTCAGGATGGCTGAATTGGTAAAGCATCTGGACGGTATCCAGAAGATGCAGGTTCAAATCATGCTCCTGACTGTTATTTTAGATTTCACATTTTTCACTTTGTGTTTAATCTTTATTGTATATTTCAGCCTTGTGTTCAAATTTCATGTAAACCAAATAGAAATTTAATCGTTTCCTTTGTATAGGCACAGGTCGGCTTAAAACGCGTATTCTTTATGCTGGATGGCGACGGTGAGGCTAATACTATTGATGGTGATGGCCCAGGTGTTTTAGGTACTATTCGGTTAGTCCTAGGTCTTTTGGTTTAACTAAAATTCAAGTAGGTGTTTGGCGAGGGATGAATAGACGAGGTGAGACCCTTAAGCTGAAGAATTCGCGGAAATGGTTTCAATAGGTGGTTGTGCAGGCTCCAAATGGCAGGAATTTGTTATTGTTTGCATGGCAAGGTTACATTCATCGTCAGAAAGTATGTAAAGATTTTCAATCGAAGAAGAAAAGCGAAGAATCCGGTGAAGATTTATTACTGACAACGACGAAGAAGAAGTAATATTGTCAAATTCACAATCAGACTCCGAATTTCTTCATCATTTGATGATTGATTGAGTTTTGGCACTAAATCAAGTATATTTCTAGCCCTCTAAACCACATGCAGCTGTTTTACCTAAAAATTACAGAAAATAAGCTAAGCTTTTGTTAGCGTAATGAACGGTTTATGGACTTGGTAGTGTGCACGTATAGATACACGACGATTCTGTATTACTTGTTAAAGAAGCTGGCAGTGTGCACGACGAGCTACACCCATTTACAAAAGTAAATAAAACCATCTACTGGGTAATATTTATGCTCCAAATTGATTAATTTAGTACAATTATAATTTATAATTTTACGAACACATGCTTGAAATAAGCACAAAAAACATTATTTTTTGTATTTTTCTTACTTGTATGTAAGAAAAATACAAAAAATAATGACATGGCGTCGGTTGAAAATAAAATAAATTTGACAGCTCACTAGTCTTGCCAACTTTAAAATAATAAACGTACATTTGAAAACAAAGAAGTTATCTAAATATTCCCATAAATATGATTCGTTTTAACAAATAAATAGTTTGTGTAGAATTTTTCAAACTTTGATGTATCTGCGGAGATACATTGTCAAGAAAGGGTTAAAGATTCTTTATTGGCCATGTATTTTGGTGCATGGATTGCACTCTTCAGTGAAGCACCTTGTGATAGACGACATTTTTCGTTTTATTATCAGGCGCAAGACCAAATAACACAGATGGTCTTCCAACCCGTGAACACACCAGCAGTGCTAATTTCGATGCCATATTAATTTATGAATCTTTTCTCAAACCTTCTCTTCCATCTACTCATTATTCACTGCCTGGTTTCGTCCTAGTTCGAAACGAAAGAACGGGTAAAGGAGGTGGTGGAGTGGCTATCTACTTACGTGCAGATATTCCTTACAAAATTATCAGTGAATCTTTATCTCAATACTCCCAGTCGGCAGAACACCTGTTCCTTGAAATTACACTGCTTCACAGTAAAATTATGCTAGGAGTATTCTACAGCCCAAATCTCCATATTGATTATTTTAATTCTTTGGATAATATCTTGCACGAAGTTTGTCCAACCTATGACAATATAGTGATAATGGGAGATTTCAACACATGTTTAATAAAAAATGACATAAGATCACATAAGTTAACTTCATTACTATCTATTTTAGATATTTTTATATATATATTTAGCATTTGACATGCTTAGCACTATACATTAAATACAAAGTGAAATTATATTATTATTTTCGATTTCACATTTTTCACTTTGTATTTAATTCATTACTATCTTCTCGCAACCTTCAAACTTTACCTCTATCTCCTACCCATCACTCTCCTAACTCTACCCCATCTTTGTTGGATCTTATAATTGTCTCTTTTCCTGATAAAATCAGTACTTTTGGCCAACTATCTGCTCCTTTCTCTTACCACGACCAACTTTCTTCACATATAAATAATCACAACCTACTTAGTATGTTTCAGTCTGGTTTCCGTCCTGGCCACAGTACCGTAACAGCACTTCTCAAAGTTACCGACGATATCCGCTGGGCTATGGAGAATAAATTATTGACCATATTCGTACTACTTGACTTCAGTAGTGCTTTTAACTCAGTTGATTTTGATATACTGCTTGGCATACTCAAATCTCTCAGCATTTCTCCTGTTAGTATCACCTGGTTCGATTCCTATCTCCGAGGGCGTTCGTAGTGCGTGCGTCTAGATGATACTTTATCTGAATGGAGTAACCTTAGTGTGGGTCTACCTCAAGGAGGGGTTCTCTCTCCTCTCTTATTCTCTATTTTCATAAATTCTGTCACAAAGCTCATATCTTCAAATTTTCATCTTTATGCGGATGATCTGCAATTGTATTCACACTTCACAGAATCTGACGCACCATCAGCCTTCACTACAATTAATAGTGATTTAAGTCGTATAGATACGTGGGCTAAAACTACTGTCTACTCTTAAATCCTAACAAATCTCAGGCCATAATAATAGGCAGCCGACATTTTCGTAGTAGGTTGCAAGTTTCTTCACTGGTGCCTATTACTCTGTCTGGGACTTTGATTCCATTATCGCATTCTGTTAAAAATTTAGGAATTGTTATTGACACCACTTTGTAATGGAACCGACAAGTAAATGAGGTCAGTAAAAAAGGACATTATACCTTTCATTCGTTGAAAAGTCTTCAGTATTTCTTACCCTTGAAAACAAAAATTACTCTTGCTCAATCACTTATTCAACCAATTATTGACTACGCAGATGCCTGCTATTTGGATGCCACCGAGGAGCTCATAGATAAGCTTGAGAGGCTGCAAAACCTGTGTATACGCTTTGTGTTTAATCTTAAAAGGTACGATCATGTCTCCCACCTTCGCAAAGAACTCAAGTGGCTCCCAATCCGCCTTCGCAGGATCACTCGTTTGCTATGTATTTTATTTAATATCTTACACAATCCTGATGCTCCTTCTTATCTGCGTGAGCGGTTTTCCTTTGCCCGGTCTAATGATGCCGACCTGCAGGACTAATCTTCGCACTATGCTAAAATTCCCTACACACAAAAGTGATTTTTATTCTTATTCTTTTACGGTGCATGCGGTTAAACTGTGGAATGAACTCCCATCCAGCATTAGAGAATCTACCACTACCTCTTCATTCAAACATAAGGTTCGTCAACATTATCTGTTAACTATTCCATAATCTATACCTAAATCTTTCATCATTACTATATATTTAAGTGTATTTTCGTTGTATAGTTACGTATCATTCAGATATTTATGTAGTTATATGTTATATATGTATGTATGTATATTAACTCTATGTATTAGTATAATATATGTATGTATATCTATCCTACACACAATCATATTTATAATATTCACGCTATCCTCTCGCTGGTCTGCTGAAAGAGATTTCTATTAGAAATAAGCAGTACCCTTGTACTATTACTATATTTATCCGTTCTTGTATTGTGGTTAAGAGCTCTGTGAGCACATAAATAAAATAAATAAATAAAAATATAATTGACCATGGGAAAAACATGAATTTTCTAGATTCAGACCACAAATTTTCAAGGATTGGACTTGCGATTTGTTAATGGTCATGGCAAATGCAAGACGGATCGGAAATTGAAGTCGTTTAAACCCAAACGGCATATCGGTTGGGATCATCGGGATCCCCGGAATGAGAACTTCCTCACCTTCGAATTTTCTTTTGAGTATCGTGGTGTAAATCACACTGTTCATCAATTTACTTACCACCAAACGCGTTCCGTTGCACAGTTTTGGTTGGTTTATGTTTCAAAGCATGATATCTACGGAGCCAACCGTAAATTAACTTAGTCGTAAATTGTGCGGTGGTAAGCCAGGCACGTCCAAGGAGTTTGATTCAATTGGATAGTTGGTGGCTTCATCTTTATTTGTTACACAGTCAATAGATTTGAATGAATGCAGTGTACTAATGATTTCATTCTGAATTATGTAGTTTAAGTCATCTACATCTTTATATTTAGCCGCCAAAATTGCTCGTTCACTCAACCATTCATTATTTTTGTGGTTAGTAATGATGTTTGGGAATACTTTGTTGATGAGTTCGTCTTTTGATGAGACAAAGTTAAAGAAATTCGGAGGAAATAAAAATCAATCCGCTCGATGCGTCGTCAGGTACTCGACCATTACCGATAGTCAGCTATTGCTCAGAGAAATCTTCAGCAGATGTATCGTTCAGCAATGCAACTCTCATATTTGTTGTCACCTGAAGTTTTTGCACATAGCGCCATAGATTCGATGATTTAAGGCAAGCGTTTATTTCGTCGGCAGCAGTTGATCTTGGAATTACTGGCAGTGTTTGACGAAAATCGCCAGAACGGTAAAATCATTGCGCCTCCAAAACATCTCGGGCCATTGCGTAGATCTTTCAATGTTCGGTTAAGTGCTTCCAATGCACCTTTATGCGCCATTGTGCATTCGTCCCAGATGATGATTTTCGATGCTGATCAAACTTTGGCCATTGCGAAGTGTTTTGCTATATTACATGTTGGTTCTTCAATAGCTTGAAGATTGAACAGTAATTTTAATGCTGAATGAGTCGTACGGTTTCCTTCTGACAATGTGGCTGCTATTCCAGAAGAAACAACTGCAACCGCAATGTTGTATCTCGCAAGAACAGTCTCTAAAACTACTGACATGAGGGATGTCTTACCAGTTCCACCAGGGGCATCTAGAAAATATAAACCACCATTTCCATCATCAATTTCCTTATTTAGATATTTTTATATATATTTTTTAGCATTTGACATGCTTAGCACTATACATTAAACACAAAGTGAAAAATGTGAAATCGAAAATAACAGTCAGGAGCAGGATTTGAACCTGCATCTTCTGGATACCGTCCAGATGCTTTACCAATTCAGCCATCCTGACAATTGCTCCTGACTGCTAATTTCGATAACACATCATACTTAACGTCTTTGGGTGACGCCTGCGCCATCTGTCAGAAGTATTTTCATACATTATACCGACCAGGTAAACTTAATTTTACAATTAAGATTTTACCTAATAATGACGCAAACCCTTTAAATATTTAGATATTTTTATATATATTTTTTAGCATTTGACATGCTTAGCACTATACATTAAATACAAAGTGAAAAATGTGAAATCGAAAATAACAGTCAGGAGCTGGCGATTACGGCACTACCCTCAAATTGGGGAGGCCTATATCCAGCAGTGGACGACGAAAGGCTGATGGCTGGCTGGCTGGCTGATTCCTAACCTGACTAATAAACTACCTCACATGAGG
This sequence comes from Leucoma salicis, assembly GCA_948253155.1. NCBI lineage: Eukaryota > Metazoa > Arthropoda > Insecta > Lepidoptera > Erebidae > Leucoma > Leucoma salicis. The sequence goes on from OX411806.1 coordinate 7,721,389, forward strand.
TAACACATGTCTTCGATCAAGAGCAAAGCCCGATTATGTATTTCCCCATTCATGTCAAGATCAGGATATCTTGAACTGACACGAATTTGAATATGTCTTCTGACATAATTATTATCCTTTTATTTGTGCCACAGGTTAGATGGGTTTGATGGAAATCATGTCGAAATGATGATAGAAAATAATGTGCTTATCTGACTTGGCGATGCAGAGATAATTGCTTCAATGATTGTCATATCCCAGTGGGTATCGTTTTCTAGTAATTCCCATAATATAGTCCATTAACAGTCCGTAGTGACTCAAATGACGTTGGCCCACGCACATGTCAGTTGCGTTTTGTTATACCACGTTTTAAGTCACGATCCACGGGAACGGAAAAAAAATAAAAATGTATCCTATGTCTGTCTCCTGGTTCTAAGCTACCTCCCTACCAATTTTCAGCCATATCGGTTCTGCCGTTCTTGAGTTATAAATAGTGTAACTAACACTTTCTTTTATATATATAGATTATTCCTTTATATTATTATACGTATAAAGCTATCCTTTTTTATCTAAGGTATAAAGACCATTGAACTCTTATTAAAGACGTATAATAATAAATAATAATTGTACTAATCTTTGGCTGTAAACAGATTATCATTTATCACACAATCCTCAGACTAAATACGTCCTAGACAGAGCGAAGAAAATTCTTTGACATGTATGAGCGAGAACGTAAGATACAATTTACTTGTGCAAAAAACAGAATAAGTCAGATTTTTGTCTTTGTCGCCGTGGCCAGTTTTTGGTATTGTCACGATGTCAAAATACTTTGTCTGTCACGATTCAACTGCCATAATCGAAAATTTAAGATTATGACTATCGCTGTAGTCATAATCTAGAATTCAGAGAAACTGATTTGCTCTAAGTTCTTATTCAATTAGTTAAATCAGCGCTGGAAGGAAGATAACTATTTTCTTATTTGACCCAGAAAAGAAAGAAAAGATAATTTAGTTATATTCTTGTGTACTATTATTTTATTAAATATAACATTATTATTTACCAGATGAGATATCGAACAGAACGGCAATTTATGGAGCAGCAATACTTACCTTGCATCAAGGCTCAAAGGATTGGTATTTCCCTGCGTGATCGAATTCTTATTACGGAGATCCGTAGAACGTGAATATCCGACATAGCCTGCCAGGTTTGCATGCTGAAGTGACAATGGGCAGGCCATATCGCTCGATGAGCTGACAACCGTTGGGGAAAAAGGTTTTCGAGTTGCGACCACGTATCGGACAGCGCAGCGTAATATGGCCTCCCACCAGATGGACCAAATATATGGTCAAAGCTGCAGGGAGCCGTTGGATGCAGTCAGCACAAGCCCGCTAGTTCTGGTGCTCTCTTGGGGAGGCCAATGTCCAGCAGTGGACGCTTAAAGACTGATGGTTCGATGAATAGAAGGGGTGGTAGATTTACTTTTAAATAACTATTTTGATAAACGCTGTGATTTTCAATTAATTATTGTTCCGAAGAGTTTCTTATTTACGATCAAGATACAGACCTCAATCTAACTATCGTTTATTTTGCCTAAATATGGTTAAGTATTAGTCAACCTGACAACATTTAAAAAAAAATATTGCTGTTTTAAGTGCGGCCACGCCGTGGCTCCGCCTAGTTAGTCTGAGACACAATCACACGAAACAGCGGAAAAAGGTCTGTGAACTGTTGCCATATGTACGGATTTGTCCGTACAGGTACGGAATTTGGAGTATTACGTACGGATAAAAATTACGTACGGATATGTGATCAGATTTACAATAATACATAAAACATACACGTTTTCAAATACAACATCCAAAATTCCTTAAAACCACAGATTAGAATATATATAGCCCAAAACCGATTCATCGATATTTTTTTCACACTTGACATCCCTTTAAAGAATTGAATTAAAAAATAAAGAACGTACGTGATTGTCTATGACGATGAATTACCGTATAATCTTTCCTCTATGACTGACTAACAACGATGGCATATTACATGGTTGACGTTTAATCAAACAGTAGTAAATGAAAGAGATAAATAAATATATTATTGCCACAACAAGACCCATAAAACAAGAGGATAAGATAAATATATTACGCTTTATTGTGTTTGTTATAATGAATATATATAGTCCCAATTTAATTCTTGCTCAATTATGCAATACATCATGGTAAAAAACTGTTTCCTTCATACTATAAGTTTCCTTACTCTGTGCGCAATACGCATTGTTTGTTTCCATTATGGAGGGTAGAAGTAAGGAGGACTAACTCAGTGTATTAAAAAGTGTCCGCTGAAAAGGAGCCAATTTAGGTGGTGCCACAGTAGAAAGTGGAAAGATTTTAAAAACAGCGCAATCAACTACTAGAGTAGGATACTAAATTAAGAAGGATAGAAACACTTCCACTGTGTTACCGCGCATTTTATATTTACTAAATTACATTTGACTACGTAAATGTGTAGTTGAATTTAAATACTGCATATTATTTACCGGGAGCCAATTAAGGTGGCGCCACAGTAGCAAGCGGAAAGAATTTAAAAATAGCGCCATAGTAAGTTGCTGTTTGCATGTGGACTAGGCATGGGTCGTTGGCGGTTTTTTCGTTAATGTAATTTAACTGTTAATCACCAATGGTCAACAGGTTAAAAAACTGTTAAATAAATAACAGGTTTTGAATGTTCAGTGTCAATTTTATATCAACTTTTTCAATTTCAAACATTGACAAATGGTCAACAGGTTAAAAAAGCTGTTAAATTAATAACAGGTTTCGAATTTTCAACGTCAATTTATTTTATTCCGTTGAGCCGTTGACGTAAATTTTAACAGTTTATATTTTCAGCAGTTTTTTTTTAACTGAATAAAATAATGATATAGTCTTGGCTTGGGCGTTGACGTAATTAACAGCTAATATTTCCAAGCTGTTTTTTCATTGATAATTAACTCATTGATCAATCAAAATACGTCGAAAAAAACAGTTTATTGATTCAACGACCACCTCTAATGTGGACACTTTTCAACTTATCCCCTATACAAGACGGTCCTTATTTCTACCCTCCATAATTTCCATGTTTCTGGACTCTGGTTATCCGCATTTATCTTTGGTTTCCAGTTTGAAATTGTGACGTTGAGTGTTTTTATGGATTATTTGTGTTAAAAAACCACATAATTTATGTAATTATGAGTGAATATACAAAGAAGGCACGTAGAATGCCACTTTTTAAAGAATAATGGTTTCATTTCGTATGGGGTTTTAAATTGATTGCACGTACGGATTTTGCTGTCGGATGTACAGATTTTTAGTTCCTACAATATGGCAACACTGTTTGTGACTTCGTTCGGATTCACAGACTAATTAGTGTGTCTTCGGATTATTCTACTCTGCTTCGTCGGTCATGTTCGGTTACTTCGGCGTTCTCATACGTTTGTTTTATTCTGGTTTTATTCTGAAATCGTAAAGAAAACAAAGGCCAAATATTGTACTATTGCTCGCGACATAAGACAAATATCAAGTTCTGTGACAAACAAAATAAACAAGCAACAGCACAATCGCGCTACAGTCATATTTATAAAATATGCAATTTCATTTTCGTTGATTTATTGTAAAAGTGAATTATTATTTATTTAGCGATGCAGCCTTTATCGATGACATCTAAACAGGAGATACAAATCGATATAAATCAAGTCAGGTTAGATATTTTACAAGGTATTCGCGAGTGTACCGACCGGGGTCTTACACAGACAGCCAAATGGCTTGCTGAATTAAATTATGCCCTAAGAGACTACAAAATTTTATATGAATCCACTCCCACCATGTCAACAAACACTTACGATGATGGTATTGCACTTGATGAGAGAGAGGCATATACATTAGCTAAAAGTTACTTTGATTGCCAAGAATACGATAGAGCTGCACATTTTTTGGAAAACTGTACTAGTTCCAAATGTGTATTTTTGCACAAATACTCACAGTACATGTCCAGTGAAAAAAAACGCCTAGACAATTCTACAGATCTAGGCACAGAAAATACTGAATCAACGCAAGTTTTACTTGATTTACTATCATATTTTAAGGTAAGTTAGTACCTACATTTAGTTCTATTAAATAGAAGCATGATCTCTGCTAAAAATACTTATTTTTTTCTTCTTTGACTAGTTGACAGTAACATTATACTTACAGTAGTTACAGTAACTATTTGAGATACAAACTGTAAATAATAATTTGTACATGGATGCAAAAACATTATTTATAAGCAGTCAATACATCATTTTATTAGACTGACTAGACTAACTAAATATAGACAGAGCATTACAAACAATCCAGTGAAGCCATATAAAATCATACCAAACTTGTGATTACATGCGCTCACGCACACAAATACAAACAAAACTATACCAAACTTGTTATTACATGCACTCATGCACACAAATAAATAAAACCATACCAAAATAGCGATTACATGCACTCACGCACATAAATACAAACAATACCATGCCAAAATGAAGTGTCATAAACCATGAGTGTTACCAGAATATGATTTAAAATTACCCCATATGATTGACGATTTTGTGTGTACGTTACGTACATGAATACATCATCAGCTCCATAATATTCCCTATATGATTTGCTGTAAACTTAATTTATACTTTTACTTCCTTTATGTTTTAACCATAAAACTTAAAATTTTATAGAGATTATTTCTTTCCGGTGACAAAACTTCCACGCACACATCTTCAAAAAAGTGGCCTCATTTTTTAGTTGACAAGGCGGTGTCTTTATTTGTTAGTTAGTCTGAGTATTCTAATTGAATAATTGATGTACTCTGTCTAACCATTATTTTCCTTTTGACTTAGTCCGCCTATGAAGATCCCCCAGCTTTTTATTGACAGGCAAGAAAGAATGCATACTTCATGGAGACTGTTTTTTCTTTACAATTGTTAAGCTTTGCCTTTCTACATACTTTAATACTACTACATACATACTTTACATTATTACTTTATTTAGAAGTTAATAATTATTTATTAATGGGTAGTAATGGTGGTGATCTTTCTTACCAGCTCACAAAAGGATTTGGCCAAGTCTTTAAGGGTCCAAATTTTCTAAGAAAAATACTTGCAAGTCATAAAAAAATATTTATTGTCAATTAAATTGGTAATTCATTGCACATCATAAATTTATTAGTACTCAAGCTGTCAAAAATGAATGGTTGTACATACTATAGTATTCCCAACGAATTTTCAGGCAAACCGTAATAATTTAGATGGATATCTGTTATACTTAGAGGGAGTGGTATTAAAAAAGTTGGATTTACGCAGCGAAGCAGTGACAGCACTTCTTTTGGCAGTGGCAGCTGCTCCTACCTTATGGGCAGCCTGGGTAGAGCTTGCCGGCTTAGCCAATGAGTACGAAGCACTTGACTCACTGAAACTACCTAAACACTGGATGATATATTTCTTTGTTGCCCATGCTTTTGTTGAATTAAAGTTATCAGAGCAGGCTCTAGAAGCATATCTAGTCTTGGTATCAGCAGGTTTTGAAAAGAGCACTTATGTTAAAGCTCAAATGGCTATCGCACACCATGACAGAAGAGGTTTGTATATCTTTATGTAATTATTATTAAATTCAACAGGTCAATATGTTAAACACAAAGTTCACTTGATATGTATAAATTATGTCTGTTTCAGATGTTGATGCATCATTAGCTTTATTTAGAGAGTTATACCTGAATGATCCATATCGACTTGACAACTGGGATGTGTATTCACATCTTCTTTATTTGAAAGAAAAAAGAATGGAGCTTGCAAACTTAGCTCAAAAAGCAGTTTCAATTGATAAATACAGGGTGGAAACGTGTTGTGTTATTGGTAAATATAACACCCTTTTTTAGTCTAACTGCACAGATTGCAATGGTGTAGATGTTGTAGCCAGATCCTATAATTGGCCATTTAATGATGTGACTGACTATTATATACACCTTTTTTTTAGGTGGGCTAAAATTTACCTACCGCACACCCCACTGTCCAGGGACACAACGGGGTATTTTGGGGCCCTCACCCACTAAAACCCGCCAACCTAACCTATATAACCATTTCATGAAATGGTTGGCTACAACATGAAGTGGCCAATTCAAAGTCGTGGCCATGACATAGAATCATAGATAGCAACCTCCCATGCCCATGAGTGTTCTGTTTTCCATCCACATACAGAACAATTCTTTGTGTGATATGCTAATAATTGTTGTTAATCTGGGTGTACTTTGTGTATGTTAAATTGGTTAAGTTCCCTACTTAGTGCAGGGTAGCTTTTTATAAAAAAAAATACAAAAAGCTTTATTTACAATGTAATTTGTCATTAAAAACAAATGACAATTATTAGGGTAGTATCTGTATTATCCCTCTATTATAATATATTATATGGATGGCATTTTAAATAATGAATAAATTAACCAATACAACAACTATTTATATTGTATAATATGTATAGATACATATATTTAAGATGTATCAAAACTTCCAGGTAACTATTATAGTTTAAGAAGTGAGCATCAAAAAGCTGTGATATACTTCCAAAGAGCTTTATCATTGGACCCACAGTACTTATCAGCCTGGATACTCATGGGGCATGAATTTATTGAACTACAGAACTCAAATGCTGCCATACAGTGTTATAGACAAGCTATAGGTATGCTAACCTTTGAATAAGATAATCCCTTTCGGTTGTGAAGGCTAGCTGGACTTGCATTTTAAGTGCATATTGTTTCTAATGTCATAAAGTAACTATTCAAAATTCCTAATTCTCTTTTTGCATCTTAATAAAACTGTATCAGACCTGTGCCTGTACATTAAATAATATTGACTGCACTTAAGGCAGCTTTAGATACTGACCTACCATAACGAGTGTTGTGGGTTTGATTTCTACACAACACAATTCTTTGTGTTCAGTCGGAGTGTATATTATGTCTATAAAGTCCGCTGTGATACAGGGATTATTCTCTGATGCAGGGTTTTGTTTTAAAAATATTTTCTTAGTAAAAGTTTGTTTTTAGCCTGTTAGTATGTTAATTTACGTGCTACGCAAAAACTACTGAACTGGGTTTTATGAAATTTTTTACCATAGATAAAACTTAAAAACTGGTCTAATATATATATACCTACCTCGTTATTATATCGATAACTAAATATTTAATCATAGAAAAAGCTTAAAACAGGCTTGAGGTTTGTTATACTACTCTGTCAAGAAAGTACCGGGAAAAGATCAATAATACACAAAATTTTTGTTATTATATATATATACAAAATATATTTTTTAAACGCTGTTTCCGGAATTGAGTTCAGTTCTCGCCGCGAATTCTCCTTTATGTCTTCTACCGATTGAAAACGGGTGCCACAAAGTGGTAATTTGAGTTCAGGAAAAAGAAAGAAGTCGGCTGGAGCCGTATCTGGTGAATATGGAGGTTGCTCGATGGTATTTGTTGTGTTTGGACAAAAATTCATTCACAATGATGGCCTTGTGCGAAGGCGCATTATCGTGGTGCAAAATCCAAGAATTTTCTTTCCACAAATCTGGCCTTTTTCGTTGAATTTGCTCTCTTAAATGCCGCATAACGCTCAAATAATATTCTTTATTTACCGTTTGACCTTCTGGCAAGAATTCCGAGTGCACAACACCGCGATAGTCAAAGAAAACAGTCAACATGACTTTGACTTTTGATCGACTTTGGCGTGGTTTTTTCGGTTTCGGTTAAGTTGGAAGTCGCCACTCCGAAGCTTGTTGACTACTTTGCATGTCAAACTCGTAAACCCACGTCTCGTCACCAGTAAAAATGCGCTTCATGAATGTTGGGTCGGAATTGACTCGGTCTAGCATGTCCTCAACGACTCTGATGCGATTGAGTTTTTGGAGAAAATTCAGGTCTTTTGGGACTAGCCGAGCGGAAACATGTTTCATACCCAAGTGATTATTTAAAATAGTACGGATCAACTCGTGAGACAGAAAGTTCGGCGGCTATCTCTCTCAAAGTTGAATGAGGATTTTCAGTCACTATTTCCTTCACTTTTGCAATGTTAACTTCAGTTGCAGACGTTGATGGCCTACCAGAGCGAGGCAAATCTTCCATCACATCTCGACCGCTTTTAAACGCTTTGTACCGCTCATAAGCACGTGTTTTTGATAAAGTCGATTCACCGTAAGCCTTCTGTAACATTTTCAGTGACTCCGAACACGAAATTCCATTGGCGATGCAAAATTTAAGACAAACTCTTTGTTCGATGTTTTTGTCCATTATGAAATTCGCAATACACATTAGATATGATATAACTAAAAACAGCACTGTATTTAATATAAATAATAGATGCCACTCCAACTCCGCGCCAAAATGGATAACAGGTGTGCCAATCTAACAACAGCAAAGGAAACGAAAATTTGAATTTGGAACCATAAACAAATCATCCATTCCCAATACTTTCTTGACTGAATGTATATTTAATTTTTACCCATTACAGTATACCCAATTATGTTTTTTAATTTTAGATGTGAACAGAAATGATTACCGTGCATGGAATGGTTTAGGACAAGCTTATGAAATATTAGGATTAAATGGTTATTGTATATACTACTACTCTAGAGCGGCCCAACTTAAACCAGATGATTCTAGAATGTTGGTATCATTGGGTGAAGCCTATGAAAAAATGGAGAAAATACCTAATGCTCTTAAGTGTTACTACAAGGCACACAGTACTGGTGATATTGAGGGAATGGCCTTATTTAAACTAGCTAAGTAAGTGCAATTTTGTTTGTGAAATCCTTTTTCCTAATATTTGACGTACATTGAGGTCAGTCTGGTTCTACTATTAAGTTCACTGAATGAATGTAGTGTTGCCAATCGTTGACTAAAGTAGCGGCTAAAATGTTTAAGCTTATTAAACAAGCTCTTCAGTCAGGTAACAACACACAGCTGTCGTAAAACACATGCCATCAGTAAATCCCACGGAGTAGAGAAAAATAGCGGAGATGCCGCAAGGCAACTAGGTCATGTCGCCTTCAACTAGGTCAACGACGTCACTGTGAGCGGGGCCTAAATCCGTAGTATCAAACGAATCGTCACTGGGATCGGTTCGCTCTTTTCTCACGTTTATATAGGTATTAAATTCTTTTAACAATGAAGTGCGTTGTTGATGGGTGTAAATATTGCTCAGGAGCAAAATTAAAACAAGATATAGGTATATCATTTCATGTGTAAGTCGTTTAAATTTTATATATATTTCTATTTTAAAACACATTTTCTTTGTTTCATTACAAAGAGACATCTGTCGTCGAAAAGTGCATTATACCTACAACTAATAATCTAATATTATAAAAGCATAATTATAAGAATTTTCTTCACAAATAAGTAAATTTAGCTTTTATAAAGGAAAATCCTTTATAAATTATTTTAAAGATTTATTACTTAGTTAAGAATTACATGTCATCTGTCGGTGAGTATTCGGAAATAATTGATAACAAAAAGTTTGCGTCATACTAGCGAACCCATTATCAAATATAAGTATTAACGTCATGTTATTTATTAAATTTTTTTTTCAGCGTGTTATGGATTTATTTGTTATTATTTTAAATTCCATGTTTATACAAAATTATAACCGCATGTATACGTTAGGACTGCGTGGCGGAAATTGTGCTAATAGGGTTGGTTCATTTATCCCAAGCACCAAGTTACCCGTCAGCGGTCGTACCCGTGCCTGGTTTAACAGTACCTGCAGGGAGGCTGCACGTCAGAAGCAGTTCGCCTATTTGGCCTGGAATAAGGCCAGGAGGACCTGAACGCTAAAGAAGATAAGCGAAAGTATAACGCCGCTTATAGATCTAATAGGAAAGTTATCGCCTATATTACAGGTGCATACGAATCAACCTGATCCTGATATACATTGGCATACGGCATTTTGTTTCGCAATCTCAGTTACTCTCGCAGCGGTTTATACTTGATTAAGATTTTCACTCCAACGCTTCATTGGTCTTTTGAGCGTACCGAAAAAAGTCCTACGATATTGTATCATTGCGTCTATTCCCAATACTGATTATCTATATACATTATAAGCAATGTGAGATAGAGTAGAGTATAATAGAGTGAACAGAGCATTGGGACAACTTCTCGCCAGTCATCACCTCAGCCAGGAGGCACGTGTCGCAATACGCAACGCAGTGCTTGTCCCAACGTTATTGTATGGAAGCGAGAATTGGGTATGCAAGGAGCATGAGAATAAAATCAATGCGGTCGAAATGCGATCTCTTCTGAGAATCTGTGAAGCTGGAGTGAAGCTGACTCACCGCATTCGTAACGACGATGTAAGAAAGCGAGTAGGTATGAAAGAGAGTATTAGTGTAAAGATGCGAAAGGGAATGCTCCGATGTTTCGGACATGTGGAAAGAATGCCGGACTAGCGACTGTTAAGAAGATATACAATGCGAAAGTGGAAGGATGTAGGTACAGGGGGAGACTGAGACTCACCTACCTAGACCAAATGGGTCATCTATTGAAAAAAGATGGAGTCAGAAGTCTCCGAAACCGTTGAGTGTGTATGAAGAGAATTATGAATGTTGAGGAAGCGAGAGATGTATGCAAGAATAGAGCCTTTTGGCACTCTATTCTCTCTGCCTACTCCGCAAGGAAGATGGCGTGGTGATGAGTAAGTTAGTATAAACAATGTGGTCCAGCCTTACCAACGCATATGGAATGTTCTGGAACAAACTGTTGTGCTTGTAACGGCGTAGTGGTGAATAGACAAACTAAATTAATGAAAAATTTTCTCTATTACCCTGTAAAATATATTTCACCGCTAGATGGATTTTGATCTAGGGGTGGAGCTATTGTTGTACCTCGTCCCCCGAACACCCGCATTTAGCGACGCTTCATTCTAAAGAGATTTTGACTTGAAACACCTCCGCTGTTTTTCTGTACTCCGTGGTAAATCCCATGAGGCTTTTTGATCTATATTTTAGCACTTGACATGCTCAGCTATTCTTAAAGTACAAATTATAATTTGTGAATAAGGAAAAAGAGTATTTTAGTACAGGCGGGAATCGAACCTGCGTCCCTTCCTATCCGGGGAAGTGCTCTAATCCACTGAGCTACAGTACTATCTTTTAGACATACCCAATCTCCTAATCACATTTGTCTTAACGACCAACGCCTTCTATCGGAACGCATTTACATGCATTAATCCAATATAGTAAGTTTAATTTTACAATTAAAATTCATACTATTTGATGGCGTGATTTTTTAAACATTTTGATCTATATTTTAGCACTTGACAAGCTCAGCTATTCTTAAAGTACACACATTTGTACTTTAAGAATAGCTATAAAGTACACACATTTGTACTTTAAGAATAGCTGAGCATGTCAAGTGCTAAAATATAGATCAAAATGTTTAAAAAATCACGCCATCAAATAGTATGAATTTTAATTGCAAAATTAAACTTACTATATTAGATTAATGCATGTAAATGCGTTCTGATAGAGGGCGTTGGTCGTTAAGATAAATGTGATTAGGAGATTGGGTATGTCTAAAAGATAGTACTGTAGCTCAGTGGATTAGAGCACTTCCCCGGATAGGAAGGGACGCAGGTTCGATTCCCGCCTGTACTAAGATACTCTTTTTCCTTATTTACAAATTATAATTTGTCCCATGAGGCTGATATTGTCACTAAAGGTGCACCCAAGCCTCCAAAAAAATAGAAACAAAAAAACAAAGAAGAAAAATACTTCACTGAACAATTTTGAAGCTACTTCATAAAGTCTCGCGCTTTCATCCCTGGATAGTTAAGCAGAGGAAACCAATATTTTCTCTATGTAACTTCCAGGTCCCAACAATAGTGGGTGAGTCTATTGACATTGACACGTTATAGTTCCAGATTCAGTGCTGCTAGCTACTATAACTATTTCAATCAAAAAACTTAATACTTACTATTTGCATAATAAGTAATTTGAAGCAATGCCTTTGCTTGTTGAACTTGCACAATGATGCCCCTAGATCAATCTGGGCCCTTTTGAGCTTTTGTAAGTGGCCCACCTGGCATATACAAAGAAAGCATTAAGTTTAAGTAATGTTTGCTCTGAACACTGTGCGAAAATGTGAAATCGAAAATAACACGAGCAGGATTTGAACCTGCATCGGTTCGTGCAGCCTTCGTGACAATTGTGGAACTGTGAATTTCCATAAAACAGTGTCCGTGTGGTGACGGACTAAGAATACAAGTGTCACCACCCCATTGTTTCCCACGGGTGTCGTATGAGGCGACTAAAGGAGGTAAGCAATTATTATCCATTGCATGACTGGTGGTAGGGCTGGGTACCAAGCGGGTTGTTACCACCATCTCCCGTGTGACCGGCCATGAAGCACATCATTGCGTTTTGGCTGTAGTGGGAGATGCCGTTTATTCTTTCATTTCAAATCGATGAAATGAAATGGTGAGCAGCGGCTTGACAATACTCTGGGTATAGTTGAGTCCATCAGCGACGGTTACCATTTACCATCGGATGGGCCGTGGCTCGTCTACCACCAAATCCAATTAAAAAAAAAAACCTTGTTGGGGTTTTGTGTGTTGAGGACCATCATGGTAGGTTAGCAGTGCTGATGTTATTATATCCTTTAGCAGCTACCACTTAGCATTGTGACTATAGTCGTTGTCAGTAGGTACTTAGCTAATTACTAAAAATATGTCAAAAATATGTATGTATCTTCAGACTCTACGAGAAATCAAACATGCCGAACAGTGCTGCGGCGGCATACACAGCAGCGTGCCAAGACCCGGCCCATGCCAACAGTAAAGAGTTGCCAATAGCACAACGATATTTAGCTCAGTACTACCTACGGTTCTCACTACTTGACCATGCAGCTCATTACGCCTATAAATGTTTAGAACACGAGAATGTGAGTAGAACTCTGTATTTTTATATTATACTAGCTGACCCGGCGAACTTCGTACCGCCAAATATTTTTTCATGAATAAATATTGCAATTATAAATTGAGATATAAAGAATCTTATCTCTTAAGTTGGAACAAAACACACATTTAAAAAAAAAAGTTAAAATCGGTTCAGTAGTTTCGGAGTTCATCCCGGACAAACATGACAACACTGGAATTATATATAATAGATAACATAGTAGTTCACTATGTTGTGTAATTACATGCTTTACTAGGCTTGAGATAAATTTATTGTGCTTACTACTTACAAAATACAAAAATAACGCGGTGGCATTTTTTAATAATTGAAGTCATTTTATTTTTGTCCGTGTGGTGACGGACTAAGAATACAATTGTCACCACCCCGTTCTTTCCCAGGGGTGTCCTATGAGGCGACTAAGGGAAGTAAGCAATTATGATCCATGGCGTGACTGGTGGTAGGGCTGGGTACCAAGTGGGAGTACTCACTTGGTATCGGGCCCGAGCGAATTGGTACCACCATCTTTGTACTTTTATCTTTTCTTATGGCACCTAAAAGTGATGTACTTAATGTATACTAACTAATACTATCTATACGTATGTCGTGATAAAATAATAAATGTCTGTGTACAACACGTTTCTTGTTATTATCAATATATTTTTGGCTGGCCGCCCCCAATAGCTGGTCGCACTATAGTCCCGACCTTAGAGCAAATCTGCTACTATATAAATACATATATTAGTTAGTTATAACTAATTTCATCCGTGTGGTGTCGGATTAAGAATACAAGTGTCACCACCCCATTCTTTCCCACGGGTGTCGTATGAGGCGACTGAGGGAAGTAAGCAATTATCATCCATTGCACGACTGGTGGTAGGGCTGGGTACCAAGTGGGAGTACTCACATGGTATCCAGCCCGAGCGGGTTGGTACCACCATCTCCCGTGTGACCGGCCATGAAGCACATTGTTGCGTTTTGGCTGTAGCAGGAGATATCCGTTTATATTACATTTCATCTGTGAAATGAATTGGTGAGCAACGGCTTGACAATACTCTCGGTTATAAGTGACGGCATGAATTATATTGATATAGCCGACAACTGTCATTAACACAATAAATTCTAGGCTTAGACTTTACAAGACCTAGTTCTGATGAAATCGCATTTAGTTATCATAAAAAATCACTGCTCAGTAAAGAAAACGTACGTTGTGGAAAGTACAAAAAATATATAAAAAATGTTTTATTACAGACCAAAGAAGCCGGAAAAAACTTCCTAAAAACAATATCCGAAAAGCGATCAACTGCATCGTCGTCTCAACAGGCTTTGCCCGACGACTTACCCGAAGCCATCAAAAACGCCTCAAATGTGTCGATAACGCAAAACACGCCTAAAACTCCTCTCCCTAGTCCTAATGTAACGCCCGATAACTTCTCTACGCCAGTTTTTACGCGGAAAAATAATAAATACAAAATGTGACACAATTTCTAAGAAGTATAATATGTGAAAAGACTGTTCGATAGTGAAATCATAATTAATTAAATTATATAAAATATAAGGAAAAATTGGGCATAAGCAGTTTTATTTCTTTGCTGGCTCCTGCAGAAAAAAGCTGAACATCGTGGATACTTATTTCTGATTGTATTCGAGTTTTATTTAAGACAGTTTAAGGACCCTATTACAAAATTGCATTCTGCAAAATTAGATATATATGCACGGCGACGACTCCATCGGTATCACGTGTCCACCACACTGTTGCCGCTGTGACGAAGCAATCTTGATCTTTAATCTATTATTAAATTGTTTATTTTAGTTACATTCGTTTACTTCTTGCGTTTTATATGTTTAAGAACATTTAAGTAGGTAGTTATTATAAAATTGTCAAACACGCACAAGCGGGATTTGAACCCGTGCCTTCGGAATACCGTTCGTTAGACGTAACTTATCTTAATGTTTTTAACGCTGAGTGAATATCACGATAGCTCAGCTGGCAGAGCGTCTGGATAATGTTCAGAAGGCGCGGGTTCAACCCCCGCTCGTGGCTATTATTTTCTATTTCACTTTTTCTCATTTTATGTTCATTTATATGGTTAAGCATGTCAAAATCCGTGGAAAATATATAAAAATAATATTATATGGAAGTGTCTGTTTGTAATGTCTAAATGATTTTTATTAAATGCATATGAGTGTATAGGCACCTACGTTACCTATAACAAATTAACGATTATCAAGATACAGAAATACAAGATCAAAAATAGGTAGACATTAGAGTTTACGCTCGTCTATCGTATCGCGCAAATTCTAAACATTCGGCACCATCTCACCTCCAAGCGCTCGCGCAGCACTGAGAACTGAGACTACTGTACTGAGTTTGGATGCCCGGCCTAAAGGCCTACGCTTCGTATTTTATAGCATTTCTTTCTAATTACGTTTATTTGTATTTATATAGTTAATTAATTTTCAAAATAAATTAAAAATCTAATTTCTTATGAACTAACATTAATGTCGGTATAAATTCATTGTGAATCAGCGAGCGATATGAACAGCAGGTTCGTGCAAACTGTCCACGCAGTCGGGTCGACCTACTTCAAGGCCCGTCGCGTCAGTAGGACTCATAAACTCTCGGACCATACTCTCAAACTCATGGAGAGGAGACAAGAAATGACAGTCCAGTCCTCAGCCGATTGGTCCTGCCTAAGGCGGTTCTCCAAGGCTGTGCGACACGATAAAAAAGAAACACCGGGTGACGACGGAATTACTATAGAGCTTCTGAAGGCAGGCGGAAAGCCGGTCCTCAAAGCCCTTCAGAGGCTATTCAATTCCGTCGTTCTCGGGGGCGACGTTCCAGTCGTGGACCAGGAGCGTGGTGGTGCTGTTCTTCAAGAAAGGTGACAGAACCCTCTTGAAGAATTATAGACCCATCTCGCTCTTGAGCCACATCTATAAGTTATTCTCGAGGGTCATTACGAATCGACTCACGCGCAGGCTTGACGACTTCCAGCCTCCCGAACAAGCCGGTTTCCGAAATGGTTATAGTACCATAGACCACATCCACACGCTACGCCAGATCATACAGAAAACCGAGGAGTACAATCGGCCTCTGTGTCTGGCGTTTGTGGACTATGTGAAAGCCGATCGATTCGATCGAAACTTGGGCGGTGCTGCAGTCCCTTAAGCGGTGCCAAATTGGCTATCGGATATCGAAGTGCAGAAGTGCTTGTATAGAAACGCCACCATGGCAGTCCGTGTTCAGGACAGGAGTACGAAACCGATCCAAATGCAGAGGTGTTAGACATGGAGACGTTATGTCCCCGAATCTCTTCACTGCTGCATTGGAAGATGTCTTCAAACTCTTGGACTGGACCGGATTTGGCATCAACATCAATGGCGAATACATCACTCACCTTCGATATGCCGACGACATCGTAGTCATGGCAGAATCGCTGGAGGACCTTGGCACCATGCTCAATGATCTCAGCAGGGTTTCCCGACTAGTTGGTGTCAAAATGAACATGGACAAGACGAAAGTCATGTCTAAGTCCATGTCATTTCAGCAGCGGTCCTAGTCGGGAGTGCTCTTCTCGAAGTTGTCGACCACTATGTCTACCTGGGGCAAACAGTCCAGTTAGGTAGGCACAACTTCGAGAAAGAGGTCAATCGACGAATCCAACTCGGCTGGGCGGCGTTCGGGAAGCTAAGGAAGATCTTCTCGTCCAATATTCCGCAGTGAAAACGAAGGTCTACGACCAGTGTGTGTTACCAGTGATGACATATGGAACAGAGACGTGGTCTCTGAATGTTGGCCTCGTATCAAGGCTCAAAGTCGCTCCGCGGGCCATGGAGCGGGCTATGCTTGGTATTTCCCTACGTGATCGAATCCGTAGGAGAACGAGAGTGACCGACATAGCCCGCCGGGTTGCCATGCTGAAGTGGCAATGGGCAGGCCACATCGCTCGACGAGCCGACAACCGTTGGGGAAGAAGGGTTCTCGAGTGGCGACCACGTATCGGACGGCGCAGCGTAGGACGGTCCCCCACCAGATGGACCGATGATCTGGTCCAAGTCGCGGGGAGCCGTTGGATGCGGTCGGCACAGGACCGCTCGTTGTGGCGTTCTCTTGGGGAGGCCTATGTACAGCAGTGGACGTCAAAAGGCTGATGGATGGATGGATGGTATAAATTCGTAATCATAATTATGTAGTAAGGAAATATTCACAGTTATTGTGGAGCGTTTTTAGTACTTTTATGCTGATACATAAATGTGTTGAATGTGATATTTTTTTCTAGATATTTCGTACATACTTATATCAAAACTACCCACTAGATCACTATTTAAGATATACTACATTTATTAACTTCCCGCTAAGAAAATTGAATATTTTCAAAAGTTGGGAGTTATTGGTTTTACCCCGTTTTTCGAAATCGAGTTTTCAACGGATGTTGACTTTTGAGGTCCTAGGAAGCTTCCCCGAATGTTTCCGCAATGATGTCTGTATGTTTGTGTGTGTGTGTGTGTGTGTGTGGCCGTATGTAAACCTCTCATAACTTTTGAACGGCTTGACCGATTTCATCGGGGTTGGCGTCATTCGAAAGGACTTGACCAAACTTAGATTTTGAATACAATTAGGACCGATTCGAAACGGTAGATCTTCAGAAATTTCAAAAAAACTAAAAAAATATTATTTTCGAATGTGTTTTTTTGGAATAACTTTTAAACGGTTTTACCGATCGAATTCCAAAAACTAATCAGTCTGACCAGTTCGAGCTTTAAAATTATTCAGAGCTAAAAAAACTGCGTTGAATGCCGTAAATTACGAGAAAATCGGTTCATTCATTCAAAAGTTATTGCGATTTGAAAATTCAACGAATAGTCTTATTTAATCTCTATCAGACTTTTGAGCTCGAAGAGTTCTACATACAACGTAATAAGTGCAATTTTGAGCGCTTAAGTATCAAATTAGCGGGAAGTTGCAGGGATGGCCTTTAGGGTCAACCGTTTTCCAGATTTTTTAGTTTCATTTACTCAGCTCTTCCATGAGCTTATAAAGGTGTATTTTACGTAAAACCCCCCAAATTTTGACTTATTATAAAGTTAAGACAACATTAAAGAAAACTAATGTCACTAATGATCTAGCTATACTATACTAATAACTGTTCTCCATTTTCCAATAAGTATAAAGCTATCGAAATCTTTTAGTTTCTTAGAATAGGAACGCCAGTTGTAAAAATTCCAGTAAAAATGTAATAGGGCTGACAAGATACCTATGTCAGGATCAGAATTCGTTTTAATTCTGTTGATGTAGTAGTACTGTCATCTGTCGTCAGTAATGTAAACAATACTATTTCTGGCGTCTAGTTGTTACATTTTGTCCCTAAGCACAAGAGTAATCTAATCTAGGCGAACCTTTTGTCTTATTATTCTGAGAAACTGATATATCTCTTTGTTAGATATCATGTTGCTCTGAACATAAAGTGTGCGCAAATGTGAAATCGAAAAGTCACTAGGATGCATGCAGATAGAAAAGAAAACAATTTATTATAAAAATAATAATGATTATTTTATGTAAAATTAACAGATCTTAGTGCTCACATAGTAAAAACAATTATATTAAGAACTAAATAAACAGGAAAGTGCATTGATTAGAAAAGAAATTGTTCAAGTTAGCTCTTTGCAAATAAAAATGATACAATCACAGATGAAGCGCAAATACGAGAGCTCATTTTTTACTATAATTATACTTTTGATTCATATCATTAAAAATAAAGAGTATATAATGTTAAAGCCTTGACAAGAAAGTATTCAGTACAATTTTCTACAGCAAAATGTTAAAAATTAAATAACATTAAAATAACTTAATTACATCTGGCGTAATCACAAATGTAAAATAAATGTCAACAATACATTTAACTTAATAAATTATGAAATGGTACATTTTATCCGACACAAATAAAACATAATAAACCTGTATTATGATTACTTTTAAAATTTATATGAGCAATTCATAAAGGCCATGACAAATTACAAACTATATTCATATTTAAAATATTTGATTACATTCAAAATATAGGCTTGCTTCATAAAAAATACCCAGTTTTTATCTTAAATTAAATATCTTACATTTTTGTACCGTTCCATACAATTCCAAACTATCCTATCAAATAAGGCCAGTAACCTCACAATGACATCACTGTGCGCAGGATGGGCGCGGCCACTGGCTGACTCACTGAACAAAGCTTATATATATACATACATTTCATCAGCATCAGATTCGGCTAACGTGTATAAACAAACAGTTTAGACACTGCCATTCAATAAAAAAATATATAGTTAATTTACAATAAAGCTAAAACCAGAGTTCATTAATATGCAATTTATAAGTTTTGTAAAAATTGCCTTCAAAATATTAGGTATATTCACTTAACAATTTAAATTTTTTCTTGACTTCAAGATAACTACATTGAAAACTTTAAGGCATATTGAGGCACTTGATTTTACTACCACAACAAGTAACTTGCATGTTGGTAGTTGTGAATTAGTAACACTAGGGTAACAAGCTTTTTAAAAACACCGTTTAAAATACTGTAACATCTTGGCTTACGAGCCTACTTGAAAGAATCCTGTAAAGGATAAGTGATTATGAAAATAGTTATTTTATTTTATTAATTAATGTGCCACAATCGTCATAGACAACTCTAATAGCTAATAGATACTCTATATCCTCCCTATGGCAAAACAGCAATAAATTATTATACTATCATACAATTGTTCATCGATACAAAATTTGTAGCTTGGTTTGTGCTTTTTGTTACATAGTTTTTTTTAATTTCTTCACTTAGTTCATGCTTCGAAGGTCAATCAAAGGAATGGATTATTCGAATTCATAAAAGCACCATTGTTGGCTGGTTGCTGAAAAAAAGGTAAATCATTTTAAAATAAGGAAGTAGTCCAAAATCCCTATTTTTTGTTAAGATAAGAGGAAAAAAAATTACCTAACAGTACATCTCATCGTTCGGGTCAACAAGCAGAGTAGTGTGGGGCCCTCACCCATTAAATAATACCCGCCGCCTACACTCGCGGACCACTAAAACTATATGACATTACTTCAGTGGTCCACCGACGGCTTACTCTTTCGGGTACCCTCTACTGAGCGAAGCTCCGCACACCGGTGTCGGACCTTCGCGGGAGGCGAACCCCGTCGTCGCGTTGTCGTTCTGAGATAAACATTCTCGCAGAAGGTAGCGACCGCGGCCCAAGTCCAAAAACCATGTGACTCAACATACTCGTATATATGTATCTAATGTCATATTAGGTATGGACTATTTACAAATTAACCGGAAGGATAATGTTATCTATATAAATGTATTTGATATAGAGCAAAACAGGCTGTTACTAAATAATTGTTAGAGAAATGATAACATAATTCCATTACTTTTAGTTAAGAGTGAATCAATATACCTATAAGTTAACTTCTCGCCCTAATATTTGATTTTATATATTACAATTTCGTGTCACGTTGTTTGTTCGCGATAAACTCCGCAACTGAACATAACATTTTTTATTTTCAAAATATGTGATTTGTTTCAAATTAAAAGTTACAATAGTTTTATCTCATATGTTTCTTTTTTTGTTGCAAATTTTATCGATATTCGTCCGGAGATAACTTGTGTTTAGGGGGGAAAACGTACTTAACCGCACACTCCGTCGTTTAGGGCAACGTACAGAGTATCTACCCTGATCTGATCCTATATCATCTAAACGAACTTATAACAATTCTAAAAAAATCTTCGTGTTCAGAGACGCCTAAATATAAATACAGTATTTTTTTCTCAAATATCTTAAATATTAACACAGCTCTGTTATAATTCTATAATAGCTTTTCGGTTATGTCTCAGGTTCCCGATATAGTAAAATGTATACCAGTTTTTAAGTATAATCAAGGCCTTTCAAATAAAAAAGTTGCATCAAAATCCCTACAGTAGTTTGTGTAATGCGCGAACAAACAAACAGATAAACAAACAAAAATTCTAAAAAAATTAGTTTTGGGTTTAGACACGCCTATCTATATAGCCAGCCTATTACAGCCATTTTTTCTCAAATATCTTGAATGTACAGACACAGCTCTGTTACAGCTTTATAATAGTATAGACTAGCCTTAGCTTGCGGCTCTGCCGCAACCAAAAGCTAGTGTTTAGGCTGTATCTCAGGTTCCCGATATAGTAGCGGGATAATATTTATCCCAGTTTCTAAGTCTAATCGAGATCTAGCAAATAAAAAAAGTTGCATCAAAATCCGTTCAGTAGTTCTTGCGTGATGCGCGAACAAACAAACAGACAAACATAACACAGTTCTGTTATAATTTTATAATAGTACTAGCCTTAGCTTGCGCCTCCACCGCAACCAAAAACTAGTTTTTAGGCTGTATCTCAGGTTCCCGATATAGTAGCGGGATAAAATGTATCCCAGTTTCTGTCTAATCGAGATCTATCAAATAAAAAAAGTGTGTGCGTGTAACCTTTACGCGTGATTGAAGTAAAACTTCTTTGGCGATGGCGAAAAAAAGAAAAAAAAAACTGCAATTTAAAATAAAACTGTTGAATTTTTATTCACTCTGCTATTCACAATTGATCCGTTTGAAAATTTGGAAATAAATAATCCTAATTGATTATGATATTTGCCACTAGCTGGCGTATAAGTCAAGAAGCGTGGAGTATATGACATATACTTACGACCAATCCAAATTATTATTTTTAAATAGCGGAAACTACACAGACTATAGTAAGCGTTACTTCCGTCAGAAAAAAAATCTGAGTTACTCCCTAGTCGCGCCTAAAGAAGTTTTGCTTCAAAAAAAGTCGCATCAAAATCCGTTCAGTAGTTTTTGCGTGATGCGCGAACAAACAAACAGATACACAGACAAAAATTCTAAAAAAAATTGTTTTGTGTTTAGACACGCCTATATAGCGTATTACAGTCTTTTTTTTAAATATCTTAAATGTACAGACACAGCTCTGTTACAGCTTTATAATAGTATATAGAGTACAGATACAGGATAGCTGTTCCCGTATAACCAAAATGTTCTCGCCCCGCTTATTTTGAGCGTATGTAAGGCAAGATGCCTTACTCTGTCGGATCAATTAACACTATTACTAACTTATTAACAACTATTAATTAACCTTGTTGCTCAGACATGAATATTAAATGTTCGCAGTTGGGCTTCATAACATTTTATTTCATTTTCTGTTTAACAACTGTATTGACCTTGATTAAGCAACCACTTTCTTCAATAAGTCAAATGGAACTTTGTAGGTAGTAAGTATATACCGGGTTTAATGACACAATACCTATAACTCCAAGCAAAGATGTCACCAAATAACTGTAAGATTATACCATTTTGGTCGATAACGACTGGTTACAAAGTTAATATAAGATTTTAAACTATCGCGTTTCATTACTATGTATTTAAACTATTATTACGGGACTTAACGCGTAAGGAAAAATAAGGACGTTTTGGTGCTTAAAGCAGATAAAGGTAATGCCACGGTAGTGATGAACACGACGGACTATGATCAAAAAATCCGCAGTTTGCTCGCCGATGTAAATACCTATAAACCAGTAGCCTATAACTTTATGGACTGCCTAAAATACACAAAAGAGATGTGCCTTTACGACCAATAGTAAGTCAAATTGATTCCCCCACGTACGACTTAGCGAAGCACATAGCTAAAGTGTTGCAGCCCTTAACAGGCAAAACACCGTCTTACGTAAAAGACTCCCGACATTTCTTTGACATTTTGAAGGAGATCCGATTGGAACCTGATGAGTTAATGGTGAGTTTTGATGTAGAATAGTTGTTCACCAATGTTCCTCTAAAGGAGTGCCTTGGAGTGATAAAGGGTA
This sequence comes from Leucoma salicis, assembly GCA_948253155.1. Classification (NCBI taxonomy): domain Eukaryota; kingdom Metazoa; phylum Arthropoda; class Insecta; order Lepidoptera; family Erebidae; genus Leucoma; species Leucoma salicis. The sequence goes on from OX411806.1 coordinate 7,744,245, forward strand.
TACTGATCTCGAAGGGTATCTCGGACAGATACGTAGAATTACTAGAACACTGCTTAGACGGCAATTACTTTGTGTTGTGTTGTGATGGAGTAGCTATGGGTAGCCCCGTAGCACCAGTATTAGCCAACATCGGGATGGAACATTTTGAAGAAAAAGCGTTAAGTTCAGGACCTTTTACCATCAGATTCTGGAAAAGATATGTTGATGACGTGTTCTGTGTAATCAAAGGTACCAAGAGGGATGTAGAACAATACCTTAACCACCTCAACTCCATTCACAATAAAGTTCACTTCACCTATGAAATGGAGAATGAACGGTCTTTGGCATTCCTGGATGTCAGGGTAACTGTACGGGAAGATGGCTCACTGGGGCACACTGTATATCGAAAACCTACACACACTGACAAGTACCTGAATGCCTGTTCGCATCACCACCCCCGTCACCTGCAATCCGTCGTGACCTCTTTAACCAATCGAGTATGTGAAATTTGTGACACTGAACATTTAAATAGTGAACTCGTACACGTTCAGGAGACACTCAAGAGAAACGGGTACAAAGCGAGTCTAAGGTGTCTAGTTCGCCACAGCCAACGTACGAAATATCCTGAGGTCAGTCGCCAACCTGCGTTCATGCCCTACATTAAAGGAATAACGGACAAAATTGGTACAGTCCTAAGGAAGTATTCCATAAAAACTGTTTACGTTCCGTCCTCTAAAATTGAAAGGCAAGTTCGTAAACCGAAGGATGTAATCCCGTACCAGACTCCCGGTGTCTACAAGATTGATTGCAGTTGCGGTAGTTCCTACATTGGTCAGACTAAACGGACCATCGCTGAGAGAGTTAAGGAACACATCGCGGCTGTGAAAAATCGGACGACGGCTAAATCAGCGATAGCAGAATATCTGCTCGACTCTGACTCAACTCACTGGATTGAGCTCCACCGACCAAAAGTATTATCCACAGATCGCAAATATTACCGCAGACTGATCCGCGAAGCGATTGAGATTAGAAAACACAAAAATTTTAATCGAGATGAGGGATACAAATTGTCGTCGGCATGGAATCCAGTGCTGGGAAAATATAAAAATCGTAGTTTACCGTTTAAGGCGCCGGTGGACACTATTAGTGTTGTGTGTAGGGACTTTAACAAATATCAGAAATGTGACGATGAAGTGAGGGTAGTTACATCCAGTGCCCCCGGACGTAGCAGGCGGCGCCGCACATCGCCAGTTGACCCGTGACCACGGCTGGTGAAACCCAGTCGAAACGTCGGGAGTAAAAAGGTATTTGATACGCGTTAAGTCCCGTAATAATAGTTTAAATACATGGTTACAAAGTTAGCAATTTCTTTAGCAGCCATGCCAGCGTATCAACAACGCTACGAAAAACACGAGGAAGATTTCAATCCATTATAGTTTTTGGAGTAAGTCGGTGATTAATGGGTTTATTACCTAAAATCTAATTATATTATACATATAACTATAACGATTTTATGTTGCATTCAATTTAAAAATATGAAATATAAATTGTAATTTTCATGAAAAGACCGATGCAAATTTCCATTACCTAGGGGATCAGAATCGAGTACTGAACCCATGGTATGAATTATCGGTACGATTTCATTTCCACCCTGTATATTAGGAAGTTTTGCTACAAAAATTGATGAAATTGTTCCCGCAGGATAACTATTTTTTGGAATATTAGACTTATCAACTTATATACGCGTAAACGGATTTGACGATGTGGATTTGGACTAATTTTTTTATATAATGGCCTGGGTAACCACAATGTTTTTATTCTGAAAATGAGTATCTTCTTGTGGTATAAGTATTAATGACTATGTAGTCATGGACACCATTTTGAAGTTTATGCAAACAAGTCACGACCAGTAGCTAGTTAAAAACATCGGAGAACCCGCATAAACGTCCAAAAACTACTTATAGGTTGATACGGATGTCGTTTTCGGCGAATTAGTCTTGATCAGAATAATTTTATTCTGCATTAAATATGTGGGTACATTGTATAACCAGTAAACAAGCAATATGTATACCCTCTCATGTATATGAAAACAGTTATATTAGAAATAAAATACCAAATTGAGGCTAAAACGAATGATTATAAAAAAAAAACCATATGCAATTCACACACGGCAGAAGTGAAACATCTACGAGAGATTGAGATGGTTATAGACATAAGAGTATCAGTAGTATTAGGATAAATAGTAGTAAAAAATAATAAACCTCACATTTATCCTAGATAAATGTAAGATTTATTATTTTTTACAGAGCTTAATATGACCTCTCACTAATTAAATTTAACGGAGCATTAAAATTCATTTAAATTATGTTTTCTGAAACGATATAATTGTAGATTAACGTTTAATGTTGTCTTTAAACTTTAATGGACTTTTCTGCAATTGACTGTTAATCAGTGTTAATCCTATATATTTAGGGGTTTGTTTCTTTATCGTGACGCGTTTTCGTTTCATGGAGTTTCAAATCACAACGGTTCTAAAGAAGTTTCACGGCAATGGGTAGTCCATCACACGCAGAAAAATTACAGACTGAGCTCAGATTAATATAGCAGTATAGACTCTATACTTTCTACTATACTGTAGACATCCATCCATCAGCCTTTCAACGTCCACTGCTGGACATAGGCCTCCCCAAGAAATTGGGGATAGTGCCGTAATCGCCACGCTTGGCAGGCGGGTTGGCTATTCCCTCAGTCGGCTCTTACGACTCCCGTGAGTAGAGAGGGGTGGGACAATTCTAAAGCCGGCCCCACACGGCACAGTACTATAGACATAGGGTACCTATAGATATAAGTAGACACTACTAGGTACTGTCTACATAAATTTAACTAGTGCTTGACATATTTCTCCTGATGGTAAGATATTAATACGATCCTAGGTGTCAAAATAAACTTTATTTTTTTTTGAGTTACAGTTACGTAACTCCAACAACACCTTGAGTCATACAGTGTATCGCAAGAAAACCCATACTGATAAGTACCTGAATGGAGAGTCTCACCACCATCCATCACAGTTAGCTACCGTGTCTAAATCTTTGTTTCAGAGAGCACAAGGAATCTGTGATGAAGAACACCTGGCTGGGGAGTTGCAGCATGTAAAGAAAGTTTTACATGCTAATAAGCTGCAGGTTCCACGCCGCCGTCACAGAAACCGAGTGAAGCCACCCACAGTTGAGCGCCTCCCTGCAGTCCTGCCCTATGTTAAGGGAGTCACTGTCAAGATTGGCTACATTCTCAAGAAAGCTTCAATTAAAACCTACTATAAGCCACTCAAAAGAATTAGTCAATTTTTACCACCAGTCAAGTGCCATATACCCTTACAGGATGCAGGAGTGTACAAGCTGGACTGTGATAGTGGTCTCTCCTACATTGGGCAAACAAAGAGATCCATAAGAACTCGGATCAAAGAACACATAGCTGATGTGAAGCACCGTCGCTATACAAAGTCTGCAATTTGTGAGCACACACAGGACCACACCCACCATTACATCAGGTTTGACAAACCTCAAGTCCTCGCAAAAGAACATCGATATCGTCCTAGAATGATACGTGAGGCTATTGAAATTAAGAAACATCCCAATTTCAATATAGAAGACGGCTGGGCTTACCATCAAGCTGGAATCCTGTGATAGGCCTCACCAAACATAATACAAGAAGGCACACCACAAGATTGCAAGACACAGTTAGCACTTATTGTGTAGATAAAACCCACAGTAGTGATTAGTTAGTATTTTCCGCATAAATTTAATAATCCATAACAAGTTGTTGCCTACTGAGTTTTCTGGCCGGATCTTTCTCAGTCAGGCCGCGTTCCGATCCGGTGGTAGCTTTTTAGTCTTAGCTTCTATTAAAATCAAAATATTTAATAATAGAAACTAATAATCAATATTGTCTTGCTTAATGGTAGTTTTTGATTACTTAAAAATTTTAATTGGTAGTTTGTGGTAGAATTTTTAAGCACTAAATATAAACAAAAAATTTTAAAACTTAAAGGAGTATTATACTTATTTTATTATACTAGCTTAAAATCTCATACATTGTAAGCATAAAACTTAGAGTAGATATTTTTAATTGTGTTTCTAAACGAATATTATGTGGGTTGAAATAAATAAACCAAAAATTTGTAAAATCATATTACTGTGGGTAGATGAAACCGTTGAAACAACATATCAGCTTTGGACATCTACCATCTAAGTCCACCCGTGATCATGAATGAAAAAATGCAATTGTCAGGATGGCTGAATTGGTAAAGCATCTGGACGGTATCCAGAAGATGCAGGTTCAAATCCTGCTCCTGACTGTTATTTTCGATTTCACATTTTTCACTTTGTGTTTAATGTATAGTGCTAAGCATGTCAAATGCTAAAAATATATATAAAAATATCTAAATATTTAAAGGGTTTGCGTCATTATAAGGTAAAATCTTAATTGTAAAATTAAGTTTACCTGGTCGGTATAATGTATGAAAATGCTTCCGACAGATGGCGCAGGCGTCACCCAGAGACGTTAAGTATGATGTGTTATCGAAATTAGCAGTCAGGAGCAATTGTCAGGATGGCTGAATTGGTAAAGCATCTGGACGGTATCCACAAGATGCAGGTTCAAATCCTGCTCCTGACTGTTATTTTCGATTTCACATTTTTCACTTTGTGTTTAATGTATAGTGCTAAGCATGTCAAATGCTAAAAATATATATAAAAATATCTAAATAAGTTACATTGCCGTTTACGTGGTTTAACATATGTTTGATCCTAGACTGAGAAACATTAGTAAATGAATAGGGTACAAGTGTACTTTTAGAGTCCACAGATAAATATAGAAAACTAAAGGTTAAGTAGAGTTTAAAGTGGAACTTGAATCTGTGCCAAATGTTTCACAAATGTACACTGAGAAAATAACGGATAAATTTACAGTGTAACAGGGATAACTAGGATTTTAATGGACATGACTGCACAGATGGCAGAGAACAGTGGTTTAGATACTAGCCTTCCGCCCGAGTGTTGTGGGTTCGATTCCGACACAGGACAATTCTTTGTGTCATAGATCATCATAGATGGTTGTTCCGAGTTTGGGTGTACTTTGCGTCCGTGACATTGTATGTTTATACGGTCCCCCGCGATACAAGGATTTCCTTTCCGTCGGCAAACCACTGAAATAATGTAAAACAATTCCAGTGGCCCACGTACGACGGTGAGTCGACACACGGCGGGTTTATTTAGTGGGTGAGGGCCCACACTACCCTGTTCGTTGCCCCGCACGATGGGCGTGGTTAGGTACATTTTTCCCGCCTTAACAAAAAAAGACTGTTGTCTTTATAAATAGGGTTTAAGGGGTTTTAAAAAAAATCCTTATTTGAATACTTTATCTGAACTTTGGCATTTAATTGTTGAACAATTGTTTACACTCAATGCAAATAAAATTAATGCAACTGATAGAATGCCCAGAGGTAGGCCACTCTGGACATTATGAATTAGTAAAGAGAATTTCAATAGCAAAGTAAAATAGATATTACAAGAAAAAAGAATTATGGTAGAGTTTACACGATGTAAATTTTACGGCGCCTAAATTCCCACGCCAGATGTAGCATGAAAAGAAGCACGGTGTAAACACTTTCCGCGCATTTTTAAGAAATAGAACAATATATTTTTTGACGCCAGTAACCTCCGCCCCCGTCCCTCGCGCCATATTTTGAACTCCTGTAAAAATGCCACGCCAATCGCTGTGTAAACAACCCTTCAGCAGCATTGGCCATGCTAGTTTTTGGCGGTGAGGTTTTGGCGCCGGAATATTGGCCCATTGGGCTTGGGCCTCACTTTACGACACTAACGGAGCATAGAGAAATAGAAATATATCAAGACAAGTTGTTCCGGCATTACTTATATCTATTATTTATGCTAATAAATAATTAGTATTTGCAAAAATCTTACCATAAAAGGATTCACTGGTACAGAAGCAGCTGTTGCACTCCAACCACCATTGAAAAATGGATTCTTATTTGCAAGCATGTCATTGGTTACAGGACTTTGGAAAGGATTTTTATTATTAGTAATACTGTTGTCTTCTGGAACAACAGATAATACATAACAATTTCAACACATATACATCATTGTAGATGATACATCAAATTTGCATTAAAATATTAATAAGAAATCAAATCTACTACAAAAATTGGTTTATGGCATATCATTATTAATTACATTCTTACCCATATGCTTCATATTTTGCTGTCTAAGCGCCAGATCTAAATCTGCTAATGCTGCATAACGGTCATCTGTAAAATGCCACAGAAATATTAAATTTAATATGTAACCTAACAACACAACATCACAAACCCTTTATAAATAACTTAAAATACTCACTCGCAGGAGCAGCTGGGGGACTGAAAGCGTTGAAAGCTGGTGTAGACATAGAAGTTGATGTAAAATTCAAATTATTATTGAACTGGCTACTATTGTAAATATTAGCAGTAGTAAAATCAACAGGGAAACTGTAAACAACAAATGATTATTAGGAAACTCTTTGTTTTAATAATACTTTGCATGTTTCATTATATCATATTACTTACTTAGGAACAGGGTCTGGTTGAGAAACAGTTGGCGTGAAGTTCACTGTACTTATAGGGGGTGGAACTAAACTGTTGACTGGCGAAACTATTCTATGACTTAGGTCATTGGTAGCAGGCAGCAAATTATTTACTACTTTCGCCGTTTGGATTGCAGTATTATTATTGAGTACGTTCTTTGATGTTTGCGGCGAAATTGATATTAAAGCCGCTGGGGCCGCCTTACTTCCGGTCTTAGGTTTCAGTTTATTTTTTGTAGCATTACCGTTTATAGAAGTGTTGCTGTTGATTGGTGTATCAAGATAATAACGCTTCTTTTCATATTTATCCGACATGAAATCTTTAACACTTTGTTCATCAATAAAATTCACACTTTCACCTTCGTACAGGCCTAACCAAACGCGTCTACAATGATCATTTCCTCTCGATTTTATGAACTCTATTTCTTCTGGTGTGAAAGTAGCCATGGATATAGATTTCACTCGGTGAGGCGGCGTAAGTCCACGCCTGTAAAGTAAGAAACATCTTGTCCTCTGATCTAAATCATCGTAACACAAAACAGAACGTAGAAACAATACTCACAACATTCCTGAACATTTTGAACAAACAAAAGAACCAATTGTAGTATTAACGTATGTAGGTCCTCTTTGATTGCAATCAAAACAATACTTGTTCCCATTTATAGAAATAAATTCACGTAAAATTTCTAAATTTTTGTCATCCTGTTTGCGACGATTTGCAGCCATTTTCGGATTCTATGTGTGGGTATATTGTATTTGTATATTGCAATCAATTCGATGTGTGTGTATCACACAAATAAAATAAGTCATCATTTGTGTGGGTGTGCCTAAAACTTGCTAGAAATAAGGGTGTGTTCCGATATACACTATGAGCACTGTAAGGTGTGACTTCAATTTAGCATACTGCGAAGTCGTTCCTTTATTAAAGTTAGGTTAGTAACAATACGGTTTCACACTGCAATAAATACAATTTCTTTAAATTTTCCATGTTTCGCTATCTTTTAATAACAATATTCAATAATAATAACAATTTTCAATAGTGCAAGTTGTTAATTTTCTGGACGCTGTTGATCACGTGATCAAATCACTGAAAGCACCTTACCTCGAAAACGCCACCCCCTACAGCCTGTAAATTTGAGATCTAAAAAAAACTACCAATCGACGTCTTATAGCACTTTCCTAAAATTATTTATTATTAAAACCGCACCCTCCTAGTTTACGAGTAAAAAAGAAATAAAGATACTACGGTGTAGCATACACCGTCAATATCACTTGAAATACTTCGAATTTCGTACTTTTTCCACGGTGGAAAAATTGCAACCTACTCGAAACTAACTGCACTATCATAAGAATTTCATAAGATGCAATGGTTATTGCAATAAACAAATAAAACGTAATCAGTCAATTGCCGAAGTAAGTATTAGGGCAGATATCTAACAAATAAAATAGGTTAAGTTAAATTTGTGTACGATCGAAGGAATGTAACATAGTTCCAGTGGCCCGCCAATAAAGGCGGAGAGACAGCACACGGCGGGTTTCTTTAGTGGGTGCAGGCCCCACACTACCCTGTTCGTTGCCTCGAACGACGGGGTGTGCGGTTAGGAACATTTTTTCCAGCCTTAAAAAAAGGTTCAATTTGTGTCACAGAACTGAATTGATTGACCCCGACTCCACATGGGACTAGTCTGTCCTACCCCTAGTGTTTTAGCGAGACGTCACCTGGTTCGACAAGTGCAGGGTCGCCGTTCCGACTTGGATAGATTAGGTAAGAAGGCTAAAAGCAATCGTGGTTTTTTTAAATTTTTTCTCTTTTCCCCCAAGGGTCAAGTCCCCCCTTATTTCTTACACTTATTATTAATTTTAATGTGTAAAATGAAAAATAATCCTCAAAAATAAAAATTAAAAACTCGTCAGTGGTATATTTTTTTTATATAACATATTTACAGGTTGGGGTGGGGGGGTGCAGTATACTGTCAATTGTCAATCTATAACGGAACAATTTTTCGCCAGTAAGAGCACTGGGTAGTGCTCGCAGTTTATTTCGGAACACAGCTTAAAGCACAGACTAGTTTTTTTTTATTTGTTTAAGGCTTTGGCATAACCATCAGCCTATAGAAACAAATTTTAATATCATCTCTGATCACGAGTAAGTTCATCAAACAAGTCGTAGTTGAATTCAGTCATATAAAATTATAGACTCCAAAGTCATACTCCAGTAAAACGGTGGTGACCTTACTGAAACTTCTATGGAGTTTTGGAAATAACAGGAAAAAACGCGTTATGTCGCACTATATCACTTGCCAACACTTATGCACATACACAAATAGTAATATATATAGTATATAAATAAAAGGCCACCACTTTTACTCATTAATACTTGAAATAAGACAAGTTTAGGAAAATATCTAGAAATTTTTATATACTTTTTTAGCATTTGATATGCTTAGGCATATACATTAAACACAAAGTGAAAAATATGAAATCTAAAATAACAGCCACGAGCAGGATTTGAACCTGCATCTCCTGGATACCGTCCAGATGCTTTGCCAATTTAGCCATCGTGACCACTGCTCTCGACTGCTAATTTCGATAACACATTCATTCTTAACGTCTTGGGTGACGCCTGCACCATCTGTCGGAAGTATTTTTCATACATTATACCGACCAGGTAAACTTAATTTTACAATAAAGATTATTAACAAATAATGACGCAGCCTTAGAATAATCTAGAAATTTTTATATACTTTTTTAGCATTTGACATGTTTAGGCATATACACTAACACAAAGTGAAAAATGTGAAATCGAAAATATCAGCCACAAGCTTTTTAAAAAAAAGGTAAATAGGACCAAGGTACAACACACCCTATGTACCTCGGTCAGTACCACGATGTACCTAGGACACATTAAGAATTTGGGTATAAAATATGGATATTTAGGGAAACTATTAACTTTTTTTCTATTAAAATCGTTTTATTCGGCATAGTGAGATATTTACATCACAGATACTTAACAAAATCAACATAACATTAATAAAGAATAAAAGTTTTACTTAAAAACAACTAACTTTCTAATTATTTTTTGTACTAATTTCTTAATATTTTCAATTGCTTGTTTTTCTGTTATCAGTTAATATTTTGGTTCTACCTTTTTGGCTTTCCTTTCGTATTCTTTTACTTGGTTTTGACTTTTGGATGAGGACGAATCACAACTGGGGATGTCAAAGTTGGCGATGTTCGGTGTATAACTTCGAAATCTGTAGTGGCCGGTCGTAAAAGGTACCAGATCAATTCTGTTAGGTGATTTTTCGTCTAGTGGAAGATCTGAATAGGATGTGGGCATAAAATCAGCATCTGTGAAGATGATTTTAGTTGAAGGATAGAAACCAGTTCAACTATAGGTAACCTTTACAAATATTGCTTGATGTGAAGGCAGCTTTTTCCACCAGGTCAGCAATATCAAAATAATTAATGGTTTTCTCACATGACCTGAGTCATTATAAACTCGTTAGCCACTATTGGTAGCCAACTGTAAGTCTAATAGAATGACAGGTCGCTTTGGTAGCCTTTATTCCTATATTTGATAAAATTGTTGAAAGTTGTAATTTTTTATCTCTTTAATAATTTTTATTATATGTATTTGATAGATATCCACATGATTTTCATCTTCTCTTTACTTCTGGACCTGATTACCACAATATTAAATGTATTTTATTACGAATCTGTTATATAGGTAAATGTACTTAAAATAAATAAAATTGTTTCCTCCTGACTAAAATACACCATGCTTTACCTAGGCCACTGACCAAGGTACAATTGATCGACCGTGACCGAGGTACAACACTACTTCACTGTTGTAGAAAACGGTGGATTTTAAATATTTCTAGGTTACATATCTCTTAAGTTTATTATAGCTTTAATACTTATTAAATCAAAGAACCGATTGCATATTATCGTTACGCGACTATTATAAAACGTATTAAACTATCTACTTTCAAAGTATATTACGAAAACTTACTTTTTTCCCTAAAATAGTTTTCACTTCGATAACAGCAAACACCGGCTCAATGGCGGTGATACATTAAAACGATAAACCAGAAGAAAACTTGGCTTTAATTAACTAAATAACTAGACATACATTAAAATAAATTAAGACATTAAAATATTTACATTCAATCAAATACCATCACTATGTCGTATAAAAGAATAGTAAGGGTTGCTTTGTAGTAGCTCTACCTCTTCAACGTATGGGTCGCTTTTGTTACGTACGTTCTTCTTGCATAACATCGGCCCTGGCACTAACCACGAGGGTATTGAGTCTCCGTTTGATGATCTTCTTGGATAGCGAAAAAGTCTATCATGGGGAGTAGCTTTTATAGACGTGCATAGAAGGGAACGTATTGAATGCAAAGCAATAGGTAGCACTTGCTCCCAATTATCAATAGGTAAATTTTTAGAGCGAAGAGCGAGTTGAATTGTTCTCCATAATGTACCATTAAGGCGTTCTACTTGGCCATTGCCACAAGATTATAAGGCGTAGTCCGGCTAGAAGCAATACCAAGTGATCTTAGAAATTCGAGTAGTTCAGAGGACATAAATGCGGCCTCTCGATCACTGTGTATATATAATGGAGTACCAAAAGTAGAAAACAGATGTTGCAAGCATTTTATCACTGAAGCTGAAGTCATATCTTTAAAGGCATAAGCAAATGGAAATCGACTGTATTCGTCTATAATGGTTAATACATATTTATTAGGTCCTGGTAGTGGCCCTTTAAAGTTCAAATTAAGCCGTTCAAAAGGTGCGATAGCTTTAATTAAGTGTCCTTTAGATTTACAATACCGAGGCTTTACTTCTGCACGTGTTTTACAAGAAGCAGTCATTGCTTTTACCTCTTCTTCCGAATATTACAAATTCTTTGAGCGGACCCAATGAACCATCCTAACGATTCCTGGGTGACAAAGATCATTATGTATTTCACGTAGTTTGTCTGTGTTCATGAGAGCACAAACACGAGACAATGCGTCTGCAACAATGTTCTCGGTCCCAGGACGATATACAATATCAAATTTGAAACACGATAATTCGAGACGCCACCGCTCTATTTTTTCGTTCTTTATTTTGCTAGTATGCTTACTATTAAACATAAACGCAACTGATCTTTGATCAGTGATTAAATTGAAATATCTGCCAATAAGGAAATGTCTCCACTTACGGATACTCTCGACGATTGCTGCCGCTTCCTTTTCAATTGATGATTGTCTGCGTTCAGAGTCTGTAAGTGTTCTAGAAAAAAAGGCTACTGGTCGACTTTTTTGAGATAAGGTCGCTGCCAAAGCGAAATCCGAGGCATCTGTTTCTACAGTAAATGTTTCTTTGTCATCAATTGCACTAAGGGATGATTTTTGTATTTCTAATTTCACATTTTCAAAACTAGTTTTAGCATCATTTGACACAGGAAATTTATTTGTTTCAAAAAGTGGGAAAATTTTGGTTGAAAAGTTCCCCCATTCCCCATTTCGCATAGTGAGCGAATAAACCCAGTGCTCGTTTTAATTCTTGAACATTAGATGGAAAAGGCAAATCAATTAAAGGTCTAAGCCGATCGATATCGGGCTCAATATTTCCGTCAGATACAGCATAGCCAAGGAGATTGATACATCTTTGAGCAAACTGACATTTTTCTTTACTTAGAGTTAGTTTATATATAGTCACAGCATCCATGAATGTATTTAAATTTCTATCATGATCAGATTTATCTATTCCACAGACAGTTACATCATCTAAATGTTCAAAAACACCTTCTAGATGCTCTTCTGTGATGATATATTGAAAAGTACGTTGAAATGCAGCAACTCCATTAGTAACACCAAAAGATATTCTCGTAAACTGGAAAGTTTACCACAAGCTTCGAATGCTGTATAAATTCTGTCCTTTTCTAGAATAGGTACTTGATGATAAGCACTTTTTAAATCAATTTGACTAAATACTTTATATTTTGCAATATTTGAAACTATTGAAGAAATACTCGGTAAGGGATATGCATCAAGATATGTAAATTTATTAATAGTTCGGGAGTAATCGATCACTAAACGCTTTCGGTGCATTCCTCCAGCAGTTACTAGAACTTGTGCACGCCATGGTGAGATACTAGGCTCTATAACGCCATCTGCTAAAAGCTTTTCTATTTCCTCTGTGATAAATTTGCTATCAATTGTATTTGTTGCCGAGCGTTCCTGAGAATGCCTCGTTGAGAGGTGAAACATGTGTCGAATTTATGTTCGGATTTTTGCGGAATATTGTGGTTCTGAGAGTTCTACCGTATCGCATGGTTGTGTCGCGTTGGTGAGTTTTTTGTCATTATCGTGCATGCTACTTTGCTATTATCACATTATCCTCTATCTGTGAGAGTGCGGAATGGCAATCTTAGGTTATTCTGTCCAAAGATAACCGGGATTGACAATCCGTGGGTGAGTGGTGGGCTCTCCTCCTAAAATCCATTCTATAATAGTAAGAATAGACTTCCGCCAAGTGTCGCCTCATTCAATTAATTATCTTAATTAATTAATTAAATAATTTGTACTTAAAAAGCAGCGGAGCGTGTCAAATGCTAAAAAATATAGATTAAAAATGTTAAAAAAAAATAGTATGAATTTTAATTGCAAAATTAAACTATATTAGTTTAATGCACGTAAATGCATTCCGATATATGGCGTTGGTCCTAAAGATAAATGTGATAAGGAGATTGGGATGATCGAAAGAATGGTACGATAGCTCAGTGGCTTAGAGCACTTCCCCGGATTGGAAAAGACGCGGGTTCAATTCCCGCTCGTACTAAAAATCTTTTTTTCCTTATTTACAAATAATTTGTACTACCTGCTTAGATTAATAATATGTCTAGATCTTAGGCAAAGAATATTATAGACAAGCTATCACCGTATGCAGTGTCGAGATAGCAATAGTTTGACATATGATAACCGGAATAATTTTAAAAGATAACTATGATTATAGCGTTGTTGACTAAGAATGTACTACCTGTTTTAGCCGTATACAAGAATGACAGGACATACTTATTAGATTTATTATTATACCGACAGTAAAGTTTAGATTTTTTTTTTCGCTGGTTTTTGGAGTGAAAGTCCGACGTACTTTGGCGTTTTGGTGAAACATTTTCAATATTTCTGTTCATTTATCAATATTTTATCTATTTTTGTGTTGGTGGAGGTGAAATCTAACTATATTGTAAGTTTATTTTTAATATAATTAATTTTACAATAACTTAAATATAAAAATGGGCGGCGACCCGCCCGACCCGGATGGTGGTGATACCGAACCGAGACCGCGTGTGTTGTCCCTTTGCAGTACCACTCCAAATCCCCTACAAACCCTGCAAGATCATATGGATGATGATGATTTACTCAACGTTTCCCTTGCTAGCCGTAAACGAAGCAAAAACCTTAACGATTCTTCCATCAACCCCCCCACAAAAAAAAAATATCCCCTCTCAGGCAACTCCATCCATACAGACCCCATTCCTATATAAAAATAACTTTCAAAACATTATACAAGGTGGTGTCAAGCGTATTGGCAGAAATAGAATATCAGTAGAATTCAAGACTGCCACTGATGCTAATCTGTTTCTGGCACATCCTTCTCTAGCTACTGGTAAATATGTTGTAAGTATCCCATCATATAATGTCACTCGAATGGGGATAGTAAGGGAAGTCCCGACTGAATGGTCACTGGAAGAATTTGTTTCTGCAATTGACGTTCCCCAGGGGTATGGTCGCGTTATTAAGGTTCGTCGGCTCAATAGAAAAACCATTAGCGATGGAGGGGTTTCTTGGAAACCCACACAGACTGTAATACTGACCTTCCTCGGACAAAAACTTCCCTCCAATATTTATTGTTTCTATACATCTATGCCAGTTGAGACATATATTTTACCTTCAATACAGTGTTATAAGTGCTGCAGATTCGGTCATGTAACAACTCAATGCCGATCTAACCCACGGTATTTTGTGTGCGCCCAAAACCATGAAGGAGTGAATTGCACTAAGGACACCCCCACCTGCTTGTTTTGCTCTGGCAATCACCAGGCTAAGGACCCTCACTGCCCTGAACACGGAAGGCAAAAAACAATTAAACTTGCAATGTCTCAAGAAAATAGTTCTTACTTGGAAGCCTCTGCAAGATTTCCCCAAGTATGGAGATCCTATGCAGACATCACTAAACCACCGAACCAAAAAACCCTACTCTTATCAAACTCTCTCAACCCACCGCCCAAACCCCAGCCCTGACCCCTACTTCCTCATACAGAAAGACTGTTTTCATCCCTCGCCGACCCCGCTCACCAGCATCTGGTCCATTCTATGATAAACAGGCCCATCAAGGTATAGTATGCACCCCTCTCTCAGTCGCACCTAACGGATGTGCCATTCTAAATTCTCCAAATGATAACTTACTAGATCTACAATTATCCACTATTATCAATATAATCTCCAAATTCAGTGACTCTGAATTATCCTCACAGTCCCACCAGAAACTTACTGAGCTCATTTCCTTAGTTAATAACGTTCCAACCAATTCTCCAGTGGAATTGTCGGAGCATCAGGAATAAAAAACCAGACATAATTCACCTAAAAACCTAAAACATATATCAGCCTGCACTTCTCGCCATCCAGGAGACTTGGCTGAACCCTGGATTCTGCTTTGGGGTCCCGGGCTTTTCTTGCCTCCGAGATGACAGACCGGATGGTCATGCAGGCTCTTGTATTCTCATATCCAAAGAAATAGCATTCTCCCAAATAAACCTCCCTGCCCACCCTGATACTTTTCAAATAGTCGCCACCAGTGCCTTAAACATCTCATTCGTATCTATATATATACCTGTACCAAGTGTACCAATAATAAATAATATATTTAATATAATAGCCGCTCTACCCCCTCCTATATTAATTTTAGGGGATATTAATATCCATCACACGTCTTGGGGTTCTCATGAATGTGACTCTTTATCCACCTTCTTTTTGGAACATATTGATAGGTTAAACATGTGCATTTTAAATGATGGCTGCCCAACTAGAAGGGTCTCTCCCTCACAAAATGTCAATAGAGCGGTAGATTTAAAAATTTGTACCCCCAATATTGCTCACTCAATCTCCTGGACAACTTTGGATAGCGCTTATGGGAGTGACCACTATCCCATTTTTATCTCATTCCCATGTTCTGGCCCTAACAATCAAATCCCCTCTCCCATTCCTCGGCTAAAACATAATGTGTCTAGAGCTGATTGGGACCAATTTGGCTCTTATACAGACCAAAGTACAAACTTACTCCCACCTATAGACCTAGAGATAATTTCCAGAATATTTACAATAAAATCAAAAAGATACTTCTCTTATTTGCCTACAACACTATCTCTCTCAAAACTGCCCCCAAAAAATATATCTCATCCCCTCCTTGGTGGGACCATGAGTGTACTTCGGCAGTTAAAAAAAGGAAAGAAGCCGAACGTAATTACTCCTTATGCATGTCCCTAGATAACTATTTTAATTATCAAAAAATAGCTGCGGAAACAGCTAAACTGCTTAAAAATAAAAAAAGAACAGGATGGCACTCATTCTGCGAATCCCTTTCCCCCAGATCCTTTGTGTGGAGGAGTATTCGTAGATTTCGCTCTGCAACTTCCCCTGAAAATATCACGTCCAATAATATTTTAGAACCTATAGAAAAATTCGCACTAAAATTAGCTCCCCCATATGTTACATCCCTCAATGAAACTAAAACATACCACAACACCCAAGCCACAGATAAATTTGATGCACCATTCTCTCTGGATGAATTTCATATGGTATTGGGTAGCCTGAAGGACTCCTCCCCTGGTGGAGATGGTATCCAATACTCGTTTATAGTCAACAGTGGAGTCAAAACAAAAGAAGTCATCCTTCATGTCTTAAACCACATCTTTGCCTCTGGAATCCCGCCAGAGGAATGGAAATCATACATCATCTTACCCATTTTAAGGCCAGGCAAATCAAGCTCGGACCCCTCAGGTTATCGTCCTATAGCACTATCCTGTACTATGTCAAAGATCTTTGAACATCTCATTAAAAACCGACTTGAATGGTTTCTGGAAAGCAAAGACATCTTTCCAAAGAGTCAATTTGGGTTTAGGAGAAGGCTAAGCACTATGAATAGCCTTAGCACTCTTATAACAGACATACGCATAGCCTTTACAAAACATCAGTACCTGGTGGGAGTATTTCTTGATATTTCAGCGGACTATGATAATGTGCTTCTTCCTGTACTCAGGCAGAAGATGCAACAGCTGAGTATTCCAGTGAGGATAGCCAACTTCATCTCAAATTTTCTCCCTCACAGGGAAGTAGTGATCAGCACTAAAAATGGTTTTTAAAGGCCTCCCCCAGGGCTCGGTGCTTAGCCCCCTTCTATACAATATATGACCTGGAATTGTCTGTAAACTGCTTCTGCAATACTCTCCAATATGCTGACAACCTGGCATTATATTATGTAGCCTCAGAAAACATAACGGAAGCATCCAATCGACTAAGAAGTGCAATATCATACTTACAGGAATGGTTATCGGACCACGGGCTTTCAATTTCGGCTTTGAAAAGCAATGTTACTGTGTTTACCCGACATAGGTCAATTCCAGATGTAGCCATATCCTATGAAGGCCAAAACATTCCTGTTAAAAACCAAGTGAAATTCCTAGGTATGTGATAGATGAGGTCCTTGATTCTAAATTATCAGCAACTAACCATGCTAATTATATAACCAGCAAATGTGAAAAATCTATTAAACTCCTTCGTGTCTTGTCAGGAGCTTGGTGGGTTCCCACCCTTACTCACAGAAACTAATCTATAGCGCCCTCATCCGCAGCCGCCTAGAATATGGCTAATTCTTATATGAACACTAAAATAGCACTAACAGAATTGGATAAAGTCCAATCGAAATGCCTTCGCATTATAATTGGTGCAATAAAATAGGAGCCATTAATGCCTTACAGGTAGAATGTGCAGACTCTCCTCTCAGACTTAGGAGACAATACCTATCGGACTGTTACTTATACAAAGTCTTCCAACTATCATCTCATCCTCTTATCCCTAAGCTACATGAACTATCCAATCTTATATCTTCTAGCGAATATTGGTCCTACAAAGACCCTCCGTGTCTTGTTAGGAGCTTTAACAATCTCTTGAGTCTGCCCTGTCCGATCATTCAATGTCGGCTGAACCCACTGTTTGATGCCCAATATGAATCTCTAATATTCCAGCCTAATATTGAAACTGCTTTAGGTCTTCAAAAGTTCTCCCCAGACTCAGATATCAGTCTTAAATTTATAATAGAGGACAAGTGGAAAAATTGGCTTACTATTTACACTGATGCCTCTAAAACTTCCCCTGAAGGATGTGTAGGAGTCGCGGTCTCGATCCCAAAACATAAAATCATACTTAGTTTTAAATGCCCCCCTGAATGCTCGGTTTATACCGGTGAATCTATTGCTATTTTCCAGGCCTTAACTTATGCGGGGTGTGGTGCCGGTTTACCTCCTAGTGGTGCACCCCGGGCAACGTTGGCAGTCGCCGGCGGCTAAATAACCGGACAGGATGGGTCTCTGCGTGTCCCTCTGATTTAGCAGAAGGCACAGCGGATAGACTAGGGCGTTGGAGCCAGCTCCCTGGCTCTGGAGATGGGGAAAGTGGGGCCACAGCGGCCCCCCCCGTTCCAAATCGTAAACCTGACTAGCGATGGGCTGTGGTTATGCCTCGCGGCCCATTTCAGGAACGAGGGTCTTGGCTTAATCGCCTGGACTGCGAGGAAGACAACCTCTATAAAAAATTACCCCGAATCTCAAGCTCTGGCGCGCGGCGAGGAGATGCATGGCTGATGGGTAGTTCAGCCTTGAGCGCGGCCCCAACCAGGGTACCTGCGGACCCCCTGGTTGGGTTACAAATGTACGCTTACCCGGGTATTGGGATCTCTGCCCGGGTGGACTTTTATTTCTCCCTTAATCGTGGGAATAATATGGAAAATGTATCACACAAAACTTTAACACCCAACGCTTCAGCCGAAAGGGGTCCGGCTATAAATTCGGCCCCTACCAATGCTACCGTGCGCAAAACGCTGGGCAGCCGCAATTGCCGCAGAGGCAGAAAGACGTCCCAGACACTAAGGGACGACTCGGCGGCGGGCAGCTCGGCAGGTACCTCAGCTACTGAGATGTCTGCCACTGAGGAGGGTGGCCTGAGTGAGGTGGCCACAACGCAGTCACCGCGGCCGGCGGAGGTGCCGGTTTTACTGGAGCCAATCCCGTCACGCTTCTGGCGCAAGCGCACCCTATCCCAAGGGGCTGCTACGTCCGACGATGGGAGCTCGACTGAGATGCCTCCCCCAAAGGTGACGACTTCGCGCAGGGGTCGAGGCATTAATCGCCTGGGAACACCGAGGCCTATGGTGTCCGAGGCTGCCACCCGGAAAACGAGGCGCGCTGAAGGGGAGCTGCAAGTCGAGGAAGAGGTGGAGCAGCTCTCTATGAGGATCCGCGAATCGACGGATGACGTAAACAGTCTGTCGGTCGCGGACCTTAAAAGGAGAGCCCAAAACCACGTGGCCATCATTAACAAGGTGGCCACAAAGTCTGGAAATATGAAGGGCACCTTCGTGCGCGCTGCTAAGGAGGCAGCCGCTGATAATATCAAAGTGGTGGAAGCCCTGGCCAAGCGATCTACCAACGAAGAGACGGAACGACTGCAGGTGGCCAACGACCGTCTTACGGTGGAAGTGGCCGAATTGAGGGCAGACAATAGCCGCCTTAATGTCAAGGTTGAGGAACTGCAGGCTAAGCTCTCGCGGCTTGAGGCGGCTGTGCTGCGAGCGGGAGCTGCACCTGCTGAACCGGACTGCGTAGAGACGGTCACGCGGTCCTCTGCGGCTGCTTCAATCGCCGAACAGACCTCTGCTGGCCTGCCGGAGGAGACGGCGCGCGCGATCTCACGTCTTACGACAATGGTTTGCGCGCGTCTAGAAGCGATGGAGGCACGACTGCCTCCTGAGCGACCCCTTCGTCCTCCACTTGCCGCCGACAGGCGGAAGGAGACGCCCAAGTCGAATTCGAAAAGGGTGGTGGAGGCTGGAGAAGCCCTGGCTAACCCACCGCAGGCCGAGTCGGGGGAGAGCTGGACCACGGTGGTGCGCAAAGGGAAGCAAAAGAAGACTTCCCCTACAAAATCGGCTGCACCTGCTGTTCCGCCTGCTGCTACACTCGCTGACACAGCCGCTGCCGAGTCAAAAAGGAAGAGGAAGGCGCGGCAGAAGAAGAAGTCGGCGTTCCTAGCCCCCCGCTCGCCGGTAGTGATAGTCACATTACAGCCGACGGCTGAGAAACAGGGGGTGACGTATGCCGACGCAATGTTGCGCGCAGAACGGTCCATAGACCTCGCAGCCCTGGGAATAAGCGAGGGGCTGAAGATGCGCCGGTCCGTGACTGGTGCCAGGGTACTTCAGCTACCCAAGGCCCAGTCACCAGAGGTTGCAGAAACACTGGCCGGGCAACTTCGAACAGCCCTAGATGGAGTGGCGGATGTTGTCCGTCCCGTCAAGTGCGCTGATCTTCGCGTGACGGGACTGGATGACTCCGTCACCAAGGAAAAAATTGTCGCTGCTGTGGTGCGCGCGTGCAGCTGCGCTGCCAATGAGGTCCGGGTTGGCGATATCCAATCCGGGACTCGAGGCATGGGCATGGCGAAGATTCGCTGCCCTATCGCCGCGGCCAAGACGCTCGCTGACTCAGGTAGGCTCCTGGTCGGCTGGAGCACGGCCGGGGTCAGGGCCCTAGAGCCACTGCCGCTGCGGTGCTTCAGGTGCCTGGCACTGGGGCACACAAGCCAGCTGTGCCCAGCCGATGTCGATCGATCAGAACTTTGCTACCGGTGTGGTAACACTGGTCACCGGTCGGCATCGTGCGTGGCTGTACCCCACTGTACGGTCTGCGCGGCGGCAAAACGCTCCTCGGAGCATGTCATGGGTGGGAGGTCATGTAGGCCTCCCATCGTAAAAGGGAGATTGGTGGCGGCCCAAGGACCTCGGGCCACTCGGGCGAGTGAAGAAAGCCGCCTGGGCCAGGGGGAGGCCAGCATGTCACCATAATAGGTGAGAGAGTCGGTCTCCTCCAGGCGAATCTGAACCACTCCGCTGGGGCTCAGGACCTGCTACTGCAGTCCATGGCGGAGTGGGATGTAGACCTGGCGGTGGCCTGCGAGCCATATTTTGTCCCCCATCAGCCCAATTGGGTAGGGGACCTTAATGAGGATGTCGCTGTCCTGTCAAGAGGAAAAGTCGGCCCTCCCCTCTCCACTCTCGAGAGGGGAACGGGCTATGTCGTGGCGGGGTGGAGGGGCTTTAGTATAATAGGTATTTACTTTTCCCCCAACCGCGGCCTGGCGGAGTTCGAAATCTTCTTGGACTCTGTTAGTGCCGCGGTTCGCAGACAGTCGCCGAGGCCTACAATTGTCCTCGCTGACTTCAATGCAAAGTCCCGGGCGTGGGGGAACCCCGCCACGAATGCCAAAGGTAGGGTCGTCGAAGAGTGGTCCCTGCTCTCCGGTCTGTCCCTCCTCAACAGAGGGACCGTCCACACCTGCGTGCGGCAACTGGGGGGGTCTGTGGTGGACCTATCGTTCGCCACCCCTGATGTCGCGCGAGGTGTGTATGACTGGAGAGTGGAAGAGGAGGTGGAGACGCTATCGGATCACCGATACATCCGGTTCGGGCTCTCCGCCCGTCTGGGGCTACAGGAGCCCCGGCGCGGGAATGACAGACTACCCAGATGGGCCTTGGGTCAGTTTGACCGCGAAATGGCCCGCGAGTCTGCCATAGTGCAGCGCTGGGGCTCGGCAGGCGGGCGGGACAGCGACAGCATAGATGAGCTTGCAGGCCAAATGAAGAAAATGCTGACGGCAGTGTGCGACGCGGCGATGCCGAGGGCCCGGCGGAGGCCGCCGCGCCAGCAGGTTTATTGGTGGTCACCCGAGATTGCTAATCTTCGGGTGGCCAGTAACCGTACGCGGCGTGCCTACGTCAGGTGCCGAGGAAGGAGTGCCAGGGACGCTGTCCTTGAGGGTCAGCTGCGGACAGAATATCGCAATAAGAAAAAGGAGTTGCAGCTGGCCATCAGCCGGGCAAAGGAAAAAAGGGGCCCGCGAGGAGCTATTGGCGGGCCTCGACAGGGATCCATGGGGGCGCCCATACCAACGGGCGCGGAACAAGCTCCGCGCCCACGGCTCCCCCGTCATCGAGTCGATGGAACGAGATCTCCTGTCGGAGCTAGTGGGGGGTCTTTTCCCGCGCTCTATGGGACACGTCCCCCCAGCAATGGCTCCTCCGTCGGTGGCGGAAGAGGAGACACGAATCCCTTCTGTCACTGACACTGAACTGGAGGTAGCCCTCTCTCGCCTTCATGGACGAAGGAAGGCGCCCGGCCCGGACGGCGTTCCAGGTCTGGTATTCAGCGTCGCCGCCGAATATATCAAGGATAGGCTCCGGGAACTGCTCAACGCATGTTTGAGGTCCGGGCGGTTCCCGGAGCAATGGAAGTGCGGACATCTATGTTTGCTGCGGAAGGAGGGTCGCCCACCTGACTCTCCTTCCGCATATAGGCCGCTGGTGCTGCTGGACGAGACGGCCAAACTGTTTGAGAAGGTGCTCGCGGACCGTCTCGTCCGGCACCTCGAGGATGTCGGGCCGGGGCTGTCAGAATCGCAGTTCGGATTCAGGGCAGGCCGCTCTACGATAGACGCACTGGCCGCCCTGAAAACCCTGGCCACCGAAGCAGTGGCCAGAAAGGAGGTCGTTCTGGCAGTCTCGCTCGACATCGAGAACGCCTTCAACAGTCTCCCTCACGAGACGTTGAAGGAGGCGCTCCGGTTCCATGGAGTGCCTTTGTATCTCCGGGAGCTGTTGGAGGCGTACCTCGAGGGGAGGCATGTGCTCTGGGAGGGGGGCGACGGGCGCCTGTACCGCCATCGGATGGAGCGCGGCGTTCCACAGGGATCCGTCCTTGGCCCGATTCTGTGGAACGTCGGATTCGACTGGGTCCTGCGGGGCCGGCTCCTTCCCGGGGTGGGGGTCGTCTGCTATGCAGATGACACCCTCGTCATCGTGAGGAGGGCCGGCTTCGAGGAGGCCGTCCGATCGGCGGAAGTTGGAGTCGCGCTCGTCGTTGACCGGATTGGTATGTTGGGCCTGAGGGTCTCGCTGGCTAAAACTGAGGCCCTCCTATTCCATGGCCCTCGCCGAGGTCCCCCCCGAGGAGCATGCCTACATGTGCAGGGGGTTGCCGTGCCGGTGCGGACCCAGATGAAATATCTGGGTCTGCACCTCGATAGTAAGTGGAATTTTGGGTCGCACTTTGCCCAGCTCGCCCCTAGGCTCGTTAATTCTGCCGCGGCCTTGGGTAGGCTTCTGCCAAACACTGGAGGTCCAGGGTCGTCCTGCCGCCGACTTTATAGCGGTATACTGCGGTCTATGGCGCTGTATGGTGCCCCGATCTGGGCGGACGCCCTCACCGCTCCTAACAGGGCCCTCCTGCGACGCCCGCAGAGGGTCATAACGGTGAGGGCCATTAGGGGGTACCGTACGGTGTCCTGGGCTGCAGCCACGCTGCTGGCAGGCGACCCGCCTTGGCCTCTCCAGGCCGAAGCACTGGCGGAGGTCTACTGGCTTCGTGCTGCGGCGCGGGCCAGGGGCGAGGAATTCTCTGAGAGGAGTCTGGGCAGAGCACGAGAGGCGGCGCGAAGAATTTTGATCCGGCGGTGGAGGGAAGAGCTGGAGTCTCCCGGAGCAGGACGGGAGACTTTAGAGGCGGTTGCGCCACACCTCCACCGCTGGTTAAATCGAAGGCACGGCAACCTCAGTTTTCGGTTGACGCAGGTGCTTACCGGACACGGGTGTTTCGGTAAGTACCTGCATCGTATTTGTAGGGAAGAAGCCCCCGGATGCCACGAGTGTGGCGCACAAGTTGATG
Organism: Leucoma salicis; assembly: GCA_948253155.1. Lineage (NCBI taxonomy): Eukaryota > Metazoa > Arthropoda > Insecta > Lepidoptera > Erebidae > Leucoma > Leucoma salicis. The sequence goes on from OX411806.1 coordinate 7,767,904, forward strand.
ACGTGCGCCACACTTTGGAGGAATGCCCCGCCTGGGGGCTCCAGCGCCACGCCCTGTCGGAGGCAATTGGAGGAGACCTGTCGCTGCCGGCCGTAGTAAGCCAAATGCTCGGGGGCGTCAGGTTCTGGTCGGCCGTTGCCTCCTTTTGTGAGGCAGTGATTGCACGGAAGGAGGCCGCGGAGCGGGAACGTGAGGCAAACGCCCACGCTGACTTGCTCCGCCGGCGGCGGCCAGGGGGAAGGAGGCGTCGCTACGCTCACCTCCTCCCACCGCCTTGATGACGACAGGGCGTGGCCAGTAGGCCATCCGCCTGGGGCGTCAGAGTAGAATGTTGAAAGACGACCCTCTGGCGCCTCGCTAATAGGCGTGGAAGGGGCCGCTGTGGTTTTAGTGGGTATTCCGGGTGCAAATAAGATCCAAGTGCCCGGCGAGCCCTACATACCCCCTGTTTCTCACCAGGGGGATGCGTAAAGGCATTACCACAGCGATAACAAAAAAAAAAAAAAAAAATTTACAGACTCCCTAAGCTGCCTACTAGCTATCAAACCGCCTTCAAGTCTAAAACTAGAAACCCACTTATTTTAAAGATAATATGTTATCTGGATGGGAGAAATCCTGGAAGGAGACAAGCTTGACAAAAGCAAGACACTATAGGTCTATCCAAGAGAACATCCCAGTTAAACCTTGGTTTTTTAAACATCGTGATGCCAGTAAACGCGCCACCTCTGTGATCTGCCACTTACGCCTAGGTCACGTTTGTACCCCAGTACACCTAGCAAAAATCCGGGTCAGGGACTGTTCCCTTTGTGAATGTGGACTGGATGAAGGGACCGCTGCACATATTTTCTTTAACTGCTCCAAAGTATCTTCCTCTCTATACGAGTTCCTCCCCCCTGATGTCCCTCTCCCTTCAAATCTTACATCCCTCCTCTCGATGGTGTACTCCCCTTTTATATATATTCTCGCCAAATTTATTAACAGCAAAAATATTAAACTGTGACTGTCTACTCTAACATACTAACTCCTGTTTAAATGTTTTGTGCGTGTCTTTGATTTTAGATAACTAAACACTACAATCAGTAAAAATTTACCCTCTGTTTTAAAATCTACTTTCACAAAGCCAAACTAAGCTAAGTAAGCTGACCAACGCTCACCTGCTGAGCTCTACCGCCCGCAAATCTATTGCCACCAAAGCCACCTCAGAATACTGGTCATTGGCGAAATCACCCGGACCGCCATTAATAAGAAGAAGAAGAACTCACATTTAGGATCGATTACGTCGACCCGGGTTTCGAGCATATCCGATGCTCATCAGGACGAGTGCGCAGCGGCGTCTGCGAGCTCCCGGCGTGCACTGCGGAGTGCATGGCGCGCGCCTCGACGCGACAGCGGTGCGATTTGCGGTGGGGGGCTCGCTGGTGCAGCGTGCCCGGCACCGAAGTTGTCGATCGTGTCCGGGAGTGCATGGAGGTGTTTTTGCTTCGTCCCTCACTATATTACTGTCTCTCGTATGTTTACATACCACACTGACTGTGTCGCCCTCCAAGTCCATGTTCACTTTTCGTTTCGAGGTAGCATTAAGGGCCGGCAACCAAGCTGATGAAAGCCTCCACCCACCATGTCTGTTAAATGTTTGATGACGGTTGATCTCTATAGCCTCACGTACTTTGCAAGGAACGTAAAACTTTTCTCGAGCTAACACGGAAGCTTTGTCAAACCTTATATAGTGATTTATGTCACAGAGATGTGCGTGTTCGGTTACAGCTGATTGGTTGGTATCCATATTCTATATGCTCCTGACGTGCTCAGTTAGTCTTATGGCGATATTGCGTCGAGTCTCTCCTACATAACTCTTGCCACAATCGAATGGGATTCGGTAAACACCCGGTACTTCGAGGAGGTCTTATCTTTCGGAGAACGTAACATTTGTCTTATTTGACCAGGGGGACGAAAGAACGTTTTAATATCGTAAATCCGTGTGGTGACGGATTAAGAATACAAGTGTCACCACCCCATTCTTTCCCACGGGTGTCGTATGAGACGACTAAGGGAAGTAAGCAATTATCATCCATTGCATGACTGGTGGTAGGGCTGGGTACCAAGTGGGAGTACTCACTTGGTATCGGGCCCGAGCGGGTTGGTACCACCATCTCCCGTGTGACCGGCCATGAAGCACGTCGTTGCGTTTTGGCTGTAGCAGGAGATAGCCGTTTATATTTCATTTCATTATCGGTTAGGTAAATAGGTTGGAGAACGTTCCACATTTATCGTTTGTCGGTAACTCCCGTTCTCCTACGGATTTCCATGTTACGGATCTTGTCACGTAGAGAGTACACCCCAAGTATAGCCCGCTCCATAGCACGCTGAGCGACTTTAAGCCTTGATATAAGGCCAACATTGAGAGACCACGCCTCTCCGTAAGTCATCACTGGTAACACACACTGGTCGTAGACCTTCGTCTTCAGACACTGTGAAATATTGGACAAGAAGATCTCCCGGAGCTTCCCGGACGCTGCCCAGCCGAGCTGGATTCGTCGATCGACCTCTTTATCGAAGTTGTGTCTACCTAACTGGACAGTTTGTCCCAGGTATACATAGTGGTTGACAACTTCGAGAAGCGCACTCCCGACCAGGACCGGTGCTGAAATGACATGGACATTAGACATGACTTTCGTCTTGTCCATGTTCATTTTTAGACCCACTAGTCGGGAGACACGGCTGAGGTCGTTGAGCATGGTACAAAGGTGCGATTCTGCCATGACGTGAGTTACTGTCGGTATAATAATAAATCTAATAAGTATGTATCAATCTCACGATAATTTGAATACAAAAATGACAGGACATGCTTATATTTTGCTTAAAATGTTTTAGAACATGTGACATTAGCGTATATAATGTGATTAATGAAGGTTTTTTTTTCGACAATACAAAAATACGCTTACATACCGATGATGGGGACGGTTGGCTACCTTATTGTTGGGACCCAGTTGATTGGGTTCAAATACAAATAACGCATACGCGAAAAGGATAAAATACTTATACCTGTGTCTTTTTCACTCTTGCTAAAACATAATATGTGCATCCTTTTCTTCATCCTTAGTGTTAAAATAGTAGAGTCTATAATATTCTTTGTCTAAGGTCTAGATGGACACTCGGAGTTGTGACGGAGTCAAAAAAAAACAGGGGTGAACTTTTCATCCCTATGCTGTTAGTGTCAATCGTGACGTCACTTGACAAGGTTGTATCGGAACGAAAATATGTCACTTAAAATGTCAACATATGTAATTAAAGTGTGCCGAAACCACAAAAATCGGAAAAACCTTTAGTGCTAGGTCTGTAATATAATCGCTAAGTAACATTATTTCATTATATTATGTAAAGGAATTTATTATTGAAACACAGGATCACATTTCTCCATATGTTCTTGTTTTACGGCTGTTGCAGGAGAATGTCCACAACTTTTCTCCATATTTTATTAGAATGAAAAATAAATAGGTAATAAATAAATAAGTAGGTACCTAAATATTCACGGACATTTTTCACACAACGTCCTAGGTTCTAAACTAAGCTTAACGCTTGTGCTATGGTTAACCATAGCGATTACCAGATTACGGATATAATATATATACTACTTTTTAAAGTACAAATTATTTGCGAATAAGGAAAGAGATTTTTTGTACTAGCGGGAATCGAACCCGCGTCTTTTCCAATCCGGGGAAGTGCTCTAAGCCACTGAGCTATAGTACAGGTCTTTCGACCATCCCAATCTCCTTATCATATTTGTCTTTACGACCAACGCCATCTATCGGAAGCATTTACATGCATTAAACCGATATAGTTAGTTTAATTTTGCAATTAAAATTCATACTATTTGATGACGCGTTTTTTTAAACATTTATATTTTTTAGCACTTGACATGCTACGCCACTTTTTAAAGTACAAATTATTTGCGAATAAGGAAAGAGATTTTTTGTACTAGCGGGAATCGAACCCGCGTCTTTTCCAATCCGGGGAAGTGCTCTAAGCCACTGAGCTATAGTGCAGGTCTTTCGACCATCCCAATCTCCTTATCACATTTGTCTTTACAACCAACGCCATCTATCGGAAGCATTTACATGCATTAAACCGATATAGTAAGTTTAATATTGCAATTAAAATTCATATTATTTGATGGCGCCATTTTTTAAACATTTTTGATCTATATTGTTTAGCATTTGACATGCTCCGCCACTTTTTAAGTACAAATTATTTGCGAATAAGGAAAAATTATAAAGTGGCGGAGCATGTCAAATGCTAAACAATATAGATCAAAAAAAACATATACTACTTTTTTTTTGTAAATACTAACATATAATAGATAGAAAACACCCAGACGCAGTACAAATATCTGTGTTCATCACACAAATAATTGTCCTGAGTGGGAATCGAACCCACGACCTCGTGCACTTCGGTTACACTACCCAAAGAGTAGAATAACAAAAAAAAAAAACACTACCGACTACGCCACGAGGCCCGTCCCCCAAATATTTAAATCTTCTTGTTAATTAACCATAGTGAGCTAACACGCTATGTGAACCTCTTAATTTTATAGTTCGTAATATTTTGTGTGATACCAGTTTATAACTTAAATTTTGCCGAGTAAACGTGCAATGTTGTTGATATTCAAAAAAGAAACAGTACCTAACATAATTATTACAGATAGATTTTTAAAGCTTAGAATTCATTAGAACTGTAATGACAGCTGTAACGCTACAAGCATATTAATTCCCGCCTGTTTTTTTATGACGTTTATAAGTAACACTCCATCCAGTCTATACTATTATAAAGCTGCAACAGGGCTGTGTCTGTACCATCGAGCTCGTAATAAGGGGGAGAGGAAATGACTACAAATTTACCAACCCAATTCTTTGAAATCCAAAAATGACGGAATTTCCGCTAGGGAAGCGCCTAAAAAATATCGATATAGATACTTCAGTCCTTCAAGCAATCTATAAATTTTTGGGTGGACAAAGGTTTTTTTAATTGAGTAAATCTTTATCTACCTGTACCTATAATTATATCTATGTGTGTCAAATTGCAACCCAATCCATTCAGTCATATGAGCTAGTGGTTGATAAATCAATCAGGCATGCCTTCTTCTTAAACAAACAGAAAATTAAGGGCATAACACTCTATTGAATAGATTTGGGTTGTAAAAAGCATAAAGAAATAAATAATAATTTAATCCTAGGTATAGTCGTTCATTCAAAGTCCAAACATACCTATATAAGTTTGTGATGTGATGACATCAGGAGAAAAAAATTTAAAAGTGAGGTATTACGATAACTAAAAACAAGTATATAATAATATTTTATTCCATCCATCAGTCATTCGACGTCCACTGCTGTACACACTGTCTCCCTAAGAGAACGCCACAATAAGCGGTCCTTTTTTTTGTTAACACGGTCCAAAACGCAAGTTTACGCACGTCACTGGGGTACCAACAGGATCCAAGGGGAGTGTCGGGCTTGATGTCATACAGGCTCGATAGTCATATAGTACCATGATAGCCCTAGATGATATTCATGATCTGGTAATGGAGCCACAATCCCATCAACTTTGGAATCGTTTGATTCGTTTTGACAAGTATTTCGGTCCTAGATGATGTCTAGGGCCTGATGATGATGATTTATGTCCATTTCCGTTATTGTACGCATGTCATAATTATACAAGCACGCATTAAAAAAGTTATAATCATTTTATTTCTACTCACAATTTTATTTTTTTTAAAGTAAATGCTTTGAATGCTAATAATAATACAATTCAAATGATTAATTAATTCGATAAATTAATAAAAAATATTTTATTTAATGGTATTCTGCTAAGCCACTGCTCACCACTTCATTCCGAGCACACAAAATTAATAAATGGACGGCTTCTTCCCACTATAGGAAAATTTGTGACGAATAAAAATCACAAATTATTAGTGGTGGATGCTAGGTTGGAACCTAAATAGCGCAAATTAAAAAAAATTAAACAAAGGATATTTAATATATCAATATTTTTTAAAATATCGATATATGGATAGTTGTTGGTTCTTCCTTCATCCCCAATTGACAGCTGACATACAACAGATAAAGGCTTTGTTCCGATATACACTGCGAGCACTGTGATATCACGTGATCAACAGCTTCCATAAATATAACAATTTGCACTATGGAATATTATTATTATTATTGAATATTGTAAATCAAAGATACCCAAACATGGCAAATGTAAAGAAATTGTGTTTATTGCAGTGTAAAACCAATACTTTGTATGAAATGAAAGTAATGACAGAACAGCCCCCTGAGGCAGAATGTCATATTTCACGTGTCGACCGTATCGAGATCACTGTGATTGGTTGAGAAACCGACGCGTGATGTCACAATAATCCGTTGGCCAATCACGGTGATCGTACAAGCGAGACGATACGATTGACTTGTTAGATATGAGATTCTGCCTAACCCCCCTGTATACTGGACTGCATTCCGTTATAAACAGTAACAAGTATAGCTAACTATAAAGGAACGACTTCACAGTATACTAAATTGACATCACACCTTACAGTGCTCGCAGTGTATATCGGAACACATTCAAATTACGCTGTCATCGTAACTATTAAGATGGCGGACGACAGTCTAAGTAAGTCACTTTTACTTGGTATACGAAGATTAGGGCGCCTCCTACCACCGAAGGAATGTAACATAGTGGCCCGCCAATAAAGGCGGAGAGACGGCTCACGGTGGGTTTCTTTAGTGGGTGAGGGCCCCACGCTACCCTGTTCGTTGCCCCGAACGACGGGGTGTGCGGTTAGGTAAATTTTTTCCCGCCTAAACAAAAAAAAAGGGCGCCTCCTTATTACGAGCTCAATGGTCTGTAAAAGTGTACATCATATCTATACTATTATAAAGCTGTAACAGAGCTGTCTGTACGTTTAAGATATTTGAGAAAAAATTACTGTAATAGGCTATAAGGCGTGTCTAAACCCAAAACAATTTGAAAAAACTGTTATTCTATTAGTTTGTTCGCGCATCACGCAATAACTACTGAACGGATTTTGATGCAACTTTTTCAATTTGATAGATCTCAATTAGACTTAACAACTGGTATACATTTTAACCCGCTACTATATCGGGAACCTGAGATACAACCTAAAAACTAGCTTTTGGTTGCGCAAGCAAAAGCTAGTTCTGGACATATTATTAATTTAAGCCCACCTGACTCGATATCGGACTCCGTTTAGGTAACACTTTTGCAAGGAGAGATTCGATCACTCATGATTAAAACTTTCTAACCTAATATATCAATAGACTAATAAAGTTAAGATGACTGGAGTACCTACCAAAAAAAAAATAGCTAATCGCAAATATTTTTATTTTTATAAAATGTTTTTGATATATCGCTTCCCTTTTCTTTCTTGTTAGCTATTCTTGAACCAAATTGTAAGGCCCTTTTGGGTAAAACAACAGCTTCAGTTAATCCAAGATTAAAAGCCATTAATCTCAACATTAACTTATCCCCTATACCTATAGTCATATCTTCACTGGGAAAACATCTGAAATATATTAAATATCACATAATATACTTTTATATCAAATAATATTTGATATATATTATATATCTTTAAGTATATTAACATTACCTATCCTCCATTTTTTATAGAACTAGCGACTCGCCCAAGTACGGGTGCAACATACTAATGCCGAAAATCCTTAGGACTTTTGAAAAATTATAACACAGTAAGTAGGTACTTACATTATTTTGATAAGGTATCACTTATGGTTTAATTAACTACCAAAGGAAAAAATACATACATCTCATAGCTATGCATGTTAACTAATAAATTATAACGTGCCAAATTAAAAAACAACCGTGACGTATACGACACAGTGAACGTTTTTTTATTCGACCGAATTCCGCCTGATCGTCTTTTCTTTCAAATTGTAATCAGTAATGTGACTGATTACAATTGGAAAGAAAAGACTGGATAGGTACTCACAAATGAATGGCAGATATGTGTCTGCCATTCATTTGCCTACCTATGCCTCCCCGCGGTCATGTGGTGGAAGGCCGTCTTACGCTGCGCCATCTGATACGTGGTCGCCACTGGAGAATGTTTCTTTTTTCTCCAACGATTGTCAGTTCGTCGAACAATGTAGCCTGCCCACTTCAGTCTGTTTTATTTACTGGTTATGCCGATTACCCTTGCTCCCATAAGGATTTCCATATTGTGGCAGCAATTCTGCCATGACCACCATATCATCTACAAATCGATGGCGTTTCTATATAAGCACTTCATTACTTCGAAGTAGTGATAGCCGATTTGGAGCACTGAGGGACTATACTCGAAACTATGGCGTGCACCGCCATAGTTTCGATCAAAAGACGACTTTCTCATATTCCGCAAACACTAAACACGGAGGCCGATCACCCCCTTATGTCTTTTTTGACAGACATCAATCAGCAATCTGGAGTAGCTTGTTTACGTAGTTTAAGCTACTCAAGACTTTTCGGAAACGGGCTTGTTTTGGAAGCTCGAAATTATCGAATCTGCGCGCATGTGTGTTTGTAATGGTTCTCGAAAACAACGACGTGACTCAAACGCGAGAGGTTTATTAAATTGCTCAAGAGGGTTCTGTCCTCTTCTTAAAGAAAAACATCACCGCGCCTCCAAAATTTGTCATCTCCGAGAAACGGGGAGCTTTGTTGACCGGTATTCCACCAGCCCTTGGAAGCTCAGTTGTAATTTCGTCGGCTGCCGGTGCCTTACATTTCCTGAAATGTTTGACAGCCTTGTGTTTTTCTACAGGCCGGCTACTATTTGGACCAAACTAAAGTAGAATAAGATTTTCCATAAGAAAGAAGAAAGAGATAAAACTGTTTTTAATTGCCACTTTGTACAATTTGACAGCCAAAAAATAAACTTATATGTGATGACCTTAATTTAAAGTGACAATAAGGCCCTCATTCAGCTACGATGTCGCATTGCCGCAGTCAAGATGCACTGCAATGCTGATTTTCAATGGGAGCCTTAATGACGTACGGATGACAAATCAGCAACTTTGCTAATATATATGTAACACATAAAAGTAAATTAAAAACAGAATAGATATAAACCGTATATACATCCAATATTTTTAGGTGGAAATATTGTAAATTGCCACATTTTTTTAATAATATTCTCCATTCGATCAAATAAATATAGCAGACGATATTGAACAATCGGTTCACTTTAAGTGCTTTAATTGTGATGTGGATTCTGTGTGTAAAATAGCACCACCGCATAAATCTTGTTTGTCCTTTGTCACGCAGAATATACGGAGCATTAATCGTAATTTTACCGATTTTGAGGTTTTACTTGAAAGGCTTAACACAGATTTTGATCTTTTAATCTTAACTGAGTGTTGGCTTTCGAGTAATATCACAATTCCCTCACTTGTTGGTTATAGCTCCTATAGTTCAAAAAATTATCACAAGCAAAACGATGGTGTCGTAGTATTTGTTAAAAATAGACTAAATTACTCCGTAGAAGAACCTGTTATATCAGAAGCTAACTGTTTAATTGTTAAAATAAACCCAAATACTGTATTTATCAACATCTACCGTTCACCGTCATACATCAATATCACTTACTTACTTATCATCACGCCATTTCCCTTGCGGGGTAGCCAGTCGCTCATCCGGCATTCTTTCCACATGTCCGAACCATCGGAGCATTCCCTTTCGCATCTTTACACCAATACTATCTTTCATACCTACTCGCTCTCTTACGTCATTGTTACGAATGCGGTCAGTCAGCCTCACTCCACAGATTCTCCGCAGAGATCGCATTTCGACCGCATTGATTTTGCTCTCATGCTCCTTTTTACATACCCAACTCTCGCTTCCATATAATAACGTTGGGACAAGCACTGCGTTGTGTATTGCGACACGTGCCTTCTGGCTGAGGTGATGGCTGGCGAGAAGTTGTCTCCATGCTCCGTTCACTCTATTTCCCGCATTCACTCTTCTTTCTACATCAGTGGTGTACCTTCCATCCCGACTGAATCCACATCCAAGATATACAAATTCATCCACTTACTCTATTGCTCTATTTCTAACATCACTAAATACCATTTTAAATAATTTACGAATATACAATAACATTATAATTGTAGGGGACTTAAATATAGCTATAAATGTGGAAAAAGCAGATATCAATTCTAACAGCTACTTAAACATGGCCGCCTTCCATGGCTTGCTACCTGCACACAATTTGATCATAAGAGATTTAAGTGGTACCTGTATTGACCATGTAATAATAAAAACATAACAAACTATTCTCACAGTAGTCCCTCATTCGACTGTTACACATCACAGAGCCGTAATCAGTTTTTTAGCGAAACTTATTGCCAACATGTACAGAAAAGAAAATGTACACCAAAGTTGACTGTGATGGTATAGGTGCTAATATGTTACAAATGGACCTTAAATATATTTACGAATCAATTGACCCCGAATTTTCAATAAATTACTTGACTAATTGTTTTACAGAGTCCTATAGACTCTAGAAGAACAGAAACACTCACACATTTACTACAAGCAGGCGAAAAAAAAATCTAAAACCGTGGATAACACGGGGTATGCTTCGTTGCATGAGAAATTTTGCACTACAAATCTAGAAAACATCCTGATAATGAAACATAAAAAATTACGTACAAACGATACAGGAACTATTTTAACAATCTTTTAAGAAAGGCGAAATTATTCCACGATAAAAAACAAATAGAATTAGCAGGGCAGAATAACAGAAAAATATGGGAGGCCATTAAAAACATCACTAACACACCCAAGGCTGCAAAACACAAATCAACGGAACTTCTTAACCTACAATTAGATCAACAAAACTCTATAAATTTATTAAACACAAAGTGAAAAATGTGAAATCGAAAATAACAGTCACGAGTAGGATTCGAACCTGCATCTCCTGGATACCGTCCAGATGAATTGGATTCTGCCCTGCTAATTCTATTTGTTTTTTATCGTGGAATAATTTCGCCTTTCTTAAAAGATTGTTAAAATAGTTCCTGTATTGTTTGTACGTAATTTTTTATGTTTCATTATCAGGACGTTTTCTAGATTTGTAGTGCAAATTATCTCTATTTCTCATGCAACGAAGCATACCCCGTGTTATCCACGGTTTTAGATTTTTTTTTCGCCTGCTTGTAGTAAATGTGTGAGTGTTTCTGTTCTTCTAGAGTCTATAGGACTCTGTAAAACAATTAGTCAAGTAATTCATTGAAAATTCGGGGTCAATTGATTCGTAAATATATTTAAGGTCCATTTGTAACATATTAGCACCTATACCATCACAGTCAACTTTGGTGTACATTTTCTTTTCTGTACATGTTGGCAATGAGTTTCGCTAAAAAACTGATTACAGCTCTGTGATGTGTAACAGTCGAATGAGGGACTACTGTGAGAATATTTTGTTATGTTTTTATTATTACATGGTCAATACAGGTACCACTTAAATCTCTTATGATCAAATTGTGTGCAGGTAGCAAGCCATGGAAGGCGGCCATGTTTAAGTAGCTGTTAGAATTGATATCTGCTTTTTCCACATTTATAGCTATATTTAAGTCCCCTACAACTATAATGTTATTGTATATTCGTAAATTATTTAAAATGGTATTTAGTGATGTTAGGAATAGAGCAATAGAGTAAGTGGATGAATTTGTATATCTTGGATGTGGATTCAGTCGGGATGGAAGGTACACCACTGATGTAGAAAGAAGAGTGAATGCGGAAAATAGAGTGAACGGAGCATGGAGACAACTTCTCGCCAGCCATCACCTCAGCCAGAAGGCACGTGTCGCAATACACAACGCAGTGCTTGTCCCAACGTTATTATATGGAAGCGAGAGTTGGGTATGTAAAAAGGAGCATGAGAGCAAAATCAATGCGGTCGAAATGCGATCTCTGCGGAGAATCTGTGGAGTGAGGCTGACTGACCGCATTCGTAACAATGACGTAAGAGAGCGAGTAGGTATGAAAGATAGTATTGGTGTAAAGATGCGAAAGGGAATGCTCCGATGGTTCGGACATGTGGAAAGAATGCCGGACGAGCGACTGGCTAAGATATACAATGCGAAAGTGGAAGGATGTAGGTACAGGGGGAGACCGAGACTTACCTACCTAGACCAAATTGGTCATGTGTTGAAGGAAGGTGGACTCAGTAGTCTCCGAAACCGGCGAGCATGTATGAAGAGAGTTATGAATGTTGAGGAAGCGAGAGATGTATGCAAGAATAGAGCCTCTTGGCACTCTGTTCTCTCTGCCTACCCCGCAAGGGAAATGGCGTGATGATAAGTAAGTAAGTAAGTGATATTGATGTATGACGGTGAACGGTAGATGTTGATAAATACAGTATTTGGGTTTATTTTAACAATTAAACAGTTAGCTTCTGATATAACAGGTTCTTCTACGGAGTAATTTAGTCTATTTTTAACAAATACTACGACACCATCGTTTTGCTTGTGATTATTTTTTGAACTATAGGAGCTATAACCAACAAGTGAGGGAATTGTGATATTACTCGAAAGCCAACACTCAGTTAAGATTAAAAGATCAAAATCTGTGTTAAGCCTTTCAAGTAAAACCTCAAAATCGGTAAAATTACGATTAATGCTCCGTATATTCTGCGTGACAAAGGACAAACAAGATTTATGCGGTGGTGCTATTTTACACACAGAATCCACATCACAATTAAAGCACTTAAAGTGAACCGATTGTTCAATATCGTCTGCTATATTTATTTGATCGAATGGAGAATATTATTAAAAAAATGTGGCAATTTACAATATTTCCACCTAAAAATATTGGATGTATATACGGTTTATATCTATTCTGTTTTTAATTTACTTTTATGTGTTACATATATATTAGCAAAGTTGCTGATTTGTCATCCGTACGTCATTAAGGCTCCCATTGAAAATCAGCGTTGCAGTGCATCTTGACTGCGGCAATGCGACATCGTAGCTGAATGGGGGCCTTATTGTCACTTTAAATTAAGGTCATCACATATAAGTTTGTTTTTTGGCTGTCAAATTGTACAAAGTGGCAATTAAAAACAGTTTTATCTCTTTCTTCTTTCTTATGGAAAATCTTATTCTACTTTAGTTTGGTCCAAATAGTAGCCGGCCTGTAGAAAAACACAAGGCTGTCAAACATTTCAGGAAATGTAAGGCACCGGCAGCCGACGAAATTACAACTGAGCTTCCAAGGGCTGGTGGAATACCGGTCAACAAAGCTCCCCGTTTCTCGGAGATGACAAATTTTGGAGGCGCGGTGATGTTTTTCTTTAAGAAGAGGACAGAACCCTCTTGAGCAATTTAATAAACCTCTCGCGTTTGAGTCACGTCGTTGTTTTCGAGAACCATTACAAACACACATGCGCGCAGATTCGATAATTTCGAGCTTCCAAAACAAGCTCGTTTCCGAAAAGTCTTGAGTAGCTTAAACTACGTAAACAAGCTACTCCAGATTGCTGATTGATGTCTGTCAAAGAAGACATAAGGGGGTGATCGGCCTCCGTGTTTAGTGTTTGCGGAATATGAGAAAGTCGTCTTTTGATCGAAACTATGGCGGTGCACGCCATAGTTTCTAGTATAGTTCCTCAGTGCTCCAAATCGGCTATCACTACTTCGAAGTAATGAAGTGCTTATATAGAAACGCCATCGATTTGTAGATGATATGGTGGTCATGGCAGAATTGCTGCCACAATATGGAAATCCTTCCGACTACCCTTGCTCCCCGCAAGGGTAATCGGCATAACCAGTAAATAAAACAGACTGAAGTGGGCAGGCTACATTGTTCGACAAACTGACAATCGTTGGAGAAAAAAGAAACATTCTCCAGTGGCGTCCAGATGCTTTGCCAATTCATCTGGACGGTATCCAGGAGATGCAGGTTCGAATCCTACTCGTGACTGTTATTTTCGATTTCACATTTTTCACTTTGTGTTTAATGGATGTTGCTAAGCATGTCAAATGCTAAAAATATATATAAAAATATCTAAATATCTATAAATTTAGTCAACGAATATTTTATCAACGTTGGAAAATCTCTAGCAGAAAAACTACTTGTAAACTCAACCAACAAAACATTAACTCACAATATATACACTAAACCTAACTCTTTCGCTCTCCTGGAGACAGTCGCAGATGAAGTAGAACAAATCATTGCGACTCTAAAATCTACTGCAGTTGGATGGGATAAGGTTTCTTCGAACGTTTTAAAAGAACTGAAGTCCTTCCTTGCATCTCCACTGGCTTTTATATTCAATTCCTGTTTTAGGAAAGGTACTTTTCCTGTATGTTTAAAAAATCTGTCATCATACCTATTCATAAGCAGAGCGACGGAGATTGTGTCGAAAACTATAGACCTATATCATTATTGCCAGTAACCTCCAAAATTCTTGAGAAATTAATTAACACTCGCCTTGTGAACTACTTAGAACAGCATTCTATTCTCTCCAATAATCAATTTGGATTTCGAGGTGGTAAATCCACAGCTGATGCAATTCACTATTTGACTGATTTCATTTTACAAAACTTGGATAGTGGTAAAAAGTGTATTACCATCTTCTTAGATTTAGCTAAGGCTTTCGGCACGGTCTCCGTCCCAATCTTATTAGATAAATTGGATCATATTGGTATTAGGGGCACACAGCTAGAACTCCAAAAATGCCTTGCTCTAGATGATTCCCGGGTACGTCCAAAAATGCCTTGTTTATCTCTTCGGGATCGCGTAAGTGAATTGAGAGTGTATTATTTAGATTTTTTGCAATTACATGCTGTTTTAAATTTCGCCACAGTGTTTCGGCATCATTTAAATTGTGATTGATGTACTCTGTGAAATACGCTCTCTTTTCATTATATCTATAAGGCATTCTGTGCAAATTTTTTGTTTAGTTGAAGGTAGTATCTAAAGGACTGAGCAGAAGTAATTAAAATAAAATAAGCGCCATCTGACGTAATAAAATCATAACTGGAATGCAATATATAAAATATAGATAGCGCTTATTGTACACAAGCTAATTATAAATATTTAAACTTCCCTCAAATTAAAAATTGAGGGACATTGCGCTACGCCCGCCGCTGTCGCTAGTTTTATAATAAAAGGAGTATAGTGTCTTCTCTTCTTTATTCATTGTAGCTCCCCATTTATGTCCCACAGACAGACACAAACAACACATTTGGAATAGGGCAGGGACAAATGTTTCTTTTTAGTTTATCATCATAGTTCTAATGTATAAAAAATAAAAATACCTAAGCCACGGTTTCAACTTCAGTACATAATGTGTAAAGTCCTCGTCCAAATATGGCATCCTTGGCTGTCTTCCATGATCACTAATAACTCTGTTATCACGAGCCAAATTTCTAAATGAAATCCTTTCCCAATCCAGTTGTAATTCTTTGTGGAGCCCTTGCCAACCTTTACGTTTAAAAGCATTTCGGTGTCGAATATAACCTCCAAACAATTCATCAGCACCAGATCCTACCAGAAGTATCTGAAATTAATAAATACTTTAGAATTTTTATCACTGTACTCAGATAAATATTTTAACAAGAATTTGTATATTACCCTGCTAGTAGATATATCTGTACTATATTTGGCCCTAGAAGCAAACCACAAAGCCGTCCCTAGGCTTTCATCTAAAATAGTTTGTCGAGGATAAACAAGATCACCAATAGTGCCCTCTTGGTATTTTTCCATCTCCTCTTTTGATACATTGACTTCTTTAAATGTCCATTTTCTAAAATATACTTGAAGAAATTATAAATATTTTATGTAAAATTTTTTAATAAGAGAGATTATGTTCATCCCGTCCGTCCCTTTTGATTAATGTGTGATGAGAGTCTCTACAAATGACGCGAGACTTCACCATGGGTATCAGATACATTATTCTCAGACTAGTCAATATTTTTATGCATGGTATGAATACATTTAATTTTTATCATTCAATCTCTGAAGTCAAATTAAGGTTTATGGATCAATTTGTAATAGCTGGTGCTTTAGAACATAAAATCCGATAGATTGTAATGAAGAGCAGCAATACTCTATTGGTAAGATAGACAGATGCCTAGTATCTCATTTTTTGAAATAATGTATGATGGTAGTAGTAAGTCCATGTTTTAGCATTAACTTCCAACACATAATATGCATAAGCTCTGAATGGAACTTTTTACCGCTGTGATGCATGAGACATTTAGATTATACAAAGTGATTACTTGTCATAACCAAGTAAGGAAGATCATTGTGAGGAAATATTTCATTTCTTTACAGCTACCAACCGCAATTGGGTCTGTGTGGCAAACCATACATATATGGTATATCTCTCTCACTAACAGAGGAAACCTATGCGTAATATTGGGATAATAATAGGTAATGTAATAAAGTTTAAACAAAAATTATAATTACCTTGCTGGGCATAATTTTTTTAATTCTTGCAGTGATTGTAGACCTGTAAGCCTATCAGGAACATCATAAGATGTACATTTGTCTTTTTTAAATGCAACATTAATAAGATCTATGTTTTGATCTTTCGGTAAATATTTGTCAGCTAATAAAGCTAGTATTGTGCAATCTAAGCCACCTGAAAATAATATGCCAACTGTGCAATGATTACAATGATCTACTTCAATATCAAGACATTTTAGACATTTCTTGGGCTGTCTTTTTAAACGTAATTCCATACTTTTCTGTAATAAGTTAGTTAATGTTATTACCGTATCTTTTACAACACTGTTTTCTAATATATTTCTCATTAAGCTTAAACTACACTTCTTCTGCTTTGCAGCTGATTCAATGTAATGTATCACACCCTCCTGAAAACAACATCAAAATATGTAGCATCCCAGCATACGTAATAACAACCACATAAATGACATTACATGTATCTTATAACCTCATCTGTTAAATCAACTTCGTCATAATGAAATCTAAATTCGTCATCAGGTAAATTTTGTTTCATTTGATGTTGTTGCAACCATACATCTAAAGGTATCTCCTCTGTCTTAGATACTCTATCATCCCATGGATACATTTTTATCTTCAATGTAGTTAAATTCAAACATTGAATATGTGTTGCTGGTATTTCAATGCACTCATAACTTCTTCCTTTAAATTGACATAAGATTAAGGAAATGTTACTCTTAAATTCAACAAAATAAAGAAATTGCAACATTTGCAACACTCAATATGTTAATATCATAATGTTTATCTAGGTCTCACCTAAAACACTACTGATAATTATAGAAACATTATTTTTATAAAACAATAATGAACTTCTTCCAATTCTGTCTCTAGTAAAGTACAAATTGTTGGCTACTTTGTCATAATATATTATAGCAAACGGTCCCTTGAGTGATTTTAAAAGTTGTATGATATGATTTTCTGAGCACTGTGCCTATAAAAGAAAAGGTTCTGTTATTGCTATGTTGGTTGTGGATAAAGATATTTAGAATGAGATTATTATTTTAAAAATACATGAAATCTAGCTTGATAAAGGTTAAAATATTAACAAGTTTATAACTTACATTGAAATAATTTAGTTTCTTAGTAATTTGTAATGTGTCACTAATATTAATATCCCACGTTTCGTCAAATATATCTCCATTATAAAGTAATACTCCTCTATTATGTTTTACAGGCTGAGGACATAGCTGTAGACCTTGCATCCACAGAACTGATGTACAGAAAAAAACACTAATTCCATCATCTCTAATTATATGTAATGTTTTGATGAAGTTAGGCCCTCTATTTCTAATACGGTTTAAAACTGTGAAGTCCTGAAATCATGTAAATAGTCATCAGCCGAAAAACTTTTCTACAATAGGTTATATCGAAGGTAAATTTAGTTTCTTTATTACAGGAGTGTTGGTGTTGTTAGAAAAATAAATCTCACAAAATATCCCACACATTATTATAATATTATCACAATTACAAACAAAAATGGATTCGGTTAGTGTATTCTAATTCTACAAAAAAAATATTGTATGATTGTCATTGGTAATACAAATTATTCTACTCTTTGCATTTGAGTTTGACACTGACAGGAGTTTTGGCGGGAACACGAAGAAGATCATGTCGTCGCTCTGCATTATTTTCCTAAACTTGTGTTATTTCAAGTATTAATGTGTATCTCCAAAACTCCATAGAAGCTTCAGTAAGATCGCCATCGTCTTACTGGAGTGGGACTTTGACTTGACTGACTAATTTTATATGACTGACTTCGACTATGACTTGTTTTATGAACTAAACTTACGTGTGATGAGAGAATAACGATGTTTACAAGTTACTGTTAGGCTGATGGTTCTTCAAATGCCTTAAACAAACAAAAAAAAAAATTGACACTGACAGTGACAATTGGATGATGTGAGAGGAAATGAATCAAATACGAAAAATAAACAAATTTTTTATCAGGTTTACAAAATATACTAAATAAATGTCTATAAAGTGTTCTACAAGTGATAGGTATTAATAATGACATCGACCGATAAAGAAGTAGATAAAAATGAACAAACAGATGCAAAAGTCAATAGCGTTGCAGAAGAGAAAGCTGCCCTCAATGAGTATATAACTAACCTAGAAGCTAGAGTAAAACAAAAGTCTGAATTAAGAAACCAAAACTTAAATTGTGTCCGTCCACCTGAAAATTATTTCTCGAAATTAGACTCCGGACTCAAAAAGAACACTACTTTTGTGAAGAAATTGAAATCGTTCAGTGCTGTGCAATTAGACACTTTGCTAAAAGATTGTAATTCTCTTAACCTTACTAAATATATCTCCGAGGTGGCGGCAGCTATTGCGGAAGCAAAGTTGAAAATGTCTGATATAGCAGCTGCAATTACATTGTGTTCTGCACTTCATCGCACGTATGCAGACTTTTCTTCCAATTTATTTGAAAACTGGCAGAAGATTCTAACGTTTAAAGCAACTGATAAAATAACCAATTCCTCTAAATTACGTGTTGACATAAGATTTTATGCTGAACTGGTTGCTGTTGGAATATTTACAAACAAAACAGGCTTGCCATTACTTGGCAATGTGCTCACGGTTCTTATTAATATGGACAAAGAAGAACACCACAATATCCCTATTCTCTTGTCGTTTTGTAAACATTGTGGAGAAGATTATGCTGGTTTAGTTCCAAAGAATATAAAAGAAGCTGCAGAGGTAATGTATTGTTTTTTGATTAATAGGAATTTAGTTTATTTAATATACACATTCATTTCAATATTATTTTTGAATTAACACTTTTTTACCCCTTTACTGTTCCACTATTAGGCAAAGCCTCGGTATAGGGGCTTAGGTCATATTCCACCATGCTGGCACGGCGCGGGTTGAGAGACTTCGCTAGCATCAAGAAAATCTCTTAGGCATGCGTTCCTCACAATGTTTTCATTTAGCAGTGATAATTTATTACAAATACATCAACAATAAACATGGTTGAAGCTAGAATCTACTGGCCCATTGTATATTGTTTATTTCATAAATTGTCAGCAATCTCCTCACACACATACACATTTCCTCACAATATGAAAGTAAATAATACTATTATGATTTAAAAAATTGAAGCTAATAAATCATTGAATGTAATATTGTAATATATATTTTACCTTACAGAAACATAGTGTGGTTATACCAAGGAATACGTTTTTAACAGCAGAAAAGCAAACTGTGGTCAGGGCACTTCTTAAAGATTACTTCCACTCCTTAACTAAACATTTATTAGCTGTTAGAGGTCAGCTACAAGCTTTACACACAGCCAATCAGAGGACCTTGCATACAAGGGGTGAACTATCACAGGAAAGAAAGGATCATTTAGAACTACATCAGGTCAGTACCTGACTGTAGTCATGTATTAATAACTACAGTATATTTATTTTTACTTCTGTGAATACATCATCTAGAATGCGGTGATGCATTCTAGATGATATGGCTGGAAATGTAATCTCATGTGGGGACTTGTTTGGGAACATTGCTACTGTAATACTATATACCTTACGTAACATATGCTTGTTGCCGTCATAGTATAATAATAACATCAATGCACATAATTCTAACTGCTTTTAAACTATTTCTATGATTAAATAATAGAAACCCTGAATTATTGATTGCAGGCCACATATGATAAGCTCTTAGCTGGTGCACAAAGCTTTGCTGAAGTATTGGGTGAAGATTTAGGAGAAGCCGGCGAGCCACCAACTCTAACATTGACAGTTGCTGAAACCCAAGGCAGTGTTAGCATTGGTGGTAATGAAGAATTTAACATGCAAGCTGGAACTGATCCTTGGCAAGATGAAGATACTAGAACTTTCTATACTAGTCTGCCAGATTTAAAAGTTTTTATGCCTAACTATCAGATGAAAGAAGTAAGTACTAGGAGCATGAGACACAGTGTCAACTAATAGGCTATAATTAAATTGACTTATAAATCACCGTGATTTAGGGATCCATTTCCACCCCCTGATAGGAAAGAAATACTAGAGAAAAATATTTTTTAAACATGATTGATGGACAAACATCCCCACATCTTAGTGTTGCTCTTATTTTATGAAACAACATTTTAATGTTACACTTTATGAAACCTCTTCACAGACTTTCAGATTTATAATATTAGTAAAGGCTATACAGAGGTTTTAGTTCAGCAAAAATATAAAATGATGTGTTTATTTTAAATTTTTAGTCTGTTTTTTTTCCAGACAGTAAAAAGTAACAAGGCTGAAACAGTAACAGAAGAAATGCTGGATGAAGATTTAAAGGAGGATGAATTGAGTGATAATGAGGGACCTACAGTTACAGAAATGGAACAAGAAGAAATACAACCAGCAAATGTTTCAAATAAGTATGTATACCTGGACGGTATCCAGGAGATGCAGGTTCGAATCCTGCTCGTGACTGTTATTTTCGATTTCACATTTTTCACTTTGTGTTTAATGTATGTTGCTAAGCATGTCAAATGCTAAAAATATATATAAAAATATCTAAATATTTATAGGGTTTGCGTCATTATTAGGTAAAATCTTAATTGTAAAATTAAGTTTACCTGGTCGGTATAATGTATGAAAATACTTCCGACAGATGGTGCAGGCGTCACCCAAAGACGTTAAGTATGAATGTGTTATCGAGATTAGCAGTCAGGAGCAAGGGTCACGATGGCTGAATTGGCAAAGCATCTGGACGGTATCCAGGAGATGCAGGTTCGAATCCTGCTCGTGACTGTTATTTTCGATTTCACATTTTTCACTTTGTGTTTAACGTATGTTGCTAAGCATGTCAAATGCTAAAAATATATATAAAAATATCTAAATATTTATAGGGTTTGCGACATTATTAGGTAAAATCTTAATTGTAAAATTAAGTTTACCTGGTCGGTATAATGTATGAAAATACTTCCGACAGATGGTGCAGGCGTCACCCAAAGACGTTAAGTATGAATGTGTTATCGAGATTAGCAGTCAGGAGCAAGGGTCACGATGGCTGAATTGGCAAAGCATCTGGACGGTATCCAGGAGATGCAGGTTCGACTCCTGCTCCTGACTGTTATTTTCGATTTCACATTTTTCACTTTGTGTTTAATAAAGTAATTAAATAAAATATAAGAAAAATACAATTTTCTTATGAAACTACGGGCTGTCCTTCCGTACTGAATTAAGGATGACGGAAAGGCATCGCGCTTCGTCGATGGTCCTCCTTATTGGAAGAGCGCTTGCTGTCTTGTATATATACGAGCCCCGATGCAAAATAGTTCGTCTAGTGTGAAATTTTCTCTGTGAGATTTTTTCTAACTTCATTATTTTTGTATATCTATATAAAATATTAAGACTGTTCTACTATCACATGTCGCGTTACTTATGCCATTTTTAATTATGAACCAATAAACTATTTGAGCTTTTTAAATTTATACATATCCTGTTTTAAATTTGAAGAAGTTATAAGCAAAATAGTTCGTCTAATTGTTAATCGATGCAAAAGAGTTCGTCTATCGGTGAGTTAAATAAGATTATTCCTTCTTTTTACAATTATGTTGCATAATTTAAATTTGTAAAAGTAATTCTGTAACATTTGTCAAGAGAGACAGTATGAATTCTGAAAATTTCAGTTTTTTTCATTAGTTTACAAATAACAATGGGTTGTGGCAAACCCGTGTGTGAAGAGCTTCGAAAGCGAATAGTTTGTGGGGTCGATGCTGGCAAATCAAGTTACCAAATATCTAAAGACTTGATATTTCCCAGGTCTACAGTCCAATCTATCATTCAGCACTATAAAAAGAATAGAACGTCTTCTTGTTTGAAGAAAACTGGTCGACCACACATCACCAGTGCAGTAGAAAACAGAATCCTGAAGAAAATTATCAAATATAATCGTCGTGCTTGAGCTGAAGAACTCACGGTGCGATGGAAGGACATGATTCACAAAGACGTCTCAGATGATACTTGCAAAAGAGTCATAAAAAGAATGGGTTACGGATTTTACACCGCTAAGGAGAAACCACTTGACTGCTGTACAAAAGAAAAAGAGGTTGAAGTTTGCTCGTGATCATTTAAATTGGACTTCCGATCAGTGTCGTAGTATCATTTGGAGTGACGAGTCCAAATTTGAAATGACAGTCGGCGATGAAAGGAAAATAGTGATTCGGAACAAAAATGAGGCATTTCATACTGATTGTCTCAAACGCAAAGTGAAGTTTCAGGCGTCTCTTATGATATGGGGCTGCATGTCTGCACAAGGTGTTGGTGGTATGCAGTTTGTGGATGGTTCTATCAATGCTGCAAGGTATCAAAACCTTTTAGAAGAGAATTTACTGCCCTCTATTCCGTCGCTTAAGCATCAAGATTCCTTCATTTTTCAACAGGATGGTGCTTCCTGCCATACTGCAAGGACAACAAAGACGTGGCTACTGGCGAAGAGCATCCCTACAATCGAATGGCCATCTAACAGCCCGGGCTTGTCGCCGATCGAAACCCTATGGTGGAAAATGAAAAAAGTTCTCCGTAAAAATCCATCAAGATCGAAGAGAGACTTAAAGGCTAAACTCTTGGCTGTCTGGGAGTCAATTACGCCTAAGGAGTGTGCAGCGTTGGTTGCAACCATGCTTCTTCACATTAAAGCTGTCATTGAGAGCAAAGGCGACACGACTAAGTGGTAGATGAAAAATTTTGCGTAAGTGACAAGCCCCCTGAGGCAGAATGTCTTATTTCACGTGTCGACCGTATCGAGATCACTGTGATTGGTTGAGAAACCGACGCGTGATGTCACAATAATCCGTTGGCCAATCACGGTGATCGTACAAGCGAGGCGATACGATCGACACGTGAAATATGACATTCTGCCTAACCCCCAAGGGTATAATAGACAAATTCTTTTGCGTTATGTTTTTTAGAAAAAATTTTTAAATTTTTATGTTATGTAAAGTCATGAAAGAATTTCAGTTATGTTAAAATAAACTTTAAAATGTTCCTCAAATTGTGGTTTACTTTTTATTAAACGTTCTTAATTATTTTGCCAATATTTACTTTCTATATTTTACGCTTTGCACTACTTTACATACTAGATGAACTATTTTGCATCGGGGCTCGTAATTGTGACGAGGGATGGAACATAAGTACATCAAAATCACGGGGGACGGCTTCTGCTCCGACACCATGGGGGTTAATGCTGGTGTACTACAAGGCTCGGTGCTGTCCCCAACACTGTTCATCCTGCATATAAATGACATGCTCTCAATAGAGAATAAACATTGCTATGCCGATGACAGTACGGGTGATGCGCGATATACCGGTCGTCAGACAGGCCCTCGGAACATGTTGCAGGAGAGACGGACCCAACTTGTGTCTGAAGTCGAGCGCTCTCTTGGGCGGGCCTCGGAATAGGGCGAAAAGAACATACTCGTAGTTCAATTCAACCCCACGAAGACACAGGTTTGCGCGTTCACTGCAAAGAAGGACGCATTTGTCGTGGCGCCCCAGTTGTAAGCGGTAACTCTCCCGGTCTCCGAAAGCATTGGGATCCTCGGCATCGGCATTTCTAGCAAAGTCCGGTTCGGGAGTCATTTGGGGGACAAAAAACTAAGCGTCCTGAACAGAACCAAGCGGTACTTTACACCGAGGCAACGACTTGTGCTGTATAAAGCACAAGTCCGCCCTCAAATGGAGTACTGATCACATCTCTGGGCAGGTGCGCTAAGTACCAACTCGACCCACTTGACTCCCTGCAAAGGCGTGCTATTCGAACTGTCGATGATCCCGATCTCACGGAGGGTCTAGCAGTAGTCTAGTTGGAGCGGAGGGGATAATTCGGGTCCCTCTGTGTGCTCTATACAATGGGGAGTTCTCGGTGGAGCTGTTTGAGGTGGTACCAACATCACCATTTTACCACTGAACCACGAGACGTCGCGGTATGGTTCATCCACACCATCTGGAAACGATTTCGTCAAAGACGAAAGGAAGTAGGGAATAAATTGCGCAATCGTCTCGGAGACCCTGCAGAAGCAAACATCTTGTCACTAAGTTCAAGAGCTTAACTCCAAGGAGTTGTGGCTCCCAAGTAAAATTAGATTCAATTGTTAAGCTTAAATTTTTAACTTTGTCACTTATAGGGATAGTCACACCTTCAAAAACAATTGTCTCGAATCAGTTCTTGCGATCAGTCAGAACTACTTACAATGGTCACCTGTTTCTTAGATCTGTATGTTATAGGGCCCTACATATGCACCTAATTGTATATACATGAGTATTCTAAAAAACAATAAATTTTTGATTATGTGGTATTTCCAGGTATGCTTTAGATGCATTTATGAATGAACTGCCAAATTGTATAAACAGAGAACTGATTGATAATGCTGCGGTTGATTTCGTCCTAAATTTAAACACCAAGAATAATAGGAAAAAACTAACAAGAGTTCTCTTCAGTGTCGCCAGAACTAGATTAGATTTGCTACCATTTTACTCAAGGTTTGCAGCAATATTATATCCAGTGTTGCCTGATGTCTGTGTTGATTTGTGCCAGATGCTCAAACAAGATTTCAAATATCATGTTAGAAAAAAAGATCAAATCAATATAGAGTCTAAGGTATATGTATACTTTTGCCATATATGTAGAAACTGTAATTGTATGAAGAATCTTTTTATTGATTAAAGCTCTTTACATTTTCAGATTAAAGTGGTTCGTTTTATTGGAGAGCTGGTAAAGTTTGGCCTGTATTCAAAAATGGAAGCATTGTATTGTTTAAAAGTGCTCTTACATGACTTCAAACATCACCACATTGAAATGGCTTGCAACCTACTTGAGACTTGTGGCAGATTTTTATATTGCAACCCTGACACTCATCAACGTACTATGATATATTTGCAACAAATGATGAGAAAAAAGGTAATAGTTATACAAATTTAACAATTTCAATATAAGGGATTGCAAACTACTGATGAATATGTAACTGCTGAGCACCTGCTGCCATATTGTTCTGTAACATAATTAGCCATGAAAGGTGACATGCTCGTTCACCCTTACTTTATGAAACATTTAAATATTTTAGTGTTGCCCTTATTGTATAGATTTTTTTTATTTGCAGACTGTGTCGGCCTTAGACTCCCGTTATGTAACGCAAATAGAGAATGCCTTTTATTACGTCTGTCCACCTGAAGCTCCTGCACAGCCTAAAGAAGAGGAACCCCCTATGCATCAATTTATTAGAAAAGTCCTTCATGAAGACCTGCAAAAAAGCAATGAGGAGAAGATACTAAGGCTGATGCGGAAACTAAATTGGGATGATCCAGAGATCTCATCTGTGGCAATACAACATTTGGCTGGGGGTTGGAGAGTCAGGGCCAGTGCCAGAAGAGCTCTAGCTCGTCTCACAGCAGAATTAGCAGTATGGCAGGAGGTCGTAGCACCCGCAGTAGTAGACACACTACTAGAAGAAATTAGGATCACAATGGAAGACCCACATCCAAGATATAACCAGAGGAGAATAGCAACTGTCAGATATTTGGGAGAATTGTACAACTATAAGTTATTAGATTCTCGTGACGTTTTCACGATTTTGTATTCATTTATCACTTTTGGAGTAACAAACGATCATAACAATATTTCTCCTCTAGATCCTCCCGACAATGTATTTAGAATCAGACTTGTATGTGCTCTTCTCGAGACATGCGGTGCATACTTCAACAGTGGTTCCAGTAAAAAGAGATTAGATTATTTCTTGATTTTCTTCCAAAATTATTACTGGTTCAAATATTCTGATCCACATTGGACTGATGATAACATGTTCCCTATTTACGTCAATTATATTTACCAAGAATGTTTAACGACATTGCGACCAAAATTAACTCTATATACGAGTTGGCAGCAGTGTAAGGATGCGATAGAAGAGTTACGTCAAACCTTATACCCAGAATTAGGTGAAGAGGACAATGATAACGAAGATCAGGGTGATGATAGCGTTCATGATGGATTGGACACTATTATTGAGACTGATGATGAAACTGATAATCCACAACTTCCTGAAGAAAGTTCGGATGAGGAGCCAATTACTGAGAATACTGGCAATGACGAAAATGAAATGCAGCAAAATGAAGATATTACAATAGAGCCTAGGAGACCTGCTCCAAAACCAGTAAATAACTTATTTATTTATTTCATTACTAGTCTTTGAGTCCTTCAATCAGATAGTTATTTTTCTTTTGATGGAGTGGTTGAAGCCACAGCAACTATGAAATACGTCACTGTACGGCACATTAATTATCTCTATGCAAAATTAGCTATTTCACAGGAACCAACCACTTTTCTGGGATAAAAAGTAGCCTTTTTTTGTCGGGGCTTACTACTATATGTATGTCGTAGCCAAGGCATAAAATTGGCCACTTAATTGTGACCGACCATTCATGAAACCTAACCTAACAATACCTAACCATGTCATGAAATGTTCGGCCACAACATCATGTGACCAATTCTAAGATGTTGCCACAACATATGCAATGATGATTAGGGGGATTAGAAAGTATGTCACTAAATCATATAGACATCGCATCGTGTCATTGTGATTGGTTGAGAGATTACCGTGATTGGCCGAGGGATTATTGCGACATCACGCCTCGCTTTTTCTACCAATCACAAGCGAGACGATACGATGTCGATACGATTTTGTGAATCGCATTCTAAGGGGGGCAGATGGGTATTAGCGGCGTGAAAGCGTAACAAACATACGCTGTTTCACATTCATAATATTAGTAAAGACTTTTTCACTGACTTGTAAACCACTCTAAAGGTTTTATTTAAAAAACAGTCAATCATGAAGAATACTGAACATCTGGATGTCCTATAAAGTTTTATTTCAAATCACAATGACGCCCTAATATTACTGGTATATTTAATGTTATATATTATTTTATGTTCGATTCCCGGGTCGGGCAGTGTTATTAAACTTTTTCTTAAAAAGAAAAATTCTCAGTAGCAGCCCGGAGCTTGGAAATGTGCCCGGTAGACGACAATGGGCTCGCCCCCCTATTACGTGGGACTTAAAATAGCTGGCGAATCATGGGTGTGTAATACACCTTTGCCTACCCCTTCGGTGAATACAGGCGTGCTGCTATGTTTATTTAATGTAAGTTTAAATAAAATATTGTGTATTTAAATTTATATCAGGTCGAAGATGTTGAATTTGAATCAGCCTTTGAAAAGATGGTCATGGAAAATATAGCAGAAAGACAACGTGAAAATAGACCACAACAACGGGACATCGCAGTACCGATGACGTGTCGACAGACTACTAAGAAAACTTATGAACAGCTATTGGTGAGTATACAAATACGTGCAATTTACACCTACTTACAAATATTATAAACTAGTTTCTGCCTGCGATTTCGTCCGCGTGGACTTCAAGATTCACATCCATCATATCGTAATAAAAAAACTCTTGTGTAGATTATTTGTGAATAAGGAAAAAGAGATTTTTAGTAGGAGCGGGAATCGAACCCGCGTCTTTTCCAATCCGAGGAAGAGCTCTAAGCCACAGCTATTCTACTGATCTTTCGATCATCCCAATTTCCTTATCACATTTGTCTTACGATCAACGCCATCTATCGGCAAGCATTACATGCATCCAATATAGTAAGTTTAATTTTGCAATTAAAATTCATACTATTTGATGGCGCGATTTTTTAAAATAGATCTATATTTTATAGCAATTGATATGCTCCGCTAATTATAAAATAATTCATTTTATTTTTTTAAATAGCCATGTTTATAAATTCCAGCAAGGTAAAGAGGGAGTTGAGTTTGTATTAATGGTGCGGAAAGGAACTAAACCACAATATAAATCGTTTAGTGCTCCTCCAGAACTTGCCAGCAATTTGCAGCAGCAGGCTTTAGCAGATAAACAAGAGATGGAGAGGATGAAACTGTAAGCTCTTAATAATTTTAATATTTTATTTATACGCGGACGTAGGACTTCATAATATAAATGTGATATTGAAATTGATAGCGACGAGTGGGGTTCGAGCCTGTGCCCTATGTTTTCCGTTCGGACCACCAACCAACTTAGCTATCGTGACATTCTCTCGTGGCCATCAACTTCCATAACACATTATTAAGATCTTGGGTGACGCCTGCGCCATTTTTTCGCCATTCCTTTAGCAACTATTTATAAATTTGCGTAACATTATTTGATATGAGCATGCATAATGCAATTTTAAAATGTCTCTCCAAATGTTTCACACCCGCGGAGTACTACAGCTAATGATAATACATCCAGGTATTCAATAATCTAATTATGCATACTTTAACTGTTGACATGTTTCAAAACGTTCACCATTTATTATAACCATAATTAATTATATAACTGAACTAGCTTTTGTCCACGACTTCGCTTGGACATAAGTATTATGTTTTGATCTATACTTTTAGCACTTGACATGCTCAGCTACTTTTAAAGTACAAATTATTATTTGTGAATGAGGAAAAAGAGAACTCGTTAAGACAAATCTGATGAGGAAATTGGGTATGACCTCAAGGGAGTACGATAGCTTAGTGGATTAGAGCACTTGCACACACGCTGGTTCGATTCCCGCTTGTACTAATGTTCTCTTTTTCCTCATTCACAAATAATAATTTGTACTCATAAGTATTATGTCCAGAGAGAAGGTAAAAATGTATTACTGATCATTACCCCATTTGTATCTCAGCCCTTTCCTGTTGCTTAATTCTATATGGCATAACTATTAAGTCTTGCGAGTTTTTATATTGCTATAACTCCTATTCATACACGGTGTAAAGGATGAATATGTTCTAAATGAAATACTTAATATTTTTTGGATAAGTGTGCCAAGTTTCCATTTAATGACGTCTTGAAGTGGGTAAAAATCACAGTGATAATTTGTATATAAATACACAATTTTCAAAAATCTTAATACGTGAGAGGTATATACAGTGCGAGGTCGCGACCTCGGACTGGGAAGCGAATTCGATACCACTGTCATCTTAGTCCTTGTTTGATTACCGCTAGGCTATCTTTGCGTATTTCCTAATAATATTATTATACATACTAGCTGACCCGGCGAACTTTGTTCCGCCTTAGTGACAATAAATGAGCAGATTTTGGATTTTACTTTTAATTGGATAATAAATATAAATAAAAAAAATCTAGTATTTTAAAGTTTGTGTGATTGGCCATGTATTTTGATGCATGGGTGATCTTCAGTGAAGCACCTTGTGATAGACAACATTTTTCGTTTTATTATCAGGCGCAAGAACAAATAACGCAGATGGTCTTCCGACCTGTGAACATGCCACATATAATTGACCATGGGAAAAACATGGATTTTCTAGATTCAGAGCACAAATTTTCAAGGACTGGCCTTGTGATTTTTTAATGGTCATGGCAAATGCAAGACGGATCGGAAATTTAAGTCGTTTAAACTCAAACGGCATATCGGTTGGGATCATCGGGATCCTCGGAATGAGAACTTCCTCACCTCCGAATTTTCTTTTGAGTATCGTGGCGTAAATCACACTGTTCATCAATTTACTTACCACCAAACGCGTTCCGTTGCACAGTTTTGGTTGGTTTGTGTTTCAAAGCATGATATCTACGGAGCCAACCTTTAGTCGTAAATTGTGCGGTGGTAAGCTAGGCACATCCAAGGAGTTTAATTCAATTGGATAGTTGGTGGCTTCATCTTTATTTGTTACACAGTCAATAGATTTGAATGAATGCAGTGTACCAATGATTTCATTCTGAATTATGTAGTTTAAGTCATCTACATCTTTATATATAGCCGCCAAAATTGCTCGCTCACTCAAATATTCATAATTTTTGTGGTTAGTACTGATGTTTGGGAATACTTTGTTGATGAGTTCGTCTTTCGATGAGACAAAGTTACAGAAATTTGGAGGAAATAAAATCAATCCGCTCAATGCGTCGACAGGTACTCGATCATTACCAGTAGTAGTCAGCTATTGCTCAGAGAAATCTTAAGCAGATGTATCGTTCAGCAATGCAAATCTAATATTTGTTGTCAGCTGAAGTTTTTTCACATAGCGCCATAGATTGGATGATTTAAGGCAAGCGTTTATTTCGTCGGCAGCAGTTGATCTTGAAATTACTGGCAGTGTTTGACTAAAACCGCCAGACAGTAAAATCATTGTGCCTCCAAAACATCTCGAGTCATTGCGTAGATCTTTCAATGTTCGGTTAAGTGCTTCCAATGCACGTTTATGCGCCATTGTGCATTCGTCCCAGATGATGATTTTCGATGCTGATAAAACTTTGGCCATTGCGGAGTGTTTTGCTATATTACATGTTGGTTCTTCAATAGCTTGAAGATTTAACGGTAATTTTAATGCTGAATGAGCCGTACGGCATCCTTCTAACAATGTGGCTGCAATTCCAGAAGAAACAACTGCAACCACAATGTTGGATCTCGCACGAACAGTGGCTAAAACGACATGAGGGATGTCTTACCAGTTCCACCAGGGGCATCAATAAAAATATAAACCACCATTTCCATCATCAATTTCCTTCATTAATGTATCTTAAACTTCCTTTGTTGGGGATTCAACAGGGGTACATTCGTTTGAATTACTAAATCTAATTCCTGATGATCATATTCATATTCCCGTTGCAATTCTCGACTAAATGCGTCATTCATTTCACTATTTGGCGCTGGCATTCCTAACCTGAGTAATAAGCTACCTCATATGAGGTAACACATGTCTTCGATCGAGAGCATAGCCCGATTATGTATTTCCTCATTCATCTCAAGATCGGGATTTCTTGAACTGACACGAATTTGAATATGTCTTCTGACATATTATCCTTGTATTTGTGCCACAGGTTAGATGGGTTTGATGGAAAGCATGTC
Source organism: Leucoma salicis (assembly GCA_948253155.1). NCBI lineage: Eukaryota > Metazoa > Arthropoda > Insecta > Lepidoptera > Erebidae > Leucoma > Leucoma salicis. The sequence continues at coordinate 7,799,334 of OX411806.1, forward strand.
GAAATGATGATAAAAAATAATGTGCGTATCTGACTTGGCGATGCAGAGATAATTGCTTCAACGATTGTCGTATCCCAATGGGTATCGTTTTCTAGTAAATTGAGTTTTTCACATGCAGCACGATATGTTGGGAATATTGTACCATTAACAGTCCGTAGTGACTCAAATGACGTTGGCCCACGCACATGTCAGTTGCGTTTTGCTATACCACGTTATATGTCACGTTCCACGGGAACGGGATAAAAAAGAAAAAGTAATATTCTATGTCCTTCTCCTGGTTCTAAGCTACCTGCCTACCAATTTTCAGCCAAATCGGTTCAGCCGTTCTTGAGTTATAAATAGTGTAACTAACACGACTTTCTTTTATATATATATATCCAATTCATAGTATTTTCAAATATTATAGTAAAAAAAATATCATATACTGTTTTTTATCTATACATTCTTGTTCTGTTTTCAGATTGACTTTAAATATCTCTGAGAGACAAGAGGAGGAGGAATACAGTGCAGAAAGCGGGGGTGGGTCTGGGGGCAGTGGTAATCCCAACAGAGGTCAACATATTCGCCAGAAATATCAGCACCCTAAAGGAGCTCCTGATGCAGATTTGATATTTGGGCCGAAGAAATTCAAATAATTTTATCTTCTTTGGTCTTGGTAAATGGATCTGTTAAAATGACTTATCTAATATTGATACCACGCTACCTTGAGCGTGTTTAAGAACATATGAACTGTAGTAAACATTTGCATTATGATAATAATATATTACAACATTAAAGTTATGCTATTCTTGTAATTAATTATGCAGAAAAAATAAAAATAAATCAGCATTTTTGAATGCATATTCTCATCTTTTTCCTCGTCTTCGGTTATATTGAAAGTAAGAAGCACGAAATGTTATATATCTGTTTCTGATCAGCAATAAATGTACAGGTACAATGCAATTTAAATAAAAATACTACTTAGATGGTTATTTAGAGGTTGAAAGTTTGTATAGGAAGTTCATCATTTTTAAAGTAAGAAGCACCAAATTTCATATACCTGTTTCTGGTTGAAAATAAATGAACACGTGTATCAGCGATTTCATAATTTTTAAAGACTAAGAGGGTGAATTAGTGGTCGAAAGTTTGCATAAAAAGTTTGTTATTTTTAAACGAAGAAGCATGAAATTCAATATTGAAGCATCTTATATAAAGTTTAAGTAACTAACATTATAAAATAAGTGTAAACCACGTCTTCGTTCGCGTGGAATTTAAACACACCGTAGATTGTACGTAAGTGACCATTGAAGGAATGTCACACATTTCCAGTGGTCTGCCAATACAAACAGAGAGACAGCACACGACAGGTTTATTTAGTGGATGAAGGCTACCTGTTCGTTAGTGTTCCCAACGACGGGGTGTGCGATTAGGTACCTGCCTTTACAAAAAAAGTGTTGTACGTTAGTGTGTACCTCCTTCGGCCTCCGATTAAAATGCTAAATATAAATCTTTTCCTTAATTGGTGACGGAGCTTGCCAGTAAAGGGCAATATGTACTATCTTTCATATGACGCTCTTTCTTTTATATAACGCTCAAGTCTCTTGACTGAGAGGTGCGTGAAGAGATAGTTGCTCATGTAGCCACTCACTGGGATGATTTTTCTATCATGTCCCATGATGCTGATGGTATTAACCATAATAGTTCCGATGGATACTTTGTTGATATGTCAGTATTTCATATATATGAAGGTTTATGTAGAGATAGAAGGGAACCCCGTAAAAAGGCTTCGGTTTAGTTCAATACAAAACCAATCCCTATGACATTTTGATGTATATTTGCCTTAGTATGGATCTGTTACATCCTATCGTCAATCTGACATCTCTGATATAGTACACATTTTTAAGGAGAATCGTACAAAACTTTGCACAATATTAACAAAGCTACTGGAAAGAGAGCATAGCATCATGCCTGTATTCCCCGTAGGCAGAGGTGTATTACACACCCACGACTCGCCAGCTATGTTTAAGTCCCACGTAATAGGGGGCGAGCCTATTGACGTCTACCGGGCACATTTCCAAACTCCGGGCTACTACTGAGAATTTTTCTTTTTAGGAAAAAGTTCAATAACATTGCCCGACCCGGGGATCGAACCAGAGGCCTCATGATTAGCAGTCGCATACACTACCGCTACACCACCGAGGCAGTTACAAAAAACTAATACTAAATATAAAAAAGGAGTTCACAGAGCTGTAGTTTAATATCAATATAAACATCTGCAGGTTCACAGAATAGCTGTAATTAATTTCCTGAATAATAAACACAAAGCAGCCGTTTGTAGGTACGGAGAGAATTATCAAGAAAGACGATTGAAAAGGCGATGTAGCATTATCTGGTATGAAGTATGATTCTAGGATAATTTACGAAACGTATAGACGTCTAAAACCAATTGGGAGGTGGTGTTTGAGAGTTGCCGTCGGTGACTGCGATGGCTTAGCGCTCTAGAGCACTTCCCCAGATTGGAAGGGACGCAGGTTCGAATCCCGCTCGCAGTAAATTTCTCTTTTTCCACTCACTAATAATTTGTTATTTAAAATAGCTAGCTGAGCATGTCAAATGCTAAAATACAGATCAAAATACTTTACGAAAATGATAAATCCGTTTTGCACAATGAGTTAGGAATACGTAAATTGTAACGCCCTTTAATTTAAAAGAAGCGCCTGGTACCTATATAGTTAGTGACTGTTTCTCACTGGAAACTCACTCCTAAATTTGGATCACCAGTAATGTTATTAAGAAATCTTAATCACCTAAATTGTGTTAACAAAGTTACAATTCAAAGGTCTTTATAAAAACGTCGTAGGAGCCACAGTAATTACTGAACGTGGTGAAGGAAATGTTTTCATTCTAAGAATACTGTTAATTCTATCAGAGTATCCTGAACAAATTAAAATAATATAAAAGAATACAGATCCCTCTTAATGTGTGCTTTGCCATGACAATTAACAAGTGCCTAGGGCAGTCACTGAACCACTGAAGGAATGTAATATGGTTCCAGTGGCCCGCCAATAAAGGGAGAGACGGCACACGGCGGGTTTCTTTAGTGGATGTGGGCCCCACACTACCCTATTCGTTGCCTCGAACGACGGGGTGTGCGGTTAGGTACATTTTTCCCGCCTAAACAAAAAAAAGGCCAGTCACTGAAAATGACTGGCATCGATTTAAGTAAGGACTGCTTTTCACACAGAGAGATTTATGTTGCATGCTCCAGAGTGAGTTTTAGACGCAAAAGGAAACACTGCAAACGTCGTTTACAAAGAGGTTCTTACTATAGTAATTAAACCTAAAATTTTGATAAATACTAACTTACTTTAATTTCATTTAAAGACAGTATTTTTTAACAAAGTCGTTCCTATTTCAATATTTATTTATTGGCGCGAGCGAAGCCGCGGGAAACAGCTAGTATTCTAGTATAAACATACAGATATTATAAACCTTATGTTTCTGTATGGTTATCCACACAAAAACTATTTGTTAGGAAGTTTGTCAACAGCTTGCTTTGTCACATTTAGGCTATCTGCTTAGTGATAGATGTCTAACATCTAAAGGTTGATTGCGGTCGATTTAAGGGTGCAGATTAAGAAAAAAAAACTACAATATAACAAAATTACTATGTAGATATATTACAGAAAAAACAACTTATTAATAAATATATAGAGCTCAGGTCGTAGGTCTTAATATGCCTGCACAAGGTGAGGTGAGTAACCAAATATATGGAATAGGATATATGGCTACTCAACTTAGATACGGCCGTGAAGCGAAAGGGGAGAGGTCTGCGCGGGGCACACCGCTATATTTATAACGTAGCGCGGGGTGAGAGACTCGAGGTGCGGGCGGCTTGTTGCGACGCGTGACCAGAGCCGCGCTGTTGCGACGTATGACGTCACAGCTTTAAGAAATCAAGCAGCTTAAGGTATTCCTCATAATCTGTGCCATAACAGCTGTCATTCTGGATCCTTTGTTGCTCGAGGTCATGCTGCTTCCTCGCGGGGTCCACCTCAAATTGCAACCTTCTGGATTCGTACTCTCCAAAAAAATTCGCGACGCGCTCAAATGGCGTCTCGTTCGACGGAGCCCGCCGCTGAGACCGCATGAGGCGTCGGCGTTTAGTTTGGAGTTTCTGTAAATAATTAGCATTTGAGAATTAGTGCATTGGAGTTGTTACAAACTTTATAATATACCCAACTAGCAACTCCTTCATCAATCAACATGTAGAAAAAAAATATTAATATTTTATTATTATAGGTAAGTAGATGTTGATATCGTACAGAAAAAAAACAGCAGGATGAACAAGTATCATTGCTATTATATTCGATAAAATAATTTAAATACTTTGAAAAATCCAAAAGCGCACCCCTCATAATCTTCATTTTTCACAATAAAATTGATTATTTGATAAGTAAATAATAATGTATTGGTCTTACTAAGTAGTTTTCAATAAATCACATAGATAGCGCTAATTTCAAAAAATACTGTGGTTGTCATGTCTTATACGCCATCAAGCGCTAATTTTAAGAAGTACTTCTATAATGGTCTATAGAAATAGTTCCCACGAAATAAGGATAGCCATAGCGCTGGTTTTAGTGTCGAATCGAGTGTAAATGTAAATATTCACTATTTTTTTTGTTTATTTAATAACAATTAAACCACATCGACTTAGACCGTGAAAAGTGATAGGGCTCTATTCGTAGTTGTACTGAATTGTAAAAGAAAAAAAAACTATTAGTAAAGTATTTTGGTCGTTATCGTGTTAACATACATTACCTACAACAAACGGACGTCCAAGACAGACCTTTTTAAAACAGTTTTATAACTAGTTTAAATAACAAAAATGGCATCAAAAATATGAGTGTTAAAAATAGTGTTTTTTTCTTGATATGTGTGTGTATATATTATTTTACAAGTGCAATATATGATAAATAGAGACATTTTAAGTTTGAAAAATCAGTTGTTCTGCATGAAACGAGAGCAATACTCACCTCAACGCTTCGCTTATGAGGCGTGCAATATATCACGCTGCCTCTGAATACTCTTATAGCTCCTCTACATGATGGGCCAGCGCTGGCCCAGCGAGATGGCCATGCGATGGTTGAAACGCAACTACACGATGGCGATATTCAGTTGTGATCTTTACGTTTTTCGAGATGGACGTGGAAGCACTAGCCGCTGGGGCAATATATCTATACAGCACGTATCATTATTTTCTTAATGTGCACAAGAATAAAGCTATTAAAAAGAAGTGGCGTAAAAGAAGTTTCATTATCCTATTCTTTGAAACGCATAATACCAAGTTATACATATAAAACTATTTTTTTTTTTTACCTTTTTTTATCTTAGTGTTGTTTATGTTTTGCACACGTTTGGCCACGTGTAGATGCGTACCGCCATCGCTAGCCCACTATCTTTGATGTGCGGCCGAAAAACCGACACCGACGCCATTCCACGACCATCGCATGCGCCATAAGCCATCCGACACCACTATGCCCTCCACACGCTGGCCCATCATAGTGGATAATCGCGATGAACTCTTTATATTGTGCTTACTCAGCATCGCAAAACTACACTACTGCCTGACTGCATTATGCGCATGAGTTCACATTTCACAAACTCCCGTCCCCCCGAGCGCGCCCATTGCCTCATTCGCAAAATAGGTAGGTACAAAGAAAAATGATTTTGAATAGGTTATCTGTTGCGAAGGACAGTAGTCCTTGTCCGATGTAGATAGCGTGAAAAGGACGAATCAATTGGTGTCAAAATGAAAATAGTGTGTAATACGGAAATTGTCTTGCTTTTTTTTTTACTAATGGTGAATATTTGGACATAATAGTGTTACGTTAACAGTGGCGAAAATATTAAACTGCAAAACGAATTTCAGAAATTATTACTTGAAGGAAATTCGTGTGTCTTGACGTGCGCGCGGCCCGAAACTGAGTACTTCTTAAAATTAGCGATAGATGGCGTATAAGACATGAAACCCACATTAGTACTTGAACTTAGCGGTATCTATGTGATTTATTGAAAACTACTTAGTAAGGACCAATAAATTATTAATTACTTATCAAATAATCAATTTTATTGTGAAAAATTAAGATTATGAGGCGTGCAGTTTTGGATTTTCCAAAGTATTTAATATTCTTTCGAAGGACGTTACATACCAAAATATTAGGTGTCCGATCTATGACAAAATAAAATACGTTTTCGAAGGATGTTACATTTTATACCAAAATATTAGTTTCCGATCTACCTATAACAAAAAATCGATCTTTTGATACGATTCGAATCGTAGCCTCTCTAAGTTTGATCCCTGTAAAATATCGAAAACATGAGATCGATCTGTTGAAAATCGATCGATTCACTTAGTATAGTATTATGTTAGAGAAGGAAACTATCGCATAATTTATAAACTTTCGCATATCGAAATATTCGAATATTATCGTACTATTTTTGAAGATTATTAAACGGCAGTAAAAAGTTGATAGTTTATTAAAATATTGAGTAAAAAAAGCTCAATAAAATTTGGTTTTTGTCGGCATAATGACGGGCCTCGTGGCGTAGTCGGTAGTGTAAGGGACTTCCGTGCACGAGGTCGTGGGTTTGATTCCCACTCAGGACAATTATTTGTGTGATGAACACAGATACTTGTACTGCATCTGGGGGTTTTCTATTTAAGTAAAAAAAAGTTGTATATGTATTATATATATTATAATCTGGTACCCATAGCACAAGCGTTAACCTTAGTTTGGGACCAGAGGACGTTGTGTGAAAACGTCCGTGAATGTTTATTTATTTATTAAATAAGGCTAAAATCAAGCTAACTAGATATAGCCACAAAGTTGCTGAAACACACTGCAGTCCCTCCAAACATAACCATTATACGTTCGATCATTAATACTACCAAGATACAGTGTCACGAACATAATTAAGCTAAAAACTGTCCATGTATATGAATATATACTTACTTATACAGCTACATCTGTTAACTAACGAACTGAGACAAAGGTTTTAAAACAGTTTTAAGTTCAACCTCATTACAATCATGGCACTTAGTAATAAAGTCACAAATCTTTAAAATATTATCTTACATTTACGATCATTCGTCACAAAAAACGAGCAAAGCAATAATTTACTACTGTCACATAAAAGTGAAAAGACAAATAACATTTTAGATCTATTTCTTTTAGCAATTGACATGCTCCGCTACTTTTTAAAGTACAAATTAATTGTGAATAAAGAAAAAGAGATTTTTAGTAGGGGCGGGAATCGAACCACGCATCTTTTCCAATCCGGGGAAGTGCTCTAAGTCACTGAGCTACCCTACTGACCCTTCGATCATCCCAAATTCTTAATCACATTTGTCTTACGGCTACATTTACTATGAAATGAAGCTTAAATAGGAACAAAGTACATATTGAACTAAACAAAACAAGAGCTCACTTCTCAAGTGCGCTGTTATTTACCGAAACGATTTTTTGTGTCGCCGCGATATCTATTGCATTGTTGATCGAAGCATTAAACGCACAGTGTTTATTTTTTTATTGTTGGTAAAGGGATCAGAGTATTTAAGACTATGCAGATCTTTTTTTACAAAGTTAAACAATTATTTAAACGAATATCTGTTTTCAACTACATGGTTGCCAACTGTAGTTGTTACCATCGGAGCAGCATTTTGTTTAGGGTTGCCACCCGTACTTTATTTTAAAGTATTGTTCGTTATTTATGATGATTGTAAAAAGTTATGTCGGATTTGATAATTATGTTACATAGTCGAAAATTTAACCCTGCAAAAACTTAATAATATGTATAGTCTTTCCGGAGAAATTTCTTTATCAAACAAATTATATAATCAGCTAAGTATATAGTTCTAAAGGTTTTGCAGAATTGACTTGATTGATATTGCACAGAAATGGCAGCATACAGTCGTGGTCAACTAATTAGGGACATTCAAGATAGTGAAGAGCTATAACCGGTTATGTACATATAAATATAAATATAAAACCCTATTGATTTCTCAGCACCTATTATTTGCATAATTTGGTCCGATTATTATGCTATAAATGGCTGTAAATAAAAGATTAAATAAATAGATATAAGTATTTAATATCAAAGGTTAAACATGTATTAAATTTTAAGGTAGAATTCTGTAGCTGGACATTTAATTAAGGACAGTAAAGTATAATGAAAAATAGAGTTTAACAAAACTAATAATCTGCAGTATCATAATATCTTTAACAGCTCCATTTTATTACGTGTAAAATCAATACCCAGTAGCAAAACCTTTGTTAGTAATTACCGCTTGACAACGATGTGGCATAGACATTATCAGTTTCTGACATGTTTCGACAGGAATGTTTGCCCATGCCTCACAAAAGGCTTCATTAAGTTCATCTAAAGTTGTAGTGCGATAAGTGGCATCTTTTTTCTTGATTTCGTGCCAAAGGTGCTCAATTGGGTTGAGGTCCGGGCTATTTGCTGGTAATCTAGCACCGATACCTGACTGACTGGCACGCTTAAACCAAAGAGTATATTACGTATTCCCAGACTTGGGGGAAAGCGTTATTTTTCGATCGTCGTGACTGTCGTTCCTGTGACATTATTGTCACAGGAACGGTTTATAGTCACAGTGACAAATCAACGTGATTTTTCACGTCGATTACTCCGTCACTCCTGTCACTTTTGTGGTTATACGTACGTACTACTCCTGGCACCGATACTTTTGTATTGGCCCTTCGGGCAGTTTCGTTCGTGTGTTCGTTACAAGGTCGTTCAATGGGTCGTTCGGTCGTTCCATGTTACGTATTGTCGTGATGTGAGTGACAAAGACAACTATCGGTATTTATACTACTGAAGTTCTTGGGGAACGTAGGAACATTATATTTCTTCGCTGTGTGGGGCCGGCTTTAGAATTGTCCCACCCCTCTCCACCCATGGGAGTCGTAAGAGCCGACTGAGGGAATACCGGAGGAGTGGGCAGCAGCACTCCTTCGAGTATTAACAACATTCACTGCAATCGCCAACCCGCCTGCCAAGCGTGGCGATTACGGCACTATCCCCCATTCTTGGGGAGGCCTATGTCCAGCAGTGGACGTTAAAAGGCTGATGGATGGATGGATGGATTCTTCAGATATAATTAACCAGGTAGTCCTTTTAACATACAGGCAATTTCGCACGCATAGGTTTTTAAAACTTTTTGTAAAATAAAGTACTTCCGTTTACATACTTCCGTCTACCCCACCTTATCGATGCCGGCCGGCCCGAGCCTCATTCTTTTTTCGTGCGCGGCAACGTTAACACGTTTACTTTTACCCAAACAGAAAAAAAAATGTATAAAACTAAAAGATTTAACATTATAAAAAGTGAAAACCGTCTCAAACTGCTAAATAGCATTTAAAATACCACAAACAAACGTTTGTTTTACGCCTTGTTTCGATATACGAACATATGGCGCGCCTGGGGCTTGAACGAGATTCAACACGAAGGCAATTTTTCCAGAAATTAAGGTATTTCTTATTATGGACATATACCGTCTCAAACTGCTAAATAGCATTTAAAACACCACAAACAAATGTTTGCTTTACGCCTTGATTCGAAATACGAATATATGGCACGCCTGGGGGTTGAACGAGATTCAACACGAAGGCAATTTCTCCAGAAATTAAGGTATTTCCTATTATGGGCATATACCGTCTCAAACTGCTAAATAGCATTTAAAATACCACAAACAAATGTTTGCTTTACGCCTTGATTCGAAATACGAACATATGGCACACCTGGGGGTTGAACGAGATTCAACACGACGGCAATTTCTCCAGAAATCAAGGTATTTCTTATTATGGACATATACCGTCTTGAACTTAAAAATAGCATTTAAAATGCAAATACCACAATCATATTACGAACTCATTATATTATATATTATGTTATATATAGGGTAAACTGTATAATGATTGGCACCCTAAGCATATTTAAGATTGACATATTTAAGATATATATTTAAATTGATAGGTGTTTAAAAAGTCCGCAAACATTGATAAAGAGTTTCTGGTATGGATATTTTCAAATGAAAATGCATTAGTCAATCTAATTAGAGATTTTTAATAGAAAAACAAAAAAAAAAATTGAAATTAGTCATTGGCACCATGTACAGTTACTGTTATTAAGTCAGTCATTGGCACCTAATAAAGTACACCTAATAAAGTAAGATTATAAAAGAAAATTGGTCAAAAAAGCACTCGTAGCCATTATTACCTAAAAACTAAGCATAATAATAAACAATCTACGTTACAGTCGTTAATTGATTGGATGACCCTTATTAGAAAGTGATGTTTTAACAGTTCTGCATGACGCCGGTATTATATTTATTTTCTTTAGTGCTGCCAGCTATAATATTATAAAACCTACTTTTTTCTGCAAACAATGTTACTATTGCAGATTATGAAAAAAAGTAGAACAAATGTTTTTGCTATACCAGTTCTTAATATTTGCATTTAAAATCCAAAATGCCAATGACTAAGGGGGAGCTGGCAATACTATAGTTTACCCTACGTACTTACCATCAATTTTACTTGGCAATTATTATTTCTTATGGTGGCGATTGACCTACCTACCGTTTAATGATGAAATAAGGAATGACATACCTGTTGGGGACACAGACCTTGCACAGATCAACCAGGATCCTGTTGTTTACCATGACGATCCTGCTCCTACAACCAAGGACCCTGCAAAGATGGTGGAACTACCTTTGGATATTTTGTGTTCCTTTGGTGAACCCGCCGATTACACGTCAAAGCATATCTAGTAAGTAGGTTCTACTTAGAAATGGCTTACCCAAAGAATATAAAAATGCTCTTTTCAATAATTATTGAATGCTAGAAATTTGCCCTTTTTTATTGGGCCCAAAATTTAACCCAGAAATATCCACCGCTATTAACATTGTTAGAAATCGATATAAAACCGATCACTCCAACAACAAATTGGCGCAGGAATGAATAAATCAAATAGAGGGTTGCCTCTTTTACTTCACGCTGCCGCATATTCGCGGATCTATACGATATGGAAACGCAGCTACGTACCAAAGCCATAACTCCTAGGCTCGAAAAATCATTCCTTAATATAATCAAGGACCAAGAACTAGTTGAAACTTTGTGCGGTAGCGAAATATCTGCTACGAAGGCAATTGATAGAAAAAAGTTCTTAAATAAAGAAAAGGGCCTATGGCCCAGACCTTCTTCTAGTTCAACACTACCACCTCCCGCTCGTAACCAGCTTCCAGGAAAACTGGCAGCCCTCTCCTCGCTACCCGTCAAACATGGGGGGGGGGGAGGTATGGTTCTGGGGCGAGGGGGATACAAGGTGTCCTACTTGCCAGCTCAACAAGCGATATCTACCAGTTCGAGCTATCCCAAGACACGAATTACACACCCCCAGTGATGGAAGATTGGTACCGGTTGGTACGTGCATCACTTTCGACTATTCAGGTACCTACATGCTTGTTATTTACAATCGCATATTACATGTTGGCAGAACATAATAGATAATAAGATATGCTAAGATTGGATACGAAATCGTTTCCTAATATTTCACAAAGGATCTTATTTAGCCTACACATGTTTGGTAGTTTTTATCTATCGGAGTTAGGAGCAAAGGTAAAGAATTTGATGTCCAACTCGTATCGAAATGTTGACCCCTAAGCAAAACTGTTGTAAAAGATTTCTTTTAAATCTAAAATCTTACAACTTTATTCCAAAAATGTGTTTTAAAATGTAAGACCACCGAAGTGCCCAAATTAATACCACTCAATGTTTCATGGCTACGTCTTTATAAGAAACATTTCTTAGTGTACCTATATACACACCTCATCATAAATATTTACGATTTTAGTTTTAAGATTATATCTCCCTTTGATACTTTACGCATTTCTAATAGTTACTCTAAATGTCTTATTAACGTACATAAAACAAAAAGTTTGCTCATCACGCAAAAACTACTGTACGAATTTTGATGAAACTTTTTTTTCCGATTGATTGTTTTTGTATTGAGGGAAACATATTTTTACAATAAACAACCCGATATGTACATAACATCACGCCTGTATCCCTGAAGGGCTAGGCAGACGTATATTACATGCCCACATAAGTACATCAAAAATTTTATCTTAAACTTTTCTCAGAAGCATCTCGTACCGGCTAGGGTGCGATCAGCTAAGGTTCTGAAGCAAAAAGAGTGAACTAAAATTTCACATTAAAAACATAAAACTACTCGTTACTTTCCTGGCCCAAAAATGTTTTGTATTACGCTGTAGCTAAAATAGCAGCAATCGGCTATGTAAACAGGATGAGACTTATACACTCACCTGAATAACTTGAGAAACATTAGGTAATGGTGCGAGAGAAGAATCTATTTCTTTGCATATTACATTCGTACAAAAGAGAACAAAGAAGCTGATGAGCAATCACTGAAAGTTAATACCAACACAGAATAGAATTTTTTACTGGAAGCTTCCAATTCCATTACTAGGCAGCTAGGATGACCCTCAATAGATCTCTCCGCCTCGCGAACCACTGCCTAATGCAAAGACTTAGGTTTCATGGAAACAAAATCTCTATGCTATTTGTCTAGATTCCTTTATTCATTTACAATTAATTGGCAACACATGTTCTTTTACACTTTCTTGCATTTTCATTTATCGTAAATTGTTTAAAAAAAGTAGGAAATTACCGGGCAACATATATATTGGTATCCCGTTTTTGGCCTTCACAACCTATTAAAGTCTTCTAAAGATCTTAAACCTAACAAAAACCTTCTCGGGTCGGTATCTTCGAATGAAGCGACTCATATAATATTGATCGAACTTCACTCGAGAAGTTCGTTTGATCATATATTATATTTCTTCGCTTCATTCTTCAGATATAATTAACCAGGTAGATGTTCAGAGATTAAGTTTTGCTAAGAGTGGTAAAAAAATTCTTAAGAGTATGTACTACTTAAGACAAACGTTATCTTCAAAAACGATAAATGTTTATTATAAAGCAACTGACGCTGACAAAATTTGGCAAAGTGAAACCAACTGGTGGCCTTCCTAATTATGTCTAAAAAATTATGTGTCAAATTTTTTGTAAGCTATATGTAATCGCCTATAACAATATCTGGATAGATAGTAAGGTTGACAGAAAAAAGTTAGGTTACGATTGGTTGGTCACGACCAGGGGGAGGTCTTAAGTCTGGAATCAGGAACCTAATGGCCGGGGTTGTTATAGACCCATTGCGCAATTATAAACCGAGGACGCTTGAACGTGTGTTATGAGACAGGGCAAAACGGTGTGTATTATGTGTTGCATAGGACACGCCGTATAATATACGTGATTTTGGAACGTTGTTACTTCGCGCTAAGTAACAGCGACATATGAGAAAAGTAATACTACAGGAATATACTCTTTATACGTAGTATCTCTTATCAGGGAGTTTTGGCGGGAGCACGAAGAAGATCATGTCGTCGCTCTGCATTATTTTCCTAAACTTGTGTTATTTCAAGTATTAATGTGTAAAAGTGGTGGCCTTTTGCTTATTAACTATTTGTGTATGTGCATAAGTGTTGGCAAGTGATGTAATGCGACATAACGTGTTTTTTCCTGTTGTCTCCAAAACTCCATAGAAGCTTTAGTAAGATAGCCATCGTCGTACTGGAGTGGGACTTTGACTTGACTGACTTATTTTATATGACTGACTTCGACTATGACTTGTTTTATGAACTAAACTTACGTGTGATGAGAGAATAACGATGTTTATAAGTTAGTTAGGCTGAGGGTTCTTCCAATGCCTTAAACAAAAAAAAAAAGCTCTTATTAGTCTGTGTACTCTTTGATAAACACGAATTTTGAGCGCGGCCGCGTATGTACGTGCCGGTTGGTGATTTCTTAACTATCATTTCAAGTAAAATACTATTGATTTATGTACGTTAATTAGTATTTCTAATGTAAATTCTGTTTTTAATTCAAATAAACGTATTTATATGATTAAATAGACATAACCTTACCTAAGTACCATGGCGGACGACGATTTTAGCAAGTTATTACAACAAGCTGAACAGTTAACGACTGAAATCGAAGGCAATGAGGAGCTGCCCAGGGTTGAGAGATCACTTGGCCAAGTTTTGGAGGCATCGCAGGAGCTTTACTCACGAGTAATTCAGTCTGGCACTAACGACATTCAAGCGTAATTATCCAACTGATTTTAAAGTTCAAATAAATACACAGGCTTTTTACATAGTTTTCTTCCATTACCTGGTTTTACAGGCACCTATTGTTTGGCTCTAAAGGCATAGATCTACAGCAAATATCACAGAAACTTGAAACACTCAGTTCTAAGCGAACTTTCGAGCCATTGCAGCCCATCGCTGACTCTGATATTGAAAGTTTTCTGAGAAACGAAAGGGAAAACGCAATTCTATCTCTAATTGATGAAGTTAATAAAAATGTAAGTGTATTGTGTTTTTATTGTGATAATGTGAGAGTAAGCAAGCCCTATAATTTAGTAATTATGAATTTATATTCTGAAGTCCGTACCAGACAAAGTTATGGGTAGAATTCAGTAACTAATAATTTCTGGGATTTTAATTTGTAAAATAAATAATATTCTTTACATTGAATAAATAGTAACATTGGATCTACTTATAATTTGTATGACTTTAATGTGTAGTATTTATATTTGAACACAGTCATTACAAACAACTGAAGATCAAAAATGGGAACATATGCTGTCTGAATGGAATAGAGAAAAGATCAAGTTAATGAATGCAATGATAGGTCCTTCACAAAACTGGCTGGATTTAAAACGGGCACCAGAGCCTCCAAGTATTGTTGATGCACCAAAGAAGTTTGGCCATTCCATGCTTGACAATGTAGAGGCTGCGTATGCCAGGCAAGTACATCAGTACAACAAACTGGTATTCCAAGGTTCAAAATCACGGACTGCCTTGCATCAGAAGTTTATACAAGTAGCTGAAGAGTTCAATGATGTTGTGAGTATATAATTCTTTTTGGAATGCATAAAATTTTGTAATCACAGGTGCAGCACAGTGACTTTACAGCCTTGACTTAATTGATTAATTACAATGCAAGTTGAAGCCTGCATCAATTTTATTTTGCTTAATTAGCTGGTCAGTGAATTTTCAGAAGTGTTTAGATGTATTTCTATATTAAACACACAAAAGCTTTTTATGTAGCCAATATATAAGGGATGTTATGAGGCTCTGTTTCTAAACTACCAGATATCTGACATAAAAAAATATCCAAAACCAATATGAGTTTCATATAATTTTGGATTAGGGGCGGAGTCTAAATGATACATATCTTGACAGGTTTTTGTTTTGGCCGCCGACACACAAGCCGCGGGCACATGCATTGTGTATTGCTCAGTTATAACTAGTTGGTAATTGTGGGGTTATTTAACATTTAAGACATTTTGTATTTTACTTTTATAGAGGGCCTTTTTTTTTGTTAAGGCGGTAAAAACCAGGGGGTCTCGCTCACCAAATTAACCCGCGGTTTGCCGCCTCTCTGTATTTATTGGCAGACCACTGAAACTGTGTAACATTACTTCAGTGATAAGCTACAGCGGGCCTGCCTTGTAAAATATACTTAATGATATTCTTTGTTAATATGTTTCTATTTTCAGAAAGTAAAAGAAATGTGGGAGATAATTAAAACCATGGCAAACATCCCAGCTCTAGTAAGAGATGAAGATCCATTAAAGGCTAGAGGAAATCCTACTATTCAGCAATGCCTGGTTGCACAAGGAAAAAAGTATTTAGAAAAGAGGTATTTTTTTAATTATTAATTTATGGTATAACATTGGTTTTTCATCCATAGTCATATTATAAACTAGCCTTTGCCCGCGGCTTCGCCGCAGCCAAAACCAAGTCTTTAGTTATAACTCAGGTTCCCGTTACAGTAGTGGGATAAAATGTATACCAGTTTTTAAGTCTAATTAAGCTATTTATATATATTTGTAGCATTTGACATGCTTAGCACTATACATTAAACACAAAGTGAAAAATGTGAAATCGAAAATAACAGTCAGGAGCAGGATTTGAACCTGCATCTTCTGGATACCGTCCAGATGCTTTACCAATTCAGCCATCCTGACAATTGCTCCTGACTGCTAATTTCGATAACACATCATACTTAACGTCTTTGGGTGACGCCTGCGCCATCTGTCGGACGTATTTTCATACATTATACCGAAGAGAATGAAAATACGTCCGACAGATGGCGCAGGCGTCACCCAAAGACGTTAAGTATGATGTGTTATCGAAATTAGCAGTCAGGAGCAATTGTCAGGATGGCTGAATTGGTAAAGCATCTGGACGGTATCCAGAAGATGCAGGTTCAAATCCTGCTCCTGACTGTTATTTTCGATTTCACATTTTTCACTTTGTGTTTAATCTAATTAAGCTACCAAATAAAAAAAGTTGCATCAAAATCCGTTCAGTAGTTTTTGCGTGATACGCGAACAAACAAACAGACAAAAAATCTAAAAATACTTTGAAAAATCCAAAAGTGCACACCTCATAATCTTAATTTTTCACAATAAAATTGATTATTTGATAAGTAACTAATAATGTATTGGTCTTATTAAGTAGTTTTCAGTAAATCACATAGATAGCGCTAGTTTCAAAAAGTACCTATTAATGAGGTTCTCATGTCTTATACGCCATTTAGCGCTAATTTTGAGAAGTATTACTATATTAGTCTATATAAGTAGTTCTCACGAAATAAGCTATAGGCGCTGATTTTAGTGTCGAGTCGAGCGTAAATATTCACTATTTTTTGTTTATTTAATAACAATTAAACCACATCTAATCAGACCGTGAAAAGTGATAGGGTAGAGCCCTATTCGTAATTATACTGAATCGTAAAAGAAAAAAAAGACTCGATTAGTAAAGCATTTAAGTTGTTATCGTGTTAGCATACATTATCCGAACATACCTACAATACACGGACGTCCAAGACAAAACTTTTTTAAACAGTTTTTTAACTAGTTAGTAAAAACAAAAATACCAAAAATGGCATAAAAAATATCATGAGTGTTAAAAATAGTGTTTTTTCTTGATATTACGAGGGGTGATCCAAAAGTAATGATAATTGGTTACTTCAGGTCCACATAAAAATCCAAAAAAAATTTTTTTCTCTAGCCTATACACTCACTACGTCAGCCTAAAAAAATCATATAAATAGGTCAGGATTTCCGGGAGATACATTCATTTGAATACGAACTGTCGAAGAGATAACATCAACATGGAGAAAAACGAAATTAGAGCTGTGATCAAGTACCTCTGTTTGAAAAAAATGTCTACAAAAGACATACACTGTGACTTGGTGGAAACATTGGGGGACTCTGCTCCTCCATATTCTACAGTTGCACGCTGGGCCAAGGAGTTTAAGCTGGCCAGAACATCCACTGAAGATGAACATCGCGAAGGACGCCCATCTACGTCCCTCACAGAAGACAACGTGAAAAAAGTCGAAGATGTTGTGTTGGTAGATCGAAGAGTGACCATCAGGCATGTAGCTGAGGTCACAAGGATCTCATATGGAAGCGTTCAAAGAATCATTTCGAACGAGTTGCATATGAAAAAGGTCTCTGCGCGTTGGGTTCCCAGAATGTTAACCGACGAGCAAAAGAAAAACGAGTTGACATTTCGAGGGTCAATCTCGAAAAGTTCCAAGCAGATAAAGAAAATTTTTTGTTGCGTTTTGTGACTATGGACGAGACCTGGATCCACCATTTTGATCCTGAAACAAAAAAACAATCGATGACTTGGAAGCGAGCCTCCTCACCGACGCCAAAGAAATTCAAAGTCTCAAGTTCGGCGGGAAAGGTTATGGCGTCTGTTTTTTGGGACGCTAAAGGAATAATTTTGGTGGAATATTTGGAAAAGGGAGCCACTATTACAGGCTCTTACTACGCAGACCAAATAAGAAGATTACGGGAGGCCATTAAGGAAAAAAGACGCGGCAAACTGCGAGCTGGAGTGCTGTTTCACCAAGACAACACACCGGCTCACAAAGCCGCAGTTGCGATGGCTGCCATTCAAGAAACGGGATTCGAACTGGTCGAACACCCTCCCTATTCGCCAGATCTGGCTCCTAGTGACTTTTACCTCTTTCCTCGGCTCAAGGAACACCTCCGAGGCAAGAAATTTGAAGACAATAGCGAAGTTATGGCCGCTGTTGAGGCGTTTTGGGAGGGTCAAGAAAAGGAATTTTTTTCAAAGGGAATCCTGGGTTTAGAAAAAAGATGGACTAAATGTATTGATTTGTTAGGAGACTATGTAGAAAAATAAATTATTATTTTAACTTTAATTACCGTGTTTTATTTTCATTATCATTACTTTTGGATCACCCCTCGTATGTGTGTGTATATATTATTTTACAAGTGCAATATACATTGATCTATTAAAAACCCAAGATACACACTCAGCGTCAAAACCGTCCGGACAAAATAAGCGCACAATTTGAATTTGTGCCCTTATTTTAAATAGTATCGCGTCGCATCGCTCGTCGCACTGAGTACATGACAAAAATGCCAGTGGTCAGTGAAAAATTGTAAAAATTTACGTCTAGAACGTTAAAGAAAAATGGGATATTATTTTCGGTAAGTAAAAAAGTTTATTGATTTGTTTTTGTTATTTTTATGACTAAATATATTAATATGTGATTTTGATTTAATTTCTTTTAAAACTTCACTCAACAGGCCAAGTATAATACGGCAAATATCAATGACAGCTTTTTCAGTGTCAGAACATTGCATTATAACCTCATTTTATATGAGTCGTCTATACAAATGACCCTGTTCTTATTCAATGGAGTCGATTTTTTATTGTAATGTTTAATTTTTTAATTAATAAGTTTATTCATTTTTTTAGTCTGATATTTACTTTTTAAGTAATACATACATACAAATTTATATTTTAAACCGACGGACAAAAGGAAGAGAGATAATTAATTGAACGATGATTTATTTGTTTTTATATTGGTTATTATTTGTATAGGCCCATTTGGTAAAGATCATTTTTTTTTAAATGATTGTCATTTCAATCATTAATTTAAGAAGAATCTTGTTTTTGATTGTAGTTACGTACCTTATCTCATAAATATTGGGTGACTTTTGAAAGATACGAGTCTATTTTTTATTTGCATATTGTAAAAATTATATTCAGGTCTCCCCGTGACCAAATACGTTGTGGAAAATAGACATCAATCGTGAGCCAGCTAAGGCATGAAGATATTACAATTTATCGCAAAAAAATGAAGCTGAAATCTAATTCAAAAAGACAACTCTACAATAAACTTAACATATTTCAAGGAAATTAATGTACTTACTACTGCGTTGTCAATGTTTATTGTGACGCCATTCATCTACTGAGTACTACTATTAGAACTACCTACTATATTTGGAATAAAAACTAAAATTTACATTTATGAGTTTAATTTTATTTATACTCGCATTTGCCCGCGGCTTCGAGAGCTATCAAACAAACAAAAGTTGCATCAAAATCTGTTCAGTAGTTTTTGCGTAATGCGTGAACGAACAAACAGATAAATAGACAAACACACAAAAATTAAAAAAAAAATGATACGTCTAAACACGTATCATTTTACAGTCAGTTTTTCTCAAATATCTTAAATGTACAGACACAGGCCTGTTACAGCTTTATAATAGTATATGAGGAGGGATCAAAATGTAGTGAGAATGAGATAGAATATAATGACTATTGATAACTTAATAATTTATTTTTCTACATAGTCTCCGAGTCTCTCTACACACAGAGACCAGCGATTTCCAAGGCTTCAATCCCTTTCAAAAAAAAAGTTTTGTCTTGGTCCTGCAAAAAGCTCTCCACGGCATCCATCAGCTCGTTATCGTCTTCGTACCTGTTTCAAAACAGATAAGAATCGCTAGGCACCAGATCTGGTGAATAAGGGGGGTGGTCAACCAATTCGAAGCCAGCTTGCTGAATGGCAAGCATCGCAACTGCCGACCTGTGCGCGGGTGCGTTGTCGTTATGAAACAGCACGTCCCTTCGAAGTTTGCCTCTCCTTTTCTCTTTGATGGCATTCCTCAGCTTGGGAACTAAAGCTGCATAATATTGGCATGTAATAGTAGTTCCACGCTCCAGGTATTCAATCAACAATATCCGTTCTGAGTCCCAAAATATTGAGGCCATAACCTTGCCAGCCGATACCACGGCACGAAACTTCTTTGGGGTCGGTGATTATGGCCGTTTCCATTGCGAAGATTACTGTTTTGTCTCGGGATCAAAATGATGGACCCATGTTTCGTCCATTGTTACGAAACGAGACAAAAAGTTTTCAGAATCTTCTTGAAACTTGTCCAACAATATCTTCGAAATGTCAAGTCGATTTCGTTTCTGACTCGGTTAACATTCTCGGCACCCATCTTGCGGAGACTTCTCATATTCAAAGATTGTTTAAATATGGATTGAATACTTCCATATTAAATGCCCGTTTCTTGAACTAAGTATCGGATGGTAATTCTTCGATCGCTCAATACAATTTTCTCGATCTTCGCAACATTTTTTTGGGTGACTGACGTCGATGGACGGCCGCAACGATGTTCGTCTGCCGTGCTCGTTCTCCCTACTCGAAATTGAGAAGCCCACCTTGCAACAGTGGCGTACGGCGGAGCAGACTCCTAATGTTGCCTCCAAATTGCAATGAATCTCTTGCGTCGTTAACTTTTTTAAACAGAGGTATTTAATAACGGCTCGCACTTCGTTTTTCTCCATTCTCGAGAACACGTTCCGACACGAAGCAAACAAATGACTACATTCAGAAAAAACAAAAGAGAATCGAAGATTTTTTTTCTTTATTAATATTACAAATATGTATCTGAGCTATGCCTGCCAATATTTATTTCTTTTCTAACCAGGGAGTATGTCGTTCTCACTACTTTTAGATCCCTCCTCGTAGATTAATAAATATTTTACTTAAAACATATTTACGATCAGGTAAAAGTATAAATATGAGCTTGTAACACACATTTATAAATTATACAAATTGAATAAAGTAATTAAATGTTTATACATAAAATTATGCCGGCACCAAGAATAGCTCCACCCCGTCTCTTCCTATGGGAGTCGTAAAAGCCGATTAAGGGATTACCGGGGGACCGGGCAGCAGCGTTCCCCTGTGTACTAAAAACATCCACTGCGATCGCCAACCCTTCTGCCAAGCGTGACGATTGTGGTAAAACTCCCCATTTTGGGGAGGCCTATGTCCAGCAGTGGACGATGAAAGGCTGATGGATGGATGGACATAAAAATTGTAAAAAAATATTCGTCTCCACTTCATCCTTGTCCTACCGGCAATTTTCGGTCGTAAAATTTTATTGCTTTTTGCATAATGCTTTGTAAATACAACTTTAAACCATACGTGTAAGGTTGAATTTTGGAAAAAATGTATTTATATCATAACTACAACTGGCGACAGTTTTAAGTGTTACTTTTGTTCGAAACTGTGCATCTAGGGTTTTTAATAGATCAATGGCAATATATGATAAATAGAGACATTTTAAGTTTGAAAAATCAATTGTTCTGCGCGAAAAGAGAGTAGTACACACCTCAATGCTTCGCTTATGAGGCGTGCAAAAATAGTTTTGTGTTTAGACACTCTTATATAGCCTAATACAGTATTTTTTTCTCGAATATCTTAAATGTACAGACATAGCTCTGTTACAGCTTTATAATAGTATAAATTAAAGTAAATTTAAGTATTGATAGTGTATGCGACTGCTAATTATGAGGTCTTTGGTTCGATCCCCGGGTCGGGCAATGTTATGGAGCTTTTTCCTAAAAAGAAAAATTCTCAGTAGCAGCCCGGAGTTTGTAAATGTGCCCGGTAGACGTCAATAGGCTCGCCCCCTATTACGTGGGACTTAAGCTGGCGAGTCGTGGGTGTGTAAAACACCTCTGCCTACCCCTTTGGGGAATACAGGCGTGATGCTATGATGCTATGTGTATTATAGTAAAAGTGTTACACATTTGCAACTAGGGGTTTGGCTGGGCAGCGTTTGGGGATCTTGTCTTATATTTCAGTGTCTGACAACGAAGGTCTGTACGGTTGTGATGGGTGGCTTACGGGAAAGAGGCGTGGTTCCTTAATGTTGGCCTCTTAGCAAAGTTGAAAGTCAGCAGCTCTCAATCTCTCTACGTGACGGGATCCATAATCCATAGGATAGCCTCCCAATAAGGGATAATATTATATGGTCAAAGTCGCAGACAGCCGTTGGATCCAGGCGGCGTAGGAGCGTTGTGGGGCTTTCTTGGGTACGCCTATGTCCAGCAGTATACGACGAAATGCTTACGGTTGGATAGAATTGCATATGGAAATTTAAGTAAGACGTTTATAGTTATATACGTATGGAAGTATAATAATATACAATATTACAATATTCATAACAAAAATCCATTGTTAATTTATTGCACGCCTCATAAGCGAAGCGTTGGTGGGTACTACTGTCGCTTCACGAAACAACTGATTTTTGAAACTTAAAATGTCTTTATTTATCATATATTGCACTTGTAAAATAATATATACACCCATATATCAAGAAAAATCACTATTTTTAACACTCATGATATGTTTGATGCCATTTTTGATAATTAAACAAGTTAAGAAACTGTTTAAAAAAGTTCTGTCTTGGACGTCCGTGTGTCTATATGTGCGGATCCTGTATGTAGTGTTGGGTACTCAGCACGTGTGGTAGCACACTTGTAGCTACTCACTTCGACAGATTGAGTTACTCACTCTTTTTATTTTGATGTGGTAGCACACTACACAGATTAAGCTACATATTGCACAACAAGACCAAAGAACATTTGTAACTTGTAATTTAGGTCGCGCAAGCTTCGATCACTCAAGTGTATTAAAATAGAAAACTAATCACATTTTAAGCATGCCAATTGTCAATCAAAGTCGAGATTTTGAACAAATTTCGCTAAGGAAAATAATAATAAGAATCCAAAACTTTTAACATGATCAGTCGAGTCTATTTACAACTCTAAGTAAATGGGTTAGCGTTTAAGTTTAATTGCCGCCTTTTGTTTTCGATTAACGACACAGCGACGTCACATAACCTTTCTCTTTCCCTCATCTCTTACTCGCGCACGGTCGTGGCTCGCTCGCGAGCTGTGTGAGTATGAGGCGTGGTGAGGCGCTGAGCGAAGTCACCGAGTGTGTGTGCCGTGTGTTGTGCTCACAGAACACCGCAGCCTCGCCTCATTCGTGGTAGCACAGTGTGCTACTACACTTAATAAAAAGAGTGCCTCGCACGATCCTCATTTTAAGAGTGTGCTACCCATGACTACCTGTATATTTGTTACCACGATAACAACCGAAATACTTTACTAATAGAGTATTTTTTCCTCTCTTACGCTTCAGTATAATTAGGAATAGAGCCCTATCACTTTTCACGGTCTGATTCGATGTGGTTTAATTGTTATTATAAACAAAAAAAAATTGTTTGTATATGTATGGTCGATTCGATTATAACACTAAAACCAGCGCTATCTACCTTATTTAGTGAGAACTACTTCTATAGATTTTGAAATAAAACTTCGTTTACGGAATCTATCGCGTTTACTTGATTTTACTACTATCCCGACGTTTCGAATACTTTACAGCATTCATGATCACGGGTGGACTTAGATGATAGATGTCCAAGGCTGATATGTTATTTCAACGGTCTCATCTACCCACATTATATGATTTTACAAAATTTTTGGTTTATTTATTTTAACCCACCTAATATTCGCTTAGAACCAATATAGTAGTACTTAAAATTAGCGCTAGATGGCGTATAAGATATAGAACCACATTAGTACTTTTTGAAATTAGCGCTATCTATGTGAATTATTGAAAACTACTTAGTAAGACCAATACATTATTAGTTACTTATTATCTACATACTTATATTATATACACTTTTACAAATAATAAATATTATTGTGAAAAATGAAATTATAAGGCGTGCACTTTTGGATTTTCCAAAATATTTTTTGTCTATGTACTGGCTAAAATTCGAATCGGTTGGTCCAATTTGTACGGAACTGTTACTGACAGATGGCTGATTTTCTAAACTTAGGCAAATTTTATTTTGTAATAAAATTATTAGGGTTCCACACCTAAGAGAAAAACTAAATGCCATGCAGACAGAGTTGCGACTAGCAGCTAGTAGACAATACATACGAGTTTTGATAGAATTATTGTTTAGACAAGGGCAAAATTGTACGTGCACCAGGTTATATACACATTTAATGAATACCAGGTACAAACAGTATATGAGTGATGTGGTACGTGCCAACCCTGCAGCTGCAATGCGTGGTGGAGAGCCGGGAACATATCCATTAGTTCGAGGCTTTGTGGGCCTGCGTTTACAAGGACAGAATGTGCAAGTGTTAACTGATGGAGTTATTGATGAACGCCCGCTCTGGCCTATGGTTTATTATTGTTTGAGAAGTGGTGACGCTAATGCAGCTCTGCATTGTTTAAGAAAAGCTGGGTAATTATTTCTCAATTTTAGTCTTTATATATATAATTCTTCTGTATGTGTGTTAATCACTGAGCTCCTAATGGTGGGATGGATTGATGAATTATTATGTGTTTGTGTATTTCTCTAAACGAAATGGTTTATATATAAATTTTATAAAACTTTTCAGGTGATTATGATCGTGTAATTAGATTATTATTTTATTTATCTTTTCTTAATTTTTACACATTATATTATGTATAAACACAAATGTCACCCTGCACCCGCCACCGCCATTATCAAAGTTTTAAATATCGAAAAAATACTCTTGAACGCACTAGCTGGCAAATCAACATCCAGCCATGATTGCAGTGGTAGAGCTTTGTTTATCCCAGCATGAATGGTTCGATCGGAGAAGTATCACCCTCTCACAGAAGATCAGTATGAAACACAAGTACTCCTATCATTCTGTTTTTCGTATGATGAGTGAGTGCGCCGGAGGTTCAAGTCTATCTTCTCCTTATTTTACTTACAATCCTCTCATTATAATCCCTCCTATCCTCTCCTTATTATCGTTCCTCTCCACCTCCTATCACTTTCCTCGGAGATAACGATGCGCGAGTGATGCCTTTGGTGTTGCTAGCGTCTATAGGCTATGGTAAACGGTTAACATCAAGTGGGCCATATGCACGTTTGCCACCCACATAGTATAAAAAAAAAGAAGCATGCTTGCTGGGTTCACTAGTGCTATATATAATTTTAATTGACAGTGTTATGTGGAAAGGTGTTATTTTTCGATAACTGAAAGTGCTATATCATTACAACATTCTAATGAAATTTTGTAGCCGAGATCATGAAGAATTTATAGCTGCCTTAGGAGAATACATAAAGAGTCCAGAGACGCCACTTAGTGATAAACTTCAGACTGCCATAAACTTTCAGTACAGGATACAAGTTCGCAACTCTACCGACCCGTATAAAAGAGCTGTATGTGAATGTTCCATTAATAATATATGAGGAGTTTCTTTTAGAAAGGGCTTTCTTTTCATTTGTGTAGAAAAAAATTAAATAAATCCATATTCCCAATGATTTTTCAATTATATTACGGTGGTTTGTAACAGCAAATTATCTAAACTTTAATAAGTAGGAAATAAGCCATTTTGAATAGTCATGCCATATGGTGGTGGTTTAGATACTGGCTTCCCGCCTGAGTGCTGTGGGTTCGATTCCCACACAGGATAACTCATTGTGTGATCCACAAATGGTTGTTCTGAGTCTGGGTGTACTTTGTGTCCTTGAAATTGTATGTTTGTAAAGTCCCCCGCGATACAAGGATTATTCCTTAATGCAGGGTGTACGTTTTAAAAAAAAAAGAAGAGTAATGAAAGTATTGATGGCAAAGTGAATTCGTTGCCCCTGTATGTTTGCTACTGTATGAGTATTTTCTGTTTATATTTACATTCTTCTTTGCCTTGTAGAATCGTGAATGGAAGTGTGATGATAATTTTTTTTTGCCAGTCACTATATTAATCTTTCTTTCAGGTATATTGTGTGATAGGTGGTTGTGATCAAAGTGATGAACATTATGAAGTGGCACGTACAGCTGATGACTATCTGTGGCTTAAATTGTCTTTCATTAAAACTCGCAGCAATAATGAGGGAGAAACGCTCTCCTACTCTGACTTGCAGAAGATGATATTAGAAGAATATGGTGAGTTCTAATACTTACAGTACACTTTGATGTATATAATGTATTCTGATCTTTTGATACCATTACGCTGGGTTTTTATTATAACCTTAAAAGACTCGTCCTACAGCGGTATCCCACTGCATGTACTAAATAACTAAATCTTCGCGCCAGTCGAGTGTCCCACTGCTGGACAAGACCATTAGACATCTTTCTAGTAAACTCAATTCATTTTAAAAATAATCATATACCTACCATGCAGATTTGCGTCAGAGATTTCCACATAATCGTCGGATAACATTTTCTTATATATTTTGAGGTCATGATTAATATTTTCAGGTGAGACACATTATCACGCGTATGAGAAGCCCGTAGTGTACTTCCAAATGCTGACATTGACTGGACAATTTGAGCCAGCTATAGAATTTTTGTCAAGAATACCAAGGTAAAAAGATAGTAATTGATTTTTTGTTCCAAAATCATGCAATTTGTATAAATCTTTGTTTTTTTTTAGACAACTGTCTGTACTAAGGAATAATATTTGTATTGTGGGTGACTTTACAAACATAAAATTTCATGGCCACAAATTACACCCAAACCATTTGTGGATCACATAAAGAGTTATCCTCTGTGTGGGAATCGAACCCACAACACTCCGGCGGGAGGCCGGTATGTAAACCATCTGTGTAGTAAATGTGTGAAAAACATACTTAAACAATAAATAAATTCTCCCAGATATTTTTACAACCTATGGTTAGTTCTATTTAGCTAGGCTTCTGCTGTAACGACACTAAATTCATTATATTATTTACTTTTAAACATCTAAAGCTACAGCTTCAGCAGTCTTCACAGGTATTTAACTCATGACAAATAAATCTTGTGGGCTCTATGTACATACTTAATAAGAATAAGAATGTATGTGTTGTGACTGTTTCAGATTCCAAGTGCATGGTGTACATATGGCTTTGGCACTTCACGATGTTTACATGTTAGGCACCCCGCGCAACGTTCAAGCTCCATTACGTAAGTATGATTCCTATTTTGATACATACAGGTGCAAATTCAGGTGGGAGAATAGTCTCCAGAAAAGAGCTCTTGGTGTTTGGTACGAAGAAAGCTGCAAATCGCAAATTTTATAAATTAAAAATTATTGTGATTACAGTGTCTGTGGATACCGACGATCCAACTCCTCTTCGTCGCCTAAACTTGGCGCGGTTATTGATTCTGTACGTCAGGAAATTCGAATTGACAGACCCATCCGATGCCTTACAATATTACTTCTTCTTGAGGTAAGATAATGTACTTTAAATTGTTATTTTATGGATTCGTACATTACGTTATTTGTATTCGTGTTTTAACTATATATAAAAAAAAATAACTCCTGGGGCGAGGATGGTGAAAATCTTAATAATATGGATTTCTTTGAGTACGAAGTTACGAGTTGTAGTTGAGCACTAAGAAGGGATTGGCGCAAATCCGGTGCAATATGGATGTGGCATAGCCTACAATAACTGAGCCATGGCGGGGTTTATTAGTATATATATAAAGTAACAACAGACTTTTTTGAGTAACACAAAGTTTTTTTTTTAATATTACACAGTAGCTGCCTAAAAAAAAGAAAGCTCGGCCGTGTGGGGCTGGCTTTAGAATTGTCTCACCCCTCTCTACCCACGGGAGTCCTAAGAGCCGACTGAGGGAATACCGGGGGAGTGGGCAGCAGCACTCCCTCGAGTGTTAACAACAACCACTGCGATCGCCAACCCGCCTGCCAAGCGTGGCGATTACGGCATTATCCCCCATGACGGGACCGCTCCTTGTGGCGTTCTCTTGGGGAGGCCTATGTCCAGCAGTGGACGTAGAAGGGCTGATGGATGGATGGATGGAGCTGCCTAAAATATTTTATACTAAATAAAAAAGAGTTTCACTTCCGTTGATAAAATATTTTAATAAAATGTTACTCTTTCAGAAATCTTAAAGATCCCAGTGGTAAAAACTTATTTATGTGTTGCTGTACTGATCTCGCTCTTGAAAGTCGCGACTACGAACTTTTATTCGGGCGGATGGATGCTCTCACCGGGCTCCGTAGTTCTGGTCTATTAGATCAATTCAACAATCCACACATAGATAGCAAAGTGAGTTCCTGTTTTTCTTTTTACAAGCTTTTTATCAGTTGGGTTAATCTGTTGCAATGACATAAGCTTCTCTTGATCTCTAGTCCATAACATCTGCTCCTGCGGCTTGCGCGCTCAGTATGTATTAGTAGTAGTGTAGTGTATGATAACACTGTTACGTTTGCCTACTTCTATTTTTCATTGACAACTTCATATTCACAGTAAATATATTTCTTTATTTTTACAGGTCATAGCTTTAAATGTGGCTGAACAGTTAGTAAACAAAGGCCTATTTGAAGATGCCATTACCATGTATGATATTGCTGGGGTAAGTGAATTTTTTATAGTTTTCACTACTCTAGAAATATCACTCAATATATCCTATTGGAATATTTAGAAGGATGTGTTATCGAAATTAGCAGTCCCGAGCAAATGTCACGCTGGCTAAATTGGCAAACCATCTGGAACGGTTTTCCAGGAGATGCAGTAAGATACATTTCAAATCTTGTTTGTGACTATAATTGTCGATTTCACATTTTCGCACTTTGTGTTCATTGATAAGCATGTCACCCCTGCTGTAACACTCGTGTATTTGTCTTGCGAACCTCTCGCCCACTCTCTTCTCGTGGAAGAAACGTACGTCACGTAGAACACGAGAGCACACCATGTACACACTCGTTGTATCAATTGAACTTCGGATGCCCATCGCGATGGACGTGGAAAAAGCAATTGCGGCGTTTTATTATTTATATAAGTTATTGTAATTTTTTAATCATTTAGCATAAAAATAAAAACTAGACGTCACGGTACGTCTACCAGATGTGAAAACATCGAAATTATTTTGTAGAAATAAAATGATCATAACTTGACAAAGTACTCCTCAAGATGAATCAAACGAGTATAAACTCGATAGGGTTGCGTCGTTTCACTACAGAGTTACTGTGACCACCTTCCAGCTCCATCGTTGGACCCTGGATACCATCTAGAGACAAAGTACTCGTCAAGACAAATCAAACGATTCCAAACTCGATGGGGTTGCGTCGTTTCATTACAGAGTTACTGTGGCCACCTTCCAGCCCCATCATCAGACCCTAGACATCATCTAGGACTGAAGTACTAGTCAAGACATTTCAAACGTGGCCTAACTCGATGGAGTTGCGCCATTTAATTTCAAGAGTTTTGCATGGCCACCTTCCAGCTCCATCAGACCCTGGATACCATCTAAAGACAAAGTACTCATCAAGACGAATCAAACGTGTCCAAACTCGATGGGGTTGCGTAGTTTCATTATAAAGTTCCTGTGGTCACCTTCCAGTCTCATCATCAGCCCCTGGATACCATCTAGAGGCAAAGTACTCGTCAAGACAAACCATACGAGCCCAAACTCGATGGGGTTGCGCCGTTTCATTATAGAGTTCCTATGTCCACCTTCCAGCTCCATCATCATATCAGCTCCATGTCATCATAATATTGCATTATCACGCGATATACATATGCATGTAAAATTTCAGCTTAATCGAAAACCGGGAAGTGTGTCAAATTTAACTTGCAAGATTTGAACAGGACAAGTAAAATAAAAGCGTCGCCACGCTAACAGCCGATTTTACCCTCCCTCCGCATTAGATGTTTCACATCAAAAATATATTAATCCATGGCGAAAACTATTCAACAGGAATATATATTTTTTTAATCTTCCACGGGGGTATCAAAATCGTTGCTTATCCGTAACCAAGCGTCGTGTAATAGTTGCTTATCCTTGTGCCTGACATTCTTAGGATTCCATAATAGTTATTGCCTTTGGTAGGCTTCTAAAAAGCGTTAGAACACATCGTTGTCGCACGCAGAAAGCACGTCTTTACGCGAACTCAGTTGGCAGGCAACTAAGCAAATGAGTGTGTACAGGCGCGGTCTCGTTTTCATCGCGAGACTCACCGAGACCCTTTGATTCGTGCACAAAAAACCGACACTCTTCCGAGACATAGTGAGAGCCCCGAGACGAGACGAGCCTACCATGTACACACTCGCCCTCGGCCTGTCTCGTTGTGTCTTGACGAATGTGTACAGCTGCAGTCAGATGCTTATAGAATATAAAAAAATAACAAAATACGAAATAAATATTTAAGAAAAAGCTGCTATTTATGTTTTTATACTTATATGTTGGCAATAATATTAATGTGACCAATAATATGTAATAAAAAAAAACCGACAGATATTTGAGCAAAAAATATTTATTTTACATTTGTATCGTCTGAGAGAAGGTCGCAGCCTAGTGCACTTGTAAGCATCTTTCTCACGGCTGGTAATCAGAAAGGTGACCAAAAAGATATAATTATTTGTGGAGACGTGAACTGCTCCGTGCTTCGGAAGGCACATTAAGCAGTGGATCCCGGCTTTCAAATAACTTCCATTACGACACCTCCATGCAATAAAATTGTAATTCATTTTTCTTGTTTTTCGGTGAGAGCAAAAATAAGATTTAAAAAATTCTAACTTCTCAAGGTTAATCCCTACAACCTTTGAAAGTGGCGCTATCTAGTGTATTTTAGGTGCACTATTTGTATGTACTTTAAGGTTCTACAAGAAAACTCATTTTCATGGTTTTTCAGGACAATACTTAATAAAAGCGCCTATGTTACAATGACAAACATTGTATGTCTGAGTTACAACCAATATTTTTTATTAGGCTTTTTTTTTTTTGGCATCACATAATTGTAACTCTAAATTACGTTTATACTGCATGGAAATTTTGTAGTCTAACAATATTTGTCATTTTTAAAGTACAAATTATTTGTGAATAAAGAAAAAGAGATTTTTAGTAGTTTTTCTTTATTCACAAATCATTTGTACTTTAAAAAGTAGCGGAGCATGTCAATTGCTAAAAGAAATAGATCTAAAATATTTAAAAGAAATAGATCTAAAATTTAAGTGTTTTTCATGAAAATTATAACCTCTCCATAATTCTCTTGTGATAACCATGTAGTTCATAATAATTATGATGTTTGATAGTAAGAATTAAAAAACTTTGTGTTTAAGAATAAAAAAATAAATATACTTATCATTAAATTTATTAAAAATCAATACAATCAACTCGATCTTAATCCGTATTTTAGTTTTAAAACATAGTCTACAGTAGGTAAAGTTAAATTTTACGACGTGAACATCAATAACTAATGGCTCACCAAGATGGCTAAAAATTTTGACATCATACGAGTAGAATAGTAATTTAAGACTTACTTTTGCATCAAAATAACCAAATAAACAATAAACTTTAGCAACTATTAATTTTCATCATCACTGTTGTTGTCGTCGTCAGCTATTTGTGTTAAAAAAGGAGGGAGGTGAAGAAATCTAGGAGTGGTTGGTCAGCTTTCAGAATGAATAAAATAAGGTCTAAAGGTGGAGACATTCTTACGCAAACACAAGATGTGTTAAGCCGATGGAGTGAATATTTTGGAAATATGTATGCGGATGTTCAGGGTGATGCCGGCGCCACATGAAGTCTAACAGATCAGCATTCGGTACCGGTATCCTCTGATACCCCTCTCCACCCATGGGAGTCGTAAGAGCCGACTGAGGGTATACCAGGGGAGTGGGCAGCAGCACTCCTACGAGTATTAACAACATCCACTGCGATTGCCAACCCGCCTGCTAAGCGTGGCGATTACGGCACTATCCCCCATTCTTGGGGAGGCATATGTCCAGCAGTGGACGTTAAAAGGCTGATGGATGGATCCTCTGATGACATTAGTATGGATGAAGTTGAATGGGCGATTAGAAGTTTGAAAAATGGTAAGGCAGCGGGTATTGATATGGTGTCTGTTGAGATGATCAAGCTTGGAGGCTCGTGTGTCTGGGAATCCTTCCGGATGCTTCTCAATTTATGTCGGAGCTCAGGAATGGTTCCCAAGGACTGGAGAAGCGCAGTCATTGTGCCCTTGTTTAAAAACAAGGGTTCATTCACGTTATGACTGTGCAAACTACAGAGTCATAAGCTTGACTAGTTTGGCAGCTAAAGTGTATGGTAAGATATTTATATATATTTGTAGCATTTGACATGCTTAGCACTATACATTAAACACAAAGTGAAAAATGTGAAATCGAAAATAACAGTCAGGAGCAGGATTTGAACCTGCATCTTCTGGATACCGTCCAGATGCTGAATGAATTGGTAAAGCATCTGGACGGTATCCAGAAGATGCAGGTTCAAATCCTGCTCCTGACTGTTATTTTCGATTTCACATTTTTCACTTTGTGTTTAATGTATGGTAAGATTATTCAAAGGAGAATGAGGATGGTGTCTGATGAATTTTTGTGTGAGGCACAAGGAGGTTTCAGGTGTGGAAGGGGATGCATGGATCAAGTGTTTTCTCTGCGCAACATTGTGGAGAAGCATCTGGCTGTAGGCCAGAGGGTTTTCTGCAGTTTAGTGTATTTGGAGAAATTACACGGTTGTACGAAAGGAACTGGGACATTTTGCCGGAGTATGGTATTAACGGTAGACTGCTACAAGCGGTGCAGTCCAACTACATGGACTGCAGAGCTTGTGTGCGGCTGGATGATGGAATGTCACCCTGGTTTGATGTCAATATTGGCGTTAAACAGGGCTGCATTCTATCAGCCAGACTGTTTATCATATATCTGGATAAATGTCTACACAAGGCTGAATGAAATTAATGTGGGATTTCAGATGGGCGACTCAGTGGTTAGCTCTCTGCTATATGCA
The DNA here is from genome assembly GCA_948253155.1 of Leucoma salicis. Classification (NCBI taxonomy): domain Eukaryota; kingdom Metazoa; phylum Arthropoda; class Insecta; order Lepidoptera; family Erebidae; genus Leucoma; species Leucoma salicis. The sequence continues at coordinate 7,832,437 of OX411806.1, forward strand.
GACGATGCGGTTTTATTAGCGCAGTCCGCGACTGACCTGCAAACCCGAGTCGACGTAATGGCAGAAGATTGTAAGAAAAGGGGCCTATGTGTGAATGTGAGCAAAACCAAAATAATGGTTTTTGAAAGAGAAGAAGCCGGAACAGATGTTAGAGTAGCAATAGGAAATGGTGTGCTAGAACAAGTGGATGAATTTGTATATCTTGGATGTGGATTCAGTCGGGACGGAAGGTACACCACTGATGTAGAGAGAAGAGTAAATGCGGGAAATAGAGTGAACGGGGCATTGGGACAACTTCTCGGCAGTCATCACCTCAGCCAGAGGGCACGTGTCGCAATACACAACGCAGTGCTTGTCCCAACGTTATTATATGGAAGCGAGAGTTGGGTATGCAAAAAGGAGCATGAGAGTAAAATCAATGCGGAGAATCTGTGTAGTGAGGCTGACTGACCGCATTCTTAACGACGACGTAAGAGAGTGAGTAGGTATGACAGAGAGTATTGGTGTAAAGATGCGAAAGGGAATGCTCTGATGGTTCGGACATGTGGAAAGAATGCTGGACGAGCGACTGGTTAAGAAGACATACAATCAGTACAGTCGAGAGCAGTGGTCACGATGGCTGAATTGGCAAAGCATCTGGACGGTATCCAGGAGATGCAGGTTCAAATCCTGCTAGTGACTGTTATTTTCGATTTCACATTTTTCACTTTGTGTTTAATGTATATGCCTAAGCTTGTCAAATGCTAAAAAAATATATAAAAATTTCTAGATATGTTAATCTTATTGTTCTTTTTTCTTGTTCACAGAATTTGGAGAAGGTTCTAGAACTATTCTGCGTATTGCTGGCACAAGTAGTGAATAGTGGAGGTGGAGCTGGCGGTCTTCGTCAACGTTTGTCGTTGTTAGCCGAGCACGTGTCTCGAAGACTTCGTTCCTCCGAAGCGACAGCATTGCCTGCAGCATTAGTCGAAGCGTATACCAAGCTGTGCAAATTGATGACTTTCTTTGATCAGTTTCATAGTGAAAATTATGAGGGAGCTCTTGAGGTAGGTTTATTGATTTTAGATTCAGACATAATATTCTTATATTTATTAAACCTAACACTTATACTAGCTGTCGTTTGGGACTTTGTACGCGTGGACTTTAATTTATACAATCTTTTTAATGCAAGCCAAAATCTATCTACCCATAAAACTGCATTAAAAACCGTTCAGAAATTACAGCCATGTGCTCTGACAATCAGACAAACAAAAATATTAAAATTATAGTTTTGTTATTATTTTCTTATCATTTCCTCTATGTTCTTGATGCATACTTTCAATGTACAGACACGGGGGGTTATACGGAATCTCATATCTCACAATCGACATCGTATCGTCTCGCTTGTGATTGGTAGAGAAACAGACGCGTGATGTCGCAATAATCCGTTGGCCAATCACGGTGATCTCTCAATCAATTACAATGATCACGATACGATCGACATGTGAGATATGAGATTCTGCCTAATCCCCGGCTCTGGTTTACAGTTTTATATTATTCCAGTCTTTGCCCGCGGCTCTGCCGCAACCCAAAGCTAGTTTTTAGGTCCTATCTCAGGTTCCCGATATAGTAGCGGGATGAAATGCATACAAGTTTTTAAGTCTAATCGAGAGCTAATTAAATAAAAAATCCGTTCAGTAGTTTTTGCTTGATGCGCGAACGAACAGACTAAAAATCTAAAAAAAAATTGTTTTGTGTTTAGACGCCTATATAGCCTAATACAGTATGTCTTAAATGTAGGTACAGGCATAGCTCTGTTAAAGCTTTATAATAGTATAGATTATATATTATGCTTTTATATTATAAATAACATGAAATTTAATAATGAATGACGTCACTGATGTTTCAGACTCTCCGTGAATGTGAGTTAGTGCCGTTGAGTGCAAGCGAGTTGGATGCTCGAGTATCAGCTGCTCGGACCGCCCGCGGCGAATTACTTCGAAGCTTGCCGGCCGTACTACGGGCGGTGTGTACTATACTCCTGGCACAGCGACAGCGGCTGCGTACTGCCGCGCAGTCGCAGCCACTTGGTGCACAGAATAGTAAGGTGAGCGAACACACTACGACATGTCCTAACAAATATTTCACAAATAATACTCAGGCTAACAAAGGTGTAGCACTTATAGTTAATCAGCTAGCATATAGATGCTAGCTTAATTATTAGTATAGACTAATATAGTAAAGTTGAAGTTTGTTTATTTAAATAAGCACACTAATCTTTAACTAGCGAGCGCATTAGAAAATATATTTATGCATTTGATAGCCTCATTTTTGAGGAAGGCTAATAAACGTTAACGACTTTAGGTACCAATAAAAACTAATCAAATGAAGCACCTCACCATCTAACGTCATAAAATTAAAACTGCGAATACCAAGCGTTGCGGTGAAAATACTATTATAAGACAACACGAAAATATAACTGTTTATATTTATATTGTTTATGTTTATTTTGATATGTTTTATAATTATATTACGCAATGTACCTGCGTCAAATACTATCTATTTGACGCAGGTACATTGATTACAGTTATGTGGACTTAGCAACAGTATGTTTATTATAATTCTGTAAAAGTCTATTTATTTATTAGAGCAGCATTTTTCATTGGATTGGTTGTGGTACCGGGCCAAATACCAGATCGCATCATTCCCACTTTGTTTTAAAATAATAAAAGCGACGCACCACTGCGCCGTTTCGCACGTAAAATCATTTTTAATTGTAATACAATCATATTATAAGTCTTAATAAATACATACTTATAATAACAATAAATGCGGATTATATTAATTAATGTCACTAGCGGGTTGGGAGAGGGTTACGTGGTTAAAACTATATAACGAGTATTGTGCTGGTTACAAAGAGGCAGTATGAAAATTACTAGGCCATGGCAGAAAAATGTGGAAAACACTGCTGTAGAAGTATTTCTTTAAGCTTCATAAATTCGAAAAAATGAACTCGGTCCATGAAACATTAAAGATATTCATTCATTTTTATTATCATTTCCAGCAAGTTGAGTGGCTCCGAGAACAAGCTGAAGTACTGAATACATTTGCTGGTAATATTGCATACAGAATGCCCGGTGATACCTACAGTCAATTGGCTCAAATGCAGATATTGATGCATTAATGTATGACATTAAGTTTGTAATTAAATAATGTAATACTGTCTCATGTGATTTTATTTAGACATAAGTAGCATTATATACTTATAAAAAAATATATTATTAGTGATAAGGGCTGCCCTAGGCGGAAGAAATGTTTACTTTGAGGCACATATTAATAACAGTCTTCATACAGTATCAGTGTACATGATTGCAGTTTTATTATAATCTATGAATAACTTTTTTGTTTTTTATAAATGCTTGTAAGGGATAATTCTTGTATTGCAGGGGACTTTACAAACATACATTTTCACTGACACAAAGTACACCCAGACTCTGAACAACATTTGTGGATCACACAGAGTTGTACTGTGTGGGAATCGAACCCACAATGCTCGGGCGGTATCTAAACCACTGCGCCATCTGTGTAAGTCCTCTTACACACTATAATAGATTCTTTCCGCAAGCTGTCTTCTCATTTCATTTCCAATATACTGGTCATTGGCATTATCATCAGGCATCTCAGTTACTTCATTTATAATTGGCATTGGATCTGGATCTATGTATGGTTCAGGATCAGGCAAACCAGCTTGAATACATAAATTGTGTAGAACTGCACAGGCATTAATAATTTTTGCTGCTCTCTGTGGTGTATAATGCAGTGGGCGTTTGTGAAGACATTGCCATCTGCCTTTTAATTTGGCAATACACCTATCTATACATGTTTTAGTTCTGCCTTGAAAGTGATTGTATTGAGAATCTGGACTTCCTTGTAGAGCATTTGGAATGGGAGTCATTAACCATGCTCTTTGTGGATATTTATTGTCAGCTAAAAACCGTAAATTTAAATCAATTTTACATTTTGTTATGTAAAGTAAATCAAAATAAAGTAACAGGAGCATTAAGTGTACCAATGAGCCAGCTCATCTCGCCTTGTCGACTGATATTCTCTATAAATGTTCTTATATTCATCTTATTCCAAATATAAGCACTACTGGATGACCCACCAAATCTACAACATACTGCTGTAATTCTTGTGTCGGCATCACAAATCTGCAATATAATCAAATATATTGTTTCTCGAGTTGTATATTTGGTTCTTATTGAGAGCAAATTAACATATTAATACTCACAAATTGAGCATGTATAGAATAATGACCCTTTCTATCATAGAAAGCTTCTTCGTCATCTCTTGGACACACTATTTCCACGTGCGTACCATTAAGGCAGCCAATGGTTTCAGGAAAGTGATATTTCCTATAAAATCTGTTGACAAGAGTCCTGTATTAACCTTTTTCTGTATTGCCAATCATGACAGACGAGTTAGCAGCCCACAGAACAGTCCGCCGATGAATGGAACTGGCACAGCCAAGCCGTCAATTACCGTGAATAAAGTGCACATTGGACTGGGAAACATCGTAGTAGGTATTTTGTTCCAACGGCTACGTTAGGTAACTAATAATGGTGAAAAGTAATGTAGATGGGGATGGATTCCAGTTAATACGGCTTCTAATGGTGGCGATGGTACTTTGTCAAAGAAAGGTTGACCCAAAGTCGCCCGCTGCCCCAACTAATCCAGTCATTAATTGTGGGACTGGGATCATCCACGTGTTTGAACAGCAGACTTTTTAGAAACGATAAATTTCCCCCTTTATATTTCACAAGTCGTTGCCTCATCGTACAGGACCGCTTGGCTCTATTCCGGATGTGCTGTTTTGCTCCCCAATTAGCGTTTTCTCCAAATGCTTTCCGAACTGGACTTTGGGTGCTAATGACGCTAGGGGATTAATATTTGGAGATCGGGAGTAGAGGCACGTGAGGACGGGATTGAACTAAAGGGTGCAAGTATGAGAAACTATTGCAGGGATAAAATTCGATCGACTCTTGTGTAATACAGATTTCAGGCAAGAAGCAGGAGGAATAGAGGTAAAAATAAAGACCAAGAGATCGGCTATTTGACCAAATGTGTTTTTGAGGTCATGCATAAGGTCCATGTAATTTCAGCACCGGTCTTAGACGGCAGCGCGCTTCTTGAAGTTGTCGACCACTAGTTCTACCTGGGACATGGTCAATTTGGGTAGACGCAACTTCGAGAAAATGGGCAATGGTGTGCTAGAACAAGTGGATGAATTTGTATATCTTGGATGTGGATTCAGTCGGACTGGAAGGTACACCACTGATATAGAGAGAAGAGTAAATGGGGGAAATAAGAGTGAACGGAGCACTGGGACAACTTCTCGGCAGTCACCACTTCACTACAACAATACTTCATATACAATGCAGTGCTTGTCCCAACATTATAGAAGCGAGAGTTGGGTATGCAAAAAGGAGTATGAGAGTAAAATCAATGCGGTCGAAATGCAACCCCTGCGAACAATCTGTGGAGTGAGGCTGACTGACTGCATTCGTAACGAGAGCCAGTAGGTATGTAAGAGAGTAGTGGTGTAAAGATGCGAAAGGGAATGCCCGATGGTTCGGACATGTAGAAAGAATGCCCGACGAGCGACTGGTTAAGCAGATATACAATGCTAAAGTGGAAGGATGTAGGTACAGGGGGAGACCGAGAGTCACCTACCTAGACCAAATAGATCATGTATTGAAGGAAGGTGGAGTCAGAAGTCTCCGAGACCGGCGAGCGGGTATGAAGAGAATTATGAATGTTGAGGAAGTGAAAGATGTATGCAAGAATAGAGCCTCTTGGCACTCTGTTCTCTCTGCCTCACCCGCAAGGGAAATGGCGTGATGATAAGTAGTAGTAGCAACTTCGAGAAAGAGGTTCATCCAGTTCCGCCGGGCAGGGTTCAGGAGGCTGAGTACAGATCTTTTCATATAACATTCCGCAGTGTCTTGAAAATGAAAGTCTACGACCGGTATTTGTTACCAAAGATGCCATACGGAATTCTATGTTCCGTATGTCATCCGTGGTTCTCGTGTGCCATGAAAAGATTTACGTTTTCGGTACTTCTCTACGCGATAAAATCCGCAACAATGAAATACCAGCATAACTTAAGTGACTGACACAGCACGGCAGACATGGCTCGACGAACCAACAACGGATCGGGAAGAAAGGTTCTCCAGCGGCGACCATGTATATATGTATAGGACGGCGCAGGGTAAGACGGCTTACCATCGGCTTGACGAATGTCCTGAGCAAAGCCGCAGGAAAAATAGAAGGCTGATGGGTGGATGGATACACAACATGAAGGGTGTACTACTGGGGGTGCGGCCTGTTGGGTATTCATATTGTTCAAGAGAGGGTGGGTACCCGCAATGGTAATCTGCTGGCGGACCACTGGAATATCCAGTGAACCACCATTAAGCACCACATAAAGGCAGTCATTTCTTTACAATCCTAAGAAATTTTCTCAGTCGGAGAATTAACTCCCAATAATGAATATCAGCATGAAGCAACAGTATGCATTCCTACTGTTGTATTTTGTATAGTGAAAGAGTTCCACCTTCTAATCCTTTCCTTGGAGTTGACATTGTGCGAGGGATGCATCTGGTGTTACTGATGTACGGTTACCACTTGCCATCAGGTGGGCTGTAAGCTTGTTTGCCACCCGCATAGTATAACAAAGAAAACTTTTATTTATTGGGTGAGGGTTGGTGACCACATTACCATGTTAGTTAGCTTGAACAATGGGGTTTGCAGTTGGGTATACATTTTTTATTGCTTTAACAAAAACATGACAATAGAAAAAAAAGTGAGTTCCTTAAGCTGAATTCTTCACATTCTGGAGAAAGAATGTAAGTAACTTATGTATTTAGCATACCCTTTTTTAATTTGCTCTCTTTGTACAGCAGTAGTGGGAAATACAATGCAGTTGTTGAGCACAATATTCAAGCCCTCAATTACTATTTTGATGATGCGACTCACTGACTTCTGTGAAATATTTATATTGAAGTCCTTGCCAATAAATTTCTGGTGTGAACCGTTTGTTAAAAATGATAGAGTAACCAAAATCTGGAAGATTAAAATAAAAATATAGAATCTAAGATAGGTTACCAATCCAGCCGGTAAGTTCCTATTAATTTTCATGCTTTGCTATAATTATAAACAAAACAAGGACAAAAAATACCAATTCAGACATATCTATTCAATTTATTTTTTAACATAGGTTTATTTAGGTAACAGTTAGCGAAGTTTCTAACCATATAAGCTTCTCTATCTCTTTAGTTACCTATTTCACAATATAGTTTACTGAACTAACCTTTAGAGGAAAAGGGATCCCGTTAGATCTTTGCGTCTCGGGAACAAAGGATTCAAGTAGTAACAATATCTGATGGAATACAACTCTATTGACTCTACAATAGTTCAGTAGATAGGTATCCGATAAATTAATACAATTTGACAAATCTGTTAGGCCTCTTCGTGCTATTCTTTCTTTGTAGCCACTGCTTCGCAGTATTTTTAATTTTAATAATGTGTCCATGTCATATTTTAAAAGTAATTTATTTGCAGGTTATTTAACAATATAAATGATATTTTCTCTTCGTCTAAGTATTTTCTCAATATTATTATTAATTTGTAACAATTTTCCGTACTACTTAGAATAAAAACGCTTAGAACCCGAGTAGGTCCAACTCCAAACGGAGTGAAGGCATTGTAATCTTTGGAGTGAAGCACTTTCAAGAAAGGTTAAAGAATTTGTAATACCCAAAGAGTAACGTATAACCAGAAAGTATTTTTTTTTCTTGATTTATGGCTGTTGCAGGAGTATGTCCACAACTTTGCCAATGTCACGTGGCAGAGATAAACCGTCAAACGAAGGAGATTGTTCGGTGATAAGAGAAAGGCCGGTGATTATGTGTCAAACTTAACAAATTACTATGATGGATAAATACTCTGAAACAAACAACATCAACTAACTACATATCATACTAAAATCTATTATTCTAATGTACGGTGTTAAAGAAATTTATTTACAATTTAATCTTATTTACTTTTATAAATTTACAGAGAATTAAAACAAATGGAGTAAATACAAAAGGGGAACACCCTACGAGTAGGAGTACCATTATTAATTACGCATAAGTTGCCTTCATCAAAAATTTCTAAAAGGGCGCGACCAAATGTGTCATCATGACCAGAGCCCCATGAAGTGTGGTGAGCATTAAAATCACCCATCAAAATAATGGGAGGTGGAACAGATGAAATTATATATAAAATATCTGAGACTAGTGAAGGATTGGGATGAGGAATATATATAGATACAAAAGATATATTACACATATTTACAGCGACAACAATGATGTCAGGTAATACGGGTGGAAGTGAAATTTGTGAAAATGAGCAAGAACGCCTAACAAGTAAGCCAGTTCCAGCATAACCATCTGCTCTGTCGTCCCTAAGACAGGAGTAACCTGGAATCCAAAAATGAAAAAAAAACCAGACATTAACCATGTCTCAGAGACAGCAAAAACAGATGGCTGAAATTTAGTGACTAAATGAAGAAGTTCATGTTTTTTATGACGAATGCTTTTTATGTTCCACTGGAGAAGTGATGTGGGAGCCATGGTCTGAATTTAATGGTATGAACTGTAGAAGAGTCTTGGCAACGTGGGACGGTATGTTAGTATTGGATTTAGACAGTAAACTAATAACCATTGAGAGGAGAGCTTCCAGGACACTATCATCCTGGGCTAATTGGGGAAGGTTAGAACAATTAGACAGAGTTCAAAGCAGATCCATTTGATAATGATGATGATGGGGTAGCAATAATATTTTGATGTGAGACCCGATCATATGATTTCCTTAGTGGAGCACGTACACGTGGGGTGGAGAAAACGGTTTTACGATAAGATGTATGAGAAGGAGAATTTGCAGGTTGATACTGAAGAGTGGATGACTGTGATGTTTGAATAGATGAGTTTATAAATGTACCACCTCGTGTTACCTCAGCATAAGGTTTAAATGATTTAGGATGGAGGCGTGATGCTTCATAAAATGAGATATTATCATTTGTCATTAAAAACTTGATAGACTGATAGTCTACCCTGTTCAGGACAGTCTTTACTGTTGGCAAAATTCTGTCCCAAACAGTGCAAACATGAAGCAGAGGATTCATCGACTTTGCAAGTGTCTCTAGCATGGGGTTGAGCACAACGATAACACCTTGGGCTTGAACGGCATAGACTTTTGACATGGCCAAACCTACAGCAGTTGTAGCATTGAATCGTAGGATACTGATAAGATTCCACCGGGAGAAAAGTGTGAAAACAGAAGACTTTACAGGGTAACCTTTGACCCTGGAAAGTCAATACGATTGTTTGTGTAGGAGTCCAAGTTACCTTACCATCATCTATTATTTTCCTGTTCAAGCGACGAGCCTTCAGGACAGGGCCACAACCATCAGGGAGAGTGACAGCCTCCACAAACTCATCCATGGATAAATCCACGGGAACCTGGCGCACAATACCCATTTTTGTGATATTATAAGATGGAATAGAAGCAACATATTTTGCAGTAGTCAAAATAGGGTTATCTAAAAATTGATTGGCTGCTTTGGCAGTTTTAAACTGGACTGAAATCTTATTTCTCCCCTCTTTTTTAACACCATCTACACAAATGTTTTCAATTTTATTTTTGTAGAGAAACTGGCCAATCTTGATAATACGGATTACAGATCCAATCATTGGATCTGGTTCAGCTCGGGAAATATGGACGATAAATGGTCCACTGTCTATATCTGTATATTCTTTAATGCCAACAACAATTTTCGGGTGAATATATACATTTTGTATGGAAGCGACAGCTAGCTCCTGGTCTACAATGGTTTTCTTAGCGTTTTTATTTTCATTTTGGGCGTCTTGAAAACGACGCTTACCTCCTGATTGAATAGACAAACCAGTAGAAGTAGGGGCTACTTCTCCTGGTTTGGTGGTTTTTCGAATATCTGGGGGATCGGGAGGATCAGGGGGTTCTGGGTCCAGAGATCCATCCAGACTTCCTTATCCAGACTTCAAAAAATAAAAAATAAGACTCGAATGAAAAAAAACAAAAATGAACCAAATGACAATCTTACTATGAGAATTAATACATACACAACTAAAACATAAAATTATTATTTATTACACTATATACACTAAGCTAGGCAAGAGATGAGAAATTTTGAGATTTTTGAAGAGTAAAATCAAAATCAAAAATTTAAACAAATCTCACTGAAACGTGTGACAGCCTATCTGTAGTATCAATCCAAGTTCAACCAGAAAGTAATACGGGAAAGGCTAACTGAGTAACTGCGTTGCTTCTTCTGTCACTCAGTGTCCATGATATTCCTTCCTAGTCTGTGGTCCATGATAAAGTGTCATTGTAAACATCTCCCATAATTTTATTCAATTTATTAAATGACACACTGCCACAATAAGAGCCATTAAACAAGAAGGTAAGATAAGATTAAATGACTTAAAAATGACTTACTGCACCGTGAAAGGATGTCATAACGCGACTCATAACCACAATAATGATAGGAAGATTACATTTCACTCGTAAGTAGTCTTTGATAATTAATAATTTTCAGTAAAACATTCATCTAAACAGAAAACTAAATTGTAATCAAAATATTGCCAGCTTTAGAAAAAATATTTACCCTGAATCAAAAAATATCTTTTTAATTGTATTCATTTTTAGATTTCCATCAAATCCGATTATTGCTGCGTGATGGATACAAGAAATCCGACTTAGCGAAGAATGTTGGAAACCAACTAGATACACAAAAATATGTTCCGAGCATTTCGGTGACAAAGATAAGCATACTACTAAAGGATGGGGTGGTGACACTTGTATTCTTAGTCCATCACTAAACGGAAAAATGGTAATATAAGTTCCATTATCTACAGTTGCATTATTAATAAATTACAAATTTTGTTTTAAGTTCTGTGTTTCTACTTAAATATCCCGTCCTTTTTCTATACAAATCTACTGTTTATTACAATTTTCTATCAGAAAACTATATAAGAGTATCGTGATTTGGCAAAACTGGAATAGTGTGCCATTTTCCCCACTTTTTGGGGAAAAAGCTTGTATCATTGTTTGATCGTGTGTGGGGTGCCGTTGAATGTAATTACGTGACGTTTACGCACACATTAATCGTTATGTTGCTTCAAATGTTAATAAATTTTAGAGGGATAATTACTTTAGCACTGTACATAAGAATAGATATTAGTATGATATGTAGTTAGTTAATGTTGTTTGTTTCAGAGAATTTAATCATCTTAGTAATTTGTTTAATTTGACACCATATTCACTGGCCTTTCTATTATCACCGAACAATCTCCTTCGTTTGACGGTCTATCTCCGCCACGTGACATTGGCAAAGTTGTGGACATTCTCCTGCAATAGCCATAAAACAAGAAGAAGAAGATTATTATAATCCGTACTATATCTTTGCTTTTCTGGTTATAGGCTTATAGGTACGTATTACCAAAGAGTAGAATAATCTAAAAAAAGAAAGAGACCCCAATCTCGACATTTTTTGTCACCCACATTGAATGGTGTCGCCGTCTGATAGCACACCTATCCCCTAAACTACTTTTTTTTTCCGGTCGCTCGGTGTAACGAAAAGGATAGTGAGGGGGCCTCACCCACCGATTAAACCCACCATGTGCCATCTCCTCGCCCTTACTAGCGGACCACTGAAATTGGAAGAATTCTATGTTTAATAATTAGGTGTCTAATTAGTTATATTTACAATAAAGGCAATAATGCTAGCACAGAAATAAAAGTTTATGTAATTATAGATCTCCTTTATTTTACTCATCATGACGATATTTACTAAATTTTATTATATTATATTTTTTAAATGACATTGCATTCACATTATTTGTAAAATATAGGCCATGCTACATTGATATTAAACTCTAGATCCACAGTTTCGAAGAAACGAAAGGTCCAAAACTGTCGCCAGTTGTACATAAGTAGTTATAGTTATGATATAAATGCATTCTTTCCAAAATTCAACCTTACACGTATGGCTTAAAGTTGTATTTACAAAGCATTATGCAAAACGCAATAAAATTTTACGACCGAAATTTTTGGGCAGGACAAGGACGGAGTGGAGACGAATATTTTTTTATAATTTTCATGTATGAACATTTACTTAGTTTATTAAATTTGTTTAATTTATAAATGTGTTTCTAACTCATATTTATACTTTTATCTGATCGTATTAATATGCTTTTAGGTAGAATATTTATTTATATATAAATAAAATAAAACTCGTAAATATAAATTTTAGTTTTTATTCCCAATATAGTAATTCTAATATTAAGTAGTATTCCCAATATAGTTTTTATTCCCAATACAGTAATTCTAATATTAAGTAATTCTAATATTATTAGTAGTACCCAGGTCTATTCTATTCTAGATGAATGGCGTCATAATAAACATTGACAATACAGTAGTAAGTAAATCAATTTCCTTGAAATAAATGAAGCTTGTTGTGGAGTTGTCTTTTTGAATTAGATTTCAGCTTTTCTGTTGATTTTTTTGCGATATAAACTAACATCTATACATTTTTCTATAATAGCATTTATAAGACTAATTTTATGATTAAAAAGAGCAGGTTGTTGAAAGGAGTGTGTATCAATACCAGAAAATATATTTAAATTTAATGTACATTTTAAAATTAAGGAACACGAATAGGTCTTGGTTGTGTTTTTTGACCACATCCGACCAGGTAAACTTAATTTTACAATTAATGTCCTGTCTCGCTCTACACCGGTACAGTGTGTTCTGTCTGTGATCATCTATTAAAAATAGTTATGTCGGATAAAAGTGTTGAAAGTGCTATTCGCGAGTTAACTCGTACAGTGTTGAACCTACAGAATAAAGTGGTTTCATTGGAAAAGCTCGTAAATGAACAAAATAAGCTAATTAAACAATTAAGCAATGATTCGGGAGATATTAACATTAACGGCAATGTGGGTAGTTCAGCTTCCGAGTTAAATACTCGGCCAATCCGCCAAGCTCGGCTTCGGGCAACATCGGCATTCTCAGCCAATACTCGGAAGGCACGACAAGTACTTGCTATCTCAACCAACGCATCCACGAGTGCGTCAGCGATTGAGGCCCCTACTAAGAGTGTGGAGTCACCACCGCAACTCACTACTTTGGAGGACGAATCGACTAATGCGCGCCCTCATCCTACTGTGACCGAGCCGACTACTATCGAGCACGGTTGGGCAGAGGTGAAACGTCGACGCGCTCGACGATCAGTCGAGAATGTTGTTCGTGGTACAGCCGCTCCCAAGTCTACGATGTTATCAGCTGCAGAACGTAAATCGCAACTACATCTCTACTACGTGAAAGTCGGAACTACAGTGGAACAGGTGACAGAATATTTACGGACCATTTGTCCAGATGATAACTGTTCAGCCGAGGCTTTACAAGCACGAGGAGATTATGCATCGTTTAAATTAACCGTATTGAGCAAATATGTTACTAAGTATTTATCTGCTGAGAACTGGGCTGAAGACGTTCACATCAAACCGTGGCGAAATATACCAAGCCGTTCCTTTCGTGACCAAACGAGATCACAAACAGAAAATTAAGAAGATAAATATTTTTTATCAAAATGTACGAGGTTTAAGAGGTAGAATGAGAGAAATAAAATCTACACTGTGTGACTTCCCTGCATACATCGTAGCGCTAACTGAAACAAGGCTGGATGACAGTGTTTACGACTCTGAATTATTTCCCCCAGCTTACAGCGTTCTGCGTTACGACAGGACTAAAGGTGGTGGTGGTGGTGTGTTACTTGCAGTTCGTCAACCATATCAGCTCCGTCCTATCCTTTGTAACTGTGCCTCCGATGATGAGGTTATAACTGGTTTAATTGATGTTGGGAAGTACCGTTTTATATGCTGCGTTGTATACCTTCCGCCTAAAATACCAAATAGTCGGTACTACTCAATATTTAATTATATCGAACATGTTATATCACTACAAATAGCTCCTGTGGTGGTAATTGGTGACTTTAATCTTTACTCCGCCTCTGCATCTGTACGCGACCAATATAAACTTTTACTAACTTCAAGTAACTTAACTCAATACAATACTGTTACTAATGACCTTGATCGTATTCTAGATTTAGTACTTAGTTGTAAGGACCAGTTAACAGTCTCTGTCTCGGCATCCGAGGTAGGTCTTGTTGAGCCAGAGGTGCACCACCTACCGCTTGATATCATGGCATTTGTGAACAGGTTTTATACTGCTAACAATCGTTATATTCCCCCTCAACGTAATTTTAAATCTCACATAACTACACGTAATTTTAGAAAAGCGAACTATCATGAGTTATACCTACGTTTATCACGAACAGATTGGTCACCTGTTTATGATTGTTTAGATACTAATAGTGCCGTGGAGCAGATGTATAGTTTAGTGTATAGCCATTTCGAGGAGACTGTACCGTATAGCCTACCGTCATACAAAGTTCACACATATCCCTTGTGGTATAATCGTGAAGTATTATATTACTTACATTTAAAAAATAATTACCACAAGTTATACAAAACAACTTGTAGCCAAATGTATTATGCATTATTAACATATTATCGTAAGCACTTTAAATTATCACTAAATATTAATAAAGAGAATCACTTCAGTAAACTAGAAAACGATATACTACGTAATCCGAATAGCTTTTGGTCTCACATTAAACAGCATAGACATTTCAATGAACCATCGTGTTTTAGCATGAGTAACTCGCAGCAAGTGGCAAATGCATTTGCGTCGCAATTTGAAAATGTGTTTTTATCACGTCCGCCTGCATTGGATCCACTCGCGACACTAGCGGCGGCTATGAGCTCGCCCTCTTGTCCTATCGCGCCCGATGTAAGGGTTTGCGTGCAACACATTAGTAAATATGACGTTAAAAACGCACTAAAAAAACTTAAATTAAAATGGACCCAGGGACCTGATGGTATTCCACAAATTATTGTGAGGGATTGTTACCAGGTCTTTATTAATCCACTTTTTCATATATTCAATCTATCCTTAAAACATAATATTTACCCACAAGCATGGAAAACCACAAAGGTTCACCCGATACACAAAAGTGGATCCAAATCTGACATGCAAAATTATCGGGCTGTTGCAGTTCTGTCTGTGTTTGCTAAAGTAATGGAATATGTATTATATACATTAGTTTATAATCAGTTAAGGGGATGGTTCAGTGACCAACAACATGGTTTTTTACCTGGCCGTTCAACTACAACAAACCTTTTGCACATCACCTCGATTATTACGCCTGAAATCGATGCCAGAAGACAAGTACATGTAGCTTATTTTGATTTCCAAAAAGCTTTTGATCGAGTCGATAGTGACGGGTTGTTGTATAAATTAGCAACTACGGGATTCTCTAAAAATCTTATTCTATTCTTTGCGGATTACCTGACAGGACGAAAACAGTATATTACATATGAAAAAACTTTATCTTATGAATATCCAGTTAATTCTGGCATTGGACAGGGGTCCTGTGTCGGCCCTTTATTATTTTTAATATTAATCAATGATTTGCCGTTAAAGATAAAATGTAGCTCATGCCTAATGTTTGCGGACGACGTAAAGTTGGCACTTCCCATTACCACACAGTCGGATTGCAGGGTCTTACAAACTGACATCAATAACGTAGTTGAGTGGGGAACACGCAATAGTTTAGACCTTAATATTAACAAATGCGTCGTGATGTCATATAGCCGAAAACGCTCGCCAATCCTTCACAACTACCAAATATCAGACACAACAATAAGACGAGTTAATACCGTAAAAGACCTTGGTACTTGGTTCGATAGCCAACTAACATTTCATGATCACATCTCAAAAACTTGTGCGATAGCCCGTAAAAACTTAGGTTTTGTAATCCGTCAGTCGAGAGACCTTAACCTGAGACTATCAATCACTGTTTTGTATAATGCATATGTTCGCAGTATATTAGAAACAAATGCCATAATTTGGAATCCTTATACAGTGCAGTGTACTCAAAAAGTAGAGAGGGTACAAAAGTCTTTTATACGTTATTTGTACAAAAGACTATATTTTTACTACCCGCATCTG
Source organism: Leucoma salicis (assembly GCA_948253155.1). NCBI lineage: Eukaryota > Metazoa > Arthropoda > Insecta > Lepidoptera > Erebidae > Leucoma > Leucoma salicis. The sequence goes on from OX411806.1 coordinate 7,848,634, forward strand.
TACCCCTCACTGTATATTGTAGGCATGGTGGATTACAATATGTTGGCAACGCGTCGTAACACGGCCCTGGTAAGATATTTTTTTAGATTGATACGAGGGTTTACTTATAGCCCATTTTTACTAGCACAAATACATTTTAATGTACCACGCCGGTATATAGGTGCCCTACGGGAGCGACGCCGACCTCTATTGGCATCGGCCGATGCACGAACTAACATAGGTCGATTTGCACCTGTGCCCCGCGCCCTAAATTACATCAACGAGACCTTGTCCTGCGACATAACACTAGATTTGTTCTCATGCACAGAGAGAAGGTTCATGCGTGTCGTAGACCGATATATTGAGACGAAAGCCATTAGTAGCAGTATTTGTTAGCTTTACTACTTTATACCTATTAACTTTGAACTCAAAAAAGGTTCTATCTCTATTGTATAAATACAAAATAATTGTCTAATCTTATTGTGTAAGGAAAATACTGTTAACAATAAGTATGTATATAAATAAATAAATAAATAAATTAAGATTTTTACCTAATAATGACGCAAACCCTATAAATATTTAGATATTTTTATATATATTTTTAGCATTTGACATGCTTAGCACTATACATTAAACACAAAGTGAAAAATGTGAAATCGAAAATAATAAATAAATATATAAAATCATGTCAAATGCTAAAAATATATATAAAAATATCTAAATATTTATAGGGTTTGCGTCATTATTAGGTAAAAATCTTAATTGTAAAATTAAGTTTACCTGGTCGGTATAATGTATGAAAATACTTCCGACGGATGGCGCAGGCGTCACCCAAAGACGTTAGGTGTGATGTGTTATCGAAATTAGCAGTCAGGAGCAATTGTCAGGATGGCTGAATTGGTAAAGCATCTGGACGGTATCCAGGAGATGCAGGTTCAAATCCTGCTCCTGACTGTTATTTTCAATTTCACATTTTTCACTTTGTGTTTAATGTATAGTGCTAAGCATGTCAAATGCTAAAAATATATATAAAAATATCTAAATAATAATAACTAGCTTACATTATTTTACGGTATTATTGAAATGAAAATAAATGGGTTTATTTTGATGTGAAACATCTAATGTGGAGGGAGGTAAAATCGGCTGTTAGCGTGGCGGCGCTTTTATTTTACTTGTCCCTTTCAAATCTTGTAAGTTAAATTTGACACACTTCCCGGATTCCGATTGAGCTGAAACTTTACACGCATATGTATATCGCGTGACAATGCAATATTATGTCATGGAGCTGATCTGATGATGGGGCTGGAAAGTGGACATAGGAGCTCTATAATGAAACGGCGCAACCCCATCGAGTTTGGACTCGTTTGATTCATCTTGATGAGTACTTTGTCTCTAGGTGATATTCAGGGTCTGATGATGAAGCTGGAAGGTGGCCACAGTAACTCTATAATGAAACGACGCAATTCCATCGAGTTTGGACTCGTCTGATTCATCTTGATGAGTACTTTGTCTTTAGATGGTATCCAAGGTCTGATGATGGAGCTGGGAGGAGGCCATGCGAAACTCCATCGAGTTAGGGCTCGTGAGAAATGTCTTGACTAGTACTCCAGTCCTAGATGATATCCAGGGTCTGATGATGGAGCTGGAAGTTGGCCACAGTAACTTTGTAATAAAACGACGCAATCCCATCGAGTTTGGACTCGCATGAGTCGTCTTGACGAGTACTTTGCCTCTAAATGGTATCCAGGGTCTGATGACGGAGCTAGAAGGTGGCCACAGTTACTCTGTAATGAAACAACGCAACCCTATCGAGTTTATACTCGTTTGATTCGTCTTGAGGAGTACTTTGTCAAGTTATGATCATTTTATTTCTACAAAATAATGTCGATGTTTCACATCTGGTAGACGTCCCACGACGTCTAATTTTTTTATGTCCATCATATATGTCATTAAACATTTATATCCATTTTATTTTATTAGGAGTCTTCATTGAATAATTGTAATATTGTGTAATTTCCATCCATCCATCCAAATACTGAACACTGATAAAATACCTCCTTATCGTGGGTGTCACCCATATATATTTAGTGCTATTATAATTTCACTACTTAAAACTAATCACAGAAAACTTATAAATAGTAATGACAATGTTTTTAGACTATTCCATCCATTTTATTATATTACTTTGTAATCCCGATTTAATTATTAAAAAAAAACATTTGTAGAAGTTAATAATAGTTTTTCCAAACTGCAGTTTGTATACAGTGCACTATATTAAAGTAAATAATTCTACAATAACTGATGTTACCGATGGAAAATAAATTATTCTAAGAGATGAAACTTAGCGATTAGACAATTCCAAATTATTTTGGTCAGAGGCAAGTTGTGTGTATCCTGAATGAATGTTTTGTTCTGCGTGGTGACTAAGAATGCAAGTGTCACCACCCCATTCCTTCTCACGGGCGTCTTACGAAGCGACTAAGGGAAGTAAGCAATTATCACCATACAAGACTGGTGGTAGGGCTGGGTCCTAAGTAGGGGAACTCACTTGCTATCGGGGCCTGAGCGGGTTTGTACCACCATTTCCCGTGTAAGCCATGAAGCACATCTGTGTGTTTTGGTTGTAACAGGAGATAGCAGTCTTCTTTCGTTTCATATCTGTGAAATCAAATCGTGAGCAGCGGCTTGACAATACTCTCGTTATAGTTGAGTCCATGAGCTACGGTTACTATTTACCATCAGGTGGGCTGTGACTCGACTGCTACCATACACAATAAAAAAAATTGTCTCAACAATATAAAAACTGCATACATGTAAAAACACTTTTGAATTATAATGGTTGTGAAAATAATGGCTCTATCACGGTAAAATAATATTTTAGTAATAAAAGTAGTTGGTTTAATCGTCCAGCAATTGTATGGATCCTCTCCTTATCAGCCTTCTTATCCTCTCCTTATCATCCTTCTTATCCTCTCCTTATCATCCTTCCTATCCTCTCCTTATTATCCTTCCTATCCACCACCTATTCCTTTCCTTGAAGATAGCGACGCGCGAGTGATGCCTTTGGTGTTGCTAGAGTCAATAGGCTACGGTAACCGCTTACCATCGGGTTGGCTGCATGCTAGTTCGCCACCCATGTAGTACAAAAACTAAATAAAATATTGTTACATATTTGAAAAAATGAGCCCATTTATTTTACTAATTATATCAATATTTATTAAAATATTTTTGGGCACATATTTTTAATTCATCATAACCATCATATGAAAGATTTCCTGCTAAAATCCGGTTTATTGACCTCCACCAACTATATACAATGACATTAATTGTTATATTGTTGTCTTCTTAAATTATTTTTTTTAAGCATTACCAAGCATTATCTTTAATCAGACCTGCAAAAAGCAATTATTATGCCAGGACACAATCACCTTTGAACGAGGGTGTTATCATAAAACTAACTAACTTATCATCACGCCATTTTCCTTGCGGGGTAGGCAAACAGAACAGAGTGAAAGTGAGTTTTCCGTCTGAAAACTATCTGGAAAAGTGCCCCTGATGGTAAATGATGGGTCGCCCCGTCATGGGACTAAGTGGCATACGCGAAATCTGGATTTGTGCTTCTTTAAAGGAACATGAGATAAATAAAAATTTAAAGTGTTCAAATAGAGACAATGCTGCTTCAGGGATAATTATTATAATTAAAATTGGGCTCCTTTTTACTCACCATGCAAAAATAGAGAAGGCACTGTTAGTGCATTTTACTATCTGTGACGTGTCTTTCACATATTCTTATCTTTTAATAATCAAAATAATTTTTTTCTTGGCCACTTATAACTTGAAGCCAAGCATTGCTCAGGGAACTTGACTGGGTTTGGAAACACATGAAGTACATCCTCTGCAAAAATAAGTTTAGGTATAGGTTACCAGTCAGCTTAGTATTGTAAACAATCTAAGTTTAATTTTGTTGCTACCCACAACTTGGTCTACGTAAAATTTAGTTATTTTAAATGGCCTAATTTACTCCTTATAAGATGAGCTATCTGTCAGTAAGACCCATCCAAATCTCAAAAATTTGGTATTTAGCTCTATGTATGTATATACTTTCATAAGTTAGTAAAAAATTGTTATTTAACATTACGAACAGACACCTTTTATTTATTTGTTTAGATATATAGTATAATTAGCTGTTGCCCGGTGCGCTGCACTTCACCTAAAAAAATCTACGATTTTTAATACGTACAATATTTCATATCAATTCAACCTATGGTTCAAAAGATAAAAATCAGTATCACCAGCGCCACCTATCCGACACTATATTTGTCATAGTGGTAATTTCGCCCTTGTGTGCAATTTTATAAATATCGATTGAGCTAACAGTTCTCGAGTTTTAGTTGAACATACACACATACATTATCTTTTATATATATATAATCAAAACATAAACATAGCATCACGCCTGTATTCCCCGAAGGAGTAGGCAGAGGTGTAGATAAAACATCCATCATATTCATGCAATGGAGTGGTGACATTAGTCCTTTACTTTTTATGAGAAATGGGGTGGTATCATTATTCTGTTACTCTGTAAGCAAGGTGGTGATGCCATGAGCTTTTTGCCCCAAAGGAGTCTTATAATTCTAATATTATAGTACAACTCTGGCTACATGTTGCCGTGCGTGGCCGGCTTTAGAATTGTCCCACCCCTCTCCACCCATGGGAGTCGTAAGAGCCGACTGAGAGAATACCGGAGAAGTGGGCAGCAGCACTCCTTCGAGTATTAAGAACACCAACTGCGATCGCCAACCCGCCTGCCAAGCGTGGCGATTACGGCACCATCCCCATTCTTGGGGAGGCCTATGTCCAGCAGTGGACGTTAAAAGGCTGCTGGATGGATGAATAGCTAAATGGTTTGGTAAAGGATATAGCTTCGAGTTTTCGCAATAGTAAAATTTTAATAATGCCTCGTGAGACACCCGCAGTAAAGAAAAGTGTGGTTTTTAATTTGTTTTTCAGTCACTCATCATATTTAGTAACTTTACATTGTAAAAGTAATAATCACAGAAAACTAGAAAACGATACTTACTAGTTGGCGTACATACTATAGCACAATGGCTAGGTATTATAGTATAATTTATATAATATTGTATTGTAGCTCAGATTAAATACGTCCTAGACAGAGCGAAGAAAATTCTTTGACATGTATGAGCGAGAACGTACGACTAACGCCATCTACCGGCAAAGACAAATGTGATTAAGAATTTGGGATGATCGAAAGGTCAGTAGGGTAGCTCAGTGGCTTAGAGCACTTCCCCGGATTGGAAAAGATGCGTGGTTCGATTTCCGCCCCTACTAAAAATCTCTTTTTCTTTATTCACAAATAATTTGTACTTTAAAAAGTAGCGGAGCATGTCAATTGCTAAAAGAAATAGATCTAAAATACTATTATTTTATTAAATATAACTTATTATTATTTACCAGATGAGATATCGAACAGAACGGCAATTTATGGAGCAGCAATACTTACCTTGCATCAAGGCTCAAAGTCTTGGTATTTCCCTACGTGATCGAATTCTTATTACGGAGATCCGTAGAACGTGAATATCCAGCATAGCCTGCAAGGTTTGAATGCTGAAGTGGCAATGGGCAGGCCATATCGCTCGATGAGCTGACAACCGTTGGGGAAAAAGGTTTTCGAGTTGCGACCACGTATCGGACAGCGCAGCGTAATATGGCCTCCCACCAGATGGACCAAATATATGGTCGAAGCTGCAGGGAGCCGTTGGATACAGTCAGCACAAGCCCGCTAGTTCTGGTGCTCTCTTGGGGAGGCCGATGTCCAGCAGTGGACGTTTAAAGAGTGATGGTTGGATGAATAGAAGGGGTGGTAGATTTACTTTTAAATAATTATTTTGAGAAACGCTGTGATTTTCAATTAAATATTTGTTACGAAGAGTTTCTTATTTACGATCAAGTTACTGACCTCATTCTATCGTTTATTTTGCCCAAATATGGTTAAATTTTTGTCAACCTGGCAACCTGATGTTGATGAGGCATGTAGATACATTACGAATCTAATACAAGTAGCAGCCTGGAGTAATACACCGACTCAAAATGAAACGAGACCATACTTCACTAACCCACCAGATATAAGGCACAATATTCTGGACAAGCACCGTCTAAGAAGGATATGGCACCAATCACGCCACTCACTAGATAGAACAAGGCTAAACAGAGCGATAAAAGAACTTAAGGCTATCTTAAAAGAGTCTGCCGATGATATGGTGAAGAAAAACCTCGAGTCGTTGTCCCCATCTGGAATTGGCGTGCATTCACTTTGAAAAGCAACAAAAAACTTAAAACAACCATAACAATCTCATCCTCTGATTAGATCACAGAACTCTTGGGCCAGGACTGATTCAGAAAAAGCAGAGGTCTTTGCGGCACATCTAGCAGCAGTCTTTACACCAAATGAGAGTTATACCGATGAGTCTGACATTGACGAAATCCTCGACCAGGATCTACAGATAAGTCTTCCGATAACTCCAACCTCACCGAGAGAGATTGCTATAGAGATAAAGGCACTTGAATCTGGCAAAGCACCGGGATATGACCTGATCACCCCAAGCATACTAAAAAATCTATCCAGAAAGAGTATCACTTTTCTCACATGCCTATTCAACGCAATCTTTAGAACTGCCCACTTCCCAACTCTCTGGAAAATTTCCCAAATAGTGATGATTCACAAGCCAGGAAAGTCAGAACATGAACCATCATCATATCGACCAATAAGCCTAACACCCGTACTCTCTGAACTATGGGAAAGGATATTCCTTATCAGACTCAAAACAGAATTAGATTACTGCGCTGTTATTCCATCCCATCAGTTTGGCTTCCGCAAGTCTCATTCACCGGTTGAACAAGTCCATCGGGTATATCACACCATAAGGCAGAGCTTTGAGCGCAAAAAATACTGCTCAGCTGCCTTCCTCGATGTGCAGCAGGCCTTTGATCGCGTGTGGCATAGGGGGCTGCTGGCAAAGATCAAAGAAAATCTCCCACATCCGATGTTTACGCTTGTTAAATCATACCTCTCTGATCGATCCTTTCAAGTCAAACAAGGAGAAACGCGATCCAGCCTTCATTATATAGAGGCTGGTGTACCTCAAGGATCGGTCCTTGGACCAGTACTGTATAATATATTTATATCTGACTTACCTGTTGACAACGACATCACCATATGCCGATGATGCATATGATGTGGCAACATATGCCGATGACATAGCCTACTTGTCTGTCGACAATGATCCAGCTACTGCCAGCCGCAAACTTCAACAGCAACTAGACGCGATCTATAAATGGCTGCGTAAGTGGCGTATTCGTGCTAGTGCAGCAAAGTCTAGCCACATTACATTCACCATGAGGAGAGAAAACTGTCCACCTGTAAGACTTGGAGACGATATTTTGCCGCACTCCGACTGTGTTAAATACTTTGGCTTCCACCTTGATAGGCGCCTCACATGGAAATATCATATAAAACAAAAGAGACCAAGTCAACCACCTGTTCCGTTATATCTATTGGCTCATGGGAAGAAACTCTGTACTGTCGACAGACAACAAGCTTCTTATTTACAATTCAGTGTTAAATCCAGTTTGGACCTACTACCTACTCTGTTTACAACGAGTACAGAATTGCATCCTGAAGGCAATAGTTCATGCTCCTTGGTTCACAAGAAATGATGAAGTTCATGAATATTTCAACGTGCCAACAGTTGTATCTGAAATCGAGCGGTACAGGAAACAGTACATAGAGCGGCTACTTTCACACCAAAATCCACTTGTAGCAGATTTGCTGGACCAGCCTGTGGTGGTCAAGAGACTTAAACGGTCCCACTTTATTTGATTGGTAGGGGTGGCGCTGGCTACAAATGAAAACAAACAAAAAAAAACAAAAAAAAATCGCCTACTTCGTTTGGTTATTTGATTTCTATTTCGTTATTTTTTTGAACGATTATATAATCAATCAGTACGGATAACTCGCTTAAGCTCGAATAACGTGTATGATTGTCCTGAGTCTGTGAGCTATTGCCGCGCGTTGTACCTACTTATAGTTTTTTATTTTAAATTATTCGTGGTGTTGGTTTGTTGTGTCTGTTTGTTTAGTGTATTATAAAACTGTAAATAAAATTTTTGTTGTAGTATATCGTAAATAATTTTCGGTTAGATAATATCTTTAAAAGTCTACTTAAATTTAATCAAAAATGTCATTGGGTCAGTAGTTATGGCGTAAATGCATAATACACATTTGAGTGTATACAGTGTATTAGTAAGGATTGACCCAATTCAGAAGTCCACGCAGACGAAGCTGCGGACAGAATCTAAATACATATATCTTAGATCACAATTTCAATTCACTTAGTAGACAGTAATCTATTGTTAACTGCTCAACGCGCGTACATAGCTATATTAAATAACGTAACCTCAAATAGCCCACGATGTGCATACGACGATAGTTAAAAGATATCGTTAATATATTAACGATATCTTTTAACTATCGCTTTTTTACTATCTTTTAACTATCGTCGCGTAAAAAATAATTGGAGTTTTAAAAATAGCGCATCGTTATTTAACATTTTTAATAAATAGCCGTTGCGAACACTTACTTTGTGACATTAGGTTTTAGCAAGAGTGAGAGAGACACATGTATAAGTATTTTATCCTTTCCGCGTATGCGTTATTCTTTTTCTTTGTCTCAATACATTGAATAACACGTAAATATATGTAAACCCCGAATTTTTACACAAATGTTCGATTATGTCAGTTGAATCGTAACAGAAAGCATTTTGACATCATGACAAATACCAAAAACTGGCCACAGCGATAAAGACAAAATCTACTGTCTGTTTTTTGTACTAGTAAATTGTATCTTATGGTCTCGCTCATACATGTCAAATAATTTTCTTCGCTCTGTCTAGATGTATTTTAGTCTGAGATTGAATATACAGGGTTATAGCTAATTAACGCAAAACCTTTTAAAAGCGAGTTAGGTATATCAAGACTGACAACTTTTGTTCTATGACTTTTACCAAAACGTAATACATCCCAAGAAAAAAACACAATTAGTATTAGCGGGGAGTTCTATCAATTGTTAGCTCTATGTCCCATAATTAACTACGTTTCATTCATTCGATAATGGCGAAGTCGCAGTCGCTGAGTGCTACGCAATCGCCCGGCTGAGTTACGTGCAACGCTAGTAGGTACCAAGTAGCAGAAAGTTTATCAAGCCTTTTGATGTAAACCTCTAATGCGGAGGAAGGGTAAAATCGGCTGTTAGCGTGGCGACGCTTTTATTTTACTTGTCCCATTCAAATCTTGCAAGTTAAAAACTCCTGCACTATCTGCAATGAAATGACACAAGCCCATCGAGTTTGGAATCGTTTGATTCGTCTTGACTAGTACTTGGTCTCTAGATGGTATCCAGGGTCTGATGATGGAGCTGGAAGGTGGGCAAAGTAACTCTGTAATGAAATGACCCAAACCCATCGAGTTTATAATAGTTTGATTCCTCTTAAGGAATACTTTGTCAAGTTAACATCATTTTATTTCTACAAAATAATTTCAAAGGTTTCACATCTGGTAGGCGTCCCGCGACGTCTAGTTATTTTTTATTAAGGCGGGAAATAATTTACCTAACTGCACACCCCGTTGTTCGGGGCAACGAATAGGGTAGTGTGGGGCACTTACCCACTAAATAAGCCCACCGTGTGCCGTCTCTCCGCCTGTATTGGCAGGCCACTGGAACCATGTTACATTACTTCAGTGGTAAGCTTATCAACCCTAGGCCTTTACATAAGTTAGTAGGTATTTCAATGTCAAGATCTTTACCTGTCTGGGCACTGAATCCATAAATTCATAAGAAATGACAATGGAGTACCTAGTAGAAGAAAGCTAGGTAGGGTACTTACCAAATATTTAGAGAATCTCTTTTCAGGATAAACATCACTTTTGTTAATTGCTAATGGTGGCAGACGAGCCACTGTCCCCTAATTGTAAGTGGCTCATAGGCCCGAGGTTACTGTCAAGCCGCTGCCCACCATTTCATTTCTCAGCTATGAAATGAAAGAATAGATGGCTATCTCCTGCTACAGCCAAAACACTCTGACGTGCTCCATGACCGGTTACACAGAAGACGGTGGTACCTACCCGCTCGAGCCCGATAGCAAGTGAATAGTCTCACATGGTACTCAGCCCTACCACCAGTAATACAATGTATAATTGTTTACTACCCTTAGTCGCCTTGTACGACACCCGCGGGAAAGGATGGGGTGGTGACACTTGTATTCTTAGTCGGCCACCACCCGACAGACGTCAATTAATCCACACATACACAGTGAAAAACATAATTACGCGTTATTGTACAAAACCGATATGTCTGACAACATTTTAAAAGACACCTAACATAATTAATATTTTCATCATTGTGTCTGATTTGTAAAAAAACAACATTTCATCATCATCATCATCACCATCATACATCATATCATCACTACACATCTTGCACTGAGCAATAGCAAAATAAATTCTTCACAACGTACACTAGGAAACATCTAACTCATCAAGTGACCGACTTCATTAATTCATATAAGAATTAAATTAACCTAAAATAAGTAGGTAAATAACGTCGGCAAATAAAAAGCAAACCAATGCGACAATAATAGCGTCTTGTCGGCATAGTCAAAGGGGCTATACACGTGCCAACTGTTTGTAAAATCGCCACAAAATCATAAGAAAGCCGGCCTTTCGGCACTATCAAAGGATGCCGACGTCGATACTTATTATGTAGCGGTGTGGTTAAAAAGATTAAGTGCGGGTTTGATTATCTCTTGTTATAATTAGTTAAAAAAAACTCGTAAAGCTGACAAGTACATTATGATAGTTTCACAGATTGAATATGTTTTTTTTGTGTTTCTTGTTAAGTTTGTGTTGTTTTTAGTATTCCTTTATTTTACGCGTACTTAGTGCTCGTGAATACAGCAACATGTAAATGGGCCTTGGAGAAGCTCCTGGGAGTAGTAGATTTAAATCACATTAATGCACATTCTACTTATGCTGATCCCAAATCTGCCTCGAGATGCATGGTTACATTTTGAACGTTATTTTATAAGACCACGGAGGATAAGTGGTTTCATAACTACCTACATTTTTGTAAATAACTTTAAAAAAGACATATTTATATTCATTTAAGTAGGTAATTCATTATTCTATTAGCGGCGAATCGAAGTGGTAAGTAGATACTAAACTTGTTTTATTTTACCAGTGAATTCGAATGAAAGTGGCTAGCTGGAGACTAGCACAATGGCAAAATAGTAGGTTAAGTAGATAAGTTAGGCATTTAGTCGTGCGTAAATAGATGATTGATGTACCTAAGGGTTTTTATTTTTACCCATAAACGGGATTCACGAGAAAACTTTGGTATATACCTAGCTTCTTCACTTCCTTTGTAGATCGATAAATCACAAATTATGTTGACTATTTACTTACCTAAGTACTTACCTGTTTTATTGGCATAGCACAGGTCTTTTTAAGTACCTGATAATTATTATGAACTAAAACTGTCTATTTGTTGCATAAATTAGAAAGAGTGCAAAAACTTACGACAGCGGTCTGGGATAAGCAGGGCTCTATCACTACAGTATTTAGACAAGTGTTGTAAATAGGTAGGCTATCGCTAGCTGCGGATTCGCGGTCAGCTGATTTCATTGCGTTTTTTTTTTATTTGTAAGTAAAGTAAGGTGATGTAATTTTTATAAAATTATCGTCCGTCTATTTATACCTACTAACATGATGGAATGTGAATAATGCTAATAATAAAACGTTGTAAAAAATGTTTTTTTTTTCCTCTGGATCGGTTTTCTGTCATTAGTAAGTACTATCGCTTCTAAAGGTTGTCGAGAGCGTATATTCCCCTAACCAGTAATTTGTAATCAAACATTCAATCGCATCAAAAGAGGCGCACGGTTGCATAATGTGATGTGTACCTATCGCGTAGATGTTAGATACGAGTAGGTACATAGGTACCTCTTGAGTAATATTGTTCTGTGATAGGTACTCATAGGTATGTAATAAGCACGCGGAAAGACAGGTAATATGTTTGAAGATAAATAACGGCAAACTATTTTTTAATGTAGGCGTATTTAAAAAATGGAATCAGTCTATTTACAATAATTGAACTACATAGGTATATTTACAAAAAAATCACAAACCTTTTTACAAATTATAGTCTCAAATACAGGTGCCGGGGGTGGCGATGACCATGATAAACCGTTCAAAATGATCACCAGCATAACCCACACACAGTCCACATCTAAAAGTTACAAAATGTAACCCCCACTAGTTTATCAGTCTCTGTCAGTTCCTGGATCCGATGAAGGTGGAATGGATACTTTCCTTCGATATATGTATCACTGTCCATGCGAACCATTGCGACACATTGAAGCGTCGAGCTGCGTCATTGGTATTCGACGCGGGATAAGCCTCGAAAAAATCCACAATGTTGTTATGGGTAGCGACACTGTCAGAATCCGGTGGTCCGACACCAGGACCACCGGATTCTCTTCTTGGTCTGAATTGACCATAGTCGCGCAAACGCTGAGTTGCGCCTAGCATAGTTCTGTAGCTCGGTGTCGGCACATTCGGGAATAGTCTCGCGAACTCACGGCAAGCTTCAGAAACATTATCACCACACCTAGCATAGACACGTACCATTTCGGTGTATTCAATGTTAGTAGGTATAGCGATATGCCATTGTGAATCGATCGCGTCACAGGAATCACACACACGCGCGCGCACACACACACACACACACACACACACACACACACACGCGCGCGCACACACACACACACACACACACACACACACACACACACACACACACACACACACACACACAAACACGTCACAACCGGCGCACGGGCGGTGAAATTTGCGACTGTCGAAAATAGTTAAATAATTTAAATTCAAATTTGGTCAAGGAGTCAAGGACGCGCCCCCTCCCCCCGCCTACGTCCCTGCAACCCATTGGTTTGTAGATACCGACACCTCGCTTGTGTAAATACCTAAGGAGTTTATCGTGTTATAAACTTTATGAAGAATAGAAGTGTAAATTTGATATTATTTTTTTAGTATAGAAAAAAAATTGAATTAGAAAAAGTCGTAGAACAAAAGTTGTTGTCTTGATGTACCTGATTCACCTTTAAGAGGTCTGGCGTTAGTTAGCTATAACTTATAACCCTGTATACGGGAGTAATCTGCCGTTCATTGGCTCATCATAAAGATAGTAGGTATGCTATATTGCGCTATCTGGTGGTGCAGGAACAATACTAACTTAGCAGTTTAATGTCTAGAAAAGAATATAGATGGCGCTATTCTCAATAGAGATCATTAAATATTTCCAAAAAATACTTTAAAATGCAACAATTTTATAATATTAGATAACAGTTTGCAAAATCCCTATTCAAGTATGAGCTGTTATTGTGTGATCAGTCCTTATTAGAGTTCAATGGATCAGTTTGACGCAATTCCAAAAACAAAAATATTAACTAAAGCGCCATCTAGCGGCGCGCGGTATCACCGCGCTTCATACATTGTATACAGCGCCATCTAGTGACCACGGAACAAAATCTCAAAAACTGTATCCAGTGGCGTATCTATTCCCAGTATAATTATTTTAACTATGGGAGTAGTATTGTTCTGTGATTACGGCCCAGTATTTAGATAATATAACATAATTCAATTATAATAAAATTTAAGTATAATGTATTACTGAAAATTATAATTGAATGTGTAAATAACACAAATGCTCACACTAGGCTACTCCCATAAAGGAATTATATGTTATTTTACTAAAAGTCACTTCCGTTTAAAGCTGTTACTTGAGTCCGAAAAAAGGTCCTGCCCCCTGAGGCAGAATGTCATATTTCACGTGTCGACCGTACCGAGATCACTGTGATTGGTTGAGAAACCGACGCGTGATGTCACAATAATCCGTTGGCCAATCACAGTGATCGTACAAGCGAGACGATACGATCGACATGTGAGATATGAGATTCTGCCTAACCCCCCTGAGCTTATTTTAAGTCGCAACTGAAGAAGTATTAAACTCCTTTTGAAATAGATTTTGTATCGTATTTGTAGGGCGTGCGGTCTAGGAAATGCGAAGCATTCTTCTCTTAATATCTTAGCAACAGCAACAACAAGCATGTCGATATTCAGAAAATGTTAATATTAAGCATACAAGTGATTATGTTAACTATGTGAAAATCAATCCCTATTAATACTTCCAGATTAGATTAGATTCTCATCTAATTACTGTGACTATAGTTAAACCCAGATTAGCTTATATATTTATCTTTAATATCACATACTTATTATTATTATACACTTATAATAACTTATGGTATATTTGCTGGCTATTCTTGTTCAAAGTATAAAAATAATTCAGTCATGGTTCATTGCATATATCCACATATAAACTAAATTTGACTATCAACGATGCGCCACAGCTTCAACAGCAAGCAATAGTCTGCAAATGTAGAGAAATATCAAATACTTAATTATCTATGGAATCTACTTGATTTTATACTACTTCTTTGATTTTTTACCATCCCAATGTTTCGAATATTTTACAGCATTCATGGTCACAAGTGGACTGAGATGTTTAACGTCCAATGGTAAATAAATTGTTACAACAGTTTCATCTGCCCAAATTTATAATGATTTTATATAGTTTGTTGTTTTTTTAATCCACTTAATTTTTGTTCAGAAACAAGAATAGTATCAAATCTAATTTTAATTTTTAATTTCGGCAAGTGCATGAGCTATTGGATTTAAACATGCAATATGAATATGAATTCTAAGATAATATTTTTTAACTATTTAAATTTTTGTAACTTGAGCAATTTGTGAGGTAAGTACTTACTTTTCTAGCAACACATTCCTTTGCCTTTCAATATCAAGCCTGTCTTTTTCCATTTTGAGTCTTATATTATTACACCTCTTCTTCTCTAAAAGCTTTTGCTTTTCA
Organism: Leucoma salicis; assembly: GCA_948253155.1. Lineage (NCBI taxonomy): Eukaryota > Metazoa > Arthropoda > Insecta > Lepidoptera > Erebidae > Leucoma > Leucoma salicis. Next base: position 7,863,692 of record OX411806.1, read on the forward strand.
ATTCTTATTCTTTCTTCTTCTAAGTTAAGCAGTCTATCATGCACTAATCCTGCAAATTTTGATGTTTTTTCTTTTATTCAAATTCAAATACAAAAATATCTTTAGTAATTTTTAAAGATTCGCGAATTGTACACATATTTAAAGTAACATAAACGGGTCTTTTTTCGCGTATAAATTAGGTGAAATTATTAACTACCTTCTCAGACAGTGCATCCACAAAGAACAATATGGCGATTGCAATGCTATTATATTACGAAGGCATTAATACCGAAGGCGTCAATGACTAGAATACGAAAAGAAATGAATGTACTAAACAAGAATAGAAAATAAGTATCATGATCCTCGCAAAGACACCCAGATCATGCGCCTGAAAGTCGCGTCCGCGGCGGTTATCGCCGGTGGGGGAGAGCTTTGGCGGTGGCGCTTGACATCGCCAATGTATTTAACAGTCTGCTATACTGGTATCACGGTTTGCCTGCATACCAGAGCGGGCTAATGGCAGACTATCTCGAGGGCCGCAGCATCCTCTATGAGAGTTGCATAGGGGACGTTGTCAGGAGACCCGAGACGTGCGGTGTCCCACAGGGTTCGGTCCTAGAGCCACTCCTGTGGGACATAGTTTACGACTGAGTGCTGCGCTGTAAGTAGATCTGCCCGTGACCCGACTATATGACACTAACTTCTTCACAATAAGCTGTTGAGCTAGTATTGTATGAGCGAAATTAATCAATTTGATTTAGAATCTTTAAGATTTTCTCTTATTTCCAAAAGAATGATTTCTTTACACAAATTGTTACCACCTTAAATATTATTCTGTATAAAACTCCTTAGCTTTAAGGAATTCATGCATTCTAATTAAAAATTAGCTATACTCACTAACAGGTTTGCTCCTTTTCCACAAAGGTTTGGCTATATCCGGAGCTGAAGACACTTCATTTGGTCCCATACCAGCATCAGGATCGGTGCCTACCCCATTTGCAAGGCTCACCTCTATATCAGCTGCACTAAAATGCTGTGAATCTATAGGCCATTTCTGAAAAAAATAATGGTATTATTGTATTGATTGTCATCGTGTGACGCCATTGCGCCTTTATAAAGCACATATTTGTTTTATTTTCGTAATTATTAATATTACTAATAATAATTATGATTAGTACCTATTTACATACCTAATCCATCCATCCATCCATCAGCCTTTTAACGTCCACTGCTGGACATAGGCCTCCCCAAGAGAACGCCACAACGAGCGGTCCTGTGCCGACCGCATCCAACGGCTCCCCGCAGCTTTGACCAGATCATCGGTCCATCTGGTGGGGGGCCGTCCTACGCTGCACCATCCGATACATGGTCGCCACTCGAGAACCTTTCATCCCCAACGGTTATCGGTTCGTCGAGCGATGTGGCCTGCCCATTGCCACTTCAGCATGGCAACCCGGCGGGAATTGTCGGTCACTCTCGTTCTCCTACGGATCTCCGTATTACGGATTCGATCACGTAGGGAAATACCAAGCATAGCCCGCTCCATGGCCCGCTGAGCGACTTTGAGCCTTGATATGAGGCCAACATTCTGACCACGTCTCTGTTCCGTATGTCATCACTGGTAACACACACTGGTCGTAGACCTTCGTTTTCAGACCCTGCGGAATATTGGACGAGAAGATCTTCCTTAGCTTTTCGAACGCTGCCAAGCCGAGTTGGATTCGTCGATTGACCTCTTTCTCGAAGTTGTGACTACCTAACTGGACTGTTTGTCCCAGGTAGACATAATGGTCGACAACTTCGAGAAGCGCACTCCCGACTAGGACCGGTGCTGAAATGACATGGACATTAGACATGACTTTCGTCTTGTCCATGTTCATTTTGAGACCCACTAGTCGGGAAACCCTGCTGAGATCATTGAGCATGGTGCCAAGGTCCTCCAGAGATTCTGCCATGACTACGATGTCGTCGGCATATCGAAGGTGAGTGATGTATTCGCCATTGATGTTGATGCCGAATCCGGTCCAGTCCAAAAGCTTGAAGACGTCTTCCAATGCAGCGGTGAAGAGTTTCGGGGACATAACGTCTCCCTGTCTAACACCTCTCTGCAGTTGGATCGGTCCCGTACTCTTGTCCTGAACACGGACTGACATGGTGGCGATTCTATACAAGCACTTCAGCACTTCGATGTACCGATTGTCAATTTGGCACCGCTGAAGGGACTGCAGCACCGCCCAAGTTTCGATCGAATCGAAGGCTTTCTCATAGTCCACAAACAGTACATACCTAATAGTCTCAGTTTATTTTATTAAGAAAACATAAGCTATGACAATTTATATTTTTTTTTTACAAACATAGGTACAGACTGCCGTGTGGGGCCGGCTTTAGAATTGTCCCACCCCTCTCTATCCACGGGAGTCGTAAGAGCAGACTGAGGGAATACCGGGGGAGTGAGCAGCAGCACTCCCTCGAGTATTAACAACATCCACTGCGATCGCCAACCCACCTGCCAAGCGTGGCGATTACGGCATTATTCCCCATGACAAGCACACAACATAAAATGGCCCCAGTCACGGCAGCTCCGCTATTCCGTGGCCTAACTGTAGCGGGTCCAGTAACGGCGGAGCAGAGGGAGCGAAGAATCTCCGGTCGCGGATATGCTAGCACAAACAACGACCTCTGGCCCTGGTAACGCTCAGCGTTCGGACACTTCGGACCGACGAGAGAATCACCGAGCTGGAAGAGGAATTGAGCAAAATCCGCTGGGGCATTATAGGGTTGTCAGAAGTCCTAAGAGAGGGTGAGGGCACGACAATCCTCCAGTCCGGGAACTTGCTCTTCCACCGGGAGGGCAACCATCAGTCCTAAGGTGTCGGGTTTATCGTTCGCAGGTCTTTCGTAGGCAACGTGGAGAGGATTGAGTGTGTCGAGTAGGGTAGCGTACCTTATACTCAGAATAACCAAATGGTATTCGTTGAAGGTCATAAAGGTTTACGCACCGACCTCGACACACTCCGACGACGAGGTGGAGGCCCTATATGAGGATACCTCGAAGGCCATCTACTCGTCTAAAACCTACTTCACGGTGGTTATGGGAGACTTTAAAGCGAAACTAGGCAAAAGGACAGACGATGAGCTGAAAGTGGGGCACTATGGTTTCGGGCAGAGGAATCACAGGGGCCAGATGCTGGCTGATTTTCTGGAGAAGGAAGGCCTCTACATTATGAATTCCTTCTTCAGGAAGCAGCCCCAGCGGAAATGGACCTGGATCAGCCCTGATGGTTCAGCAAAAAACGAGATTGACTTCATCTTGTCGAACAAACGACACATATTCAATGATGTCTCAGTGATCAGCAGGATTAAAACTGGGAGTGATCACCGACTAGTCAGGGGCATCTTGAATATTAGCACGAAAGTCGAGAGGTCACGGTTGATGAAGTCTACGCTCCGACCAACACCTGCCCAATACCAGAACCCCGAGAGCTTTCAGCTCAAACTACAAAATCGCTTCCAATGTCTAGATGGGTGCGAATCAGCGAGCGATTTGAACAGCAGGTTCGTGCAAACTGTCCAAGCGGTCGGGTCGACCTACTTCAAGGCCCGTCGCGTTAGTAGGACTCGTGAACTCTCGGACCATACTCTTAAGCTCATGGAAAGGAGAAAAGAAATGACAGTCCAGTCTACAGCCGATTGGTCCTGCCTGAGGCGGTTAAACAGACCGATCTTCAAGGCCATGCGACATGATATTCGCCAATTTAATGCTATCCGCATTAAATAGGCGATAGAGCGGAACAAGGCTCGAAAGTGTTCGCAAGATCTGTCTGTCGGCCAAAGCCAGTTGACTAGGCTGAGGACCAATGACGGCACTGTCATTTCATCCCGAGATGAGATCTTGAAAGAGGTCCACCAGTTCTATGGACAGTTGTACAGATCCCAGAGTCCTGTTGTCAGCTTGGTCCAAGATCCCAGATCCAAGCTAACTCGGACTTTACTGAAGATATCCCGGACGTCAGCCTGTACGAGATCAGAATGGCCCTCAAACAACTAAAGAACGGAAAGGCACCAAAAAGACAGACCGGAAGACGACGGAATCACCACGGAGCTTCTCAGAGCAGGCGGAAAGCCGGTCTTAAAAGCTCTTCAGAGGCTGTTCAATTCTGTCGTTCTCGGGGGCGACGATCCAGAGTCGTGGACCAGAAGCGTGGTGGTACTGTTCTTCAAAAAAGATGACAGAACCCTTTTGAAGAACTATAGACACATCTCGCTCTTGAGCCACGTCTATAAATTGTTTTCGAGGGTCATTACAAATCTACTCACGCGCAGGCTTGACGACTTCCAGCCTCCCGAACAAGCCGGTTTCCGAAAAGGCTATAGTACCATAGACCACATCTATACGCTACGCCAGATTATACAGAAAACCGAGGGATATAATCGGCCTCTTTGTCTAGCGTTTGTGGACTATGAGAAAGCCTTCGATTCGATCGAAACTAGGGCGGTGCTGCAGTCCCTTGGGCGGTGCCAAATTGACTATCGGTATATCGAAGTGCTGAAGTGCTTGTATAGAAACGCCACCATATCAGTCCGTGTTCGGCACAGGAGTGCGAAACCGATTCAACTGCAGAGAGGTGTTAGACAGGGAGACGTTATGTCCCCGAAACTCTTCACCGCTGCATTGGAAGATGTCTTCAAGCTCTTGAACTGGACCGGATTCGGCATCAACATCAATGGCGAATACATCACTCACCTTCGATATGCCGACGACATCGTAGTCATGGCAGAATCGCCTGAGGACCTTGGCACCATGTTCAATGATCTCAGCAGGGTTTCCCGACTAGTGGGTCTCAAAATGAACATGGACAAGACGAAAGTCATGTCTAATGTCCATGTCATTTCAGCACCGGTCCTAGTCGGGAGTGCGTTTCTCGAAGTTGTCAACCACTATGTCTACCAGTGTGGGACAAACAGTCCAGTTAGGTAGGCACAACTTCGAGAAAGAGGTTAATCGACGAATCCAACTCGGCTGGGCAGCATTCGGGAAGCTAAGGACGATCTTCTCGTCCAATATTTCGCAATGTCTGAAAACGAAGGTGTACGACCAGTGTGTGTTACCAGTGATGACATACGGAACAGAGACTTGGTCTCTGAATGTTGGCCTCGTTTTAATGCTCAAAGTCGCTCAGCGGGCCATGGAGCGGGCTATGCTTGGTATTTCCCTACGTGATCGAATCCGTAATACGGAGATCCGTAGGAGAACGAGAGTGACCGACACAGCTCGCAGGGTTGCCATGCTGAAGTGGCAATGGGCAGGTCACATCGCTCGACGAAGCGACAACCGCTGGGGAAGAAAGGTTCTCCAGTGGCGACCGCGTATCAGACAGCGCAGCTTAGCTTCCCACCAGGTGGACCGACGATCTGGTCAAAGCCACGAGGAGCCGTTGGAAGCGGTCAGCACAGGACCGCTCGTTGTGGCGTTCTCTTGGGGAGGCCTATGTCCAGAAGTGGACGTTGAAAGGCTGATGGATGGATGGAGGTACAGACATAGAGTCATGCCAATTTCCCAGAGAGGTAGGCAGAGACAATGGTTTATCACTTATCATAAAAAAGCCATCAGTTGCCCACTTTTACTTCACTTACCGGTTCAAACACATCAGTAGGAGTCTAGCACCGAAATCGCATGTAAATACCAATTATTTTTTGCTTTTTAGTTCCAGGATGTTTTTTGAAGGCAGTATTCTCTTTAGTAACTTTTAAAGATTCGCGAATTGTACACATATTTAAAGTAGCATAAACGGGTCTTTTTTCGCGTATAAAATAGTGGTCACGGGACCACGGCTGCTGCAACGCAGTTGAAACGTCGGGTAAAAGGTAGTTAATAATTTCACCTATTTTATACGCGAAAAAAGACCCGTTTATGCTACTTTAAATAAGTATTCTCTTTTTTAAAAATCATTTGTTTTTTGCGTTTTAATGTTTTTTTTATATAATAGGTGCGTAGGTTAGAGTATGTGGCACATGACGGGGAGGCCTTCCTTGGAAGCATCTAGTATGAGAAAGCATCGAGCACAGGAGTCTTAAAATGACAAAGATGAGTGCCAATAGATTAGCACAATAGAGATAAAAATAGAGCACAGCGTCTCGTTGAGTCTTGCGAAGACCGTGATGAAAGGCTTTATATATAATATGGGTACGCCAACGAAACACTCTGCTCCAATGAAACAGCAAAGTTTTAAAGAAAAAAAAATATCATAGATGAATACAATTTTTTAGATATATTTTGTTGATTTTTTTAAAACCGCTCCACCGATTTTGATAAATTTTTAATGGGACAATTTCAGAATAAATCCTTCCAAAAAAAAAGAGCAATCCTTCTTAAAAGAGATATTGACAAATGCAGCCCTAGATGTCGCAAGTGGCAATTTTAGATGTATTCAGTTGCTGTTGTATATATAGAACCACAATATTGCTTTTTTGTAAGGAAACTAGCGATGTCTTTTTGTTTTCTTAAATTGTTTTTGTTTACAGTTTAATAAATTATTCAATTTTACATGTTTATATGTATTATATGCACTTATGCAGGTATATATGTAAACTCATGGATTGTTGTACTTACTAATTGCCAGATGGCGCCTTGCAAAATGACAGAGGTAGATTAATTTAGAAGTACTTCTTAAAATTAGCGCTAGATGGCGTATAAGACATGAAACACACATTAGTACTTTTTGAAATTAGCGCTATCTATGTGATTTATTAAAACCAATACATTATTAGTTACTTATTAAATAATCAATTTTATTGTGAAAAATGAAGATTATGAGGCGTGCAGTTTTGGATTTTCCAAAGTATTTAGATATTAACGTATAAAAATCGTAATTTTTATCACTGACTGACCTATAGATCAAAACTCTAGCCCAGTTCCAGATGACCTAGAAAGTTTATGATAATTTTTCAATTAATTGATTCTATTAGGAACACTTATAGTGCCTGTAATAATGTATGTAAGAATCAGCTAGAATTTATAGTGCCTGTAATGTAAAAATCAGCAATCAAAATTGATGACAGCTGGTTTTTGTGTGGCTTTAAAATCCACATACGGGTAGGTCTTCAAGTTTTCAAAGGTACAAGAAAATATAGAATATAACACAAAAACGACAATTATACCCCGTATATTAGAACTAGCTAAGTCAGACCTTAGGCATCAATATATAATCCTAAGTTATAAGAACAAATTAATAAAGTTGTTATAAAATATTTTATGTTGTTATAAACAAATTTCAGGACTGACCATAGAGCTACCACCACCACCGAAGGAATGTAACATAGTTCCAGTGGCCCGCTAATAAAGGCGGAGAGACGGCACACGGCGGGATTCTTTAGTGGGTGAAAGCCGCAAACTACCCTGTTCGTTGTCGCGAACGACAGGGTTGCGGTTAGGAACATTTTTTCCCGCTTTAACAAAAAAAATAATAGGACTGACCATAGAACTTAGCACCCATTTAGATCTCACTCCTTTTGTCACTGAAGTCAACAAACAAGGCATATAATATTGAACTTGGCTCTCGTTTCACATTTATGTTTTTGATGGGATAGTTTGTTACTTGACTGTATTATATTAGATGAATTTTATCCTTGAGAAAATATTAGGTTCGAATGGGATTATTAAAAAATGAACTAGAGGATGTAACCACTTGATATTTGATATAGATGTGTCCTACAGAAAACTAGCTTTTGCATGCAGCAGAGTCATGGACAGAAGCTAGTACTTAGTATAATTTAAGTATTGTAGTTATTAGTCATGATTACATTACCAGATTATTTACAGATAGGTCAGCACTGCTTATTTCATCACTGGATCCTCGAGTACTTTGAGCTGGGGCCTAAAATATAGACAGAATTTTATTATATCATCATCAGCACTAAGGGACTGGTGGACAAAAATGACAAATTGAAGTGACTATGTGAATAGATGTTTTTTTTTTCACAACCAATCTGTCCCACTGTTAGGCATAGGTTAGCCCATAGCCATAATCCATCACGCTGGCTCACTGCAGGTTGGCAGACTTTACAAGCTGGCGAGAAAATCTCTCAGGCTTGCTTTCCTCAGAATGTTTTCCTTTACCAAGCAGTGATGATTTGTCAAGAAATAATGCATAATTTTGAAAAACAACACATATTATGTACCTTTTGTGGTCCCAGCCTCAGACAGAGGATCAAACTCTATACCAAAGTCTGTAGTTTTACCACTAGGCTACCACTGCAAGGATGTTTACAAACAACTGTCTCACCATAACATTTGTATCGGCCGATGTCTCTGGTACACCAGACAGTCCAAACACAGAAGTGTTTGTGCATATAAGTCTCAATATTTTTTCCTCAGACTCTGTAAGTTGAGTATTAATATTACAGCCAGGTGTAAATCTATTTTTTCTTATCTTGAATGCCTTTTTCTTGACATTTGATTTCCAGTCTCTCCAAGTCTGAAAAATAACATTTTGTGAAAGCAAAGTAAAATTTGTATTTTGTACTTGCTAACCTCAATAAAAAAATGTACATCTTTGTTAGCTGTCCATAACTAGTATGCTAACATGTCATAGAAGCATAATGCTCAAATAAAACATACGACTCTGTATGCCACATTGTCAAATGCGAGATTTCACATTGCCAATTTAATCCCGTAGATGGATAAATACTACTATCATCATATGCATGACCTAGTTAGCTGTCTTCGCTTCATATCAAGATAGCTGCAAGGTCTACCATTATCCAAATAATATAAATTTATTTACTTATTTGGATAATGCTAGCCCAAACAGAAACATTGTGCCGTAATCACAGCACTTGGGAGGCGAGTTGGCGATCGCAGTGGATGTTGTTAATACTTGAGGGAGTGCTGCTGCCCACTCCCCGGTATTCCCTCAGTCGGCTCTTACGACTCCCATGGGTGGAGAGGGGTGGGACAATTCTAAAGCCGGCCCCACACGGCTAATTATTGCCGTTTACCGGGCACATTTCCAAACTCTGGGCTGCTACAGAGAATTTTTCTTTTTACGAACACACCCACTAACACTGCCTGACCCGGGAATCAAACCCATCAGAATCATGATCAGCAGTCGCTTACACTACTGCTACAGTTTGAATAACAAAAAAAATACCTGTTGCCATTTATCAGGAGTTTTAATCGCACCTGACCCGAAACCAGAATTGGCGTTTAACTTTTCCGTAATTTTGATCCACGCGTTAGTTTGCCGAATCTTTCCTTTTATTCCAGTAAATTTTCCGATAGCTAATTCCTTATCTTCTTCAAGAAAATGCAGAAGCATATTCAGTTGTTCTGGACTCGCTTTTCGTCTCTCCATTTGAATAGTCATATAATAATAGATTTTAATACATGTTCATATTATATTTATTTTATTCAAAGCTAAAAAAAACAATAAAAATCTCATTTTCATAATCATAATCATTTATCTTTTTTTTGTTTGTTTGTTTAAGGCATTGGAAGAACCATCAGCCTAACAGTAACATAAACATCGTTATTCTCTCATCACACGTAAGTTTAGTTCATAAAACAAGTCATAGTCGAAGTCAGTCATATAAAATAAGTCAGTCAAGTCAAAGTCCCACTCCAGTAAGACGATGGCGATCTTACTGAAGCTTCTATGGAGTTTTGGAGACAACAGGAAAAAACACGTTATGTCGCATTACATCACTTGCCAACACTTATGCACATACACAAATAGTTATTAAGCAAAAGGCCACCACTTTTACACATTAATACTTGAAAAAACACAAGTTTAGGAAAATAATGCAGAGCGACAACATGATCTTCTTCGTGTTCCCGCCAAAACTCCTAATCATTTATCATAATATTCCACAGACTACTACTACTATCTCTTTGACTACTATACTACTTTAATATTTATATCTAAAGATGTAACAGATATATATATATATATATATATATATATATTCATATGCATTATGATATTAGTGATATTGGATGTATGCTACAGAATACCATTATTAAAACAAGTAAAAGTATTAAACAGATATTAATGTGAATATAATAATAGTTAGATATTATTCTGAAACGAATAGCACAAACTAACTGATACTGATATGCATATATGATATTATGATATACAGCATATCTCTATATCCTCTGTATTAAATATTAGTGATATTCATATATTAAACACAAAGTGAAAAATGTGAAATCGAAAATAATCCCTGCTCGTGACTGTTATTTTGCTAAGCATGGCAAATGCTAAAAATATATATAAAAATATCTAAATATTCATATATTAGTTTACATATTATGATATTACTTGAAGAATATATTAAATAGCTTATATTGACAAATATCGGTATTAACCCATCTTTATTCATATCCAATCTCACAGACTAGTAGTGTAGTGTACAAAGTTCGGCAGACTAAGTACTAGACAGAGCAAAGAAAATTCTTTGACATGTATGAGCGAGAACACAAGATAAAATTTACTGGTGCAAAAAACAGACAAAGACATAGATTTTTGTCTTTGTCTCCGTGGCCAGTTTTCGGTATTGTCACAATGTCAAAATGCTTTGTCTGTCACGATCCAACTGACATAATCGAACATTTTGTATAAAAATTCGGGTTTTAAAATTTAATGTTAATTTGTGTAAGTACCTACTAACATTTTAGTGATTCTAAAATATGGCACTATTTGTTTTTGGGAATGTGCTCATCAATTTGGATATAATTTGAAGTAGGGGAAGTACCTCAGACTATCTAGAGAGAGCGAAGAAAATTCTTTGACATGTATGAGCGAGAACACAAGATACAATTTACTGGTGCAAAAACAGAAAAAGCCATAGATTTTTGTCATTGTCGCCGTGGCCAGTTTTCAGTATTGTCACGATGTCAAAATGCTTTGTCTGTCACGATTCAACTGACATAATCGAACATTTGTATAAAAATTCGGGTATTACATTATATTTACGTGTTAAATAAGTGTTTTGAGAAAAAGACTACGTGATAATAGTGCTTGTAAAATAGTGTACTATGCTACAAAAGCTACAGCGAACGAAAAAATACAGGTATAACATTTCATTCATATGTAGTCGAAAATGAAATAATTTAATGATTGAATGCTATAAAGTGATATAAAATGGGTTTTTTTTACTCGAAATTAATAATTGCTACTAAGATACACTCGCAAAACACGCTTTCTAGCTAAATTTCTATTACTTTGAATTGTTTCGGTGCTGCCTTATTGCGAATTTAATTTGCCCAGTTTTCACTTTACTAATTAATTTATATGTCATTTATGAGATGATGATAAAAAATTACCATTTTAGGTTTTCCTCTAATCCAGATGCGAGATAGAAAAGGGTGGATGCTACGGGAAAACGAACTTCACGAATTCAGAGAAACTAATTTGCTCTCTCTTGTAACACCTGTCTGGGATTTAAGGGTTTCAAAATAAAACCCAGGAGTAAAACAAAATTAAATAAGATATATTCACACCCTAAATGGTAGGTGGCAACACAAATTTATAAGGTCGTGGTATTCGTCCTATAGCTAACTTCACCACTTATAGTACTCTCTCTCCCGTGGGACCGGCCATGAAGCACATCGTTGCGTTTTGGTCGTAGCAGGAGATAGCCGTTTATTCTTTCATTATATATCGGTGAAATGAAATGGTGAGCAGCGGCTTGTCAATACTCTCAGTATAGTTGAGTCCATGAGCGACGGTTGACATTTACCATCAGATAGGCCGTGGATCGTCTGCCACTAAATGCAATAAAAAAAAGTTCTTATTCAATTAATTAAATCAGCGCTGGAAGGATGATAATTCTTTATTTATTTGACCCAGAAAAGAAAGAAAAGAAAATTTAATTGTATTCTTGTGTACTATTATTTTATTAAATATAACTTATTACTATTTACCAGACGAGATATAGAACAGAACGGCAATATATGGAGAAGCAATACTTATCTTGCATCAAGGCTCAAAGTCTTGGTGTTTCTCTACGTGATCGAATTCTTATTAGGGATACGGAGGTAGAACGTGAATATCCGACATAGCCCGCCGAGTTTACATGCTGAAGTGGCAGCGGGCAGGCCATATCACTCGACGAACTGATAACCATTGGGGAAAAAGGTTCTCGAGTGGAGACCACGTATCGGACAGCGCAGCGTAGCATGCCCTCCCACCAGATGGACCAAATATATGGTCAAAGCGGCAGGGAGCCGTAGGATGCAGTCAGCACAAGCCTGCTAGTTCTGGTATTCTCTTTGGGGAGGCCAATGTCCAACAGTGGACGTTTAAAGACTAATGGTTGGATGAATAGAAGGGGTGGCAGATTTACTTTTAAATAATCATTTTGATAAACGTAGCGATTTTCAATAAAATATTTGTTACGTAGAGTTTCTTATTTACGACCTAGTTACAGACCTCATTCTATCGTTTAATTTGCCCAAATATGGTTAAATATTTGTCAACCTGGCAACATTTAAAAAAAATATTGCAGTTTCGAGTGCGGCCACGCCGGGGCTCCGTCTAGTAGTTAATAGTCTGAGGCTCGGACCAATGAACTTAGTCTATGGTACAAAGAGTATATACTAAAGAGTAGTGTATGGTAGTGTAATAAACTAAAGTCACAGAACAATTTATACCAAACTTAGATAAAGGATTTTATCTAAGATACCAAAGGACGATTGAGCTGTATATAGGAGGAGGCACCCTAATTTTGATATACTTAGGAAAAGTGACTTACTTCGGCTGTCGTCCGCCATCTTATCCGCGTATCTTAATAGTTACGATCACAGCGTAATTTGGGTGTGTTCCGATATACACTGCGAGCACTGTAAGGTGTGATGTCAATTTAGTTTACTGCGAAGTCGTCCTTTTGTAGTTAGCTATACTGGTTACTGTTTATAATGGAATGCAGTCCAGTATACTGATCTGTCATTACTGTCATTTCATAATAAGTTTTGGTTTTACACTGTAATAAACACAATTTCTTTACATTTTCCATGTTTGGGTATCTTTGCTTTACAATATTCAATAATAATAATAATATTCAATAGTGCAAGTTGTTATATTTATGGAAGCTGTTGATCACGTGATATTATCACAGTACTCGCAGTGTATATCGGAACAAAGCTTTTATCTGTTGTATGTCAGCTGACAATTAGGGATGCAGGAAGAACCAACAACTATCGATATATCGATGTTTTAAAAAATATTGGTATATTAAATATCCTTTATTTAAAAAATATTTAATTTGCGCTATTTAGGTTCCAACCTAGCATCCACCACTAATAATTTATGATATTTATTCGTCACAAATTTTCATATAGTCCCACTATGGAAGCCATCCATTTATTAATTTTGTGTGCTCGGATGAAGTGATGAGCAGTGGCTTAGCAGCTTAGTATTAAATATTCGTTTTTATTAATTTATCTAATCGATTAATCATTTGAATTGTATTTTGGTGGTTGAAATGGAGACTTTGTAAATAAATGTATTATGTCCGTTGCCGGAATAAAGTACTCACAGGATTGAACACCAAGCAGTTTAATACACAAAGCACAAAACAAGCACACAGTTATATAGAAGGAGAAGAACAGTTAGCGATAGTTTACTTAAGCACAGGAAGATTACAGTATAGCACAACTAGCACAAGCAAGCTTTTACATATAAATCGCGGCGAACAGTATACGATACGTATGCGCGTAGCAGATACAACCGACACGGGCTTCCGCGGCAAAGGGTAGGCTGCGACTGAGGAATGCGCTTGCGGCCTCACGCATCGTTCGGTCGATGCGTCGCGCGGACTAACCTGCTGTCGTTTCTCGTTTCCATTACACGACACGGCAAGCGGATGCGCTCACGGCAAGTAATAAATAAGTTCACCACATCACTCCCCCCGAGAGACCGTGTTACACGGGCGATAGTAATCCGGGAATCGAACTACGCGCCCATAACGAGTAGTTTTCTTCTCGGTATTTCCTGGAGAAGAAACCGCAGGTGGAAATGGTACAGGTGGAAGGTCATTAGGCTGTGCCAGTATGTAAGCTGGTTTTAATCTGTCTACGGATACTGTCACTGTTTTACCTTTCACCACTATTTTATAGGTTTTAGCGCTTCTCTCTACAACTGCGTAAGGGCCAGTGTACGCTGGTTGCAACGCACCCCTCACAGCGTCCTCTCTCAAGAATACATGAGAGCAGGTCTCTAAATCTTTGTAAATAAAGATTTTGCTGTTTGAGTGGTGTGAAGTAGGGACTGGCTGTAAATTGTTGGCGAATGATCTGATACGAGTAGAGAACTCGGTTATGTCAGTCGTACATCCGTCAACTTTATGGCCAAAAAATTCTCCTGGCAGTCTTAGTGGCTCGCCATATAAGAGCTCGGCGGAAGAACATTGTAAATCTTCTTTGAAAGAACTTCTGATGCCGAGAAGTACAAGGGGTAACGCTTCGGTCCAACTGCTATCAGCGTGGCACATTATTGCTGCCTTTAGTTGCCGATGAAATCTCTCTATTAGGCCATTGCATTGTGGATGGTAACTAGTGGTCTTGCGATGCCTGAAGCCGATGAATTTCGATAGCTGCTCGAATAATGCGGACTCGAATTGCCTACCGCGGTCACTGACAATGTCGGTAGGACATCCGAATCGTGCTATCCATTGCGATAGGAATGCCTTGGCCACTGATTCCGCGGTGATATTAGTAAGGGGGACAACTTCAGTCCATCGCGTAAAGCGATCGATGGCTGTCAAACAGTACCTAAAATCACCTGACGGAGGTAAGGGTCCGATGAGGTCTAGATGCACGTATTTGAATCGCGCTTTAGGTAAATCGAGGGTGCCTAACGGTGTCGATACGTGTCGATTTACCTTAGTGCGCTGGCATGACAAACACGTCCTAGCCCACTCGCGACAGTCTTTCCTCATCAGTGGCCAGACAAAACGATCAGCTATTAGCTTCGCACTTGCATTAGCACCGGGATGGCTTAACGAATGCAAGCTATCAAAAACTAGTTTGCGTAAGGTTTTGGGTACCAAAGGCCTGGGAGTCGTTGTGCTGACGTCGCAGTACAGTTTAGTGCGACTTCCAGGTATACTTAACCTTTTAATGTACAAGCTGGTTTCTGAATTTATAAATTTTACCAGTTCAGGATCAGAGTCTTGAGCTTTGGCAATCACTTCTAGATCCACAGGGATTCGCAATTCTTCGACTCGGGAGAGAGTGTCAGCAACAACATTATCTCTGCCATGTATATGTTGTATATCAGTCGAGAATTGTGATATAAAATCTAGATGTCTATATTGACGTGGGCTGCAGTGGGCCTTCCTGTTATGGAATGCAAAACACAGCGGCTTGTGATCAGTATAGATGGTGAAAGTGGCGGCCTCTAGCCAATGGCGGAAATATTTTATGCTCTCATAGATTGCGAGGAGCTCTCGATCATACGGAGAATATTTCTGCTGTGTCGGGCTCAACTTGCGTGAGAAAAAGGCTAGAGGTTGCCAATTTCCATGCTTAAATTGCTGCAAGACCCCACCTAAGGCGAAATCCGACGCATCGGTCACAAGACTCAGTTTGCAATCGGAGTCAGGATGAGCTAGCATTGCTGCCTTACAAAGGCTATCTTTGCAGGCTTCAAATGCAATAAGTGCCTCGCCACTCACATCCACGGCTTGAGATGCACGAATGGAACCAGTCAGTAAGGCATTCAGAGGGGCTTGGATACTGGCTGCTTGGGGGATAAACCTACGATAGAAGTTTATCATACCCAAGAACCTCCTAAGCTGCTTTGCCGTCTTGGGGACAGTAAAATCCTTGATGGCCTGGACCTTACTTTCCAGAGGTTTTGTTCTATGTTGAGAGATGTGGTAGCCTAAAAACATTACCTCAGACTTACCAAATACGCATTTAACAGTGTTGATGAGCATGCCATAATCCTTCATCCTGGTAAATAGTTGACGCAGGTGTGCTATATGCTCGGCCTCGCTCTTGCTAAATACAAGAAAATCGTCCAAATATGGGAAACAAAAATCTAGGCCACGAGTCATTTCGTCGACAAACCTCTGGAACGTCTGACCAGCGTTCCTCAAACCAAAAGTCATGAATGGAAATTCATATAGCCCGAATGGTGTTGTGATGGCGCATTTCGGAATGTCTTCCTCATAAATGGGAATTTGATTGTACGCCTTTACGAGATCTATAGTTGAGAAGACCTTACAGCCAGACAGACTATGTGCAAAGTCATGAATATGCCGTATAGGGTATTTGTCTGGTATTGTTCGGGCGTTGAGCATTCGGTAGTCGCCACATGGTCGCCATCCTTGATCTTTCTTAGGCGCTAGGTGTAGCGGTGACGACCATGGACTCTGCGACGGACGAGCTGTACCATTAGCCAACATTGCCTCAAACTCAGACTTGGCAATTTTAAGTTTGTCTGGCGCTAACCTACGGGGTGTACATGATACTGGAGGCCCTGGTGTGGTGCGGATATGATGGACCGTGCTATGTTTTACCGTGCGATGGGCACCCGCTGGCCGTGTGATGTCTGGAAACTCTGAAAGTAGAATATGAAATTTAGAATTTCCAGTCACAACCTTTACACTGGGTACTTGGTTTTCGGTAACAGCTAAGATACTAGCTACAGCAGAAACTTTAGTGGTGGCATCTATCAGACGCTGATTGCGTATGTCAACAATTAGGTTATAAAAAGACAAAAAATCGGCGCCTATTATAGGTCTAGTTACGTCTGCCACAATAAAACGCCACACAAAATCCCTACGTAACCCTAAGTTAAGATTAAGCTGCATCCAGCCATAAGTGTTTATTGCCGAACCGTTAGCCGCACATAGCTCATAGTCCGTCTTCACGCACTGCTGTCGAAACGTAGATCGGGGTACGACGCACAAGTCGCTTCCGGTATCAACCAAAAATTGAACTGCCGATCTGCGGTCTGTGACGAACAGGCGACCAGTATTGACGGGGCAATCTTCAGCCGCCATTATCGACTGCCCCTCTCGTTTTCCGACTTCTTCGCGTAGTCACAGGGCAGGATGCATTTGTTAGCCTGGCTGCCATATCTATAATGGTACCAACAATTCGGGAACTTCCTGTAGTTAGACGCTGACCTCTTCGCTGGAGTACGGGAGCGGTTACGTCCTCTCTGTCCTCGTTGATACTGCAAGCGTGTACGGGAACGGTCGCTAGCTAACGCACTGACTTGTTTGGTCAACTCCGCAATCTGTCGGGCCATGGTCTCTAACACCGACTCGCTGCTGGTTCTGGAACTGGACGCTGCTGCTACTTGCGGAGAGGCGGGTGCGATGTCATGTACGCGGTCCGCCAGATCAGCGAGCTCACTAAGGGACAAGCTCAGCTGAGATGCAATAACCGTCTGAAGGTTGCTGGGGAGGCGGCTCGTCCATATTGACCTCAGAAAATCCTCCGGGATGGTAGGGCCAGCCAGGTGTTGCAGGTGCCTTAAAAATTGCGAAGGCTTGCGATCCCCAAGCTCCTCCGACTGTAGAAGCTGCTTGACCTTCTTTTTCTTGGACACGGAGAGGCGCTTGATGAGCTCTGTTTTGAGCTTTTCATACTTGCCGGTAGATGGAGGAGCAGTAATAATGTCCTCAACCTCTACTGAATACTGCCGATCCAGATGAGACAAAACATAATAAAATTTGGTCTGATCATCAGTAATTCGCGCCATGCTGAACTGACCTTCGATTTGAGAAAACCATATTGTTGGTTTCTCCGGCCAAAATGGTGGTATTCTGACTCCGACACGAAAAAGTTCCGACGAATTCTCGGATGGGTTTGTGGAAACGCGCTCCCTATGCCGACGTGGTGTACGTACGGTATGGTTAGAATCCGAGTCACTGGCTTCGCTCATGTTTCTCAAAAGTTCTTTAGGGGTCACCAGTTTGGTGGTTGAAATGGAGACTTTGTAAATAAATGTATTATGTCCGTTGCCGGAATAAAGTACTCACAGGATTGAACACCAAGCAGTTTAATACACAAAGCACAAAACAAGCACACAGTTATATAGAAGGAGAAGAACAGTTAGCGATAGTTTACTTAAGCACAGGAAGATTACAGTATAGCACAACTAGCACAAGCAAGCTTTTACATATAAATCGCGGCGAACAGTATACGATACGTATGCGCGTAGCAGATACAACCGACACGGGCTTCCGCGGCAAAGGGTAGGCTGCGACTGAGGAATGCGCTTGCGGCCTCACGCATCGTTCGGTCGATGCGTCGCGCGGACTTACCTGCTGTCGTTTCTCGTTTCCATTACACGACACGGCAAGCGGATGCGCTCACGGCAAGTAATAAATAAGTTCACCACAGTATTATTATTAGCATTTAAAGCATTTTGTTGCACAAGATTAGAAAGAACAAAAATAAAAACGAACAAATATAAAATATCAATAATGTAACAAAGGTAGCCAGCTCAGTTTACATAAAATCAAAACTAGACGTCGCAGGACGTCTAGCAGATATGAAAACATCGGAATTATTTTGTAGAAATAAAATGATCATAACTTGACAAAGTACTTCTCAAGACGAATCAAACGAGTATAAACTCGATATGGTTGCGTCGTTTCATTACAGAGTTACTATGGCCACCTTCCAGCTCCATCGTCAGGCTCTGGATACCATCTAGAGACAAAGTACTCGTCAAGACAAATCATACGAGCCCAAACTCGATGGAGTTATGTCGTTTTATAACGGATTTCCTATGGCCACCTTCTAGCTCCATCAACAGACCCTGAGTACCATCTAAAGACAAAGTACTCATCAAGACGATTCAAATGATTCCAAACTCGATGGGGTTGCGTCGTTTCATTACAGAGTTATTGTGATCACCTTCCAGCTCCATCATCAGACCCTGGATATCATCTAGACATAAAGTACTCGGCAAGACAAATCATACGAGCCCAAACTCGATGGAGTTGCGCCGTTTCATTATAGAGTTCCTATGTCCACCTTCCAGATCCATCATCAGATCAGCTTCATACCATCATAATATTACATTGTCACACGATCTACAGATGCGTGTAAAATTTCAGCAATCGGAATCCGGGAAGTGTGTCAAATTTAACTTGCAAAATTTGAACGGGACAAGTAAAATAAAAGCGTCGCCACGCTAACAGCCGATTTTACTCTCCCTCCGCATTACATGTTTCACATCAATAACCATCCCACAGGAGACCTCCACCTTTTCCACTTAAACAATAGTTAGTAAGTCCTTATCTGTACTCCAGAGTTTTATATATGATTATTGCTTAAGGAGTTACGGTATCAAGAATTAGTAAACAAACGATTGATTTGAACGGGACAAGTAAAATAAAAGCGTCGCCACGCTAACACCCGGTTTTACCCTCCCTCCACATTAGATGTTTCACAGGAAGACGCAGCATAGGACGGCCTCCCGCCAGAAGGACTGACGACCTGGTTAAAACCATAAGGCGCCCTTGGATGTAGTCATTAGAGCATCGGTGTGGAATCTCTGTAGACGATCCTATGACACTCCATTATGACGGAAGAAGCCGTCGCGGTCATGTTTAGTCGATATTGTGGCTCATGAATTCAATACAAGAGTCAAGCCTATATGACATCAAGCCCGACACTCCCCCTGGATCCTATTGGTACCCCAGTGACGTGCGTAAACTTGCATTTTGGACCGTGTTAACAAAAAAAAGGACTGCTTGTTGTGGCGTTCTCTTAGGGAAACCTATTATGTACAGCAGTGGACGTCGAATGACTGATGGATGGAATAAAATATTATTATATACTTGTTTTTAGTTACCGTAATACCTCACTTTCAAATCTTTTTCTATTGATGTCATCATATCACAAACTTATATAGACGTATGTTTGGACTTAGAATGAACGTCTATACCCAGGATTAAATTATTATTTATTTCTCTATGCTAATTTTCTGTTTGTTTAAAATGAAGGCATGCCTGATTGATCTATCACACACTAGCTCATATGACTGAATAGATTGGGTTGCAATTTAACACGGTACAGGTAGATAAAGATTTACGCAATTAAAAAAACCTTTGTCCACCCAAAAATTTATAGCCTGGCCTCGTGGCGTGGTCGGTAGTGTAATCGACTTGCGTGCACGAGGTCGTGGGTTCGATCCCCACTCAGGACAATTATTTGTGTGATGAACACATATATTTCTACTGCGTCTGGGTGTTTTCTATCTATTATATGTATTTATTTACAAAAAAAAAGTAGTATATGTATTATATCCGTAATCTGGTACCCATAGCACAAGCGTTAAGCTTAGTTTGAGACCAGAGGACGTTGTGTGAAATGTCCGTGAATATTTATTTATTTATTTATTATTTAAGGACTGAAGTATCGATATCGATATTTGTTACGCACTTCACTAGCTGAAATTCCGCCATTTTTGGATTTCAAAGAATTGGCTCGGTAATTTTGTAGTAATTTCCTCTCCCCCTTATTAGAGCTCGATGGCTCAAACATTACATGTTATCTTCTTGTTTAATGGCTCTTGTTGTGGCAGTGTGAGCACAATTTCGCCAACATTACATGTTATTCTAGGTCTTAGATAAAGGATAGTAATAGATATGACATACACACGTATGTCATATCACACACACACGTAAGGGACAGATATAAAGTACATGCAAAAACAGTGATGCCAGGTTATGATAAATTTTCCCCATTCATAATTGTTAACTACTAAATACGCAGTTATATACTGACTAATGTGTCGTTACAGATATACATATACACATAGAGCAAATACTCGTGGCCATCAAGCATATATTTATCATAGGTTAGAATCAAAACCACGATCTCCAGTTTCGCGGTCAGGGTCACTAAGCACTAGACCGCCAGGCCGGTTATGAACTATATACAAATAAACACATTTTATTCGCGTTACAATAACTGCGACCATAACTTGACCACTGCTTGCTGCCAAGCGTGGTCTAGTGCCATGCTTGACGGTGAAAGTATAAGTGCAAACGCTATGCGGATATATGGCAGATATAGAGGAAGGAGGTATTATTCCCTCTCCCGCATAGGTGAGATCAGCGAACAGAGGCGGAGTCTATTATAGACCAGTGTCGATAATTTTCGAAACCAAATAAAATAATAGTAGGATGAAACCCATTGGAAAAGTAAGAAAATATAACAAAAATAAAAAGAAAAATAATTTACGGGCGATTTGACGTCGGGAAGGGGGTGGGGGTGAGCTTTTAAGGGTAAGAATCGGTTTATCACGATTTCCAGCAAAACTGAGTTTTATCGAAAAAATTGAAATGGCAAAATTGTAGGCAATAAAAAGATCTACAACTTTTGTATTTGCACTTTTTTCACATAAGCTCAAATTTTATTTTATTTATTTTTTTTTATGCAATCTATTTATTTTATCCTCTTATTTTGATTAAATATCGAAAAATCACCCTAATTTTCAATCAAAACTTCTCACGTCAAAATATATGCTTTTTGTAAAAAATTGGTGTGCTTTTTATACGTTGAAATCTCTACTTTTTGATGGTATAAAAAAAAAATACATTACTATGGAAAATTTTCTCAGAAAATGCAAAAAAAAAACATTATATTTCGACAGAATTCCCTTCAAATCCTATCTTTAATACTTAGAAAATTAACTATTTTCACATGTTTTTTGCAATATATATGTTTCATGGATTTAATTTTTTTTAATCATCAATGTAACATCGAAACTTAAAGTTTTTTAGTAATTAAAGTGTATATTTTAAAGGATAGCTCAATATTTTACATAAGCATTAACAATAAGTTATTTCGCTTTTTTGCATTTTCTTAGAAAATTTTCCATAGTAATGTATATTTTTTATACCATCAAAAATTAGAGATTACAACGTATAAAAATCACACCGACTTTTTTCAAAAAGCAGATATTTTGACGTGCGAATTTTAGATTGAAAATTAGGGTGATTTTTCAATATTTAATCAAAATAAGAGGAAAAAATAAATATTTTGCATCAAAAAAAATTACAGTGTGTTTGAGATATAAAAAGGTAAGTTTTCACCAAATTTTGCGAAAAAATATTATTTTTTGTGGAAGTTAAAAGTAAAAAACCAGTCGGTTTTTTAGATTTTTCACATAAATTTTGAGGTTATGTGAAAAAAGTGTTAATGCAAAATATTTCAATGGGACTCTTAGTTTTGCCGGAAATCGTGATAAACCGATTTTTACTCTTAAAAGCTCACCCCCACCGCCTTCCCGACGTCAAATCGCCTACGGGCGATTTAACGAATTTTTTTTTTTTATTTTTGTTATATTTTCTTCCTTTTCCAATGGGTTTTATCCTACTATTATTTTTTTTATCTTTTTACCATTTTCAAAGGCTTCGGCACTGGCCTATTAATATTACAACAAATAATGTGGCAGGACTGGGGTAATATAGTAAGGTAAATTAATTTAACCCGTCAACTGACAGGATTATTATTTACTATTATTTCAACAAGTTCTAAACGAGCGTTAAGCGCCTTACGCACCTTCCATCCCCGCTGTACGTCCGCTCAAGGCCGCGGTGCTGGACGTAGCATACGCACCATCGTGCGGGTGCGAGCATCCAGCATGAGGGCTGTCCACTTAAAAAATATATCGATATTTATATACGATTTAAAAATCGAATCCCAGTATCGATATTTGTTGATATATCGCTTGAAGAACATCGGTATTTTTCAATATCGAATATACCCATTAAAGTTTAACGTTAGTTACCTTTCTCCAGCCAAACGCAAAAAGCTAGCTACTGAATTTGATTTCGTATGTGTGAATGTAGAATCGGAGATCAGAATTTCATAGCTACACAAGTAGTGTACCTAATGATAGAGGTTTTCTATGCGTGTTACTTGAATAGAACTGTACTACTAAGATAGTGGTGAGATAACTGTAATGAGTTATGTTATATTATGTTTGTAAGTAAAACGACGCGTCACCCAGGACGTTAAGTATGAATGTGTAGTCGAAATTAGCAGTCGAGAGCAGTTGTCACGATTGCTGAACTGGCAATACACCTGGACGATATCCAGGAGATGCAGGCATGCAGGTTCAAATCCTGCTCGTGACTGTTATTTTCGATTTCACATTTTCCACTTTGTGTTTAACATCATAGTTATTTTTTAAAATTATTCCGGTTATCATATGTCAAACTATTGCTATCTCGGTAATGCATACGCTGAGAACGTGTCTAAATATCCTCTGTCTACGATCAGGATAAATAATTTAGCTGCTCACTGACAAATGTCTTACCTGTTTTTTAACGTTTTGTTTTTATTGTAATTATTAGTCCGATATATTATTTAATAGATTTGGCAAAAAATAAAAAAGAATATTTGATGTTTCTATAAATAAATATATCGATTAATCGAATAGAATAAATAATTGTCAAAACATCAATCAATCATCATCAATTTGATATATCGTATGGAAAACTTCGAATAAGTTCGATATATCGATATTTAGTGAATACCCTAGTGTTAGATGTAATCAATGAATAAATAAACTGAGCGCACATGTTTTAGGTACATATTTACATGTTTAAAATACCACCAGTTTTATCAAAACGACAAAAAATGGGAGTTGTTGTTGACAACACCAGAAGAGAAGAAAAGTAAGAAGAGATTTTGTATAATTTTTATTTTGTTTATGTTGTAGTTTGCAGGAGACATTTCACAGACAATTGTAGCACTTGTATCTTTCAATAAATCTTGTTATTTTTTGCTATCCTATATTTGTCGCAAGCTCTAAATCTTGAATGAATCTGCTGGACAAGCTTAAGCGCATTCCATTTTTTATACGTCCCGCCAAGGACATGCACGATGCACGACGAAAAACGATAGTGAACACTGCTGTGAACAGTCTCGACGTACGTTAATAATTATTATTAATTGCTTGCTGGACGTGCACGACCGTTTTGCATCCAGCAAGCACCCCCACCACTTCGAACATCGTGCAGATGGACAGTGAATAGCTGAATCGTGGCGCAGACGTACGTCGAACCGATCGTGCGTTGTGCGTGCTATGCTTAGTATTATTTCTGTGGCAATGCTAGAGATCACAGAGTACATACAATATATATGAGAACTAGATATTTATCTTGCTCGCTTCGCTAGCGCTAGAGATGTAAAGAAAGATATAATCATATGATTATACTGAGCGTATGTGTTATTAAGTAGGTACCTACAATATTTACATGTTAATTTAAAATGCCACCAGTTTTACCAAAACGACAAAAAATGGGAGTTCTTCTGATGTTGTCAGCAACGAGGACAAAAAATAAGAAAAGGTTTTGGATGAAAAAAATTTATCATTAACGTGCAAACTATACTCAAATGAATAATATAATGAAAGATTTAAAAGTGATAGATTTTCATAATTATCTTAGAGTGGATACTGAAATATTAGAGATTTTATTTATAACAGTCGGACCCAAAATTCAACGTCATGATACTGTTATGAGAGATAGTGTTTCAGCAAAGGAACGTTTACTTGTAACCTTACGATATCTTGCGACGGGAGAAAGTTATCCTGAAATTATGGTATCGTATGCAATTTCACCACAGTTAATGAGTACACTAATTACTAGTACAATTATTCCTGAAACTTGTTTAGCAATTTACGAAGCTTTAAAGAATGAGTTTCTCAAGGTAAGTGGACAAAATTAAAAATATTTTTTAAAATAAAAAATAAAAAGCTAGACGTCGTGGGACGTTACCAGATGTGAAAACATCGAAATTATTTTGTAGATATAAAACGATTGTATCTTGACAAAGTAAGTACTGCTCAAGACGAATCAAACGAATATTAACCTCTCGCTGAGGTTGCGTCATTTCATTACAAAGTTACTGTGGCCACCTTCTAGCTCCAACATCAGGCCGTAGATACCATCTAGAGACAAAGTAGTCGTCAAGATGAATCATACAAGCTCAAACTCGATGGAGTTATGTCGTTTTATAACGGAGTTCCTATGGTCACCTATCTCCATCGTCAGACCCTGGATACCATCTAAAGACAAAGTACTCGTCAAGACGAATGCTTGCAAGCTTTTATTTAAGTTATTTATTATTATAGCCCCCGGTTTCTGAAGGCTGATCAAAATTCATATTCAACTAACATAGATAGATAAAAAATACAGAAGTTTCTAAAAACAATACAGCAGATTTCAAAATTGATTAGAGTAAAACTTTGTTTAAATATTATAAGAAAAATAAGCTGCTTTATTAGTTTATTTGTAAATACAAATTATTGAGTTATTCCTAAATAATTTCGTCATGATTTTCAGTCTGTGTATTTAGTCAGAGCGTGCAATCGCGTTACAAACTTTATAAGTCTATATGATTCTTCTTCTTTTAATATATGGCAAACGGTGCCGTGTCCACGACAACAATTCTGCCCTCTTGAGTAATATTGTTCAGTGATTCTGACTCAATTCCGATTCTGCCAATGATAAATAGGTATGTTACCGATGTCGGATTGCCGTGTTTCGGGGCAATTATTTATTTCAGTGAAATAAATAATATAAAAACCAAGCAGAGGAACTGTCTGATTACAAATACCATAGGAAATATGTTAGCTCAGTAAGCCATTCGTCGAAATTCCGAAAGCTGCTTCAAGTTTAATCCAAGTAATGACGACGAAATGATTTCGAGGATGACGGCAAAAATTTTTTCAAAATCACGACGAAATTCTTTTAGAATAACTCAATAATTTGTATTTACAAATAAACTAATAAAGCAGCTTATTTTCCTTTTAATATTTAAACAAAGTTTTACTGTAATCAATTCTGAAATATGCTGTATTGTTTTTAGAAACTTCTGTATTTTTTAGCTGACAACACTGTAATTATACTTTTGGGATCTGGAAACACTGATTTGCACGAGGTGGGGGTGCTTGCTGGAGGCAAAATTGGTCGTGCAAGTCCAGCAAGCAATTAATAATAATTATTGACGTGCGTCGAGACTATTCACTATCGTTTTTCGTCGTGCATCGTGCATGTCCTTGGCGGGACGTATAACAAAATGGAAGGCGCTTAAGCTTGTTGTCCAGCAGATTCATTCAAGATTTAGAGCTTGCGACAAATATAGGATAGCAAAAAATAACTAGATTTCTTGAAAGATACAAGTGCTACAATTGTCTGTGAAGTGTCTCCTGCGAGAACTACAACATAAACAAAAAAAAAATTATACAAAATCTCTTCTTATTTTTTCCTCTCTTCTGGTGCTGTAAACAACAACTCCCATTTTTGTCGTTTTGATAAAGCTGGTGGCATTTTAAACATGTAAATATGTACCTAACATGTGCACTCAGTTTATTCATCGACTACATCTAGCACTAGGGTACTCACTAAATATCGATATATCGAACTTATTCGATGTTTTCCATACTATATATCGAATTGATGATGATTCATTGATGTTTTGACAATTATTTATTCTATTCGATTAATCGATATATTTATTTATAGAAACATCAAATATTCCTTTTTATTTTTTTGCCAAATCTATTAAAAAATATATCGGACTAATAATTACAATAAAAACAAAACGTTAAAAAACATAATTAACAGGTAAGACATCTGTCAGTGAGCAGCTAAATTATTTATCCTGATCGTAGACAGAGGATATTATAGACACGTTCTCAGCGTATGCATTACCGAGATAGCAATAGTTTGACATATGATAACCGGAACAATTTTAAAAGATAACTATGATGTTAAACACAAAGTGGAAAATGTGAAATCGAAAATAACAGTCACGAGCAGGATTTGAACCTGCATCTCCTGGTTACCGTTCAGATGTATTGCGAATTCAGCAATCGTGACAACTGCTTTCGACTGCTAATTTCGACAAAAAATTCATACTTAACGTCCTGGGTGACGCGTCGTTTTACTTACTAATATATAATATAACTCATCACAGTCATCTCACTACTATCTTAGCAGTACAGCTCTATTCAAGTTACATGCATATAAAACCTCTATCATTAGGTACACAACCCGTGTAGCTATGAAATTCTGATCTCTGATTCTACATTCACACATACGAAATCAAATACAGTAGCTAGCTTTTTGCGTTTGACTGGAGAAAGGTAACTAACGTTAAACTTTAATGGGTATATTCGATATTTAAAAATACCGATGTTCTTCAAGCGATATATCAACAAATATCGATACTGGGATTCGATTTTTAAATCGTATATAAATATCGATGTATTTTTTAAGTGGACAGCCCTCACGCTGGATGCTCGCACCCGCACGATGGTGCGTATGCTACGTCCAGCACCGTGGCCTTGAGCGGACGTACAGCGGGGATGGATGGTGCGTAAGGCGCTTTAGACTCCCGGGAGTCTTACACGTGCCGGCCAATAGCGCGCCAAGGCCACGCGGCGCCGCGAGAGGCCACGCGCCGCAACGGGTGGCCGTATTTTTCTAAAAAAAATCTAAAAAAAAAACTACTTACCCATTGTTGAAAAATCCATGTTTATTGTCAAGTATAATAACTATTTTATGCACTAAAACACTTAAAAACACTATCCACTAATTATTATAATAACACTGACTTTATAAAGCGAAAACTTTTCACAAACTTTAATTTTATTTCACTTTCGCG
This sequence comes from Leucoma salicis, assembly GCA_948253155.1. NCBI lineage: Eukaryota > Metazoa > Arthropoda > Insecta > Lepidoptera > Erebidae > Leucoma > Leucoma salicis. Next base: position 7,891,332 of record OX411806.1, read on the forward strand.
TTGAAATCTCGACTTTATTACCGTCCCGTTCGAGTCCATTGACGCAACTGGCTGACGTTTACGTTTGGGATTTATTTCTCGTTGATACAGTATATATAGGCTTAGGCAAAAATCATGAACAGCTTGTAGAATGAACAGTCTGTATCGGGCAAAAATTTTAGAGTAGATAGCATTGAAAGTTAAGGAGTAGGAAATAAATTTTTAGCGCCAAATTTTTTTGCGACCGCGCGCGCGGCTCGGCCTTTTTTTTTTTGCGATGTTGACTCTTATTGCAAGCTTTGGAGATTCTTTTGGACTTTTTTATCAATTGTCGAGGTCATTGATCCGAGACTCCCGGGAGTCTAACGCGTTTCAAGCGATTAAAAGTTGTTTTTTATCCTTTATTAATCATCTATTTTCCATCCTAATAATTTTGACATAGGACAATTTGCTGAAGAGTTTCAAAATTTCAAGTCCATATTCACTGACCATATTTATTTACATCTTTACTAGGAATAGTGTTTGTTTGACCCCTCAGGAAATTTCCAACTACTGTTTAAACAAGTGGGCTTGAATACAAAAACTTCTGTAGCCACAGGTTGCACATCATATTCTACGTGCTGGCCATAATATCTTCTTCAATGAAGTTCTAAAATGCATATAACATAATTGAATTAAAAATATAATTTTGTGATATAGTTGATCATTACTAATATTACAAATGCGAAAGTGAGTTTACTTATTTGTTTGTTAAAAACTTGCCTAGTGCTGGCTGGAAGGTCTATTAGGTTTACAGGCTCACAAATAATCACTCCACCACCTATACCGGGAGTATTGTCAAGCCGTTGTTCACCATTTCATTTCAGTTATGAAATGAAAAAATTAACAGCTACCTCCTGCTACGACCAAAACACACCGATGTGCTTCATGGTCGACATGTGAGATGGTGGTACCAACCCGCTTGGGCGCTATAGCGAGCACTCCCACTTGTTACCCAGCCCTACCACCAGTAATGCAATGGGTGACAGCTGCTTACTTCCCTTAGTCATCTGGTAAGATACGTATGGGAAAGAATGCGGTGGTGACACTTGTATTCTTAGTCCGTCACCACACGGAAACCAGCTAATAACGCGATAATAACCAAAATGAGGCGTTATTCCTGATCCCGTACCAATAACGAGATAAAAAATACGTACGACCATCTAGTCATATTTTGCGTGATTTAGTAACAAATAAATAAGCACATATGGATTAGTAGTATTTAGTTTAACAACATAAATTTAAATTTAAACTATTTTTTTTAAATATCAATTTCATAGAACTTACATGTTTCAATAATTTTGGAAGTGCGGACTTATCGAAAAACACCTTGCGCTGAGTTCTGCAAAAGAATTGACTCTCAAAGTGCTTTGAAAAAGTGTGTGTGTGGATTTCTACTGCGTACACCCAAGCAGTGGAAATCCTACTTAGCCGCCCAGTAGCCAGCCCATCTTTATCCATAGGTCGGGCACTTTCTTATCTTTATGGAATCTGAAAAATACACCACGAACTACTGTAAAATCTCTAGAAACGAAGTCTTCACACTGGTGGTAGGTCTAGGTACCTAGTGGAAGTACTCACTTGGTATCGGAGTCCGAGCGGGTTACTACCACCATCTCCCGTGTTACCAGCCATGAAGCACATTGTTGCGTTTTAGCTGTAGCCATTTATTCTTTCATTTAATATCTGTGAAATGAAATGGGGAGCAGCGGCTTGACAATGCTCTCGGTATAGTTGAGTCCATGAGTGACAGTTACCATTTACCATCAGATGGGCCTTGGCTCGTCTGCCACAAAATGCAATAAAAAATATATTAATATAATTTATCCTTAACCGCTTTGCATAAAATGCCTAAATTGAAGAAGCCGCTTACCTTTACTTTAGACGGCCGACTTCATTAGTCAGTTAATATTACTATAAAAAATTAGCAATCAATTATACGATTTATTAAATGTATTATAATATTTTGCGAGGAATTTAATACAGCATTTCGTATATTTTTGTATTTAGAATTAAATTATTTTCCCCACATAGATGGGTAGTATAATTCATCCGTATCCCTTAAATACTAGATAACCGGGCTAAATTGAATTTACGTAAGAAATAGCCGTCACCTTGACTTTGACGACAAACTTCATTAGTGGGTTAATACTATTAAAATTTTGCATTCAAATATATGATTTTATCAATATTTAGCGTGAATTTTGCACACCATTTAATATAATTAACCGCTTTTAATATTGTATTACTTTATTATTTCGATAAATCCATATTTTATTGTACTTACGTGTGAAAAGATATATTTTCATATTTTCGTTAGCTGCGATTTTTACAGCCGAAAACACAACACTGTACCATGTTTATAAAGTTTAGATAGGTGGAAACAGTCCAAATATTTGAATTAATTCACAAATTTTAGTGTAAACCGCAATATTCAGCAATAATTCAAAATCCGCTTTTCTCTCTGCTTGGAACTTTTGATATGTTTCAGGTAAATAAAAGCATATACGATTACAAGGACAACAGGCACTATACCTGACATTGGCGAAATTATGGCCTATGCCTAATACTCAGAATAATATTCTTACCGTCTTACTAATAAACTTTTATACACGGCGTATACACGATGTATAACATCAATGTTACTAATAAACAATATTTTAACAGTTCTGTTGTATACATCTGTTATAACGTGTGCATGACATGCTCTATGACATTTACCTAACCGCTATACACCTCGCGACCGCTGTTTATTTACCGTCTTACTAATACAATTTTACACACGGCTTATACGAGATATGTAACATTAATGTTACTAATAAACAATATTTTGACAGTTCTGTTGTATACATCTGTTAAAACGAATGGATAAATTGTATGAGAATTTACAAAACCACTAAACACTCCGCGACCCTAGTTTATCTAGCGAGTAACTTAAAATTGTATTCATTAAATTCAAATGAGAAAGAATTATTTAGATCATTTCGAAGTTTTTGATGTAACAAGTACTTACTTATTTACTTATCATCACGCCATTTCCCTTGAGGGTTAGGCAGAGAGAACAGAGTGCCAAGAGGCTCTATTCTTGCATACATCTCTCGCTTCCTCAACATTCATAACTCTCTTCATACACGCTCACCGGTTTCGGAGACTCCTGACTCCACCTTCCTTCAATACATGACCAATTTGGTCTAGGTACTTAAGTCTCGGTCCCTGTAGGTACCTACATCCTTCCACTTTCGCATTGTATATCTTCTTAGCCAGTCGCTCGTCCGGCATTCTTTCCACATTTCCGAACCATCGGAGCATTCCCTTTCGCATCTTTACACCAATACTCTATTTCATACCTACTCGCTCTCTTATGTCATTGTTACGAATGCGGTCAGTCAGCCTCACTCCACAGATTCTCCGCAGAGATCGCATTTCGACCGCATTGATTTAACTCTCATGCTCCTTTTTACATGCCCAACTCTCGCTTCCATATAATAACGTTGGGACAAGCATTGCGTTGTGTATTGCGACACGTGGCTTCTGGCTGAGGCGGTGGTTGCCGAGAAGTTGTCCCAATGCTCCGTTCACTCTATTTCCCGCATTCACTCTTCTCTCTACATCAGTGGTGTACCTTCCATCCCGACTGAATCCACATCCAAGATATACAAATTCATCCACTTGTTCTAGCACACCATTTCCTATTGTAACAAGTACCAAGAAAAAATTATTTATACAAAATTACCTCTAATGGTAGTAGATTCAACATGGGATTATTATTATTGTGGCATTCTTGCTATGACTTAACAAATTATTTACTCCGGTTCTGAATCCCCACACAGAGATTTAGGTATTTGCTTTATGTTTTCAGTGTGTTGCCCTAGTCTCCTATTGTACAATTTCGCCATTGACATGAAGTAAGATATTGATTTTGGAGAGCCTGTTATCCTTATTTTATATATGAAACAGATATAAAAGTGAGTCTGTCTGCCCGCCGGGTTGGCATGCTAAAGTGTTAATGAGCAGGCCACATCGCTCGACAAACTGACGACAGTTGGAGAAAAAAGGTTCTCGAGTGGTGAGTGGTTTCGGACAGCGTAGCACTAGATCGTTGGTTCCATCAGATGAACCGACGTATATAAAAATATCTAAATATTTAAAGAGTTTGCGTCATTATTAGGTAAAATCTTAATTGTAAAATTAAGTTTACCTGGTCGGTATGATGTATGAAAATACTTCCGACAGATGGCGCAGGCGTCACCCAAAGACGTTAAGTATGATGTGTTATCGAAATTAGCAGTGAGGAGCAATTGTCAGGATGGCTGAATTGGTAAAGCATCTGGACGGTATCCAGAAGATGCAGGTTCAAATCCTGCTCCTGACTGTTATTTTCGATTTCACATTTTTTCACTTTGTGTTTAATTTTTGAACCTTTTAGCTCACGTTCTTCAGCACTTAACAGCATTTCTTTTTCTTTATATATTATTTATCAAATCACTGGTCATTATTTCAATGTAACCACGTCAATTAGATGCAGAAAAGATAAGAATTGGTTAAAATTAGATTTACAACATTATTTTCCGTTTATTTCAATTTCAAAGAGTAAATAACTGCTACGCTGATGTTTATTTTCTTATGTCACTCAAGTTTGAAAGATACGTTCAAAGCCATAAAATACTATAATGGCTATCTTGAATATGAAAACTGTTTTCATAAAAAGTAATACATTAATTTATTTTTTTAATAAAAACACAAGTATCATAATATTATAAACAAGTAAAATATTAATAAACATAAAATTACGTTTTCTAGTATAAAATAAATACATTGATGAGTCTCTGCTCCAACATCAAACGAATCAAAAATTACTGGAAAGAGATATTTAAACGCTATCAGTTAAAGTTGCCAGTGTTTCTGTTGTGTCCCTTTACATCATTTATTAGTAAGAGAGGTGTGTAACGTTTTTACACTGCTTACACATTATGTAAGTACACAGTTGGTAAACGCCTGTATTGTGATTCTTTATTAGTAAGACTGTTAGTCTAAGTCATGACCCAATAATACGTGATACGGCCTGCTCAAATTGCGAAATGACATACAAAATTTTGCCACGCATACGTCATCAACAATGTAGCGTTGGCTCTCAATTTTTTTTTCTCATAATTTACCCACAGACTCCTTAAAGTATGATAGGTTATATGTACCAAATAAAAAAATATGACTGTCTATAAAAGCTAAAATACATTAAACTACACTCTTCCCACAACTCCGTCCGGGGGGTTTCAGAATATAAAAATGTTACAATACTGCACTTTAATTACCTTTATGCAAAAATTTTCTGAGCTGGAGCTCTGAATATGTTTCGTCTCGTCTCTGGGTATGTTTCGTCGTGAAAGCGTAACAAAAAACTAACAAATAAAGTCACGTTCACATTTATATTATTGGTAAGGATAAGGATTAAGAATCTAGAAGATGAGTCGCGAGTTATATACGTGACTTGGTATCGGTATGAGAAAAATGGTGGTTTTTATTTGGCGTAAACAATTAAAACAAAAAAATCATATTCTCAAGTTTATCGCCATGACCTGGTTGGATATTATAATACCTCTATGAAAAGGCACTTTACAAATTAGCCCCTTGCCTATTTTCAAATTTTCTATATAAACCTAAACCATTATAACCAGTGGGCCTAGAAGTTGCATTCTATGATCGCTAACGTTAATAGAAAACTATTTAAATGTATGGCGAATTTGACATCTGTAACCATAGATAAAGAACCTATATTTATCTAAGTCTTTAACAATATCTATAACGCTAAGTCACGTGACTTAACGTTAGAGGTGTCAAATTTCCATACATTTTAATAGTTTTCTATTAGCGTTAGCGATCATTGAATGCAACTTGGCTAGCCCCCCAGTATTTTTTTTATAATATCCACCACCTTTTGGTAAGCGGTTGCCGTAGCCTATGGACGCTAGCAACATCAGAGGCATCACTCACACGACTCCTGCTGCAAGGAAAGGGATAGGCAGTGAAAAGGAAGGATAACGAGGGCCTCTGCGCTTTCACTCACAATACGAAACACAATATTAGAAGTATCTACGGTTTTTTCAGTTATTAATCTGTATGTCTTTCATGTAACACATCACCATGGTTGGAAAAACTGCGAGATTCAATGCTAACAGAAAGAGTACGAGCTAGTTTTCTCGTTAGTTTGAAAGAGAAACAGCTAAAAGCGATAGTTGTCATGTTTCTGTCACATACAACAACCACGCTATGCTGCCAGACTAATAACTACGATTCTTCTCATATTAATAACTAAGATTCATTTTTATAAAAATAAACCAATTTAGATTAGAAATTCTAAAATTATTATTACTGTAAACAATTAAAGATTTATTTTTGATAAGTAAATAATTGGTATAATTATTTTTAAAATGCTGTCATCTGTTATTATTTACCTTAAATAATTTTATTTAAAAACGGCAAGGAAATTGTGACGTCATTATAACGCGGTAATATGTCGACGACTTAAATCATGGGGCGGACAGTTTCCTTTGGAGGCCGGGTTCCTCACAAATGCGCCACCTTTTTCTACGCCCCAAAGTTTCAATGTACGTTTACTTGACATATACGGCCCTAGATGTCGCTAGTGGCAATTTTAAATCATGCTATCATTACACTCTGTTGCTGTTTTATGAGATACAGGCACATTAATTCACGTCATCTCGTTTTTTTAAGGTGAAACTAGCGACTTCTATTGAGTCGAGTTCCTCTAGTATAACTAAAGTTATGTACTAGAGGAACTCGACTCGACTCTTTGGGAATGGAGATACGCCATTTTTTTTTGGATAAATTTTGTGATTATATGAAAATACAAACTCAAATATTTCAGTATAGCTATAGCTAGCTCTATACTATTGCAATGTTAGCTAGCGTATATAGATACGAAATCAGATATTGGTACAATATCTAAAAATCGCTTACTGGCTCTTTCGAAATCTAAGTATTACAATATCAGATTTGCGATGTACTGAATACTCGCTCACTCGTCTGTACCTACGCGATACGATACGCATCGGCCGCATGCGTGCGACAAAGCGCGTAAGATACAAATATTACACTAGTTAGAGCGGTACAGCAATATTACAATATCAGATTTGCGATGTACTGAATACTCGCTCACTCGTCTGTACCTACGCGATACGATACGCACCGGCCGCATGCGTGCGAAAAAGCGCGTAAGATACAAATATTACACTAGTTAGAGCGGTACAGTAATATCACAATATCAGATTTTTGAACAGATTTGATATAAATATTATAAATAAGTAATTTTAAATCTTAACATTATGCAAATAAAGCTTACTTTCTGTTAAGTACTAATCATGATATCAATAATGTCTAAAATTTTAATTATTTAGCCTCGAACTTGAGCGAATTTTGGCACATATATGGACCATTATGCACGTAATAGTTTTATCAGGTAATTAAACAATAAGTGTTTAATTGTTTCCGAATAGTTGCGGAAGAAAGTTTCATTTCTTTTAATTTCCTTCGCGTTCTAAAATTTAGAAAGATTTGTGTATTATGGACGTTGGGGATTGTTTTAATGGATTTTTTAATTAATATGTAGGTAGGTTCACATCCTCACACACTTAAAATAAATTAGTTATTTTTTTCTACGCTGGAAATTCCCTAAAAATACTTTAGATATAATTATTATATGGCAAAACAACGTTTGCCGGGTCAGCTAGTGATAAATAAATACCGAATCATTATATAAGTACGAGTATATCTACAATAACGAGTTGTATTGAAATCTATGATATTGTCGTATCCTATTTAAAGATGGGCATCGGATTTGATTTCTGAAGTCTGAATCTACTCGTATGACGGATAAACGAACGTAAAATATCTAGATATTAAAATATAAGATTTTGAAATCTGATATTGAAAATCGTAATCTGATTCAGATACGATTCTCAGAAAAAGCAATACGACCCACGCCTAATGTTAGCAATGTATATAGGTGTAGAGAGTTATATAATATATAGATAATTCGCCACCAGCGCGAATTGCGGGGCTGAAATCCAGATGGCGCTTTAAAATGAGCATCAAACATAGACTAAGTATGTGTATTATTGGTCCGAGCGTCAAATTTATCCGTGAGTGGGTTCTTTTTCCCTTATTATTACTTTACTCTTTGACTTAGGGCCGATTGTTCAATCCTCAGATAAACAAAGAGATAGCATTTATTGAACGAATAGCAAAAAAAAACATTTTGTCAATGGTCAGATAGGCTTTATTTGCGGTATAAGTCTGTAGCCTCACAGTTTATATATATACACATTATCTTATCCTATATACACCTTCTTATATATTACACACTACAAAATATTTACACAGTTATATACATTATTAAATAAAAATATATTTACATGTTATTTTAATTACACAATAAACTTAAATATGGTTCACTGGAAACACGCATTTCCTATCCTCCCGCACACTGTACCGCAGCAAGTTGATCCGATGCGCCCGCGCCGCCATTGGCAAAACAGACGTCCCACGCGCCTGTGTTTCTTGTCGCTTCCGCCGCTTTGACTAATCTGTGCGCGATCTTATTCTAGCTTACCTCTGTACTTACCTTCTACGCTATCGCTTGTAACTAACTAACTAACTTATCATCACGCCATTTCCCTTGCGGGGTAGGCAGAGAGAGCATAGTGCCAAGAGGCTCTATTCTTGCATACATCTGTCGCTTCCTCAACATTCATAACTCTCTTCATACACGCTCGCCGGTTTCGGAGACTCCTGACTCCACCTTCCTTCAATACATGACCAATTTGGTCTAGGTAAGTCTCGGTATCCCCCTGTACCTACATCCTTCCACTTTCAAATTGTATATCTTCTTAGCCAGTCACTCGTCCGGCATTTTTTCCACATGTCCGAACCATCGGAGCATTCTCTTTCGCATCTTTACACCAATACTCTCTTTCATACCTACTCGCTCTCTTACGTCATTGTTACGAATGCGGTCAGTCAGCCTTTCTTCTATGAGTGTGTCAGATTTTCCGCAGAGTTCGCATTTTGACCGCATTGATTTTGCTCTCATGCTCCTTATTACATACCCAACTCTCATTTCCATATAATAACGTTGGGACAAGCACTGCGTTGTGTATTGCGACACGTGCCTTATGGCTGAGGTGGTGGCTGCCGAGAAGTTGTCCAATGCTCCGTTCACTCTATATCCCGCATTCACTCTTCTTTTTTACATCAGTGGTGTACCTTCCATCCCGACTGAATCCACATCCAAGATATACAAATTCATCCACTTGTTCTAGCACACCATTTCCTATTGCTACTCTAACATCTGTTCTAGCTTCTTCTCTTTCAAAAACCATTACTTTGGTTTTGCTCACATTCACACGTAGGCCCCTTTTCTTACAATCTTCTGCCATTACGTCGACTAGGGTTTGCAGGTCAGTCGCAGACTGCACTAATAGGACCGCATCGTCTGCATATAGCAGCGAGTTAACCACTGAGTCGCCCATCTGAACTCCCACATTCATTTCATTCAACCTTTGTAGACATTTATCCAGATATATGATAAACAGTCTGACAGATAGAACGCAGCCCTGTTAAATGCCGATATTGACGTCAAACCTGGGTGACATTCCATCATCCAGCCGCACACAAGCTCTGCAGTCCATGTAGTTGGACTGCACCGCTTGTAGCAGACTACCGTTATTACCATACCCCGGCAAAATGTCCCAAAGTTCCTTTTGTACAACAGTGTCAAATGCTTTCTCCAAATCCACAAAACTGCAGAAAACCCTCTGGCCTACAGCCAGATGTTTCTCCACAATGTTGTGCAAAGAAAACACTTGATCCATACATCCTCTTCCACACCTGAAACCTCCTTGTGCCTCACACAAAAATTTATCAGACATCATCCTCATTCTCCTTTCAACAATCTTACTATACACTTTGGCTGCCAAACTGGTCAAGTTTATGGCTCTGTAGTTTGCACAGTCATAACGTGAACCCTTGTTTTTAAACAAGGGCATGATGACTGCGCTTCTCCAGTCCTTGGGAACCATTCCTGAGCTCCAACATAAATTGAGAAGCACCAGGAAGGATTCCCAGACACATGAGCCTCCAAGCTTGATCATCTCAGCAGACACCATATCAATACCCGCTGCCTTACCATTTTTCAAACTTCTAATAGCCCATTCAACTTCATCCATACTAATGTCATCAGAGGATGCCGGTACCGAATGCTGATCTGCTAGACCACATGTGGCACCAGCATCACCCTGAACATCCGCATACATATCTCCAAAATATTCACTTCATCGGCTTAACACATCTTATGTTTGCGTAAGAATGTCTCCACCTCCAGACCTTATTTTATTAATTCTGGAAGCTGACCAACCACTCCGAGATTTCTTCACCTCCCTCCAGAAAAGTTTGGTGTTGCTCTCGAAGTTTTTGGTCAGCCTTTCTTCTGCAATCATATTTGCTTTATCACGCTTCTCTTTCACTAAGGCTTTGGTGTCATTCTTACGTTGCCGGTATATTTCTTTCTTATGTTCTTTCATACTTGCACTCAGGTTCAAAGAAGATACATAGTCAAGCCATGCTTTCTTCTTTTGGTCTACGGAAGTTGCTACTTCCGTATCCCACCATGCATCACCTTTCACTTTCCTATGCTTCTTTGAGCATCCACATACTTCTTTCGCTGTATTTACCATACTATCTTTAAATACTCTCCAACATTCTTCTATGTCATATCCCGGCTAACTTGCCATTGTCAGCCATTCACGGACACCCTCTACATACTTTGCTATTACACTCTCTTCTTGCAACTTTTCAATCTTTATTCTTTCAAGCGCTCCGAAGTGGACACGCTCTCGCCAGTGTCTCCACTTTCTGAATAGACCACCAAATCTCGCAATAACGAGATAGTGGTCCGTGTCAACAGTGGGACCCCTGTAGGCTCTTGTATCCAGAATTTTACTTCGGAGGCGACTGTTAACCAGAATTAAATCTATCATACTTCTCTGTTCATTCCTTCTCCATGTATACATATGGATGTCCTTATGTTGAAAAAATGTGTTTGACACAATAAGGTTTCTCTCTTCTCTCCATACATACATCCGCAATGAGCCTACCTGCATCATTCACTCTCTTATCACCAAATGAACCAAGCACGTCCTCAAAGTCTGGACGCTTGGTCTCAACCCATCCATTCAAGTTTCCGCATACGATCACGCGTTCACTAGCTTCTGCCAAATCCAGAACTTCCCTAACATTATCCCAGAACTTCTCTAGATCCGATGCCACCGAAGAGCCTACGGGAGCATAAGCTGCGACCATGAAGACCCTGGTGACACCTAGTTTTATTTGGACCCATAGAAGTCTGGGATCAAACATTCCGTAGTCTTTCACACCTGTGACCAAGCGAGCGGACAGCAACACCCCCACTCCCATGCTGGCCCTATCGCTCTGCGGTACACCAGACCACAGAGCTAACCCGCCACCAGGAAGATCACAGGCGTCGCTACCCTTTCGCTTGGTCTCTGTTGCACAGAGCACATCAAGCTGTCTGTCCAACATGACGGTTACCAGCTCGTGTAACTTATCTTCCACACCACCTCTTACATTCCACGTGCCTACTCGATACTCTGCTCCCCTCGACTCGCCAAACTGGGCAAGGCGTGATGGGTGGCGGCCCCCATTGCCGCATCTGCCGTTGTTCGTACTGACGGGGGCGGGTTGGTACGCGTCGCCTCTGGGGCACGCCCTTACCCGCACTGCGGTACGCATTCAAGCCGGATTGCAGCCTGTGGATTACAGGCTGGCAGGGATCGCGACGAGCACGCCCTGGACTATGATCAACCAGCTATCGCTTGTGCTATATATATTTCTTACCCCTTCTATCTTAAAACTTTTACTATAAAAAACTGTATCATTTATAATCGTGCGGGAATTAAACACTGTGTGAATATATCTGTGTGCATTACTATATTCACCATCATCACTATCGCCCGCCAACCATAAGTCAACTACCTGATGAATAACTTTATCTGTCCCTTTGAGGGCCAGATAACTAGTTATTCGAGAGATAGTTTCATTCAGAATTGCCAATTTGGTGTTTAACCGAGAATATAAATTAAAACAGCGACCCATGTTTAATGTTCTTATCTCTTCTCTAGTTTACTTTCTCCAAAAATTATCACTAAATCACTAACAATTTTTAACTCAAGATGTTACAAAATATCTATTGTTAAAATTCTGCCTATTATGACAGATAAGGCAACCAACTTTCAAAAATTGTGTGCCGGACTTTTTGTTAATTCTTATGAAAGATTGAGTTTTGTCATGTGATCTACCTTGAGTTTTAGGCATCTTTAGGTATATGCATGAGTCAAATATATACATCATATCTTACACAAACATTTGGGTGTGAAAAAGTGTTTTCTCGGTGGAGCTCACACAATTTGACTGATGCCCAAAAAACGGGCCACGAAACTTGGTGCCAGTCATATTTAAAGCAAACTTTAAACTATTTTTGCTTGGCCAACAAATACAGAACTTAGGATAATAGTAGGTACTTACCTATCGGTTCCGGCCGAAAAGCTAATATAGTTATGGTGGAATGTATAGCAATGGACAATTATTGTCACTCCCCGATTTACTTTTAAACAGCAAGATTTGTTATACGTAGCTAATTTATATTACTACAAACAATAACTTTGGCTGACTACGCACGCACGCCATGTGCATGGAATTTTTAAGTGCGTCCGCGCGCATTAGCTGCATCAGGCAGAATGAGTGAGACAGACGTCAGTCTGATTAATCTCGCACTTAGTTATATATGTAATTTTAGTTCGTTTCGTTCGGTTTGTCTCGTATTCGTAGATCGGTACACAGTTCAGAGCTTGGAAGGGTTTAATTATCAAATATTATTGTTTTTAGTATTTCATTTTGTATATTTAATCTTTGTACTAGATGTAAGTTATTATATATATGGTGTTAATTCTTATGCAAATATCATTGCTCGTTAATTGTCATCAGTGTCGTCACTAAGGCCTGCATTGAAAATCAGCGTTGCAGTGCATCTTAATTGCTGCACTGCAACATCGTTGCTGAATGCGGGCCTTATTGACACCCTTGAATTTGCGTATTTTATATTTTTTTTACGTTTTTCTAAGTTAAGAATATTTCTTTGGTGTCAATAAAATAATTTGTTGTTGTTGTTGTTGTTATTGGTGCCATGCTTGCTAGATTTAATAAACAGGTGCCATATTTGGTGTTTGGTAAACATAGTTATAGCTGACGAAACATGGATTTATTGCTACGATCCCAAAAATAAAGCAGCAATTGAGCGAACCTTCAAGATGAGCCAAAACCAAACAAAGTGGCACGCTGCAAAGTACCTGCAAGCGGTTAACAACTTCCTTTTTTAATAAAACTGGAGACGGGGCTACTATTAGTACCCCCTCTTTGTCTAAGTTTAAGGTCAACGATTTGAGTGGTATAATAGTCTGTGGCGGGCCTGTATTATTTATTTATTCAATTGGGCCTCAGACTAAGAACTAGACGGAGCCACGGCGTGGCCGCACTTGAAACAGCAATATTTTTTTAAATGTTGACAAATATTTAACCATATTTGTGCAAAATAAACGATAGTTAGAATGAGGTCTGTAACTTGATCGTAAATAAGAAACTCTTCGTAACAAATGTTTAATTGAAAATCACAACGTTTATCAAAATAATTATTTAAAAGTAAATCTACCACCCGTTCTATTCATCCAACCATCAGTCTTTAAACGTCCACTGCTGGATATTGGCCTCCCTAAGAGAGCTCCAAAACTAGTGGACTTGTGTTGACTGCATCCAACGGCTCCCTGCAGCTTTGACCATATATTTGGTCCATCTGGTGGGAGGCCATATTACGCTGCGCTGTCCGATACGTGGTCGCAACTCGAAAACCTTTTTACCCAACGATTGTCAGTTCATCGAGCGATATGGCCTGCCCATTGCCACTTCAGCATGCAAACCTGGCAGGCTATATCGGATATTCACGTTCTGCGGATCTCTGTAATAAGAATTCGATCACGTTGGGAAATACCAAGACTTTGAGCCTTGATGCAAGGTAAGTATTGCTGCTCCATAAATTGCCGTTCTGTTCAATATCTCATCTAGTAAATAATAATAAGTTCCATCCATCCATCCATCCATTAGCCTTTTAAGGTCCACTGCTGTACATAGGCCTCCCCAAGAGGACGCCACAACAAGCTGTCCCGTCATGGGGGATAATGCCGTAATCGCCACGCTTGGCAGGCGGATTTGCGATCGCAGTTGATGTTGTTAATACTTGAGGGAGTGCTGCTGCCCACTTCTCTGGTATTCCCTCAGTCGGCTCTTACGAATCCCGTGGGTAGAAAGGGGTGGGACTATTTTAAAGCCGACCCCACACGGCGGAATAATAATAATATAAGCGGAATAATAATAATAAGTTATATTTAATAAAATAATAGTACACAAGAATATAATTAAATTATCATTTCTTTCTTTTCAGGGTAAAATAAGAAAAGAATTATCTTACTTCCAGCGCTGATTTAACTAATTGAATAAGAACTTGAGCAAATAAGTTTTACTTACAAAGATGAAGTTACAACTGCATCTGTGGTGCAGTGGTAGTGTAAGCGACTGCTGATCATGAGGTCTCGGGTTTCATCCCCGGGTCAAGCAGTGTTATTGAGATTTTTCAAAACAAAAAAAAAATTCTCAGTAGCAGCCCGGAGTTTGTAGATGTGCCCGGTAGAGAGGTGGGTTCTTCTCATGAAAGGCTTTACTTCGGAATCCGGCCGCTTGTGGCGATTGCAATCGCCACTTTGTTATTGCCGATGCACTCGCCTCAGGCGCTCGTGTTAATTATTATTGTATCCTTAACGATTTTCAGTGTTATTTAATAGGCCTATGATATAAAGATATTTTTGAATTTGAATTTAAATTAGACGTCAATAGGCTCGCCCTCCATTACGTGGGACTTATACATAGCTGGCGAGTCGTGGGTGTGTAATACACCTCTGCCTACCTCTTCGGGGAATACAGGCGTGATGCTATGTTTTTTGAAGTTACAAAGACTTTAAAAGCAAGCTATACTTATATGAACATATTCACTGGCAATGATTTTGCACCCCAACGTTACTATTTTCCTATTATGTATAATGAAACATCAACAAAATGTCGTGCAACATATTTTGGGTATTTCGTGGGTTGCCTCGTTTTCCCGTAGCATACACCCATTTCGATCTCGCATCTGAATTAAAGGGAAACCTAAAATAGTAAATATTTAGCATCATCTCATAAATTACATATAAATTTTAGTAAAGTGAAAACTGGGTTAATTAAATTCGCAATAAGGCAACACCGAAACAATTCTCAGTAATAGAAATTCAGCTATAAAACGTGTCTTGCGAATGTATCTTAGTAACAATTATTAATTTCAAGTAAAAAAAGCCCATTTTATTTATTTTTATAGCATTCAAGCATTAAATTATTTCATTTTCGATTACTTACGAATGAAATCTTATACCGGTTATTTTTCGCTTGCTGTAGGATTTGTAGTTTAGTACACTATTTCACTAGCACTATTATCAAGTAGTCTTTGTCTCAAAACACTGAATAACACGTAATGACACTGAATAATATGTAAAACACGATTGTTTTATACAAATGTTCGATTATGTCAGTTGAATCGTTACAGACAAAGCATTTTGACATCGTGACTTATACCAAAAACTAGCCACGGCGACAAAGACAAAAATCTATGACTTTGTCTGTTTTTTGCACCAGTAAATTGTATCTTACGTTCTCGCATGTCAAAGAATTTTCTTCGCTCTGTCTAGAGGTATTTAGTCTGAGAATTGGGCTTTCTGTTATACGTATTACTCTTTGTATTGGGCGAAATTTTCTAGTTATACCTTAGACAAAGGATACTATTTTGACATTAAGGATAAAGAAAATTATTCACATATTAAGAGTGAGAGAGACACATGTATAAGTATTTTTATCCTTTTCGCGTATGCGTTATTTGTATTTGGACCCAATCAATTGGGTCAAAACAATAAGGCGGCCAACCGTCCCCATCATCGGTATGTAAGCTTGTTTTTGTATTGACGTAAAAAAAACCTTCATTAATCACGTTATATACGCTGATATTACATGTTCTAATACATTTTAAGCAAAATATCAGCATAACTGCAATTTTTTTTGTCCTGTCATTCTTGTATTCGGCTAAAACAGGTAGTACATTTTTAAACAACAAAGTTATAATCATAGTTATCTTTTAAAATTATTCCGGTTATCATATGTCAAACTATTGCTATCTCGACACTGCATACGCTGATAGCTTGTCAAGGGTTATACGTATTACTCTTTGGGCGAAATCAAAGAATAGAATAATCTAAAATAAAGATGGGTTAATAGCGGTATTTGCCAATATCAGCTATATGAATATATTCTTCAAGTAATATAATAATATATATACTAATATATGAATATCACTAATATTTAATACGGAGGATATAGAGATATGCTGCATATCAATTCCTACCACCATTTTTAACTCAATGATACATACGATGTTCTGACCGATATGATACGTACGATGTTCTCACCGATATGCGATTCTATCTAGTCTATGGATATAGCAACACACCCATGTTCAGTGGTAGTCTTGTGCCTGCTCAGTCATTTAAAAGAGCGCCCTGTACTATTTCATTTCGGATAATGAAATAATTCATTCTATTAGTTCTATTAGCTCTATTCAGTCTTCGGATTCGGTCGGTCAGGCAATCGGTCATCATTCATGATCGTGCTAATAACCACAGTGTATCAGTCAGAGTATATTAAAATGTCAAGATGGTCTAATGAATCTAAACCTTAAACACTGTGATAAAACATAACTTTATTATCTAAAGTCTATGGACTATCATACTTTACTTTTTGCTAGGGTGGGAAAAAATATACCTAGCGGCAGACCCCGTCGTTCGGGGCAACGAACAGGGTAGTGTGGGTGTGGGGCTCTCAGCCACTAAATAAACCCACTGTGTATCGTCTTGGCGGACCACTGGAACTGTGTGACAATATGGTTAATTACAAAGCTTGACGCTTCCCATAACCATAGCATGCAAAAATAAAAACCGTCCAAAACCACAATGATTACCTATTAAAAAAGAATAAGAAGTACAAAACCTAAACAATGAATTAATAAATTATTATTATAACATAACCTCAACTTTCTCGAAACGAACTATCAAAAGCGCGAAAGTACCTAACTCTTTGTCTTCTCAGATAATATACTTATTTACTCATATTACTCAGTCACCGGCTCTGTCGCTCGCGTTCGGTTCGTTAGAAATGATGAAACGATAGAGCTAATAGACCGTTTAACAGTTAGCGTTCGGAAACGTTTCTTCTAGTACAGTGCAAAGATACGACCAAGACTATTCAGTGGTCACGTGTAGAGATGCGCAAACTAAATCACCAATGAGATCAGGGATTTATAAATCTTCGAAAGATTTAAATCACTCTTTTAAATCTTTAACACTTTTAAATCTTTGGTTACGAATGACGTTATTCATTCAGTTGATCGTAAGTGATGCAAATATCTATTGATTCATGTAGTTATTCTCTCATTCCCTCAAGTCGCAACTGGTTTTGAGCGTTTTACTTAAAAGACAGAGAGTCTAAGTTTCTGTGTACCTATCGTCATTGTATTTCAAGAGTGCGTTTGTGCGTGCCTACAACTTATGTTATCTCTCTTCAATTCACAATATCCTTTATCTATTGTCTCATTCTAAATCTACGTCCATCATTCCATCTATTCAATCCTAACGTAGTGAGCTAGTGAGTTAAAGATGTATTCTCGAAACCAAAGATTTAAAGATTGATTACGCATTTTGAAAGGATTATACATCTTTTGTATCAATCACTCCTGAGTTACACATCTTTAGTCACGTGGTCACTGTTCATGTTTACGATATAGTGAATATGCCAATATGTGTTATCAGATTGAGTCGGATTACTGATACATGAATACTTCCAATATCACTGATATCTTAATGGATATGAATATATTGGTTCTATCTTTAATCTAGAAAAAGAGGCGATATTATCGGTATACCAAAACTTGGTATATAGTTACTCTATGCATCGGGAATTCGGGATCGCCAGAATGAAGAATTGAATTGAACTTGAACTATAATAAATACTAATACTTACTTGTCATGTTTTCTGGCCTGGATAAAGATAGATTTACGTTCTTTATCTAAGAACTTGGAGAAATGAGAAATACATGGATGCTAGTGAAATTGCGACATCGTGTCAGGTCAGCTGAAGCCAGAAGAAAAGAATTGATTAAATTAAAGAATTGATTGAATTAGATTTAATAAAATAAAAACTAGGTGATAATGGAAAACAATAATGTTGACCGCAATTTAGTGGGAGTCCTATTCCCAGGAGTTGTTAAAAATGACGAGAAAGCAATAACATGCCTTGGAGGCATGAGAAACCTTTCTTATGTGAGTTACTTTTAGAAGGCCTTTGCATAAGCTAGTTTCATAATTGTTATAACCTATTACTACTACTAACAACTTTCGTCTAAGAAAGTTATAAAATTATTATATTATATATTCATTTATCTCGACGAGACAGGTTGGATAGTTTGTCAACCTGGTTGTATGGCCTTTCATGCCCACTTTTTATACACAAATATATTTGTTAACATGTTTTTCTTGCAGCAATAATTTAAAAAAAAGATTTTTTGCTTATGATCTTTCAGATATACAGCAATTTGAGCAAAAAGCGCCTGGGGTTAAGTTTTCAGCCAGATAACCCATTTGTTAAGAAGATATATGCAAGTTCTAAGAAGTCAGCAGGAGTGCTACTTAAGGTTAAAGTGAAAAAGATAAAAATGGGACAAGAAGTAAAAAGAGAAGTAATATCAACTTCTGTAGTTGGCTGCGTGCAAACTATGTTTAAGTTTGACTGTTAGTAAATTTACATATTTTTGAAAGTTACCATTACAGTAATAGCACCATAATAATCTAGTGCAGTCATACTCAACCCAAGCTTTCAACCCACTGGGGATGTATAGATTGATATGTTTGTATAGAATAGACAATGGCTATGTGGAGCAAGGGCTTAGAACTGTTCCATCTCATATCTGCCTGTGGGTGTCATATGAATCAACTATGGGAAATTTTGGGGAGTGGGCAGCAGCATTACCTTAATTACTAAGATATATCTGCTGTGATCACCAAGCCATCTGCTAAGTGTGGCGATTATGGCACACACTCAAATTGAGTACACCACAAATAATGGCCCCCAGTCACATTAGGTCCAGCAACAGCAGGGCAGGGGTGCTAAGAATCCTCGGTTGCATTCTGGCTACAAAAATGTTTGGATTATCAGAAATCCGAAGATAGGGTGACAAGACGATAATCCTCCATTCCGGGAACTTGCCCATCCGGGAAGGTGACAACCAGTTGCAGGGTGGTGTTGTATTTATCGTCACTAAGTCTCATAGGCGAAATGGAGAAGATGAGAGTGTGTTGAGAGGCTTATTTAGTGACAATATTTCTGATTAGAATTTAGAGGGAAAACAACTCGGTCTACTACCAGCTGAACAGTGTAGTGAATTAAAAATGTCTGTTTGAATGAATACTGAACAAATAAGTAACTTGTGAATTGGTATTGTTTTAGCGAAAGAAGAAGATTAAGCAGACCTTACTGTTCTAATAATCATTGTCTTATACAGCATGTATTTTCAGCAATGTGTGACTTCCAATACTTGCCAGTACACAAAGAGGGTCCTGCTAATGCTCCTTTTAAATGTATACTAGAAGATATATTGCCAACTGGACTGGATTCAATTAGTTTTATGTTGTGAGCAAATTTTATATCTTATATGCTGTAAAGATTTGATATAGTAAGACATTTAAATCAAATTTACTATTATGCTATTTGTTCTTTTTTTTAAATATGTGAGTTTAGATTAATTTTATAAATGTAGGTATGCTTTAAACTATATTCATATGATTCAATCTACTTGTTGGTACTGTTCTAAATGCTTTTTCATAATCACTGTTATCAGCAGGTTTCTCTTTGTTATAGAAAACCAGCACCTCTCTTTCTAACACCACCATGCTTTACAAGATTTGAGAGACCAATACGCTACACATATACAGAGAAAAGGTACCTCACGGATCGTTCCTCACCAGAAAGAGGTGAAAGCGAAAGTATTCATAGCAAGATTAGGTCTTTGCGAGGATCAAACGCTGCTCCATACACATTTAATTTAACAGGTGAAATGCCAGCTGAACCTAATGAGAGTTCTTTGAAGTTAAAAGCATTTAAGGAAGAAATAAATCCGGCTGTAACCCAGGAGTATGAAACAGTTAAGAAGGTAAACTAAACAGTGACAGGATGAAAACAGTTTAACACAGACTATTAAAATGTTCACAAGAAATGCATGTAAATACATAATTTACATCAGATAATATCCACAATATCGTACTTTATGCACTTGTCCTTATTTTAATTTTTATTGTTTGTTTTCTAGTTCTTTCAAGAAAGACCCATTTGGTCATTAAACTTATTGAAGTTTTACACAAAGATCAGGGGATACTCATTGAAAGTGATAATGCCTTGTTTGGCTATCTATCATAAAACAGGTCCCTGGAGGACTATGTGGGTTCGTTATGGATACGATCCTAGAAAAGAACCAGGTGCTAGAATGTACCAAACTTTGGATTTCAGACTCCGGCACGGCCGTAAGTTATATATTTATGTAACAGCTTGATTTTTAATGTTTTAGAGTTTGTTCCTTATAGGCCAGTGCCAAAGCCTTTGAAAATAGTAAAAAGTGAAAATAAATAATAGTAGGATGAAACCCATTGGAAAAGTAAGAAAATATAACAAAAATAAAAGGAATACGGGCGATTTGAGGTCGGGAAGGGGGTGGGGGTGAGCTTTTAAGGGTAAAAATCGGTTTATCACGATTTCCGGCAAGACTAAGAGTGCTATCGAAAAAAGGTAAATGGCAAAATTGTAGGCAATAAAAAGATCTACAACTTTTGTATTAACACTTTTTTCACATAACCTCAAAATTTATGTGAAAAATCTAAAAAACCGACTTTTTGGTTTTTTACTTTTAACTTCTACAAAAAATAATATTTTTTCGCGAAATTTAGTGAAAACTTACCGTTTTATATCTCAAACACATTGTAATTTTATTGATGCAAAATATTTATGTTTTCTTTTTATTTTGATTGAAAATCGAAATATCACCCTAATTTTCAATCAATTATACTCACGTCAAAAAATCAGCTTTTTGAAAAAAATCGGTACGCTTTTGTACGATGAAATCTCGACTTTTTGATGGTACAAAAAAGAAATATACATTACTATGGAAAATTTTCTCAGAAAATGCAAAAAAGCGAAATAACTTTTTGTTAATCCTTACGTAAAATATTAAGCTATTTCTTAAAATTTACACTAATTACTCGAAAAATTTAAGTTTCCATGCTACATTAATAAATTTAAAAAAATCAAATTCATGAAACATATATGTATATAGCAAAAATTTTTTTTGTACTATCAAAAATTATAGATTTCAACGTATAAAAAGCACACCGATTTTTTTCAAAAAGCAGATATTTAAACGAGAATTTTTGATTGAAAATTAGGGTGATTTTTCGATATTTAATCAAAATAAGAGGAAAAAATAAATATTTTGCATCAAAAAAATTGCAATGTATTTGAGATATAAAAAGGTAAGTTTTCACCAAATTTCGCGAAAAAATATTATTTTTTGTGGAAGTTAAAAGTAAAAAACCAAAAAGTCGGTGTTTTATATTTTTCATATAAATTTTGAGGTTATGTGAAAAAAAGGTTAATACAAAAGTTGTAGATCTTTTTATTTCCTACAATTTTGCCGTTTAACTTTTTTCGGTAGGACTTAGTTTTGGCAGATATCGTGATAAACCGATTTTTACCCTTAAAAGCTCACCCCTTCCCGATGTCAAATCGCCCGTAAATTATTTTTCCTTTTATTTTTGTTATATTTTCTTAGTTTTCCAATGTGTTTCATCCTACTATTATTTTTTTGGTTTCGAAAATTATTGACACTGGTCTATTAAGATAATACATAAATGTAATTCTAGATAATTTGTAATGATATTCTTACCAATATGATGATAGTAAAAGGTCCTTACGTATGAAATTAGCGTTATGTATGGACAAACCAAAATAAATTTTTAATTTGGTTTGTCCAAAAATCTTAAATTATCTAAATTAATTAATCAATGTATGTACCATTGTTAAATTCACTTTCTCCATTTTATCATTAGTTCATTGATTCCTTTGCTGAAAAAATTATGGCAGCGACAATCATTAAAATCTTTGAAGGCGGTTTTGACAGCCTCATTGGAATTAATTTTTTTACCTTGCAAGAAGTTGTCCAAATTCCAGATAAAGTGGTAATCTGTTGGAGCAAGGTCTGGGGAGTATGGTGGGTGACGGAGACATTCCAATCGAAGCTCCTCTAATTTAGCGACTATCTGTTGTGTAGTGTGTGGGGTAGCATTGTCCTGAAACAGCAGTGAGCAAGAGCAATTGACCAGGCTCGGTTGTTTAACGGCCAGCCTTTTCACTTTTCCAATTGGTTTCAAGTGAATTAAAATTGTTTTATGACCAACGCCTGCTGCTAACTCTGACGTGGTTTGCGATGGATCCATCAATTTGAAATAAATTTAAATTTGGAATTTGTAACCAAACCCCAGATATTTGAGTCAAAGTGGCCAGTTTGACAAAACGTTAATTTCATATGTAAGGATCTAACTAACACATTACATACAGTTAATAGATATCTTTTCATACATAAATTACGGTGTTATGGAAATCATAGTATGCTAATATTGGTTATTCTGTAATTAGTCAATTAGTATTACATGTTATAAGTTTTAGCGAATAGTTAAATCAACCTCTTGGCTGCAGCCTAAGTTTGCTAGAGATCCCTTTTTGGTTATGAGAATCACCCTATCCTATTTTACTGTACCTAAAAGACTTTGTATGGAGCCGACTGGAGGAAGGAAGGCAGGATATAATTTTAACATGTAAATGTTATCACAGAGGGTATACGAACATTGATACTATCACGCGACGATACTGGTCCTAAGAGCCTGGACCAGCAAAGCACCAGTAAGGTGAAGCACATCGATCCACCTTCCAGCGAAGACATTGCAGAGTCCAGCGTATGCTTCGGGCCCGATACTGTCCCCACGCAAAGGCATATATTTTATCAGGTTGGTTAATTTTTTATTTTTTCATTTCTTAACAATCCTTAGAGGTACGTTCCACTGAATACCTGTGCCATTGATCACAATGAGAGGACTATTATCTCACTACAGCACATGCTCCAGATAGGTTGTCATCAAATTTTCAAAACCCTTTTGGTCTATTTGATTCTTAAAATCGCGCTCTGGACATTTTCCATATAAAAAATTTGCTTACCTTATGGGTAAATCGAACTCACCAAATTGTGATACATGCGGTGTTGTTGACGATGTTCAGCATTTATTGATGGAATGTGCCCAGAACCAGCGTGAACGTGAGTTAGTCATGGATAGTCTGAACATTAATCGTTTAGATGTTGGCATTGTTCAAACTATCTTGGCTAACCCAACATCGGACGCTGCAAAGCGATTATGTGAGTTGGCTATTCTTCGTATTTCTTAATCGTAAATAGTTTTTAAGTTAAAATAAATTTTAAGTCTGTATATTTAGGTTACGATGGGACTAACATATTCCCAAAAAGTCCCAAAAAAAAAATAAAGAGAAAAAAAAAAAACTAGACGGGACATTTGTTTATTATAAAACAGACCGACTGCCTCTGTGGTGCAGCGGTAGTGTAAGCGACTGCTGATCATGAGGTCTCGGGTTCGATCCCCGGGTCAGGCAGCGATATTTAGGTTTTTCGTAAAAAAAAAAAGAAAAATTTGTCAGTAGCAGCCCGGAGTTTGGAAATGTGCCCGGTAGACGTCAATAGGCTCGCCCCCTATTACGTGGGACTTAAACATAGCTGGCGAATCGTGGTTGTGTAATACACCTCTGCTTATTTTTCTTTTTTTTGTAGGCGGGAAAAATTTACCTAACCGCACACCCCGTCGTTCGGGGCAACGAACAGGGAAGTGTAGGGCCCGCACCCACTAAAGAAACCCGCCGTGTGCCGTCTTTCTGCCTGTGTTGACGGACCACTGGTACTGTGTTGGAATACTTCAGTGGCCCGCCGGCGGCTTACCCTTTCCTCCCTACCCCTTACCCCTCTACTGAGCGACGCATCCGCACACGGAGCGTCGCACCTTCGCGGGAGGCCTTGCGGGTGGCGGACGTTCCCCAGTACATCCACCCGCAGCCTCAGCTAGGGCGGTATGAGCTGCGCCGCCCCAGTCGCTGGCGGCGGTTTGGGTCAGCGGAAGAATCCTCCTCCCTGGCCCTCTCCGCTGCTTCCTTCCGCGAGATAACCTCCTCGCAGAAGGTGGCGACCGCGGCTCAATTCCTGTCGCTGCCGAGCATTGCTCTGACGACGCTCGGCAGCGAGAGGTCCCCCCCTATTGCCGCGACGAGTTCACGGCGTTGCCCGTCCCAAGCCGGGCACGACTCGTGCGTGTGCCGCGCCGTGTCCTCGTCGCAGCCGAAATGGTGACAGCCCGGAGTCGCTTCCCTCCTTGCAACTATGTGCAGATATCTGCCAAAGCAACCGTGCCCCGACAGCACCTGCACCAGTCGGAAGGTCCGTGCTGTCGCCCCGCCCACTCCTTCAGCACAGGCTGGAGCGCCCTTACGGTCCAGAGACCGGCCCGGGGCGTCTACAGCCGCACCCTCCAACTGGGCATGGCAGCACGGCGGGCGTCGCCCTGCCACCTGACGACCTCGCTGGACAGGAGGCGACTACCCCTAGCCCGCTCTTGCGACGCCCACCAATACACCTTGGCAGGCACCTCTGCCTCCAAGTCCCACGGAGGGGTTCCGGTCAACAGCCAAGCCGCCTCGGTCGAAACCGTGCGGTATCTTCGTATGAGCCTGGACGCGACGACTCTTTGTGGTCTCCACAGAAGAGCCCTATTTGGCGCGTCCAGGGACCCACACATGTGAACCGTACAGCGCCATCGACCGGACTACCCCCGCGTAAAGCCGTTGGCACGCATTGTTGGGACCGCCCATATTCGGCATGAGCCGTGCAAGAGCGGACGCTACGCTATCGCCCGTCTAGAACCAGGCCCAGATACTTGATCTGGGCCTTCACCTCATTTTGGACCCCGTCCACCGTGATCGAGGCGCCAGCAGGTGGCCGACGTCGGGGCCCATGGAAAAGTAGGGCCTCCGATTTATCCAGGGCCACTTTAAGCCCCAGCGCCCCGATCCTCCTGACCACCTCCGACGTCCCTGGTGGCCAGGAACGCCGCTTCCTCGAAGTTTCCACCCCGGGCCACGACCAGCGTGTCATCCGCATAGCAGATGACCGCCAGCCCAGGGGGGAGCCGACAGCGTAGCACCCAGTCGTAACCGCCCCACAGGAGCGGCCCTAGAACCGAAGTGGGACACCGCACGACATGGGTCTTCTCACAACGTCCTCTATGCGGCTTTCATAGAGAACGCTGCGGCCCTCAAGATAGTTCGCCACTAGCCGCCTCAGGTATGCAGGCACCCCGTGATACCGGAGCGCCTCCCTGATGCAGCTGAATGGCAGACTATTGAATGCGTTAGCGATGTCAAGCGACACCGCCAACAGCACTCCACCGCCAGCGATGACCGCCGCGGCCGCGGCCCTCAGGCGCATGATCGCGCCGACCGTCGAACGTCCGGCTCGAAAACCGAACTGGGCGGCCGACAAGTCGGGTTCGACGTCGCGCAGGTGTTGGACGATGCGAGCAGCGAGGATTCTCTCCAGCAGCTTACCCGCATCGTCCAGCAGCACGATGGGCCTGAAGGCCCCGACCGAATCCGGTGCTCGCCCCGGCTTTGGCAGGAGTATCAACCTCCCCTCCTTCCAGCAGTCAGGGAACCGTCCGGACGCCAGGCACTCGTCGAACAGTCCCCTGAGGTGGGGCTCAAGGTGGTCCAGAGTCAGGGCCAGTACCCGGGCGGGTATACCGTCTGGGCTGGGGGCGGTTCTTAGAACGAATCCGTGAAACAGCCGCCCCCATTTCCGACGCGGTGACGGGCGGTACACTGAGGTCGGCCTCCCGGTCGCTACCTGGCGGTGCTATAACCGGGGGCGTGTGCTCCGCCTGTCGTGGGAATAGGTCCTCGACCACCTCGGTGAGGAGGCCGGGCTGAAGGGTCTCTGTGAGAGGGGGTCCCTGAGTGCGCCGCACGGTACGGGCGACCCCAGGGGTCACGGTTGAGACCGTCCAGCATCTCCTGCCTTTTCTCTGTTTTGGCGCGGCAAATGGCCAACTTGAACGCGGCCCGCGAAGTGCGGTACGCCTCGTACAGCTGGCCCTCCCTCTCCCCATCGTGATTGCGCCGCCAACTACGGGTGTAGGACCTCCGGGCTCGAATGCACCCTGCACGGAGGTCCGCCAGCTCCTGGGACCACTAGTAGAGCCCCTTCCTCGGAGGAGGACGTCGCACACGGGGCATGGCCGAGTAGCACACCTGCGTAATCGCAGCGCGAAATCGGCCAGCCTCGACGTCCACCCCCTCGGACGGGGCTGGTGGGGACAGCCACGATTGAACGATGGCTGCCTCCGCCAGTAGGTCCCTATCCAGCCTGCCCACAGCCAACCGCGGGAACGCGGGAGCTCTCTGCGCTGTGTGACCCCTACTGGGGCCCTGAAGGGACCGGGAGACCTCAATCCGGATATACCGATGGTCGGACAAGGTCTCAACCTCCTCCAGGACACACCAGTTCCTCACTCGTGCTGCGACGTCTGGGCTAGCGTACGAAAGGTTCACTATCGACCCGCCCCGTTGCCGCACGCACGTGTTGACGGAGCCTCTGTTTAGCAAACAGAGGCCTGTCGACGCCGCCCACTCTACCACCACCCTTCCACGGGCATCCGTCGCAGGGGACCCGCACGCCGTGGATTTGGCGTTGAAGTCCCCCACGACTAGGACGTGGCTAGGTGCCAGTCGCCGTATCGAGGTCACCTCTGCCTACCCCTTCTGGGAATACAGGCGTGATGCTTTGTTTTTGTATGTTTAAAAAAGACGAAATAAAACTTTGATATTTAGTGCCACATCTGCAAGCAAATTAAGAATAATATTCTTATCCATATTCTCTTCGATTTGGATTGTGATTTCTGATTCGATTGTGAGATATGTCGGGAGGGATACCAAATATATAGTTGCAAATACAATGTAATACGTATTGCACAATCTATTATTAGGTTTTGTGTCGGCTACAACTTTTTGTATAACATAACAATGTTAGGTTCTCCACCTGATTCCCGATATACTCTTAGTAGCGGGATAAATGTTCACCAGTTTTTAAGTCTAATCATATAAAAAAAAATACATCAAAATCCATTCAATATTTTTTGCGTAATGTTTGAACAAAAATTAAAAAAAATATATTTTGTCTTCACATAGCTTATTAATCATATCGACATCGCAGCTATTTTTTTGTAATAAGTTTAATATTTAAGTTTATAAAAATTCCATTAACAGTATTGCGACGTGAAGATCCCAGAGGTGCAGGAGTTGTTAGCCGTCCCTCCTCTGCCGGGGTACTTGTGCCATGAGAAGCGCGGTTGGCTGCCCGCCGGTACTGACGAGTGTGCTCGCGATCACATGTTCAAATACGTCAAGAAGAACTTGCTGTCTTCCACAAATGCTGACCTGTCGAGGCTTGAGGTATGACATACATTACCATATAATTAACCTTCGAAGCTTTAATGAAGATTTCACTTTACAAACGTACAATGTCCGTGTGGTGACGGACTAAGAATACAAGTATCATCACCCCATCCTTTCCCGCGGGTGTTGTATAAGGCGACTAAGGTAAGTAAGCAATTATCACCCATTGCATTACTGGTGGTAGGGTTGGGTAACTAATTGAGAGTACTCACTTGCTATCGGGCCCGATCGGGGCGGTACCACCGTCTCCTATGTGACCGGTCATGAAGCACGTCAAGTGTTTATGTTGTAGCAGAAGATAGGCGTTTATTCTTTCAATTCACGTCTGAGAAATGAAATGGTGCGCAGTGGCTTGACTTCATCCATCCATCCATCCATCAATCAATCAATCAATCAATCAATCAGCCTTTCATCGTCCACTGCTGGACATAGGCCTCCCCAAAATTAGGGTTTTACCATAATCGCCACGCTTGGCAGGCGTTTTGGCGATCGCAGTGTATGTTTTTAGTACACAGGGGAACGTTGGCGCCCGGTCCCCCGGTAATCCCTTAGTCGGCTTTTACGACTCTCATAGGAAGAGACGGGGTGGAGCTATTCTTGGTGCCGGCCCCACACGGCAAGCGGCTTGACTATGCTCTCGGTATAGTTGAGTCCATGAGCGACGGGTACCACTTACTGTCAGGTGGGCCTTGGCTGGTCTGCCATCATAAGCAATAAAAAAAAATACAATTTCACGGGTACAATTTAGGTACACCCAGACGCAGAACAATCATGTTGGGTCACACAAAGAATGGTCATGTGTGGGAATCGAACTCTCAACACTCGGCATGGGAGATTGGCTATCTAAACCACACCGTGACCGGTGCAGACGTACACTGCAGTTAAAAGGCGCCCTAACATAAAAATATCTGACCCACTTATATTGTCCCACTATGACTGACTGAAAAGATCCACCGCTACGTACAAGAGAGGTGAGGTGAGAAGACGATTCTGAAGACGCGATCTTGATAAGAAACATATATTATCAAGATGCATCGCGTCTAATGTAACAATTTAAGCTTGTTACAACCAAGTTTTGAGTTTTTTTTTTCGTGCGTTTGGTTGCTTGTTGTCTTATCTACATAATTATACCTTATAGTCGCCTCTTACGACATCCGTTGTAAATTGTGAGTTGTGTCTCTTAAAGTATGAGTTGTGACTTTTTCTGTAATATTAAACATTATGAACATTACAAGAATAATCGTGACCTCAAATTAAATATTGTAATTATAATCGCTTCAAGCCGCGACTTAACAGATTCCTTAGGTTATTTTATAAAATAAAATAAATTTCGTTTAGGTACGTTATTATTTATATATATTTGTAGCATTTGACATGCTTAGCACTATACATTAAACACAAAGTGAAAAATGTGAAATCGAAAACAACAGTCAGGAGCAGGATTTGAACCTGCATCTTCTGGATACCGTCCAGATGCTTTACCAATTC
This sequence comes from Leucoma salicis, assembly GCA_948253155.1. Taxonomy (NCBI): domain Eukaryota; kingdom Metazoa; phylum Arthropoda; class Insecta; order Lepidoptera; family Erebidae; genus Leucoma; species Leucoma salicis. Next base: position 7,920,771 of record OX411806.1, read on the forward strand.
AGCCATCCTGACAATTGCTCCTGACTGCTAATTTCGATAACACATCATACTTAACGTCTTTGGGTGACGCCTGCGCCATCTGTCGGACGTATTTTCATACATTATACCGACCAGGTAAACTTAATTTTACAATTAAGATTTTTACCTAATAATGACGCAAACCCTATAAATATTTATATATATTTGTAGCATTTGACATGCTTAGCACTATACATTAAACACAAAGTGAAAAATGTGAAATCGAAAACAACAGTCAGGAGCAGGATTTGAACCTGCATCTTCTGGATACCGTCCAGATGCTTTACCAATTCAGCCATCCTGACAATTGCTCCTGACTGCTAATTTCGATAACACATCACACTAATTTCGATAACACATCACACATAAGTATGATGTGTTATCGAAATTAGCAGTCAGGAGCAATTGTCAGGATGGCTGAATTGGTAAAGCATCTGGACGGTATCCAGAAGATGCAGGTTCAAATCCTGCTCCTGACTGTTGTTTTCGATTTCACATTTTTCACTTTGTGTTTAATGTATAGTGCTAAGCATGTCAAATGCTACAAATATATATAAATATTTATAGGGTTTGCGTCATTATTAGGTAAAAATCTTAATTGTAAAATTAAGTTTACCTGGTCGGTATAATGTATGAAAATACGTCCGACAGATGGCGCAGGCGTCACCCAAAGACGTTAAGTATGATGTGTTATCGAAATTAGCAGTCAGGAGCAATTGTCAGGATGGCTGAATTGGTAAAGCATCTGGACGGTATCCAGAAGATGCAGGTTCAAATCCTGCTCCTGACTGTTGTTTTCGATTTCACATTTTTCACTTTGTGTTTAAGGTACGTTATTGGTAAAATAGAACACGTTTTATTTAGTTACCTAATGAATTTTGTCGTAATCGAAATGATTGTTTCATTTCTTTCATTGTTTTGATTACTTAAAAAGATGCCATCGACATCTGTAGGTATTTTTTTAAAATAAGTTTTCGTCTATTACAGCAGGGTGGCGGGAGCGACAGCGACGACAGTAATTCTGACGATGACACGCGTACAAGTGAAGTAGACCAAACAGAGGGACAAATGGACTATGCCTGATGTGAAATATATCACATACTGTCTTAGACAAAGAATATTATAAATAAAGACAAACTATCAGCGTATGCAGTGTCGAGATAGCAATAGTTTGACATATGATAACCGGAATAATTTTAAAAGATAACTATGATTATAATAACTTTGTTGACAAAAAATGTACTACCTGTATTAGCCGAATACAAGAATGACAGTACAAAAGAAATTGTAGTTATGCTTATATAGGTTAAAATGTATTAGAACGTGTAACATTCGCGTATATAACGTGATTAATGAAGGTTTTTTTACGTCAATACAAAAACAAGCTTACATACCGATGATGGGGACGGTTGGACACCTTAATGTTTGGACCCAGTTGATTGGGTCCTAATACAAATAACGCATACGCGAAAAGGATGAAATACTTATACATGTGTCTCTCTCACTCTTGCTAAAACCTAATATGTGCATCCTTTTCTTCATTCTCAGTGTCAAAATAGTAGCGAGCCTATAATATTCTTTGTATAAACATACTGTGTATTTTTGTTTATAAACAACTGAATAAAAGTCTTTTTACGTCTGCAAAGAGTTTATTAATAATAATTTATTTTTCTGTTATTGATTCTTAATGTACTAATGTTGGTTGCAAAACCACAATGAGAGCTAGCTAGAGATATCGTCATCATCAGATGAACTACTGTCCACCTGATAGTAACACAGTAACCGCCGCTTATGGAATTAATAATACTAAGGATACCGCCAAGCCGCTGCTCACCACTTCATTGCTCGGATGGGAAATTATACACCACCATACCATAACATAACGCGGTGCTTCGCGGTTCATCACATGGAAGACAGTGGTACCGATTCCCCGGGGCCCTATAACTAGTGAGTACTCCCACTTGGTGCCCAACATTACCACTAGTAATGCAATGGGTGTTAAAACTGTTTACTTCCCTTAGTCGCCTCATGCAACACCTACGGGAAAGGATGTGGTGGTGAATCTTGTATTCTTTGTAAAGCACCACAAGGATAAATGTAATATGCAAGTAAGACTTGAAGATCTGGAGGGTTTTAGAGACTAATAAATAGAACTAAGAACAAATTTAAGCTCAGGCCCTCGTTACCAAATATTGTTAAACTTGTCAAAAGAAATCTAATGAGCTCAAACTTGGGATTTACTAATATCCAATGACTAGTTCCACTATCCTTGCTCCATCATCAGACCAGTTCAAAGATCCACATTAGCGCTGTAATCCGAACTACATATACAAAATTTTATTTCGATTCTACAAATATTAGAGATCGCCTAGATGTGGCGCGCGCGTGTGGCGAATCATAATCTGTGAATATAATAAACCTGTGGGTAAGCCTGTGGGTCTAGCCAAGTTGCATTCTATAATCGCTAACGCTAATAGAACACTATTAAAATGTATGGAAATTTGACATCTCTAACGTAAGTCACGTGACTTAGCGTTATAGATATTGTTAAAGACTTAGATAAATATAGGTTCTTTATCTATAGTTAAAGATTTCAAATTCCCATACATTTAAATAGTTTTCTAATAGCGTTAGCGATCATAGAATGCAACTTGGCTAGGCCCACTGTAGTGGGTATATAGATCATGATTCACTTCATGTTCTAATAATGCTTTATTTCAACACGCTAAAAACAGGTAGGTATATCTTGATTGTAAAAAACAACCTTTAAAAAGGAAATTTAATAATTAACGTATTTTTAAAAATAGGTTTAGGGAAGATAGAAAGTAAGGTTTAGGGAAGTTCTGGATTTGGCAGAAGCTAGTGAACGCGTGATCGTATGCGGAGACTTGAATGGATGGGTTGGGACCAAGCGTCCAGACTTCGAGTACGTGCTTCCGCGTTCATTTGGCGGTAAGAGAGTGAACGATGAAGGTAGGCTCATTGCGGATGTATGTATGGAGTGAAACATTATTGTGTCAAACACATTTTTTCAACATAAGGACATCCATATGTATTCATGGAGAAGGAATGAACAGAGAAGTATGATAGATTTAATTCTGGTAGACAGTCGCCTCCGAAGTAAAATTCTGGATACAAGAGCCTACAGGGGTCCCACTGTCGACACGGACCACTATCTCATTATTGCGAAATTTAGTGGTCTGTTCAGAAAGTGGAGATACTGGTGAGAGTGTCCACTTCGGAGGGCTTGAAAGAATAAAGATTGAAAAGTTGCAAGAAGAGAGTGTAAGAGCAAAGTATGCAGAGGGTGTCCGTGAACGGCTGACAATGGCAAGTCAGCCGGAATCTGACATAGAAGAATGCTGGAGAGTGTTGAAAGATAGTATGGTAGATACAGCGAAAGAAGTATGTGGATGCTCAAAGAAGCATAGGAAAGTGAAAGGTGATGCATGGCAGGATATGGAAGTAGCAGCTTCCGTAGACTAAAAGAAGAAAGCGTGGCTGGATTATGTATCTTTGAACCTGAGTGCAAGTATGAAAGAACAGAAGAAAGAAATATACCGGCAACGTATGAATGACACCAAAGCCTTAGTGAAAGAGAAGCGTGATAGAGCAAATATGATTGCAGAAGAAAGGCTGACCAAAAACTTCGAGAGCAACACCAAACGTCTCTGGAGGGAGGTGAAGAAATCTCGGAGTGGTTGGTCAGCTTTCAGAATTAATAAAATAAGGTCTAAAGGTGGAGACATTCTTACGCAAACACAAGATGTGTTAAGCCGATGGAGTGAATATTTTGAAGATAATGTATGCGGATGTTCAGGGTGATGCCGGTGCCACATGTGGTCTAACAGATCAGCATTCGGTACCGGCATCCTCTGATGACATTAGTATGGATGAAGTTGAATGGGCGATTAGACGTTTGAAAAATGGTAAGGCAGCGGGTATTGATATGGTGTCTGCTGAGATGATCAAGCTTGGAGGCTCATGTGTCTGGGAATCCTTCCTGATGCTTCACTTGGAGCTCAGGAATGGTTCCCAAGGACTGGAGAAGCGCAGTCATAGTGCCCTTGTTTAAAAACAAGGGTTCCAAACTACAGAGCCATAAGCTTGACCAGTTTGGCAGCCGAAGTGTATGGTAACATTATTAAAAGGAGAATGAGGGTGGTGTCTGATAAATTTTTGTGTGAGGCACAAGGAGGTTTCAGGTGTGTGGTGCCTCCCCTGCATGGATCAAGTGTTTTCTCTGCGCAACATTGTGGATAAGCATCTGGCTGTAGGCCAGAGGGTTTTCTGCAGTTTTGTGGATTTAGAGAAAGCATTTGACACGGTTGTACGAAAGGAACTTTGGGACATTTTGCCGGAGTATGGTATTAACGGTAGACTGCTACAAGCGGTGCAGTCCAACTACATGGACTGCAGAGCTTGTGTGCGGCTGGATGATGGAATGTCACCCTGGTTTGATGTCAATATTGGCGTTAAACAGGGCTGCGTTCTATCAGCCAGACTGTTTATCATATATCTGGATAAATGTCTACAAAGGTTTAATGAAATGAATGTGGGAGTTCAGATGGGCGACTCAGTGGTTAACTCTCTGCTATATGCAGACGATGCTATTTTATTAGCGCAGTCCGCGACTGACCTGCAAACTCTAGTCGACGTAATGGCAGAAGATTGTAAGAAAAGGGGCCTACGTGTAAATGTGAGCAAAACCAAAATAATGGTTTTTGAAAGAGAAGAAGCCAGAACAGATGTTAGAGTAACAATAGGAAATGGTGTGCTAGAACAAGTGGATGAATTTGTATATCTTGGATGTGGATTCAGTCGGGATGGAAGGTACACCACTGATGTAGAGAGAAGAGTGAATGCGGGAAATAGAGTGAACGGAGCATTGGGACAACTTCTCGGCAGTCACCTCAGCCAGAGGGCACGTGTCGCAATACACAACGCAGTGCTTGTCCCAACATTATTATATGGAAGCGAGAGTTGGGTATGCAAAAAGGAGCATGAGAGTAAAATCAATGCGGTTGAAATGCGATCTCTGCGGAGAATCTGTGGAGTGAGGCTGACTCACCGCATTCGTAACGACGACGTAAGAGAGCGACTAGGTATGAAAGAGAGTATTGGTGTAAAGATGCGAAAGGGAATGCTCCGATGGTTCGGACACGTGGAAAGAATGCCGGACGAGCGACTGCTTAAGAAGATATACCTACAATGTGAAAGTGGAAAGATGTAGGTACAGGGGGAGACCGAGACTCACCTACCTAGACCAAATCGGTCATGTATTGAAGGAAGGTGGAGTCAGGAGTCTCCGAAACCGGCAAGCGTATGTGAAGAGAGTTATGAATGTTGAGGAAGCGAGAGATGTATGCAAGAATAGAGCCTCTTGGCACTCTGTTTTCTCTGCCTACCCCGCAAGGGAAATGGCGCGATGATATATTAGTTAGTTTTTAAAAATAAATATTTAATAAACTTATGATACAGTTAGAGTGTTTTATTTACTGATTTTGCCCGCGACTCCGCCGCAGCCAAAAGCTGGTTTTTAGGTCATATCTCAGGTTCCCGATATTGTAGCGGGATAAAATACTTATATACTTATCAGTTTTTAAGTCTAATCAAGAGCTATCAAACAAAAAAATTTGCATCAAAATCCGTCAAGTATTTTTTGCGTGATGCGGCGAACAAACAGACAAAAAATCTAAAAAAAATTGTTTTGTGTTCAGACAATAAAGCCGACATTTTTTTCTGAAATATCTTAAATGTACAGACACAGTTCTGTTACAGCTTTATAATAGTAGGTACTTACTAGCCTTTGTCAGCGGCTTCTTCGCCACCAAAAGCTAGTTTTTCGATTATATCTCAGGTTCCCGATATAGTAGCAGTATAAAATGTATATCAGTTTTTAAGTCTAATCAAGGCCTTTCAGATAAAGTAAATAAGTTGCATCAAAATTCGTCCTATAGTTTTAGCGTGATGCGCGAACAAACAAACAGATAAAAATTCTAAAAAAAAATGTTTTGGGTATAGACGCGCCTATATAGCCTATTACAGTCATTTTTTCTCAAATATCTTGAATGGCATACAAACTTTTTGTTAATAGTTTGACATCAAGCCGGCACGGGTTATCGCTATCCGATCTTAATAATATTTATTATTTTTGTTAATAGGGTCAAATAGAAAAAAAAATAGAGGGTATGCGTAGTTTAAAACGTAAACAAATTTTTGTCCTATTAGGGTGAGACACACATATAATAAACCTGTAGAACCCTGGTATGTCTGTACATTAGTTAGCTTTTTTATCCCTGTTACTTTAATACAATTCGATTATGAGTTAGGGCTTCTTTATAATGTGGTATGATTCTTTAATTGTAATAATTAAGCTTACCTTGTCGAAACCATAGATATTACGTTATACTATATCTATGGTCGAAACAACGTATGCAAATCTGACAAAAGTCGCAGGCGTCATGTTATTAAAATTAACAGTCCACGGAAAATATCGCGATAACTTAATTGGTAAAACCTCTGAAATGATTATCTAGGAGACCCATGTTCAAATCCTGCTCATGGTGGAGTGGTTTAGATACCGGCCTCCAGCCCGAGTGTTCTCCTCTATCTGACTTCCTCGACCTCAGAATGTAGTTAAATACTGGTCCAGACCTCAATATGGATATGGCTCGGAAGGCTTTAACTTTAGGATAAGGCTTGGAAGATGATGTTGAGATAATAATAATATAACTAGAACCAAAATAAGGCGAAACATTATATTTAGAAAGTATTTTAATAGGAAACATGAGTAAGTAAAGTTAGTGTTTCTGTTTACTTCCTTTTTTAATGCCAATGGAAGCAGAGCCAAGCTGCATCCCATAAAGAAAAAAGTAGTCACGTATAAGAAGGACGATGACGTTGGAATCACGTCAAGCAGTTCCTCAGAGCATTCCCCTCGAAAGTGTCAATAGAGCACGCAGAAGGCACCCAAGGTCTCTCCACCGCTTCATGGACTCTAGTCCGTTGTTAGATTGGGAACATTGACATTCTGAATAGCAAGCTTTTGTAACTAATTAAGTGGGTTCAAGTTGAGTGTACCTGCCTTTATTAACACTTGTAGCTTTAAATAGCACAAGTCGTTGCCTACGACAAGTACCTACCACTTGTCTCTGTGGAGGACACAGTTTTGGTTGCGAATTTTCATTTTGAAATGACTCCTGAATAAGACTTTTCTTGCTTGAGATCTGAATACCAAGGATCATAATGCTCTCGGAGACCGAGAGAGTTATCTAGTCTTCGAAACTGAGGCGTCACGATGAGCTAATAAAATCGAACATTAGTTACATCCTTACATCCTCAGACTTACTAAAAAATTGTTAGCCTGAGGTTACATCATGGCAAGTGGTAGTGGCTAGTGGTTTATTTATTTAATAGGTAGTTACTATAATGGCTTACTGCGTGAGTGGTTACATATTCTTAGAGTTATATATGCTTAGAGATTAAAGATCTGGGTGTAGTTGCTGCATTTCATTTTACAGGTTCTTTAATTAATCTGCATTCAAAGCTAAAATGAAATGGTTGCTAATGTGAAAACATCTTTCGTCAGTCTCTTGACAAAGCCGTTGTTACTACGAGAACAGTTCTTTGTTTTAACACATCCAATACTGAGTCATATAATATGTGGACATTGTTTTTTTTTCTGATAATATCGACTAGCAAGGTTAGGTGGATACGCACTTTGATCGATGTACTGTTCAGTGTTCACTAATCATGATACAAGTATAATTATGCATAAATGAAACTGTGAACTTTTGTATGTTTTATTGGCTTAGGAAGGAACTACAGTCCACTGAATTTATACCTATCATACAGTTCAAAGTAGTCCATTAAAACGCTATATTTAGCGTATGAGGCCCTATCCAGCTCGTTGCCCCCAAAGACAGGCAGGTTAGGCACATAACAAAAATAAATAAAAAAAATTAAAGTATATATTACTTTACGTTATTAACTTATTTTGACTAAGTGCAGTTGATGTAAGTAGGTATGTAAGTAATTTAGTGATATTTTCTGCTTTCCTTAGATCCTGTTCTATTGATGATTATAGTCAGACTCGGAACAGTAATTATATCTAGATTGCATAAACCCTATACCTACCCTGTTTGAAAATCAAAAATATCTTCTATGTTTTAACAATTAAAAAAAAATGGAAGTATGTAGGTAATTAAAACGGTTTTGTAGGTAATTATGTAGGTACATCGCTAACGATTAACGACAACGCTGGAAAACATGTCCAGTGTTTCAAATTATATTTTTTGTTTATTAAGCAGTTAAACATCCCATATCATTTAAGTAAACCCTATTTATAAATTTCTGTACCAATATATAAACAACAAAGTGATAATATACTCAACTGGGTTATCATAATCACAATTCATGTTGTGACGGTTTCAAGATGTTTTGTAAGGGTAGGTAGGTACCTACTTATAAACAAAAGACCTATCAACATACATATTTATTTTTTTGTCTTAATAATATAGGTATAGGTCTCCTCTTAACTGGTGAGCTTAGGTAATATACATACTTAGGTTATAATCGTCTGCAAGTTCAGTACGAACAATAAATGAAGCAACGCATAGTTTTAAGTACGCGTTCGATTGCAATATATAATTTCATAACAACTTTACGCCGCAAAATAACTTGGTAATCCTTCTATGATGCGTGTCAATATCTTAAATTAACGACGCAGGCTATGACCCGACTATTTTTCAACTGCTGCAAATAACTTGGTGTAGGTGCATTAATTTTCACTATGTGACGTAACATTTTAATTTATGTCACTTCTTGATTAGTTAATGTAAACATATAGATATGCACCTAGGTTTAAGTATGTATCAATAATACTCGTATATGTACTTATACCACTTTGTGAGTAAAACATAAAAAAACCAAACAGAATATTAAAAACTTAAAACAATAATGTACCTGATGTTTAAATGACCATTAAATGCTACAGTAAGAAGCATGAATACTAAATATATTACATACTTACAGTGCCAAAAAATTTTACGTCCATGCCTTACTAAAACCATGTTGTACAAATTTTATTGTTGTGAAGAAACACGACCTTTCACAAACAACAACGTTATTTTCAAACAGTTTCAATATTGAGTGTGTGTGAGGAGGTTACTGCTTGTAGGATGGGGAGCAAGTTACAAAGCAAGCGAGTGCGCCTTATCGAGTCTATATAACTGATGAGTGAATGCGCGCGCGCACACTCGCTCACGCCTCTCAACCGCCGCACGATCGATTTTCCACCCTTTGTGATTATCAACCGGTGCGTGCGCGCAACGCACTGTGAGGTTAGTGATTTTTCACAATACAGTTTTACTAATAGTGATCACAAGAACAAAGGTATTGTGTTGAAATGTGCGTGTTTGTGAAATATAAGGATACCGTGAATACATTATTAGTTATTTGTTTTTATTTATAAAATTGTAGGCTTTATTGTCGGTAAGATAATTGTTAAAGTTCATTTAATTTCATTATAGGATATAGGTACGAACAAATAAGCATTTTTAAATAAAAAATATCTTTAAATATGATCAATTTAATATAATAATATCTAATAATAATAAAATCTAATAAACTCATAGACGAGTTGAAAATTGCTGGTATTAATAGAGAAATATGTTTAAAACTATTTAATAAATATCGAATATATAAGTAGATATATGAATTTTAATATACATATCAGTAGAATTATTTTTATGAATAATTGTATCTCTCTCTATAAAATAGTAACCCAGGTATGTATCAAAAAACAAAATAAGAAAGGGAACATAGAAGAACAAAACAATTTTTTTTTGTCTGTCAGTTTATTAGCGCACATCTCTGAAGTTAGTGAACGGGATACGTAGTGTGGTGAACGGGTTTGAACGCAGTTTACTCGGGGTAGATAGAGCTTTGCTTACCTTAATTCGTTAAATCACAGTTCTGAATTGGCTTCCATCCATCCATCAGCCTTTTAATGTCCACTGCTGGACATAGGCCTCCCCAAGAAATGTGGATAGTGCCGTAATCGCCACGCTTGGCAGGCGGGTTGGCGATCGCAGTGGATATTGTTAATACTCGAAGGAGTGCTGCTGCCCACTCCCCCGGTATTCTCTCAGTCGGCTCTTACGACTCCCATGGGTGGAGAGGGGTGGGACAATTCTAAAGCCGGCCCCACACGGCTGAATTGGTTTATAAGAGTTATTTTGTCTATGAACACTGTCACTTTTATATTATCACTACACAATACAGTTTTTGCGAAGATAACAATATATTGTGGTCTTTATTCTCACTTAATGTTTAGGAAAAAAAGAATCAAAATCTTAATTGGCAGTTAACATAAGTAAAAGTATTGCAAGCGGACGAAGTTACTGGCAACAACTAGTCTATAATAATAAAACATTTTTTTTCTCACAACATAGGTACTGTTTCACTATTGTGGATACGAAGGTAGTCTGTCGCATTAAGTCATACGTCTATCTAGCTGCCAAAGTGCGTGTTACTATGAGTTGCCGGTAGTGATCATTTGTAAAAAAAGAGAAGGGTCCCTTGTGAAATCTTGATTTTAGACTGAAGATCGATCAATTTTTGGTCTTGTAGACTATCAATGCTGCTAGCATAACTACCTATCACTGTTGACACGATCACACAACGGGAGAAAATTTCCTCTACTAATCCATTCTGCCCTGCTGGTACAAGGCCTCGTCTAGAAATTTCCATTTCTCCTTGTCTGTTTAAATTTACTTCCTTAGACTCCTCTTGTTGATAGACGTGATATAATTAAGTAATTAACACACTTTATATTATCGCTTCACCTGTATCTATGTAACGGGATTTTGAACGTGATTTTCACCCACATCAAAACGTCGGATGAAAACTTTACACACTTATCAAGGATCGATGACAATTCAATAATTTAAAACATTTTCCTGATTGTTGTTAATAACCGGTACTATCGTCACATTTAAGATAAAAAAGAAATAGGGTGGCAACAACCAGGTAAGCGGTTACTGTAGCCTATAGACGACAACAGATTCGAGGCATCACTCGCGCGTCGCCATCTCAAAGGAAATGTATAGGAGGTGGTTAGGAAGAATAATAAGGAGAGGATATGGGTCTCCGGCACTCTCACTCGCCATACGAAACAACGCTAGGAGTATCTGCCGTTGTTTCACGCTGATCTTCTGTGAGAGGGTGGTACTTCCCCAATCGAGTCGGCTCATTCACGCTGTGATAAGCAAGGCTTCACCACTAGAATAAGCATGTTTTTATAGTTTATTAAACTATAATTTATGTTGTAACACTTGTAACTAATACAATAATTTAAGATATATTATGTATTTACTATTATTGACGGGCCTCGTGGCGTAGTCGGTAATGTAACCGACTTCCGTGTCCATGAGGTCGTGGGTTCGATTCCCATTCAGGACAATTATTTGTGTGATGAATACATATAATTTGTACTGCGTCTGGGTGTTTTCTAAATATCTATTGTACCTATGTATTTACAAATAAAAACAATAAAATATATATTTTATCCGTAATCTGGTACCCATAGCACAAGCTTTAAGCTTAGTTTGGGACCAGAGGACGTTGTGTGAAAATGTCCGTGAATATTATTATTATTATTTCGGACATCGAAGGAAAAGTTATCTTGTAAATAGCATATGAAACGTTAATTTTGATACAGTAGGTATTGTATGCGAGATAAGACGAGATCACAAAAGCTTATTTGAGAAATAATATCTATACATCTATATCTACAAATTGTATGAAGCCACTATTCGGTTTTACAATCGTTTAGAGATGTTTTCAGGAAAGGTTCTCTGCTCAATAAACTTTGACTTAAGTAGGTATAGAAATTTAGTGTTTTATCATAAATTGCATTGAAAGTAATATGCTCCATGCACTGGTTTTTAATATAATAATAATACTTCATAAATCATAAAGATTTTCTTAATTAGTAATTTTTTATTTTTATTTCTTCTCCAAACACGAAGCGTTATATGTATTAAGTGAGCCTCTTTAACTAAATTGTTCGACCTCCTATTATTGACCCCCTTTTCTTTTGTTTAGGCGGGAAAAAATGTTCCTAACCGCACACCCCGTCGTTCGGGGCAACGAACAGGGTAGTGTGGGGCCCGCACCCACTAAAGAAACCAGTCGTGTGCCGTCTCTCCGCCTGTATTGACGGGCCACTGGTACTGTGTTGGATTACTTCAGTGGTACTCTATTATTGACCCCTACGGCCTAAATTCTAGACTGGGGCAAGTTCAGCCGTGCCTTCCAATGGGGCACGTGTGTTTAATGAATATGCCATATTGCTTGACACCGTGCGGTATCCTGAGGTCTTCACAGTCTAGGGACTGCGACCACACGGGCGCCATCGACTGGACTACCCCCGCGTGAAGCGTTAGGCACGTGTTATTGGGTTGGTCCGTTTTCGGCATAAGCTATGCGAGGGCTTATGCCGCGGTGACGAGCCTTCACGACAGTTGGCCAAAGTGCTCGTTAAAGCGCCGTACGTTTGTACGTATGCTTATATTTTCAGATTAATTTTATTTGTTTAATCATCTCTTACCATGCTCATGTACTGGAATGGGGCAGTGATGACATTTATTTTGTAACTGTCTTAATCATCCTGTAATATTACCTACTTAGTATTTTCTTTAGTCGAACCTGGAATTTTCCGCCGTAAGTCTATGCGGCTGTCCATAACTTACGTCACGCTAAATTCTGCTCTTTTGGACCACATCCCCCATCTATAGCATACGTCTATGCATCACAATTTTTGGTACGTCTATAAATAAAACGTCGCTTAATCTAATTGCCTTCGCCATTTTTCCTTCATCGTGATCAAAGAAAATGCGAAAGTCACGTGTTCTCACTTGTCACAATTGACCGCAACAAGCGATGGCCTATGTGTAAATTACAGTCAATGTATTGGGTTCAGTAATATTAGTTCATATCATCAAATTATCTTTAACCAAAATAAGTATTACATTTAAAACTTGAAGATATTGTATATTCGAAGCTATTCATAATGCCAATGTTTTAAAAATTCTACATTCATTTGCCTATACATATGTATATAGATATAATGTAGTAGACAAAATAAATGCAACTTAAGCAATGCTAAATTTCATAATAGTGGCTAGACACATGTGTAGACGGTTATTTATAGTTGATACAATGATACAATGTATATATATATATATATATATATATATATATATATAATATAAGCGAAATATATATATAAGCGATTGATTTAGAACAATACGTAGAGTTTATTGAACTGTGATAAAACGATCTACGCCTACGACTAGATAAACCTATAGCTATGCTCTACTGTTTCACTGCATGTGTAGTAATAGTAGTTCAGCTAGAATACTTCTTGAAAGCATAAAATGCGAATTCGTCATCATTTATTACTGTAATAGTCTATACATATAGGCGTGTCTAAACACAAAACAATTTTTTTTAGAATTTTTTGCTATTGTGCGTTTATCTCTTAACGCTTAACAAAAACGAATAAAAACTCATGATGAACCTCATACTCGGGACTTTATAAAATGCTGGCATAATTATTATTAAGTTTCATAATAATAATAATGATATGCTATGCTTACAAAAGAAATTATAGCACAGTAATTATGTTATCAGATATGTAAGAACTGATTACATAAATTACATTATATTGCTTCATATCATCCGTTTTTAATCTAACTATCGTCTACAGAATGTGGAGTCATTTTGCCGATACAAAATTTGTGCAATCGATCCTGAACGTAATGTGTTTTTAAACATAGAGTCGACGACACGTGCGCCGACGTGCCATGTTCTGAATCCACAATAAGGCCTTGCCTTGCGGCCAGTGTCATGTCAATCCACTTCACCAGCCATACCCGAAACTCATTGAGAATAAATAACTCTACGAAGAGTTCTCTCGTTGATTAACTTAATATTCTACAATGGCGTAGATATATCATGATTACGGTTCGCGTGTAGGAATTTAAACAAGATAAATATTTTTGGCACATCTAAACCGTCATTTAAACGAAACGTTGCTATAAAATATATTGTTTATAAGAATAACTAGTGTCTGCCCTCTCCTCTGTAGAAGCAATTTGTTTATGGTTATCTTTCAGGCTCCCGACATATATAGCGGGCCTAAAATGTATGCTAGTTTTTATGTCTAACTAGCCTTTGTTAGCCAAAAGCTAGTTTTAGCTTATATCTCAGGTTCTCCATATAGCAGCAGGATAAAAAGGTTTCTGCGTGAAGCCTAAATAAGCAAACAGACAGACGAAAATTTAAAAAAATATTATTTTGTGTTCAGAAACCTAAATAGAAAGGTACATTATTTTTTTCTCAAATATCTTAAATGTCGTAGCTCTGTTACAGTTTTATAATAGTATAGATTAAAAGAGATCATAATTGGTTCTATAGATTTTGCGTAATGCGCAAATAAACACACAGATAAAAATGTTTTGGATTCAGAGACGCCTTTATAGCCTAATACCTACAGTGTTTTTTTCTCTAATGTCTATTTAAATAAAATGATAGAGGCCTACGGTAGGGGGCGCATCATAAAAAAAGTAATTGATAGATTTCAATTCAGTTTACTAAGTTTTACTTCTGATACATTTACATGCCTTTATCTAAAAATTATTGCGATATCTTTATTTTATATACCCACTTAAAGATATTAATGTTTTAAGAAGCAACAATTTTTATAAGCACCATAATAAGCCACGCAGATAAAATCAATAGGTATATATACTCGTATATATGAGCTAGTCTTTCAATGCACAGACATCAGCTTTGTTAAAACTTTATTGTAGATTTCATCCTTTATTTGTGGTTAAATATTTTAGTTAAAAAGTACAACCAGAATAGTTCATATATTCATGCAGATAGTTCATTTCTACTAACACTTGATGGTAGTAGGTATACCTACTAGTGTAACGTACCTAAATTGCATAATAACATTGCCCTTCACATGAATATATTTTTATTGTCTGTTATGTTTACAGATTCAACATGAGTTCAAATGAATTTAGAATAGAGCGCAATCTGGAGTTGTCGCCAGAAACAAAAGCGATCGCTGAGAAGGAATTGAGAGAGACGCCAGAGAGAGTTAGAGAAGCCATTGAAAGATTAAGAGAGTTATTAAAAGAGAATAAGGACTTGTGCTTTGGGGATGACGATGAGCTGCTCACCATCATGTTACGACCATGCAAGTGGTATCCAGAGAGCGCTCTCGCACTTGTAAGTAAATTGAACATTGTTTCTATGTACATTGTAATGAAAAATCTACTTAAAAAAATAAGTTTTTGATATTGTGACTATTCATCTTTCTCACTTACCGAACTAAATGCTATAGTGTGTTCAAATATAAATTTTATGTTAATTGTACATTAAATCTTCACAAATAACTAATAACTTAAAATAACTAGGTACTAAAAAATGTTAGCTAATTCAATACATTCATCAAACATCTGATTGTGACCAGGTCGATTTCAGATACAAGCAAAAAAAATCAATACATTCACCGTCCACTAGTTTTTGCACGTATACATTAGAAAAACAAAGTTATACGTACCTAATATGTGAATTGCATATTATGTAATTTATACTAGCTTCAGCCCGCTACTTCGTCAGCGTGGCCTTAAAATTTGGGTCATAGAGTCGCTTAGGCAAACCTACATGAACTCCTTATTAGGTTAAAAATATTTTATGTGCTTGTCACTTTATCCACAATTTATCCGTATACCAAAATTCGTACAAATCTGTTTAGTCGTTAGGTCTTTATGTGAAAAATAGCGAGAGACTACGATATGAACGAGAACTATTCCTTGTGAGTTAAAAGGTATCCTATACGATAATCCAATGTTTCATTTATCTACCTACCTAACTTCATCCAAATTCGCCGAGTCGTTTAAATGCGATTAAATAAATAAATAAATAACATCACTATAGGTAAACATTAATAACAAAGCATCACGCCTTTATTCGCCGAAGGGGTAGGCATCGGTGTAATGCACACCCACGGTTCGCCAGCTATGTTTAAGTCCCACGTAATAGAGGGTGAGCCTTTTGCCGTCTACCGGGCACAATTCCAAACTTCGGGCTGCTATTGAGAATTTTTCTTTTTTTTCCGATCCGGGGATTGAACCCGAGACCTTATGATCAGCAGTGAACATTAATGAAACGTGATTTTAGGGAACGATTATATCTCCTCAATCTTATCTAAACATATGGACATGAACCTAAGCGGGTCATACTGTTACAGCCTACTAAATTTGCGTAACTGGCAACTACATAATGTGGTGATGTTTGGCAACTCTACTATTACGAGCGGTTAACGACTGATTTCGTTGGACTTGTCCTAGACCCCTGTTATTATACCGATTTATATCAAGGATGATATTATTGTGATAAACCGTGATAATAATCTAATTTCGTGCGGTTTGAAGTTGAGAAACTTCTAAATTATGTTTTTGTTAATCCCATTACTTTGGGATTTGCTAGTCGGTAATATTTACTATGTGTAATGTTTTAGTATAGCAATAAAATTAACGTCGTGACTGCTTAGATGGCAAGGTGGTTAAAGGATTGCTTTCCCATCTTGAGTGATTATGATA
Organism: Leucoma salicis; assembly: GCA_948253155.1. Taxonomy (NCBI): domain Eukaryota; kingdom Metazoa; phylum Arthropoda; class Insecta; order Lepidoptera; family Erebidae; genus Leucoma; species Leucoma salicis. The sequence continues at coordinate 7,937,474 of OX411806.1, forward strand.
TGTTTTCATTTGCTTTTTTTACAACTACAGAAATATCGATGCGATATAAATAGTTTTTGTTTAGTCTGGGTATGATTTGTGGCCGTTTATGCTTTGGGAGAGCATAAAAAGTGTTACGTTATTGGAAAAATTCCATAGCGCATAATGTTGAAAAAAACTAATAAAATATTGAACACATATCTAGTGTCATCGTCACCGAGTTTATCTTGTGACTTTGTTATTCTAGGTGCATACCAATATGTCAATACATCATAAATTATCATATAACATGTATCTGCCTAGTTCGCTATAATGCATATATTTTATTGAATGAAACTATAAATGACTTGTTCTGATTATTAACATATCAAATTAAAATGCTTTGCGTTACAAAACTTAAATTTGTATGTTCTCTTACAATTAGTTATAATTATGTTTTATGTATCTTTACATTCTATATGTATCTACAACATAGATTTGGTAACGTTTTGTATCAGAATAATCAAGTAATAAATTACAGTCAAATATTGCAGAACATTTCCTATTAAACGAAATTAAAATTTGACCAAGTCATTTTAGGCTTATGTAGGTCATTATTATTACCTATATATGTCACAACTCGCGTTTGTCTAGTATTCTAGTATTGTCTAACGGTGAGTTTATTTATTTATTGTATAGGTATACCTATATGGGTTGACGATAACTACAAAAGAGTCTAATATCAAACTTAAGCGGAAGTAACTCCTACGAAACAACTAGTTATTTACCTACTGATAAATTGTAAATACATTTAAAAAAAAATGTTAGGCAGGGCTTAAAATAATGATAAATAATGATTAAAAAAAATATTTCTTTCTGCCAAGTCCTTATCGTGTCGATTTAGTCAGCAACACGAGCGATATGGAACAAAAACATCCATTCATACTTAGGTATGTATATTTCTGATATAATTTTTCGTATGACAGAACAATGAGTATTGTACGTATTAGGTAGGTAGGTATATAAACCATTCGTTTGTTAGTAGGTATATCGATTTATTTATTATTAATTCTATACTCTCGTTTGTTGTACCTAATTATTTTATTAGATGTTTTTTGTCTGTAAGTAGGTACCTATACGTGCATCACACAAAAACAACTGAACGGATTTTGCTCAAACTTATTTCGTTTTGTTGAATTTAACTAGGTATTACAAGCGGTGGGGCCGCGGGCAAAGGATAGTTTAAGTATAAAAGAGTAATCATTAATCATACATAAATATTCCATGAGTAAATATATTATTTGTTTCTGGTATGCAGTTATGAAACGATATCTTTGATTTTCTTTTTGTTTGTAATCATAATATTATGAGAATCTGTCGGTTTGTTGTCAGGAAGAGTGATAAGTGATAAGCCTCAACAATGTCAAAGGGCAATGTTTATCTCGTGGAGATAATGGTATCTCATTCTCCTCTGAAAATAGTCCGCAAACAATCATTTTAATATAATATTTTTTCAACATAACATGCTGTTTTTATGTGGGAATTAGTACCGGTCTACGCTAAAATTTATTTATTTGTTTGCATGTTTCTATAAATAATTATTGGTAACATTATAAATGCTAATCTTATATTTTTGCATTCAATAATGTATAATTCGACTTATTTAATTTTGTTACTATGAAGAATTTTTTAGAGAGTAATAAGTTTGAAGTCATCTATTATCTATTAAGTACTATTATAAAACTGTAACAGAGCTGTGTCTGTACATTTAAGATATTTGAGAAAAAATGACTTTAATAGGCTATATAGGCATGTCTAAACACAAAACAATTTTTTTTAGAATTTTTGTCTGTTTGGCTGTTTGTTTGTTCGCGCATCACACAAAAACTACTGAACGGATTTTGATGATTTTTTTTTTATTTGAAAGGCCTTGATTAGACTTAAAAACTGCTATACATTTTATCTCTATACTATATCGGGAACCTGAGATATAACCAAGAAACTAGAAAATTATTTAAACTAGATTTTTTTTTCGAATTTATTTAAAAGTACTACTAGATGGATTTTGATGCAACTTTTTTTATTTGAAAGGCCTAGATTTGACTTAAAAACTAGTAGATATTTTATCCCGCTACTATATCGGGAACCTGAGATATAACCGAAAAATTAGCTTTTGGCTGCGGCGAAGCCGCTGGCAAAGGCTAGTCATTTTATAAAAATAAAAACCGATAGATAGTTATAATGCCATTGGGCGCGCATCACGAAAAAACTACTGGATCGATTTCAATGAAGTTAAGCTTATTTCTCAGACACTTTGGTCCTTATCTAAGAAAATATTGTGATATCTTTCTTCATTTAATATAAAGTTTTTAAAATTTTACGAAACTATGATGTTTAAAAACATGAGTGAAAAAAACAACTAAACTTTAAAGTAATGAGTTTTTTTTGCTGCTGAGAAGTGGGCGAGAGCGGAAATTCTCATCTACTCTGCCTCATGATGATTCTTCTTCTGCCTCATGATGTTAATATAATAAGCAACGCAGACGAAGTCACGGGTATCAATTAGTTACGTGTAAAAATGTTAAATGTGTACAGATTTTAATTTCTAATGAGCCTTATGTTCCGCCAATCTCTTGAAAAATTATCTAGTAACCTTACGGCTCAATGTTTAGGTTTAGCTTTAACACAAATTACATAATCGTATTACTTGACATGGTTAATGAAATCCATTATTGTATGAAATGTTTACCAATTCGTAATTCTATGTAACTGCATTGTAAATTTAGAAATGATATAAAGTAATGTCTCTAGTAGAGAATTTAAATGATTCTTCATCAATTCGCGAAGAAATCTAACGTTATCTAACTAAGATCCTTGCTCTCCACCTCCTCTCCCTTTCCTTGGGCGACGTGCGAGCGTAACCGCTTACCATCAGGTTATTGTCCACCCAAGTAGTATAAAAATAATGTACCTATCTAATAGCGATTTGTAGTTCTTCGAAAATTCTGAAGATTTTATCCATTAGTAAATTGTGGTGCGAAGCGAGGGGGTGCTGGTAGTAGGTCCTATAGAGCTAATTTCTACCCAAAATATGATAATAGCTATCCAAATGTAGGATTAACATAAACAAATCTGAGTATGATATGAAGTAAGGGCGGACATGTAATGTAAACTACCTAAATAAAGCTGGTATATAAAGCTGGCTCTTTCCTTTCATACTGGACAAAAATCATTGAACTTTAACATGAAATCATCATAGTTATAAACAAGCAAGCTAAACTTTGGATTAATATGCTAGGATTTATTATTACCTGCCGGTTTAGCGGTAGTATATGCGATTGCTGATCATGAGGTCTCGGGTTCAATTCCCGGTCGGGCCAACAAAAAAGTAATTTTCCGTCAACAAATTCTCAATGGCAGCCCGGAGTTTCGATGTTGGCAGTGTTTCATCCAATTCAATAAAGCCTTTGCTTCTGCACGTGATATTTTTCCAGACGTGTCGGCATGTCATCCCATCGAACTATGAGCGAGTGCACTTTGGTATGAGCGAGTGCACTTGGGTTTGCGCACACACTCGTATAATAATAAATAATATCTCCTGCCTACATGGCTAGTGTCTGTTGACACTGGCTCCTGGACCGAAATTACGATCTGGAGATCATTATTGTCTATTATAACATATTTAACGGGTCTATACGCGCATTAAACTTCTCAAAATACTATTATTTTGACTAATCTCGACGTTTCGGCTGAGTTGCACCAGCCGTGATCACGAGTAGATTCTAAAGTCTAGTGCTGGTGTAACTCAGCCGAAACGTTATTGCATTAGCACAGAGTAAGGAGTAATATCTGTTTTCTTTATACTGTGGTATTAGGATGATAGATGCAATTGCTTGATAATAATTTATTTAAAGCGGGCTAGTGTCTAAAGGAATCGATCGTTTTATAATTATGTAAGTATTTCAAATATTGCATGGTATAACGAAGCCTGTATAACCGTAATATCGCACGTATAATTGTTTTCAAAACATCGCTCGGAGTTGTACGTCTTATGAGAAAGATAATGCTTCAATAGACCAGTTACTAAATGTATATATATATAGTATACTAGAGAGCCGCCTTCAGTTCACGAGGGTACAATTAATTTAGATCTATTCTGATCTGTATTTTAAGCACTTGACATGCTCAGCTACTTTAAAGAATACATTATTCGTGAAAGTGGGAATAGAGGGAAATTTACTGCAAGCAGGATTTGAACTTGCTTCCCACCCAATCCGGGGAAGTGCTCTAGACCGCCAAGCTATTGCATTCGCCCAACAACGATTCCAAATCTCCACTTCACATTTGTTTTTGATGACCTTACGACGTCACCTATCGGATGTAATTACATACATTATTCCAATATAGTAAGTTTAATTTTGCAATTAAAATTCTTACTATTAGATGACGCGATTTTTTAAATATTTTGATCTGTATTTTAGCACTTGACATGCTCAGCTATCGGATATATATTTATATATCACGTCATTGTGGATGAGCAAGAGGAAGCTATGTTAAGCAGTAGGTCTCAGCTGACAATTAACATACTGGCGAGCAGCTGCAGTCACAGGTTATCAGAGTCCTGAATAAATGATTCTGGTCTTGTTCTAACACCCTAATAATATTAGGATAAAACGCAAATAACATTAAGAGAAATTCTAAATATAGGTAGTTATAAGTTTAATTTTGACTTTCCAAAAAGCTTTTTCTTTCAAAACTTTATTGCAAACCATTGCCTTGATTTATTAGCATACTAGATTCTGCCCGCGACTCCGCCCGCCTAGAGTTCAAAACATAAATATGTCACTCTACGGCACATTAATTATTTCTTTGCAAAAATAGCTATCTCACTGGAACTGTCCATTTTTTCGGGATAATATACTTATTATAGACATAGGCTACTGCCTATGTCCTCTTCTGCGCTCCAGAGTATGAAAATTTCCTGATGATTGGTTCAATAGGTACAGCGTGAAACAAATAAACTCACTTTCAGATTTATAATATTGGGTGGATTTATAACTGGGGAGAACTGTCATTGAGGCATAAAAACTTTCTTTATGTTCATGGGAACGTGGAATTGCACATTATTTAAAAATCAGATTATTATGCGGTATGTGTCTGGGACCCATTATATGAAAAATATTCCGATTGTGTCGAAAGAGTGCAAAAAAGGTTTCTACGATGTGTGCATTATAAATGCAGTGGCAGTTATCAATCCTATTCTAAGCTATTACAAAAATATAAACTATTAGATTTAAAATCTAGGAGGAAACAATTGCAAGCAATGCTCATATACGATATTTGTCATGATAGATATGATTCTCCAGATATTGTTAATAATATCAACTATAAAGTGCCCACGAGATCACACACGCGAGCTTGTCGTACAACTCCACTATTTGCTATAAAGACATCACGCACTAACGCAGGCAATCGTGCACCCATTCGTCGTATACTAGAAGTCTTTAATAGTAACTTCAATGATATTGATATTTATGCGAATAGTAAGGGAGCATATAGAGAGTTGGTCCTTAGGAAATTACGTGAACATATAAGCTAGTTATATTGTGATTTATATATACAACTAGGATACTAATTACTGCTGCACATACTTGTCATTTATTGCGAGCTGATACATATAATGTATGTAAGTAATAATATAATATACAACGCAAATGTTAGTATACTTCTCTCAACATGTAATACGTTTTTTATATAATAATATGTTAGTCTTTCTTGTGGTAAACGGTGTGGATATCACTATTATTCATATTATGTAACATATATTGCTTTGTTACCCCATTATTGTGATGTTGTTTGTTTACCCAAATAAATGAGAAAAAAAAAATATATTTTATAGCTATAGCTATTTCGTATAAATTACAAAGAAACAGTTAAACCTACCTAATAAAGGCAATACATTTACACTATCCGTGTGGTGACGGATTGAGAATACAAGTGTTTCTTTCTCACGGGAGGCGACTAAGGGAAGTAAGCAATTATTATCCATTGCATGACTGGTGGTAGGGCTGGGTACCAAGTGGGAGTACTCACTTGGCATCCGGCCCGAGCGGGTTGGTACCACCATCTCCCGTATGACCAGCCATGAAGCACATCGTTGCGTTTTGGCTGTAGCAGGAGATAGCCGTTTATATTTCATTTCATCTGTGAAATGATTTGGTGAGCAGCGGCTTGACAATACTCTCGGTATAGTCGAGTCCATGGGCGACGGTTACCATTTACCATCAGATGGACCGTGGCTCGTCTGCAACAACAAGCAATTAAAAAAAGAAACATTTCTAACCTTGAATTATTATATTAATTGTTCATACTCTAGTGTGTATAATTATTATTATATTGAACATACTGTAGCATGGTCAGTATAATAATTGACATGAATAGTGCATTATGTTAAAAGGGCGTGTTCTTGATCCGATTTGTGGAATGTTATGCGATGTGTGGGCACATCGCATCAGTTATCAGTAGATACGACCCGGATACAGTAACGTCAGCCCCCTGCAATAAATACAATAATATATGTTATAGTTTTATTTTGCTATAAAATGTATAATGTTAATATATGTTCATTGGCATTTTAAAAATATTTTTTAATAAATGTAAACTTAGGTAGAGTATAGGAGAGACTCTTCTTTTACTACGTATTTTTTGTAGGGGGCAGAACAATTGGTAATATATACAGTGCATGTTGATGATCTGCAATCTAATTTAGCATATTTAAAATCACTTATTAGAAGCCAAAAAAAGGAAAGAAATTTTATAATTTTAAGTCGGTATATATGTAGGTGTGAAATAAGGCTTAAGTCGATTGAATTCAAAGAACTAATGCATTCTTTGAATAATATTGCTTGCTAGAGAATGGATAAAGTACCTATGTGATTGGGTTTTGCATGCATTCTGTAATAAATCTGTTTGTATAACAAGTAGCAATTAAAATTATCATAATGATTTCATAAAATTATGTTTATGTTTAACGTTCACATTATCAGTAAATAAACATCGTTTCATATCAATGACACTACTGCATTTTATTCCGAAATGAAGGTTGCTGTGGCCACTTCATTGGTTTTATAGTATAATTTATTACAATTACTCGTAAATTAAAGTAAAATACACACACTTAATATCTATGGGTTTTATTGGATTTGATTGACTGATTGAATAAACTAAAACCTACACCTATTAAATATTAGTTTAACATGACACATACCGAGGATTCTAATTTCATCTTAGGATTTCATCCTGTGCATTTTCAAGAAAAAAATTGATTGATATTATTCGTTATCAGATAAGTGTTTTAAAAGGATAATCACAATAGGCATATTGTAATCTGTTCAGCATACGCTATGTATGTTTATTATAAAATCCTTTATATATATTGTTATAGCTAATTATATATTTAAGATAATTATATCAATTATACTTATACAAAGCTACCAAAAATCATAAAGTATGGTCTTTAGAGAGGTAGATAATTACGAGTATAACAGAGGCTATGATTATTATTTTTCAATAAATGACTGATGAATTATCTGTGCTTATAACGACATCAAAATGTAATTTAGACTCGCTCGTGTGTTATTTTTACAAAATGATTTGTGTGGATATTGAGCAAGTGAATCTTAATTTAAATGGACAATTATTACAGTTGTGTAAGGTCGGACAGCCTACGGGGCACACATAGAAAAATACATATAGCAACGGACGTTATTAAAAATAATAATAACACATGAGATTAGGCAAGACTACGCTGGCATGGTTAGCTTGAACGTGCCAACATGAATTGCAATCGGTCGTTAACCGGTGAAGTAATCAATCTTGCTTGATGTGTTTTTGACGGCCTCATTATCCAAACATTATTTTACACAAAATGTTACTACTAAACTGAGTATTGATGACTATCGTTTACCTGAGACTTATTTATATAATCCTATAGCTTGTTGTAGTGCTTTACCGCGAATACGAATAATGTTAACAACAAAAAAATAATGTGTTTGCGTGTCTGAATCTTATTATGCCTTTTCGAATACTTAGGAGGTTTTTACACAGGCAACTATGAAAGGTCGTTTTGTTTGTTGTATTTAGAGTTTTTAAAGAGGATTCCACGTGGGAGAAGTCGCGGGTTGAGCCAGTTTCCTATGCGTATATATTGTTTTACAAGAAAAGACGTTTTCTCCTCTGTTGTCGGCCGATATTATTTTCTTTTTCAACTATGCCTATGATATTTTACAATTATATAAAATCATTGATCATTAAAATAATTAATCATTAAAAAGTGTTGGACAAATAAAAATACAATATTTGCTACATACGAGTATATGTATATTTCATATGTTTCCTAGATTTTTTGATAATGATTATGGTCGAATTTGGATCGCTGGATGAAAAGTAGTTAGTATGAATAAATTATACAATACATTAATTGGCGCACTCAGAGTTCTTTAGGTAATAGTTACATGCCACTGAAGTAATTCAACACATTACCAGTGGTCCGTCAACACAGGCGGAGAGACGGCACACGGCGGGTTTCTTTAGTGGGCGAGGGTCCCACACTATCCTGTTCGTTGCCTCGAACGACGGGGTGTGCGGTTAGGTAAATTTTTTCCCGCCTAAACAAAACAAAATAAGTAATAGTTACATATGACATTCTTTAATCTGGATTTATTAGGGAGAGTTCACACTAAGTCGTGTTATACATTATAATTAGTCTTTATCAATACAACCGTAACTATCGATAAAACGACTTTGGGTAGACCAGTAATTATCAAATTATAAATATTGTCTTGTAAACCGAGTACCTACTCTGTCGAACTCTTAAACAACTACTCACTGCTTGATGATAATGATAACATTATTTTAATGATGGTAATATACAATAATTTTGTAACTAACAAGAAAATAAGTTCTATTGTGTTTCATATAATATAAATTATTCGGTGATTATGATAACAACAGTAGTTTCATAAAACGGATATAAATTGTTCATCTTTTTGTTTTATTCATGTTACATGACGAATACACGCGCTATTGAATATAATACCTACTTATATTATCGGCATCGGCCGTGTGGGGTCGGCTTTAGAATTGTCCCACCCCTTCTCCACCCATGGGAGTCGTAAGAGCCGCCTGCCAAGCGTGGCGATTACGGCACTATCCCCCGTATGAGCAAAATAGCATAGGACCGCTCGTTGTGGCGTTCTCTTGGGGAGGCCTATGTCCAGCAGTGGACGTCGAAAGGCTGATGGATGTATGGATGGATTATCGGCATCACACTTCAACTTTTTGTTTAGGCAGGAAAAAATTTTACCTAACTACACACCCCGTCGTTCGGGGCAACGAACAGGCTAGTGTCACCCTCACCCATTAAATAAACCCGCCGTGTGCCGTCTTTCCGCCTTTATTGGCGGGCCACCGCAACCATATTACATCCCTTCAGTGGTGCATCACACTACACCTGCGTTTTACACATTAGTCATTGTTTACAATAACTTTATTATTAGTCGCATAATATTATCACTTTTTCTGAAATAATATGTTTCTGTAATATTTCTTTAACTTTTCGAGATTTGTTAGAGCTAGATACGGCAGGTAGATTCTCAAGGTGCAGGAACACGCCTTGCTTGTATGCTATTACTATAGTTAAATATTTTCTCTTGGAAAATAAAGATACAGTTTCTAGCGGAAAATATCTTATGCTTGACAGCTTACTTAGGCGTAGATTAAATAGGTTTGCTGCGTGAGAAACTGGTCGAACAAGCCTGATCAAGTGATCAGATATATAATCAGTTTATATATTTTAATATCGGTGTAATGTTGATTGCATGCTGTGTACGAGTACGTATTACATTAATTTTGATTGATGTGAAATCACATCGAAATCTAGCTTGAAGATTTGAAAATTATGAAAAATGTTTTGAATGATTTCGGTGTGATTATCCTAACGAAATTCCCGCAAGTTGTTCCTATTTAGGTAGGTACGTAATTTATTTTCAATTTTGCAGCTTTCTAGAATAGTCTCACAAGAAAATTTACAAACATATTTTACTCAGGCTCAGGATACGAGCCCTCACTTCGCGGTTAAAAGTTGCATATTGCCACTAGACCAACAATGTATACCTTTATCTTTTATTTTGTTACAGATGCGTCGTATAGCCGAATTCAAACGTGACAATGCTTCACTTCTAGATGGCCTATTACCCGAAGATGAAAAAGTTGCGTTCTTAGAACATAAAGTTGTAAATGTTATGAAGGGACGTGACCATAAGGGCAGAAGAGTCCTCATAGTTAACGTAGGACGTAAGTACCTTTCTTTAAATGTTGTCTATTTTCTTTTCAGATTTACGACAAAATAGTATTAGTGAGGTATTAGATAGGAGATGTATTACTACGGATAGCTAATCGTAACTATGTATTCCTCTTGTAAGTCGTGTCCGTGTTAAACATACCTGAACTTGCCTCATTTAGAGCGGTGTTATTTTGTTTACTTTTAAATAGATTTTTTCAAATTAAGTATTGATTTTAAAGAGTTAAATATAGTTAAGTGCAAACTTTCGCCCACGCACAAATTGATAGTCTTAAGCAAATGTCATGTTACCTTAGTTGGCAATGCGTCTTGAACGATCATCGGTGCAGGTTCAAATCCTGCTGGTTGGTAGTTTATGATTGCTAAATTGGCGTAAAAGCATCTGGCACAGTATACCAGAAGACGCAGGTTCGAAAACTGCCCGTGACTACTATTTTCGATTTCACATTTTCGTATTTTTTATTCTGTTAGAGATTGAGGTTGAATGACCGGCATTGATCTAATGAAAGTGTTTTGGCATTGCAATATTTATGTTATTAATCTTTATGTTGTGTAACAATTATTAATTGAGATTGTATGTTGTATATTAAAAGTATATACAGGATAATTTTTTAACTAGAGCGCGAACTTTTTTTGGTGGTTCTATATCAGTAGTAGAACACATTTCCATTAATTGTTTAATCCGATTTTTTATTTTTTTATCCGACTTGAAATCTGTAAAATATGGACACCAATCTTACGAGCAGCTAGAAGCTTTATTTTCTACATTTTGATGGTTCTAAGCCCATGAAAGTATAAAGGAAAAATTGGAACTACTCTTACAAATAACTTCAGGTCACGACCTAAACTTAAAAAGTTTATTTTGAACCCGATAAAATTAGCGGTCAGTAACCCGCATAGCCGTGTGGGGCCGGCTTTAGAATTGTCCCACCCCTCTCCACCCATGGGAGTCGTAAGAGCCGACTGAGGCAATACCAGGGGAAGTGGGCAGCAGCACTCCCTCGAGTATTAACAACATTCGCTGCGATTGCCAACCCGCCTGCCAAGCGTGGCGATTACGGCACTATATCCCCAATTTGGGGAGGCATATGTCCAGCAGTGGACGTCGAAAGGCTGATGATGACGGTGATGATGATGAACCCGCATAGATACCTACGCGTCGGTGCATTGACCAGGCGCCGATGTAGGTATACCTACGGAAGCGCGCGCGTAGTGTGACAATAAAATCTGTTGCAAAAGTAAAACCTTTCGTTAGCGATAACTTTAATTTTTAGCACTAAGACATATGAAAATAAAAAATACGTGTTTATTAAAATTTGCTTAAGTTTATTCTCTCAAAATTTGCGCACTAGTTAAAAAATTACCCAGTATATGGCAGGTATCGACCTTCCATGCCGAGTGTAGTCAGTTCGATTACTATTATGATTATATTTTTCAAAATAAAGGGAATTCCGATTTTTGTTTTACTATTGTTTTAAAATTAGTATGGTATACTTGACATGCTCGGCCATTAACCAGAGCATAAAGTGAGAAAATATGTAATTGAAAATATTAGCCACGGTCAAGTATAAGGAACCTGCGTCTTCTGGAATACTGTTCCAGACGCTTGGCCAATTTAGCCATCGTAACATCCCCTCGGGGATCTCAATTTCGCTAGCACATTCCTTCTTAATGTCTTGGGTGACGCCTGCGCCATCTGATGGATGTACTTGCATATATATTGTTTAGACCAAGTAAGCTTAAATATTACAATTAAGATTCATACCAAATAATAACGCAGCCATATAAATATTAATAAACATGTGGCTATGTCCTTCTTTATATTCCGGGCTATATGTCATACTTATTATGTATGCTAAATTTCGTGATGACCAGTTAAGTAGTTACGGCGTCAAGAGCTAACAAACAAACAAACTCATTTAAGCATAATATTAATTAGCGTAAGGATAAATAAGTAAGAATAAATAAATTTTACCAAGGATATTTGTATAATACTATAGGCGCCGTATGGGGCCGGCTTTAGAATTGTCCCACCCCTCTCCACCCATGGGAGTCGTAAGAGCCGACTGAGGGAATGCCAGGGGAGTGGGCAGCAGCACTCCCTTGAGTATTACCAACATCCACTGCGGTCGCCAACCCGCCTGCCAAGCGTGGCGATTACGGCACTATCCTCATATGAGCGAAACACATTGTGGCGTTGTCTTGGGGAGGTCTATGTCCAGCAGTGGACGTCAAAAGGTGGACTATAGGCGATTTTATATGCGACGCGGCTTATATACTTCGCAGATTTATCAACTCAAATGAAATTTAAGATATCCTGTTTTTTTCTTGGTTTTAAAAATTCATCTTATACGTTAAGTTGTAAAGTGTCAACAAAAACTGACGTAATACGTACAAATGCTTCTATTTACTTATTTATACAACGCGTAGTACTATGTATTCATTGTACGTCTCAAATAAACAACGCGGCTTTATTTTTACAAAGAGGTATTATCGTATTGATAATAAATCTATCCGGATTCCACTATTATTGCTGTTTTTATTATCTATGTAAACGTGAAAATTTATTTCTAAGTTAATTATGGTGCTATTTTTAAAGGCTTTCAAATATAAGAGCTAGTAAACTCATCGACTTTATATATTTACTGTGACTTTACATTACGCAAACAAGTTATTCTCGTTATAACTAAAAAAAATTAAATAAGTTTTCTGTAGATGTACTTTATTACAGACTAGAGCTGCCCGCGAAAACTCTAATGCACACTAATGATATCTATGAAAAAATTGCTATCCCTGAATCTTCCATTATTTCGGGATAGAATGTAAATATATATGTTCGGGTTCTGGACTTGTACATACAAGTCAATGCTAAATTTCATGATGATCAGTCAATCAAGAAGTATTTAGTAATCTATACTTATAATATTATAAAGAGAAAAGATGTATAAATGAATAAACTCAAAAACTGTAGGAGCGATTTAAAAAAATCTTTTACCATTAGAATGTTACATTATCTCTTAGTAACATAGACCATATTTATTACTAATATTATAAAGAGGAAAGATTATTTTTGCAAACGCACTTTCGCATTTATAGTAAGTAAGGATAAGGATATTTAAACTCGAATCCAATTTGTTATCTGGTAAGGAGTAGATCTCTACTATACAAACCATAACACAAAAACTTCAATAGCCTAAAGTAAACTCTACGGAAGTTTTATAATTAATAGTCTTATTGAATTTAGAGCTGGCTCCATAATATTTACTAATAATAGAATGACATGCACAACTAGACTCACTTCTGTTTTCTACACAGGAACATAGAGTCAACGTATTTTCAGTTGATTTTTGTACTTACAGAGTTTAAATACTACCTAATGTCTTAAGAGATGATGGGTATCCTGATCTGGATTATCTGGTTGACCTTCTCTGGGACATCTATCCTTCCAAAATATTTTTGAAAATCTGTTCAGACTTGAAATAATAACAGACAAAATGACCCATTACATGTACATGGTAAATTTATTTTTTGTACCTTTGTATTGATGTAGTATGTAACTCTGTATAGGTTCATGGGATCCGAAGAAGGTTACGGCAGATCAGCTGTTCAGGTTGTTCTACCTGATACACGAAGCAGCCATGTTGGAACCCGAGTCACAAGTCAGAGGCACAGTTGTTATAATGGACTTCAACGATATGGGATGGGCACAGGTTAGTACAACATGTCCTATATTGTTTGTAAATGTTAGTGAGTAGTACTGGAGTGTATGATAATTATTAACACCAGAGTCATCAATCTCGTGTCTCCATCTCCTAGCAAAGGGATAGAAGCTAGATAGGAAGGATTTTAAGGAGAAGATAGGTAGGAGTTTTGGGCATCTAGCGCTCTGACTTGCCGTACGAAACACAACGTTACCTACTATTGTTTCACGCTGGGCTTCTGTGAGAGGGTGGTACTTCCCCCGATCGAACGGCTCAATTATGCTGGTCTAAATAATGCTCTACCACTAGACTTAAGATGTAATTTATTAAAAGTTATAAATATTAATCATAATAACGAGCTGCTCAGGCAATTAAATTTACATAACTTTTTAGAAACACTAAATATTTCAGTCAGTTTAAAATAGTCAGTATTACCTACATTTTGCTATCACCTGTCATGTTATTGAACGAAATTGAAATATATTTTTTCTTTACAAATGTGTATGTAAGTCGCAGTTATTTTAATGGCGCAATGTACCTATTTTAATTGTATTTATTATGTTGCTTTCGCAATTATGCCAGTATTGCGATGTGGCAAATTAAAACTGTAACCGATCTTAATTCCACGTCAAGCATGCATTTGTGGTGTGTCTGACTTGTGACGAAACGAAGCATGGTATTGTTCGTGCCAGAGAACTGTCGTGCCGTCATCATAATTTAGTGATCTAGTTCCTAAAACTAGAACTAAACTACTACTAATGAAATAGTCACTGAAAATTTCATTTTTATCTTAGCTCAATACAGTTTGTAAAAGCGCTTTGGCTTCACTAAACGTGTTTCACTAAAATAATAGTAAATGTGTAATCATGATGGCTTTGACGGTTACTTTTAGTAAAAAACTTACTACATTGTTCTATTAGTTATTAGGTTAAGTTCAAGTGCAGTAGGTAGATGTATTTGCAACGTCCAACGACATTATGTTTATTGTTAAAAAACAATTTAGTCCGTTTTGGCTGATATCCAAAGTGTGTATACGCGTGTACACAACGTAATACAACATTATTGATGTATAGAATATATACTAAAGCGGACGTTGAAGCTAAAATAATACCTACATTTTTACGTGATAAGAGCGTAGGGATCACTTTCACTGGGCGTGCGCAATGTCGAATACTGATGCGCTATATCACTACAAAACAAGAGATTGTGATTTCGTTTCAAGCACTTTAGTCATATTATGGTTTTGTGGTGAATAAACAATGGTTGGTATTTATGTCACTGAGATGTTCATAAATAAATACTCGATGCTCATGTACTATTATGTTATAAAAATAATTCTATAGGTATCTATATTTTGCTATTGTTCTTTGACAAAATCAAAGTACGATTTCTTGTCTTCTTTGTGAGTCATGAGGGTCCTAAAACAAAGTGCACATAATAGTGTAAAGTACAATAACATACATTTCTGTATGTGACGAACAAAGAAAAATTTAAGTTTATTTTTCGTGCCATCGCTCTTTACATTGTCCCGCTTGTGTGCACACGTGTGTGTTTGATTCGTATCTACTTATAAAATATACAATATAATTTTTTATTTGTTCTTTGTACCTTCTTATAAATATAATTATATATCTCATATTTATTATAACATCTGAAGTTCAAAAAACATTTGATAACTCATCATTCATAGAAATTTTGTTACTTTTGCTTCTGCGCGGAACCCTAATTATTTATCTAAAATAAAACTAGCCTAAGTTTATTCCATATAACATCAGCTATCCGCCGGTGCAAGATGCATCCAAATCGGTAGAGCTGTTTTGGAGATTAGTCGGAACAAACATACACACAAAAATTTTATAAATTGGTTTTTTGTTATAGGTGCTGTACAGACACTTCCTTTTTTATTTGTATAGATTACCGATTCGAAACATACACATACAAAAAATCACTGCAGGTTCAATATTCAAAAAAAGTGATTACCTATATATTATTTTCTATTTTCTAATGAGCAATTTTTATTTTATATGCATTATGTATGCATTTGTCATGGCCACATCTTAGATATGTACCTACACTTCATGTTATGGCCGACCATTTCATGAAATTGTTACGTTAAATTAGGTTTCGTGAAATGGAATCACATCATTAAGTAATCCATTCTATAATCTGGCTTCGACAGGTATAAAATTGGATACTGTAAAATGTAGTGGTGTAGGTAAAATAGATCCACGAACCAAGAGTATAATGTTGTACAAGTGTCTTAAAATATAGGCACTTTCGTAAAAGCTTGTTGGCGATCGCAGTGGATGTTTTTAGTACACAGGGATATATAAGGATATGTTATATCTTACTTAAAATGTCATAGTTTTATTCCTTATTGCGTTATCGTTTAAATTAACTATATTGAGAGAAGTGAATCTCTTCTACATTCTTAAAAAAAAAATACTGCATTTCATTTTTGTTATGCTTATACTTACTTACCCAACCTCTCGTGTTGAAATTATGATTCTGGGTGGTAGAGTATGTTTGTTAAACTGATCTCACTCGTTCTATAGTTTTATCTCCATACGATATTATCTGTCATTGTATACATGTTCCGTCGATGTATATTTAATATGAATACCAACTATACAAATAGCGTCATTTACAAAATGACGCATCTTTAATATATTGCTCACATCATTCATTTCTCACTGTGAACATTGAACAGGATCTTGTTATCTTATCAAATTGAAAAGATAACCCTTAAGGTATATTATCTCATAAGTATATTAATCTAGTATTTGTTTGTACGGCTTTGACTAATAACTCCTGGTATTTAGATAATACCCCATATTATAAATACACTACATTTTGCCCGCGAGTTCGTCCGAGTGAGCTTCAAAATATAAATATATACCGTCATTCTATAACGACACACTAATGTTCGTTTTGCAAAAATTGCTATCCTACAGGAACTATTAATTGTTCCGGGATAAGGAACTGACTATGTCCTTTTCAAAGTTCTGGACTATAGATCTATGCTCAATTTCATTATGCACGGCTGAGTACCAAACGTACTTTCGTATTTATCATTTGACACGTGGGCTATCAAATATACGTACGTATCCCATCTAAGACTATCTTTAAAGTATAAATTAAATAAATATATGATTTCCTAATACTATTACGTTTGATTTCGACATGCATTTCGAATATATATTTAAATTTATATAGTTTTTTCTCCATTTTGAGATGCAGTACGATAGCTAGATTATACACTTCTAGTGGCATTCCTAGTGAGAACAAAAAATATCTTTCTCATGCCGTCGTGTTATTGTCTCAACATTTGATTAAAACATAATCTTGTAATATATCTATATATTTATTCCCTGAGAAGTCAATGAAGATTTTAATAACAATGACATAGCAACGAAAAGTGGGCAGCGGAAGGCAGTCTTACCTACTACAAATTGCTAAGCGTCTTTGTCTACCCCTTTGGGAAACAGGCGTAAGTCTGTTTGTTACTATAATATATGTATGTATACTACCTTATAAAATTTTGTTATCGTACCAGAAACTTAGTGGGAGGTCACTTAAACAGATAAACAACGGATTCTTTCTTCCGTTGTTATAGTAAATACTAAGAAGTGAGGAGGTCATATCCAATGTGCACTCCTTATCTTTACAAGTCACATCATGCTCTTTTAAGGTCAAAACCGTTAAGACGTGGCCATCATTTGCTGTCAAGTTAATATACAGACCTACAGAATGTTGATGAAGTTGTGTATTTCCTTTTAAAACAACTCAACGATTTTGCGATACATTTAGATCGGAGTGGTTTAGATACCCGACTCTTGTGAGTTTGATTCCTGTAAAGTCCCTCTGGATACAAGGACTTTTCTTTAGTACTACATGTCTTTAAAAAAACACAATAGAGTTGGTTATTTTTTTTTTGCTTTTCGTAGTAGAAGAGCCAGCTTGCTAACTGGTGCGTAGTGGTTATACACTTCCCATTGCCACTTAAATGGACTTACTGAGCAATATTTGAGGCATAGAGAGGTCGCTAAACTACTTAAGGAAAATAGGATTTTATTTCAGTAACATCTTCATGACTGAAAATAAACCAGTGTAGTTTTTTTAAGTGCAAACATGTACCTAACTTTCCATGGTCGACGACTTTTAAGATATTGTATTTTACTTTTATGAGAAACTGGGGATGAGAATATAGGATTATATACTGTTATTCCATTACCACATTTATCATCACCATCCCAGCAGTGATCTCGAGTCCCAAGGTCCCAATGAGTGCTGGGGCCTGGGGCCCAGTTCATTGGGTTACCAAATTATTTTATATAAGGTACCTCGTATTTATAGCCTATAGTTATAAGTACCTACTAGATATTCTATATTATAGCCACAGTTTTTAAAAAGTTAAAAATTATTGTTGTGAATTGAAAAATCACTGTACATACTTTTTTATTGGTTTAGGAGGGGGGAAATGTATATAAACGTACACCCCGTTCGGGGCGACGACAGGGGCAGTGTGGGGCCCTCAACCACTAAACACTGTATGCCGTCTCTCCGCCTGTACTGGTGGATTACTAAAATTGTGTGACATTACTTCAGTGGTAAATTAATAAGCAATCCCTGAAAGATATTTTATTATTTACACCGTCTAGATAAACAGAAGCTATTATATACGACTCCGTCCACTTGGGGATTTGGAATATAAATACATCTACGGCACAATAAATCTATGTACAAATAGCTATCCCTGGGGGTACATTAATTTTTTCGGGATGCAAAGTAGCGTATGTCCTTTTCAGGGATTCAGACTACTATGTATAGAAATTTCATGACAATTGGTTCAGTAGTTACAGCTTGAAAGCGTAACAAACAAACAAACTACCTTTCGCAATTATAATATCAAGTAAGGATTCGTGAAATGAGTGCATTCCACCTGCTACTCACGTGTTATATCGGCTTTGTTGATACATATTAATATCATTTGAGTCGTGTGACACGTTATTGCGTATATTATCTTATATTACTCGTATATAGTTATAGTTAGTTAGAGCTACACGCCGATAAAGGTACAAAGGTGATCCGTTGTGTGTTATCATTTCTATGTCCTGTTTTGAAAATAAAAGTCGCAATAGAGTTTGCTGTTGATAAAATGTTTCAGTTAAATTGTAGCGCACACTGTAAGTGTCCCTTCACAGAAAACCTGTGATACCGAGTACAGAACATTCATCTCTCTGTAATACCGAATACGATTATTCGTATAAAACAAATGGTGGCAATGAAATTATTTCAGATTATCCGCTAGTTTCAGATAGTTTTGGTTACGTATATTGGATTTTTAAATAATCATAAAAGTAAAATACAAAAATCTCGCTAGGTAATCTTAAATTGTAATGTAATCACTATCTGTGTAGTTAGAGTACCTATACTAAGCAATGGAAATAATTAATTATTAATAAATAATAAAAAAGGGGACGGCCATGTCAACATGTATCATTTAGAGTCCGCCCCTATCCGAAATTTATCGAAATTTTTATATCGGTTTCGGTAAATTTTATTTCTGATTTCGGATTACAGCTTATAGTTTTGGTTGCGGTTAGTAGTTCCATAACATCCTTGATTAAAATACTGTTAGCCATTTAACACTTTTACCTTTTATTAAAATATATAAAAAGCTAATGCATGCAAATATATTCAACTGAAGGCGTGGGTGTCACCTAAGACGATAAGAAAGGACGTGATAAAGAAATTGGTAGCTTCCAGCAACTGCTGTTATAGCTCAGTGGCAGAATGGATTGGTATTCCAGAAGACGCGGGCTCAATCTCTGTTCGCAGTTATTATTTTTTACTTCATGTTTTTACACATTTTTTTCAAGTAAATAACCTGACTGATTTTTGCAACCTACGATGTTATTTCTATCACATTAAGCCGAAAGGATGGACTATGGCCCAAATCGTAATAGTACATAGTGGGGCACGAGTTGATGGTGATGACTGTGATTGTGAACTAAATAATAATGTAACGAGTAAGCGTGAGTTCATCATTATCGATTAATAGGGGAAACTCGTTCAAGGTATACATTTCAAGGAGACTCAAGTGTGTAAGGTTCTTTGGTTGACTGAAGATTCTTATTGATATTAATCCAAACAAGTCTGATTAGATAATTGCAGCTGCATAATCGCACTTGGTCATAGTATTACAAACTGGCCTATACCCGCGGCCAGACAAGAGCTAGTTTTTAGGTTATAGATCAGGTTCTCGATAAAGAAGCGGGATAAAACGTATACCAGTTGCATCAAAATCGGTTCAGTAGTTTTGGCGTGATGTACGAATAAACAAACAGACAAACCAACAAATAGGCAGACTAATTTTAAAATGAATTATTGTTTTATGTTCAGAGACCCCTTAATAGCCTAAAATAGTATTTTTCCTCAAATATCTTAAATGCACAGGTATAGCTCTGTTACAGCTTTAATAGTATAGATATAGACTAGCTGAACCTGGCAGACGTTGTTCAACCCGAACGTAAGCTTGCTTGCTATTAGCGACCACGGTTCTTTTTTTTTATTGCGATATTTTTTTTTTTCGATAAATGTTTACTTTTGGGGAAACTTTAATATTTCATACGTGCGAAATCAAAAAAGATTAAATAAAAAAAAACTATATGGTTGTCTGTAAAGTCGGTTTACGGACGATAATTTTACGTGATAACGTCATATATATGTTTTCTGAGAGTTTCACAAATAGCGACATAAAAGGGTTAAAAATGAAGAAATTATTTATTTATTTTATTTATTTATTTAAAACTTTTGCACTTGTATGGTAAGGCATTCTCTTACAGTCGCACCTGGGGTGGAGTAGAAGTTAACGATGGTAGGTCCAATAGACAAATAAATGTCAATACATATACATAATAATATATACATATATACCAATACATATAACTAATACTATGATAAACCTACATAATATACACACCTAAAATAATATAAGAAACATATATGATAAATATAGTTACATAAATATTTAATAAGTATCGAGTTGATAAGAAGTATCATTAAGGGGACTCTGCCAAACGACGGAGATACAGTTCACGTACACGGGCTTTAAATATGTCACGACTTCTAGTCATCCTGATCTCCAGAGGCAACGCATTCCAAAGAAGGATAGCCTGTACATTAAAAGAAGAATGCACAAGACTAGAAGAATGAGATGGACAGTGTAGAAGAAGGTTATTAGAGGAGCGAAGATCATCAAGATCAAGCGGTCATGGGTGGTAGATAGAAATTCAAAATGAGGCTTTAAGTAAGTAGGAGCGTTAGGGGAGTATAAGAGGGAATATAAAAGTGAGAGCGCCCGATAACTACGCCCTTGCCGGATGGGCAACCAATTTAGTTGAGAGCGAAATTTGGAAATATGATCGAATTTACGAAGATTAAAAACGAATTGAATGCACTTGTTGAGAAGTCGGTCAAGTTTATTGAGCAGATCTGCATTCAGGTCAAGGTAGCACACATCAACATAGTCGATGATAGGTAAAACCAAGGTCTGAATCAGCACTGCCTTCGTCTCAATGGGAAGAAAATTCTTAAGTCGATAAAGAGAGCGAAGAATTCCCGTAACTCTCTGACTGATATTTGTAATTTGAGTCCTCCACTCTAGCGTACTGTCCACAAATAGAACAAGGTTCTTAACGAGTTTACTGTATGGAATGATTGATCCATTGTAGAAAATTGGTGGCAGACTGGTAACATTAGATCTGCTCAGTATACGAGAGCTACCGATTAATATGGACTGGCATTTGTGCGGATTTATATTCAAGCCAAACCTTACGGTCCAATCCTTAATTGCTGCAAGGTCACGGTTAATTGCAGCAATTGCCAGGTGGAGATCTCCTGACTTTGCTTGAGTGTATATTTGCAGGTCATCAGCATATAAATGATACAAGCATTGAAGGTCATGGGTTATAAGATTGATAAAAAGAGAGAAAAGAATAGGAGAAAGTATACCGCCTTGAGGGACACCAGCACCTAAGTCCTTCCAACTGGACGATGAGTCATTAACGCGGACAGACTGCTTTCACCCTTGAATATAAGACGAGAACCAATCCAGAGCATCTGATGAGATCATAAGATGGGAAAGGATGGATAGCAGGATATCATGGTCGATAGCATTAAAGGCGTTTGTGAAGTCTACCAACACCAATACTATGATGCTGGTATCCTCCATGCCCACCTTAATGTCACCAGTAACCTTTAGGAGAACTGAGACTGTGCTATATCCAGGCGTGAACCCGGACTGAAAGTCACTCAGGAAGTTATTGGAAAAGACAAACTTGCATAATTGTTTGTGGCAGAGCTCGAGTAATTTGGAAAGGAAAGGGAGGATGCAGATAGGACGGTAATCATTAGGAACAATGGGGTTAGATATTTTGGGCAAGGGACGGACATATGCTTTACGCCATAGAGTGAGAAAAGTTTAGGACATGTGTGATGGGATAAGACATTATCACGTCAAAAACTCTTCAAAAATTTTGAAAGAATTAAATTTTGAACCAATTAAATTGTAAACCATCCATCATCTACATAATCCATCCATCCATCGGCCTTTTAACGTCCACTGCTGGACATAGGCCTCCCCAAGAATGGGGGATAATGCCGTAATCGCCACGCTTGGCAGGCGGGTTGGCGATCGCAGTGGATGTTGTTAATACTCGAAGGAGTGCTGCTGCCCACTCCTCCGGTATTCCCTCAGTCGGCTCTTACGACTCCCATGGGTGGA
The DNA here is from genome assembly GCA_948253155.1 of Leucoma salicis. Classification (NCBI taxonomy): domain Eukaryota; kingdom Metazoa; phylum Arthropoda; class Insecta; order Lepidoptera; family Erebidae; genus Leucoma; species Leucoma salicis. Next base: position 7,960,281 of record OX411806.1, read on the forward strand.
GAGGGGTGGGATAGTTCTAAAGCCGGCCCCAAACGGCATCTACATAAACATAAAAAATTTCATCAAAAATAGGTCTAACCATTTTCGAGTTTTTGGGAGACTAACATCTACCGAAATTAGATTGTAATGTTACATACATGTAGGTACATGTATATATGTATAGTAGATACGTAAGTGTAAGATAATTAAATAGCTTTAACGTCAAGAAAATTTGTCCTACATAACAAATATTGCGATAACTTTAAGCGGAAGTTAGCCAAGAAACATAATTAGCACCAAGTGGTTCGGCCCATATTATTCGCATCGGATACATGTTTCCTTACAAATGCGCGCGTGCTGTTTATGGTTGAGTTTTTAAACAAGGAACAAATATCAATATTTTAATCAAACATCCTGTCTTTGGCACTGATATGAAAGAAAATGTATTTTCCTTAACGTACGTTAAGGACGAAGACAAATGCGGACATCACATCGATAATGTGTGTAAATAACCAGAATATGTTGTAACTGTATAAAGACGATGCCTAGTGTTTTTTGAAATCCGGTGATAGAAAATAACAGTCACGAGCAGGATTTGAACCTGCATCTCCTGGAATACCGTCCCAGATGCTTTGCCAAATCAGCCATCGTAAAAAATTGCTCGGAACTGTGAATTTCAATAAAACAATCTGAAAATAGGATGTAAACTATTTTTAATACCCCTAAGTGATAAGGGTGGTCCATCCCAAAAACACTTATTTATATTTTATGGATGTTTTTTTTTTATTGTAATTATTTTATAATACAGCATTAAAAATATATATACAACTCTAAACTTTCACCCTTCTACTGTTAACCCCTATTTTTTAATAGCGATATTAACTGTTATTTTTATAATCCGTCATCGTACACAACGCCCAAGCGTCTTTCACTTATCACACACACATCCTCACACACTTACAATAAGTTAGTTATATTTTTCTACTCTAGAAATTCCATTAAAAAACTCTAGAAATATTTTTTATGGCACGTTTGCCGGGTTAGCTAGTATTATCTATTTATATAAAATTCAGTTGCTGTTCTTAAGTCTCGCTAAAATTCAAAAATAGCTTGACCGAGTTGAATAATTGTTTTTTTGTGTTGTTTGCTCTAATACAGGGGTGGTTTAAATGATAAAAAAATAGGGACAACCGATAAAAACAGTTGAAAATCTAAACTGCTAATTTTGTATACATTTCGTCATTTTGGATTATGGGACTGGCAACATACACAAAAATTACATTCTTTCTAATTCATTTGAATTAAAAGCCAGTTTCATTTAATAACTTCTGTAAATTCAAACCTTAGACGATGCAGATTGATTAGGATTGATATTGATAATCGCTGATAAAACAATTTGTAGATGATACAAAGTGCACCGGGTCATCTAGTTATGAATAAAGGGGTTTGGTGATATCGGTAATATTTAAGAAACTTGGTCATGATATCATGTTCATTTAAACCTTAGCCTAACCTAATAATCAAAGACAAAGATAAAGTAGTTTGTATCATCTTATCAATAAATGCCAAAACAATTTATAGGCCTAAATAGCCTATAATTATTTACTAATTATTAATTATTTAGGTATTTATTTGATATAATAATTTATTAAGTTCTATTGCCAAGACAACTTATAAATTATAATAGTCGAGATCTCAGAGCCTTCAGAGTTAGGTTTACCTACACGTTGTTATCAAACCAAACCCTGAAACTATGAGGATTATAGTTATTGTCATACTATCGTATCTCCCCTGTCGGGACACAGAATCGTCCACAGATAATTTTACTGAAGTAGGGTATAGGTTATCAAACATCGGTCACTGACCAAACTGATCGTTGCTACAGTTAACAACATTTTGTCTGTAAACAATAACTACATAATTAGGTACTTACTTATTTATATATTTATTTGTTTCACCCTTCGATAAAAAATGCTTTAGATTTCGCATCGGCCTGAAAAATACGTCTCGGTAAATAAGAGCGCACTTGAGGAGCTCTTATGCTCTTATTTATATTATTTTATTGATGATCGAAGGTTTCACCTCTTAATGTTGCCATATTATGTTGTTCACAGACTTTGGGTCTAACGCCCGCATTTTCGAAGCGCCTGCTCACCTTCATTCAAGACGCGATGCCTTTGAGGCTGAAGGAGGTGCACTTTGTTAAACAACCCATGATGTTTAATGTAGTATGGAATGTATTCAAACCCTTTATCAGGGAAAAGCTGAAGAACAGAGTGAGTATTCATCCATTTTGTACCTTTCTTTTTCGCCTCAAATCGCCACATCATTGGAAATGGAATTTGAAAGAAACTCATCCAAAATATCATTTATTTTAACTTAAATATTTTTGTGACTATTTTTACAACCTTATTGTTAGTTCTACAGTTAACCATTTTATATTCTGTGGTAGGCGATCCTCGGCCGACGTGATAAGTAGTAACTTAAGCTTATGAACTTCGTAATATTAAGGTTATATCCCGAGCCTATTATTTTACCTATCAATCGGAGATTCCCATCGGAGTTCAGGAGAGGAGTGGTAATAAAATCGAATGTATAACTGGTTAAAACTTGTGACCGATTGAAGATTCAATTTTACAGTGTTTGTGAATTGTCGGCTTAAGATTTAGTTTAAGTTTCAGCCAAAGTAGTTTGGGGTTTCGGCATAGGACTAAGTTCAAATTTGGCTTCGATTTCAGCTGATAATTCTATTTGGTGAAAACGATGGTCTCTACATATTTAGGTCCGGCAATAAGCAAGGACCTATTGGTGGTAAACCATAGATAAGGGTTTACTGCGAGGAACAGTTTTGAACATATCTTTGGAGTTTTTATAACGTGGGCAACCACTGCAAACCAAAAACAATAAGCGAAAAAGCTTTGACTGGATGTGTTGCCTACGAGTACTTATGGTATTATGAGATTTTGTCTCTTGTTAGGGATTTATGCTCTGTTTGTATTTAAAAGGTTGTATTACAGTTACTAGTAAAATAAGACTTAAACAGACACTAGCTACCTATGTAGGTATGCAGGAGATATTATAGTGCGCGAATGTGTCCGTAAACACAAATGCATTCTCTGTTTACTCATTCTCATAGTACGATGGGACGGCATTCCAACACCATCGGAGAGAGATCAGGCGCAGGGCCAGGCTTTACGTGTTTTCCGAGGCACGGGGATGAAACACCGCTAACTTCCTAACTCCGAGCTACTATTTAGTTAGATCCGGGAATCCAAACCACGACCTCATGATCCGCAGTCACATACACTACCTATAGACCACAGATTCTAGTAGAACACTAGTTACAATAACTTATGTTATTGTTGAATTGTTTCAAGTTATATTTCTTCAGTTAGCTTAGTTATTAATATGTTGTTGTACATCCCCAGATTTTCTTCCACGGTTCCAAGGCATCGTCGTTGCATAAGCACATGGACCCGAGCCACCTCCCTTCCGACTATGGCGGTGTGCTCCCAGCTATTGACTACACCGGTGCCGACTGGTACCCCGTGATCAACGACGTATTGCCACATATAAACAACTGGAACACGTACGGTTTCGCCAAAAAAACATAGATTATTTAAAGCATACAATTATACCTAGCGTTAAATCTGTGACTAATAAATAATAATAGGGATCGTAATAAAAGAATATAACCGGCGTATTTTGTCACCGATATTTATCCTGTTCTTTTACGAAATGTATATATACCTTATTACTGTAATTTTTGTGTAGCTGTGAGACTTTAAAGAAACGTTACTTATTACACGTAAACGTTCTAATTTCTGTAGCTAAATTATTAGTTCTGATTTGTACGATATGTAACAGAAACTTCTTGGCCATTATGCCAATTTCTACAATTTTTATTTTACGATTTATATGGTGATTTTATACGTCAGTTATGTATAGTTGTCTACCTATTACTAAATCTGTTATAAATATACTATTTAACCTATTACCTACATCTATGCATCAGCCTTTTATCGTGCATTGATGCAGATAGGTCTTCCCAAGAAAAGGGTATAATGAGTGGTCATGCGTCGTCTTTATTTAATGGCTTTTTGCGATATTAATCAGGCTGGCAGTTTATCGGGAGATGTGGCCACCTTAAGGTTACTTTATCATAGCTTATTCGGCGTTTCTCCTAGAGAGACCCCAAGTACTATCCGTGGCAAGTTGCGCAAATTTGATATTAGTAGAAGCACTTTATACTTTCGTTCAGCCACAATTGCTTCAAAATTTGTGGTAGCCTCTGGATTAGATTGATAATGTAGGTTGGCTGGCTGGTAGTCGTATAATCCACACGCCATTTTGCTTAAAATTTTATTGATTAAGTAACAACATTTCTCTTATTTAATTAATCACTTTTTTTTTGATTTGAGGTCTCGGGTTCGATTCCCGGGTCGGGCAATGTTATTGAGCTTTTTCCTAAAAAGAAAAATTCTCAGTAGCAGCCCGGAGTTTGGAATTGTGCCTGGTAGACGTCAATAGGCGCGCCCCCTATTACGTGGGACTTAAACATAGCTGGCGAGTCGTGGGTGTGTAATACACCTCTGCCTACCCCTTCGGGGAATACAGGCGTGATGCTATGTTTTTTTTTGTTGTTTTACTTCACTGACGCTGAATTCCCTAATTGAATTACTTTTGACCTGAGTCACAGTTATCTACACTACTGTTATTATTAAAATAGATTTAGTTATTAAAACAGAAATAAAGTATAGTGTTTAGTTGTTCACGCATAGGACTCTCGTGAGTCTCCATCCTAGTGTGCTAATTTGGATAATATTTAGTTAATGCCATGTGCTCAAGCACCAGTAGTTTAATTATAAGCTTTTCCATAATCATATTTAATTATATATAAGTAAAGATTACCAAATGTAGGAATTATATTAATCATGTAAGACAAAGTTGGTATTTTTATTGTAGTTTTAAAATTTGGGAATAAATGAAAAACGTAATGTGATACGTTTTGTTAAGTAATCGGTATTGGACTATATCTTATTAAGCAAGTTTAATCGAACTGTTCCAAAATAATGTAGGTACCTACCTAAAGCAGGGGATAACAACTAATGTTCTGCAGTCGTCGGCATAGTCTTTTTTCCAATAATCGTTAAATAAATCAAACAATGATTTTATTTATCAAATTTTTTTCATCTATCTTTCATCATCTTTCATCTAATTTTGGATCATAACTAAATGAAATTATGGAAAATTAAATAGCGACAAGATGCATCATTTTAATCAAGAAAATGGAGCTGCTTCATGACAAACTTAGTCTTTTAGTTTTTTTTTTAATTTTTAATATTTATATAGGTGTAGGAAGTTTATTATCTGTAAATTATGCCCGTTTACTCGCATGTCAATATAATGGCTGTGAAAGTAATTGAGTAGGTATATATATATATACGGTGCCAATATGTACCATTTAGTATGAATTACAACATCTTTTTTACTACCTACTTGCCAATAATTTCCTTATTTGTGGCAAACTAAATTCTGACAAAATATTTTACCCATTATTTTTTGGAATATATAAAATCCATGTACAATTTACACAATACCATTATTTTAAAAGGCGTTATTGCTAAGACTAGGTTTATTGATTACAAAATAGTGTGTGTATAATTTATATTCTAATCTACTGTGATGCCCAATGTGCCTTTATCACACACATTCCAATCATTATTATATAAAAAAAAAGTTAGATTGTATTTTATAAAAGACAGAATACCTGATTTGCTCAATGTATAAATATTTGTAATATTATTATATTTGATACAAAATGTATTTAGAGAAAGAGGTGTCAATTTAAATAAACTATTAAACTTATCATGATTTTCTTTCTTCTCCTTTATTAGGCCAGGGTCAGTAATTTATAAGACCAAAAAAATTTAGAACAGGTTGATATCCATTGGAAAAGTAAGACAATATAACAAAAATGTAAGGAAAAATAATATACGGGCGACTTGAGGTCGGGAAGTGGAAAAGGTTGAGATTTTAAGGGTGAAAAACTGCTTATCACGATTTCCGGCAAAACTACGCGTCCTATCGAAAAAAGTTAAATGGCAAAATTGTTAAGTAACAAAAAGATCAACAACTTTTTCGCCATTTCTGCAGAAACCTATCTAGGCAGAGTTTGGCTGGTGCCGTTGATAAATGCGTCAATTTTCTTTTTTTCTTCAAGACTAGGGTCTTTATATAGAGTTGCGTTTAATTTTCCACGGACCTTTTCCTGTAGTGAACTCAGAAGTGTGTGAATTCTGTTCAATATTTTTTTACAATATTTCCAAGGATTTGCATAGAGGAAGTTGAGTGCTCGTGAGACGTACGCGTAGCACGTTACTGTCTGCGGCTCTCCACCGAGCCTGCATAATACAACACGCCTGACACATTTAACTACTAAAATAAGCACTATTAATAAAAAGTTACTAAAATATCCAATAACACTATAAAAATTGCGTTTTATGCATTTGGATATGCAAACATGAAATTGCATGTAATCTTATCTCCAGCAAATATATTTTTTTTATTGCTTATGATGGCAGACAAGCCACGGCCCACCTGATGGTAAGTGGTAACCGTCGCCAATGGACTCAACTATACTGAGAGTATAGTCAAGCCGCTGCGCACCATTTCATTTCTCAGATATGAAATGAATGAATAAACGGCTATCTTCTGCTACAGCCAACACACTGACGTGCTTCATGACCGGTCACACAGGAGACGGTGGTACCGACCCGTTCGGGCCCGATAGCAAGTGAGTACTCTCACTTAGTACCCTGCCTTAGCACCAGTAATGCTATGGCTGATAATTGCTTACTTCTCTTAGTCGCCTTATACGACACCCGCGGGAAAGGATGGGGTGGTGACACTTGTATTCTTAGTCCGTCACCACACGGACAAATATTATACATTCCCACATTAGAGAACGACCTTCAACATGAATGGATTTATAAACATCCTACTAGTAAGAGCTTAGCAACAATTTATAAGTGAGGATTATGCATCAAAACATTATTAACAAGTAAACGAAAAATGTAGGCGCTGTAATTGCTGCCATTTACATTTTTAAGACAATAATTTTATTAAATAAGTGCAGTGCATCATATCCTTATTCACCATATATAGCAAGGATCTTAAAAATGCATTCTTTGAGTTTTAGTGGTGGTAGAGCACTGCTTGTTCCAGTATGAATAAGCCAGCGCGATCGGGGAAGGATCACCTTCTCACAGAAAATCAGGGTTAAACAACGGTAGGCACTGCTACAGTTGCGTTTTGTAAGGTGAGTGAGAGTGCCGGAGGCCCAAACTGTCTCCCTATCCTCCATCGTCTTCTTATTATCCTATCTCTGCACTTCTTATCCCTCTCAATGGAGTTAGCGGTGCACTGGTTATGCCTCTGGTGTTGCTAGTGTATATATGCTACGGTAACCCCTTACCATCAGGTGGGCCGTATGCCAGTAGGTTTAGCCACTAACGCAAACATAAATCAATAGACGAGTAAAAAAATTGACACTTATAATATAGTTCGTGTTCTTGCGACATAGATTATTGAGGTACTACTGATACTAGAGATTTATAGGGCTCTATGTACCTATAAATATATGTGTAGGCCTATAAATAAAATTAATTACAATATTTCTATACATTAGGGATTTTCGTCTCACGAGATTTAGAAGACCAATGCAGCAAAGCCTTATTACGCGTATAGTTAGATACCTATATATAATAGTGACTTTGTTTTAAAGAATAGTGAACGGCATAACAGTCACCGCGTCGCTGGTAGTGGGATACCGTTATGATGTTCTTGCAATACCCAATTCATTATGCACTGTAGCTCACCAGTGAGCACGCGGACACCATTTGTATCCTCTGTACAAATATATTTTATTTCGCGATTGACAGTATCAAACGCGAAACGGTGCCACGCGGCCTTCTAGGTATCAAAGTGTTTACTCCATAGATTAGCGATTCTATTAATTTCTTGTGTACTTACCTAAAACGTGAAAGTTGTGAAGTGAAAATGCAAGTGAATGGTTTGAAGTAAGCAAGCATTTTTTTTTGTATACCAATGCACATTTGAGATCAACTATAAGAACTTTGATATATTAGTAAATTTAGACATCAGTTAAAATGGAAATAGAGTTCGGTACAGACGGGGCTCCGTTTGTAACTTGGGGAGATCAGACAATACAATTGGAGCTCAAACTAGCTGATGAGACCTCCTGTAAAGAGATAGCTGCTAACGAATTGAGAGAAACTCCGGAAGTGGTTGAGGACGCTTTGAATGAACTGAGGAAACTTTTGAAGCGTAAGTAAAACTATTGCCGTAATTGAAGAACAAATAAATAAATAAATTCTGGAAATGTATTGAGGTTTCCTTTATTTGGTATTAGCTTTTATACTTAGTAAGAATATTACTAGTAGTAGTAGGACAAGAGCTTTCAACGCTTTATCAAAATGTTTGTAATACGCAAATAGATCATTAACTGTAAACTGATTTTGTTATCTGTACTATTATAACGCAACAGAGCTGTGTCTGTACATTGTATATATTCGAGACAATATTACTGTATTAGACTATATGGGTGTCCCTAAGCCGGAAACATTATTTTTTGAATTTTTGTCTGTTTGTCTGTTCGCATATTACGCGAAAAAGGCTCAAAGGCTAGAATGTAAATATAATTCTAAACGTATTGCTTATTACAATATATTTTGGTAAAAGATTGAAAACTTGCGAATAGTTTCAATATAAGTGTAATAATTGATATGTAATACTATTATATCACATTAATTAGTAACGACTAACGACTACCACAAATCTTAAGATTAATATCGCGACTTATAGTCTGATAAATTACGATAAAAATTTCTGTTTACATGTTGCAAGAAACATGTAGGCACGAAAAGAGGTTTTGTGCCGGTTTAGCTCTGTAGTTATCTGTATAGCATAGATCTTATTGCGTAATAAGGGGCGTTAAAAAAATACGTTCTCAAACAAGGTGGAGAGGGGTTGGGCATCGCTTGGTGTGACGAAATGTGATAGATAAGAGGTACGGGGTATATAAAGAAAAGTGATGTTAGGAGCTTACTTACATTTTTTGAATCGCATTGGAAAATGTACAAAGTAAAAAAGGGGTTAGGGGCAAAATTTCACCACACTACCCTGTTCGTTACCCCGAACGACAGGGTGTGCGGTTAGGAACATTTTTTCCCGCCTTAACAAAAAACAAAAAGGGGTGGGCAAAATCTCATGATGTACCTTATATTTACAGCGGGGATCGTAAACATTATGATGTAGTGTGGCGATAGGGAGGACAGGGGCCCAAAACACCAGAATTTACCAAAAAACAAAGTGCGAAAATGTGAAATTGTAAATTTGTAGATAATAGTTAGTCTGAAACATGAACGGAACAATGTATATATGTAATGTAAATACTTAGATAGATGGCGTAGGCGTCACTCAAGACATTGAGAAGGAATGTGTTATAGAAATTGATAGTCCCGAGCGGATGTCGCGATGTCTGAATTGGCAAAGTATCTGGAATGACATTCGAGGAAAACGCAGGTTCAAATCTTGCTCGCGACTATTAGTGTGATTGCCAAACTTGTTAAAATATACATAAAACACCAAAACACAAGAATTTGGCTTGACGTAATTTGTAAACGGCCCGTAAAATTGATTTTAAGAGAAAGCATTTTAAACCTGATTTAGCAAGGCAGCATACCTATCTCAACTATAATCCCCACACTGCAGAGGTGTGCTTTTAGTTCTTCGAAGTTATATGCGCATTTTATATATAGGTAAATAAATATAACACAACTGCCTCGGTGGTGCAGCAGTAGTGTAAGCGATTGCTGAACATGAGGTCTCAGGTTTGATCCCTGAGTCGGGCAGTGTTATTGCGCTTAGAAAAATTCTCAGCAGCCCGGAGTTTGGAAATAGACGTCAATAGGCTCGCCCCCTATTACGTGGGACTCAAACATAGCTTCGGGGAATACAGGCGTGCTAAGGTAAATAAATGTCTGCTTCGTGTCTCGGGGAGTACGTTGCGCCATTAGTCCGGTTGTATTAAACATCTATGATAATAGTCTTTAGAAAACCCTGACCGTGTTCTAAACATCATGAATATCGTTATCCCTTTGGATTACAGGGGTTAGATGGCAGATCTCTGTATAAAAAAATACTTTGTGGCAAATCTGAATGAACTAGAAAGTACATCTCAAAACGATAATGGAAGATTGCGAAATTCTAATCTTTTATCTATACTATTATAAAGCTGTAACAGAGCTATGTCTGTACATTCAAGATATTTAGGAAATAAAATACTGTGATAGGCTATTTAGGCGTGTCTAAATACAAAACAATTTTTTTTAGAATATTTGTCTGTTTGTTCGTTCGCGCATTACGCAAAAACTACTGAATGGATTTCGTTGCAACTTTCTTATTTGAAAGGCCTGGATTAGACTTAAAAACTGGCATACATTTTATACCGCTATTATTTCTGGAACCTGAGATATAACCTAAAAGCTAGCCTTTGGCTGCAGCGAAGCCGCGGGCAAAAGCTGGTAATATTATAAACTAACTGCTACTTTCAGCGTGGAATCTAGTATTTACTTTTGTAACTACTAATTTTTCAAAAGTAGTCTAAGTTACTCCTTATAGACATACACCAGTTAACTGCCAGTGAAAGCCCCATCATAATCAGTCCAGCCGTTCCAAAGATTAGCTGAAACAGACGCAGACGGGCAGAACTTTAAAAATTGCTATTTTGTTATAGGTATCGTATATACTTTCATGTGTATTTAGTAAAATGCTGCTATTTAGACATTACAAACAGATTCTTTTATTTTATTTATTTGTATAAGTAGGTGTGAAGATTGTATATTATCTTTTCTTAAAAAAAAAAACCCCTGCACTAACTAATAATATTTATATCACGTTGGTGCAATTTAACGGACACAAAGTTCACCTGGGTGTACTTTGTGTTGTGAGTCTGGATTCATAACAACAATTTGTGGACCCTACAAAAAATGTTGTAAGTGGGAATTGAACCCAAAACACTGAGCACTGGAGGTCAGCATTTAAACCATTCCATCATCTGCGCACACTTCCATCTGTGGAAGCTTATTAAAGAAGAAAAAACCAAAATGGCTGAACGGAAATTTGACACACGTGTACATTATTAATGGGATAAACATATAGGATACTTAACACAAACTGTGAAAATAGTAATTATATGGCTAAGCATGTCAAATGCTAAAAAATATATAAAAATATCAAAATATTAGGATACTTTTTATCCCGGTAATTGACAGGGCTTGCAAACATTTATAAATTATTGCCGATATTTGCCGATAGGGGCTTACTGACCTACATCACAGATGATAATAGGGACTTACTGACCTACATCACAGATGATAATAGGGACTTACTGACCTACGTCACTAGGCAGCGCTCGTGCTGTTTTATTCAGCAGTATTTTTTGTAAGCAATGTGGTTCTTCGGGTCACTCTGAAGCATGATTTTATATTAACTCATTAATTTAAATAATTTACTCTTATTTAATTGCTCTTAGGACCTAATCCTGAAACAAGAAATCGCGGCGGGATCTAGTATTTAAAAGAAAATATCAGTGAACAGCTAATAATGAACTAAGATAACTAAATTCCAAGCTAATATTACTTTCGTTACAAAACTATCATGCCGACTAAATATTAAAAGCTTATTTAGAAAGCTGCTGCTCAACCATTCTAGAAACCCAAATTTCATAATTTATTGATTAATTCAATTACATAACGTTACCTACCTCTATTACCTAATTGTGTTGCTTGATAAAGAATATTTAGATATTTTTAATATGGTGATATTGATATACACATATTTCTAATTACTAAACTCCCGTAAAATGATGGAAAATGTACAAAATACATAGTTAGTTATCTCTGATGCATTTGCGTTTTACGGACAGCATAACTATTTACTAAATGCATAATGGATACTTACACAGTACAGTCTCCGAAGCGGCTGGACCGATAGTTGCTAACTGTAACTTAATTTACATAGTTTTATTTTAGAAAATTGATTAGAGAAACCCTAATCTTTAATCCTCTAAAAAAGAATAAAGTAAAGGAACAAAGCTTTTCAATTCTTCACACGGAGAAGGTCAAGGGCATCAATTATCTGTACTAGACATTGCCGTTGGTTTACACGTCAAAGTCGCCTATTTGCCGTTGGTTTATTGTTATGGGTGGTGACTTTATTACACAAAATTAAGAAATGGGAATATTCCCACGATATTGTAATAATTTAAGGTATTTAAATTTTCTTATTAGCGCAAGACAGAAATAATTACATATATAATTGGCGACTTAATATTTCAATACCAAAATTAGTGGGAGGATCTTTTGTTATGTATTAAATACATTTAATTATCCGGACTTGGCTTTGCATATATATAGTTAATTTGATATATAAGTTGTGGTCACATCTTAGAATTCGTCACTTTATGTTTTGGCCAACCATTTCATGAAATGGTTAGGTTTTGCTAGTTTAGGTTTCACATTAACTAGTTTATGTGGGACTTACGACTAAACTAGTGACTTGTTATTTATTAATTTGCAATCATTAATTTTCTGTTATTTTTCACAGAGGAGAAATCGCTTTACATTCCCATCGACAGAGATGATTTCCTCATGAAGTTCTTGAGACCGTGTAAATTTTACCCTGAAAGTGCTTATAAAAAGGTAAGATAATAACTAGTCACTGAGCCTTGGAAACTTGAAGGGTAGCAGATTTCATCGGAATTAATGGATAATTTCTGTTACAGATTCAAGCATATTATAAGTTCAAAATAGCAAATCCCGAATACACTCACGATCTTCTACCGTCAGCAATACTCTCACCCTACAAGCACTCAATCGTGTCAATACTAGCGCCGAGGGATCAACATGGACGTCGTATAATATTAGTGGAATCTGGAGGTATGTAGCCCAACATGTACACAATATTTTTTGGGCCTTAAAGTGGTATGTTAAACAGATAAAGGTTCTTTTACCACGCTGGCATTCAATACTAATGAATAATTCAGCATAATTCTACGCCTAATTATATTAAAATCACTATTAATACTAGATTCTACCTGCGACATCGTCCGCAAATAAATGAGACACTGGGTTAACATATTATAATTTTTATCCCGAAAAAATGCCTAGTTCCCGTAATATATCTATTTTTGACATATATAGACCTAACAAGTAGGTAATATATAAAATACCGAAAAAAAACAGCAAGAAACATTTAAGATTTAGGTTTATCTATAGCAAATATTTCAATGTACCTGCGATCATTAGCGCCAGAAAAGTCTCTAAACTCTAAGGTGCATGCAGTGATCCTCCCGCGAAAGTGCGACGCTCCGTGTGCAACGCATGCTCAGTAGTGGGTACCCGAATGGGTAAGCCGCCGGCGGACCACTGAAGTAATCCAACACAGTACCAGTGGTCCGTCAACATAGACGGAAAGACGGCACACGGCGGGTTTATTTAGTGGGTGAAGGCCCCACACTACCCTGTTCGTTGCTCCAAACGACGGGGTGTGGTTAGGTACATTTTTTCCTGCCTAAACAAAAAAAAAGGTCATGCAGTGATGTCAAATTATATTGCTCATTTATTGGCATTTCATATGTGAAAAAAAAAATACATTACTAGGTATGTATGTGCATTAAAGCAGTTGAAACATTGGACGCCCAATATAGAACAAAAAACAAACAGTAACTTCAACCTTATAATAATAGATGTACACACTTGAACATAAAATATAGGAGAAAGTAAAACGTTTCAGAGCGCGACGGCTCAATGTTGCTCTATGCGTAACGAAGATTTATGTTCATAAACCTGTTTATAGTCAACCTTATTCCATTAATTTAGCACATTTTATATTTCTATTTTATACTTATATTCACCGCAGTCAAGAGCTAGTTTTTCGGTTATATCTCAGGCTCCCAATATATTAGCGGGATAAAATGTTTCCTACCAGTTTTTAAGTCTTATCAAAAGCTATCAAATAAAAAAAATGCCATCAGAATCCGTTGAGTAGTTTTTGCATGATGCAAAAATTGTTTTGTGTTCAGACACGCCTATATAGCCTAATAAAGTCATTTTTTTTTCTCAAATATCTTACATATACAGACACAGCTTTGTTACAGCTTTATAATACTACTAGCCTTTGCCCGCGGCTCCGCCGCAGCCAAAAGCTAGTTTTTCAGTTATATCTCAGGTTCCCGATATAGAAGCGGATATAAAATGTATACCAGTTTTTAAGTCTCATCAAGAGCTATCAAATAAAAAAGTTGCATCAAAATCCGTTGTGTAGTTTTTGCGTGATGCGTGAACAAACAAATAGACAAAATTCTAAAAAAAATTGTTTTGTGTTCAGACACGCCTATATAGCCCAATAAAGTCATTATTTCTCAAATATCTTAAATGTACAGACACAACTCTGTTACAGCTTTATAATAGTATAATTATAGATAAGCTTAAAAACTAAGTATTAAGATAGCAAGCATAATTTCTTGAACAAACAAGCCATCCTTGACAGCAATAAATGCATATAATACTCGTACATGCAATTCATTGGTATATAGTGGCTCTTTGTTATTTCGAAATAAGTAAACGTTACGTTAGAGATAGCCTTTAAACGAAATATTAAATAGAAGTAGTATTGTTAGTTTTAATATTGAATTTTTTGCTCAACATATTATTATTAAACCTCCTCAAGCAATTCCCTCGGAGCCTAAAAAACTATACGCATACAAGTGTCTATAATAAGTGGGTATTTTTATAGATTTCGTAGATAAGTTCATAGAATAATTTAATGTCTACATACATAGGTGAATAAAAAACGAGTTGAAGGCCTTAACGACATCTCCAAGGTCATCCAGTCGTCTAAAGCCCAATTCACGGTGGTTATGGGAGACTAACGCGAAACTAAATAAAAGGACAGACAATGAGCTAGAAGTGGGGCAGATCCTGGCTAATTTTCTGGAGAAGGAAGACCTCTACATGTTGAATTCCTTCTTCAGGAAATAGCCGCAAAGGAAATGAATCTGTTTAACCCCTTACGCTCGTGAAAAACGACATCGATTTCATCTCGTAAGACAAACGACACATATTCAATGATGTCTCGGTGATCAGCAGGATTAAAATGGGGGGTGATCATCGATTAGTCAGGGACACATTGAATTTTAACATAGAAGTCGAGAGATCACGGCCCGGATGAAGTCTACACTACGACCAACGTCTGCCCTATATCAGATCTCTGTGAGCTTAGAAAATGTCCAATCGGATGAGTCAAGCTACTTCAAGGCTCGTCGTGTCAATAGTACTTAAAGATTTTCAAACCGTACTCTCAAGGTCATAGAGGAGAAAAGAAATGACACTCCATTCTTGATTGATTCGTATCAGTCTAAGGTAGTTTAACAAGCTGATCTCCAAGTCTGTGCGACACGATATTCAACAATTGAATACTACCCATATTAAAGAAGCGATAGAGCCGGAACTGTTCACTTCACTTCAGATGCAGATTCCATCAAGCTCTTTGACTGACTGAATTCGGCATCAATATAAATGGTGAATACGTCACTCACCTTCAATACACAGACGATATCGTAGTGATTGCAGAATCTTTGGTGGACCTTACGTTACTTATGGTGTCATGCTCAATGACCTCAGCAAGGTTTCCCGACTAGTGAATCTAAAAATGAACAAAGCCACATCGCTCGACATACGGACAACTTTTGGAGAAAAAAGTGATTGGAGACCGCGTATCGAACGGTGCAGCGGAGGATGGAGCCGTTGAATGTAGTCAGCACAGGACTGCTCGCTGTGGCGCTCTCTTGTGAATGCCTATGTCCAGCTGTGGACGTCAAAATGCAGATGGATGATGGCGAAAACGTTACTAAACAATGAATTCCCTCATTTTCTTATTATATATATATATATTATTAGCTTGCAGTCTTTGAAATATTATGTAGATTATTGCACGAAATTAATGTAATATTAATTAATGTAGTAGGTATTACGCTATTATTACTGTTTTCTTTATCTAAGACCAGAGACAGATAAGCATCGGTTGATTAAATAATTTCCATCACCTTTGAATGAGGTCGCTAACGTCTTGATCACTATTAATCAAAACTTGTTTAGGCAATTCATGTTGAGTGTCATAACACATGATTACGTATATATTACAACTGTCGTCTTGGTTTACTTTCAGAGAGGTGGGATCCTCAAGATGTGCCTCTCACAGATGTATTTCGTGGTATTCAAATGGGACTGGAAGGTGCAATGGCTGAGCCTCAGACGCAAATCTGTGGCATTATTAGCATTTTTGACATGAAAGGCTTGTCCTTCAAACACATTATGCAGTTTACACCATCATACGCTAAGATGATTCTTGATTGGATTCAGGTAATGTTTTAAAATGTTATGTATTAGTAACGTAAGAAAGTTACGTTTTCAGTAAAAAATCAATATACTTAAGAAAGACCCAGCCATATACACAGTGCGCTATCATATGCAATGTATTGGGTATTTGTTCGTATTAAAGAGTTTTAGTACCACGTCGGCCGAGTTTTAGTGTTACCACATTATAAAGAACACATCTTTACTTTGTTACATTGGCAGTTTTTTTCCCGAAGAGTATTACACCATATTGGACATTTATTTACAATTAGATTCTGCCCTCGACTTCATCCGCGTGGACTTTACAATATAAATACCTATGTCACTCTACGGTAAATTCAATAGCCCTATGAAAAAATAGCCGTAGGAATCATTAATTTTGCCGGGATAAGAAGTAGCCTATGTCCTTTTCTGGGTTCCAGAGTATACTTATGTGTTTAAAATTACAGCATGATTGGTATAGTAGTTACGGCATGAAAGCGTAACAGACAAATATATAAACAAACTCACTTTCGCATTTATAATTTTATAAAGATTTTTCTCAATAAAAATTAATTTATAAGCACATGTACTTAGCAGCAATTAACCCCAATGTGAATGTTATCAATTTGTACGATATAGGTACTAAGTTCGTTTAGATAAGGATAGATAATTAATAATTATGAGCCAACTGACCGCGACAATTATATCATTAATATTGATATGTATTAGATCCTGCTTGTTGTCTAATAATGTGTCACCCTCTTCCCTACTGATAATGTTTTAAAAGGTGAAAGTATTGAGTAGGTAGGTAATAAGCAAATAGAAATGAACTTGTCTCAAGTGGTCTAGCAGTACAGCATTTATGAGATGGAGCACTACAATTGCCTTGCACTTGAATACCCTCCGTGCAAGCTACGAGTAGCATAATATATACCTATTCATCAAGCCTTTTTTTTAACACTCAATATCTTGATTTGCATCAAAGTTAATTACAAAAAGGTTACTTAGTTTAATACCAGTACAACTTAGGCCTTTTCTAGGTGCAACAAAATTTTGAGGGCTACTGAAATTTATAGAATTTCTCAATTTATAAATATTAGAATGCAATTTTATAATTTATAATATAAGTAGATGCTATTTAATATGAGTAGATAGATTTTTAGTAAACTTATAACTAGTATGTATGTCAATATAAAAATTACGACTTATTACATTAATTTATATTCTCCCTAGCGCGCAGGAGCGCGGCATCATCTGCGTAAAATCAATGCATTGAGTTTTTAAGTTCACGCAGATGATGTCGCGTCGTTTAGATATCCCTATGAACTTACAACCTTGTCGGCTTATATAAATTGTGAACCAGGTCATAGTTTATCTGTATAAAACATTTCTTTCAAAACCATTTTGTGGATTCTATATAACGGAAACCAATTATTTTTTCGACATAAAAATTCCTCTCTATCCTGTGGGTCTAGCCAAGTTGCATTCTATGAATAGAAAACTATTTAAATGCATGGAAATTTTACATCTCTAACGTTAAGTCACGTGACTTAGCGTTATAGATATTGTTAATGACTTAGATAAATATAGTTTTTTTATCTGTGGTTAAAGATGTCAATTTCCCATACATTTAAATAGTTTTCTATTAGCGTTAGCGATCATAGAATGCAACTTGGCTAGGCCCCCTGTAGTCTTTGTGATCTATATCAGCACTTGACATGCTGAGTTACTTTAATAGGAAAAACTATTAGTGTAATTAGAAAAAGAGAGATTTATTGCGAGCAAGATTCGCTTCCTTCTTTCCTTCCAATGCAGAGAAATCTTTTTATTTCCATTTTTAAAAATAATTTTATCTTTGTGTGGTTAACCCAGTGTTTTTTTTTATATACAACCTACTAAATTCCACTTAAATGTATTCAGTCGTTTAGACATAACGACGGGACAAATATCCGAATATTCACAAACTTTCGCATTAATACTATTAGTAAGATAGGTATGACAATTTTTAAATATATTTAGATTTGATTTGTGCGCATGATCACATAAGAGGCTAAATGGAGCTAGATATCAGTCAGAATGTATGGCGGCTTCTAAATAGGGTTAAATTAGTGCGAAGGCTAATAACAAATTCAGGCCACGAATGATCTATATTATTGATATTATGACAATGCAATTGGACTATCAGAACTAGAGTAGTCTACTCCAACTGTGTTATTTTATTGTCTACTAAAAATAAAAGACTGGCAATAATTTGCGTACGATTTCATAACGACAGGATTTATAACGATTTTATACCATACTTGATCAGTGGAGACTTGCATTTTTCGATTGTCTCGATACGGCAAGCGTTTTTTCGCTAAACTTAACGATCGATAGGAGATCACATCGATCTATTATATATCTCTCTCTATATTCTATATTTTAAAAAGCATGTGGCCTAAATTTTAGTCGGTAATAGGTAACAGTTGGTGCAATTTTTGTCGCTATTATTTTTTAATGTTTAATGTACGCTTTGGTTTCAATGGAGTTTACTACAATATAAATAATAAAAAATATAGGATGATAGAAGCATTTATATTTCGAATCTTCTCGACTCGCGTGCACTTTATTGTCTAATTATTTTACGCCTGAGAGCTGGTGATGTTGTGATTATTACAGATTGATTAGATATGTCTAACAGTTCAAATAATAAGAGATATATCTCTGGTTCTAAATATAGAAACGAAATAAAATATATCTTAGCTTATTCTTTTGTTCTGCACAAAACTTTCATTTGGAGTTTACAGTCACGTAATTCATAATTATCAAATATCAAACATAATTTAGTACCTGCGATGCTCACCAAACCGTAGAGGATATGTGTTAAGCATAATCTTTATTGATAGTGGGTTTATAAATGGCTGATCGTTTAGTAGAATTTTAGGTAATAATTTTAGGCAGGTCCAAACGGTGGGTATAATGTCCCGTGAAAATTACCAGGCAGAGACCTTTTGTGATTTATATATTAAATATAGTTGAAAAAGTTACAGTAAGAAAATTTAAGTTGTCAAAATACTCCGTATATAAAGTTTTCTTTTTAATTCCAGGAATGTGTACCAATTCGTGTAAAAGCAGTTCACATAATAAACCAGCCATATATATTCAACATGCTGTTTGCTATCTTTAGACCCTTTATGAGAGAGAAGTTACGTTCACGTATTCACTTCCACGGCACCAATATGAACTCTTTGATGGAACATGTTGACCCCAAGGCGTTGAGGCTACGGCATGGCGGTCTACTCCCCGAACCTGAAATCGGTGGCGATGTATTGTGGAAAATGCTTCATTATTATGAAGATTCATTTAAATGTAAGCAATTTATTTTGCGTCGTAAAATAACATAAATATTAGGTAAGATGAATATTTCTTCCAGGGTCCTTCAATTGGACAGGTTGATGTTTTTATAGCTAATAAATGGCAAACAACCGCTTAAAGACTTAGCAAAAAAATGTAACAATTTTAAAGTACAAATTATAATTTGTGAATAAGGAAAAAGAGTATCTTAGTACGAGCGGGAATCGAACCTGCATCCATTTCTTTCCGGGGAAGTGCTCTAATCCACTGAGCTACCGTACTATTTTTTGGAAATACCCAATCTCTTCATCATGCATGCCAAGTGCTAAAATATAGATCAAAATGTTTAAAAAATCACGCCGTCAAATACTATGAATTTTAATTGCAAAATTAAGCTAACTATATTAGAGTAATGCATGTATATGCATTCCGATAGATGGCGTTGGTCGTTAAGACAAATGTGATGAGAAGATTGGGTATTTCTAAAAAATAGTACGGTATCTCAGTAGATTAAAGCACTTCCCCGGAAAGGAAGGGACTCAGGTTCGATTCCCGCTCGTACTAAAGTACTCTTTTTCCTTATTCACAAAATAAAATTTGTACTTTAAGAGTAGCTAAGCATGTCAAGTGCTAAAATATAGATCAAAATATTGAAGAATTTTGTCTGAGCCACATATAGGCAAGAAATTGCTGAAATGTGCTCCTACCTAATGTAACTATTTAGACAGATTCGATTGTATTTACTTACTGTAGGTGTATTCAAGCTACCATAGTCACCTTTATAATTGTCATTCATGAAAGCAGGCCCATTTTTCCCCCTAGGCATTCTGGCCTCTGGGCCTGTTTATGCTACGTGCGACATTGCCATACATACGTCTTTTTTTGAAAAAAAAACAACGCTGCTTTAACGTATAAATCTTGTAAGGTCCCCCAACTTACAGATACAAAGTACACCCAAACTCGGAACAACCATTTGTGGATCACACAAGGAATTGTCCTGTGTGGGAATCGAACCCATAACATTTAGGCTAATCCGTTCCGCCATCTTTGCAATGGCGAAAATCTAACTATAATTACTGACTATAATACCTTATAGCCTTATAAATGTTTGTATGTGACAATGAAAACCTACAAGTTTGCTTATAAATGTCTTTGACTGTTTTAATAAAAGGTCTTCTGTAATTGTTGTCGGGGTCGCATTATTCTAAAGTATCCTGGGCCAGTAGAGAAGTAGATTTAAAATTTATTTTCCAAAATGATATCTCAGCATGTATGGGCCCGGCTCGATCGGGGAAGTACTATCATCTCACAGAAGATCACCGTAAAACAATGGTAGATAGATACCGTTTTTTTTCGTAAGTAAGAGCGCTGGAGGACCAAACTGCCTCCTCCTTTTCTTATTATCCTTCCTATCTTCCTCTTATTACTCTTCTTATAATGTTCCTATCCCTTTCCTTGGAGATGGCGATGCGCGATGTATATCTATGGTGTTGCACTAGCATACATAGACACTAGTCTATAAGCTACGGCGACCGTTTACCATTAGGTGGACTGCATGCTTTTTTGCCACCCACGTAGTATATAAAAAAATAATAACTAATTAATATTTTTCCTGTTGTTTTTTTCAGTGGCGAATTCTTATGGCTATATCAACAATGCGAACAATAACAAGTAAGTAATGTAGGAGAAGGCTTAGTGAGATCTGCACTTCGAAATCTACAATCGCGTTCCATGACAAATTTGCAAGATAATTATTTTATGTAATCACATTAATATCGTGTAATAGGTTACTAATAAAGAGCGGTTATTTTGTTATTATATTATACATAAAATGTGGTTGGTAGGTATTATAATATATGCATAGTTAAATAATAAAACAGTTAATTATAAATATTTTATTTTATTTAGGAATAATTTATCTTACATTTGTACAAACCTCCTTAGTAAAGGTATTATAATTATAGAAATAATATAATAAAAAGATATTATATTATAAGAAAATTCACACAACACCATTTGGAATACGCATTCTAAATATATTATAAAAATTGAGCAATAGTATTGAAAAAAAAACAAAAAATATTTTTAGAAGAACAATATTCTATTAGATCCTTATTGGTAATATGCCCTATAAACCATCTTATAAGTTGTCTTTGCCTTCTAAGAAGTTAGAAGAAATCACAGCCTATTTATCTAATTATAAAACATGAATGTATACAACGTAAGTAACTCATTAAATAATATACTGAATATATACACGCCAAATATTCCATACGGATCATATTAACTTAGTATCTGATTTAGTAATTAGATATATTATTTAATTTTATGGTGCCTAAGCCCCTGCCTTTTAGGTTTATTTAATTTAATATTATTACGACTCCGGTAAGTCATGGTCTAATAAAAATAATTTGATCGGCTAAAAAGTTATTCTTCTGTCAAATATACTATTTCTTCTTTTTCTTTTTATACCTATGCTTAAAAATACATCATTAGATATAAAATTTACACGACGAAATTAATATAAATGTAAGTATTCTATTATCACGATATGAAGTTTAGTTATCACATTGCATTCTATCTAAGCATTGCATCAAATTGCTCCTGTCAATCGTTAAAAAGTCTTATTTCTTTTTGTACCCGAATGAATTGATCGCTGAAACAAAAAAGTGTTAATAATATTATGTATATTTGATATATTATTATATTCCAGTACCTAAATTTTACGGAAGTTTTGAACTTAACATTGAGAAATAATCGCAACCACTCAATCACTGTTAATTATTTATGTGTAAATATTCAGACATCACAATCAAATAATACCGTTAATGACATTAATAAAAAAACAAAGCACCACGCATGTATCCTCGAAGGGGTAGGCAGAGGTGTTACACACCCACGGTTCGCCAACTATGTTTAAGTTCCACGTAATAATGAGTGGGCCAATTGCCGTCTACCGGGCACGTTTCCAAACTCCGTGCTGCTTATGAGAATTTTTCATTTTATGAAAAAGCTAAATAGCACTGCCAGACCCAGGGATCGAACCCGAGACCTCATGACTAGCAGTTGCTCACACTTTACCGCTGCACCACAGTGATATTAGTCATAAATATATTCAATAGTAGACTGTGCTGTATTGTATATATTTATGTATTAATAATAAAATAAATAAATATTCACGGACATTTCACACAACTGGTCCCAAACTAAGCTTAACGCTTGTGCTATGTGTACCAGATTACGGATATAACACATATATGCTTTTTTTTTTTAAATACTTATGTAATAGATAGAAAACACCCAGATACAGTACAAATATCTGTGTTCATCACATAAATAATTGTCCTGACTGGGAATCGAACCCACGACCTCGTGCGCGGAAGTCGGTTACACTACTGAGCCACGAGACCCCCTAATATTTTATTAGTCTTATTAGTAGGGCTTAAATCTTTAGGGTGTAAATGACATCGTACCGATCATTGATACCATGGGTTCAGTACTCGATTCTGAACCCCCAGGTGGTGGAAATTTGCATTGGTCTCTCAATGAAAATTGCAATTTCTTATTCCTTTTTTTTTAAATTTAAGGCGAGATATAATCTTTATATTGTTCTATCTAAATTCAATTTTAGGCAATAAACCGACAATACCGAAGGAATGTAACATAGTGCCAGTGGCCCGACAATAAAGGCGGAGAGACGGCACACGGTGGGTTTCTTTAGTGGGTGAAGGCCCCACACTACCCGTTCGTTGCCCCGTACGACGGGGTGTGCGGTTAGGAACATTTTTTCCCACCTTAACAAAAATAAAAAAAAGGTAGACCCAGTAAGTAGGATTTCATGCACGAACCGACGACGAAAATTGTATGAGTATGTTATTACAGTTATTTGGTGACATCTTTGCACGGAGGTATCGATATATCGGTATCATGCTATTTAGATCCGGTATATAGACAGGCAAACAGAGTAAAAACCAATGCAAAATATATTTATTTTGATTTTATAACAAACTCCTAATAAATGTGTATTCATGATAGTCACAATGATAATGATTATTGACTTAGGGTAGCCATTTCCTTTGTATTACATTTTTTTTTGAAGTGAACACTTCTATAGGACGGTTTGGATAGGGAGTAAATTCATGTAAGTATTCAATCAACAACATGGTCACGTGACGTGTTAATGATAACACTATAATGGGCCAGCTGTGAATGAAGAAATGAATAATTTTAAATCATATTTTTTTTAATGAATGAGTGAATAATTTTGATTTATAAGTTTTAATTTAAGATCAAACAATTAATTTGGATATCCAAAAATAACGACTGTTTGTTTATAGTTTTAAATTTTCACTTCTGTCGGCAGTCCTCATGACTGCTTTTTTTTTTTGCTCTGAATTACACTAAGTATAACACTATTGCTCTGACTCATACCTACTGCTCCTACTCACTAAATAATAATCCTTAAAATAATTTAAAAAAACATTATCATTATAACTTACCACAAAATTCCTTATCACACATAAGCAATAGTTCTAACCATTGTGGCCCAGCCACTATAGGTAAAGTAAGGTTTCCGCCATACTTTTCAGGTAAACACTTCGGGTTGATTTTTTCATGCAATAACTTTTTGTTACTTCCCATGAACACGATGCGGGATCGGAGCTTCTCGTTTAGAAATGGTTTGAATATAGTAAACACCATGTTAAAGATAAATGGCTGATTGATTATGTACAAGCCTTTTACTCTGAGTGGAATGGCTTCCTGAAAATGTTAAAAAAGTTTAGATTTATTTATTTACACTTCATGCAAAAAATATGATTAGGAAAGGTGGACTATGCCTAAAGCATTTTCTGCCAGTCAACCTTTGGGTGATGCAGAGACGTACTTGTGAGGCAAATGAAATAGGTAAAAAAACAGAAATGGTGATGTAATAAAACTGTAAAATATATAAAAATATATATACATATACATACATTTTATACTATTATACTAATTATGTATAATATAGATACACTGTAAAGTAGATCCAGTAAGTAGAATTTAATGCACGATGCACAACTTCCTCGGTGGTGTAGCGGTAGTGTATGCGACTGCTTATCATGAGGTCTCGGGTTCGATCCCCGGGTCGGGCAATGTTATTGAGCTTTTTCCTAAAAAGAAAAATTCTCAGTAGCAGCCCGGAGTTTGGAAATGTGCCCGGTAGACGTCAATAGGCTCGCCCCCTATTACGTGGGACTTAAACATAGCTGGTGAATCGTGGGTGTGCAATACACCTCTGCCTACCCCTTCGGGGAATACAGGCGTGATGCTATGTTTTAATGTACGATCGTGCTTGTCGGTCACATAGCTATGGTAAACTATTATAACATTCGTATGCATCTAATAGGCAGATTTTAAATTTCCTTAAAATTTATGGTGGAGATTTCAGAGAAATGTTAACCTGTAACCATTCCACGATTCTACTAGCGAAGCTCGGCGTGAACTGCATCACATGCTGCATCGAGAGACCCTCCATATCGAAGATGACCACAGCGCCGCAGATCTGGGTCTCCGGTTCCATCATGGCGGCTTCAAGGAACAGCACACAGCCCTTAAACACTTCGTCCAAGCTGCACTTACTCGGCTTCCATTTCTCTATGAAATTAATTATTATCCTATTAAAATCCATTATACGCGTGTTCTGTGAAGCTCTCGTTATGTTGATATATCATGTTAGAAGAAGACCATTACGACCATCAGACTGCCAGCTCCAATCCTTCTCAAAAATGAGATAAAATTATTAAACGTAAATTGTAATTGTTATGTTGCTATTCACGTATACCAAACAGTAGTTGGCGCATAAATACACTTAAGTAGACTTATTTTGTATATTTTTGTATTGAAGCTATCGTGAGATTGATACATAAGTATTAGAAATAAATATAACCAGCACTAACTCACATTGTGGATCGATTTTGTCGACCCGGGTTTTGTTCGGCCGGGAACTCGTTGACATCGCTGCGCGCTCACCCTGATGATGAGCATCGAATATATGCTCGAAACCCGGGACGACAAAATCGATCCACAACGTGAGTTATTTCCGGTTATATATCTCTAATTATTCTGTATATATTATCATGTAATCAATTAATAGTCTAACCACAAAAACATACTTTACGTTCACACAGATAATAAATCTTCCTTTTTGTGCTTTTAACGAAATCCTTAAATATAACTGTATGTTTTTATCAAGGTTTTTACTAAAGATGATTATTAACTTATTACCACTACCACGTCAATTACTGCATACTAGCAGCTACCCGCGGCTTCGTTCGCGTGGACTCCTTGATATAACTACGTCACTACACATTAAATATATCTCTATTAAATTTTTTTCGGGGATAAGAGATTTTGGAAAAATAATTAGGGTCCATCACAAAAAAGAAAATAACTATAAAAATCCATGCAGACAAAGTCGCGGGTTTTTATTGCACATGGTGGCAGATGAGTCACGGCCCACCTGATGGTAGATGGTAAACGTCACTCATGGACTCGACTATACCGAGAGTACTGTCAAACCACAGCTCATCATTTCATTTCGCAGATATGAAATGAAAGAATAAACGTCCTGCTGCAACCAAAACCATAGACATACCTAGTGTATACGTCAGTACATACTATATCTATGACCAAAAGACCAACCCGCTTGGGCCCGATAGCATGTGAGGTCGTGGGTTCGATTCCCACTCAGGACAATTATTTGTCTGATGAATACAAATATTTGTACTGCGTCTGGGTGTTGTCTATCTATTATATGTATGTGTTTACAAAAAAAAGTAGTATAGGTATGTATTATATCCATAACCTGGTACCCATAACACAAGCGTTAAGCTTAGTTTGGGACCAGATGACGTTGTGTGAAATGTTCGTGAATATTTATATATCTAAGAATATAAGACTTACTTCCTAACTCGAGCACCAGCACGCGTCTGCCAAATTCATCTCGCGTGGGCACTACTGTTAATACTTCTTGGTTAAATACGTTCGTTTCTTTGCTTGGGACTAAACCTTCGTAGTGCTTTTGGTGTTTCAGTTTAAAGGCGTAGTACCGCTTAATCTGAAAGTCAATGGTCGAAAATTATTTTTTGTACTTAGTGTTAAACCTTTGTCATAATTCCTCGGTCAAACTAAAGTATTGGTTATTGTTTTCGTTATTAGTCTAACCGGTGTAAAAATAGAATATATTTACCAAGTCATAAGCACTCTCTGGGTAGAACTTAGTGGGTCTCAGGAATCTGACTAGCCAACAATCATTGTCCAAAGGCACATGTAACTCTTTGTCAGCTGAAATATAGATAGTTTATATTTAAACATTTTAGATCTATTTTTTTAGCAATTGACATGCACCGCTACTTTTTAAAGTATAGATTATTTGTGAATAAGGAAAAAGAGAGTCGTATTATTTCTTTTTTTTCTTTCTTCGCATTGTACCTTAAAATTTTATAACATATGGTGTACAATAAAGTATAAATAAATAAAAAAAATAAATAAGACAAATGTGATTCAATTACTAAAAAAATAGATCTAAAATGTTTAAAAAAATCGCGTCATCAAATAGTAGGTATGAATTTTAATTGCAAAATTAAACTTACTATATTGGATGCATGTAATGCTTGCCGATAGATGGTGTTGGTCGTAAGACAAATGTGATTAGGAAATTGGGATGATCGAAAGATCAGTAGGATAGCTTAGTGGCTTAGAGCTCTTCCCCGGATTGGAAAAGACGCGGGTTCGTTTCCCGCTCCTACTAAAAATCTCTTTTTCCTTATTCACAAATAATTTATACTTTAACAAATAGCGGAGCATGTCAATTACTAAAAAAATAGATCTAAAATGTTTAAAAAAATCGCGTCATCAAATAGTAGGTATGAATTTTAATTGCAAAATTAAACTTACTATATTGGATGCATGTAATGCTTGCCGATAGATGGTGTTGGTCGTAAGACAAATGTGATTAGGAAAATGGGATGATCAAAAGATCAGTAGGATAGCTTAGTGGCTTAGAGCTCTTCCCCGGATTGGAAAAGACGCGGGTTCGTTTCCCGCTCCTACTAAAAATCTCTTTTTCCTTATTCACAAATAATTTATACTTTAAAAAATAGCGGAGCATGTCAATTGCTAAAAAAATAGATCTAAAATGTTTAAAAAAATCGCGTCATCAAATAGTAGGTATGAATTTTAATTGCAAAATTAAACTTACTATATTGGATGCATGTAATGCTTGCCGATAGATGGTGTTGGTCGTAAGACAAATGTGATTAGGAAATTGGGACGATCGAAAGATCAGTAGGATAGCTTAGTGGCTTAGAGCACTTCCCCGGATTGGAAAAGACGCGGGTTCGTTTCCCGCTCCTACTAAAAATCCCTTTCTCCTTATTCACAAATAATTTATAGTTTATATTTGGTTAGAAACAATACTTGGCTAATCTTTCTAATGATGTAAAAGAGTTTATTATGGTCCATCTATCCAAAGCTCAAGCCGTAAATATTAAGCTATTTACCTAGCTAATACTCCATCATTATTTTGTTCTAAAATATTGGGTATAAGAAACACTACTAAGTTCAGAATTACTTTACTTAATCTTAGCAGTAATCTAATACAATCTTACACTAATAAATATGATAATTGACATGATTGGGTAGATAGATAGGACTGTGAAAAAAACACCACAAAAGGCAAAACCAATAATTTTACACGATTTGTACACATGACTGTGGGTTTCTGAAGCTAAAATTATGAGTTGTTCTCACGTGTTTTAAATAAGCAGTATATCCCATTATAATCACTGCGTTTTTGTAGGTACCTACTTCTTTATTTTATGGTCTTCTTATCAATCAATAACTAGTAGTACCTATACGATACACTAACGACGAGTAGTACTCATAGGAGTTGGTAAACTTTAAAAAGAATATCTCGTAGCAGTAAGCCACAAACGGTAGGTATGCTAGGTGTACACCTATCTACTATAGTTTTCAGTTTTAAATATACATACGAGTATATATGGAACATAAGAACTGACTATGATCTTTGAAAACATGTCACCATATTCAATGTTAAATAGTTTTCTTTGATGCTAATTACCTACGGTGACTTCTATGACATTAATAATAAGTTATAATTAGTATTTAGCCATCATTATAAAGGCAAACAACAATTACTCAACCTCATGCTTCATGTCACGACTGCATATAAGTTTATATAATCATATATAATTTTTCATTTCAACAAATTTTCCTATGATAATAAATAATCTCGTTAAACTGAATGCTACATACCTATTTTAAAGTAAGTTTGTGCGTTACTCGTTCAGGAATCCAGAAGATCATACTATAACGGTAGGCAATTATGTAACCCCATTTTTGTTTAGTCGGGAAAATAGTACCCCGTCGTTTAGGGCAACGAACACGGAAGTATGGGGCCCTCATCCACTAAATAAGCCCGCCGTGTGCCGTCTCTCCGCCTGTATTAGCACTAGACTACTATTGTGGTCCGCTGGCGGCTTACCCTTTCGGGTACCCTCTCCAAGCGTCTAAGTGATGCTTCAATACGCCGGAGAGTCGTTTCTTCGCGGGAGGCATTGCTGGTGGCGGACGTCCTCCGGTACCCTGCATACCCATACTGCCTTAGCTAGGGCGGTGTCAGGCGCAATAGCGCCTGCGTCATCCCGGTCACTGGCGGCACTTCGGGCCAGTCTTCACTAATTGCTACGACCACGAGTTGCAAGCAGTGCCTTGACCCAACTCGGGTACGACTCGAGCATGATTTAACTGTGACCCTAGACCCTAGCATTGCTAATACAACAATAGGTGTAATTTTACATTTAATTTTCTCTTTAGAAAATATAAAACGTAGTTACTCAATAGCATGTGTGCACAAGTACGCTACCGTAATGGGACGTGTTGCTTATTGGACTGCTTTTCATTTCGCCGTTTTAGGATGCTGAACGCGCCTGATGGAAGCATAGCTGTACAAAAGCGAAATGCGAAAGAGTCTAGGTTATTCCCTTAGCAGTTACTTCATCAAAACTATTTGTCAACTGAATTTGCTTATACTAAAAAAACAGATCTATTACAATAACAATAACACACAAGGAATGGAAAGAGGATGCTGGTGATGATACCTTTAAATCGATGATGTATCTACGTGTAATGTATTTTTAATGAATTATTAATAATGCATCAGTATTATTTCTGCCTTTTGTCATTATTATTGTAGTATTTTTTAGAATATCTTTATATATTTTTTTATAATTTTGCTAACTTAGCAATATCAGCCACTAAGTGGAGCCACTGTTCATCATGAAGCTATCAACTTGAAAGAGTAATGAGGATATAGTTGACTATGTTCTACGGAAGCACATTGAAATGCTGCAATTTTAATGGCCTATGAAGTAAGAACTGGAAGTTCGTCATAATTTATCCGTACTCCAATTTTAAATAAAAATCTTATATGTTAACCTAGTTTCTCATCCAGATACATGCTATCAAAACTTATTGACGGATGGCGCCTGTGTCATAAGTTTCGTATTAAAATGTATTAAAAATCGTAAAATAATTTGTTGAACGACTCGAACCGAACCCGTCAACAGCAGTATTGTAATACTGTTGACGGGTTCGGTTCGGGCACGACAACGTATATGAGATTATTATTTTATGAATCAATTACTTATGTATTTACCGACCTGTAAAATTAGCGCAACTTGATTTTAAACAGTGGTTCATGTGGCAAATATCTTTGCAATTACATAAGTGAGTTTTTTTGACAAACAGAATATAAACCATGATGTAAGCGCGACTAAAAGGGGAAAATCCCAGATGCTTTGTAATAACAAAGCGAACTTGAATTTAACAAAACATATTAATTATTGATGTTTCATTAAATGTGAATGTATTTGAGTAATCGGGACCAAAGAATGTACCTACCTACCTATTTATTGCACAAGTGTATTGTTTGCCTGTGACAAAATGAGGTACCTACATATTCAGTTAAGGTTGAATGAGTATTACTACATTTTACTATATAGACAGTCAAACAGGGTCAAGTCTCCAAGATACACGAGCTTAACGTTTTTATTATTTCAGTAGCAGTTGCTCGCGACTTCGTCAGGAATATATATTTGGTCAGGTTTTGGCGTTTTAAATTCAATGCCCTATTTCATGTTCTTGAGATATGATTTAATAAATCATTGAAACACATTCATCCATCCATCCATCCATTGAAACACAGTATATAAAATAAATGTTAGATTACAGATAAAATTAAGATTATTAATTCTAAATCCTAAATCTCTACTACTCGTCCTTCAGAAACCATCTTTATTGAAAAATGTTATAGATTTCTATTAAGTGAAATAGTATGTAATAGGGATGGGCCGAAATTCGTTTTACATTCGGTTTAACCGAATTTCGGAGGCTTGAACCGAACTTCGGCATTTGGCCTCGGCATTCGGCCGAAGTTCGGTGAACAGTGCCGAACCTACGGTATAATAAAGATATTAAATACCTGCACTATTTCTACTAAAATTTAGAGAAAGCAATTCTTTAATAACTGTAAAATAAGTCACATGAATATACCAATACTCTACAATCATAGTTACTTGTTTGTTATAATATACCTAAATTCGCAGTCCCGAGCAATTGTCACGATGGCTGAATTGGAAAAGCATCTGGAAGTTCTGGAACGGTATTCCAGGAGATACAGGTTCAAATCCTGCTCGTTATCCTGTCCTAGAGTTATCCTGTATGGGACACAGGATAACTCTTTGTGTGATCCACAAATGGTTGTTCTGAGTCTGGGTGTACGTTATATTCGTGAAACTGTATGTTTGTAAAGTCCCCCGCAATACATGAATTATTACTTAGATCAGGTGTTGCCTTTAAAAAAAATAACTCCGGTGACACCCTTACGCTGTTTTATATTGTCTTACGATGTTGTCTTTCATAAAATTTATACACAAAACATGGCATGTTACTCACGAAAAAGAACGGCAAAAATATACCGAACTTCGGCTGAACTTCGGCCGAATTTTGTATTTTTACCGAATGTTCGGTCAAAGTTCGTATTCGGTTCAAACCACATTCGGCCCATCTCTAGTATGTAACATATATATAAACAGCCTTAACTAGCAAAGTAAAAATACGATATAGTGTAGATGCCAGCGTATTAGCTGCCAGATAAATCATAGTTGCCAATTATCTGCAAGATAATCATTTACGATTGGTCTGGGTACCTAGTTACGAAAAGTATTGAAATACTTGCATTAGCATATTATACAAAAATTAATACCTTCTAATCTTTACTAATATTATTAATAAAAAATAAAAATCTATACAGATATATAGATATATAAATCCCTATTTTCCTTGGTGGTTACAATATTTCGTTGGACATTGAGTGTATTAGGTATATAGTTTGCTACCTAGACTCTCAAACTGTTGTCTTTAGCAAGAGCTGTTTTGAAGCGAATGGCGGGGCAGCCTGGTAGACCACTGAAGCAATGTAACATAGTTCCAGTGGCCCGTTAATAAAGGCGGAGAGACGGCATACGGCGGGTTTATTTAGTGGGTGAGGGCCCCACACTACCCTGTTCGTTG
Organism: Leucoma salicis; assembly: GCA_948253155.1. Taxonomy (NCBI): domain Eukaryota; kingdom Metazoa; phylum Arthropoda; class Insecta; order Lepidoptera; family Erebidae; genus Leucoma; species Leucoma salicis. The sequence goes on from OX411806.1 coordinate 7,992,707, forward strand.
CCCCGAAGAACGACGGGGTGTGCTGTTAGGTACATTTTTTCCGCCTAAACAAAAAAAAAGGGCAGCCTGGTTGTTTGCTGCGTTTATTGGCTGTTGGATTAGGTACATCTTGGTGTATTATATAATTGATATAAGCGCAAAAAGCTGTCTAACTGTTAGTACCTTACAGTCTCAGTTAATTTGCGCAGAAGTTTATCTATAATTAATGCAAAACTACTTTGAGCACAGCTCTGTGTGCTCTTTCCAGTTCAAGAAAGTGTATTTTAGAAGACCCTCCCCGAACCACAATGCAGTATTGAATAATTGACTGACAAAGCGAGATTATACCATCAATCTTTCCAAGGTGGTCACTTCGCGGGGGACTTCAAAGAGATATTATCTTCTGATTCTTTGAGTTGTTACAGCTTCAATCTGGACATCCCATGACATACTGCTGTCAAAATATATGCCTAGATATTTTGCACTGTCAAGTCAATCAGCATTATATCCCAAAAAAATGAGACGCAGCAGAAGAAGCCTTTGTCAGGGGCTCCACCGCAGCCAAAAACCAGTTTTAGGCTATAAATATCTCAGCTTTGATATAGTAGTGGGATTAAATGTATACTTGTCAGTATTTAAGTCTAATCAAGAGCTATCAAATAAATAAAGTTTTATTTAAATTAGTTCATTAGTTTTTACATGATGTCCGAACAAATACGACTGCGCAGATGGCGGAGTGGTTTAGATACCAGCCTCCTGTCCGAGTGTTGAGGGTTCGATTCCCACACAGGACAACTCTTTGTGTAATCTACAAATGATTATATTTATATATATTTTTAGCATTTGACATGCTTAGCACTATACATTAAACACAAAGTGAAAAATGTGAAATCGAAAATAACAGTCAGGAGCAGGATTTGAACCTGCATCTCCTGGATACCGTCCAGATGCTTTACCAATTCAGCCATCCTGACAATTGCTCCTGACTGCTAATTTCGATAACACATTCATACTTAACGTCTTTGGGTGACGCCTGCACCATCTGTCGGAAGTATTTTCATACATTATACCGACCAGGTAAACTTAATTTTACAATTAAGATTTTACCTAATAATGACGCAAACCCTATAAATATTTATATATATTTTTAGCATTTGACATGCTTAGCACTATACATTAAACACAAAGTGAAAAATGTGAAATCGAAAATAACAGTCAGGAGCAGGATTTGAACCTGCATCTCCTGGATACCGTCCAGATGCTTTACCAATTCAGCCATCCTGACAATTGCTCCTGACTGCTAATTTCGATAACACATTCATACTTAACGTCTTTGGGTGACGCCTGCACCATCTGTCGGAAGTATTTTCATACATTATACCGACCAGGTAAACTTAATTTTACAATTAAGATTTTACCTAATAATGACGCAAACCCTATAAATATTTATATATATTTTTAGCATTTGATATGCTTAGCACTATACATTAAACACAAAGTGAAAAATGTGAAATCGAAAATAACAGTCAGGAGCAGGATTTGAACCTGCATCTCCTGGATACCGTCCAGATGCTTTACCAATTCAGCCATCCTTACAATTGCTCCTGACTGCTAATTTCGATAACACATTCATACTTAACGTCTTTGGGTGACGCCTGCACCATCTGTCGGAAGTATTTTCATACATTATACCGACCAGGTAAACTTAATTTTACAATTAAGATTTTACCTAATAATGACGCAAACCCTATAAATATTTATATATATTTTTATCATTTGACATGCTTAGCACTATACATTAAACACAAAGTGAAACAAAAAGATGGTGCAGGCGTCACCCAAAGACGTTAAGTATGAATGTGTTATCGAAATTAGCAGTCAGGAGCAATTGTCAGGATGGCTGAATTGGTAAAGCATCTGGACGGTATCCAGGAGATGCAGGTTCAAATCCTGCTCCTGACTGTTATTTTCGATTTCACATTTTTCACTTTGTGTTTAATGTATAGTGCTAAGCATGTCAAATGCTAAAAATATATATAAATATTTATAGGGTTTGCGTCATTATTAGGTAAAATCTTAATTGTAAAATTAAGTTTACCTGGTCGGTATAATGTATGAAAATACTTCCGACAGATGGTGCAGGCGTCACCCAAAGACGTTAAGTATGAATGTGTTATCGAAATTAGCAGTCAGGAGCAATTGTCAGGATGGCTGAATTGGTAAAGCATCTGGACGGTATCCAGGAGATGCAGGTTCAAATCCTGCTCCTGACTGTTATTTTCGATTTCACATTTTTCACTTTGTGTTTAATGTATAGTGCTAAGCATGTCAAATGCTAAAAATATATATAAATATTTATAGGGTTTGCGTCATTATTAGGTAAAATCTTAATTGTAAAATTAAGTTTACCTGGTCGGTATAATGTATGAAAATACTTCCGACAGATGGTGCAGGCGTCACCCAAAGACGTTAAGCATGAATGTGTTATCGAAATTAGCAGTCAGGAGCAATTGTCAGGATGGCTGAATTGGTAAAGCATCTGGACGGTATCCAGGAGATGCAGGTTCAAATCCTGCTCCTGACTGTTATTTTCGATTTCACATTTTTCACTTTGTGTTTAATGTATAGTGCTAAGCATGTCAAATGCTAAAAATATATATAAATATTTATAGGGTTTGCGTCATTATTAGGTAAAAACTTAATTGTAAAATTAAGTTTACCTGGTCGGTATAATGTATGAAAATACTTCCGACAGATGGTGCAGGCGTCACCCAAAGACGTTAAGTATGAATGTGTTATCGAAATTAGCAGTCAGGAGCAATTGTCAGGATGGCTGAATTGGTAAAGCATCTGGACGGTATCCAGGAGATGCAGGTTCAAATCCTGCTCCTGACTGTTATTTTCGATTTCACATTTTTCACTTTGTGTTTAATCTACAAATGATTGTTCTGAGTCTGGGTGTATTTTGTGTCCGTGAAATTGTAAGTTTGTAAAGGTCCCCCGCGATACAAGGATTATTCTTTAGTGCAGGGTGTTTTATTTAATAAAACGACAAAATTCTAAAAAAAAAAAGATTTGTGATGCCTAAATAGTCTATAACATTATTTTTCTCATGTATCTCAAAAAGACAGACATAGCTCTGTTACAGTTATAATATTTTAAGATATTATAGATGAGCCAAACTATTTCATAGCCCTTGACGACACCCTGACGAGAAATATGCATCAGCACTTCAGTTACAGGAATAGTGCGGTAAAATAAGTTGTGCTCTTTTGACTATTCAGCTCATTATTAGTAAAACTGGACACAAAAATACTAAAATTAAAAATGGATAATTCTCAATGTGTTAACTTTTTATTATTATCTAAGTATTTCATTAAAATATTTTGTATTAGATACCTATGTAGATTTAGAATTTTAGACTTCTAGTATTATAGATGGATTCATTTCATACTGCCATTCCTAACGTGATGCTGTTCCCAGAACAATAGTCTGTAGATATTACTATGAAGTTCACTCTCAGATAATAGAAGATAATTACTTACCTTCAAGCAACCTCCGCAGTTCTTCTATGGCTGGTTTGGTGATTTCGGGTTTTTCTCGGAGTTCTCTCCTCGCAATTTCTTTCACAGACTCTTTGGGCTCATCAAATTCAAGCTGTAGCAAAAAGTCGCCTAGTTGTACCGCTGGGATCTTATCCATTTCCGTCAGCATGTGCTTGGATACTGAAATGAAATGAAGGTATTTAATATTTTTTTTGATCTGAATTTTAGCACTTGACATGCTCAGCTGCTAGCTTTAAAGTAGGTACAAATTATTTGTGAATGAGAAAAAAGAGTCGTAAAGACAAATGTGATGAGGAGATTGGGTATAGCCGAAGGCCAGTGCATTAGCTCAGCGGTTTAGAGCACTTCCCCGGATTGGAAGGGACGCAGGTTCGATTCCCGCTCGCACCAAAGTTCTATTTTTCCTCATTCATTCAATAGTTTGTACTTTAAGGTATTTAATAAGGTTAAAGTAGGCATCTATCATGTCACGTATCATGTCATCATTCTCACGAGATATTTCCTTAAAAGAAAAATTCTCAGTAGCAGCCCGGAGTTTGGAAATGTGCCCAGTAGACGTCAATAGGCTCGCCCCCTATTACGTGGGACTTAAACATAGCTGGCGAGTCGTGGGGTGTGTAATACACCTCTGCCTACCCCTTCTGGGAAAACAGGCGTGATGCTATGTATCTTCTCACGAGTACAAGCACCAAGTTATTACATCCGTAGTATTACACATAAGAGTGGATAGTACCATTGAATAATAAACTGAGTAATATTTACAGATTGAATTAAGCGGCCAGTATACTAACGAAGACTAGTCAACTACGCAAGAATAACTATAATATACGTGCAAATGCTCGAGCATAAGTGCACTTTCTGTTCCATCAGTCTCATAGTTCGTTAAAACGATGTTCCGACGCGACTGGTGTCAGGGATGTCATGATCATGTCAATCAGGCGGAGTACCAAAAGTTTCGTGTGCTTTTTTTACTCCTAGTCGGAAATATCTAATAACTTTTCGCTGGTTCGACTCAGGATTCGAACCTGGACCTTATGATCCGCAGTCGTTTACACTACACTTAAACCATCGACAACCTATACAAAATATGGTAAAGCTATGAAAGTTACATATAAGGTACCTCTGCAGTTTTATGTGAATGTTGTCGACTTTCTAAAAGGCAAACACAAGCTTATAGGTACCATTAGGAGCGGGTAGTCGGTCGGATAGGGGTCTCTAACTAAGCTAAGTAACTAAGCCCCCTTAGAATGTGATTCATAAAATCGTATCGACATCGTATCGTCATATTTGTGATTGGTAGAAACATAGACATGTAATGTCGCAATAATCGATCAACCAATCACGATGATCTCTCATGATCTCTCAAGTCTCAACCAATGACAATGTCACGGTGCGATGTCGGTACGATTTAGTGAGTTATTCTACGGGCCGAAACTTGAATTCCCCGATGAATTCTCAATTGCTTTAAACCAGTTTCATTGGTATATTGTTCAATTACTTCAATATGACTTATAATTAAATAGTCAACATGTTCGCGTACCAAAATTCCTTAGTTAATGTAATTTTAGTTTGGTTTTAATTTCTTGAATCATTTTTAACAAGATCAGGCATCCTCTTTGCTATATAGAAATGTTGATTCACATTACTCATATTAGTATCACAGCATCCTATCCTACTTATTGCTACTTAATATTATAAAGGGGTTTTATATATTGGGTTTACTAAATGTCGAAATAATAAGCGTATTACTGAACCATTCTACACTTTGTATGTAAGCTTACTCAGTCGGAAAAAGATAATACGCTCGGAAGTTACTTTCAATGTTAACCTATTTAAGGCACTCTGTATTCCACTACTATACGTATCATATATCCTGTCAATGTTTGTTCGTATTTCTTTGTTCTGTCTGACACTTCGTTTACGTAAATTGAATCTAATCATATAAATCGCTATCCAATTGTAACTGTCTATTTTTGCGGTACACAAGTAGTCTGTCTTTCCGGGAGGACTGTACCTATGTGTGCTAAAGGACATTCCTCTGCTTCCATACATAGTTCGCCCTGAACCAACCGCAAAGCAAAATGATGTTTTGTATTAGAACAATTTACTGAATTCCCATACAATCATTAAAAAGCTATAAAAATAGCGGACTAGCTTGAGAATCGTACTATTACAAAAATGTCTCCGATTTTGAGGTTATGAAAAGGTGTTTTAAACTTAAGAATGTAGCTGGAATATAAATGAACCAGTTTACGTATGGCAGTAGATTGGTGTTTCACTACCTCTTGTTATAGTAGTGTATATATTATAATCCCAGAGTTGCGTATTTCTAACGCTAGATGGTACTCTATTAAATTTATGTGTTTCAAAAAATATTTAAATTATTAATTTTATATATGAACAATAAAGATTAGATTACTTTGTTATTTTAATTCAGAATGACGAGAGTTTAAGTTTGAGTAATATTGATAATAAAAGTAAGTAGGTAATAAAAGCAGTGACATCTATTAACATAATCTATTAAATATACTTTAATTGTAAGATCAAAAATCTTTTTTAGAACAAAACCATCAGGTTTTTGACTAGATTTATTATAATGTAACTAATAATATACTTACCCATCTTGAATTTTTTATTGTGCCATTTTACACACATTTTTATAAATCAATTCCAAAAATGTAATTCGGATTTAAAAATAACCTAACAATGCTTTAAAAAAAAGACAAAAGTACCATTATATTGACTTTAGGTAAACATGGCAGGCGCATCGGATGTACAATGGTCCCGTTCAAACAATATTTTTCTTCATTATGGCATGCAGCTAGTCCGTATTAAACATAAATATACAACTAATATTAAAAAGAATTCTAATAATTATCATGAATGTCCGATGCTATTGTCGTGCGGGGCGAAAAATGACATTGTCTTTTCATAATGATTGGTTCGTTAGTTATGGCATAACAAACAAACACATTTCCTTTTTTATATTGTCAGTAAGGATGTTCTATTAATAAATGGACTTTCTATAAAAATAGTTTTTATTTGAATTATTACATATATCTATTTGATACCTAATTCTCGTGTCACATTGTTGCTCACGATGAACTCCGAAACTATCTAACCGATTTTCACGTTTTTTTAATGTGCGTTTTGCTGGCGTGCTTAAGATAGTTTATATCACGTCTGTTTTATTAATTAATTGCAAAATATTCATGAAAAAAAAATATGGCGGTACGAATTTCGCCGAGTCAGCTAGTGTACTTATATATTCTCTTAGGCCTTTTGCCTTAGTCAATATTTAAACTTCAATATGTATTTACCTAAAACAATAAACACAGCCGCTGTCAGTGTACATCGATTGCTCTTTTAAGAAATTTTAGCGAGGTTCTAAATTTTTAATAGGTACATGCTATATTTTGACCGCGACTCCGTCCACGTGGGCATTAGAATATAAATAATCACTCTACAGTACTTTCATTACCTCTATTATGTAAAAATAGATATCCCACGGGAAGTATTCATTGAAAAGTTTATGTCCTCTTTTCTGGGCTCCAAATTATAGGTATGTATGCAGAATTTCATGATAATTGGTACGGTACGGGTTCATTAAAGGGCATATGAATGAGACGGCCGTCACGAGCAATAATATAATCAACCATGTTGGTTCAACGCCAGTTAAGTGACTACAACCAAAATATATACCAATAAAAATGACCTAGGTTTAACTTTTGTCACCACTGAAGCAATGTAACATAGTTCCAGTGGCCCGCCAATAAAGGCGGAGAGACGGCACACGGCGGGATTATTTAGTGGGTGAAGGCCCAACACTATACTGCTCGTTGCCCCGAACGATGGGATGTGCGGTTAGGTACATATTTCCAGCCTAAAAAAAAAGGTTCTACTTTTGTTACCAACTATCTACTAATACAAATGCGAAAGTTTGTTTGTTTGTTGCGTTTTCACGTCAAAATTACTTAACTGTTTCTATTTTTTTGTCATACTCTATGACATATTAAATAGTTCTAAGCAAAAACAGATTGAGGTATTTTTATATATTATGATGAAGTCATATATATATAGTCATATATACCTACTTACCTACTCTATGCTAAAGCCCAAGTGGACGAAATCGCGGGTAGTATCTAGTACTTACTTTAATAAATGTCAGACTATCTGAAAAAGTGAAACTATTGCAATTAAACAAAGGTATTAACTTTTTCAGTAAACATCTACATACTATACACGTTTTGTTGTAAACAAGTAGGTACTTAGAGGTGATCGTTGGCCAGAAGGTAATTGTTATTCACCGCGAATGTAAATTATATATCTATTCTTCGTACACAGGATACGTAGCCTTGGCCTTGTCAGAAATAGTACTACCGATTTTTCATCCAAAGAGTAGAATAATCTAAAAAAAAATTTTTCTTCAATTTATTGTTGTATATTTTAAAAAAAATATATATATGTCAGGTTGTTTTAAAAATAAAGAAAAAGTCTTTTAAAAATGGAAAATGAAGTTTTAAAAGTAAAGGAAACTGCATGTGTGTGTTACAGACCATTTAGGTTCTAGTGTTGCACGGACATCCTCCTGTTATTAAATGCTGACAACAAAAGGCATAGTGTTTTACTTCGACATTTTTCTCTTAAAGTAATATTTTCTAATTGTAATAATAAATTAATGCTAAGCCATGGTTATCTTTTTTTCTTCCATTATTATGTTTTCTTTTGTGGGTATAATTGGTACTTTTTGGACGTCCATGTAAGCACTGACGGTATGCCTACATTTAAACTAATGTTTATAATAAGTATGGGTAGTCTTATTTTGTCACTATTCGGTTACCTATCTTATAAAACATTTATAATTCCAAAACAAACAGCTTGTACATATGTATAATATAATTAGTACTTACATGAAATTATTGAATGTTACTTTTCAGTTCTCGTTGCTACTTATACCTACTTAACTCCTTGTTGAAGCTTTTTATTAAACAGATCTAATTAGTTTATTGATTTACAATAAAATCATTTTAATGTTCTAAGAACCATTTACGTACTTATACATAGAAATGCAATTTGGAATTAATTTTTACCCTGTTTTTACCTATTAACGCGCTTTCTTGTATGTCACTCCGGGTGTAATTTTGTAATTGACTTAAACTAACTTCCCGATGAGCTAGATAGATACATGAAATTTGGACCATAGCTCAGAAGTGGATGACAAAGCATGAAAATGTAAAAAAAGAAGAAAATAAAAAATATTCCTACCATGTTTTTATAACGAACTATTTTATACTTTTTAGCCCGTTATACAATGGTACATTAAATTTATTTTTTATGTTAGTATTTATTTCCTTTACTGAAACTATCTTAAAGCAAGGTACTTCGAAAAATTGCTATAACATATGCTTTTAGACAACTTGAACAGATTACATACAAGTACGAATATTATTTCGTGACATGCTATTGAATGTATTTCTGCTTAAAGTCTGAAATTACGTATCGATACAATATTTGCTATTCAATCGAGGAAGGATTACGATTTAGATGCGCGAGTATAAAATATGTTTTTCGTAGGTAGTTATTTATTAATGATAAAAGATTTACTTACTCTTAACCATATTGGTATTTTTTAAATATAAAACTACCGGGTTACGTCTTTTCTATACTTAGCGAGGTACGACTTCACAGCGACTCACTTAACACGCTACTGATCACAGAAAATTTTTAACCTACTGATGTTCAATGTTTGATTACGCCAGAATGATGTCGATTTTACCTGCGCTCAGTAAATACGCCAGTCATTATCGCAATAAGGCATTATAAATAGTATTACCTTGCTTTTTGTATGCAACAAAGAAATAAGCCACGTTACTGACCCTTCTTTTTTATAATTTGCTTCTTTCACCAAATTAAACACGATAGAAACTGCGACGCAAATCTAGTATGTCCCCGGTAGGTACACGGCCCCACACAGCCCTTTGTTATATGTACAATGATTTCAACCACATAGCTACGGGTTCGGTAACAAGGAAAATATATCTATGAAAGATTGATGCTAGTGTACAGAAATTTTATTAGTTATCCTTCTCAGGAAAGTGTTTTTTTGTTGTCCTTATGGTGAAAATATACAGCGAATTTTAGGATGTAAACATTTAAATAACGTACTAAATAATTAAGTGACGCCATCTATCGTTTAAGAGCAAAACTACTTACTAGCTTATACATATTACAGTTTGTGAGAAGGCTATTTTTCTTAGCCATAGCGAGAGATGGCTATTGATTTCTGCTTGAGCGTTGCTTTTCTTTGTTACGAGGTGTACGTCAAAGAGAATGATTTCGTTTTCGTTTTGACATTATCGCTGGAGTTCTTTAAGTTTTTGAGTTATATTATTTTTGGTATAACTGGCCGCAATACATGGCAATAATTTGACATTGGCCTATTATTAATAGGTACACTCTTTATTTTTTGTTCTATAATAAAAAAATTTAGAGGTTTGCATATTAGTAGAGGTAATTGTGTTCTAATGTGATTTCGAATATCTAGGAAAAAACTTAAGTTTTAGTCAAAAGAAAGTGGTTCTTAAAAGTTCATATGAACTTCAAGGATTTAATTCTGGGTCACCCAAACTAGTTTGTGAAAGTATAATATCTTGGCTTGACTAAAACATTGTTTATCTTATTCTGATTTCGATTTTGTTTCAAATTCCGATGTATCGCAATCGTATTGTAGGGAGTTAATTAAGCCTAACATCACTTCGTTAGTTGGATATAAGGACACTTGTGATACAAAATGAGGTGATAATACGTGATTTGAAAGCGTTACCGTATGATAGCACAAAATTAATAAATAAATTTCAAGTTACATAAATAGTTTATTGTTCTTTTTGAAGTCTTAAAGTTAAGTCCTCGTCACACAGAGGCGGGAGGCAGAAGGCGCAAGTAGCAGACAGTTCTATTAATCTAATGTAGTGTTTTAAGCAACAAAGAAAATTTGAAAGTTAGCATACATAGATAAGGAAATAGATGCTCCGTTTTTGTTGATCATTAAAGGTCTTTTTTGTTCAACATCCATAATTGGGCACGGCTCCTCTCATAGTAAAAGTGATTAAGGCCGTAGTCAAGCACACTCACCCAGCGCGGGTTGGTAGACTTCACAAGCCGAGAAAATGTCTCAGGCATGGAAGTTTCCTTAGTATGTTTTCCTTTACCGAGCAATCATAATTTGTAAACAAATACAAAGGCCAAATCCGCTGGTTATTTAATGAGGGTTGGTGGACTTCAGTCGTCTTGAGAATCCCTCAGGCATCGATGTTTCATCACGATGTTTTGCTTAACCATCACAATTTATACTTAATTAGAAACTTGCAGTCTCAATTTCACAATGATATTAGAAATCGATAACGCTCCGTAGGAATTCTATTTTGATATTTCAGTTTAAAATATCGAACCTTTGGCATTCAATCTTTTTACAGCGAAATTTCTATTACCCAATGTGTATTTCTATGGCCTTATTGATAGTGATAGTGTGACGTCAACTGCTAGTGCAGGCTTCATGAACACAGAGCTTGGATCGGCGCCATGTGGTATTGCCTGATGACACGTGGTTGTAATAAAAATTATATGGAACATTAGACACAACAGCGATTAACAAATTTATATCTCATTGTCAATGAATTGATTTCAGCGCTATAACTTTTTTCCATCCCATCCATCCATCAGCTTTTTATCGTCCACTGCTGGACATAGGCCTCCCCAAGAGAACGCCACAGCGAACGGTCCTGATGATAACTTTTTTATATCGGTAATAATATTAATACATATATTAAAATTTATAATTAATTAGCCTTTGCCCGCGGCTCCGCGCAGCCAAAAGCTAGTTTTAGGCTATATCTCAGGTTCCCGATATAGTAACGGGGTAAAATGTATACCAGTTTTTAAGTCTAATCTAGCTATCAAATAAAAAAAGTTGCTTCAAAATCCGTTCTAGTTTTTGCGTGATGCGAGAACATACAAACGCAAACAGACAAAAAATCTAAAAAAAATCGTTTTGTGTTTAGACACGCCTATGTGGCCTATTACAGTATTTTTTTCTCAAATATCTTAAATGTACAGACACAGGTCTGTTACAGCTTTATAACAATATAGATAGGTAAATATAGCTAATCTATTTATACTTCTATACTATTATTATAAAGAGGTAACGTTTGTGAGTTTGTGACGTTGTAAGGGGTAATCTTTGGATCTACTGAACCGATTTTCAAAATTATTTCACCAATAGAAAGCTACGTTATTGTGGAGTGCCATAGGCTATAATGATTTCCAAAATTAATTACGCATCTTTACTTAAACTTGAATAATGTAATCCAAGTTGTAAAAAAAATTGCTTTCATCGCAAGCGCTGCGGAAACTATTGAGGATAGAACAAAAAAATGTACTACAATATTAAAGAACGTATCAAAATTTGTAAAAAAGCCGCAATGGCATATGCCTATCTCCTACGGATAACTCACAATAACTGCTTTTACTGTTAAAATTGTGAATTAAAAATAATTTTTGTGAAGATTATTTAGCCCATATGGTATTAATATACATATATCTTTATAAATAGGTTTTTAGAACGGAAATTCAATGTATAATATCTGTGCCCTTTATACAGTTTAAACAAATATCTTCAAAGATATTAGCAAAATAAAAACGTGCGGTGTGCGCCGCCCCGGCCGTTTACAAGATAAATCCTTAATTATTTGGACGAATGTACCATGAGTCATAGAGCTCATATTGAAGCCGTGAACCGCACGTTAAAAGACATCAGAAACTCAGACGCTGATATGGGTGCTACTCTTGTTTTTGCGGGCGATTTTCGGCAAACCCTGCCAGTAATAACAAAAGGAAAGCTTATGTCATCAGGGCATGCTTAAAATCATCATGCTTATGGAGTTCCGTTGAAACTCTCAATTTACGAACAAACATGAGAGCCCACTTGAGCGACAACTACGATAACGACTATCTGCATCAACTACTGAATCTTGGAGAAGGAAAAATTTGCTGTCCTAACACCAACAGTAGGGATGACGTTAAACTTGACAATCGGTTAGGTCACATATTACACAGGTTAGAAGATCTGATAGGCGCAATATATCCCGGTCTTGGAAGTTTAATAGAAAGAGATTATCATTGGCTTTGTTCTAGGGCAATAGTCTCACCCAGAAACGATTCAGTGAATGAGATAAATAAAATAATTTTAGGAAAAATTCCCAGTCAAGTCAATCACTATAAGTCCATTGACACCGTGTGCATCATTGAGGATACAGTGCACTATTCTCAAGAATGTTTAAATTCTTTGAGTCCTTCTGGCTTACCTCCCCACGTTACCTTATGCTAAAAGTTGGCATTCCTATCATGCTTTTAAGGAACTTGAGACCCCCCAACATGTGTAATGGCACAAGGCGAGAATATAATCGTGGCGACCATTCTCACAGGGCCAGCAGTGGGACAACTTGCTTATATTCCGCGGATACCCATGATTCCGACTGATTTACCTATACCGTTTAAAAGTTTACCCGTCAAGGTCTCTTTTGCCCTCACTATTAATAAGTCCCAGGGTCAAACATTTTCTCTGGTGGGCATTGACCTGAGAAAGCACTGTTTTTCTGCCATATACTTTTAGCTTTTAGTTATATGTTGGCTTATCTTGGGTTAAAAAAAAAAAGTTGTTGATTTATAATTAACAAAAATTACGTAACATCAATGTTTTACTTAAAATATTTAGAAAATTGCAATTGGCACAGCTATCCTCTTTGCCCTACCCTCACGGGTAAAGTGGATAGGGTCATAGGGCAAAGTGAATACACGGTCAATTAAGTAACAATTGATAAAATATAACTACGTAATCATAATCAGGTATCAGTGCAGTTGTCATAAAGAAATATGCCTTCCCCTTCGTAAGCCGTGCATCATCTTGTGACTCCATTTCTTACAGGAATTGCACTGAATCCAATCATGAACTGGCTGCCCATTGATTTCAATGTAATCTTCTTCCACAAAAATAGCATGTCTGCAGTTATCATTATTTTTTTGTCTTTAGTTTTCTTAAATTTAGTATTATTGGTTGATTTAACGCATTTTTTTGGTATTTTTGGTCGTATTAGTATTTTTCTTCCACGTCTTTGTTTTTGGTTTTAGATCTTTGTTAAGGTTTTTCAGAACGTTGGTGTTTCCTTTAACAAATTTAGGCTTGATTTGTTATTATTTTATATTTATAAACCGTCTATAATAATATAAACCAAAATCAGTTGTAAAAATGCCTATACTAATACTTACAAACTCTACTGGGCCTAGTGGGTACAGTATCCACTTTGCCCGTATTCACTTTGCCCATTAGATACTTTTTTGAACTAAACTAACCAAAAATTTGATCCAGAAACGATATCTTAATAAAACTCTCAATATCCCAATAATAAAACATAAACTTTATATACATAACCAAGCAAAAACAGTAGAACCACCATATAAATGAGTAATTAAGAAAATACCTATCTTAAAATATCGTAAAAAATTACACTTTTTTATTTATTCAATTTTTTTTCTAAAACGATGCGTGACCACGATCTAGCTCTGGTTGTTTACGACTGAGGGGGACGGAAGGGACCTTGTGGCATGTGACAAGTTTCCTCGGACGCGCCATTTTGAATCAGTGAGGTGTATTCGCTTTGCCTGGGCTATTCGCTATGCCCGGACTTCCCCTATATTTTAGTACCAAATGACAACATTACTACTAATATAGTATATCGACAAATTTTGAACAATTAAAATAAGTAAACATGATGTAAATAATGTAAATAGTGTATATTAACATCAAGTAATAAAAATAACAAAAAACAGTACTTTACATAAAAACAAACAAAAATCAATAAAGAAAACAAGACAATAAAAAAAATAAAAAACTAAAATAACAAGAAAAAATCTTCATCATCATATTTTTTATTTATTCCGAACTTTTAACCTGAAGTATTACGCAGGACAAACGGGCCGGGACAAATATATTTCTAACGCGGAACGGAGTCCGCGGGCACTGCTAGTTATTGTATATAATTCTCGTGTCACGTTGTTGCTCACGAGGAACTCGGAAACTATCTAACTGATTTTAACATTTTTTATTTTAAATGTGTGTTTTGCTGGCGTGCCTAAGATAGAATAGTTCACGTATTTTTTATTAATTAATTGCAAAATATTCACGAAAAAATTATCTCTATATAAAGGGTTTTTCAACAAGAACTTTGTTTTTTAAATCAAAATAAAACAATAAATTTAGATGAAAATTTACACAATAAGTAAGGTTTGGCAATTATGAATAATAAATAATATCTGATAAATGTCCACCACGAACACGGTTACAAATGTTGATTCTTTCATCAGTTTTTAATAACTTTTTGAGAAAATGGTGGGTTTATATCGTTAATCACTTCACGAATTTTGAGTTTTAAGGTTGCAATCGATTCGATTGGCTTCGTATAGACTCTGCTTTAAACATAACCCCACAAAAAATAATCCAGAAGTGTTAAATCACATGTTAGAGCTGGCCACTTAACAGTTGAATTTCGTGAAATTGTGCGATCGGCAAATTTAGTTTGCAATAAATTCATTGTTTCGGGGGCTGTAACCGTGGTCGTGGTGAACATTTATCAGATATTATTTGTCATTCATAATTGCCAAACCTTACTTATTGTAATACAATAAAAATTTGAATCATTATCATCTAAATTTCTTGTTTTATTTTGATTTAAAAAACAAAGTTCTTGTTGAAAAACCCTATAGAACAAACCTTTTTTGCGCTTTTGACTTATTCTTATTTTTTTTAATTTATTTATTTCAGACATGGTCCATAGTACCTAAATTAAAATTAAAAAATAAACATAAAATAAAAATAAAACAAGAAATCAATAAAAGAATAGCAAATAATAGTCTAATATAATAATCATCTCCATCCCTCACAAAGGGGGGCAACCTTTATAAAAGATAAGGATAGGTACCTATGCGCTGAGATGTAGCTGCATCCATCTCTTCAATATAATTAAAGTTACAGTTTTAAGTATGTGGATTTAATAAAACTGATATTCAAATTTATTCCCGAACATAATAGATCTTATAGAGATTGTAGAAAATGTAAGTTACATCTTCTACAATCTCTTTGTGTTAATCTGTTACATGATGTAAAATTGAAAATGTGAAATCGAAAATAACAGTCACGAGCAGGATTTGAACCTGCATCTCCTGGATACCGTCCAGATTTTTTGCCAATTCAGCCATCGTGACACTTGATAGGGACTACTAATTTCGATAACACATTCATACTTAACATCTTGGGGGACGACTGCGCACTCTGTCGGAAGTATTTGCATACATTATACCGACCAGGTAAACTTAATTTTACAATTAAGATTTTTACCAAATACCAAATATACAATTTTTTATATTTTTATAGGTACCTATTTTTTTTGCTTAGTCATATTAATATTTATAGGGCTGCATCATTATTTTGCTTCATCGAGTAGTAATAAATTGTAAACAAATTTTCGAAAAATACACATATTCTCGAAAATTTTCAGTACACACACACAGATAAGTCAGAGGTGTGTGCCGTGACCCTATTTTATTTTTTGTTAAGGCGGGAGGAAATGTACCAAACTGCACATTCCGTCGTTAGGAGCAACGAACAGGGTAGTGTGGGCCCTCACTCACTAAATAAACAAGCCGTGTGCCGTCTCTCCGCCTGTATTGGCGAGCCACTGGAACTATGTTACATTACTTCAGTGGTCGTATGCCGTGGACTTGGGATTGAACTCGATACCATTGTAGTTTGCAGTCCTTAGTCTTACCTCTAGGCAATCATATCACTGCTCACTATAATGTGATTTATACAATAATGTAAACACATAATAAATAATGAAATGGGGCATATGTCATAATATATTTTTTAACACGATAATTAGACAGGATGCCTTTGTCACAAGATAAGAAGTGTGCTGTGTTAGCAGATAAGTATGAAAATGTGTCACTACGATTTAAACATTGACCAGACGGTACTAATGTTAATAATACGAGTACATTCATTATGATTATATCGGTGAACCATCCACAAAGAACAGATGTTCGATCTATCTATACTATTATCTATCTGCCTATACTATTATAAAGCTGTAACAGAGCTGTGTCTATACATTTAAGATCTTTAGGAAAAAAATACGCGTTAAAGTACAAATTATTTGTGAATGAGGAAAAAGAGAACTTTAGTGCGAGCGGGAATCGAGCCTGTGTCCCTTACAATCCGGGGAAGTGCTCTAACATTTGTCTTTACGACCATCAGTTGGTC
Organism: Leucoma salicis; assembly: GCA_948253155.1. Classification (NCBI taxonomy): domain Eukaryota; kingdom Metazoa; phylum Arthropoda; class Insecta; order Lepidoptera; family Erebidae; genus Leucoma; species Leucoma salicis. The sequence continues at coordinate 8,009,621 of OX411806.1, forward strand.
GTAAAGACAAATGTCATGAGGAGATTGGGTATGGCCGAAAGGTTAGTGCGGTAGCTCAGTAGCTTTTTCTTCATTCACAAATAATTTGTAGGTACCCACTTTAAAGTAGCTGAGCATGTCAAATGCTAAAAATACAGATCAAAATAATATACGCGTGTCGGAACACAAAACATTTTTTTTAGATTTTTGTCTGTTTAACTGTTTGTTCATCCGCGCATTAAACAAAAACTTCTGAATGGTTTAGATATTTTTATATATATTTTTAGCATTTGACATGCTTAGCACTACACATTAAACACAAAGTGAAAAATGTGTAATCGAAAATAACAGTCACGAGCAGGATTTGAACCTGCATCTCCTGGATACTGTCCAGATGCTTTTGCCAGTTCAGCCATCGTGACAATTGCTCCTAACTGCTAATTTCGATAACATACTCATACTTAACGTCCCTGGGCGACGCCTGCGCCATCTGCCGGAAGCACTTTCATACATTATACCGACCAGGTAAACTTAATTTTACAATTAAGATTTTACCTAATAATGACGTAAATAAACCCTATAAATGTTTAGATATTTTTATATGTATTTTTAGCATTTGACATGCTCAGCACTACACATTAAACACAACTTCGTGTTTAACTTCTGAACGGATTTAGATGCAATTTCTTTGTATTTGATAATTCTTGATTAGACTATGACTATGATTGACATTTAAAATTAATAGTCTGAACCTCGAACAGTCAAGTTCGAAGAAATAGGTTTATAAACTGGAACATAGACGATTATGATTCACTCTAGACGCAGGCATGGTCCTGTAAACATAGCTGAAGATTCTGATTCGTTCTAAACTCAGGCATGGTCCTGTAAACCGGACGTGGTCCTATTGAGATAGCTGTCAAAGTTCCAAATTATCTTAAAGTTTCTTGAGAAGTTGTCAAGACTCTTCTGAAGATTGTCTTGAAGTTTTGGTTCTTCAATGGAGGCCGATTCAGACATTTCAGGTATGATCTTGTTGGACTTCGGGTCTGGTTCTGAGACCGGGTCTGACCTTCTAGAACGGAAGGGATTGTACTGAACGCTAAAGGGAGTGAACCTTTGTACATGTACGGAATGCTAAAGGGAGTAGATCCTTGTACAAGAACATTTTTTGAGGTATCCCAAGTGTTGCGGTGAATAAATCTCTAGGTAAAGACAGTAATAACTCTAGTAGTACTTAGTGCATACAAAACTTGTTCCTAATTAACGTATTTTCTTATTTATTAAAATTTGTTTCGATCCGTTTCCTATTTAATTTCTTTTAAGACCCCTAGGTAGGTCCTAAATAATTGTGCCGTGACGGCTTCACCGTTATGCTACAATAAACTAAAGACTAGCTTTTTGTTGCGGCGGAGCCGCGGGCAAAGGCTAGTGAATTATTAAACATTTTATGCCTGGATACATTTCCATCATACAAAGCGCTTTTGCAATGGTAAATAACATAATTTTAGGAAAACCACACTATAAAATTGTGAATTGTTTTACTGGTGGTAGGGCTGGGTACCAAGTGAGAGTACTCACATGCTATCGGGCCCGAGCAGGTTGGTACCACCATCTCCCGTGTGACCGGCCATGAAGCACATTGGTATGTTTTGGCTGTAGCAGGAGATAGCCGTTAATTCATTCATTTCATATCTGTGAAATGAAATGGTGAGCAGCGGCGTGACAATACTCCCAGTATAGTTGAGTCCATGAGCGACGGTTACTATTTACGATCACGTGGGCCGGGGCTCCTCTGCCACTATACGCAATGAAAAAAAATTGTTTGTATAAGCTATTATATTAAGATATTCGCGCTCCTTCCATAAGATGATATTCTCGCAGAACGTGGCAACTGTGGTCCAGTACCTATCGCCGCCGGCCATCGATCGGACGACAGCCGGCAGCGACAGGTCCTCTCCGATGACTGCAGCGAGATCCCGGCGCTGCTCAGCCCACTCGAGCGTGTGCTGCGCCGAGTCCTCTCTGCAGTCGCAGTGGTGGCAGCAGGGAGTCTCCTCCCTCCTAGCAACTGTGTACAGGTACTTGCCGAAGCATCCATGTCCCGATAGCACTGCACCAGCCGGAAGGCGAGTACTTCATGCCGCCGAGCCACCCATTCTTCTAAAATCCGGCGAACGCCTCCCGCACGCGCTTCTGTCACCCACCGATAAACTTCAGCGAGCACCTCCGCCTCCAGGTCCCAGGTCTCTGACTTGTTGAGGGCCACCCTAAGCCCCAGCGCCTCGATACGTCTGACCACCTCCGCGGTACCCGAAATGGCCAATCTCGCCGTTTCCTCGAAGTTCACTCCCGGGGCCCTGAGGAGGGTATCGTCAGCGTAACAAATTACGCCCAGCCCAGGGGGAAGCCGGCCACGTAGTACCCAGTCGTACCCGATGTCCCACAGGAGCGGTCCCAAGACAGATCCCTGTGAGACACCGCACGTCATGGGCCTCCTCACAGCGTCCCCTTCCCGGCTTACGAATAGGACGCTGCAGCCTTCGAGGTAGTCCGCCACCAGCTGCCTCAGGTAGGCGGACACCCTGTGGAATCGGAGTGCCTCCCTGATGCAGCCGAATGGCAGACTGTTAAATGCATAGGCGATGTCCAACGATACCGTCAACAGCACTCCTCGCTGAGCGACGGCCTCCGTGGCCGCAACCCTCAGACGCAGGATGGCGTCGACCGTCGAACGCCCCGAACCGCTTACTATCAGGTGGGTCGTATGCTTGTTCGCGACCCACGTAGTATACAAAAAAGTTTAAAATTAGCAACCTTTAAATAAGAATAGATAGTAACATCTAATATAAATTAAATAAAGTCTATATTCTGCCCAAAGCCAAGCTCTACCTATCCGTGAAAACTGCATTTATCCATTAAAACAAACGAAATAAAGAGCTGTCTCTACCTATTTTATTACAAAACTACGTTATCAACAAAAAACCGTTGCTTTGTATTCTGTTAACTTTCTCTCCATTTTCAATACACAACGCCAATGTTCAGATACACCAGGATTATCTTAATATAAGTATAGATGTGTGTATTATATATTTATGTCAAATAAATATTATATTTCAATGGCCATTGATCTATGACTATGGCACTGGTGATATTAGAACTGCCTTTAAAAATATATCAAGTGCAATAACAATACATAAATATTATGGCGCTGTCGGGCCTACATAAAGGCCAGCGCTCACTTAAGGAATGGCGCGGGATGGCATGGTAAAGGATTTTTGTGAGCTGTAATTATTTTGAATCTTATTACAATACTATTGGCACACAAATTTCGTTGATAACGTTACAAGCAGACAGAGCGTACCATGGGATGCCGCGGCATCCTTTGTTTTTTGGCATATCAAACGTGCAGTATTCCGCGACATCCTTTGGCCTACCACGGGGTGCCTCGGCATACCGAAGCGTCTCTCGGCGTTCCGATGATACTTTGCCGTGTCATCCCGCGCCATCAAGTCAAGTGAGCGCCGGCCTTTAGAATTGCGTATAGGTTGTGGCAAGTTCACCATTACATTATAATATACACGTAACGCTTTACATTACGTGTATATTATAATGTCAGTGAAATATAATTAAGCCATTTTATTTATACATATAGCTAATTACTTAATTATTATCCAATCCCCAAAAAGCCTGATATAATTTGTTATACTGATATATTTATATTTCTTTCATGCGGAAAAACATTGTAGTTTCAGGAATTAAAATTTTGTTTATATTTCTGCATTATTTGTAATTCATGGTCAGAAGTCAATATATAATTATTTTTAATAAAATATATAAATGTTATTTCTTATTTCCTCATTACACCAGTTCCTTTCCAACACAATTTTTTAATAGATTTGAAAAGTATAGGAAAAAATGCCTATACGTCTTTAAGAAGATAAGCCAAAAAAATCTGATGAAGTAATTATGGTTTAAATGGTACTTGATATTAGGTTTTATAATGATTTTATGTAGTTAGCTCAAAAGGGCAATTATTTATTACGCATTTTGCAATTGGCATATGTGTGATATAACCATAAAACCGAAGGTTTTGTACATATAACCTTAAGTTATTATACTAAGAAGTAAATAATAAAGACTTGATTCTTTACTCAAGAAAAATGGAGTGACTTATTTATGTAAAATTATGTGCATTTGAATGCATAACCATAACATTCAACGTGGGAGGTCGGTACTTAAGCCCGTGTTTTGTTAAAGCGGTAAAAAATGCACTTAATCACATACCCCGTCGTTCGGGGCAACGAACAGGGTGGTGTGGGGCCCTTGTCGACTAAATAAACCCGCCGTGTGCCTTCTCTCTGTCTTTACTGGCGAGCTGCTGGGACTGTGTGACATTAGACATTATCTCAGTGGTCCGCCGAACTTAATAGATATTTTAAGAGGTAGTGGACCTCTGCGGCTTTGAGAAACGTAAATGTCAATTAAACTTTTAAAATTCCTTACATTGGAATTAAAATACATTACATAATTACATCCTATGAAGATTATAAATGTGAAAACTTGTATGTTCGGATTTCTGTATGTTTGTTACTCAATTAGGTATTTAAAAACTGCATAATACATTTGTATAAAAATTTGGGACACATATTTATAGTCCATTTACCTGGGTTAACACTTAGGACTTTTTATCCCGGAAAAAAGGTTCTGTGGGATAGCTATTTTTACATAAAGATAATTAATCTTATACTTATATGATGCATAAATACTCTGTGTGTCTTTTCATTTTTTTTATTTTATTTCTTATACATGTATTATATATTTTATGAATAAAGTATCCTGTATACACCACCAGCCCCCCACATTTCTTATATAATATATATTTCTTTCACTCCATCAAATGGTTGTCCGGAAGAGATTGCCTTGTGCGATAGGACCGCCAATTGTACAATATTAATGTTTAAGATCTCTGTTTAGTTATTTTGGTGTACAATAAAGACATTTATTATTATTATTAAATAACCCAAATTCGTAGGCAACAGCTATTCAATCATAATAATAAAGCAGTGTTATTAGGGTAGGCAGAGGTGTATTACACACCCATGATTCGCCAGCTATATTTAAGTCCCACGTAATAGCGCAAGCCTATTGCCGTCTACCGGCATATTTCCTAACGCCGGGCTGCTACTGAGAATTTTTCTTTTTATGAAAAAGCTCAATAACACTGCCCGACCCCGAGACCTCATGTTCAGAAGTCGCTTACACTACCGCTGCACCACCGAGACAGTTATTGATTAATCTTATCACTTATCAGTTTCATTAAATTTTATGTTTAATTTCTATCTGATATACAAATCAAAACGTGTCCAATCTTTTGATTTATTACAGCCCGTCTCTGATATCTCATTGTATGGAGATGATAGGGGTTTGTTAGATTATTTTCTGTAGTATATTATGACATATTGATTAGGCACATTACTTTTTTTTAATTAATATATATTTATTGGTCTTATGAGCGATAGAAGAACCATTGATAATAGATAAAACTTATATTGATAAATCACGTAAGTGTTTTACTTTCATTAAGATAAGTATCGTGGTACGTATAGACACGTAGTCTTGTCACATCTTACTTATTGTGACATGGTTTAAGAGCAGTGAGACACATATTTTTTTTATTGAAAGCGTAATGGTCTGCCAATGGTAGTGAGGTATGTGGCATGAATATGTCACACCACATCCTAACTATTATAAAGCTTTAACAAAGCTGTGTCTGTATATTTAAGATATTTAAGAAAAATAACTATATTATTAGGTAAATACAGTTGATCTGTTTGTCTGTTTATTCGTTCGCGCATCACGAAAAAACTACTGAAGGATTTAGAAACTGGTATACATTTTATTTCGCCACTATATCAGGAACCTGAGATATAAACTAAAAACTAGCTTTTGGCTGCTGTGGAGCCGCGGGCAAAGGCTAGTAATGTATTAAGAAATACATTGATTGTAGTGACGTAAAATAAAACTGGTAGTGATTCTTCCACTATAGTAGTCCAAAAATACTGTAATATACTGTTTTTTGTTATGGCGGGAATAAATGTAATCTAACCGCACACCCTGTCCTGTAAATTATAAAGACTTAATTTTTTAATCCATAAAAATGGAGTGACTTATTTATGTAAAATTATGTGCATTTGAACTCATAACGGGCCGTGTGGGGCCGGCTTAAGAATTGTCCCATCCCTCTCTACCCACGGGAGTCGTAAGAGCCGACTGAGGGAACACCGGGGGAATGGGCAGCAGCACTCCCTTGAGTATTAACAACATCAACTGCGATCGCCAACCCGCCTGCCAAGCGTGGCGATTACGGCACTATCCCCCATGTGAGCGAAACACATGTTGTGGCGTTTTCTTGGGGATACCTATGTCCAGCAGTGGACGTTGAAAGGCTGATGGATGGATGGATGGAACTCATAACATTCAACGTGGGAGGTCGGTACTTAAGCCCGTATTTTGTTAAGGAGGTAAAAAATGCACTTAATCACATACCCGTCGTTCGGGGCAACGAACAGGGTAGTGTGGGGCCCTCACCCACTAAATAAACCAGTCATGTGCCGTCTCTCCACGCCTGTATTGGCGGATCACTAGAATAGAATATTTATTTTAGAATAGAATATTTATTTTTTTCCACCATAAGTAATTGACATATTAATGGTTACAAAATATTGTTATTGTAGGGGTGGACTGGAGCCTAAACTAGGGAAACCCTGTATTTCAGGACTCCAGGACACTCACCCGCGGGAAAAACACTAGAACATCTACGTGCTCCCCCTTTTTTTTTTCGTCCGATTTAGTTAATATTTGTCTGAACATATTATTGCTTTGTAGGTAGGTAGTTATTACTTTGTAGGTAGATGCGCGATACAGTGGAAAAAGGTAGGGAAAGACAAGTTTTACATTAACTAAACTATCTTCAAAGTAGCGGGTGTGCAAGTAGCTCAACATCAATAAGAAAAACTAAAAGACAATATTATTTTATCATTTATCCTTATCTATAAATATATACAAATAAATAAAATTGTAGTGTCTGTTTGTAATGTCTAAATAACAACTTTTTACTTAATATGTAAGGAACTTTTTACTTAATACGAAAGAATAATTATACGTTACCTATAACAAATTACCAGTTTTTAAAGGTTTTGTCTGTCTGTCCGTTTGCTCCGGCTAATCTTAGGGATGGCTGGACCGATTAGGACGGTACTTTCACTAGCAGATAGCTGTTGTTACAATGCGTAACTTAAGCTACTTTTATTTTGGAAAAATAATTAGATTCTGCACTAAAAAAGAAAATAACTAAATTCCACGCATACGAAGTTGCGGGTAGCAGCTAGTTTTACTAATATCATAAATGCGAACTTGCGATTGTTTTAAAAAGCGTAACCGCACACACACTATAACTACTAAACCGATCATCGTGAAATTAACATAGGTACCTATAGTTCAGAATCCAGTAAAGGACATAGGATTTTAGATAATTAGTGTGCCGTAGGGCGTAGAGTATTGTGTTTATATTGTGAAGTCCAAGCGAGTGAAGCCGCGGGCAGAATATAGTTAAAAATATTTCGATGGATCTTATACAAAGTTATTTACTTATAGGTTTTTTATATCACAAAATGTTTACCCAACATTATTTGAACGCATTTAAATAACAATAAAATATATCAAGGTTTATCCTTGTTTTTGTTTGATCATGACGTTCATTATGGAAAAAATATTGTTTTTATCGAATCCTGTCTTGATTTCATTCGGTTATGAGTAGAAGTAATTATGATAAGTTATAAGAAGTGCCTAATAAAACGTATTACGTACATTTAGTTTAAATAAATAGATCTCAGTTAAAAAGATCTGAGTTCAAGTCGCGACTAAAGAAATAAGTATATTTACTGCAATGATATACTGTAGATTGACGTATTTCTATAATACTGTCTTCTTTATACCGTGATAATACTAGATTCTGCCAGGGACGTCGTCTTCGCATGATTTTTAGAATTGGATCAATACTTGGGTATAATATATATACGTCATTTGTTAGAACATTAATCATCTTTATAGATACAAAGACAGGTATTCCACAGAAACCGACCATTTTTTCGGGATACAAAGTAGACTATGTGTTCTTCTGGTCTCTGGAATATTTGGAGAGGGGGGTGAATCAGGTAGGTATCTAATACAAATAGAGCAATTGGTTCTAGGACACTAAATTGTTAATCCAAATCAGAGGGGCCGTGAGGTTATCATGTGAGCTGTTATCGTGAATTGCATAAGGTTTTCTGTCGGCTCTTGCTTAGAAATTCGTGTCATAAGTTTCGATAGTCGGTACGTCGGTACGATGTATTTCTTACAACGAAAACGAGTATGACCGATTCTATTGTCAGTACCGTTCCATCTGTGGTGTCAATAAATTGAGATGCATAAATGCCTTTTCCTGATAAAGGGTCATTAGGCTACTTTAGATAGCAGCTCTGAAAGGCTCATTACTAATCATATGAAACTGTAAATAGAATTGAATTGTATAAAGTTAGTTACAGTTACTCTTAAATAGTATCAGAATCAGTTCCACACACACAATCTGTATATGTAGGTCATGGTTACGAATTATGAAATATAATGTCGTTTACGGAATCTGTCGCGTTTACTTGATTTTCTACTATCCCAACGTTCCGAATACTTTACAGCAGTCATGGTCACGGGTGGGCTGAAATGTTGGATGTCCAATGATCGATCAATTGTTACGACAACTTTATCTACCTACAAAATTTTAATCATGTTATAAGATATAAGTTCTACCAAAATAGTACCAATTCATTCAGAAATAAACCAACTTGACATCAATTGAAATATGAATAACTTTTTTTGTATATCGGTCACAATCGGTCACGTCATCGAGAGTTTTATATATTATATAAAACTCTCGATGACGTGACCGATTCTTATGAAATTTTGTGTGTATATTCAGTAGGTCTGAGAATGGGATGTAAACTATTTTTCATACCCATAAGTGATAAGGGTGGTCGAACCCAAAAATTACTTTTTTATTTTTTGTGCCAAATTTTTTATTTTAATTTTTTATGATTCAGCATATAGGTTAGTTATATTTTCCTACGTTAGAAATTACCTAAAAAATCTCTAGAAATAATTTATAACTCAAAACAACGTTTGCCGGGTCAGCTAGTTTTTATATAATAATTGAGCATTTCACATGCCCATATAAATTAACACAAAATATGAAATCGAATATAACAATCACGAGCAGATCCCGAACCTACATCTCCTGGAATACCGTCCCAGATGCTTTGCCAATGGAGCCATCGTGACAATTGCTCGGGACTGCGAAGTTCGATAACACATTCATTCTTAATGCCCGGTCATACACGGATACAGCACGATATCGACCGAGTTGGCCTTAACAAGAACAAGGAGAGGATAGGTAGGATACTAAGGAAAGGATAGGAAGGACAATAAGGAGAGGATAGCCTCTCTCTATCCTCCTCCTCTTGTTTGGGCATCCAGCGCTCTCACTCACTATACAAAACACAACGGTAGGAAAAACTACTGTTGTTACAAGCTGATCTTATGTGAGAGGATGGTACTTCCCAGATCGAGCCAGCCCATCCGTGCTGGGATAAACAAGGCTATACCACCAGAAAAAAGGTGACCAGCTGGCTGGGCGACGCCCACCATATTGCCATGGCCCGTTGGATTGCGCGGCTGGAGGCACCCTGGGCTGGTCTTTGGTCCGTAGGGGCGCTCCAGCCTGTGCTGGAGGGGTGGGAAGGGCGACTGCATGGAGTTCTGTCTTTCTGACTGGTGCAGGTGGTGTCGGGGCACATTTGCTTCGGCAGATAGGTATACATAGTCGCAAGGAGGTAGGTGACTCCGTGCTGTCACCATTGCGGCTGTCACAAGGACACGACGCGCTACACCCTCGACTCGTGACCAAGGCTTGCGCTGAGCAGCACCGTGAACTCGTCACGGCAATAGGGGGAGACCTCTCGCTGCCAAGCGTCGTCAGAGCAATGCTTGGTGGCGATAGCACCACACGGTGTGTTTATATAGTGGGTGAGGGCCCCACACTACTCTATTCATTGCCCCAAACGACAGGGTGAGCAGTTAGGTACATTTTTTCCACCTTAACAATTAAAAGGCAATGTATTTTGATCTGTATTTAGCACTTGACTTGCTCAGCTACTTTAAAGAAGAAATTATTTGTGAAAGTGGAAAAAGAGAACTTTACTGCAAGCGGGATTCCAACCTGCGTCCCTTCCGATCCTGGGAAGTGCTCTAGACCGCTAATCCATCGCGGTCACTGACGGTGATTTCTAATTTCCATATCACATTTGTTTTAGATCTCTTTACGACCCACGCCACCTGTGGCAAATGGCTGGAAGGGACGCAGGTTCGAATTCCGCTCGCAGTAAAGTTCTCTTTTTCCATTTTCACTAGTAATTTGTTCATAAACGGGAATGTCTTTAAAAAATCTGAGGTAATGACAAGGTCAATATGTAGGTCAAGGTTTTATGTGTTATATTGACTGATGAGTCTTATAAATAGAGAATAATAGACACAGTTGACAACATTTTTTATTGAACTACAAACCATGTAGCTGAACTGAAGTTGAACTCTAATAATGTAATGAGTTTCTATTTTTATTGTCACGGCACGGCCCTAGAGAGGCTTTCAGAAATGGTTACACACTAAAGTCAAACAATTCTGGCAAAATGAAAGTCTAAAGTTATTTATACGTAAGGGTATGGATGGCATATTTTTTTGTTTTAATTTCATATATATATATATATATATCTGTATTTAGCATGTGACATGCTTAGCCATAAAAATTAATACCAATATGCGAATTAAAAGTTTTAATTTTGTCTAAAAATTCCATTAACTGATCAGAATTAATAAAAATTGAATATAACAACGTTTTAGGTCAGTAGTCTTACGATTACGATGTGCTAATTAAACATTTTTGTTAGATAAGTAATTGAAGATTTAATGGAGTAACCTAATTACTACATTGGAGATAAAAATAAAACATTAAAAAAAAAGATAACAGCCTTCAAGTGCACCCAGGAACTAAAAAGCAATAAATAATTAGTATTTAGATACGATTTCCGTGCTAGACACCTACTGATGTGTTTGAAGCCGGCGCCAAAAATGATTTTAATGTTATCTAAGTATTTATTATGAATTGTTTTTGTTGAAAAATTTGTAATATCTCGTTTTACGACTAGTGTCTTGAGTGGATAGCAGATTTATTACACTTTAAGGCCTTTTGTATTATACGTTTGACCAATTTGCTGCGTTTACTATGAAATATAGCTACAGATACATTAGCCCCTAGAAATCTTGTTGAGGGGATATTGTGACTTTTTGATTAGTTACAATTACCCCGTCAAATTTGTATGAAATTAAAAAAGCTAGTGATGGCCTCTTGTCGATGTTAGTAAGGTGTTTTTTTACTATATCGATTAACTATTTGTAACATTTGATGGCAAGCACTCCTCGCATTTTTACAATCATTATTTATTATAATATTATTTACTACTTTTTAGATCAATCAGTTATTAAAGCATATTATTTTAGGTTTTTAGACTATAATTTATTTTCTTCTTTTTAGTCTCAAAACAGTATCAAAAGTACTTTTATTTAAAAGAAATAAAGCCTACCAAGCTGTGATAATTTTCCTTTAAATTTCGTCATAATATATAACTACTGCCATGAATTTTTTCACATATCCAAAAACAACCATTTAGCTGGCTTACGAATTAAAACTGTTTTCTTACATCTACCTTCTAATGACTAAGTAAATAACTAATAAATAGTATTTACAACAAACTTTTCGACTACCATACGAATTGGCTCGATCAGCTGATCTTGATCTGAAATTTTTTTTGTGATTTAATATTTATGTATATAATAAGTCTAATAATATAGGTATATTAATTCATAGAGCGAAAGTTGTCGGCAAATGCCCTTCAGAATTAACTTAAGACTTTCACGAACTTCGAAGTGAACTTCGAACAACTTATACCTATAAAATGAAAAGGATAAAATAGAACCTACATAGTAGTAGGGATGAGATTTTTTTTTTATCGATAATCTCGCATTTTTGTCATGCTCATCACTATTGTCCATAAAAAGAAGTTGCATTAGCCCCTCAAAGTTTTTGACTAAAGTTGCCGGTGAATTGAACCATTCTTCGATGGTAAAAGGTGCATAATAAGAAATTAGATGTTTTGAATGTTACTTACGTCAATTTTAAGCTTTAAATTTTAATGCTAAACAACTGTTAGTTGCGATTACCTCGGTAAGGGGATATTGCAACTATTTAGGTTATTGTTGAAAAAACATTTAATTTACGCTTCATGGAATGCTTTTGGCCCTTATTATCATATAAAGAGTATTCATTGATATATGTGTAACTTAGTAAATTTATTGTTTTCATTGTATGATTCTTACAGACGATACGACACCAGTTGAAATATTTGATCTTATTTTTTTAGTTACAATAGCCTCCCTGGACCTTAATATAAAGCAATTTAGTTTTTAATAACTCCAAATAATTATGTAATGTCGAATGTGCGATATTACTGCGCGAATGGCGTTGTTTATATAGATACCGATCTCCGATGAATTAGTTGTGGGTTCGGTTTCCACGCAGAACAACTCTTTTTGTGACCCCCAAATAGCTGTTCTTAGTGTCCGTGACTTTGTATATTTGTAAAGTCCCCCTCGATACAGGGATTATTCCCTAGCGCAGTGTGTTGACTTTTTTAAAAGAAAGAATTTTTTTCCGGTTACTCAACCGACTTCTAGTCAACAAAATAATACGTATCCACCAGCTCTAAGAATATGGTTTACCGGCTATTTCTATTTATACGCATTCATACAAACATTTGCAGTAGTAAGCTCTTATATCTTTCTTATATCAGAGTTTTTATATCGTATTCACGGTAGTGTAATGAGAGTAACGAACGATGTAGATACTTAATCGTATGCATATGTTTCATAGAAGGAAGCCCAAGGTTATATTTTACACTGATCTCCGCTATTAAAGTTGTATATAAATAGATTTAAAAGGTAACCATACTCGTATACTTGTTACTGAGCACAAAAATACTTGTATGAAATTTTGCGTAAACTTTTTTGAAATAAACCTTATTACGCATAGCCAATATTATGTCAGTACATACTTTATTCTGCGGTAGGTATTCAGATACCTACTTTAAAAAGTGATTTATGACGATTATCATTTTTTGTAGTTTATTAACTTAAAATCAAATAAGGAGCATATAAAACTAAGCTATGTTGTAACTAGCGGTTTGATTTGTTAGATTTTATGAGCAAATTCATTTTTATACTATAGCTTGGGTTCGGTTCGTTTAGTTAATATAGTAGCGTAAGTCTAATTAAGAGCTACCAAACAAATCTTTCATCTACATACGTTCAATAGTTTTTGCGTGACGTTTTTGCATACAAACAGATAAAAATACTAAAAAATATTGTTTTTGGTTTAGGATGCCTAAGTAACTTAATACAAAATTACTCAAATATCTTATATACATATAAGACATACATGTTAAAGCTTTATAATAGATAGATCACGCTTGCCGATTTTCCTTTAAATTATTTACTTTGTACCTAGTTTAAAAACTAAATAAAATTATATGTCAGTAGACAGACACTCTATTTTTTTTTTATTACTATATTTCATGTGTCCTATAGTGTTTATAGGCTCTTTTCACTTTAGTTATGGAGTAACAAACCGCATTAAAAAAATATACTACTCGTGCAGATAAAGAATGGGATTATAAATGACGGCACATTGAGCCTGTACTGTCAGCATACTACGGCGTAACTATAAACAATAGTTCACGCAACATGAATACCGTTATTTTTTGGCTGTCTATACCGTTAGGTGTGAGTATAGACGGCGATAGTGTGAGAGCGAGAAGTAAATAGTGGCGACGCCATTTATAATCCCATTCTTTATCTCTCAGACTAAATATATCTAGACAGAGCGAAGAAAATTATTTAACATGTATGAGCGAGAACACAAGATACAATTTACTGGTGCAAAAAACAGACAGTCATAGATTTTTGTCTTTGTCGTCGTAGCCAGTTTTTGGTATTGTCACGATGTCAAAGTGCTTTGTCTGTCACGATTCAACTGACATAATCGAACATTTGTATAAAAATTCGGGTTTTACATTATATTTACGTTAAACACAAAGTGATGCATGTCAAATGCTAAAAAAAGTATATGAAAATATCGTTATATTTACGTGTTAAATCAGTGTTTTGAGAAAAAGACTACGTGATAATAGTGCTTGTAAAATAGTGTACTATGCTACAAAAGCTACAGCGAGCAAAAAAATACAGGTATAACATTTCATTCATATGTAGTCGAAAATGAAATAATTTAATGATTGAATGCTATAAAGTGATATAAAATTGGCTTTTTTTTACTCGAAATTAATAATTGCTACTAAGATAGAATCGCAAAACACATTTTCTAGCTAAATTTCTACTACTGAGAATTGTTTCGGTGCTGCCTTATTGCGAATTTAATTTGCCCAGTTTTAACTTCACTAATAAATTGATATGTAATTTATGAGATGATGATAAAAAAATTACCATTTCAGGTTTTCCTCTAATCCAGATGCGAGATCGAAATGGGTGGATGCTACGGGAAAATGAGGCAACCCACGAAATACCCAAAATATGCTTCACGATATTTTGTTGATGTTTCATTATACATAATAAGAAAATAGTAACGTTGGGAGCAAAATCATTGCCAGTGAATATGTTCATGTAAGTATAGCTTTTAAAGTCTTTGTACTTCAACTTTGTAAGTAAATCTCAATTCTAGATTATGACTACCGCTGTAGTCATAATCTAGAATTCAGAGAAACTGATTTGCTCTCTCTTGTGACACCTGCCTGGGGTTTAAGGGTTTCAAAATAAAACCCAGGAGTAAAACAAAATTAAATAAGATATATTCACACCCCAAATGGTAGGTGGCAACACAAATTTATAAGGTCGTGGTATTCGTCCTATAGCTAACTTCACCACTTATAGTACTCTCTCTCCCGTGGGACCGGCCATGAAGCACATCGTTGCGTTTTGTTCGTAGCAGGAGATAGCTGTTTATCCTTTCATTATATATCGGTGAAATGAAATAGTGAGCAGCGGCTTGACAATACTCTCAGTATAGTTGAGTCCATGAGCGACGGTTGACATTTACCATCAGATGGGCCGTGGCACGTCTGCCACTAAGTGTAATAAAAAAAAAAAATTCTTAATCAATCTTCAATTAATTAAATCAGCGCTGGAAGGATTATAATTCTTTATTTATTTGACCCAGAAAAGAAAGAAAAGATAATTTAATTGTATTCTTGTGTACTTATTTTATTAAATACTACTTCTATTTATTATACATATTTCAATAAAATATTTGTTACGAAGACTTTCTTATTTACAACCAAGTTACAGACCTCATTCTAACTAGCGTTTAATTTGCCTAAATACGGTTAAATATTTGTCAAACTGGCAACATTTTAAAAAAACATTGCTGTTTCAAGTGCGGCCACGCTGTGGCTCCGTCTATTAAGTTCTTAGTCTGAGCTTTATCTGCACGAGTAGTACATGTGTTAGTATAAAGATCGCTGAAGTAATGTCACACAGTTCTAAACATAAACGTTAATTTTAATAGATTATGATATTAATTGATGATGCTGTAAGTACTTCAGCTTGAAATTGAATCTACTGGCCTTTGTCGGACAAAACCTTTCAAGGGTAGTTTTTTTTATTTTAAGGAAGCCTCATTAAATTTTATAAAAAAAACATTCAGGCCGGAAGTACGTTTTTTAAATATTAAATTTCCTGAATGTAAAGCTATATTTTTTACATAGTCATTGCCATCTACGATTTTTTTTTATTAATTTATACCTACTCGTATATAGTAGGAAGTTTTTGGCTGTTAGGTATTTACTGGAAAATGATGATATCTTTTACAATGATGAAGCTTGCCTGACGTTTAGTAGCATAGTTACTCCTAGTGCTTATATCCAGCTTGCTTATACTATTATACCGATGAGTCTTTCACGAATATAAAGTAACGTCTCTCGTGGTGTAGAAAAACATGGCGCAAAATGTTGCTGACAGATACTTCTGTTGATTACAGAAGTTTACCTAGCAGTAGCCCAGTGAAGAGGCCAGTGGATCTAACCAAGTTGCATTTTATGATCGCAAACGCTAATAGAAAACTATTAAAATGTATGGAAATTTTACATCTCTAACGTTAAGTCACGTGACTTAGCGTTATAGATATTGTTAATGACTTAGATAAATATAGGTTCATTATCTATGGTTAAAGATGTCAAATTCCCATACATTTAAATAGTTTTCTATTAGCGTTAGCGATCATAGAATGCAACTTGGCTAGGCCCCCAGGACACGCAAAACTCTTACGATGGATTCAAATGAGCGCACCAATAACTTTTGAATTCTGCTAATATAATTATATTATTCCCAATTGTTGTAGGGCCGCATTGTAATTTAACCGGATGTGACATAATTTAATTATTCAGCGAAGCGACTGTCAGCTGACCTCGATTCATAGAAATAACAATACTACAGGTTATACCTACTAGGTCAGGAAATTTTAGGGTACTGTTTTTCCCCCACTAGTACACACCACCAGTGGCCCACCAACGCAGGCGGAGAGCGGGTTTCTTTAGTGGGTGAGGGCTCCACACTACCCTGTTTGTTGCCCCGAATGACAGGGTGTGCGGTTAGGTACATTTCTTCCCGCCTTAACAAAAAAAAAGGGTTACTGTCTTCCCACAAATATAAGTTGCGGCTTGCGGCTATAAGTTGCTATCTTGTTACCATGTAGTTTATGCAGTAAGAAAAGATTAATATTAATAATTATCTCCAGACGGTAACGTTCGGTTACGGCAGGCAGCGTCAATAGACACTAGCACCCAGGAGTATAGTGTACCTACCAGTGGGCGCGCCAACACAAGTGCACTATCTGTTCACTCACTCTCATAATCCGACGGGACGACACTACCGGAGTGAGGTCCGGTGCAGGTCCAGGCTTTACGTACCTACTTTATGAGACACAGGGGTAAAACACCGCCAAATTCCTAACTCGGGGCTGCTATTGAGAATTTCTTGATGGAAAAGCCCAAAAACGTTTTGTTGGCCCGAACCGATAATCGAACCAGAGGCCTGATGATCCGCAGTCGCATACACTACAACTACCGCTAGTGACCATTGAGGCAGTTAAGAATGTATTGCCTATAATATAAGAAAATACTATATTACTCGCAAAGCAATATTATGTAGTTAATGGTTAAAGCGTTGGAACATTCCCTAAAACATAAATAGATGTGTCTTCTATTAAACAGTAAAAAAAAATCTTTTAAAATAAAGCCTAAAAGAAAAATTATGTGTAGTTTTTTTTTATTGCATGTAGTGGCACACGGCCCATCTTATGGTAAATGGTAACCGTCGCTCTTGGACTCAACTATACCGAGAGTATTGTCAAGCCGCTTCTCACCACTTCATTTCACCGATATCAAATGGAAGTTAAACGGCTATCTCCTGTTACAGCCAAAACGCAACGATGTGCTTCATGGCCGGTCACACGGGAGATGGTGGTACCAACCCGCTCGGGCCCGATACAAAGTGAATACTCCCACTTGGTACCCAGACCCACCACCAGTCATGCAATGGATGATAATTGCTTACTTCCCTTAGTCGCCTCATAATACGACACTTGTGAGTAACAATGGGGTGATGACACTTGTATTCTTAGTCCGTCACCACACGGACAATAGTGACATAATAAAACTTTTTGTAAGTACAGAAAATCTATTATCAACGATTTTCTTCTTTAGTAATTGGGCCCGTGCGAAATAAGGGTCGCTAGTACCTAAATCATTAAGGAAAGAGTAATTTATTTTAACATGTATCTAATAAAATTATCGTTAATAGATAAATCGATAGAAGTATATGGTGTAATAAATTGAATAAAGTACACACGAAGATAAATTGACAAACATATTCAAAACTGACGGAGTCTGATTGAGTTTTTGTAAAAAAACAATGCGAGCCATGGAAAAGTCATTTCAAAATGTCTTTTGGCGTTTTAATTCGATCGTATAAAGCAAAGCGTCTATAAAAATAAAGTTTTAGTATTGTCTTTATAAATATGTGTAATTTGAAACAATATAAGCTTCTTTTTTTTTTCTTCTTAAGAATAGAAGGAATCTTTGGGAGCCTCTTATGCTAGTCGCTTTATTTGGCGTCCTTATTTCGCCAGTCAAATCAATAAATACAGAGCTGAGAGACGTATGGGAACCGTTTTGATTTGATTATAAACATAAACATTATCAGTATATATAAGTAGCGTATCTCAGTAAGTATTAATGTATTCACATAACAATGAATTGAAGCCAATGAATGATTCACTGCGACGATAAAGTCATTGGCATCATCATCATTTAGTTCCTATATATGAGTGTGTCATTAAATTACGTTACTCTCAATATTATTATTACTTTCGTCCCAGTGTCGCTTACCAGCTTACCGTAGACGAGCCTCGTAATATTTAATGACGGGTCATTGGTTGTTGAAGGTTATCTAATGAGGTTCATGTTATGCTCCCGTAACCTAACGACCCTTTATGATATACCCGATATGGCTGATACGCGATGACCTAATAATCCTTACTAATATTATAAATACTAATACGTAATATATTTTTTTATAATGCAATGTTAACTATATATAATATATATATATATATATATATATATATATATATATATATATATATATATATATATATATATATATATATATATATATACATACTATACTATATACTATATTATAATAGTTGGTAAGTAAAAAAACTATATGTCGGTTCAATACGCAGAATACATTTTGGACTATTTACTTAGTAATAAACTGCGTTTCCTAGTAAATGGAATTTTAAATGTACCTGGGTATCGTAAGCTGTACGAACCAACCACGCATAATCTGGTTGTTATGTTTACGTTAATCTACCTTATAGAATGTAGGTATAATGCGAAATGAGTTTGTTTATTTATCATTCACTCACACAGAAGTCTTAGAAGTCACCAATCATCATGAAATTTTGCATATTATACATATAGTCTAGAACCTAGAAAAAGATTTTTATACTTTTTGTTTTAAAGTGAAAGATTCCCATGAGATTCTTATTTTTATCAAGAGATTAACTACCGGAGAGCGACTTATTTATATCTTGAAATCTAAGCGGTTGAAGTCGTGGGCCGAATTTAATAGTGAATAAAACACTGAATTATCTGTGTAGGACTGTAGATAGAAAAAGCTCTAAGTGTACTTACTTTCCGGCGTAACATCCATAAGTACAACTTTAACTTGTTCAGCCGGCATTGTAGCGTGTGTGAGCTTATCGGCGAACTTGTGATATCCTGATACGAAAACTGTAGATTTAAACACGTTTGGATTATAGACAATGTATTGCGATACTAAGTTTGATTTAGAGTGGCTTTTATGTCATGTTTTGTTATAGCTCTAAGAGACAGAAAGTCAACGCGTGCGTGACGGCGTAAACTTCGGCGGTGACTGATTGCAAACAGCTGCGCGCGCCTAACTTAGTAACTTACTATCTTCAGTTCAGTGTGTCCATTATCATCAAGTGGAAGTAACAGCTGAGTTGTTGTAATGTTAAGTTTAACTTGACTCGCTTGTTATAGTTTGCATCATACAAGAAAGTATTCGCATGTAAAGACAAGCAATCTACTATCCTCTGTTTTAAGAACCAGTATTAGCATGGTGGCCTTGTATATTATTCTTGTCTGTTTCGCTATTATATTGATTGAAAATAAAAACATATCTGGTTTTGAGTACCTAATGATTTGTGGTTTTTGCAATACAATTAATCTTTGGTATTGTGTTTTATACATATGGTGAGTGAGAGTGCCGGGGGCCTCATCCCACGTTATCTCCTTATTATCCTTCCTCTCCACCTCCTACCCCTTTCCTTGGAGTTGGGGACTAAAATATTATGATATGATACATTAAAGTAATTAATAGTAAAACTTCAGTAAAGTGAAATTGAATTGTTATTGTTTATTATATAGGTACTAGATTCTGCCCATGACTCCGTCTGCGTGGACTTTAGAATATAAATACATCACTCTAAGTTGCATTAATTATCACTATACATATAAAATAAATAGCTGTCCCCGGGAACCATAGACTTAATTATACGTCCATGCCGGGAACCATTTATTTTTCCGGAAATAAAAGTAGCCTATAACTTTTGCATTTATGCAAAATTTCATGATGATTGGTTTAGTATTTACGGCGTGATAGCGTAACAAACAAGTAAACAAACTCTCTTTCGCATTTATAATATAATATTAGTAAGGATACAGATTATTAAGGATATTCACAATTCATGCTTTGTACAGTGTACCTAATATTGGTTGTAATATATATATATTCATATCGAAATTAGGTATATCTGCAAGTAAGTACCTGGTTTATAATTTATATTTTTAAAATTTTTCTTTAATCAGATATGTGCGCGAATACATAAATGCATGACAGAGTTAGACTTTAATTTGAAACTGTGCTTTTGTGATACACACATTTCAAAAGCATAAAATATCTTGATATAAACCTGTTTTACTGAATATAAATATATTTAAAACTTCTGGTATATAATCGTCGATATTGAGACTCGTGTGCAATAAAAGTTGAGTCACTCTAGTAGAGAGAGTAGAGTCTAAGGCCAGCCAAAGACGGACCGCATGTTGCAGTCGAGACCGACTGCTCTAGAGCGGTCGCGTTGAAGTCGTACACGACTGCAACACGACCGCATAATACAGTCGACTACGACTGCTTGGAGCAGTTGTGTTCGACCGCAAAATAATACTGATTCGAGTTAATTTACAAGATGGATTTCGATGAAGAAACACTGCTTCTTATACTACTATTACGCAAGTGTAGGCGTAGAAGACACAGTAGTATGTGGGTGCGTGAAAAAAAAAACAACCAAGACAAACAAACAAATGAAAAAACAAACAAACGAACAACCAACCAACATAAACAAAGGAAGCGAGTCGAGTGCACAGATTACAATAATATGTAGCGTCGAGTGAGTGAGGTTTGTGTGTGAGGCGGGAGCGGACTGACTGAACCGGTTGCCTGCCGAGAGGAAGGGATTGGTACACAGCGGGGAGCGGGGAGTGGTGCGCGGTCGGCAGCAACCGCTTGTAGCGGTCCGTGTATGGTGGGTCCGGCAGGTCTAAGCAGTCGACCGCACGGCGACACTCGACCGCAGAGCGACTGCTCCGACCGCTCAGGAACTGCTCGAGCGGTCCGTGTATTGCGGATATGAATTTGGTATGGAAACTGCCGATCGCCGTGCGGCGACCGTATCTTGTAGTCGGTCTCGACTGCTACATGCGGTCCGTCTATGTCAAGAGTCTCTTAATTCCTTTAGTTAATTATTAAGACTGATGGAGTTTAATCGCAACGTTACGGAGTCTAATGTAAAGGTGTGTCCTATTATGTATTCTGGTTTTTGTGCGCACACACTTTTTCTTACTGCATTGGACGATGTAAGGCTGATGGATGTATGGATGGATGAAATTTTGTAGATTGATGATGATGACACTTGATTAAAATTATTACTCTTTATCCCAAATAAATAGTTCCTCTAGCTAGCCCTACGAGAAACCTACGATAGCTATTTTTGCAAATAGCAACTATACAGTTGCTAGGTCATTTGCCAAATCCGTATTGATTTATACGCAATTTGGTAAACAGATAATTTTTTTTATTGCATGTAGTGGCAGTCGATCCGCGGCCCATCTGATGATAAATGGTAACCGTTGATTATGGACTCAAAAATACCGAGAGTATTGTCAAGCCGCTGCTCTCCATTTCATTTCACCGATGTGAAATGAAAGAATAAACGGCTATCTCCTGCTACAGCCAAAATGCAACGATGTGCTTCAAGGCCGATCACACGGGAGATGGTGGTACCAACCTACAAACCCGCTCAGGCCCGATACCAAGTGAGTGCTCTCACTCGGTACCCAGCCCTACCACCAGTCATGCAATGGATGATAATTGCTTACTTAACTTAGTCGCCTCATATGACACCCGTGGGAAAGAATGGGCTAGTTACCCTTGTATTCTTAGGCCCTCACCACACGGACAGAAAAATTATACTAAGTGTGAAAATGTGAAAGAGAAATGAACAGTCACGAGCAGGATTTGAACCTGCATCTCCTGGTATACCATCTCAAATGATTTGCCAATTCAGCCATCGTGACAATTGCTCGGGACTACGAGTTTCGATAACACATTCATTCTTAATGTCTTGGGTGGCGCGTGAGATAATTAATGCGGCTAAACATGGTAATCCATCATCCATCCATCAGCCTTTTAACGTCCACTGCTGGACATTGGCCTCCCCAAGAATGGGGGATAGTGCCGTAATCGCCACGCTTGGCAGGCGGATTGGCGATCGCAGTGGATGTTGTTAATACTCGAAGGAGTGCTGCTGTCCACTTCCACAGTAATCCCTCAGTCGGCTCTTACGACTCCCATGGGTGGAGAGGGGTGGGACAATTCTAAAGTAAAATTTCCCCCACGGCTCTAAAACATGGTAAATGCTTAAAAATATATAATAACATCAAAAATAGATAAATTATAGCTTAAATAAGCACATAGAACATTGTTTACCCCTATAAAGAGCTCCTGTGGTGCCTAAGCGACTATATGGACCACATTTTGAAGTCTGCATAAAACAAAGTTGAAGCTAGTACATAGTACTAAGTAACAATCCTTGTATCGCGGGGGACTTTACGTACATACAATGGCAAGAGCATAAAGTGCATCCAGAGATCCATTTGTGCATCACACAAAGAGTTGTTCTTTGAGGGAATTGAACCCACACCACTCGAGCGGGAGCTTGGTATCTATGCCACTCCACCATCTTTGTAGTGAAATACCTATAAGTTTTATAATATTTTTTTTTATTTCTGTCGTTAGATCTAGGTAATAAATATATAGCCTTACTAGCTGACCCGGCAAACGTTGTTTTGCCATACAAATTTTTTCTAGAGAATTTTTAGGAAATTTCTAGAGTAGAAAAAAATAACTACCTTATTGTAAGTGTGTGAGGATGTGGTATATAAGTGAAAGAGCCATGGAGCGCTGTGAAAGATGACGGATTATAAAAATAACAATACTAATATCGCTATTAAAAAAAGGGATTGGCAGTAGAAGGGTGAAATTTAGAGTTCTATGCATTTTTAGTGCCGAATCATAAAAACAAATGAATAAAAAAAATTAATTAAAAAAAAATGTCCAAAAATTAAAAAAAATAATTTTGAGATGGACCGTTCTTGTCACTTAGGGGTATGAAAAATAGTTTAAATCCTATTCTCAAATCTACTTATTAAATTTTTAATATATATACGCACAAAATTTCATAAGAATCAGTCAAGCCATTTCGGAGGGGAATGGCGGCAAACACTGTGACACGAGAATTTTATATATTAGATATGGCGTCAAACTATGGTTCAATTAGAGAATATCCTGGTTTTAATTAGGTAGAATAATAAATGTATAACAACGATTGATGTATAAAAAAGAGAAGATAGACAATTAGGCACTAAAAGTGTCCACTATAAATGAGTGCAGATTATGCTTTCCTGCACTCATTTCGTAAATCTCTTTTGAAAAACTCATTGACTGTCTCTTTAACTCTCGTTCTTTCTGAATAGTGTCAATACACTAACGCAGTTAAAAGTTACTATTTTATGAAATTATTGCGAAGTGAATAGATTATATACCTACACAACTTTTGCCACGATTTCTAAACACAATTGTGTATCCTTAATTTATAGATCAATGATAACAACCCACAAAATGGAAATCTTAAGTACATTCGCGAAGAATCAAATTAATTTCTAGAAGAAGCCGCCGTCATGTTCAAAGTGGTATGTCTTATTGTAGCTGAGAATTAATAAGTAGGTTAAGATCAAGGTGGCGAGGGTAATAATTAATCTTCTAGTTGTACATAATTTGATTACCTACTTAGTTAAGGATCATCTTGCAATTAGATTGTTTTTCCTCATTTTTTCTTAAAGCGGGAAATTATGTACTTAGCCGCACACTTTGTCGTTTGGGGCAACTAATAGGGTACCTGTGGGATGGGGCCCTCACCCACTAAATAAACCTGCCGTGTGCCGTCTCTCCATCCGTACTGGCGGACCACTGGAAATGGTAGACATTACTTCATTGGTTATATTGTTTTTCTTAAACAATAAAAATACGTTGGATTTTTTATAATTTGGAATATATCAAAAGTATATGTACCTAAATAAATAAGTATGGAAAATTAAATTTTATTTTACTATAATCTCAATAAGCAATATCTTTAACAATGATTACGTATTTTAGAAAAACTAACGTTGTTGTGACCAAGACAAAATGTAAGTCGTTCTTGGTTATTTGGAGTATATCTCATATATGTGAAAATTCAATTTATGGTCCCGTTAATAAAGAATAGTAGAAAGAGTGGGGAAGTAGGCTATCTCCGGCCCAATCCGCAAGATAATTACCTACCATACTTGCCTGTCTCAGGGTTGTCACTTTTAGCTAAATTTTAATTCAGTGCCTAGAAATTGGCAAGGGCCGGGAAGTTATATTTTTAAAATCTTCTGATCTGATGTACAAATAAATAAAATCAATAGCTTTATTTGAATAGTGTTATGTACATACCAAAAATTACTTTATTTGATAAATTACCTAC
This sequence comes from Leucoma salicis, assembly GCA_948253155.1. Lineage (NCBI taxonomy): Eukaryota > Metazoa > Arthropoda > Insecta > Lepidoptera > Erebidae > Leucoma > Leucoma salicis. Next base: position 8,034,522 of record OX411806.1, read on the forward strand.
TTATCTGAACAGTGACAATTATTTAGTGTAGGTTATCAAGAATAATTTATCGATAGTTTATCCTAAGAGAATCTATAAAAAACTAGTATCCTTGTTAAGCTACTGGCGGGAGTGGAGAGACTTAGTGTCTATTCTGTATGTAGTACATACATACATAGTGTATATGTTCTGTGCTGCAGCTGCAGGTTGAATGTAGTTTTTGTACCGCTGCCTAATGCCTAAATGCTTACTAATATTATAACTGTGAAAGTGTACGTTATCACGTTTTCCTGTTTATATCAGCTTTGGTGTTGGTGTATAGTTAATTTGTTAGTCACCACCGTGGTGATGGTAGGTGACCGCGGTTGGTATAATTAAGAGATTAATCAGAAGGTTAAAAATAAGAGCAAAGAAATAAAACGCGTGTTCAGTGTAGGAATCTCGAGGACTGACTGTTTTAATATTTTAAAAGGACTATACAAAAGGTCTTGTTTTATTTACGTTAACTGAGAAGTCTTGGCGCTATGCTTACATTAAGTGCCTACGCGCTACAACGTTATGACTGCTGAATCAATCATCATTAAATTTGCGTACATATAGTCTGGTGCCCACAAAAGGATATACGCTATCCCGAATAAAATGAATGGTTTCCGTGGGATAGCTATTTTTGTACGACGCACAGATGGCGGAGTGGTTTACCGGCCTCCCGCCCGAGTGTTGTGGGTTCGATTCACCACACATCACAACTCTTTGTGTGATCCATAAATGGTTATTCTGAATCTGAGTGTATCTATTTAACTTTATGTAAACAGAAAACAATTAAAATACATTTTCAATTTTACAATGGCGGACTTAATGCCTGAGGCATTCTCTACCAACCATGGGTGGTGCAGAGATAATAGGAGGTAGGTACATTTTCATAAGTAAAGTAGAGGCGAAAAATAATTTTGAAAAGAGTTAAATAATTATGCAACTATACGACATCGTATAAATACGATACATATACATAGAGATATACATAATAAAAAGTTACATATACATCGCATGTTTATGCGCTGACGAATGGGTAAGAATTAGAGGCGGGAATGATAAGCAGAGACATGGTCATAACTCATGTCACTATAGTCGAATAAAGGAAAGATCAAGGACTGCACAAGTAAAGTTTTGGTTTTAATAGGTAAAAAATTTTTTAGTCGATAAAGTGTTCGTAGCGTACCTGTAACTTTTTGACTTACACTTGCAACCTGAGTTCTCCAGCTTAGAGAGGAGTCAATATGTAGACCCAGATTTTTGACACAGGAACTTAGTGGTATCGTCACACCGTTAAGAATGATAGGTGAAAGACATTGTACATTGTTAACATACGCTGGCTACCTATAACAATTGCCTGACTCTTACTAGGGTATAATACTGATCCAAATCTGGCAGACCAATCAGAGATGTATTCCAGATCGGTATTTGGCCTGAGGACAGCTGAGGCATTGTCAATACTTGCCTGACAATACAATTGTAGGTCATCAGCATATAGATGACGCACACTGAAGATTTTCGGAAAGAGCATTTATAAACAGAGAAAATAGCTAAGGAGAAAGGATACCGCCTTGAGGTACGCCAGCATCGAGAACACGCTAACGAGACATGGTGTCATTGACGCGAACCGACTGCTGACACTCCTGTAGATATGAAGTGAACCAATCCAGAGCAATGCGTGAGATCTTTAAGTGGGAAAGGATAGAAAGCAGGGTATCGTGACTGGGTGTACCTTATGGTCAACGTCACTGAAAGATAAAAAAATGATCTAACAGAGTCAACCACAATTTCATCTAGAAATAAAATCAAGGGGGCGTGTAAATCGGCAAATGTCTTCAATAGAACTTGGGAGGTCCATCGATGTTAGAATGGGCATAACATTCAGATTTGCATATTCTAGGCCTTTCTTCTTCCATTTAGTATGTTTAAGAAGAAGTTCGTACTAAAATAAAAGTAACTTTAAGGAATTATTTTGTTTATTTTATAATTGTTTTTTAATTGTTTTGTTCAGCACACATGACTGCACTGCAATCTTCCGCCAGTAGTATAGTGAATATAGGAAACAGGAGAAATCTAATTAAGCCCTATATAATATTTATTTTCTTTGTCAGTAATGCCAAAATATAATTTCTGTTGCACCTCTAGACGGAAGGTCAAAATTTAAGGATATAAAAATAAGAACCTTATTAACATTATAAATGCGAAAGTGAGTTTCTTTGTTTGTTGTAGTGCGGAGCCCTCACCTATTACATAAACCCGCCGCGTGCCGTCTCTCCGCCTTTATTGGCGGGCCACCGGACTACATTATTTACCTTTCATCCTAGAACAATATTCAAGACAAATTGTCTATAGGATTGCATCACGCCTGTATTCCCCGAAGGGGTAGGCAGAGGTGTATTACACATCCACGATTCGCCAGTTATGTTTAAGTCCCACGTAATAGGGGGCGAGCCTATTGACGTCTACCGGGCACGTTTCCAAACTCCCGGCTGCTACTGTTTTTTTTTCTTTTTAGGCAAAAGCACAATAACATTGCTCGACCCGGGAATCGAACCCAAGACCTCATGATTAGCAGTCGCATACACTACCACTACACCACCGAGGCAGTTATATAGGATTTTAAAGTCGCTGTCAAATTAACATTAGGCTGTGGTAAACTTCATTAGCAACTTTTATGATTGAACTATGTAGTCAATGTAGTGATTAATGTAACGATAACTTATGACGAGTAGTTCGAATTAAGTTTCCACTTAATACATAAAATATGCAGTTGACGAATTGTTGCTCTGATGTGAGTATAAAAGCCACTTAGATAAAATGATTGAATTCGTAGTGCATTGTGTTTAAAAACATCCGTATTGATGCGCCATATTTTTTAACCTTCGAAAAGTTGATTTAAAATATATTTGCAGGATGTAACGAATTATACAATAAACTTAACGTTATAGATATTGTTAATGACTTAGATAAATATAGGTTCATTATCTATGGTTAAAGATGTCAAATTCCCATACATTTAAATAGTTTTCTATTAGCGTTAGCGATCATAGAATGCAACTTGGCTAGGCCCCCAGGACACGCAAAACTCTTACGATGGATTCAAATGAGCGCACCAATAACTTTTGAATTCTGCTAATATAATTATATTATTCCCAATTGTTGTAGGGCCGCATTGTAATTTAACCGGATGTGACATAATTTAATTATTCAGCGAAGCGACTGTCAGCTGACCTCGATTCATAGAAATAACAATACTACAGGTTATACCTACTAGGTCAGGAAATTTTAGGGTACTGTTTTTCCCCCACTAGTACACACCACCAGTGGCCCACCAACGCAGGCGGAGAGCGGGTTTCTTTAGTGGGTGAGGGCTCCACACTACCCTGTTTGTTGCCCCGAATGACAGGGTGTGCGGTTAGGTACATTTCTTCCCGCCTTAACAAAAAAAAAGGGTTACTGTCTTCCCACAAATATAAGTTGCGGCTTGCGGCTATAAGTTGCTATCTTGTTACCATGTAGTTTATGCAGTAAGAAAAGATTAATATTAATAATTATCTCCAGACGGTAACGTTCGGTTACGGCAGGCAGCGTCAATAGACACTAGCACCCAGGAGTATAGTGTACCTACCAGTGGGCGCGCCAACACAAGTGCACTATCTGTTCACTCACTCTCATAATCCGACGGGACGACACTACCGGAGTGAGGTCCGGTGCAGGTCCAGGCTTTACGTACCTACTTTATGAGACACAGGGGTAAAACACCGCCAAATTCCTAACTCGGGGCTGCTATTGAGAATTTCTTGATGGAAAAGCCCAAAAACGTTTTGTTGGCCCGAACCGATAATCGAACCAGAGGCCTGATGATCCGCAGTCGCATACACTACAACTACCGCTAGTGACCATTGAGGCAGTTAAGAATGTATTGCCTATAATATAAGAAAATACTATATTACTCGCAAAGCAATATTATGTAGTTAATGGTTAAAGCGTTGGAACATTCCCTAAAACATAAATAGATGTGTCTTCTATTAAACAGTAAAAAAAAATCTTTTAAAATAAAGCCTAAAAGAAAAATTATGTGTAGTTTTTTTTTATTGCATGTAGTGGCACACGGCCCATCTTATGGTAAATGGTAACCGTCGCTCTTGGACTCAACTATACCGAGAGTATTGTCAAGCCGCTTCTCACCACTTCATTTCACCGATATCAAATGGAAGTTAAACGGCTATCTCCTGTTACAGCCAAAACGCAACGATGTGCTTCATGGCCGGTCACACGGGAGATGGTGGTACCAACCCGCTCGGGCCCGATACAAAGTGAATACTCCCACTTGGTACCCAGACCCACCACCAGTCATGCAATGGATGATAATTGCTTACTTCCCTTAGTCGCCTCATAATACGACACTTGTGAGTAACAATGGGGTGATGACACTTGTATTCTTAGTCCGTCACCACACGGACAATAGTGACATAATAAAACTTTTTGTAAGTACAGAAAATCTATTATCAACGATTTTCTTCTTTAGTAATTGGGCCCGTGCGAAATAAGGGTAGCTAGTTCCTAAATCATTAAGGAAAGAGTAATTTATTTTAACATGTATCTAATAAAATTATCGTTAATAGATAAATCGATAGAAGTATATGGTGTAATAAATTGAATAAAGTACACACGAAGATAAATTGACAAACATATTCAAAACTGACGGAGTCTGATTGAGTTTTTGTAAAAAAACAATGCGAGCCATGGAAAAGTCATTTCAAAATGTCTTTTGGCGTTTTAATTCGATCGTATAAAGCAAAGCGTCTATAAAAATAAAGTTTTAGTATTGTCTTTATAAATATGTGTAATTTGAAACAATATAAGCTTCTTTTTTTTTTCTTCTTAAGAATAGAAGGAATCTTTGGGAGCCTCTTATGCTAGTCGCTTTATTTGGCGTCCTTATTTCGCCAGTCAAATCAATAAATACAGAGCTGAGAGACGTATGGGAACCGTTTTGATTTGATTATAAACATAAACATTATCAGTATATATAAGTAGCGTATCTCAGTAAGTATTAATGTATTCACATAACAATGAATTGAAGCCAATGAATGATTCACTGCGACGATAAAGTCATTGGCATCATCATCATTTAGTTCCTATATATGAGTGTGTCATTAAATTACGTTACTCTCAATATTATTATTACTTTCGTCCCAGTGTCGCTTACCAGCTTACCGTAGACGAGCCTCGTAATATTTAATGACGGGTCATTGGTTGTTGAAGGTTATCTAATGAGGTTCACGTTATGCTCCCGTAACCTAACGACCCTTTATGATATACCCGATATGGCTGATACGATAGCTTCGCGTTTGTTTTGACCTAATAATCCTTACTAATATTATAAATACTAATACGTATTATATTTTTTTATAATGCAATGCTAATTATAGTATGATATTATAATAGTTGGTAAGTAAAAAAACTATATGTCGGTTCAATACGCAGAATACATTTTGGACTATTTACTTAGTAATAAACTGCGTTTCCTAGTAAATGGAATTTTAAATGTACCTGGGTATCGTAAGCTGTACGAACCAACCACGCATAATCTGGTTGTTATGTTTACGTCAATCTACCTTATAGAATGTAGGTATCATAGAGTAAGTATAAGAATAGGTAGGTATAATGCGAAATGAGTTTGTTTATTTATCATTCACTCACACAGAAGTCTTAGAAGTCACCAATCATCATGAAATTTTGCATATTATACATATAGTCTAGAACCTAGAAAAAGATTTTTATACTTTTTGTTTTAAAGTGAAAGATTCCCATGAGATTCTTATTTTTATCAAGAGATTAACTACCGGAGAGCGACTTATTTATATCTTGAAATCTAAGCGGTTGAAGTCGTGGGCCGTATTCAATAGTGAATAAAACACTGAATTATCTGTGTAGGACTGTAGATAGAAAAAGCTCTAGTGTACTTACTTTCCGGCGTAACATCCATAAGTACAACTTTAACTTGTTCAGCCGGCATTGTAGCGTGTGTGAGCTTATCGGCGAACTTGTGATATCCTGATACGAAAACTGTAGATTTAAACACGTTTGGATTATAGACAATGTATTGCGATACTAAGTTTGATTTAGAGTGGCTTTTATGTCATGTTTTGTTATAGCTCTAAGAGACAGAAAGTCAACGCGTGCGTGACGGCGTAAACTTCGGCGGTGACTGATTGCAAACAGCTGCGCGCGCCTAACTTAGTAACTTACTATCTTCAGTTCAGTGTGTCCATTATCATCAAGTGGAAGTAACAGCTGAGTTGTTGTAATGTTAAGTTTAACTTGACTCGCTTGTTATAGTTTGCATCATACAAGAAAGTATTCGCATGTAAAGACAAGCAATCTACTATCCTCTGTTTTAAGAACCAGTATTAGCATGGTGGCCTTGTATATTATTCTTGTCTGTTTCGCTATTATATTGATTGAAAATAAAAACATATCTGGTTTTGAGTACCTAATGATTTGTGGTTTTTGCAATACAATTAATCCTTGCTATTGTGTTTTATATGGTAAGTGAGAGTGCCGGGGGCCTCATCCCATGTTATCTCCTTATCATCCTTCCTCTCCACCTCCTACCCCTTTCCTTGGAGTTGGGGACTAAAATATTATGATATGATACATTAAAGTAATTAATAGTAAAACTTCAGTAAAATGAAATTGAATTGTTATTGTTTATTATATAGGTACTAGATTCTGCCCATGACTCCGTCTGCGTGGACTTTAGAATATAAATACATCACTCTAAGTTACATTAATTATCACTATACATATAAAATAAATAGCTGTCCCCGGGAACCATGGACTTAATTATACGTCCATGCCGGGAACCATTTATTTTTCCGGAAATAAAAGTAGCCTATAACTTTTCTGGGCTCCAGACTATATCTATGCAAAATTTCATGATGATTGATTTAGTATTTACGGCGTGAAAGCGTAACAAAAAAGTAAACAAACTCTCTTTCGCATTTATAATATTAGTAAGGATACAGATTATTAAGGATATTCACAATTCATGCTTTGTACAGTGTACCTAATATTGGGGTATATATATATATAGGTATATATCATCATATGGAAATTAGGTATATCTGCAAGTAGGTACCTGCTTTATAATATATATTTTTAAAATTTTTCTTTAATCAGATATGTGCGCGAATACATAAATGCACGACAGAGTTAGACTTTAATTTGAAACTGTGCTTTTGTGATACACACATTTCAAAAGCATAAAATATCTTGATATAAACCTGTTTTATTGAATATAAATATATTTAAAACTTCTGGTATATAATCGTCGATATTAAGACTCGTGTGCAATAAAAGTTGAGTCGCTCTAATAGAGAGAGTAGAGTCTAAGGCCAGCCATAGACGGACCGCATGTTGCAGTCGAGACCGACTGCTCTAGAGCGGTCGCGTTGAAGTCGTACACGACTGCAACACGTCCGCCTAATACAGTCGACTACGACTGCTTGCAGCAGTTGTGTTCGACCGCAAAATAATACTGATTCGAGTTAATTTATAAGATGGATTTCGATGAAGAAACACTGCTTCTTATACTACTATTACGCAAGTGTAGGCGTAGAAGACACAGTAGTATGTGGGTGCGTGAAAAAAAAAACAACCAAGACAAACAAACAAATGAACAAACAAACAAACGAACAACCAACCAACATAAACAAAGGAAGCGAGTCGAGTGAGTGAGGTTTGTGTGTGAGGCGGGAGCGGACTGAACCGGTTGCCTGCCGAGAGGAAGGGATTGGTACACAGCGGGGAGCGGGGAGTGTCGCGCGGTCGGCAGCAACCGCTTGTAGCGGTCCGAGTATGGTGGGTCCGGCAGCTCTAAGCAGTCGACCGCACGGCGACACTCGACCGCAGAGCGGCTGCTCCGACCGCTTAGGAACTGTTCGAGCGGTCCGTGTATTGCGGATATGAATTTGGTATGGAAACTGCCGATCGCCGTGCGGCGACCGCATCTTGCAGTCGGTCTCGACTGCAAGATGCAGTCCGTCTATGGCCAGCCTAAAGAGTCTCTTAATTCCTTTAGTTAATTATTAAGACTGATGGAGTTTAATCGCAACGTTACGGAGTCTAATGTAAAGGTGTGTCCTATTATGTATTCTGGTTTTTATGCGCACACACTTTTTCTTACTGCATTTCTTTGATTATATCTATTCTTCATAAGTCTTTCGACTTACTGCTAATATTGTAAATGTGAAAGTTTATTATTTATGTATATTAGTCCGTCAATAACGCCTAAACTATTTAGTGGATTTGGATGAAATTTTAGCAACAACAACAAAAAAAAAACGCAGACTAAGGGATTACCGGGGGACCGGGCAGCAGCGTTCCCCTGTGTACTAAAAACATCCTCTGCGATCGCCAACCCGCCTGCCAAGCGTGGCGTTCATGGTAAAACCTCATTTTGGGGAGGCCTATGTCCAGCAGTGGACGATGTAAGGCTGATGGATGTATGGATGGATGAAATTTTGTAGATTGATGATGATGACACTTGATTAAAATTATTACTCTTTATCCCAAATAAATAGTTCCTCTAGCTAGCCCTACGAGAAACCTACGATAGCTATTTTTGCAAATAGCAACTATACAGTTGCTAGGTCATTTGCCAAATCCGTATTGATTTATACGCAATTTGGTAAACAGATAATTTTTTTTATTGCATGTAGTGGCAGTCGATCCGCGGCCCATCTGATGATAAATGGTAACCGTTGATTAGGGACTCAAAAATACCGAGAGTATTGTCAAGCCGCTGCTCACCATTTCATTTCACCGATGTGAAATGAAAGAATAAACGGCTCCTGCTACAGCCAAAACGCAACGATGTGCTTCAAGGCCGATCACACGGGAGATGGTGGTACCAACCTACAAACCCGCTCAGGCCCGATACCAAGTGAGTGCTCTCACTCGGTACCCAGCCCTACCACCAGTCATGCAATGGATGATAATTGCTTACTTAACTTAGTCGCCTCATATGACACCCGTGGGAAGGAATGGGCTAGTTACCCTTGTATTCTTAAGCCCTCACCACACGGACAGAAAAATTATACTAAGTGTGAAAATGTGAAAGAGAAAATAACAGTCACGAGCAGGATTTGAACCTGCATCTCCTGGGATACCATCTCAAATGATTTACCAATTCAGCCATCGTGACAATTGCTCGGGACTATGAGTTTTGATAACACATTCATACTTCTAAACGTTTTTACGGGATTTATACCATGTAAATTTTTACTTACGAGTTTCCGATATTTCGTCATCCATTTCAGTTGCTCCGTGATCATGGCGCTTGCAACAGTGCCGAAATATCGGAAACTCGTAAGTAAAAATTTACATGGTATAAATCCCGTAAAAACGTTTAGAATTATAAGTGACCATGAAAGTTTGAAATCCTATACATTCATACTTAATGTCTTGGGTGGCGCGTGAGATAATTAATACGGCTAAATATGGTAATCCATCATCCATCCATCAGCCTTTTAACGTCCACTGCTGGACATTGGCCTCCCCAAGAATGGGGGATAGTGCCGTAATCGCCACGCTTGGCAGGCGGATTGGCGATCGCAGTGGATGTTGTTAATACTCGAAGGAGTGCTGCTGTCCACTTCCACAGTAATCCCTCAGTCGGCTCTTACGACTCCCATGGGTGGAGAGGGGTGGGACAATTCTAAAGCCCCCCCACGGCTCTAAAACATGGTAAATGCTTAAAAATGTATAATAACATCAAAAATAGATAAATTATAGCTTAAATAAGCACATAGAACATTGTTTACCCCTATAAAGAGCTCCTGTGGTGCCTAAGCGACTATATGGACCACATTTTGAAGTCTGCATAAAACAAAGTTGAAGCTAGTACATAGTACTAAGAAACAATCCTTGTATCGCGGGGGACTTTACGTACATACAATGGCAAGAGCATAAAGTGCATCCAGAGATCCATTTGTGCATCACACAAAGAGTTGTTCTTTGAGGGAATTGAACCCACACCACTCGAGCGGGAGCTTGGTATCTATGCCACTCCACCATCTTTGTAGTCAAATACCTATAAGTATTATAATATTTTTTTTTTATTTCTGTCGTTAGTTATATAGCCTTACTAGCTGACCCGGCAAACGTTGTTTTGCCATACAAATTTTTCCTAGAGAATTTTTAGGAAATTTCTAGAGTAGAAAAAAATAACTACCTTATTGTAAGTGTGTGAGGATGTGGTATATAAGTGAAAGAGCCATGGAGCGCTGTGAAAGATGACGGATTATAAAAATAACAATACTAATATCGGTATTAAAAAATAGGGATTGGCCATTCCAGGTCGGTATGATTGAAGGGTGAAATTTAGAGTTCTATGCATTTTTAGTGCCGAATCATAAAAACAAATGAATAAAAAAATTTAATTAAAAAAAAAATGTCCAAAAATTAAAAAAAATATTTTGAGATGGACCATTCTTGTCACTTAGGGGTATGAAAAATAGTTTAAATCCTACTCTCAAATCTACTAATTAATCTACTTATTAAATTTTTAATATATATACGCACAAAATTTCATAAGAATCAGTCAAGCCATTTCGGAGGGGAATGGCGGCAAACACTGTGACACGAGAATTTTATATATTAGATATGGCGTCAAACTATGGTTCAATTAGAGAATATCCTGGTTTTAATTAGGTAGAATAATAAATGTATAACAACGATTGATGTATAAAAAAGAGAAGATAGACAATTAGGCACTAAAAGTGCCCACTATAAATGAGTGCAGATTATGCTTTCCTGCACTCATTTCGTTTAGTGTTGTTTCGACGCGCGACCATCCGACACGCCCGCACGTATCAACATGCCTAATAAATAATACTAAAATCTCTTTTGAAAAACTCATTGACTGTCTCTTTAACTCTCGTTCTTTCTGAATAGTGTCAATACACTAACGCAGTTAAAAGTTACTATTTTATGAAATTATTGCGAAGTGAATAGATTATATACCTACACAACTTTTGCCACGATTTCTAAACACAATTGTGTATCCTTAATTTATAGATCAATGATAACAACCCACAAAATGGAAATCTTAAGTACATTCGCGAAGAATCAAATTAATTTCTAGAAGAAGCCGCCGTCATGTTCAAAGTGGTATGTCTTATTGTAGCTGAGAATTAATAAGTAGGTTAAGATCAAGGTGGCGAGGGTAATAATTAATCTTCTAGTTGTACATAATTTGATTACCTACTTACTTAAGGATCATCTTGCAATTAGATTGTTTTTCCTCATTTTTTCTTAAAGCGGGAAGCTATGTACTTAGGCGCACACTTTGTCGTTCGGGGCAACTAATAGGGTACCTGTGGGATGAGGCCCTCACCCACTAAATAAACCTGCCGTGTGCCGTCTCTCAATCCGTACTGGCGGACCACTGGAAATGGTAGACATTACTTCATTGGTTATATTATTTTTCTTAAACAATAAAAATACGTTGGATTTTTTATAATTTGGAATATATCAAAAGTATACGTACCTAAATAAATAAGTATGGAAAATTAAATTTTATTTTACTATAATCTCAATAAGCAATGTCTTTAAAAATGATTACGTATTTTAGAAAACCTAACGTTGTTGTGACCATGACAAAATGTAAGTCGTTCTTGGTTATTTGGAGTATATCTCATATATGCGAAAATTGAATTTATGGTCCCGTTAATAAAGAATAGTAGAAAGAGTGGGGAAGTAGGCTATCTCCGGCCCAATCCGCAAGATAATTACCTACCATACTTGCCTGTCTCAGAGTTGTCACTTTTAGCTAAATTTTAATTCAGTGCCTAGAAATTGGCAAGGGCCGGGAAGTTATATTTTTAAAATCTTCTGATCTGATGTACAAATAAATAAAATAAATTGCTTTATTTGAATAGTGTTATGTACATACCAAAAATTACTTTATTTGATAAATTACCTACTTATCTGAACAATGACAATTATTTAGTGTAGGTTATCAAGAATAATTTATCGATAGTTTATCCTAAGAGAATCTATAAAAAACTAGTATCCTTGTTAAGCTACTGGCGGGAGTGGAGAGACTTTAGTGTCTATTCTGTATGTAGTACTATTATATGTTCTGTGCTGCAGCTGCAGGTTGAATGTAGTTTTTGTACCGCTGCCTAATGCCTAAATGCTTACTAATATTATAACTGTGAACGTGTACGCTATCACGTTTTCCTGTTTATATCAGCTTTGGTGTTGGTGTATAGTTAATTTGTTAGTCACCACCGTGGTGATGGTAGGTGACCGCGGTTGGTATAATTAAGAGATTTATCAGAAGGTTAAAAATAAGAGCAAAGAAATAAAACGCGTGTTCAGTGTAGGAATCTCGAGGACTGACTGTTTTAATATTTTAAAAGGACTATACAAAAGGTCTTGTTTTATTTACGTTAACTGAGAAGTCTTGGCGCTATGCTTACATTAAGTGCCTACGCGCTACAACGTTATGACTGCTGAATCAATCATCATTAAATTTGCGTACATATAGTCTGGTGCCCACAAAAGGATATACGCTATCCCGAATAAAATGAATGGTTTCCGTGGGATAGCTATTTTTGTACGACGCACAGATGGCGGAGTGGTTTACCGGCCTCCCGCCCGAGTGTTGTGGGTTCGATTCACCACACATCACAACTCTTTGTGTGATCCATAAATGGTTATTCTGAATCTGAGTGTATCTATTTAACTTTATGTAAACAGAAAACAATTAAAATACATTTTCAATTTTACAATGGCGGACTTAATGCCTGAGGCATTCTCTACCAACCATGGGTGGTGCAGAGATAATAGGAGGTAGGTACATTTTCATAAGTAAAGTAGAGGCGAAAAATAATTTTGAAAAGAGTTAAATAATTATGCAACTATACGACATCGTATAAATACGATACATATACATAGAGATATACATAATAAAAAGTTACATTTACATCGCATGTTTATGCGCTGACGAATGGGTAAGAATTAGAGGCGGGAATGATAAGCAGAGACATGGTCATAACTCATGTCGCCATAGTCGAATAAAGGAAAGATCAAGGACTGCACAAGTAAAGTTTTGGTTTTAAAAGGTAAAAAATTTTTCAGTCGATAAAGTGTTCGTAGCGTACCTGTAACTTTTTGACTTACACTTGCAACCTGAGTTCTCCAGCTTAGAGAGGAGTCAATATGTAGACCCAGATTTTTGACACAGGAACTTAGTGGTATCGTCACACCGTTAAGAATGATAGGTGAAAGACATTGTACATTGTTAACATACGCTGGCTACCTATAACAATTGCCTGACTCTTACTGGGGTATAATACTAATCCAAATCTGGCAGACCAATCAGAGATGTATTCCAGGTCGGTATTTGGCCTAAGGACAGCTAAGGCATTGTCAATACTTGCCTGACAATACAATTGTAGGTCATCAGCATATAGATGACGCACACTGAAGATTTTCGGAGAGAGCATTTATAAACAGAGAAAATAGCTAAGGAGAAAGGATACCGCCTTGAGGTACGCCAGCATCGAGAACACGCTAACGAGACATGGTGTCATTGAGGCGAACCGACTGCTGACGCTCCTGTAGATATGAAGTGAACCAATCCAGAGCAATGCGTGAGATCTTTAAGTGGGAAAGGATAGAAAGCAGGGTATCGTGACTGGGTGTACCTTATGGTCAACGTCACTGAAAGATAAAAAAATGATCTAACAGAGTCAACCACAATTTCATCTAGAAATAAAATCAAGGGGGCGTGTAAATCGGCAAATGTCTTCAATAGACCTTGGGAGGTCCATCGATGTTAGAATGGGCATAACATTCAGATTTGCATATTCTAGGCCTTTCTTCTTCCATTTAGTATGTTTAAGAAGAAGTTCGTACTAAAATAAAAGTAACTTTAAGGAATTATTTTGTTTATTTTATAATTGTTTTTTAATTGTTTTGTTCAGTACACATGACTGCACTGCAATCTTCCGCCAGTAGTATAGTGAATATAGGAAATAGGAGAAATCTAATTAAGCCCTATATAATATTTATTTTCTTTGTCAGTAATGCCAAAATATAATTTCTGTTGCACCTCTAGACGGAAGGTCAAAATTTAAGGATATAAAAATAAGAACCTTATTAACATTATAAATGCGAAAGTGAGTTCCTTTGTTTGTTGTAGTGTGGAGCCCTCACCTATTACATAAACCCGCCGCGTGCCGTCTCTCCGCCTTTATTGGCGGGCCACCGGACTACATTATTTACCTTTCATCCTAGAACAATATTCAAGACAAATTGTCTATAGGATTGCATCACGCCTGTATTCCCCGAAGGGGTAGGCAGAGGTGTATTACACATCCACGATTCGCCAGTTATGTTTAAGTCCCACGTAATAGGGGGCGAGCCTATTGACGTCTACCGGGCACGTTTCCAAACTCCCGGCTGCTACTGTTTTTTTTTCTTTTTAGGCAAAAGCACAATAATATTGCTCGACCCGGGAATCGAACCCAAGACCTCATGATTAGCAGTCGCATACACTACCACTACACCACCGAGGCAGTTATATAGGATTTTAAAGTCGCTGTCAAATTAACATTAGGCTGTGGTAAACTTCATTAGCAACTTTTATGATTGAACTATGTAGTCAATGTAGTGATTAATGTAACGATAACTTATGACGAGTAGTTCGAATTAGGTTTCCACTTAATACATAAAATATGCAGTTGACGAATTGTTGCTCTGATGTGAGTATAAAAGCCACTTAGATAAAATGATTGAATTCGTAGTGCATTGTGTTTAAAAACATCCGTATTGATGCGCCATATTTTTTAACCTTCGAAAAGTTGATTTAAAATATATTTGCAGGATGTAACGAATTATACAATAAACGTAATGCTATTTGTATATTAAATATTCATTTTCAATGTCAATGATTGCAGTCTCGAGTTCCGAGTTTCGTTTTTCGATAATTTCGCTCAAAATATTTACCGGGTTTTACATTTAAAGGATTTTTACCAGAGTTTATTTAATTTGCCCGTATAAGTATACAGGCGCATGAAATACAAAAAGACATTAATGTTTGTAAAAAAATAACTTACGCATTGGTCTACGCGTTTTTCAGTCTAAAATCCTACCAACTTAGAGTATAAATAAACTATGTATCTAAGCCTACCACCAATTTTTGATTGTTAAAGCAAGTTTTGAGTTGATTGAAGTAGGCCCTTAAATCAGAGCATTGATAGAGGTTTTCTTTGTTGTTTTCAACCCATTTTCTGGACCTCGACGTCGGCCACATGCTGGCGCCTCTATCACAGTGGACGGGGTCCAGATTGGGCTGCAGGCCCAGATTAAGTATCTTTTTTAAGTTATCTTTCCCGCCTAAACAAAAAAAAGGCTTCCCCACGATGCTTTCCCTCTACGAGCAATGTTAAATTGTAAACTAATTGTAATTGTTAGAGGTTGCTACTACCTATAGATATATTCTGCCAGGAAAGTGTTAGTAGGTAAATAAATAGTGCTATTAGTAGCTTTCCTTGTTTTAACAAAGAATTTTTATTAATATCAAGGATAATTTTGCAAAGAACACTATCTTCATTATTGTTACTATTAAATGTACTGTTTTGTTCTTAAATATGTTCGAAATTCTTAATAAATCCTAAAGTATAGTAGTCACTAATAACTAATTGACTATAATTATTGGTAGAATATTGCTAGCCATTTGGGATGCTATTATCAGATGACAATCGCCCTGTGAAATTATATATATTCTGACGAATTCTGCATAGACAACTGACTCTTAAAATAAGGAGAATTATAAATCTAGACTAGACGGCAGATTAAATGAATAAAACACTGTTTAAAAACAACAGTTATATGTAGTATATATATATATATATATATATATATATATATATATATATCTACTTATATAGCATAGTCTTAAGACTAAGACAGGAATATCGAGTTCGAATGATCGAAACGATCGTTTCCTGGTCCGAGGTCGAGCCTAGGCAAGGCACATACCTCTTTCTTTTCGAAATTATTTGTGTATTTGTTCGCAAGTTAAATGCCCGTTGAAGAAAAACATTAGTGAGGAAATTTTTTTTTGCAGGTAAAAATGTACCTGATCGCACACCCCGTCGTTCGAGTCAACGAACAGGCTAGTGTGGGCCTTACCCACTAAATAAGCCTGACGTGTGCCGTCTCTCCGCCTGTATTGGTAGGCCACTGGAACTGTGTTACATTACTTTAGTGATCTGCCGGCGGCAAACCCTTTCGGGTAGGTACCCTCAACTGAGCGACGCATCCGCACACGGAGTGTCGCACCTTTGCGTGACAAATTGTGAAAAATAAAATTATATATAAACACATAGGCGTAGGACTTTTTCGCTGTGTATAAACCTGACCTAAACTTAAGTCTAACATAAATTAAAACCTCCCTTATGTACTCTACATTTCTTTTATACTTATTAGTAGTGCCTCATTGATACCCGTATATTGGCCTCCCTCACCCGCAATGGAACAAATAATTTGTAGATAATAGTAGAATTTAATCGGTGCGTTGAGATAAAAAGGGGATGGCTCATGGGTGTTTATGCTATTAATAACAGCACGCAATTTTGGAAAATCGACTATGTGCGTGTATGTATGTAGATATCACTATATTAGAACATGAAAAGCTGTCGTTTTTTCTCTGGACCTTATTTCGTGCGTCCGTTAGATTATGAAAATGAGGGAATCGAATGCAACACAGAACTAACGTGTGTACCCCCTTATGCACACATTATCTGTAGACAGTGGCGACACTTCACTACTATGACGCGACACAAAAATGTTTGAAAACTGATGCAATTCGAATCTTTTTCTCGCGGTGCCGTCTCCTACTTTGGCAATCATCATCGCTATCTTGATCCTAGAGACAGCCGCACGGACCAGAGATTTTGTGCTTTTTGATGTGAAACATCTAATGCGGAGGGAGGGCAAAATCGGCTGTTAGCGTGGCGACGCTTTTATTTTACTTGTCCCGTTCAAATCTTGCAAGTTAAATTTGACACACTTCCCGGTTTCCTATTGAGCTGAATTTTTACAAACATGTGTCTATCACGTGAAAATGCAATATTATGATGACATGGAGCTGATCTGATGATGGAGCTGGAAGGTGGACATAGGAAGTCTATAATGAAACGGCGCCACCCCATCGAGTTTGGGCTCGTATGATTCGTCTTGCCAAGTACTTTGTGTCTAGATGGTATCCAGGGGCTGATGATGGAGCTGAAAGCTGGCCATGCGAAACTCCGTAATTAAATGGCGCAACTCCATCGTGTTAGGGCTCATTTGAGATGTCTTGACTAGTACTCCAGTCCTAGATGATATCCAGGGTCAGATGATGGAGCTGGAAGGTGGCCACAGTAACTCTGTAATGAAACGACGCAACCCCATTGAGTTTGGAATCGTTTGATTCGTCTTGACAAGTACTTTGTCTTTAGATGGTATCCAGGGTCTGATGATGGAGATAGAAGGTGGCCATAGGAACTCCGTTAAAAAACGACATAACTCCATCGAGTTTGGGCTCGTATGATTCGTCTTGACGAGTACTTTGTCTCTAAATGGTATCCAAGGTCTGATGATAGAGCTGGAAGGTGGTCACAGTAACTCTGTAATGTAACGAAGCAACCCCATTGAGTTTATATTCATTTGATTCGTCTTGAGGACTTTACTTTGTCAAGTTATAAAAACTTTATTTCTACAAAATAATTTCGATGTTTTCACATCTGGTAGACGAGAGATAGTGGAGAGTTTTTTTTAAACCACGCCTTTAGTTTTTTAAACCTTTTGATTGGAGCGGCCAACGCACAGAACAATATTACTCAAGAGGGCCAACGTCCGTTATAAAAGTATCTACCGTTTTTCCACGCTGATCTGAGATTGTTATAGGTAATACCTACTTGCCCCGTCCAGTCGGGCCATTCATGTTTGAAGAAGCTAGGCTCTACTACAAGTTCAAACATATCATCATTTCTTTTTTCATAAATATAATACACGATAATACCTGTGTGTCACGCAGCAATCGCACTGCGTTGTGAATAACTTTTTCTCTTTCTGGGCTTGCATTATCTACGGTTCCAGCGCGATCATGCGACAATTTGAATGAAACCTTTTTAGAGATCTAAGGCTACTTTTCTAAAGTTTACTTCAAATCAATCGTTTTATAGGCATGAAATTGAATATTTCTAATATGAATATTGAATAATTTAATAACGACACGCAATGGGGATGTTTACTGAAAAGAATTCTCAGACAAACAAAGCAACTACAATTTGACAGTCGCCGATAGCGCCATCTGTGCTTTGCGCGATCATTCCCCTTGGGTACGTGTACGTGGTTATATGACTGCTGACAAAGCGACATCTACCTTCAAGTAGGGAAACTATAATGCAAACAAGTTGATTTAAATATACGTATAACAACCAAATCACGTAGTTAAACGTGCAATTAGTTCCAAATTCAGCCGCCAAGAGCGCTGATGATAATTGAAGCTCTTACGATATCTAAAATTCTAAATACATCTACTTATCTATTACACAACAAAGTATTTCAGGTCAATGTTCGTCATATTACTTTACTTTGGGATGCTCGTCCAAGTGGGCAAAATATTATGAACGTACAATGTCAGAACGCAATGTGTAATAATGTACTTTTTTTTTTAAGAAGGTTGATTTCTATGATCCGTGAGTGCCATAGACCTTGACGGGTACCAGATATTAAAATGTTCTTAAAATCATTCAAATATTTCTAGACGATACTGTGCTATTATGAAATTAGTTTTTATACACATATTTTTATTAGGATATTGTTAAAATTGGTGTAAGTATAACAAAAACATTTGTCATTATTTTTTTGCATCACAATTGTGATATTTTGTTAAGTATGTATTTAGTGTCAAAATTACTCAAACGTACTCTCCACGTGGCCCCGCACTCACCTGAACCCGTGTTGATGTCAAGGGCATGCGTATATGGACCGGATGTTATTAACCGCCAGCCTTAGTAGAGCCTGCTGCGTAGATCCCAAATGTACAGCGATTTCGAAAGGGAGAGCCGGTAATTTAATTTATAACTAAGTGAATTACAAAGCGGTATAGGTGATCTGGCTTAAGAGCGGCGATGCGACGTATACTACGGTCTCTACGCAATTTGTATATTCGGACATGGGAGAGTGAAGTTAACAATCACCTAAAAAGGGTACAATACCTTGAGCAGACATTACTAACATAAATTCTCTTTTCTTTATACTGTGTAAATATTTTTTTAATTATTTACCTGAATGTATGAATGAATAACCGTTGTTTAGTATTTTTTTATTATGCAGAAGTTCAATAGTCTCGTTTAATCGTTATAGGTACGTAATTGTACTTAAAGGTTAAATATTGCAAATTACAAGGGTTATAAACCACATTAACCTCGACCGATACTTAAGAGTTACTTTGATTAGTACTAATAATACAACCTTTTATTTCATTTGCTTATTTAATTATTTTTGTGTAGGTACCTACTAAACCTTGCATGTACTTTGTAAGCCAGATGTTTTATATATGTTAACTTTTTTTGCTTCAATAAAGAACTTTACCTCTGGATATTCGTCGCTAAATATTTATGTGCTTAGGTGCCAGTAGATCCACATCACAAACTAATACAGAATATCTAATAGCTAGGTATGTAGAACCAGGTGGAGAGTGCCGTCTCACCATGGCAGGTTTCTTTAGTGGGTGAGGGCTCCACACTACCAGGGTAGTGTTCGTTGCCCTGAACGACGGGGTGTGCAATTAGGCACATTTTTTCCCGCCTTAATAAAAACAAGGTACGTAGAACCACAGTATATTACTCTGTGGTAGAACTAATTTAAAATAATATGTTTAAGTTAACTATTAATTTTGTGTTACTTCATTTGTGTGGGCAGCACTTAACAATATTAATCGTGTGATTGATTTTGCGCTAACGGCTACAGATTTTTTTAAATATCTCTTGTAATTCTTTAGATATTACCCTGGCTCAAAAACGAAACTCAACAACGGATAACCATAACAACATGGCATACATTATTTGTGTTTATAACTTGCACACAATTTGGAAAAAAGAAATTTAATATTAATTGTATCACAATAATATTATACCACGTACTAGAAACCACGCCTCAGTTCGCACGGATACAATTGACCAATGAAAATACCCGTACCTATCTTTAGAATTTTCAAATAACTATCTTTTACAATATTTTAATCAGGGTGTGCAAGTTAATTTAATTACAAATAAAAAAAGTAATTAGGATCTTTTATAAATACTTCCTCGGAAAATTATCTAAACGACAGTAAAATCCGTCGAATGGTTTAGATGAATAATGCGGAAAACAGACAGACACGATTTACGACTTTATACTATGTTCATCTAACTAAGAAGTTTGAAGTAAAAGGATACGGGGCGGTCGTAAATAGTGAATTTATTGGTATAGTGATCTCTGGCCTCTGGGCGCAGTTCTCATCGCGGCACTACTCTGCGCGCGCGTCATTTTTGTTAATTGGATACTTTAATGGGTGAGATATGTCTTTGAAATGGTTTTTATATAATGATTTAAGAAATATACTATATAGTTCTATTCTGGGAAGTGTTCCTCTGTGTTGTGATTCTAAATATAGCTTTCATCATGATTATTAGTTTTAGTAGTATTTATTGGGCAAGTTACAACAAAGCTTGTTGATAAACATACGTTTTTAATTAATAGGTGCACATGTTTTACAATAAATATGTTAAAGTAGACAATATTTTATTTGTTGTGGTAAACGTTTTTAAAGTTATATTTTCTCTATTCATTTCTTTAATAACAATTTTTAGAATAAAATCGAGTTACAATAATATTTTGGCGGAAACTAATTTAAAAAATTAATGAATCCCAATTATAATATTATAATTAGGATTACAACATGTAACTAGTTAATGAATACCTAATATTATAATAATAAAAAATATTTGTGATTTTTTATAACACGCGTTATTATACTTATGATTTAAAACTGGTAAGTATTTTAAAAATTCACAAATATTTTGGCTAATTTTATGTGAAGTTAGCGAACCCCAAGGGGATTTATTCAAGTAAAAATATCATCTGTGTAGAGCGAGATTTGCATGTTATATTTAAAATGCTTTTAGTTTTTTCATTTCGGCTTTTAAAGGTTTTAAGTTTGGTAATGTTGTTATCCGTTATTGTTTTTATTATTTTTTGTTTCCGACTTATAACCAAGTTATATTAAGATCAACTTGAAGTCAATTATTCAAAGTTAATTATACTTAAATACGTAATATACAAGTTGCGATATAAAATGTGTGCAATACATAATTTGATTGTCCGCGCCTTGATTTGATAACGAGAGCTGACAGACTTTTATATTTTATTATATTTTAAATATGTTTTAATTTAACTATAAATATTTAGATATTTTTACATATATTTTTACCATTTGACATGCGTAGCACTATACATTAAATACAAAGTGAAAAATGTAAAATCGAAAATAACAGTCACTAGCAGGATTTGAACCTGCATCTCCTGGATACCGTCCAGATGCTTTGCCAATTCAGCCATCGTGACAATTGCTCCTGACTGCTAATTTCGATAACACATTCATACTTAACGTCTTTGGGTGACGCCTGCGCCATCTGTCGAAAGAATTTTCATGCATTATCTCATATGCATTTATCTATAAATCCAGCCATGCATTGTATCTAATCATTTGTTACAATGTTAAGTTGATATTATTGATAAATAATGCGTCAAGGTTCCCTCCTTACAACTACTGTATAATTGTTTGTGTACATATTACCTACGTGGGACTGAATTATAGGCCTTGAATTCTTCAAAGTTACACAGCGATAATTTAGAGCCTCTTTCATTTACAATTTGTAGAAGAAACTATTAAATCTTATAACTACACTCTGTCCGTGACTTTATCTGCGAGGACCTCCGAACTGGGTCTGAAAACCTGGCTTTTAGGTTCTATCTCAGATTCCAGATACGGTGACGGCTACTAGCTGTATAAAACGTTACTATAGTACTATACCAGTTGTTAAGCCTAATTAAGAGCTATCAAATGAAAATTTTCCTCAAAATCCGCTTAGTCGTTTTTGCGTGATGTGTGAAAAAACCAACAAAGCGTTAAAAATAAAAAAAAATATTGTGTTCAGAGACGCTTAAAAAACCTAATATGGAGATGGAACCATTTATATTTCAGAGATGAAGAGTAGCCTATAACTTCCTTTTCTGGGCTCCAGAATACTTATATGTGTGCAACATTGCATGATAATTGATTCAGTAGTTAAGGCGTGAAAGCGTAACAAGTAAATACACAAATAAACAAACAAACAAACCCCCTTTCACTTTTATATTATTAAGTAAGGATATTAGTAAGGATTGCCGTATGGGGCCGGCTTTAGAATTATCCCACCCATTGGAGTCGTAAGAGCCGACTGAGGAAATACCGAGGGAGTGGGCAGCAGCATTCCTTCGAGTATTAACAATATCCACTGCGATCGCCAACCCGCCTGCCAAGCGTGGCGATTACGGCACTATCCCCCATTCTTGGGGAGGCCTATGTCCAGCAGTGGACTTTAAAAGGTTGATGGATGGATGGATTGGTAAGGATAAAAATGTACAGACAGCTCTGTTACAGCTTTGTAATAGTATAGACTCGTAAGTTCCATTAATAGAGGTTTCTATGAAATAAATAAATAAATATTCACGGACATTTTTCCCAGACCGTCCTCTGGTCCCAAACTAAGCTTAACGAGTGTGCCAGATTACGGATATAATACATATATTACTTTTTTTTTGTAAATACATACATATAATAGATAGAAAACACCCAGACGCAGTACAAATATCTGTGTTCATCACACAAATAATTGTTCTGAGTGGGAATCGAACCCACGACCTCGTGCACGGAAGTCGGTTACACTACCGACTACGCCACGAGACCCGTCCAATAAACGGCTATACCGCAAAAAAGTCTAATTATTCATTATAAAATTAGCCTATATCTCTTCTGGGTTCCTGATAATATGTCTGCAAAATTTATGATGATCGGTTGAGTAATTACAGTGCGAGAGTAACAAACAAACAAACAAACTTTCACATTTATAGTATTATAATATTACTAAATGGTTTATCAGTTAAATACTTATTCGCCACACAGAGGCAGGATATAGAGCGTAGTAAACAACAACTTGTTTTTTGCTTTTACAGGGCAGTCGTGTTTTTAACTTTTTAAATTATATAATCTTATTTACACATTTTAGTGACCATTCGCTCATTTTAGACCACTCACCATTTTATTTCACAGATATGAAATTAAATAATTTTTTATTGCGTATTGTGGCATACGAGCCACGGCCCACCTGATGCTAAATGATAACTATCGCTCATGGACTCAACTATACTGAGAGTATTGTCAAGCCGCTGCACACCATTTCATTTCATAGATATGATATGAAAGAAGAAACGGCCAATCTCCTGCTACAACCAATATATTATGTGCTTCATGGCCGGTCACACAGGAGATGGTGGTACCAACCAGTTTAGGCCCGACAGCAAGTGAGTACTCCCACTTGGTACCTAGCCCTACCACCAGTAATGTAATGGGTAGGACGGACTGTCCGTGTGGTGTCGGTAAGTATGATGTGTAGATAGCAACGTTACAACATATTTCTAAATCTGTTCAGGCATTTAAAACTTATGGTGGAATTAAATGCGACATACCTATACATACATACGAGTACATGTACCCTAAAAACATTACACTCTTTTTGGGCAGTCGTGTAATGTTACTCAACTTTTATATAACATTTACTCACAACAACAAATAATAGCTATAGCTCCGTAAATACATTTATTGTTTTTGAACATTTCTTGTCCTCGTAATCCCTAATGCTAATTATGGGGTTTGTATTTTGTTTTTTTTTTCTCGACTTTTGTCGGTTTTTTATAAATACCCCGTCCCGTTTCCCACGGGAAAAGAGATATTTACCTCCCCGTTAATTCGTTTTCTGGTGTCCTACCTATTCTTCCTCTTGCTCTTCCCCTCCCTCGCCCTCTACCTCGTCCTCGTCCTCTCACTGTTTGTGTGTTTGTGGCGTGTATGGGTATATTATGATCTATTTCTGGTGTATGTGGTGTGTGTGCAATTCTGTTATCTTGTGGTGTAGTTGTAGTACTGTGTGGCGTGGGTGTGATGACATCTTCTGATTGTGTGTTTGGTGATTGGTGTGTGCCATGTGTAAATTGTTCTCGGCTGTCTGTGTTATTAACAAAAACTGTATCTCCTAAAACTTTACTAATAATGGTTGATGTGTGAAATGCTGCTTGTTTTTGAAGTATTGTGATATCTATTGTGGTTTCTAATTTGCCTATGTGTCTATTGATACTTTTTGCTACCATACCGGTTGCGCCTATAACTATGGGAATAATGGTGGTTTGTGTGTTCCATAAACGGCTATTTTCTGTTTTAAGTAGATGATATTTGCTTAATTTTTCAATTTCTTTTGCTCCTATATTATAATCTGATGGTACTGTGATGTCTATTAAAAATGTTTTATTATTAATTTTATCTATATATATTAAGTCTGGTCTATTGTGTGTAACGGTGATATCTGTTTGAATTGGCATTTCCCACATTATTTTCGCAGTTTCGTTTTCTTTAACTTGCGGTTGTACCATCGTTTCTTTTCACCAAAGAGAGGAAACTTCTAATTTATGTTTTTTCGCCAGACACCAGTAGACGTACTGAACGAGATTGTTATGTCTTTTGACATAATAACTAATGGGGTTTGTATATTATAATATATCTATTTACCGATAGTAATGATATAATATATAATATAATGAATATCTCTGTAAATAACAAATAGTTTTTATGGCTGGGTATTATATAACTTATAAGTTTATTTGTTCAAAATTTACATATAGTTTAGGAATACACAAATGGTTTATTTATAGGTAAACAGAGAATGATTTTTGATTTACAACTAATGCCTAAGCTAGGATAAATGAACACCCTGTATTATAGGCATCAGTGCTCATCCTCAATATCGTTACAGCCGGTGTAAGAATTAATTTTTTTGTATATGTATATGCTACAAAATAGGAACACAGCAGAAAGATTACAATAATAATTGTTATGGGGATGACGATAGAACCAAATTACTTAATAGCCTGGGATAGTCTTTGTTCAAACAGTTGGTTTAGTATCTTAATTACTATGAAATGAATCCTAACAATTATTTCATCATCCCTTTCAATGAAAGATGAAGTTGACATGCAGTGAGTGTATCTCTATAGAAGTAAGTCTATATGTGAGTGTAAGTCTCTCTGTGTGTGTCTCTCTGTGTGTGTCTCTCTGTGTGTGTGTGTGTGTGAATGTGTGCGTATGTGTGCGTGTATCCGACCAAGTACTACAAACTGACCGTTTTGACTATGATACTATTTGAAACATCTTTTCAGAATCATCATAGGATTGCGTTAATAGCCTAGAATTTAAAGTATGTTTAAAAGTTCGCCTATTCAGATGCGAAACACGAGTGTTTTTATTTAAGATGTTGTATAATAATGGTCCTAGAAATAAACTATATCTTTGTGCAAAGGAAGTTCTACATTTAACTGAGTGGCAGGGTAAGTGTCTCCTTTGGCAGGCGGGGGTGCTCGCCGAGGTGTATCGGCGGGCGACGAAGGCGCGGGAGAGGGGTGGTCGTCCCCAACCCAGCGTGGTGGCCAGATGGCAGGGCGACGCCCGCTGAGCTGCCATGGCCAGCTAGAAGGCGCGGCTGGAGGCACCCCGCGCCGGTCTTCGGACCGAAAGGGCGCTCCAGCCAGTGCTGGAGGAGTGGGCGGGGCGACGGCACGGAGTCCTTACCTTCCGACTGGTGCAGGTACTGTCGGGGCACGGTTGCTTCGGCAGATATCTGCACATAGTCGCAACGATGGGAAGCGACTCCGGGCTGTCACCACTGCAGCTGCGACGAGGACACGGCGCAGCACACGCTCGAGTCGTGCCCAGCTTGGGCCGAGCAGCGCCGTGAACTCGTCGCGGCAATAGGAGGGGCCTCTCGCTGCCGAGCGTCGTCAGAGCGATGCTTGGCAGCGACAGGAATTGGGCCGCGGTCGCTGCCTTCTGCAAGGTGGTAATCTTGCGGAAGGAAGCGGCAAAGAGGGCCAGGGAGGCTGATCCTTCCGCAGACCCGAACCGCCGCCAGCGACTGGGGCGCCGCAGGCGCGATTATTTGCGCCTAGTGCCGCCCTAGCTGAGCTAGCTGAGGCTGCGGGTGGATGGACCGGGGAACGTCCGCCACCCGCAAGGCCTTCCGCGAAGGTGCGACGCACCGTGTGCGGATGCGTCGCTCAGTTGAGGGTACCCGTAAGGGTAAGCCACCGGCGGCCCTCTGAAGGAATGTAGTATGGTTCCGGTGGCCCGCCAAAAAAGGCGGAGAGTCGGCACACGGCGGGTTTCTTTAGTGGGTGAGGGCCCCACACTACCCTGTTCGCTGCCCCGAGCGACGGGGTGTGCGGTTAGGATCATTTTAGGACGCCTAAAAAAAAAAAAAGCGTAAGTGTCTCCTCTTAGCCTTTTAGTAAAGCTCTTTGTGCCCTCTCGACTATAATATTATGTGATTTAGCAGCACCACCCCAACAGGTGATGCAGTACGATAAAATAGACTGACACAAATCATAGTATATTATTTTCATGGTATCGCGGGTAGCTGCGTGTCTTAGCTGTTTAAAAATATGTATTAGTTTTCTAATTCTATTGGCCACATTTTGAATGTGATTTTTAAATGTTAGATTTTTATCAAATATTACTCCTGAATAGTTTATAGAATCAACAGCTATAAGTGAAGGACATGCGTAAAGAACAGTATGGTGCTTACTTTGATCATTATTACAATGGTGGCTGATAATCTTATATTCACATTTTGTGGAAAGTACAGTATTGCGAATTGTGAATGGAATGTATTTGGGTATCTCAGTGTTAAGCGATAGAGAATTTAGAGCAAGCCAATTGTGACTATGTTAAACCCATTTTGGGCCCTATCATAGATCTCTTTCCAGCTATCACGATGGAACGTCAAGGTAATATCATCTACATATGCCATGATTTTGCAATTTTCAATGTTAAGTAGGGTCAACTCATTAATATAGGCTAGGAATAGGGTTGGACCTAAGATGCTACCCTGAGGAACACCACAAGTAACAGGTAAACTATCACTAAGGTAGTTACCTATTTTAACACTCTGGGTTCTGTTCGTTAGGTAATCTGTTAGCAATTTCAAATAAATGTCTCTTATACCAAGTCGTTGCAGCTTTTTGGTAAGGATGGGAATAGAAACCGTGTCAAAAACCTTTGCGAGGTCCAAAACTATAGTTAGACATTTATTTTTACTGTCTAGGCATGTAACTATATGCTCGGTAAAATCATTTAAGCAATTTTCAGTAGATCTTCCTGAACGAAATCCAAACTGAGCATTTGAAAGAAGATGGTACTTTTCTAAATAATTTGAAAATCTTACATTAATTATTCTTTCTAATACCTTTGACAAAGATGATAATATAGAAATAGGGTGATAGTTTGTGACACGGCTTCCATCACCACCCTTCAAAATTGGTCGAACAATAGACCTTTTAAATGCGTTTGGAAATATACCATGACTCAAACATAAATTGTAAATGTATACTAAAGGGGATATTATATTATTTTTTATTATTTTTAAAACATTTGATGAAATACCATCCTCTCCAGGTGCACAATTACTCTTTAAGCCCGTAATTAGATTTTCAACCTCTTTTTCATCTGTATCCAACAATATGAGTGAATTACTGGGCGTAATCGAACCGAGCGATATATTATATTGCAAGGATTTAGCAGGAGGGGTTAATTTACGTACTATATTTTCTCCAATAGTGGCAAAGAATTTATTTGTATTGACTGACAACAAAGGAGTTGACTTTTGTCACATATATTATAGCATATTTCAATAAATATTTGTATGAAAGACAGACATTAAATAAGTACAAATATAAATGCAGTTGAAAGAAACCTTTAAATGCTCCAATAATATAAAGTATTTTTATTACAGAGTGTGAAAAGTTGTTTGTTTCATGTGTTATAGTATTTTTATGGAATATGTATGAGAGACAGCCATTAAACCAGTAACAACCTAATTTCAGTTTAAAAAACCTTATAAATGCTTTAAGAATATAAAGAGTTTTTAATACAGAGTGTTGAAAGTTGTTTGTTACATGTAATAATACTTGTAATATAGCATATTTATTGTATATGAATGAGTGACAATTATAACGCCAGTAAAAACATAAATGCAATGTAAAGAAACTTACAAATGCTCCAAGAGTATAAAGTATTTTTAATATAGTGTGTAAAAAGTTATTTGTTTCATGTATTATAGCCAATTTATTGTATATGTATAAGAGCCAGTTATCAAACCAGTAAATACATAAATGCGGTCTAAAGAAACTTTTAAATGCTCCAAAATAATACAAAATTGTTTACAAATTATCACTGCTTGGTGAAGGAAATAATCGTGAGGAAATCTGCATGCTTAAGAGTTTTTCGCGATGCCTTGTGAAGTCTGCCAACCAGAACAGAACCAGGTCAGAGTGGAGACTACGGCCTGAATCTCTTTTACGAGATGCATTCCCAATCGCAAGCAAAAGGGTTAAAAATAAAACGACCGATGGTTGATTTCCTTAAAAATAATATGACCGACGGTTGATTTACTTCAAAATAAAACGTCCGACGGTTGATTTACTTAAAAATAATATGGCCGACGGTTGATTTACTTAAAAATAAAACGTCCGATGGTTGATTTACTTAAAAATAAAACGTCCGACGGTTGATTTACTTAAAAATAAAACGTCCGACGGTTGATTTCCCTATGTGACAAACTAACATTGTAAATTTTTGGTTCGCTGTCTTTTTTTTTCCTAATTATGTCAGACGAGCCACGGCCCACCAGATGGTAAGTGGTAAGCGTCGCTCATGGACTCAACTATACCGAGAGTATTGTCAAGCAGCTGCGCACCATTTCATTTCTCAGATATGAATTGAAAGAATAAACGGCTATCTTCTGCTACAGCCAAAACATACTGGCGTGCTTCATGACCGGTCACACACGAGACGCTGGTGCCGACCCGTTCGGGCCCGATAGCAATTAAGTACTCTCACTTGGTACCCAGCCCTACCACCAGTAATGCAATGGGTGATAATTGCTTACTTCCCATAGTCGCCTTGTACGACTCCCGCGGAAAAGGATGAGGTGGTGACAGGTATTCTTAGTCCGTCATCAAACGGACACATCTATTGCATTTAACACATCCACGTTTCGTTATGTATGTATCCCACAATGATATAGAGACGATAGCCACTTCTCGCTATTTTGCCCAGCCTCTGAGACGCATGCCCTCGACGTCGTCTTCAATGTCACTGGACGCGTGAGATGCAGATCCTAAGTACTTGATCTAGTCCGTGCACTGGACCAAAGCACCGTGTAGGCTTATTACATAATTTTATGTGAGCTAGATTTGATCAGTATGATAAATGCTGTGGAGATGAGAAGTCTGAGAAGCATAGACTCTGATGGACAAAATGAGAAGTAGTGTGATACAAGAATACTGTGGTGTGAAAGAAGATGTAGTGACAAAAATAGAGAAAGGAATGCTTAGGTGGTTCGGACACGTAGAGAGGATGGATTAAAGAAGATTAACAAAACGCATATACAAGGCGACTGTGAATAGGCAAGTTGGTAGAGATTGACCTAGGCGAACGTATTTTGACCAGATCCAAGACGTTCTTAAAGAAGGCCAGGATAAGAGTACTCGAAACCAACGAGCATGCATGAAAGCGCCGATGAAAATAGAAGAAGCGGAAGATGTGTGTCAGGATCGTAGCAGGTGGAGAGAAGTGGTCTCTGCCTACCCCTACGGGAAAAAGGCGTGACAATATGTATGTAGATTTGATCAAGATAATTGAAACAAAAAAAACCTTTAAAAGCAGTGGTTACTTGAATACTGCTGCTGTTATAGAATATATAATCTATTCTATTGACGGCATTTAGCAATAACAATTCTTATTCCTTCTTAAAACGATTCATTGGACAACAAAACAAACGATACCTGGTACCGACAGGTGTCACTTGCTCTTTAGGCAGAGGAAATATAATTACAAATACAGATATTGAATTGTTTTATTGGAATAAGTTTCCTTGATAGAGGACACGAAGTAAATGCTTATTTACAGTATTTATTATACGTAGTTATATAGTTTATAAAAAATAACCAATAACATATCTACAAAATCATTATAACGGATATATTTTAGTTAGGAGACAGTGACAATTCTATTTTATGATCATGACTAGCAATAAGTTTGTGTGTGTTTCGTTATCATAATTATATTGGCGAGGGCATCGTTGGACGGCTGGATGTATGTATTTTGATTTAGAGAGAATATTTATTAATAAATTATAAGCTCATTTAAAGAGGCGTGGAATCAATCTTTCTTATTTCTTAGTGTAATGTTGTTTGTTTGATTGATTAACCAATAAATAGCTTTTGATCTGTATTTATGATATACAGTTTTTTAGACATTAAAGTATCTGGTTTGAATGTCTAACAGTCAAGGCACAAGATTAGGAAGTGGGATGTTACAGGCTCAATAAATGATATTTAGTATTATATCACGTTGTTTTCGAGCCTCAGAATATGATACATAGTTAAAGTTAATGTTTCCTTACTTTAAATATCATTCCTCAAGGTATTTGTCCGCAAGACCTAATTTTATAATTTGTTTTGTCAGTGGGAACTACGAGTACTATGACTATTCAGTGACTAAATTTAAATTCTTCGTAATTACTGCTTAACTAGAGGTGAACTAAAAACAGAATTGGCATCATCATAATATTGAATACTGATAAATAATCGTAATTCTTTATACTACGATTAAATAATGAATGTGAATTATATTGCGAGCGAATTGTTTTTGTTTTTTTAAACAACGGCCAGATGTGTTTGGTTATAAAAATTCATGGCATGTATAACGAAAGGACTACAGTTTGAAGGTTTATTTAGAAGCCTTGTAGCCAATTGCGATTGTGCCAAGTTTACGATTACAGTCACTCTTAAGTTGATCCTTAATATCTGTGCAGCGCAGCTTTTTACAGTCTGTGCTTCACATTCATATTAATTCACAGTTTATATCTTTGTGTTTTCAATACCATATTTGCGTCTATAACTAACCTGGCAAGAGTGAGATAGGCTTTCGTGGTAAAGACTATCGGCACTAGAAGAATCAGAATTCTTAGAATCCGATTCATTAGTCTATAAAATTTTAAAAATAAAATTTTCTATATTAACAATAATATTAAAAGTTAACAATAAACATTAGTTAATATTTTAGGAAATTAAACCGTAACCGTGATTAATAATAAGTTATAATAAATAGTAATTAGCTAATTAGAGTTCTCAGCAAAATAGAAAAATATTAATTGAACAATAAACCTAAAAGTTACTTCAAGCCAAGGCCAACATCTGTTTACTAATAACCGGAATGAATCAGTGACCTTGATGTAGAGTTCAGTTCTATAGGTACGCTGATTGAAAAACTGCACAAATGCTGTGTTAATATTTAGAATATTTTGTATAGCAATATTTATGTAGATCTAGAAAGATATATAATAGGTACATATGTCACGTCACATCTTGAGGAAAAATGTGGGGTAGATTTATTGCAACGATATATTTTATTAAAAAATATAATTTTAAACAATATAACAATAATAATGATTGTAACAAAGCATGGGATACATTTTAGTTATAGGTAGGTATGTACCTTTTTATAGCCCTTGGCTTTATAAGTGTGCAATGCAAAGTTTTATTTTAATCCCGGTAAAAACACGTTATAAGATTAGATATATATCTATCTACATGCGATGCTAATAAAAGGATGTTAAAATAAATTATTTTAAGTTTTTTGTATTTATGGGCATATTTTAATATTTGAAGGTGTATTTTTACTGTTTCGTTTTATGAATAAACACATACACATTTTTTGCAGTTACATGTGCTTACGACAGACCGTAGAACGGGTTTAAGGATTTTTATGATACAATACCTACGATGTCGAGTTGTAGAACATGTTTATGATTAACATCTCGAGCACTATAATTATGGATGTATATGAACACCTCTCTAACTCTTTTTTTATACTTACATCAATGCTAGCTCTATATTTTATTGCTATTATAGTCTTTTCTATTCGCACAAAAGTCATCAGTGATAAAAAATATCGATTTAAAAGCGAAACGTATTGGTACTGAACAATAAGCAACGGAGAATATGATACTAAGTAGGTACCTATCAAATTCGACTTGAGTAGCCAAAAAGTTATTATAATCTGGCCATATATACTGTCACTGTAAAAAAAAACATTATTTTAAATTTTGAATCTGACATTCTTAAATAAATATATTCTTTGTTTTTTTTTTCATTTTCACGCTACTCTGTGTTTAATATTCTAGTTAAGGTGTGATAAAGAGAACCGAATTGCTGGTATAGCTTCACAAAAAAAAGTATGTAGAGCTAAGAATAGCTAAAGATAGCTAGAAATGTAATTTTTGAAACTCTCCTTTCGCTTGGCATTAGTCGAATGTTTGTGTACTGGGCTATTGATAGGTACAATGAAACGTCTTTCAGCTTGTAAGAGACGCACTGGTCGTTATTTAATCGATAGTTTAAAAATGAATAGGATGGTAAAATCAAAACAACTTCTAAAGCGGTAGGTATCGCATGCAAAGAGAGGTCAAGGGAAAAAAATACCGACAAGAAACTTTAACAACATCAAGCAACATTTTAACAAACATAATGAACAAGTATTAGCTCGAAGTTCTATAGAAGCTTCTCAATTAGTCAGCAGAGTAGGACATAGGCGTTATCCGACTTCAGTGATGTTTTGGTGGGGTTTTAGCTAGTATCAAGGAGTGACTGAGCCATATTTTTGTGAAAAAAGCGTCAAAATATTGGTAGAGGTATACTAATACACGGCAGTCAGCGGAAGAATCCTCCTCCCTGACCCTCTCTGCCGCTTCCTTCCGCGAGATAATCTCCTCGCAGAAGGCAGCGACCGCGGCCCAATTCCTGTCGCTGCCGAGCATCGCTCTAACGACGCTCGCAGCGAGAGGTCCCCCCCGATTTCCGCGACGAGTTCACGGCGCTGCTCGGCCCAAGCCGGGCACGACTCGAGCGTGTGCCGCGCCGTGTCCTCGTCATAGCCGCAGTGGTGCCAGCCCGGAGTCGCTTCCCTCCTTGCGACTATGTGCAGATATCTGCCGAAGCAACCGTGCCCCGACAGCACCTGCACCAGTCGGAAGGTAAGGACTCCGTGCCGTCGGCCCGCCCACTCCTCCAGCATCGGCTGGATCGCCCCTACGGTCTAAAGACCGGCCCGGGGCGCCTCTAACCGTGCCTTCCATCTGGCCATGGCAGCTCGGCGGGCTTCGCCCTGCCACCTGGCCACCTCCCTGAGTAGAGGGCGTCCGCCCCCCTCCCGGTCTTGCGACGCCCGCCGATACACCTCCGCGAGCACCTCCGCCTCCAAGTCCCACGGGGGTATTACGGCCAACGCGCAGGCCACCTCCGTTGACACCGTGCGGTATCCACGTATGACCCTGGACGCAACAACTCTCTGTGGTCTCTACAGAAGAGCCGCTGAAGAGAGCTGTTCAGTGCGTTCAGAGACCCCGCCCACACGGGTGCGCCGTACAGCGCCATCGACCGGACCACCCCCGCGTAAAGCCGTCGACACGCATTGTTGGATCCGCCCATATTCGGCATGAGTCGTGCAAGGGCGGACGCCGCACCGACGAGCCTCGGAGACAGTTGACGGAAGTGCTCGCGAAAGCGCCACCGCCCGTCCAGCACCAGGCCCAGATACTTAATCCGGGCCTGCACTCCAATTCGGACCCCGTCCACCGTGATCGAGGCGCCAGCAGGTGGCCGACGTCGGGGCCCATGGAAAAGCAGGGCCTCCGACTTGTCCAGGGCCACCCTAAGCCCCAGCGCCCCGATCCTCCTGACCACCTCCGAGGTACCATGCACCTACCCTAACCTACGCACCTAGTTGATTTCCACTTTGTGTTTAATGTATATGGCTAAGCATGTCAAATGAAAACATATATATAAATTTCAAATGTTTTTAATGTTATATAGCATGTCAAATGCTAAAACTATATATAAAAATATCTAAATATTTATAGGGCTGCGTCATTATTAGGTAAAAATCTTAATTGTAAAATTAAGTTTACCTTCGTATAATGTATGAAAATACTTCCGACAGATGGCACAGGCGTCACCGAAGACGTTAAGTGTAAATGTGTTATTAAAATTAGCAGTCATGAGCAATTGTCACGATACTATTATAGAATGGATTTTAGGAGGAGAGCCCACCACTCACCCACGGATTGTCAATCCCGGTTATCTTTGGACAGAATAACCTAAGATTCCCAATCCGCACTCTCACAGATAGAGGAGAATGTGATAATAGCAAAGTAGCATGCACGATAATGACAAAAAACTCACCAACGCGACACAACCATGCGATACGGTAGAACTCTCAGAACCACAATATTGCAATATTCTGCAAAAATCCGAACATAAATTCGACACGTGTTTCACCTCTAAACGAGGCATTCTCAAGAACGCTCGGCAACAAATGAGCCTTATTCACCTCTAAACGAGGCATTCTCAAGAACGCTCGGCAACAAATGAGCAAAGCTTACTCGTGCAACTTGCTTTTATACCCCTTCCACTATACAACAGTTATGACGTATCGCTCGAACGATATGAAAACAAGTTTAGTAGTGGGGAACTACAGCTAGTTTGTTCATTCAACAA
This sequence comes from Leucoma salicis, assembly GCA_948253155.1. Classification (NCBI taxonomy): domain Eukaryota; kingdom Metazoa; phylum Arthropoda; class Insecta; order Lepidoptera; family Erebidae; genus Leucoma; species Leucoma salicis. The sequence continues at coordinate 8,069,568 of OX411806.1, forward strand.
CATGTTACTACTGACTTTAATTATTTCTAATTGTTCTAAAACGGACAGTCTAATATTTTTATCACAAATATGCAAGGGCTCGAATGTATGACTATTATCTAATGAATGGTTACAATCTAATAAATGTTTCGCAAAATGTGACTTTTCAGGGTAATTATGCCTATACGCAGCTATATGTTCTTTATAACGAGTCTCAAAATTACGGCCCGTTTGCCCTATATAAACATTATTACATATTTGACATTGCAATTTATATACACCAGACTTTTTACATTTATCAATACTATCTTTACCGTTACAAAGATTTTTAAGCGAAAAGTTAGGCCTAAACGCGGGATAGATACCGTGAACCCTCAGTGTCTTTGCTAACCTGTCTGATATGCCACCAAAGTAAGACAAAGTACATGTAAAATTAGTTTTTTCTACTGCAACAGGATACAAAAGTTGTTTTACTATGCTGGACTGTTTTCTTTTAACCAATTTGTCGATCAAGAGCCTATTATATCCGTTTGATTGGGCTATATTATAAATTATATTTAATTCCTTATTGTATGCTACCTTATCCAACGGAACATTAAAAAGACGGTGAATCATGCCATGAAAAGCGGCCAATTTATGCTGCCAAGGATGACAGGACGAGGCGGGTATAACCGTATCTGTATATGTCGGTTTACGATAAATTTCGAACTTATGTTTGTTACCCACGCGATAAATGGAAAGGTAAAAAGACCTTTCAAGGTCTCAATTTGCACTCGGAAGAGGTGGGTGATATATTACGTCTTACAGAACTTTGTATGAAACAAAATTACTTTCAATTTAATAAAGGGTATTATATTCAAAATGATGGTTTAGCAATGGGGTCACCTTTAAGTCCTTTAATGGCAGACATATTCATGGATCATTTTGAATGTCAGCACATAGTAAATAATAACAAATTATTGTATTATTACCGGTATGTAGACGATATATTGTTAGTGTGGACAGGAACCGTTAGACAACTTAATCATTTCGTTAATGAATTAAATACTGCGCATACAGGAATAAAATTTAAACTGGAAATAGAACAGGATCGTTGCTTGCATTTTCTTGACCTTTACATTTATCGCGTGGGTAACAAACATAAGTTCGAAATTTATCGTAAACCGACATATACAGATACGGTTATACCCGCCTCGTCCTGTCATCCTTGGCAGCATAAATTGGCCGCTTTTCATGGCATGATTCACCGTCTTTTTAATGTTCCGTTGGATAAGGTAGCATACAATAAGGAATTAAATATAATTTATAATATAGCCCAATCAAACGGATATAATAGGCTCTTGATCGACAAATTGGTTAAAAGAAAACAGTCCAGCATAGTAAAACAACTTTTGTATCCTGTTGCAGTAGAAAAAACTAATTTTACATGTACTTTGTCTTACTTTGGTGGCATATCAGACAGGTTAGCAAAGACACTGAGGGTTCACGGTATCTATCCCGCGTTTAGGCCTAACTTTTCGCTTAAAAATCTTTGTAACGGTAAAGATAGTATTGATAAATGTAAAAAGTCTGGTGTATATAAATTGCAATGTCAAATATGTAATAATGTTTATATAGGGCAAACGGGCCGTAATTTTGAGACTCGTTATAAAGAACATATAGCTGCGTATAGGCATAATTACCCTGAAAAGTCACATTTTGCGAAACATTTATTAGATTGTAACCATTCATTAGATAATAGTCATACATTCGAGCCCTTGCATATTTGTGATAAAAATATTAGACTGTCCGTTTTAGAACAATTAGAAATAATTAAAGTCAGTAGTAACATGTTGTTGAATGAACAAACTAGCTGTAGTTCCCCACTACTAAACTTGTTTTCATATCGTTCGAGCGATACGTCATAACTGTTGTATAGTGGAAGGGGTATAAAAGCAAGTTGCACGAGTAAGCTTTGCTCATTTGTTGCCGAGCGTTCTTGAGAATGCCTCGTTTAGAGGTGAATAATGTCGCCTCATTCAATTAATTGTCACGATGGCTGAATTGGAAAAGCATCTGGACGGTATCCAGGAGATGCAGGTTCAAATCCTGCTCGTGACTGTTATTTTCGATTTCACATTTTCACACTGTATTGAAAAGCAAGTTCCTTGTAAATGTAAAATAACAATCAATGATGTACCTATATTATAAATTCAATATTGAACAATGCAGTGATCTATGTACCTACTCATCTATGTATACCTAACTGAACTAGAAGGCCACACCACAGTAAATATATAAGCTAAAGGCCACACTGACTATTTCCGGTAATCCCTACAACATACATATAATATTACAAGTCTGTAAGTATTTTTTTTATTATTTTGGTGCCAGTCCAGAAACGGCCCACGGAGGTGAGTTCATACATTTGACGTACATATAGTCCAGAATACAGAGCCCTAATAGGCAACTTTATATTCGGGAAACATGGACGGTTCTTATGAGTAACAATTTTTGTACAGTTTATTTATGTTCCAGATAATAGATGGGTAGGCTTTTGCTTAAGAATAAGATAGTATACATAATAAAATATATATTATATAGGTACTTAGTAAATATTTTAATGAGCACATAAACATTTATACATGTTATATGTACTAAGACTGAGAACTATTTGTCGATTATAGTACCTAATATGGCTCTTACGTAGGAATTGAAGTCACAGCAAGGGACAAAAAATAGAAAAAAAATTAGTAACGTTTCCGGATTAGAAATTGTAGTTAGCGTTGATGTGATCACCGTAATTGCAAACAGACAGAACAATAGATCGTTGGGTTTTGTTTAACTAATTAGTAAATAATATAGCAATTGATTTCTTGCATATAAGTAAGTGTTAAATGTAGAAAAGGTTTGGAATATCGATGTTTGTATATTCAGTAATTTTAAGAGATGGTCTTCACCGTCAATTCCAAACAATTTTTGATTTGATAACTAATTTGAAGAAGTAGGGCTTAAGGTTCATGGTAACAGTGATACAACTTTGTGATTATTATTTTAGCATTTCACATGTTGAGCTATTTTACAACAAACGTTGTGGAAGTGGGAACAGAGATATCTGCAAGTAGGGTTTCAATCCGCGTCTCTATCCTTGCCAGTAGAAACGTTTTGAGCCATTAAGTGATCGCAGCAAAAATACAAATTTACTTAGATCTTCATTTCGACGGGCCTCGTGGCGTGGTCGGTAGTGTAACTGACTTCCGTGCACGAGGTCGTGGGTTCAATTCCCACTCAGGACAATTATTTGTATGATGAACACAGATAATTGTACTGCGTCTGGATGTTTTCTATCTATTATATGTATGTATTTACAAAAAAAAAGTAGTATATGTATTATATCCGTAATCTGGTACCCATAGCACAAGCGTTAAGCTTAGTTTGGGACCAGAGGACGTTGTGTGAAAATGTCCGTGAATATTTATTTATATTTATTATTTAGGTCTTATACACGCATCATCTACCAGATATAGGTATTTGAATACATTTTGGGAAGCCTCATTATTACAATGCGTTCCCACCAACACCATAATATAGATATCTCTTTTTCCACTTTCACAATGTTTGTTTCTAGTAAAACACAATACTTTTAGAGTTTCCACTAAACATCCGCTTAATTAATTATCACAAACGTTAAAGTTATGGATATTTCAAAACCAAAACTATTTATAATATTGACGACGTAGCGGGCTTTTATGGGTAAAGATAAATGAAGGATTAGACAAATGGTTATATGAGTGCATACCTTAGAATTGGATACGTGTACTGTAATAGACAAAAGAAGCTTGCCCATAAAATATAACAATAAGTACATATATACTCCTTTTTGCTGTAGTTTAATGGTTTCAGTATTTGGAACGGAATCTGGATTCGAAATTAGAATTCTATCCGCGGAAATAAGTTCTATTGTCGTAATAGATTATTCCAGTAAATAGATGGTTATATCGACTGCTTTACAAATATAATAACAAGTTTTGCATGACGGATTATCAATTTAATGCTAAAGAACGTTGTGGTCAGCGGTCTTAATGTAGATTTATCTGATTACATTAATTAAAAGTTTTAAGCTCGCTAAAGGTTCAACATCTAAAATCTTCGTTATACGATCTCCCCATTGCTTTACAATCCTTACTTTATGCTATACTAGCCTTTGCCCGCGGCTCCGCCGCAGCCAAAAGCTTTTTTTAGGTTATACATATCTCAGGTTCCCGATATAGTAGCAGTATAAAATGTATATCAGGTTTTAAGTCTAATCAAGAGCTCTCAGATAAAAATTTGCATAAAAATCCGTTCAGTAGTTTTGCGTGATGCCCGAACGAACAAACAGACAAAAATTCTAAAATAATAGTTTTGGGTTTAGACACGCCTATAGGTATAGCTTATTACAGTATTTTTTCTCAAATATTTTAAATGTATAGACATAGCTCTGTTACAGCTTTATAATAGCATAGATAGATAGACTAGTCTACTTGCCCAAGTACCAGTACCATCCACTTGGTTCCCGGCAAAGATATGCTATTTCAATTTTCCCATGTCCATCCCATGTCTTAAAAATATATATTAATAATAAATAATAAATAAATAAATAATCAAGGACATTTTTCCACAACGTCCTCTGGTCCCAAACTAAGCTTAATGCTTGTGGTATGAGTACCAGATTACGGATATAATACATATATTACATTTTTTTATATACATAATAATAGATAGAAAACACCCAGACGCAGTACAAATATCTGTATTCATCACACAAATAATTGTCCTGAGTGGGAGTCGAACCCGTACACGGAAGTCACTTACACTAACGACTACGCCACGAGGCCCGTTTAAGGATACAAAGCTTCTGTAAAAAAGCAGAACTAAAAAGTAAAGAATCCATCCATCAGCCTTTTAACGTCCACTGCTGGACATAGGCCTCCCCAAGAATGGGGGATAGTGCCGTAATCGCCACGCTTGGCAGGCAGGTTGGCGATCGCAGTGGATGTTATTAATACTCGAAGGAGTGCTGCTGCCCACTCTCCCGGTATTCCCTCAGTCGGCTCTTACGGCTCCCATAAGTGGAGAGGGGTGGGAGAATTCTAAAGCCAGCCCCACACGGCAAAAAGTAAATAATAAATTTAAGATATTTCTGTAATTTAGTATATTATAGTTTCAGAATAATACCTCACTTGGTAGCTCATTATCATGTAGATAGGTAGGCTTTAGGAACGTATATAAATAAAATACATACACGAGTACTTTCAAAATATAAAATAGCCAACTTTTTAGGTTGTATCTCAGGTTCCCGTTATAGTAGCGGGATAAAATGGTACATATTTTTTATGTCTAATCAAGAGTTTTCAATTGTTTGTATTAATTGAAGTTTCATTAAAATTTTATTTCTGCGTGAAGCTCGAACAAACAAACAGACGAACAAGAAAAAATTCAAAAAATGTTTTGTGTTACATTAAGTTTTTCTCAAACATCATAAATGTACAGACATATATAGCTTTGTTACAGCTTTATAATAAAACTTTTGAAACTTGAGGTGTAATACTTTGTACAAGTTATTGTGTGTCCAGCCTTTTAAGTTCAGTTTTAACAACAGCTTCTCTTTATTTTTTTCTTGCTTATTTATAAGGTATCGCCTTATAACACCCGTAATCATATTTTTTTTTATAAATTTTTGCTATACCAAGCCTTTTAGCAAGGACATAAAACAAAAAATAAACAATAGAAAAAGAAACATAATACAAAAAAGCGTATGATGAAATAGATTTTAATATCTGCGACAGCTTAGCATCAAGATCATCCGCAGCATAGAATTTATTAGGAAAATTATATCTTCCATCTATCCATCAGCCTTTCAACGTCCACTGCTAGACATAGGCCTCGCCAAGAGAACGCCACAACGAGCGGTCCTGCCATGAGGGATAATGCTATATCTTCCACACAAGTTGAATTTTGAAGTGTTGTGTAAGACTTATGTTATTTTTGTATTTTGTGATGCATAATTTTTAAATTGTTTAGCTTTCATTTAACTTTACAATTGAACTTAAGTTTGTGTGTTTAAAACAAGTTAGTATAATTTTTAATGTTTAATGTTCACTATTTATTATTATAATTAATTATTAGTCTACTAGTATATATCTAGACGCCACAAAAAGTAAAACAACTAGTAATGAAATATGTCAGAGTAAACTCACAATCGCTCCTTCTACAGGACAATATGCCTACTCCAGAATACAGCGTGAACATGGATCTGGGCGAACCTTCTCAAGAAGTGATGGATTATGCCCGCCAACATTGCGGAGAAGACCCCAACACTCGCCTCCAGGCTATTTCAGAGCTCAGAGAAATGATATATGGTAATAATAATTACCCATAAATATTTTGTAAAGGTTACATGATATTGTTTCTTTTCTATGGCTATTTTTATGGTTTCTTTCTATAGTAGCGTTCCATTTGACAACCCCAACTAATTTTTACTAACCTCATAGAACCAATTAAATTATAGAAGTACTAAATATCGTCTAAATTTCAATGTACAAAGTAATCGTAAATTTTGTATAGCCATTCTTAAAATTTGCAACGTCCAGACATATTTCAAATTTATCTCTTAAACCAAAGGTTTGAACAAAGAACACACAAAGAAAACTTTATATGAAAACTATTTGGATGTAGGTATACTCGTATTAAAAGGGACAGGACATTGAACTGTTTTGTCAAAAAATGTCCTAACAACGAAAAACTCGTTTAGCCTTTATTAAACCTTCCGGGAACAAAGCGGAAAAGAAGACATTGCCCTTATAACCTTTTCATACACGTAAATAAAAAGGTATTTTTTATTTATATAATACTATTTTAAAGGAAACATTTATTAGATTTGGGGTTGTTATTAGTAATTTATACATATGAGTATTTTTACAAATAGTTTACTTACTGGTGGTAGGACTAGGTACCAAATGAGAGTACTCACTTACTATCGGGCTCGAACGGATACCACCGTCTCCTGTGTGACCGGTCATGAAAAACGTGAAAAATGTGAAATCGAAAATAATACCCATTGCCATATAATCTCGGAAACCTATACATGGCTATTTTAAGATTAGCCTATACTCGTATTTAAATTTAAAACAATAAACTTTTATTAATTCCAGAACGCGGTGAATGTACTCCCCCTCGCATGGATGACGAATTTTTAATTCCATTTCTTCGTGCACGGAAATTCATCCCACAACGAGCGCATAGATTGGTAGGTTCAAGAGTATTATATAAATCGATTTAGGTTTTTTTTTAGTGTAAACAAAAGTAGAATTAATGGCAGGTACTCCTGCCGTTATTTCGTATTGCGAGGTAGAATGCCGGAGGATCAAACTCCCTCCCTATCCTCTCCTTATTATACTTCCAATCCTCTCCTTAGTATCCTTGCTACCTTCTCCATCTCATATTCCTTTCCTTGAAGATAGCAATGCGCGAGTGATGCCTCTGGTGTGGCTAGCGTCTAGGGTAGGTAGGTAGGTAACCGCTTACCTAAAATGCTAGCACACGCGTTCACACGTACGTGAATACGTCGTCAGCGGCATAATACGAGTATTCCCTATATAATTTGCTGTAAACTTTATACTTTTATTATTCCTTTATGTTTTAAACATAGAACTTTAAAAAATTTACCCAAATTATAAGGATTTTGAGTGGGCAGCAGCACTTCCTCGACTATTAACAAAATCTATTGCGATCGCCAACCCGCCTGCCAAGCGTGGCGATTACGGTATTATCCCCCATTTCTTGGGGATGCCTATGTCCAGCAGTGGACGTTGAAAGGCTGATGGATGGATGGATGGATAAGGATTTTTCTTTTCGGCTACAGCACTTTCACGCACACATCTTTAAAAAAGTGGCTTCACTTCTTAGTTGACAATGCGGTGTCTTTATTTTTTTGTTCGACTGAGGTCAGTAATTGTTTCGTGACCAAACCTTTGTAAGGGGAGTGACCGTTTGGATCTTAAGACCGGATGTTTTGTCTTGATGAGATTAATGAGTTCAATCTGCGAGCAAACAAGTTAAACCGAAGTCCTATGTAAACACACTGCTACTTAAAAACTAGCATTTTTTCTTGAATCTCTTGGATATTGTAATACTAAGATAAGTATTGTTTTTTTGTATCAAATAAAGTGAAACAATGAGTTCACATCATTGAGTTATATGAGTACATATACATCAATGTTTCACATATGAAATAGCCTTGAGACAAAGTAACCAACCTGATTGGCACATAATAGCGACAACGTCCGCAGGCTACTGTATATTACTTGCCATTGTTCTTATATTAGTGATGATTCCCAGCTAATTTATAGGGCGTCTGACCAAAAAATTGGGATTTTGAATCTAATTGATATTAAATTGTATTAGTGTAAGATTTCAAAGAAGCGTAACGAACTATGGAAAGAGTCACGCGGACGTCGCCATTAGAATTTAGTGTTTAGAAATCAGAGTGAATGATTATGATTTAAATAAATACAATAGCGGGCTATTGTATTGTTTATATCGCAGTTGTTGTTATTGTGAACTTGAAATAAACAACATTACCTTTAATGTTTGTTTATCCACCATTATTGCCACCATTATTAGAAAAAAATCTGTTTGTTTATTTGAGGACATTGACTTCCATGGCGGCCGGATGAACCCGAAGGGAGGAAGTTTCGCATTATCTAGCTAAATTTAAAGCATTGTTCGGAGATTTTTGGTGACTTTGTTCGCTTAATAAATAATAAATTAAGTTTATTATAAAATTATTAAAACATTGATGGCTGTTGATTATCACTTGAACGAACTTTAGTCCACTAACTTGGTCTTAAGTTCGTTGAACTGTTTATATCTAAAGTGTTTTTATTTTGTGATTATTATCCCCTTATAATTTTTTTATTTACGTATTTGTATTTTGTTGCCGTGTGGAGCCGGCTTTAGAATTGTCCCACCCCTCTCTACCCACGGGAGTCGTAAGAGCCGACTGAGGGAATACCGGAGGAGTGGGCAGCAGCAATCCCTCGAGTATTAACAACATCCACTGCGATCGCCAACCCGCCTGCCAAGCGTGGCGATTATGGCATTATCCCCCATGACGAGCACATGATACAAAATGGCCCCCAGTCATGGCAGCTCCGCTATTCCATGGCCTAACGGTAGCGGGCCCGGTAACGGCGGAGCAGGGGGTGCGAAGAATCTCCGGTCGTGGATAGGCTACCATAAACAACGACCTCTGGCCCTGGTAACGCACAACGTTCGGACACTTCGGACCGACGAGAGAATCACCGAGCTGGAAGAGGAATTGAGCAAGATCCGCTGGGACATTATAGGGTTGTCAGAAGTCCGAAGAGAGGGTGAGGGCACGACAATCCTCCAGTCCGGGAACTTGCTCTTCCACCGGGAGGGCGATCACCAGTCCCAAGGAAGTGTTGGGTTTATCGTTTGCAGATCTCTCGTAGGCAACGTGGAGAGGATTGAGAGTGTGTCGAGCAGGGTGGCGTACCTTATACTCAGAATAACCAAAATGTATTCGTTGAAGGTCATACAGGTTTACGCACCGACCTCGACGCACCCCGACAACGAGGTGGAGGCCCTATATGAGGATATCTCGAAGGCCATCCACTCGTCTAAAACCTACTTCACGGTGGTTATGGGAGACTTTAACGCGAAACTAGGCAAAAGGACAAACGATGAGCTGAAAGTGGGGCACTATGGTTTCGGGCAGAGGAACCACAGGGGCCAGATGCTGGCTGATTTTCTGGAGAAGGAAGGCCTCTACATGATGAATTTCTTCTTCAGGAAGCAGCCACAGCGGAAATGGACCTGGATAAGCCCTGATGGTTCAGTAAAAAACGAGATTGACTTCATCTTGTCGGACAAACGACACATATTCAATGATGTCTCAGTGATCAGCAGGATTAAAACTGGGAGTGATGACCGACTAGTCAGGGGCATCTTGAATATTAGCCCGAAAGTCGAGAGATCACGCTTGATGAAGTCTACGCTCCGACTAACACCTGCCCAATATCAGAGACCCCGAGAGATTTCAGTTCAAACTACAAAATCGCTTCCAATGCCTAGATGAGTGCGAATCAGCGAGTGATTTGAACAGCAGGTTCGTGCAAACTGTCCGCGGTCAGGTCGACCTACGTCAAGGCTTGTCGCGTTAGTAGGACTCGTGAACTCTCGGACCGTGCTCTCTAGCTCATGGAAAGGAGAAAAGAAATGAGTCCAGTCTTCAGCCGATTAGTCCTGCCTGAGGCGGTTAAACAGACAGATCTCCAAGGCTGTGCGACACGATATTCGCCAATTTAATGCTATCCGCATTAAAGAGGCGATAAAGGGGAACCAAGGCTTGAAAGTGTTCGCAAGAGATCTGTCTGTCGGCCAAAGCCAGTTGACTAAGCTGAGGACCAACGACGGCACTGTTATTTCATCCCGAGATGAGATCTTGAGAGAGGTCCACCAGTTCTATGGACAGTTGTACAGATCCCAGAGTCCTGTTGTCGGCTTGGTCCAAGATCCCAGATCCAAGCTAACTCGGCACTTTAGCGAAGATATCCCGGACATCAGCCTATACGAGATCAGAATGGCTCTCAAACAACTAAAAAACGGGAAGGCACCGGGAGACGATGGAATCACAACAGAGCTTCTGAGAGCAGGCGGAAAGCCAGTCTTAAAAGCTCTTCAGAGGCTGTTGAATTCCATCGTTCTCGGGGGCGACGTTCCAGAGTCGTGGACCAGAAGCGTTTTGGTGCTGTTCTTAAAGAAAGGTGACAGAACCCTCTTGAAGAACTATAGACCCATCTCACTCTTGAGCCACGTCTATAAGTTGTTTTCGAGGGTCATTACAAATCGACTCACGCGCAGGCTTGATGACTTCCAGCCTCCCGAACAAGCCGGTTTCCGAAAAGGCTATATTACCATAGACCACATCCATACGCTACGCCAGATTATACAGAAAACCGAGGAATATAATCGGCCTCTGTGTCTGGCGTTTGTGGACTATGAGAAAGCCTTCGATTCGATCGAAACTTGGGCGGTGCTGCAGTCCCTTCAGCGGTGCCAAATTGACTATCGGTACATCGAAGTGCTGAAGTGCTATTTTTTTTTATTACAAGTAGTGGCAGACGAGCTACGGTCCATTTGATGGTAAATGGTAACCGTTACCCATGGACTCATCTATACCAAGAGTATTGTCAAGCCGCAGCTCACCAATTAATTTCACAGTTATGAAATGAAATATAATATAAACGGCTATCTCCTGCTACAGCCTAAACGTAACGGTGTGCTTCATAGCCGGTCACACGGGAGATGGTGGTAACAACCCGCTCGGGCCCGATATCAAGTCAGTACTCCCACTTGGTACCCAGCCCTACCACCAGTCATGCAAGGGATGATAATTGCTTACTTCCCTTAGTCGCCTCATACGACACCCGTGGGAAAGAATGGGGTGGTGACACTTGTATTCTTAGTCCGTCACCACACGGAACAAATAATAATATGTATAGAAACGCCACCATGTCAGTCCGTGTTCATAACAGGAGTACGTAACCGATCCAACTGCAGAGAGGTGTTAGACAGGGAGACGTTATGTCCCCGAAACTCTTCACCGCTGCATTGGAAGATGTCTTCAAGCTCTTGGACTGGACCGGATTTGGCATCAACATCAATGGCGAATACATCACTCACCTTCGATATGCCGACGACATCGTAGTCATGGCAGAATCGCTGGAGGACCTTGGCACCATGCTCAATGATCTCAGCAGGGTTTCCCGACTAGTGGGTCTCAAAATGAGCATGGACAAGACGAAAGTCATGTCTAATGTCCATGTCATTTCAGCACCGGTCCTAGTCGGGAATACGCTTCTTGAAGTTGTCGACCACTATGTCTACCTGGGACAAACAGTCCAGTTAGGTAGGCACAACTTCGAGAAAGAGGTCAATCGACGAATCCAACTCGGCTGGGCAGCGTTCGGGAAGCTAAGGAAGATCTTCTCGTCCAATATTCCGCAGTGTCTGAAAACAAAGGTCTACGACCAGTGTGTGTTACCTGTGATGACATTCGGAACAGAGACGTGGTTTCTGAATGTTGGCCTCGTATCAAGGCTCAAAGTCGCTCAGCGGGCCATGGAGCGGACTATGCTTGGTATTTCCCTACGTGATTGAATCCGTAATACGGAGATCCGTAGGAGAACGAGAGTGACCGACACAGCCCACCGGGTTGCCATGCTGAAGTGGTGTGGGTGAAGGTTCTCGAGTGGCGACCACGTATCGGACGGTGCAGCGTAGGACGGCCTCCCACTAGATGGACCGACGATCTGGTCAAAGCCGCGGAGCTTAAGTATTTCAATACATTATTCTATGATATATTATCATAAAATAATTTATTGCGTAAATAGAAAAACCTAAAATACTAATACTATCATATGTATTTATTTAAGCGGTAATGTATTTATCTTTTGATGGTAAATTATTGCACATTTTCTCCGATCAATATTTGATCAAAGCATATTTTATAATGATATCGCAGGACAGTTGTAGGTATAGGTAACTTCAATGGCTAATCCATTGCAGTAATATATTTTTAGCCAAATCTGGAATATTATGGTGGCATCGCTTAGCATTTTGAATGGATTTTAACAATGATATTGTATATAAAAAACGAATGCTGTAAAATATCATTGGGTTATGAGCTATAAGCTTCCCCGACTCAATCGTTGTATTTAAATAGGTATATCATAACCATTTGTTGAAATAAATCCTATTGAATTTAATCCAATATAGATCTAGCCCATCATATTAGAGTTTGTTAATTAAATGTTTATATCAGTTATTAACCTTAACATAAAGTGAAATTGAAAATAACAGTAACAAGCAGGATTTGAATCTGCATTCCTTGCCAATTCGGCCACCGTGAGAATTGCTCACGGAAATGCACAGAATTGGCAAAGCTTGTGTTTGTTAATTTCGGTTTCTCAATTTCGCACTGTGTTACTTTATATTAATATGCTTAAAAATATATAAAAACCTCAAAATAGTTAACATGCTTAGAATTATAGTAGACATATAATTTTACACATATGCTTCCAGGTGGTGAACTATTGCCAATTCAAAGAAGATTATCCAGATCTATTTGAGAACATTTATCCTTTAGACATGTGCATCATAGGTGACGCAAACGTGATAAGCGTACCGCCGTATAGGGACCAAGATGGACACAGACTGTTGTTGTACAGATTCGGTAAGATAAACAACTTCGATCAGGGATATAATATATACCAGTTTTAAGTCTAATCAAGAGCTATTAATTACAAAAAGCTGCATAAAAATCCGTTCAGTAGTTTATGCGATATATTTACCAACAAACAGACAAAAAATCTAAAAAAAACTTGTTTTGTGTTTAGACACGCATAATACAGTATTTGTTCTTAAATGTACAGACATAGCTCTGTTACAGCTTTTAATAGTACATACTTATAGATGTAAAAAATTGATTTGGTTACCTATTGTCTTTGTACCTCTTGACGCCGTAACTACTTAACTCTTAACCGATCATCACATAGGTTTACGAATAGAACATAGGTTTCTTGTTGTCTCGGAAAAATGGATGGTCCTATGGGATTCTAAACTATATTTGCGCTAAGATAATTATAGTGCCATAGAGAGAGGAATTTATACTATGATTGACTCAATTTCGAAGTACACGCAGTAAAAAAACAATTCGCGTACAGAATATTATATATGTGAAAGTGTGTTCTTTTGTTTGCTGATTTGTTTGTTACGCTTTTACGCCGTAATTGCTAATTCTAAAATTGTATAATATGCCTACAGATAGTTCGTTGACAACTAAAAGTTAAGGCTCTAGGTAAATGGAGGGCTTTGTTGTAATAAAGAAAAAAATGCATAATAGAGAACATCAATACGTGGTACTGACAGCCTAACGGTAAACCAATGACTGTAAAGACTGTGATATCGAGTTCGATACCCAGTTCAAGGTACAAAACTCACACAGCTCTTCCTCTGACTTTACGAGATTTTTCGAAATTATGTGGTGAATTTATTTGTTTACAATTTATCACTGCTCGTAGAAGGAAAGCATTGTGAGGAAACCTGAGAGATTTTATCAACGGCTGGTGAAGTCTGCCAACCCGCACTACGCCAGCGTGGTGGACTATGGCCTAATCCCTCTCACCATGAGAGGAAACCCGTGTCCAAATTGTGGAACAGAAGAGGGGTTGAAAAAAATAGATTGTGATTTATATTGTAATAACTTCTGCCCCGAAGTTACGGGTATTCTGTGTGGATTTCAGAATTGGGTCAATCTTATACCTGTATAATTTCTCTAACCTGTTTTTCTGTCGGTCCCTGAGATCTCTATCCTTATTCCTTTCATGATTTATCCCTAATTTTCAAGCTTATCCGGCTAATGACGAATAATAAACCCACGGTCTAAAAATGTATCGCTTCTCTTAAATTTGAGATTTAAATCGTCTAAGAAGAGGTCCTTTAATGGATGCGTCGATTTTTGGACAGATATTGAACCTAATTCGATTAATATCGAACTGAAATTGAATTACGCACGTGTCGACTAGTATAATATAATACGTCATAGGTACAATCGTTTCAGCATGAAAGTGTTACAAAACAACTTAATATAACACACTTTAATATCTCATACTAATATTATAATGCTAAATCGAATGGTGTGATAAGATCAGCTATTCTTCTTATTTTTTGTTTTGTTAAGGCGGGAAAAAATGTACTTAACCGCACACCCCGTCGTTCGGGGCAACGAACAGGGTAGTGTGGGGCCCTCACCCACTAAAGGACCCCGCCCTGTGCCGTCTCTCCGCCTTTATTGGCGGGCCACCGGAACAATTCCTTCAGTGGTATTCTCCTAGATCCCGAGTTTCTTTTTTATGCTGTAATTAACTAATACGAACTTTTAATTTCTAGGTTGTTGGGATCCGACCGTAATTCCAATAGACGATTTATTTAAAGGAACTATATTTGGCTTGCACATTGGTCTACTCGAGCAACGGTCACAAATAATGGGGGGTGTGGCCATTTTTGACTTAGAAAACCTGAATACACAACATGTTTGGCAAATTACACCGTCGGTAGCTTCAAAGATGATCAAACTTTTAGTGGTAATTTTTATTTTGTACTCCCAAATTAATTTTTTATTGGTATAATGGTGGCTTACTTCTTGATGCATGATAAACTTCACTAATGGATCTAAGAATACCAAGATCACGGTAGGCCACAGACAGGTCACTGGTTTCCGAATCGAAAATTTACAGTCAAGTACATAAGTGATTTGAAAATATGAACCAGATTACTTGGATTTGAACCAAATCCATGCACAGTTATAATAAATAGCAGGGCAATAGTGTGGGTAGACAACTAAATAGGCTAAGTAGAGAGACAATAGAATGACACGATAAGGCCTCGAGAGCGAACTCACAGTTCAACACTACACTAATTTCGCGATGTAGTATATCAAAATGGCGCACAAACCATTGCATCAAATGATAACTTCAATAAAATCCAAAAAATTAGTCAAATATTACATAGCATCACGCCTATATTCCCCGAAGGGGTAGGCAGAGGTTTATTACACACCCACGATTCGCCAGCTATGTTGAAGTCCCATATAATAGGGGGCGAGCCTATTGACGTCTACCAGGCACACTTCCAAACTCCGGGCAGCTACGTAGAATTTTTCTTTTTAGGAAAACGCTCAATAACGTTGCCCGACCCAGGGATTGAACCCGAGACCACATGATTAGCAGTCGCATACACTACCGCTACACCACCGAGGCTATATTAAATATTACACTTGAAAATATTATGTTGTTATTTTTTCAGGCCTGTATACCTATGTCCACTCACGCTATTCACATTGTTAACCATTCGTGGCTGGTCGATAAAGCCTTCGGTGTCTTCAAACCGTTTCTGAACACGGACATGAGCTCAAAGATATTCTTTCACGGTAACGACTTCTCATCCTTGCATAAACACATAAAACCAGAACATTTACCAGCAAGATATGGAGGTATCTGGCCAGATTATTCATATACCATCTGGCTGGAATCTTTAAGAAAAAACTATGATGTAGCAAAAGGAGTAATAGCTTATGGATACAAGTTTCATGAAGGTGAATTAGACAATGAAGTTGAGCGACGACTGAAAATTGAGGGGATTGAATTTAGTTGACTGGGAATGCGTGAAATTAGGTTGACCTACCTATGATGCTTCGAGAACAAAATATTTATTAAACAACAATTTAGTTATACTAAATTCAACCAATATACTAATAGTGATAATGCTCTACTAGTTTGTTGTATAACTACACAATATTCCTCATTAAAAATTTTCAATATATTAATTTTATAACAAAGTCCCTTTGTAATGGAGACTTCTATAAGCAAGTTTGCTGAATTTTAAGCGGGTAAAACTTTATGAGTACTAATAATAATTCTTAATAAATACTGTCCGTCCATAATACGAATTTATATATTATATATCCTCTACATATGGGACCTATTTAGATAACTACATAAAAACTGTTATGACTTAAGAATGTTTTCTTTTCTTTAAAGTTTTAATTTCTGTCGGCAGTCCTTACCTACCCATATTAATTTCTAAAGAATGTTTCCAATTTAATCTTGTATATTTGGTAATAATTTTTCTTCCTATTTTTGTCTATATATTATACGTACTTTTATATACAACTGCTTGTCTTGGTTGAGGATAAACTCTCAGCCAAAATAACTAAAGACTGTAGAGCTCAAAGAAACTATAATAGTAGATTTTATTAAATACTCGTAACTATGTAGCGAATGTCTAAGAGAGATTTTTTGAAAATTCCACCTACCTATAGATTTCCCCCTTTGGAGGGGCGAGGTCTTTATTATTTGTAGGAAACATGTAAATTTTGAAATAAAGTTACTGATTTTTGATCTGTATTTTTTAGCATTTGACATGCTCCGCTACTTTTTTTAAATACAAATTATTTGTGAATAAGGAAAAAGAGATTTTTAGTACGAGCGGGAATCGAACCCGCGTCTTTTCCAATGCGGGGAAGTGCTCTAAGGTACGATAGCTCAGTGGCTTAGAGCACTTCCCCGGATTGGAAAAGACGTGGGTTCGATTCCCGTTCGTACTAAAGATCTCTTTTTCCTTATTCACAAATATTTTTTACTTAAATAAAGTTACTGAGTATAAATATACAACGATGTGCTTAAAATTTTGCATATTTATACATACTTAATTAAGTCTGGAAAATAAATATTTTTTTTGAGAGTATGAGCTTGGAAGGAATTCTTTATATTTATAATAAATAAATACTACTTGGGTAAGGGCTTTTACATTTAAATGGCGGTAAATGGAGATAGGAGTGAGAAGAGTCGATTTTTGAAACAATATCTTTAAATATAATTAAAAATATTGCGGATTTTTATAATAAAAGAAATGTTATTTATGTTTAAGATTAATATATGTTTATTATACAAAAAAATCTGCTTACTATATGGTTATGTGATTTTTTTTATTCTACGTGGGTGTTAAACAAGCATACTACCGTCTATATATCATCTGCAAAGAGAGGGACAAAAGGAAGGATAGGGATGTTCGGGGCTCTGGCGCTCTCACTCACCATACGAAACACAACGGCAGGAGAACCTACTGTAGTTTCACGCCTGCTAGAAGGTGGTACTTCCCCGATTGAACCGGCGTATTCATGTTGGGATAAGCAAGGCTCTAAAAAGCAAAGTTCTACCACTGTATAAGTACTTGTAATAAGTGATTTAAATTTTATTCTATCTATCTTAAAATACTTATTTAGATTAAGTTATTTGTATATTACTTTAGGTATAATAGTTCTGTATGTAAGTTTTAGTAGTATTCGTCAAAAACCTGTGATAATAAAAAACGGCGTTACTAATATATTCTAATTTTTATTTATGTAATTGTGTAATGAATTAAAAAGTAAGTAGGTAATATTTGTTTCAATAAAACGTTTAAGTAGTAGATAAATATTTCTTTCTGACTACTCCAATTATAAAATCTGCAGTGCTTGTATTATTAAAATGATACTTGAATTTGAAGGTGGTAGAGTCCTACTAATGAATACTTCGGATCGACCGGAGAAGTACGGGTGGTACTGGTATAATGATATTGATGGGTGCTGGTTTTTAGTTTATATTTTTAATTATGTTTATAACAGAAACTGTTTTAAATAAAAATAATAGCCAATTGAAAAAAAAGTTTTATTTTTAGCTTAAGTTATATAATACAACGTTAACAACGTGTAACAAACATTTACTTTATAGAATTCTAAAAGAGTATTAAACACAACACATGTGTGTGTACACACATATATTTAGTGTACCTGACCACTACACCAAAACGAATAGTTTTGTAGTTGTACCTACTTATGCATATTTTATTAAACACAAAGTGAAAAATGTGAAATCGAAAATAACAGTCAGGAGCAGGATTTGAACCTGCATCTCCTGGATACCGTCCAGATGCTTTACCAATTCAGCCATCCTGACAATTGCTCCTGACTGCTAATTTCGATAACACATCACACCTAACGTCTTTGGGTGACGCCTGCGCCATCCGTCGGAAGTATTTTCATACATTATACCGACCAGGTAAACTTAATTTTACAATTAAGATTTTTACCTAATAATGACGCAAACCCTATAAATATTTAGATATTTTTACATATATTTTTAGCATTTGACATGCTTAGCACTATACATTAAACACAAAGTGAAAAATGTGAAATCGAAAATAAAAATAACAGTCAGGAGCAGGATTTGAACCTGCATCTCCTGGATACCGTCCAGATGCTTTACCAATTTAGCCATCCTGACAATTGCTCCTGACTGCTAATTTCGATAACACATCACACCTAACGTCTTTGGGTGACGCCTGCGCTATCCGTCGGAAGTATTTTTTGCGTCATTATAAGGTAAAAATCTTAATTTTAAAATTAAGTTTACCTGGTCGGTATAATGTATGAATATATATATGGGATATGCGAAATTTGGATCGTTGACGATTGATGTCAGGTCCATACAGGTCCATAGCGTGTATGATAGTGGTCTCGCCTATCTATCTCGCTCTAACATACGTCTATACTATGTTCTTACTCTTTTGCATCACCGATCTATCTAATACTACATCTATGATCGTAAGGAAAGCTGCATACTAGTGAAATTTTCTCGGATGCTTGTAGTGTCCTGTTTTTATTTATTCTACTTTTTGTTGTAGTCTGCCAACACGCGCTGGGTCAGTGTGGTGGACTCCGGTCTATATCCTTCTCACTATAAGAGGATACATAGACAATGCGAAAGTGGAAGGATGTAGGTAGAGGGGGAGACCAAGATCGAACTAGCTAGACCAAATCGGTCATCAATTAAAGGAAGGTAGAGTCATGCAGGAGTCTCTGAAACCGGCGAGCGTATATGAGGAGAATTATGAATGTTGAGGAAGCGAGAGATGTATGCAAGAATAGAAACTTTTGGCACTCTGTTCTCTCTACCTGCTCCGCAAGGGAAATGGCGTGATGATAAGTAGCAGTAGTATAAGAGGATACCTGTGTCCAATAGTGGTCTAAAAGTGTCCAAAAACAAAACATAATATTTTGATAGTAGCGGCTCAGAGCTAGAAAGTTGGTGGTATTTCTCGGCGTGCACGTAAAGCTGTTCCTCCTGAACCGCGAGATCATCTTGTGATGTCCAATCGGACTTGGAAACAGAGAGATCACTTCTATTTTTCGTGTTCACTCGTGCACTGCGTCTACGGCATTAAAAGCTAGTTTCCATGGATATTGACTATCGTGACCGAAATCAGTCAAGAAGAAATTATTATTCTTAGCGCGCGTACCTTGTTCCCTTTGGCATCCTTTCAACAAACTACTACCTATATTATAATTAGAGCTCTCGTAACAACGTTTCATCCCGTGTCATGGCATGTCCATAAT
This sequence comes from Leucoma salicis, assembly GCA_948253155.1. NCBI lineage: Eukaryota > Metazoa > Arthropoda > Insecta > Lepidoptera > Erebidae > Leucoma > Leucoma salicis. The sequence goes on from OX411806.1 coordinate 8,089,588, forward strand.
TGGTGATACATTTACCTTTTCATTATAAATTATTCCTCAATTACCTTAATGCCCTACTTTATCTATCTATACTCAGCTATCAAATTCGTATTTGATGTTGATGCTGCCTGCCTCCCCTATCTGCTAGTTTTTAGGTTATTTCTCAAGTTCCCGACATTATAGCGGGTTACAACGTGTATAATATTTTAAGCCTAATTAAGAGTAATATAAAAAAGTTTCATCAAAATTCGTTCAGTAGTTGCAAAATGTGTGAACAAAGAAACAGACAATTTTAAATACCCCAATCAGTATTTTTTCTTAAATGTACCATCTATCCATCCATCCATCAGCCTTTCAACGTCCACTGCTGGACATAGTCCGTGTGGTGACGGACTAAGAATACAAGTGTCACCACCCCATTCTTTCCCATGGGTGTCGTATGAGGCGACTAAGGGAAGTAAGCAATTATCATCCATTGCATGACTGGTGGTAGGGCTGGGTACCAAGTGGGAGTACTCACTAGGTATCGGGCCCGCGCGGGTTGGTACCACCATCTGCCGTGTGATCGGCCATGAAAGCACATCGTTGCGTTTTGGCTGTAGCAGGAGATGATGTAGCAGGCCGTTTATATTTCATTTCATATCTGTGAAATGAATTGGTGAGCAGCGGCTTGACAATACTTTTGGTATAGTCGAGTCCATGGGCGACGGTTACCATTTACCATCAGATGAACCGTGGCTAGTCTGCTACTACACGCAATAAAAAAAATAAAAACAGGCCTCCCAAGAGAACGCTACAACGAGCAGTCCCGTCATGGGGGATAATGCCGTAATCGCGACGCTTGGCAGGCGGGTTGGCGATCGCAGTGGATGTTGTTAATACTCGAGGGAGTGCTGCTGCCCACTCCCCCGGCATTCCCTCAGTCGGCTCTTACGACTCCCGTGGGTAGAGAGGGGTGGGACAATTCTAAAGCCGGCCCCACACGGCCTAAAATGTATAGCTCTTATGGGTATAACTTTATAGCCTTCATATTGGTACAGACAAAAGTATCTATAAGTACCTACTATTATAAAGCTGTAACAGAGTTATGTCTGTGCCTTTAAGATATTTGAGAAGAAATGAATTAGTATTGGGCTAATTAGGCGAACATTCAAAACAACGTTTTTGTCTGTTTGTTTGTTCGGTTTTGATAAAACTACATATTTTATTTGATAGCTCTTGATTAGACTTGAAAACTGGTATACCTATATTTATCCCGCTACTATATCGTCAACCTAGGATATAAGCTAAAAACTAGCTTTTCGCTGCGGCGGAGTCGCGGTAAAGTATAAAAATATATTATTAGGAAGTATTATTATTGATAGGGTGATCATAGTCCGGAGCGTGCTCGTCGCGATCCCTGCCAGCCTGCAATCCACAGGCTGCAATCCGGCTCAAATGCGTACCGCAGTGCGGGTTAGGGCGTGCCCCAGAGGCGACGCGTACCGACCCGCCCCCGTCGGTACAAACAATGGCAGATGCGGCGATGGGGGCCGCCACCCATCACGCCTTGCCTAGTTTGGCGAGTCGAGGGGAGCGGAGTGTCGAGTAGGCATGTGGAATGTAAGAGGTGGTGTGGAAGGTAAGTTACACAAGCTGGTAACCGTCATGTCGGACAGACAGCTTGATGTGCTCTGTGTAACAGAGACCAAGCGAAAGGGCAGTGACACCTGTGATCTTCCTGGTGGAGGGATAGTTCTGTGGTCTGGTGTACCGCAGAGTGATCAGGCCAGTATGGGAGTGGGGGTGTTGCTGTCCGCTCGCATGGCCTCAGGTGTGAAAGACTACGGAATGTTTGATCCCAGACTTTTATGGGTCCGAATATAACTAGGTGTCACCAGGGTCTTCATGGTCGCAGCTTATGCTCCCGTAGGCTCTTCGGTGGCCTCGGATCTAGAGAAGTTCTGGGATAATGTTAGGGAAGTTCTGGATTTTGCAGAAGCTTGTGAACGTGTGATAGTATGCGGAGACTTGAATGGATGGGTTGGAACCAAGCGTCCAGACTTCGACGACGTGCTTGGTTCATTTGGTGATAAGAGAGTGAACAATGCAGGTAGGCTCATTGCGGATGTATGTATGGAGAGAAACCTTATTGTGTCAAACACATTTTTTCAACATAAGGACATCCATATGTAAACATGGAGAAGGAATGAACAGAGAAGTATGATAGATCTAATTCTGGTAGACAGTCGCCTCCGAAGTAAAATTCTGGATACAAGAGCCTACAGGGGTCCCACTGTCGACACGGACCACTATCTCGTTATTGCGAGATTTAGTGGTCTGTTCAGAAAGTGGAGACACTGGCGAGAGCGTGTCTACTTCGGAGAGTTTGAAAGAATAAAGATTAAAAATTTGCAAGAAGAGAGTGTAAGAGCAAAGTATGTAGAGGGTGTCCGTGAACGGCTGATAATGGCAAGTCAGCCGGAATCTGACATAGAAGAATGCTGGAGAGTATTGAAAGAAAGTATGGTAGATACAGCGAAAGAAGTATGTGGATGCTCAAAGAAGCATAGGAAAGTGAAAGGTGTTGCGTGGTGGGATACGGAAGTAGCAGCTTCCGTAAACCAAAAGAAGAAAGCGTGGCTGGACTATGTATCTTCTTTGAACCTGAGTGCAAGTATGAAAGATCAGAAGAAATAAATATACCAGCAACGTAATAATGATACCAAAGCCTTAGTGAAAGAGAAGCGTGATAGAGCAAATATGATTGCAGAAGAAAGGCTGACCAAAAACTTCGAGAGCAACACCAAACTTTTCTGGAGGGAGGTGAAGAAATCTCGAAGTGGTTGGTCAGCTTTCAGAATGAATAAAATAAGGTCTAAAGTTGGAGACATTCTTACGCAAACACAAGATGTGTTAAGCCGATGGAGTGAATATTTTGGAGATATGTATGCGGATGTTCAGGGTGATGCCGGTGTCACATGTGGTCTAACAGATCAGCATTCGGTACCGGCATCCTCTGATGACATAAGTATGGATGAAGTTGAATGGGCGATTAGAAGTTTGAAAAATGGCAAGGCAGCGGGTATTGATATGGTGTCTGCTAAGATGATCAAACTTGGAGGCTCATGTGTCTGGGTTATCTTCCTGATGCTTCTCAATTTATGTTGGAGCTCAGGAATGGTTCCCAAGGACTGGAGAAGCGCAGTCATAGTGCCCTTGTTTAAAAACAAGGGTTCACGTTATGACTGTGCAAACTACAGAGCCATAAGCTTGACCAGTTTGGCAGCCAAAGTGTAAGGTAAGATTATTGAAAGGAGAATGAGGATGGTGTCTGATGAATTTTTGTGTGAGGCACAAGGAGGTTTCAGGTGTGGAAGGGGATGTATAGATCAAGTGTTTTCTCTGCGCAACATTGTGGAGAAGCATCTGGCTGTAGGCCAGAGGGTTTTCTGCAGTTTTGTGGATTTGGAGAAAGCATTTGACACTGTTGTACGAAAGGAACTTTGGGACATTTTGCCGGAATATGGTATTAACGGTAGAGTGCTACAAGCGGTACAGTCCAACTACATGGACTGCAGAGCTTGTGTGCGGCTGGATGATGAAATGTCGCCCTGGTTTGATGTCAATATCGGCGTTAGGCAGGGCTGCATTCTATCAGCCAGACTGTTTATCCTGGATAAATGTCTACAAAGGTTGAATGAAATGAATGTGGGAGTTCAGATGGGCGACTCAGTGGTTAGGTCTCTGCTATATGCAGACGATGCGGTTTTATTAGCGCAGTCCGCGGCCGACCTGCAAACCCTAGTCGACGTAATGGCAGAAGATTGTAAGAAAAGGTGCTTAAGTGTGAATGTGAGCAAAACCAAAATGGTTTTTGAAAGAGAAGAAGCCAGAACAGATGTTAGAGTAGCAATAGGAAATGGTGTGCTAGAACAAGTGGATGAATTTATATATCTTGGATGTGGATTCAGTCGGGATGGAAGGTACACCACTGATGTAGAAAGAAGAGTGAATGCGGGAAATAGAGTAAACGGAGTATTGGGACAACTTCTCGGCAGCCACCATCTCAGCCAGAAGGCACGTGTCGCAATACACAACGCAGTGCTTGTCCCAACGTTATTGTATGGAAGCGAGAGTTGGGTATGCAAAAAGGAGCGTGAGAGTAAAATCAATGCGGTCGAAATGCGATCTCCGCGGAGAATCTGTGGAGTGAGGCTGACTGACCGCATTCGTAACAACGACGTAAGAGAGCGAGTAGGTATGAAAGAGAGTATTGGTGTAAAGATGCGAAAGGGAATGCTCCGATGGTTCGGATACGTGGAAGAATGTCGGACGAGCGACTGGTTAAGAAAATATACAATGCGAAAGTGGAAGGATGTAGGTACAGGGGGAGACCGAGACTCACCTACCTAGACCAAATCGGTCATGTATTGAAGGAAGGTGGAGTCAGGAGTCTCCGAAACTGGCGAGCGTGCATGAAGTGAGTTATGAATGTTGAGGAAGCGAGAGATGTATGCAAGAATAGACCTCTTGGCACTCTGTTCTCTCTGCCTACCCTGCAAGGGAAATGGCGTGATGATAAGTAAGTAAGTATTATATTATTGTAAAATTAACAGAAAAGCGTGATTGTCATAATATAATTGACTTTACTAACTCTTGCCCCTTAGTTATATTAATAAAAAGTACGTAAGTACTGGAAGGAGCAAGAGTGTGCCGTGTGGGGCCGCCTTTAGAATTGTCCCACCCCTCTCCACCCATGGAAGTCGTAAAAGCCGACTGAGGGAATACTGAGGGAGTGGGCAGCAGCACTCTTTCGCGTATTAACAATATCCAGTGCGATCGCCAACCCACCTTCCAAGAGTGGCGATTACGGCACTATCCCTCATTTTGGGGAGGCCTATGTCCAGCAGTGGTCGTCAAAATGCTGATGGATGGATGAATGGACGTAATATCTACAAATATCTCCTACTATGAACAAATTTTTTAGTGATAACATATACCTATACTTTTCAAAGATTGATTGAAATTTGGTTGGTAGGTAGATGAAATACTAGTCTAATAAAGAAACAACTTATTTGTGAATGTGGAAAAAGATAATTTTACTGCGAGCGGGATTCAAACATGCGGCCCTACCAATCCGCGGACTCTTGATCTAGACCATTAAGCTATCACAGACTGACGGCCATTCCCAATCTCTACATCACATTTGTCTTTTGTGTGCATGTCAAGTGCTAAAATACAGTATATTCCTAAAGGACTCTATGGAACAAATTCTGAAATAAACGGAGACAAAGTCGCGGACGGAAGCTAGTTTCCTAGAATTTACTTGACACAATCAAGGCGATGTATTCTACATACAGAGGCATTGACCGCAAAACTCATGTTACGTCACATGATAGCTAATGAACTTTACGTGATAAGGCTTCCCTGTTTTTTGGTATTCAAATTATGTAGGTACAGCAATGTGGAAGAAATTAGACACTCTAACCATATTTACTATTTAGACGGGCCTCGTGGGGTGGTCGGTGGTGTAACCGACTTCCGTGCACGAGGTCGTGGATTCGATTCCCACTCAGGACAATTGTTTGTGTGATGAACGCACAGATATTTGTATTGCGTCTGGGTGTTTTCTATCTTTTATGTGTATGTATTTATAAAAAAAGTAATATATGTATTATATCCGTAATCTGGTACCCATAGCACAAGCGCTAATCTTAATTTGGGACCAGAAGACGTTGTGTGAAATGTCCCTGAATATTGATTTCTGAAATATTCTTAATGATACTAAGATAAATCAGAATCAATATAAAGAACATTATTTAACGAGTATAGGCCAAAGGTAAGATTATTTTTTTGCAATTGTCATATGTGTTACTGAAATAAACGCTTGCGTTGGAAGAAGAATTCGTAATACAACTGCCGCGTACTTGACTGCCGCAAGCAGCTAAACTTTGTAGTATCTAAGGTTTTACACGAGAAGAAATTGGTAGAATCTCCGGTTTTGTGCAATCTGCAAATATATACTAGTGTATATGGTAGTCCAGCAAAAACTTAAAGATGCAATAACCATTATTAAAATGAACCTATAACTAAAATGTAGTATGTACTCGATTTTCTTCACAAGCCAACGATACTAAAGCAATTTCCTCAATTTATTTAAATTCTCTCGCCAATCGAATTATTGTTAATAAGTAGGTACTACCACGATCGATACGTTTATTAATACAATCTATAACTAGAATTTCTTAAGAGAACTGATTTATTTCAAATAAATGTGTTCACAATCACCTTCCACTCTCATTACAATAAATAAAATATTAAGAAGTAGTACTATATAACACCGGAACAGCTTTGCAGAAACATTCAATCGAAACTGAGATATATATTATTATATACAACTCCTGTTCATCTCAGATTTACTAAGTTCTATTCCTACTTGCTTCCTTAATTGCTTGTTACTGGACGTTTTTAAAATTTCATGGGATTTTTCTTCAGATATTTTAACCAAACATGACGAATGAGGTATATTATGATGACGTGAACATCGAGGAAATTTAAAACTTGAAATGTGCTTGCTTTCATAGTCTTCTGTACTCGGTTCAGTGACATCACATTCTGAGCGAATGTATTTCCGAAACGTGTTTCTTAATCGAGCGAATAATCCATCTTTGCTAGATTTTGGAAACGGTAAGACTTGATGAATCGATAACGATGGTCCTTCAACGACTTTCGAACTACAATTAAATTCCTCTTTTGATTCTTTTATTGAATTAGACTGGTACGAACCAGTTATTGGTCTACTCAAGTTGCAACAACTCTGTGTGGCATCTCGAAGCTCAGGGGGCTTATAGATTTTATCTTCAAGGCGTTTACGGAGAAAATGTACACTTGCCGTGTAAAACAATTGTTCATCTTCGGGCTTCGTGAGTGCTACATCCAGAGAATCAGTATCGCAAGATACACTATTAGGACCCTTAGAGCTTAGTATATTACCTCGTTGCATCCCTTATCGTTGTAGTAAGTTGATGGTATTTTCGAACGCATTTTTATTGTATCATCGGTGAAATCTTGATATGCGGCTTAAAATAATAACCAAGTAGAACAGCGCCAACTTTTAAAATTTTATACTAAATTTAAAATATAGTTTATAGAAATAATAGGTTTAAATTATATACTTTACCACATCTGTCACTTTCATATACAAATAACTGTCATTGTGTAAAATACAGAGTACCTGAAAGATCAGAATGAAGTATTATTTATTAATGCAGTTTTTTCACTGCTTAGATATTTGACGTATACCGATTTTTTAGCAATATGACCAAACAAATGATTTTATACATTACTAGATTTTGCCAGTTACTATCTTCCGCATGGAATTTAAAAAAGTTTCAATATACAAAGTAACCTATGTCTGCCTAATTTTGCATAGATTTTTTTGTTAAGGCGGTAAATTTTTTCGCAACCGCACATCCCGTCATTCGGAGCAACGAACAGGGTAGTGTGGGGCCCTCACCCACTAAAGAAACCCGCCGTGTGCCGTCTCTCCGCCTTTATTGGCGGGCCACCGGAACCATATTACATACCTTCAGTGTTCCGGCGGCGGCTTGCCCTTTCGGGTACCTCGAATATCTATAATCCTAACCTGGATTATATGTATCCTAAATTTTATGATGATCGCTTCAGTAGGTATTATTGCTTGACAAATAAGCACGTTTTCATAACTGTTATAATTATAGTAAGGGTTGCCATTTAACCAATTTTGCAGTCCATGAGAAATAAAATCACGAGTACTAATATATAGTTACAAAGAAAGGTCTAAGGTAGAATTTATCAGGATTTTTTTCTATAAAATAATAAGATTTACCATAAAGGTATGCTAGACAAAATTGTAGACCGCGCAATTACCTACATAAAGATTCTAAGTTAAGGAGTTGCACCTCATCCATGCCGCGGTCTGCCTTCCTAACGAACGTACGTGTTGCGTTCGTTCCGCACGCTCCCGCCAACTCACAGCGCCACAGTCCGCGCCACGCGCTCAGTTCGTTCCGCCGCATACTACTTGCCAGAGCAAGTAGCAACCGTCTTTTTCAAGGCGAACTTTTGTGTTTGTTTTTTCCTTCGTAGTAAGTACGTACGTGAATTCAATTGCAAATCTATTTCTATATAACGAATAACAAGAAATTGGCCCCTTAAGGGTGCCCCTTCTGGGTAAAGCCACTGTTTATTGGTTCCCCGGTTGAAACCTCACGGTGTCAACGAAGCCGGGTGAGGCGAGGACCTAATTCGCCAGCTCTACCCCTTCAGGGTAGCGCACTATCGGACGAGGTTAGACAATCAGGCCTTGGGGGGTCTCCTAGTCTGACCTAGCCATCGCCCCCTCCCACCCTACCTTACCTTAAATCCATCCCTCTGGTGTTAGTGAAGTCCCTGGATATTGATGCATGCTCCCCGGGGGGGACCTCGGCATGGGCCATGGAATAGGAGGGCCTCGGTCTTCGACAGCGAGACCCTCAGGCCCAGCGCGCTAATCCGGTCGACGACGAGCGTGACACCGACCTCCGCCAATCGGGCGGCCTCCTCAAAGCCGGACGTCCTCACCGTAATGAGGGTATCATCTGCGTAACAAATCACTCCCATCCCGGCAAAGAGCCGGCCCCGCAGAAGCCAGTCAAACCCGACGTTCCACAGGATTGGACCCAGGACAGAACCCTGCGGAACGCCGCACTCGACCCGATGGCGGTACAAGCGCCCGTCGCCCCTCTCCCAAAGCACACACCTCCCCCCGAGGTACGCCTCCAAGAGCCTCCGAAGATACGGAGACACCCCGTGATATCGGAGCGCCTCCTTCAGCGTCCCGTGAGGAAGGCTGTTGAAGGTGTTCTTTATATCAAGCGAGACTGCCAGAACCAGCTTACCTTCAGCCACTGCTGTGGTGGCGAGGGCCTTCAGGGTGGCCTGTGTATCGATTGTTGACTGACTCTCCCTAAACCCGTACTGCGCATCCGACAGTCCCGGCCCGACTTCCTCGAGGTGCAGGGCAAGACGACCCGCGAGCACTCTCTCAAATAACTTGGCCGTCTCGTCCAGCAGGACCAGAGGCCTGTATGCGGAAGGAGAGCTAATCGGACGACCCTCCTTCAGCAACAGGCACAAACTTGCGGACTTCCAGATCTCCGGAAACTGCCCGGTTTGCAAACACTTGTTTAGCAGTTCCTGGAGGACCTCCTTTAAATATTCAGAGGCAATGCCGAGTACGAGACCTGGGACGCCGTCCGCTCCAGGCGCTTTCCTCTTACCACGAAGGCGGGAACCCAACAAGACCTGCCTGTACAGGGGGGCCTGCGAGCCTGGGGTCTGCCTGGGTCGGGCCCGCGAGCCATACGACTTAGTAATGGTCACATTAGACCTCACCAAGGAAGGCAAGGTCATCTATAAAATGACCTCAGTCTGCGGACTGACAGGCATCAGGGTGGAACCCCCTAACAAGAAGGGCATAGTCTCACTATGCCACAGATGCCAATTGTATGGTCACTCTGCGCGTCATACTACGCGAGCTCTAGGTGCGTCAAGTACCTAGAGGATCACTCAACGTCAGATTGCTCTCGTCCTAAGGACCAGACTCTGTGCAGAGAGCCCCCCTCCTGCGTCTTATGCAGCGAGAAGGGTCACCTGGCGAACTACCGGGGCTGCCCCCGTGCACCCTGGCTAGCCGCCCGGCGCCCACTTGTCCTCACACCACGAGGACCGCCACAGGGAAGCGCTCCCATCCTGCGTCCCGCACCCCCACCCCTCCGCAACGCTTGGGTACGCCCAGCGAGCCAGACAGAGTTCCCAGCTCTGCCTAATAATAAGCCCGTAGGGACGCCAGTCGTTGAGCAAACGAAGCCCACCGTGGGCCAACCTAAGCCCCCTCAGGGCAATAAACCGAAACCAGCTGTAGGCGTAGGTCCAGTGGGTAGGACGCCACAGGGTATGGATTCGGATCTGGCCCTGGTGCTTAGATTCGCCTCACTAGTAAATCTTAGTGAGATTAGGGAAGTCGCGGCGCTAACCAGGGCAATAGTCTTGCCCTACTTAACACCGCCGTACGGTTCTCAACCGTCACCGAGAAATTAAACAGTTTTACTGTTCAATGGATTCGCACACCTCAGGCAGGGTCAAACCATACACACTCAAGTTAGGGTTTTTCAATGCCAATGACCTGTCCCAGCAGAGGAACGAGGTAGCCACGTTTCTACAAGATCAACTACTGGACCTATTTCTAGTACAGGAGACATTCCTCAAACCCTTTCATAGGCTCCTGAGGATTGCAAACTATAACGTAGTACGTAACGATAGGGTAAACTCACCGTGGGTTGTGGTGCCGGTTTACCTCCTAGTGGTGCACCCCGGGCAACGTCGGCAGTCGCCCACGGCTAAAATTCCGGACAGGACTGGTCTCCGAGTGTTTCTCTGACTCAGCAGAGTGCACGGCGGATAGATCAGGCGTCGGAGTCGGTGGGGCCAGACTGGCTCACCGGGCTCTGGAGAGGGGGCCACAGCGGCCCCCCCGTCCCAAATCGTAAACCTGATCGCGTGTCTGTGGTTACGTCTCGCGGGCATACAGGAACGAGGGTCTTGGCTTAATCGCCCGGACCGCGAGGAACCTCTATAAAAAATTACCCCGAATCTCAAGCTCTGGCCCGCGGCGAGGAGATGCATGGCTGATGGGTATTTGGCGGCCCTAGCCGGGGTACCTGCGGACCCCTGTGTTGGGTTACAAATGTACGCTTACCCGGGTAATGGGAGCTCTGCCCGGGTGGACCTCTTTTCTCCCACACTCGTGGGAATCATATGGATTTGAAAAATTTAAAAAAAAACAACTTCGACGGAGTCGGGTAATGCACCTGACGCCTCAGCCGTAAGGGGTCCGGCTGTAAATGCGCCCCTACTAGTGCAGCTGCGCGTAAAACGTGCGGCGGCAAAAAGTCCCACCAGGGCAAAAAGACGTCCAAGGGAGCGTCCCCCTAGTCTTCAAGGGACAACTCAATGACGGGCAGCTCGGCCTGCACTTCGGCCACCGAGATATCTGCTGCTGAGGAGGGTGGCCTGTCTGAGGCTGCTGAGAGTCGGCAATCGCGGCCGGCAGAGGTGGTGTCGGAGTCGCGCTTCTGGCGCAAGCGCACCCTGTCTCAGGAGGGCGCTGCCTCGGAGTCCGACCTGAGCTCAACTGAGATGCCTCCCCCTAAAATACCCGCAGCGGCTAGGGATCGAGGCATCAGCCGACCCAGGACGCCGATACCGCGTGCCGCCTCAGCGAAAGAGACCGAGACGCGAAGTCTGAAACGAGCGGAGACGGTGCAAAACGCAGAGGAGCGCTTGGCACTTCTGTCTGAGAAGCTCCGTCTTCCAATCGACAACAACGGGCCACCTACTGAAGCCAAATTTGCCGAAAGAGCCGCGGACAGCGTGGCCATAATTTCGACGATGGCCATGGGCTCGAGGAACCTTAAAAGTAGCTACGTCCGAGGTCTTAAAATCGCCGCCACGAAACTGTCTAACATGGTAGAGCGGCTTGTGACGGAGGTAGCCGACCTTGGGGCGCGAAACCAGCGCCTGGAGGCAACGGTCGAGGAGCTGCACCGAGGGATGGCCAATATGAGAGCCGAACTTGGGCTCCCTGAGGCCATCCCTAGTGCCTCGGCTTCCATAATGCGGGCTGAGCTTGATCTCCCCGCGACCGCCACGCCGCCTCCGCCGCGCCTCCACCCCGCCTTAGCGACCACCTCGGCTCCGTCTGCCACTCAGTCGGGCCCTGTAACTGGCTGTTATCGACCGCATTGATGCGGTCTTTGGCCTGAAGTTCGAGGCCCTAGCCGCAAGATTGCCGCCGGAGCCCCGACTTCGGCCGCCACTTGCGGCTGACAAAAGGAATGCTGCAGCGTCCTCAGTACCGACAGCCCTGCCGTGCCAGGGGCGGCAAGTCTCGTTTGCCACGACGGCGGCCAAACCACCGGTGGCCAAACCACCAGCGGCCAAACCTTCGCCTACGGCTCCTGTGGCCCAGGGAAAGGGCCAAGAAAAGGCCAAGAAAAAAGAGAAGGCGGGACAAGCCCCGAGGGGTCAGCCCCGAGAGGAGTTCCCGCCTCTGCCTAGCGCCGCTGCTCCTTCATATTCTGCCGCGCCGCGACGAACGACCGCACCCTCGCGGGCTGCGGCGGTCGCACCCCGGGCTCCTGCCCCCCCCCTGCCACTGCTACGTCCTCAGACAGGGACTGGCAGGTGGTTGGGCTCCAACGATCCCGAGCCAAGGATCGTGGCGCTGCCTCGGAGCGTGAGGCGGCGCCAATCAATCAGAGAGGGGAAGCCCCGTAGCCGCGGAGGAAGAATCCTGAAAATTAAAGGTCCCGAAGGCAGCTGCGGTGGTGATCACCGTGCTGCCTGAGGGTAAAGAAAAAGGCCTGACCTACGAGGCCGTCTTGAAGCGTGCCCGGCGGGAGATAAACGTCTCCGATCTCGGGGACGTTTCCGCTCGCTCCCGCCAAGCCCGGACGTGCTCGGATTTTCGAGTACCTGGGGCCAGAGGGCGCCAAGACGGCCGACGCAATGGCCGCGAGGCTGCTGGGCCTGTTCCCAGAGGAGAGTGGTGTCCGGGTCACCAGACCCGTGAAGTGCGCCGAACTGCGCGTTTCCGGGCTGGACGATTCCGTGACGGCGGAAAAGATCCGGGAGGCAATCGTCTCGAAAACCGGGTCTCCCAGCAGCGCCGTCCGGGTGAGCACCATTCACCCAGGTCCAGGTGGTGTGGGTGCCGTCTGGGTCTCGTGCCCTGTCGCGGCGGCCAAGGACTAGGTCGCCGTGATCCCCGGTTCTACGGAATATCGAATAGGGTCATTAAACTCTTCCCCCAGTCATTATTAGTCCTTCTGACATGTATTATAACGCAGCGCTCAACAATAACATCTTTCCCCCTCAGTGGAAAGAGGCCGTGGTAATTGGAATCCACAAACCCAGCAAAAAGCGATCCGAACCATCTAGTTATAGACCGATAAGTCTGCTTAAAGGTTTAGGTAAGATTTACGAGCGATTAGTTTTGTGTAGGCTGAAAGCATACGCCGATGCTAATAACCTCATCCCCCACCACCAATTCGGCTTTAGAGCCAAGCACTCTAGTGTGCAACAAGTCCACCGCATCGTAGAGTATATCTACTCGAAAATGCAACAAAACAACCTTTTCACAGGTGCACTCTTCTTCGATGTAGCGAAAGCTTTTGACAAAGTCTGGCACAACGGCCTAGTATACAAGCTACTCCACTTAGGAGTACCGCGGTATCTCGTACTCATCATACGAGACTTTCTATCTAACCGCAGTTTCTGCTATAGGGTGGAAGGGACGCTATCCTCCCCCCACCCCCTACTCGCCGGGGTCCCACAGGGCTCCGTCCTCTCTCCGATCCTCTTCTCGCTGTACACCAGCGACATGACTCAGCATCGGCAAGTGCAGACAGCACTTTTTGCAGACGATACAGCTATTTATTATGCAGGGTTCAACCCTATCACAGTGCATAGGAAACTCCAATCCGCGGCCACTGCCATCAGTACGTGGTTTAGCAAGTGGAGAATAGAGATCAACCCCGAGAAGAGCTAGGTGGTTATGTTTCATAGGAGACTACCCCGACTGTATCCCCCGGAGAAGATCAAACAGATTAGCATCTTTGGCAAACCTATTCCTTGGAGTAGGCGAGCCAAGTACTTAGGTGCAATTCTAGATAACAGACTCACATTCGCCAGTCACATTCAGGTGGTACGCTCGCGCGCAGCCTTTGTCATGGGACGTTTGCACTATCTGTTAAACTCTAGGTCTAAACTCTCACTTAGGAATAAGGTCAGACTCTACACTGCCTGCATACGTCCTGTTATGACGTACGCCAGTGTAGTATTTCACACGCCAAGGCACACAGGATCCATAGATTACAAACACTACAGAATAGTTTCATGCGCAGAGCTACGGGTGCACCGTGGTTCATACGCAATATCGATCTTCACATAGACTTGCAATTGCCTACCATCAAGCTATTTATGAAACGGTGTTCACGTAGTTTCTTTGACTCCGCCATTACTCACGCCAACCCTGTAGTGGTTGAGTCAGCTAGGTACAACCCCTCTAATTTATCGCGCAAACATAGACCGCGAAATAGCCACGACGAAGTCGACGACGACACAACTCACGCTCAGATCAGGGGGGTTAGGCAGAATGTCATATCTCACATGTCGATCGTATCGAGATCACTGTGATTGGTTGAGAGATCACCGTGATTGGCCAACGGATTATTGCGACATCACGCGTCGGTTTCTCAACCAATCACAGTGATCTCGATATGGTCGACACGTGAAATATGACATTCTGCCTCAGGGGGCAGAGCATACACAGCTCGCGCAGCTAATACAAGTAATTACCCACGGTTTCGTCCCCGCCGACGGGGGCGAAAGACGTGTCGCGGTTAAATCATAAACGTGCTGCTGTAAACTTTACCACTAGGAATATTTTAGTGAAACATGCTAATAATGACGCACACAATTGAAACAACAATCATTGCCTTTAGCAAAGTAATGATGTCAGTTTAATTTAATTACAATAGTTTGTACTTACTAGAAAATAACCTAATAAATGCAAATCCTAACTATGTATTATAAAGCTGTAATAGAGCTGTGTCTGTACATTTATAATATTTGAGAAAAAATACTATATTGGGCTATATAGGCGTGTATGAATTCATCCATCCATCCATCAGCCTTTTAACGTCTACAGCTGGACATAGGCCTCCCCAAGAATGGGGGATAGTGCCGTAATCGTCATGCTAGGCAGGCGGGTTGGCGATCGCAGTGGATGTTGTTATTACTCGAAGGAGGGCTGCTGCCCACACCCCCGGTATTCCCTCAGTCAGCTCTTACGACTCCCATGGGTGGAGAGGCGTGTCTGAATACAAATAAATTGTATTAAATTTTTTGTCTGTTTGTTTGTTCACGCATCACGCCAAAACTACTGAAGGGATTTTGATGCAATTTTTTTTGTTTGATAGCTCTTGATTAGATTTAAAACTGGTATACCTACATTTCGGGGCCTAAGGGTAGTAATGAAAGACAAAAACCTTCATATAGCAACAAAGAGCAAATTATTCAATGTTTGCATTCTACCAATCTTAATGTATGAAAGCCAGACATGAGCCATAACAAAAAACACAATCAATATAATTGCTATTTGCCAACGAGCTATGGAGAGACGCATGATAGGAGTAAAGAGGGCGGTTAGAATAAGAAACATCAGCATAAGAAAAATACCAAGATACAGGACGCAGCGCTAAATATAAAAAGGCTAAAATGGAGTGGTCGGGACACATGGTCAGAGGAAAGGATAAATGGAGCAAAATAATTACACATTGGTACCCAAGGGAAGGGAAAAGGAAAAGAGGCAGATAACAAAAAATGGGACGATGATATCAGGCAAGTTGCAGGCATAACATGGAGTAGAGTAGCCAGAGAGAGATCGGAATGGAGTAGGTTGGAGGAGGCTTTTGCCAACTGGCAAGCGGACTTACAGAAAGTAAAGAAGCACCAAATACGCGAATAATTTTAATTGTGTATAATACATATATTATATAACAGTGCAGTAGATTAAACACAAAGTGAAAAATGTGAAATTGAAAATAACAGTCAGGAGCAGGATTTGAACCTGCATCTCCTGGATACCGTCCAGATGCTTTTACCAATTCAGCCATCCTGACAATTGCTCCTGACTGCTAATTTCGATAACACATTCATACTTAACGTCTTTGGGTGACGCCTGCACCATCTGTCGGAAGTATTTTCATACATTATACCGACCAGGTAAACTTAATTTTACAATTCAGATTTTACCTAATAATGACGCAAACCCTATAAATATTTAGATATTTTTATATATATTTTTAGCATTTGACATGCTTAGCACTATACATTAAACACAAAGGATGGCTGAATTGGTAAAAGCATCTAGACGGTATCCAGGAGATGCAGGTTCAAATCCTGCTCCTGACTGTTATTTTCGATTTCACATTTTTCACTTTGTGTTTAATGTATAGTGCTAAGCATGTCAAATGCTAAAAATATATATAAAAATATCTAAATACAGTGCAGTAGTATGACACATAATTAAAAATTAATTATTAATTAATTTATATTTATTTTAATATATTTTTCTTTTACTAAATATTATTAATTATTATTATAATTAATTAAAAAATAATTATTTTTAATTATTATTATAATTGTATATCTGTTGTCCGAATAAAAGGCTTTATTATTAATGTTATATATCTACATTTTATCCCGTTACTATATTGGCAACCTGAGATATAGGTAACCGAAAAATCAGCTTTTGGCTGTGGCGGAGTCGCGGGAAAACTAGTAAATAATAACCTGACCGCTTTTTGCCTAGATATTGATTGTGTAGCATCAGATTCACCTACGTCAGTCTGAAGGTATTATACCTATTTACGTCACAACACTCAATCACTCCCTTTTTAGAATATGTGTAACACGACCAGTGACTGGTTGTATCACATTTACAACTCTCTTCTAAGCTTGACCTTTTTATTTGAGTGTATATTAATTTACGGCCGTCTATCAATTCAATAAGTGACGACATATAAATGTATATCGTTGTGTGCGTCATAAGTTCATAATATAATTATGTTTACGTTCAATCGTATAAGAATACAAGTGTTAGGATCCCATTCTTTCCCGCGCGTGTCGTACTAGACGACTAAGGTCGGTAAACAGTTATCACCATAGCATTATAAAGATTATATTAAATTGTAATAAATTGGCAATTTAAAAAAGTGGCCCATGAGTTTCTTGCCGGGTTCTTCTCATGAAAGGCTTTACTTCGGAATCCGGCCGCTTGTGGCGATTGCAATCGCCACTTTGTTATTGCGGATGCACTCGCCTCAGGCGCTCGTGTTGATTATTATTGTGTATTCTTGACGATTTTAAGTGCTATTGAATAGGCCTATGAAATAAAGATATTTTTGAATTTGAATTTGAATTTATTGATGACAGAGTTGCGTACAGTAAGAGTGTCATCAGTCCAGGTAGCCCATGACTCTTCTGCCATCATCTATACTATGATAAAGCTGTAAGAGAGCTGTGTGTTTAAAATATTTGAGAACTGTTTATCTGTTTGTTCGATCGCACATCACACTAAAACTACTGAAGGGATTTTGATGCAACTGTTTTTATTTGGTAGCTCTTGATTAGACTAAAAAACTGATACCTATACATTTTATCCCGCTACTATATCACGAACCTGAGATTATTACCTACCTAAAAATTAAATTAAGCAATAAAAACATAACTACAAAGTTCAATAAAGTGCAGCCATATTGTGAAAACAATAGTAATGTAGAAAAATGGGTATTAATACTTGCAAAGATAAATCCATAATTATAGCAAGGTTTAGTACTGTAGTCATCGCCAGTATAAAGAAGGTAGATACCATCACTGTTATTGTTATATTAGGTAAGGAAACCTAAGTCACAATATAGGATCTGAGTGATGTCAATGAATGAATATTTATCAGCGGACCACCGAAGTCTTTCAGCTCCAATGGCTCGCCAATACAGACGGAGAGGGCCCCACACTACCCAGTTCATTACCCCGAACAAAGGCGTGCGTACGGTAAGCACATCTGTAAACTATTCAAAATCAGAATCAGAATTTATTTATTTGTACAACATAGGTAAAATATAGATCTTAAATAATGTGTAGAGTTCACTATGCCTTGTCACTAGGACATACAAATATAATATTAAATTTAATTAATTAATTGAAAATAATAGAATTAATTCATTAAATTAAACATAATATACAATTAAATGAACATAACACCAATGTCAATAAATATTAAATAATAATAATATTTAAAAAAAAAGTATCATAATAAATTATCACTAAAATATTCATGCAGTGAGTAATAACATTTATTTATTAACAGATTAGGTAAAGATTTTTTAAAACTAAAATTTAACTATACAAAACTTCGAATTGTAGTTAGCGATAAAAAAATGCGTTAAATATACTTGTAAATATATTATCATACTTAACCCAAGAGATTTAACTTAAGCACTATGTACATAATATTTAGCACAATGAAATTCAGTACAGGACATTTATGGCAGAGGCAGTAACTTTGGATTAAGCCTGACTTGAAGATACAAAGGCAAAAGGTGTCACGTGGGAACTGGGGCGTTGACTTCCACTTTCGAGTACCACCCGTGAGTACAGTGCTCTTCTTAAACCTCGTTTTTAAATGAAGAATATAGAATTTTCTGCTAATTTAGGCAATCGAATATTAATACAAATATCTAAGATTTACTTATGACTTAACATGATAGATATGTTTGTGGACTAGATGTCCATGAAGCAGGTAAGAACTAATATGGAAAAAGAGAAAATGCTGTACTTAACCCCAAATTTATAATTAACGGAAAGAAATAAAAACCGAACAGGAAAGAAAAAAATTAGATATCGTTTCTATGGGGGCGTTGCGCCCCCGCCAATACTTTGTGGGGGTGGCAAAACTCTAAAATTAATACTAATAGTATTTGTAATCTAGACAAAAAAATTAATAATTTCATGGTACTTATATTCGTAATAATTTACTTTCTTGATGTCTATGGACTTAGATATCTAAATATTGGCGCTGCAAAATTTGCCTGCGCTCCTGGCGGCTGACACCTACGCTACGCTGCAGAATACAAAGGAAATATAAAAACGAAACGAATATATTAATCTAGAGCTTAATACTCATTACTCAATTAGTCATAAAGCCATTCTCCGAAAACAATGAATGCCAAACCAATATCACGATTGACTCAACACTCATGTTATATTAATATACCTAGTTTTGAATGACTTCGAAAATATCTATATAACTTGAAAGATCAAATATTCTCTGTTGATATCGTATGTAGTGGGATAAAAAAGGCACCCCATCGCCGCAAGTTCGTCGCCCTACCGTGACGTCGGCATGTGGTGCATGAACTTTGACCCTTACCTCTCATCCTGTTTTCATGTAAAATAGCACCCACTTGCACTTAAGGAAATTTATATGTTGAACGTTAAATTAGCATTTAACTTTTAGAGGGCAACATAAGTGCGCTAGAATGTGAATAGTTTAATGATAAAATTTAATAATTATATCATTTATAATAATATAATATTATTAACGAAAGCTTAACACTTACCGGTATATATGGTATATATATATATATATATATATATATACAATAATCTCAATTAAGAAAACACCTCAATTTTTCCGCGATTAAGTTTATGCATACAATAACTATCCATTTCAAAACTGCGTATTTACAAGGATTTTAAAAATTGAATGCTGCATCCTAGTAAGATATATAAATTTAAACATTCTAAGAAATTTAAGTGATAAAAAAGTGGTTCATGAGTTTCTTGTTAGGTTCTTCTCATGAAAAGCCTTACTACGGAATCCGGCCGGTTGTGGCGATTGCATACGCGACATTGCGAATGAACTTGCCTCAAGCGCTCGTGTTAGTTATCAGTAAGTAACTTTGACGATTCAGTCTATGAAATAAAGATATTTTTAAATTTGAATTTAGTTAGCTAACTTTTTGATGTGAAACATCTAATGCGGAGCGAGAGTAAAATCAGCTGTTAGCGTGGCGACGCTTTTATTGTAGGTACCTACCTGCCCCGTTCAAATCTTGCAAGTTAAATTTTACACACTTCCCGGTTTCCGATTGAGCTGAAATTTTACACGCATGTGTATATCACGTGACGATGCAATATTATGATGACATAGATCTGATCTGATGATGGAGCTGGAAGGTGGACATAAGAATTCTATAATGAAACGGCGCAACCCCATCGAGTATGAGCTTGTATGATTTTCGTCTTGCCGAGTACTTGTGTCTAGATGGTATCCAGGGGCTGATGATGAAGCTGGAAGGTAGCCACAGTAACTCTATAATGAAATGACGCAACCCCATCGAATTTGGAATCATTTGATTCGTCTTGACGAGTACTTTGTCTTTAGATGGTATCCAGGGTCGAAACAGTAACTCTGTAATGAAACTATACAACCCTATCGAGTTTATACTCGTTTGATTCGTCTGGAGGAGTACCTTGTCAAATTATGATCATTTTATTTCTACAAAGTAATTTCGATGTTTTCACATCTGCTAGACGTTCCGCGACATCTAGTTTTTTTTTGTGTTGACATAGGCTTTTGAGAGCCTGTGAAATTGAAGGATTCTTTGCACTCTGAACAAAAAACTTCTCCATGCCAGACATAATTATTACCGTGCTGATAATCCCTCAAGGATCCGCACCCAATCCACTCAAGTACGTATCTTTTGTTTCGTAATTACGTTGTATATGACTTGAAAAATACAAATTCTTTAGTAAAATTCGCATTTTAATGTTAATTTTCTTTGCCTTCCGAGTTAAACTTAATTTTAACATTACATTCCTTAATATTAAAAAGCATAAGTCATAAAAGTTTATGAAATTGTGGTAGAGACATTAAATGTTTGGTTGTAATTTTATAGGTTTAAATACGTCAGTTAGTAAAAGGCCAGAAACATTTAAATACGCTAGATGGCCTGGCCTGTCCTAGCTCGATCGGGGAAGTACGACCCTCTCACAGAAGATCGGTGTGAAACTATGGTACGTACCCTTTCTTTTGTTAAGGCGGGAAAAATGTTCCTAACCGCACACCCCATCGTTTGGGCGACGGGGTGTAAAAAAAAAAAAAAAGGTACATTGTGTTTCGTATGATGAGGGAGACTCATTATCCTTTCTTTATTATTCTTCCTCTCTACCCACTATCCCTTTTATTTTAGATGGCTATGCGCCAGTGATTCTATAGGGATAGCATCTACTGGGTACGGTAATCACTTACCATCAGGTGGGCCGTATGCTCGTTAGCTACTGGCATAGTACATAAAAAACTATACATAATTCGTCTAAGTGAACTTCAGATGCCGTGTGGGGCCGGCTTTTGAATTGTCCCACCCCTCTCCATCAATGGGAGTCGTAAGAGCCGACTGAGGGAATACCGGGAGAGTGGGCAGCAGCACTCCTTCAAGTATTAACAACATCCACTGCGATCGCCAACCCGCCTGCCAAGCGTGGCGATTACGGCACTATCCCCCATTCTTGGGGAGGCCTATGTCCAGCAGGGGACTTTAAAAGGCTGATGGATGGATGAACTTCAGAATCAATATAATTACATCACACTAAGTCATATAATATAGTGTAAAAGCAAAAATAACTAAACCACAAAACTTTTATGTTAAAAAGCTTTTTCGGGATAAAAATCGCTTTAAATTCTTTTTATCGGCTCTAGGCTACATGTAAGTATACCAAAATCATCAAACACACTTATGACTTCAGACATAAACCTTAAAGGATTTTATTTTGATGTTTAAGAGACTGAATTATTAAAATACAATTATCACCACCCTATTCTTTCCCACGGGTGTCGTATGAGGCGACTAAGGGAAGTAAGCAATTATCATCCATTGCATGACTGGTGATAGGGCTGGGTACCATGTGGGAGTACTCACTTGGTATCGGGCCTGAGCGGGTTGGTACCACCATCTCCCGTGTGACCGGCCATGAACACCGGCACATCGTTGCGTTTTGGCTGTAGCAGGAGAGGCTGTAGCATATCTGTGAAATGAAATGGTGAGCAGCGGCTTGACAATACTCTCGGTATAGTTGAGTCCATAAGTGACGGTTACCATTTACCATCGGATCGTCTGCCACTACATGCAATAAAAAAAAAGTAATATAAAGTAATTAGTAGTACTAGTGTTACTAGTAGTACTCGTGCTAGAGCCTTGTTTTCCCATAAGATCAGCGTGTAACAACGATATTTACTCATAACATTGTGTTTCGTATGGTGAGTGAGAGCACCGGAGGCCCAAACCCCCTCTCTATCCGCTCCTTGTTATCCTTCCTATCCATTCCTTGGATATGACGATGCGCACGTGATGCCACTGGTATTGCTAGCGTCTATAGGTTACGGCAACCGCTTACCATCAGGTGGGCCGTATGCTTGTACGCTACCCATATAGTATAAAAAAAAATATTTTGTAATAAGTATTAGAATTTTTAGACATAATTTAAATGTACTTAAATTAGCAATTACAACAACACTACCATCGACGATTTCATTTTTCCACAAAGACGGTATTACATGAATTCAATTAAACTAAAACCATTTAAAAGAATAATTGCCTCTAATGGAATAGGTAATTGAACTGTCGTTGGCCCGACGTGATGAAAATACCTGAACTCTTTGGTTTATTCCACAATCTTGTGTAAGTTACGTGGAACTAAAACGATAGGCTTAAGTAATACGTTGGAATATGAAGATATATTTTGCTCATTCATGTTTGCCAATGAAAACTGTCATTGATCTGGTATTGGTTTATCAGCTGAACTGGTTAAAAACTTCCGCGAGTAACAATCGGAATTATATTAGTTACTAGCTGACCCGGCGAACTTCGTACCGCCATACATTTTTTCATGAATAAATATTGCAATTATAAATTGTGATATAAAGTATCCTTTCTATCTAAATTTTAAGTTGGAACAAAACACACATTTAAAAAAAGACAGTTAAAGTCGGTTCAGTAGTCTCGGTGTTCATCCCGGACAAACATCGTGCCACTGGAATTATATATAATAGATAGATATATACTATTAAGGAATTTTTGTAGATCTTTTGGGGACCATCATCTTTGTAATACATACTTTTGGTGTATGATCAATGTATACGAGGATAAGAGCTCGAAAGCGCATTTTCATCCGACTTGCTTCAAATTTATCGTCACTGCTCAGCTCCTATGTGTCTTAGCGTTATGTTATATAGCCTATAACCTGCCCAGGAGTATGGACTATAATCGTACCAAGTTTGGTTAAAATCTCTTTAGTAGTTTTTGACCCATGCGTGCATATACAGACAGACCGACAGACAGACAGACAAAAAATTTACTGATTGCATTTTTGGCATCAGTATCGATCACTATTAATCCTCCAATATTAATTTTGAATATATATTCAACGCACAGAATTGACCTCTCTACAGTTTTATTATAAGTATATAAGTATAGATATAGATATAGATTATGTTCTATGCACTTAACAGGATATAGCTCATAGCGGGTGTTTTGGATATATCATTTTAAAATTAAGTTTTCAAGCTATAAATCAGTACAAAAAATACTAACTAAATAATTTGATATTACATCTCTTTATGAGTCAGGACGTGTATCAAATAAGGTAAAATAATACAATCTATAATATCATCATATGAATTGGATACTATCTTAATTTTTATATTTATTTCAAGTAACAAAATTACGACATAACTATAGTTTTGTATATTTTTCAATGCTGCTCAAGTATTTTTTTTATTGCTTATAGTAGCAGACGAGCCACGGCCAATCTGATGGTAAATGGTAACCGTCGCTCATGGACTCAAGTATACCGAGAGTATTTTCAAGCCGCTGTTCACCATTTAATTTTACAAATATGAAATGAAAGAATAAACGGCTATCTCCCACTACAGCCAAAAGGCGACGATGTGCTTTATGGCCGGTCACAGGGGAGATGGCGGTACCAACCCGCTCGGGCCCGATACCAAGTGAGTACTCCCACCTGGTACACAGCCATACCACCGGTCATGCAATGGATGACAGTTGCTTACTTCCTTAAGTCGCCTCATACGACACCGGCGAGAAAGAATGGGACGGTGATACTTGTATTCTTAGCCCGTCACCACACGGACAAAAATATCCAATCATTATTGTTTAGTCAACTATTTTTAAACAATTTGTCCATATATTATCTACTAATGATTTCGTAATATTTATTTAGTTAGTAGCACTAATGATTTCGTAATATTTATTTAGTTGTATCGAGTCTGGTCCCCAGTCTAAGGTCCAAATCTCGTACAGACATTTCTGACTTTTCAAGATTTTTCGAAATGATGGTGTATTTATTTAGAATTTATCACTGCTCGGTGAAGGAAACATTGTGAGAAAATCTGCATGAGAGATTTTCCCGACGGCTCATAAAGTCTGCCATCCTGCACTGGATCAGCGTGGTGGACTATGGCCTAATGCCTCTCACTATGAGAAGAGGTCCGTGTTGTGTCCCAATAGTGGGACAGAAAAAACCATAGATATATGGAAAAAATAGGCGGACAATAAACTATGTATTTAGTTAACTAAATTGGAATAAAACTGTAGATTTTATTCTACTCACTCACTCACTCACACTTATCATCACGCCATTTCCCTTGCGTGGGTAGGCAGAGAGAACAGAGTGCCAAGAGGCTCTATTCTTGCATACATCTCTCGCTTCCTCAACATACATAACTCTCTACATACACGCTCGCCGGTTTCGGACACTCCTGAATCGCCCTTTTTTTCAATAAATGACCGATTTGGTCTAGGTAGGTGAGTCTCGGTCTCCCCCTGTACCTACATTCTTCCACTTTCGCATTGTATATCTTCTTAACTAGTCGCTCGTCCGGCATTCTTTCCACATGTCCGAACCATTGGAGCATTCCCTTTCGCATCTTTACACCAATACTCTCTTTCACACCTACTCGCTCTCTTACGTCGTCATTACGAATGCGGTAAGTCAGCCTCACTCCACAGATTCTCCGCAGAAATCGCATTTCGACCGCATTGATTTTACTCTCATGCTCCTTTTTGCATACCCAACTCTCGCTTCCATATAATAACGTTGGGACAAGCACTGCGTTGTGTATTGCGACACGTGCCCTCTGGCTGAGGTGTTGCCTGCCGACAAGTTGTCCCAATGCTCCGTTCACTCTATTCCCCGCATTTACTCTTCTCTCTACATCAGTAGTGTACCTTCCATCCCGACTGAATTCACATCCAAGATATAAAAATTCATTCACTTGTTCTAGCACACCATTTCCTATTGCTACTCTAACATCTGTTCTGGCTTCTTCTCTTTCAAAAACCATTATTTTGGTTTTGCTCACATTCATACGTAGGCCCCCTTTCTTACAATCTTCTGCCATTACGTCGACTAGGGTTTGCAGGTCAGCTGCGGACTGCGCTAATAAAACCGCATCGTCTGCATATAGCAGAGACCTAACCACTGAGTCGCCCATCTGAACTTCCATATTCATTTCATTCAACCTTTTCTAGACATTTATCCACGATAAACAGTCTGGCTGATAGAATGCAGCCCTGCTTAACGCCGATATTGACATCAAACCAGGGCGACATTCCATCATCCAGCCGCACACAAGCTCTGCAGTCCATGTAGCTGGACTGCACCGCTTGTAGCAGTCTACCGTTAATACCATACTCCGGCAAAATGTCCCAAAGTTCCTTTGGTACAACCGTGTCAAATGCTTTCTCCAAATCCCCAAAACTGCAGAAAACCCTCTGGCCTAGAGCCAGATGCTTCTCCACATTGTTGCGCAGAGAAAACACTTGATCCATGCATCCCCTCCCACACCTGAAACCTCCTTGTGCCTCACACAAAAGTTCATCAGACACCATCCTCATTCTCCTTTCAATAATCTTACCATACACTTTGGCTGCCAAACTGGTCAAGCTTATGGCTCTGTAGTTTGCACAGTCATAACGTGAACCCTTGTTTTTAAACAAGGGCACGATGACTGAGCTTCTCCAGTCCTTGGGAACCATTCCTGAGCTCCAACATAAATTAAGAAGCATCAGGAAGGATTCCCAGAGACATGAGCCTCCAAGCTTGATCATCTCAGCAGACACCATATCAATACCCGCTGCCTTACCATTTTTCAAACTTGTAATCGCCCATTCATAGATTTTATTCCTATTTAGAATTTCTAATTTAATTTTACTATTCCGGTAATGGTCGACAATTTAATTTGTATGTATGTTTCCAATTTATTCAAAGATCTAAAAAATTTGTATTAGTAAAACTACAAAATTGAAAAGAAAATCGGTTAGCATATCCTATATGTATTTTTTTTTATTTATCGATTTTCTTTTCGTTGTTGGTAAATAAATAGTTAATATAAATATGATAAGAATTTACAATAAATTTTTTTTTAGATAGTAACCGGCTCAATCAGGTCAGATTGTTCCATAAGTTGCCATTACCGACACTGTCATAAGAAGATAGTTTTTCTGTATTAACCATAGATTTAGTATAATAATTTGGTATTAACATAAACTGTATAAAGTATGGCAGTTATGATACTTGGAGAAATTATTAAAGGCTTAAGTGTTGACAAGATGAGCTCTAGATCTGTATGAATAGATAATAAAAAATTGCTCTCTTTCTCTTTATAGGGTACAGGCGTGATGTTATGTTGTGTGATTGAGTAAATATTGCATATATATGTATATATGCGATAGGAGCAATTGCGGTTAATTTGCCAGCATAAATGCCAGTATTTATTGAAGAGTTTCCGTTGTCTGTTACTGAAACTCATCATCAAATCTTTACAAAATTTAGATGGGACCATATCGAAATAAACCTCTTTTAAACAAAAAAGAAATTTGCAAATTCGTCTATAGGTATAATCGGAGTTATGCCCGAATATACAAATTAAGAAACTACTCCTATTTTGAAGTCAATTAAAAAGAAATTGATGAGGTATTCGATGCCCGAAAATGTAAATTGCGATTGTGCTTTCTGAGATTCCGTTGCTATCGACAGTGAACGAAACTTAAAATGAAGTCTTGCTTGAAACAAATAGCATTTTAAAATCAACGTCCTTATGTAGGGAGATAAGAAAATATACTGCTAGCTTGAGCGAATTTTTGAGGCTATTGGATTGTTTATGAGCAATCTATACTATTGTATAGCTGTAACAGAGCTGTGTCTGTACATTTCAGATATTTGAGAAAAAATACTTTACGCTATTTAGGGGTCTCAAAAATTATAAATTTGAATTGTAGTATATTGTCAACATCTTCCTAGTATTTTATCCAAAGCTTTGCTAGGGTCAGCATACGAACTGTTGCGTTTTATCTGATACACGCGTATTTACACGGAGTGAAGGTCTGAACCTCTATTACCCACCTAGAGGGACAAATGACAACCTTAAAGAATCTTGCTTGCTTGGTTTCAGATGTCTTACTGAGGCCTCTCAAGCTGTAATGACTGCTAGGATGTTAGTTGACGGTCAGAACCCATTGATTAACGTATCTTCCGAGGCACGGGGATGTTCACCCATCTGATACCAGCCGAATCAAAGTTGCTTAACCTTCTCGATCGTTAATGTGGCACGTGCACTGGATTTTATATTGTGTGCGGCATGTTCCCAAAATATTGGAAATACTTAAGTAACTGTACAAAATCGATATCGTTTAACTCTCAATATGATTTAGTAATGCTATTTATAACAGACGATGAAATATTCGAACACAAATACATCAGCGGATGTTATATTGTGGAAACTAAAATTAAATCAAGTGATAGGAGTTCCTCCGTTATAGTATAATTAGAACACTTTTAATCATCCACTGGACTAATTTTGATCAGTGAAAACTTTCCTACGGGCTGTTTGTTTGTATTAAAAATTTCCGCCGAACGTGTCCCAAGTCGTCATCTGTGGAAAATATTAATGGTTTATTTAAATGATGTCACATTAGAAGGTACACGTCTTCTCTACATTATAATGCAGTAATAAAGCATAATTTGGACAATGGATATCTCGAGATGTTTGTTTTCAGCGCTCTTTTCTACAACGCACGTGAAGGCTTTGGAGTGAACTTTTTGCGGCGGAGTTTCCTCAGCACTACGACATGTTTTTCTTTAGCAAGGATTAAGAAATGCACTTTAATTACGGTAGATGGCAGCTCGACTATACCCTAGTGTTGCAAACGTTCATGAACGGCTGTTATCACGTTCGTAAAGACAAATGTGGTCTGGAGATTGGGTATGGCCGTTGGTCAGTGCGATTGCTTAGCGGCCAGAGCACTTCCCGAATTGGAAGGGACGCAGGTTCGATTCCCGCTCACACTAAAGTCCTCTTTATCCATATTTTCACAAATAATTTGTTCTTTAAATATAATACCTAAATTATTAGGTTAATCTCGGCGAGATTGAATATTCCGTTGCATTTAAATATTTCTTTTCACGTTTTATTAAAAATGTTAATATTAAGTTTTTTTTTTTCAATTGATATACAATATAATAGACATCTTTAGTGTAACTAATGTCTCTTTGACTGTACCTGCGCGTATTTGAGCCACATGAGAAAATAACGCTCGCAGCTCTAATGAATGGACCTATACACGAAATAGACTGCACACGCCACTTTTATTTTTATTTGCTTTACCCATAATTATAATTTCTTTAAATATTTATTTTGAGTGACCTAAAGGTAATTAAATACTGTAATAAAATATTCTCATCATTGATGTTGGCATCAAAATAGTTTGTTTATAAATCTTTTAGATATTTTTATATATATTTTTAGCATCTGACATGCTTAGCACTATACATTAAACACAAAGTGAAAAATGTGAAATCGAAAATAACAGTCACGAGCAGGATTTGAACCTGCATCTCCTGGATACCGTCCAGATGCTTTGCCAATTCAGCCATCGTGACAATTGCTCCTGACTGCTAATTTCGATAACACATTCAAAAAACTGAAATGTCTTCAGAAATAATAACTTTCAATAATACCGCACCACAACAATTAAAAAAAGTGATTGGCTTATTTTGCTACCGCCAGCGGACCACTGAAGTAATATCTAAACAGTGCCGCAACTACAGGTTGAGAGACGACACACAACTGGTTTATTTAGTGAGTGACAGCCCTACTATGAATAGCCCTACACCCATATTCTAAGACGGTTCCTCGAAAATTTCTCGACTCCACTCAAGCGCACTCAAGGAGTTTGGTATTCTTAGTTGCAAAAAATCTTCTCCACTCGACGCCTTTCCTCACTCGAGGTGAGGAAACAACTGTCAATCTCAAGGTACGTCGGGACCAACCTTAAGGAATACTCAAGGAAGTTTTTGTTCTATAAACAATTTACTGAAGTTTATTATTTCATGTGAATATTGTTTTCTAGTGTTTATAATGTATTTCCAGCGGTTTTTGAATTAGTATTATTAAGTATGATTATTTCATAAGATGTTACTTGCGAGATGCTGCAAACCCAACTTTAACGATACCGTAGAATTCCAAAGACGTAGGTAAGCTATTTTTTTTCCAGCAGGATTACCGGCACCTAAAATAGCCGTCGAATTTATTTTATATTTAATTATGAGTGCCTACAGGCACCGACCGATATTCAGTAAGAATATCTTCCAGACATATTACAAAATAAATGATATCTAAACAATTTATACTAGCTATAAAAACACACCCAGCAAAAAAACAATGTTGACGCGACGACGCTATGTAGGTACTTTCTGGTTATAGGATACGTAAGCATTACTTTTTGCTATGTAGGTACCTAACTGAGTTTTACTCCTTGTGGCGATCCTTGTATAATACCTATCGTCCTATCTAAACATTTACATGTCAAATGACAAACTTCTGTTAACTTTTGAGTGACCACAGATGTAAAATCAAAGCATTTTTGCCCAAAACAATGTTCTATCTACAATACAATGACGTAATTAATGACGTATTACCTCGACTCAACCTCATTCGAGGTTCCTCGAGTTTTCAACTAAGAATACCAATTTCGAGGATTCCTTGAGATATTCCTTGAGGTATCCTCAGTTGAGTTTGAGTCGAGGAAAGGTTGAGGAACCGTCTTAGAATATGGGTGCTAGTGTGTGGTAAGGTACGTTTTTTCCCGCCTTAACAAGAAAAGGCCTACTTTGCTAGGGTTGATTGTACTTCCGCCGGCGGACCACTGAAGTAATGTAACAAAGTTCCAGTGGCCCACCAATAAAGGCGGAGAGACGGCACACGGTGGGTTTATTTAGTAGGTGAAGGTCCCATACTACCCTGTTCGTTGCCCCGAACGACGGGGTGTGCAGTTAGGAACATTTTGTCCCGCCTCAACAAAAACAAAAAATCTGGAAAACGGTTGACCCTAAAGGCCATCCCTGCAACTTCCCGCTAATTTGATACTTTAGCGCTCAAAATTGCACTTATTACGTTTTTGAGCTCTTCGAGCTCCAAAATGTAATTTTCGTGACATTTTGAGCTCTCCAAGCTCAAAGAGATAACTGTTCTATACTTTTGAGCTCTTCGATCTCAAAAATCTGATAGAGATTTAATAAAACACTATTCGTTGAATTTTCAAATCGCAATAACTTTTAAATTAATGAACCGATTTCAGAATCTGAGTTTCTGGAAATTAACCCAAAGTAGTCGAGCTCGAATGTTTCATAAAAGTTTATTAAAACAACATTTTTTTAATATTCAAATTGAAATAATTTTTTAATGAATGAACTGATTTTCTCGTAGTTTACGGCATTCAACATAGCTTTTTGAGTTATTTGAAGAATCTTAAAGTTCGAACTGGTCAGACTAAAAATTTCATAGAAATTCTGAAAAAAACACAACGTCTGGGTGTACTTTTTGTCCGTGAAATTGTATGTTTGGAAAGTCCCCCGCGATACGAGGATTATTCACTAGTGCAGGGCGTTGTCTTTAAAAAAAATAGTCACAGCGAAGGTAGTAATGAGTGCTATTCCATTTTTGTTATTTAGTATGGGACTTCAATGGCTAAACAATATCGTCTCACATTTCTCTCGTCAAAATTATCCTCACGTGTTTCGACGCGTGACTACTGAAATACAGCAGATATAATTTTAGTGTTATCAAAAAACTACTTTGATCAGACATTTCGCATTGCGTCAAAATGTTAGTTCATTAAAAATACCAGATCCATTACATAGTAGCCATCATATAATATACGTTTCAATGAGAGATGAAGCTTTTCTTATTAATTTTTTCAACAGCTTATATATATTCGTAACTTATATAACTGTAAATTATGAGTAATAATACTGTGTTATGACAACAGTTCCTGCGATAACCAATGAATTTGCGTTAGAAATTCACGCGTGATAACATATAATATACGTATAGAATATACTTTTAAAACGCCTTTGCCCGCGGCTCCGCTGCAGCTAGTTTTTAGCTTGTATCTCAGATTCCCGATATAGTAGCGGGATAAAATGTATACCAGTTTTTAAGTCTAATAAAGGCCTTTCAAATAAAAAGGTTGCATCAAAATTTTTTTCTTTCAGTAGTTTTTGCATGATGCGCGAACGAACAAACAGACAAATAGATAAACAGACAAAAATGAAAAAAATAAAATGTTTTGTGTTTAGACACGCCTATAAAGCCTATTACAGTCAATTTTTCTCAAATATCTTGAATATACAGACACAGCTCTGTTACAGCTTTATAATAGTATAGATAGAGAATCTTTATGTGAAAACCACTAATTTGTAATGTTTATAGTAATCTAATAACATTTTAAATAGCTTTTACTTAAATACGTTGTCTAGGTGTAGAGTTCTGTTTATTCCAGCATGTATGGGCCAGCTCGATCGGCGAAGTCTCACCAATTAGCGTGAAACAACGATAGGCCCCTCCCTATCTTCTGATTATTAACCATCCTATCTTCTCCATAGTATCCTTCCTATACTTCCCTTATTATCCTTCCTCTCCACTTCTTCTCCTGTCTCTGGTGGTGCTAGCGTCTAGCTGCTAGTGTAGCGACAGACTACGGTAACCGTTTACCACCAGGTGGGCCATATGCGTGTTTGCCACCTACGTAGTATAAAAAAGGTCCTTTAAAAACTCAAAGACGTACCTAAAAGCTATAGTTTTTTTTTTTGTGTGACGTTGGTTGTTAGCCTCAGATGGCTATGACAACCTTACGCGGACAATTGGTGAGCGCAGAGGACTCTCAACCCGACATTTAAGCAACGCTACCCGAGGGCACCCCCTGTGGGGTAAGGACCTCGGCTCAGGCTGTTGCTGGCAAAGTGGGATTTCCCACGTTTATGATTTGACCGCGACACGTCTTTCGCCCCCGTCAGCGGGGACGAAACCGTGGGTAATTACTTGTATTAGCTGCGCGAACTGTGTATGCTCTGATCTGAGCATGAGTTATGTCGTCGTCGACTTCGTCGAGGCTATTTCGCGGTCTGCGTACGCGCGATATATTAGAGGGGTTGTACCTAGCCGACTCAATCACTAGAGGGTTGGTAATGGCGGAGTCAAAGAAACTACGTGAACACCGTTTCATAAATTGCTTGATGTTAGGCAATTGCAAGTCTATGTGAAGATCGACATTGCGTATGAACCACGGTGCACCCGTAGCTCTGCGCATGTATCTATTCCCCCGCCCGCACCGTCGACGCCCGCCGATAAACGTCGGCGAGCACTTCCACCTCCAGATCCCATGGGGGGGTGCCGGCCAACGCGCAGGCTGCATCGCACGAGACCGTGCGGTACCCGCGTATTGCCCTGACCGCTACGACCCTCTGTGGACGCCACAGAAGGGCCCTATTGCGAGCGGCCAGGGACTCCGCCCACAGTGCAACGCGCGCCGTACAGTGCCATTGACTGTACTACCCCCGCGTAGAGTCGTCGACACGCGAGACTCGGTCCGCCCAAATTCGGCATCAGTCGCCCGAGGGCGGACGCCGTGCCGACGAGCTTTGGCGCAAGACGGCGGAAGTGCTCGTCAAAGTGCCACCGTCCATCCAGTACCAGGCCCAGGTATTTTATGTGGGCCTGGATTGGAAGGCCCACACCGTTGACCGTTATCGAGGCGCTGGCGTGTGGGCCACGTCGGGGCCCATGGAAGAGTAGGGCCTCTGACTTTTCAAGGGCCACCCTAAGCCCCAGCGCCTCGATGCGGCTGACCACCTCCGCGGTTCCTGAGGTGGCCAGCGTTGCCGCCTCCTCGAGGGTCCCGCCCCGGGCTGTGACGAGCGTATCGTCTGCGTAGCAAATTACGCCCAGCCCAGGGGGGAGCCGGCCACGGAGGACCCAGTCGCAGCCGATGTCCCACAGGAGCGGCCCTAGAACTGAACCCTGCGGGACGCCGCACGACATAGCCCTCCTTACAACGTCCCCTTCCCGGTCCACGAAGAGGACGCTGCGGCCGTCGAGATAGTCTGCCACCAGCTGCCTTAGGTAGAGGGGCACTCCATGGTACCGTAGTGCCTCCTTGATGCAGCCGAATGGCAGACTATTGAAGGCGTTGGCGATGTCGAGCGACACCGCCAACAGCACTTCCCTCGAGGTGACGGCCTCCGCAGCCGCGGCCTTCAAGCGCAGGATGGCGTCGACCGTAGACCGACCCGCCTGAAATCCGAACTGGGCATCGGACAGGTCGGGGCCGACCGCACCTAGGTGCCGGACGATGCGGGCAGCGACTACCCGCTCGAGCAGTTTGCCCGCCTCGTCCAGCAACACGATGGGCCTGAAAGCCGCGACTGTATTCGGAGACTGTCCCGGCTTCGGCAGGAGCACGAGCTTCCCCTCCTTCCTGCAGTCAGGGAACTGTCTGGACACCAGGCAAGCGTCGAACAGTCCCCTGAGACGAGGCTCTAGGTGGTCGAGGACCAGGGCCAGCACTCGGGCGGGAACCCCGTCCGCCGCCCCCATTTCCGTCGTCGTCACGGGCGGTACCTCCCACCACGCGGCCACCCTGGCAGGGCAGCGGCGTTGCGCCTCAAGGCGGCGTGACCTTCCTGTCTGCGGCCAATGCTGGGCGGAGCCTTGGCTCCGGCGGCAGCCTAGCGCTTAAGGAGTCCATGCGCGTGTCATAGACCGCGTCGACGCGATACATGACCTGGCGCAGCTGCTCCTCCGTCAGGAGACCTGGGGCCGGCGGCTCCGCGCCGGCCGTTGAAGCGGAGGCTCCCGGTCCGGCATTGGCAAGCTTGGCTCGCTGGCTGGCGAGCACCCTCCGGAGCTCCGCCACCTCAGCCTCGAGGCGTTTGCAGCGGCAGTGCGCCTTAGGCTTCCCGGTCCCCTCCAGCACCAGGTTACGTCGGAGTGACTCCACTGAAGTATTTACTACTTCGGAGGCCTTTCTAAGGGCCTCCGCGAAGTTGCCCTGAAGACTCCGTGAGCCATTAGCCACCTCAGAAACGATGGCTAGGGCATCGGAAACCTTCCGGGCAATCTGATCCGCTGTAGGCGGAACGTCCTTCTCCAAGGGCTCCTCTCGAAGCCTCGATGTGAGGAGGGTTACCCGGTCCTCCACCGAGAGCTCCGCTCCCAAATCTTCAATAGCGACCTCGTCCGCCTTGTACAAGGCGCGCGGCACTGTGCGCCTGTTGGCGCCTCTGCCCGCCTCTTCGCCGGCCTTCCCGGCTTTCCTGGCGAAGGCATCTCATTGGAGCTGCCCTCCATCTCTGACGCATTCCCCTCCGGCGCAATTGAGCGTTTTCGAAGCCGTGAAGGCGGAGGGTCACTGTGACCCTGCTGTCCCCCTCCCAGAGTCGGGGAGGCCACTATGGCCCCGCTGACCCTCCACGGCGGACGTTCGGCCTATCCACTGTGCCCTCTGCTAATCAGAGGGACACGCGGAGACCCATCCCCTGCCGGGATTCAGCAGCCGGCACTAGAGTGCCGACGTTGCCCGGGGTGCACCACGCGGAGGTATCCCGACCCGCACCCCATGGGGTTAACCCTGCATAATTAATAGCTGTATCGTCTGCAAAAAGTGCTGTCTGCACTTCCCGATGCCG
Source organism: Leucoma salicis (assembly GCA_948253155.1). Lineage (NCBI taxonomy): Eukaryota > Metazoa > Arthropoda > Insecta > Lepidoptera > Erebidae > Leucoma > Leucoma salicis. Next base: position 8,124,298 of record OX411806.1, read on the forward strand.
AGGCATGTCGCTGGTGTACAGCTAGAAGAGGATCGGTGAAAGGACGGAGCCCTGTGGGACCCCGGTGAGTATGGGGTGGGGGGAGGATAGTATCCCTTCCATTCTATAGCGGAAACTGCGGTTAGATAGAAAGTCTCGTATGATGAGTACGAGATAACGCGGTACTCCTAAGTGGAGCAGCTTGTATACTAGGCCGTTGTGCCAGACTTTGTCGAATGCTTTCGCTACATCGAAGAAAAGTGCACCTGTAAAAAGGTTGTTTTGTTGCATTTTCGAGTAGGTATACTCTACGATGCTGTGGACTTGTTGCACACTGGAGTGCTTGGCTCTAAAGCCGAATTGGTGGTGGGGGATGAGATTATTAGCATCGGCGTATGCTTTCAGCCTACACAAAACTAATTGCTCGTAAATCTTACCTAAACCTTTAAGCAGACTTATCGGTCTATAACTAGATGGTTCGGATCGCTTTTTGCCGGGTTTGTGGATTCCAATTACCACGGCCTCTTTCTACTGAGGGGGAAAGATGTTATTGTTAAGCTCTGCGTTATATATACATGTCAGAAGGACTAATAATGACTGGGGGAAGAGTTTAATGACCCTATTCGATATTCCGTCCGAACCGGGGGCTTTCTTCCTATGAAGATTTTTGAAAACGGACTCCAGTTCGGTGGTGGTAAATAGAGGTGGCTAGGTTCCACTAGGTCCCTACCTAAGGTGTCTACCGGTGGGGCCGAGGGAGAGGCCCTCGACTCCACTTCCCTATCGATGAAGGCGTGGTGTGTTGCATCTACGTGTAATGTACTCGGCGTACATTGTCGCTCCAGACTTTCGGCTAGGCACTCGGATTCTCCTCGTCCTCGAAGGCGGGTGAAAGGTTGGGTCTGTTAAGCGGAAGCATGGTAGACACACTGTCGTTTTTGAAAGTGCGGGACAGTTGCCAGAAGGCTTGATGGGTTGGTTCTAGGTCTCTCAGCTTGGTTTCCCACTCTGATTGACGTAGAGAATCAATTGGTTTCTTAACAGCCCTTTGTAATGAGCGCATTATGATGCGGTTATCCTCGCTGGGATGACGATCATAGGCACGGATAGCGGCGTTCTTCTGCCTCAGCAAGTCACGGACGTCATCGGGTAGGCGCCATCGACGGTTTCTCGTGTCTGGTACCTGCTGAGAACAATCGTTAATTAACGATTGTACGTGGCTTGTGAAACAGTCGAGCGCAGCCACCGTGTCCTCTACGGTACTAATAATAGAGGGGACTTGGTCTAGATGTACAGACGACGACGACCGAAGTTTACTCTCCAGCCGTCCCCAGTCTGTCACCGTTATCGTTTTGTCCAGTTGGCCAGAGGGGCCAGATAAGGGGGAGGTGAGATCTAAGATCACAGGACGGTGGTCAGATTCTAACTCATGTGACACTTCTACCAAACGCAAACGTAGATTTACGTTTTTTAAAAGAGCCATGTCTAATATATCGGGCCTGTAATCAACACAGGCCGGGTAGTGAGTGGACTCCATAGGTGCCATGATATCGAACCCTAGTCGCTCAGCCAGTGACTCGAGAGCCCTGCCCCGCGTACTAGTAACGTGGCAGTTCCACGAGGTGTTTTAGCGTTGAGGTCGCTGGCAATGATGATGGCGCTTCCCAAGTCTAGCAGGGTTTTTAAGTCCCTGGTTATAAGCTGCGTCGAAATGCTACTTCCGGGCCGGATGTAGGCGGATACTACGACTATAGGCTGATGGCCTGTGAGGGCTAGTCTACAGACCGAAGCTTCGATGTACTCTAATTGGGGCGGATCCATAGGCGTGCAGTGCAGTGTCCTTTTATAATAAATTAGTATGCCACCTAACGGTGAGTTTATCCTATCGTTACGTACTACGTTGTAGTTAGCAATCCTCGGGGCCCTATGAAAGGATTTGAGGAATGTCTCCTGTACTAGAAATAGGTCCAGTAGTTGGTCTTCCAGAAACGTGGCTACCTCGTTCCTCTGCTGGGACAGGCCATTGGCGTTGAAAAACCCTAACTTGAGTGTGTATGGTTTGACCCTGCCTGAGGTGTGCGAATCCATTAAACAGTAAAAGTGTTTAATTTCTCGGTGACGGTCGAGAACCGTACGGCGGTGTTAAATAGGGCAAGACTATTGCCCTGGTTAGCGCGGAGTTCGGCCGCGACTTCCCTAATCTCACTAAGATCTACTAGCGAGGCGAACCTAAGCACCAGGGCCAGATCCGAATCCATACCCTGGGGCGTCCTACCCGCTGGGCCTACGCCTACAGCTGGTTTCGGTGCTTTGCCCTGAGGGGGCTTAGGTTGGCCCACGGTGGGCTTCGTTTGCCCAATGACTGGCGTCCCTACGGGCTTATCATTAGGCAGAGCTGGGAACTCTGTCTGGTTCGCTGGGCGTACCCAAGCGTTGCGGAGGGGTGGGGGTGCGGGACGCAGGATGGGAGCGCTTCCCTGTGGCGGTCCTCGTGGTGTGGGGACAAGTGGGCGCCGGGCGGGTAGCCGGGGTGCACGGGGGCAGCCCCAGTAGTTCGCCGGGTGACCCTTCTCGCCGCATAGGACGCAGGAGGGCTGCTCTGTGCACTGGGTGCGGTCCTTAGGACGAGATCAATCGGACGTTGAGTGGTCCTCTAGGCACTTGACGCACCTAGGGCGCGCATAGCAGTGACGGGCAGAGTGACCATATAGCTGGCATCGGTGGCATTGCGAGACAATGCCCTTCTTATTTGGGGGTTCCACCCGGATGCCTGACAGTCCGCAGACTAATGTGATCTTGTGAATGGCCTTACCCTCTTTGGTAAGGTCCAACGTGACCATTACAAGGTCGTATGGCTCGCGCTCATGGCCCTTGTACATCCTGTGCACTTCGTGCACAGGTAGGTTTTGGTCTAGCAACGATTGCTTGACCTCGTCTATGGTGACTTCCTTAGGGATGATCCTCACTACTACTAGTAGGAGTCGATCTTTCGGTAAGGCATAGGAGTGGAACGAGACGTTCCTCTCCCGGAGCATTTTTGAGAGCGCTCGGTGGTCCTTAGACGAGGCCAAGGTTACCTTGATGCCCTGCGGTGTTGAGCGGGCATTCTTATAATTGACGTGGTTCGGCTCGTTGCACCACGACGAAACGGAGGACCAGGCCGTCATATCCTGTATGTCTGTACATACAGGATATGACGGCCTGCCTGACGGGCGGCGGGGTGACCTCTTTGCGCTGACCCTCTACGGGTGTAGGCGCGCGAGGGGTTGAGGTAGGTTCCTGTGGTCGTTGGGTGGTAGGGGCTCACTAAAATTTCTTATTTATATAATGCTAGCTTCTGCCTGGAACTTGCCTTTATGCTTGACTTAAGAATTTGATCCATAGTAAATAAAAATTGTGTAAGTAATTCTGTATAAGGTAGAGCCTGCATTAAATTTATTATTTTTATATAAAATTATAATAATCGCTCTTCGATCATCAGTACCAACAAGATACAGTGTCACGAACAAAATCTAGCTAAAAACTGTCCGTGTGAATATATGCTTATACAGCTACATCTTATTGACGAACTGAGACAAAGGTTTTAAAACAGTTTTAAGTTCAACCTAATCACAATCATGGCACTTAGTAATAAGGCCACAAATCTTTAAAATATGATCTTACATTTACGATCATTCGTCACAAAAAACGAGCAAAGCAATAATTTACTACTACCACTTAAAAGTGAAAAGACAAATAATATTTACTGTGAAATCTAGCTTATATGTACAAATAAAGTATTTTTTGAAGTAAACAAAATAAGACCTCACTTCTTAAGTGCGCTGTTTTACAGATCAAAAGGATTTATAGTAATTAAAAGGTAGGCTGAATTCGAAGAAGGTAACAAATAAACTTATAGGTACCTCACATTTGAGCATAATAATCTTAGTACCGCACACTTCAAAGAACTTTACTTGAAATGGCACAAAATACCACAGATTTAATAGTAAGGGTACATTGTACTCTATTATGAAAACACAAAGTATTGTAGTACTATTGTGTTGAAATAATTATAGTTTATATTCCATTAGAAATTATTACATTGAAAATTAAATGGACATAATACAACAATATTATTATGTTACTACGTTGACCCCAACAGTCACGGGTTTCTTTATTGTTATTATTCTATCGAATGATTTTAAATACATAATTGTATTTATAACAGACATCGTGAAGACGGCGACATATTGCTGTAATTTTGATTTGAAGTATTATAAAAAAAAAATCTCATCCCTTTTCCTGTCCCTTTCTTGGGCACGGATCTCATGTATAGAGGGATTACACAGATTACACTAGGCAGCCCACCACGTTGGCCCAGTGGGGGTTGGCATGTTAATTTATATTTTATCAAATATTTTAATCTATATTTAACATATAAGTTAACAACCAATATAATGTTGTGTTGGCATAAAATATTGTTAGTCTACGGGCGAGTGAGGACGCACGGCGGGCACACATATTGTTACTTTATTGCGTTAAGTTAGCTTATGTCTGTCAGAATCGACTTAGATTTATATACCTAGTCTTGACATAAGTAGTTTTACAAGGAAAAAATCTTTTTTCTATTGCATAAAACATAAATTACTACTATAGTGTGCGTTAGTTTATATACTATCCCATTCATTAAAACAATATGCAGCTCATTCAAAATTATCTGCATTAGCCTTCAAAATATCTTTGAAGCCAGTTATCAATTGAAACAGGTATTTTATCCATGGGAAAATTCTTCACTGCCAATCCGTCCGTAAAACAATCCAAGGATTGTTTTACAGACTCCAAATTATCATGGCATTAAGAGCTTACCATATTCTCTAAAACTGACCATAAATCATAATCTAGTGATTTAAGCTCGAGACTAGGTAACGACCAATCTTAGTTCCAGTGGCCCGCCAATAAAGGCGGAGAGACGGCACACGGCGGGTTTATTTAGTGGGTGGGGCCTCATACTACCCTGTTCATTGCCCTGGACGATGGGGTGTGCGGTTAGGAACGTTTTTTCCCGCCTTAAGAAAAAATAAAAATAAGCAACGTCTAATCTTCAGCTCTGATAAAATTAGAAACTTTCGTTGACAACTACGGTTGAATGGATCGAACCCGGTGCTGAGTCTTGCTGAAGTACTGAGTACCATTCTTAGTTTTGTTAAAAGGCTACACCTCAAGAATCGTATCTTGATACACCCGTAGCAATGATTTGACGCCTTTTTAACAAAAATATGTCTCAGTCACTCCTTAATAGTTAATACTCCACCAAACCATCACTAAAGTTGGATAAGGCCCACGTTGTACTCTGCTGAGTAATAGAAAAGCTTCTATAGAGCTTTGAGCATAAAACAGGTCAATCTGCGGTCGATTTCCACAAACAAAATTTTTCTTGTCAGTAAATAAAACTTCTTAGTGAACTTCGTTTTGCGTAGGTACCGCTTGTACTGGTTTTAACACCCTATTTATTTTTAAATTATCGGTTAAATAAAGTGGTCATTATCAAAGAGTATATACTGAAGAGTCATTATTTGCGTCTCTCATAACCTGAAAGTTCTAAGTTAATTATAAGGATATTTAAGGACATTTTGCCGGAGTATGGTATTAACGGTAGACTGCTTCAAGCGGTGCAGTCCCACTACATAGTCATTGTGTGCGGCTGGATGATGGAATGTCACCCTGGTTTGATGTCAATAACGGCGTTAAACAGGGCTGCGTTCTATCAGCCAGACCGAGAGACCGAGATCGACTGGTTAAGAAGATATACAATGCGAAAGTGGAAGGATATAGGTACAGGGGGAGACCGAGACTCACCTACCTAGACCAAATCAGTCATGTATTGAAGGAAGGTGGAGTCAGGAGTCTCCGAAATCGGCAAGCGTGTATGAAAAGAGTTATGAATGTTGAGGAAGCGAGAGATGTATGCAAGAATAGAGCCTTTTGGCACTCTGTTCTCTCTGCCTACCCCGCAAGGGAAATGGCGTGATGATAAGTAAGTACTAAGTCATTTTTTAAAATACCTACGTGGATGGTTCTAACACGAGCACGTGTTGAGATGAACTACGAAAACAAGTGTCACCACCCCATCCTTTCCCGCGGGTGTCGTACAAGGCGACTAAGGGAAGTAAACAATTATCACCTGTTGCATTATATTGGTAGGTTGATACCCAGCCCTAGTAGTGAGAGTACTCTCTTGCTATCGGGCTCAAACGGGTCGGTACCACTATCTTCTGTGTAACCCGTCATGAAGAACGTCAGTCTGTTTTGGCTGTAGCAGAAGATAGCCGTTTATTCTTTCATTTCATGTCTGAAATGGTGCGCAGCGGCTTTACAATACTCTCGGTATAGTTGAGTCCATGAACGACGGTTACCACTTACCATCATATGGGCCGTGGCTCGTCTCCATCATTAATAATAAAAAAGTACAAATTATAATTTGTGAATAAGGAAAAAGAGTATTTTAGTACGAGCGGGAATCGAACCTGCGTCCCTTCCTTCCCGAGGAAGTGCTCTAATCCATTGAGCTATCGTACCATTTCTAGAAATACCGAATTTCCTCATCACATATGTCTTAACGACTACCGCCACCTATCGGCAATGCATTTACATGCATTCATCTAATGTAGTAAGTTTAATTTTGCAATTAAAATTCATACTATTTGATGGCGTTATTTTTCAAATATTTTGATCTATATTTTAGCACTTGGCATGCTCAGCTTCTCTTAAAGTACAAATTATAATTTGTGAATAAGGAAAAAGAGTATTTTAGTACGAGCGGGAATCAAACCTGCATCCCTTCCTTTCCGGGGAAGTGCTCTAATCCATTGAGCTATCGTACCATTTCTAGAAATACCGAATTTCCTCATCACATTTGTCTTAACGACCACCGCCACCTATCGGCAATGCATTTACATGCATTCATCCAATGTAGTAAGTTTAATTTTGTAAGTTTAAAATATAGATCAAAATGAATAAAAAAAGTGCTATATTCATTTCCTAGAATAAAATCTTTTGCTATTGACAGGATTTCTTTGAATTGTTTATCCTTAACTGCCTTGATCTCCTTTTTAATACGAATACTACGTGGTTGGCTAGATCTTTTCCTATCACAAACAGAGAACGTTTCATTGTACCTATCAATAGCCTGATAAACAAACATTCAACTAATACCAAACGGCTGGAGAGTTTAAAAAATTGCGTATGACTCCATACCTACTTTGTGTAGGTAAAGCTACAACAGCAATTTCACAAGAATATTTAACACATCGAAAAATGAGATAACACAATGAATATTCATTTAGGACAGCCACGCTCCAAATTCAAATGTTTTTTTTTTTCGAATTGTGTCAGTATCTACGTATAGGCAGAGTATGTATTTTTTAGCATGTGTCAAGTTTAACTTCTTACTGAAATTTTTTATTTTGAAAAGTATATCATCTGAGTATGGATCCAAATTGGATGGCTATAAGAATACGTTGGAATCCTCCCCACTGACGGTCGTTTACCTACTACAAACAATTTTCTATCATAAAACCAAACCCATCTGTCATTATACCCCAGCATCACTAAAGAAAACAATAATATCTATTATAATGGCTCCCATAAAAAAAATGTAAAGGTTATAATTAAATTTAATTATAACAAAGGTCGGTGTTGTATACCAAAGTATCGAATCGTCGCAGTCGGACTATTCGTTTTAACCAATTTATCCATAATAGAAATACGAAAATTAACTAAAAACCACTACTTGCAGCTTCACGTAGCAGTTTCGTTATCTATTTAAAAATATATAATAGCAAAAAATATTAAAACACATATATATTGTAGTTTGCTTTTGCGCGCCCACAATTGTAACACAGTTATCTGATACAGTCTTTGCGTTTAGCATGTATGTAACTTTTCTTAAGTTTAAATAATCAGTTAATAACGACTGAATGCACCAATGTAGCTCTATCACATTCATGGTACCAGGCATCAAATTCTAAAGGCTCATAAACTTTTCTTGAAGTACGTACCCAGTATTTTCACCTACATCTTCGCGCTGAATCGTAATAATATTTTGAATTTCTTCTGCAATGAAACGATCAAGCTGTTAGTTTAGGTTTTTGTATGACACTTAGCTAGGTATATTTTGTCCTAGATAGGTACGATCATGGTAAAAAATTTACAGCTTTATCATAATTGTTGACGGATAAATGGTTGCAACAATTCTCTTTAATTTTCTCATATATTTTTCGTAACCTCGCTACTGTAAGACTACATTTCGTCCCCAGACTTCAAAGACCATAAAAAATTTATTATGTTTACTTAACAAATAGATGCGTTTTTTATCATCCGCCTAGACTAAAATAGAATCTTGAAATAATCAAGGTAAGTATTTACCGACCTCCATCCTGGCCTAGAGAAGTCCAAGAATATGTGCCTACACAAATGATTAATTTGTAATTTATATTAAATGCATTAGGGATTATCTAAATAGGTAACCAGATCGTTCGACCTTAATATGAAAGTAGAAACACTTCCTGGCGCGTCCCCAGATCGTTCGTTAGAATTTAAATCGTTTTCTAATGTTGAGTTCAATGATTGTTCCATTAAAATAAATATATTTGTGCGTGCTACATTATAAGGTTATGTTTTGGAAATCTCAACTCAGCAACACAAAAATCTGTAGAAGACCAGCAGTGACCGACGTGACGTAGCTCGAAAATTTAGGACGATGAAGTGGCAAACCGGTTCGGTCACACATATGACGGTGGTACCAACCTAATTGGAGTGAGAATTCGGATTTCGTACCCAACCCTAACACTAGTAATGTTATGGGTGACAATTGCTTACTTGTCTTAGTCGCTTCATACGACACCCACAGGAAAGAATGGGTAGTGATACTTGCATTCTTAACCCCTATGAACCAGGTTATTTATTCTATACATAAGAATGAAGTCCCGCCATCGTGTCTGTCTCTGACGAATTCTATAAACTCAATAAATACCGAACGTATGTCATGCGGTTAACCAATTGATGGAGCCGTTAATAAGAATGGAATGTAGGTTCATATTCATTATGGTTTTGTGCGACTGGGAGCTTTATTTTAACACTAGCTGACCCGGTGAACTTAGTACTTACCGCTTCAGAATCAATAAATTTTGTTTTAACTTACTAGCTGAGTTTTTTCATCGGAAAATCTGTGAAAATGAGTAAATTGTTTGTTTTTATAATGTCTACGTCGTGAATTTTTCCATTGTTTTAAACGTTATTCTGCTATTCCGGGCAGAGACAAATTCAACAAATAAAAAATATAAAAATCGGTCTAGCTGTTCTTGAGTTATAAATGGTGTAACTAACACAATTTTGTTTTATATACATAGATGTATTGTAAAAACCAATAAAAAATATAGTTAATTAATAAGAAAAAACACGCTAAGTATTTATGTAATAAAAGTTATGCATTGTTCTTCGGAAATTAGTCGTTGTACATTTACTTAGTGAGAAACCATATTTTGTGTACCGGCAGAATATTGTGTTCATAACATCGAATAAAATATTACGTAACTGAAATTGAAATATCACAAGAAGCACAACTTTTCTAATTGCATAGCTAAGGATTCATTAAACGAAAACGGTATTAATAGGTGCCTCTTACTTCAAGGTAATAATAATATGTATTGCATAGAGACCATTAGTACTAATTGCAAAATTTCGAAATATAGGTGGTAAATATGTTTCCATTTTTTTTCTCATAGTTTCCATGGAAATATTCGATAATATATTAGATTATGCATATCCTTTGGTATCTAATATTTTATTTTACTACGGATAATCGACAGCCGTCACAATCACAGACACCCCTATTATAGGTATTAGTCGGCGTAAAGACAGATAAAAATCTATGGAATGTTAGGTCACTTATGTCCGGCTATCGGTCATTAATCTAGCCATCTAGCCAATGTCTAGTGGAAGAAGAATCTGCCAATTTTTAAGAAAGGAAAGCATATTTCGATTTCATAATTATATAGACCACTGGTAATCTGCGTGACATGATACCCTAGCGCGGATACCAGTCTCCCACAAAGGCTGTATTCTCAATTAATGTTATCCTACAACTATTAGCTATTAAGTTACCTTTATGGAAGAAAAATAAATATACGTATTAATATTATTATTATTTATTTATTTCAACCAAACAAAACTTTTTTTTTGTTAAGGCGGGAAAAAATGTTCCTTACCGCACACCCCGTCGTTCGGGGTAACGAACAGGGTAGTGTGGGGCCTTCACCCGCTAGAGAAACCCACCGTGTGCTGTCTCTCCGCCTTTATTGGCGGGCCACTGGAACTATGTTACATTCCTTCGGTGGTAACCAAACAGTTCCAGATATAGTAACGGGATAAAACATATATGTACCTGTTTTTAACTCTATTAATCAAGAGCTATCAATAAAAAAGTTTCATCAAAATCCGTTCAGTATTTTTTGCGTGATGTGCGAACAAACAAACAGACAAACAATAAAAAAATTAAAAATGTCGAATGCAGAATAAGCTGGATACGACACTAGGGCTGCTATCTTACGTTATGACGTAAACTGGTGAGGCCTACGTCCAGCAGTGGAGTTCGGACTACTATTGAGTGCATCAATTGATTGAAGCATATTATAAGGAACACCCAGTTAGAACAATTTATGTTTAATTATTTTCTTAAGTAGGTAAATACTTCTTTAGTCACTACTTGAAAACTCTGATTTTTTTTCGGACGGAAGTAACAGTTTTAAACGGAAGTGATGTTTAGTTCCTTGACACTTTAGTTTAGTGTAAGCATCTCAGACTGAATATATCTAGACAGAGCGAAGAAAATTCTTTGACATGTATGAGCGAGAACACAAGATACAATTTATTTATTTATTTAATACTTCTGCACATAACATACGTACGAGGCGGACTTAATGCCTTAGGCATTCTCTAACAGTCGACCTAGGGCGGAGCAGAAATTTAAAATTTAATTACTGGTGCAAAAAACAGACAGTCATAGATTTTTGTCTTTGTCGCCGTGGCCAGTTTTTGGTGTTGTCACGATGTCAAAATGCTTTGTATGTCACGATTCAACTGACATAATCGAACATTCATATAAAAATTCGGGTTTTACATTATATTTACTTGTTAAATCAGTGTTTTGAGAAAAAGACTACGATAGTGCTTGTAAAATAGTGTACTATGCTACAAAAGCTACAGCGAGCGAAAAAATACAGGTAACATAACATTTAATTCATATGTAGTCGAAAATTGCCAGCTATAATATTATAAAACCTACTTTTATCTGCAAACAATGTTAATATTGCAGAATATGAAAAAAATAGAACAGATGTTTTTTGCTATACTAGTTCTTAATATTTGCATTTAAAATCCAAAGTGCCAATGACTAAGGGGGTGCCAGCAATACTACAGTTTACCCTATTTCGTGTCTATATGCCTCTCTGTGTGTGTGTCGGTTGGCGGGTGGTGCAGAAGAGGAAAACTGTACAAAACTATTCGGTTGATTTTATTTCAAATTTATTATTTGTTTGCATTTTTTTTAATTTTGTATTTTTATAATTTTTATATATATGTAGGTATATGTTTATATAATATTTATATCATCCAACGATGATAGTAGTTTTCATTCTGCTAATAGCTCTTTTGATTCATCTTCAAATGAGTTTTTGTTCTGTGAGTAACACGTTAGGTGAAACTTTAAGTGCATTTTTCAAACATTCCAGTAAATTATTAAACGTGTGTCATATCAGCGCACAAAGTCTGCCTAGACACTATAATGAATTACTGGAGACTTTCACAGATGGCGATGTTCATGCCATCCTGATTTCTGAGAGCTGGCTGAAACCTCATCTTCTCTCAACTTCCTATTCTCTCCCTGGGTCTGTATTGATCCGGAACGACCGTGTTGACAGGCGGGGGGAGGAGTTGCCATTTATCTTCGTAGTAATTAATTTTCAAAATTATTGCCACATATCCTTCTCACTACCACGCTTCTGTTGAATATCTTTATAGAGGTTTGGGTCAGAGGAGCTAAAATGGCTCTTGGAGTAGTGTATTGCCCTCCTTCCACTGATTACTTCACTGAATTCGAATCAGTCTTAGAACCTTTAGGGTCTGACTATGCTCATCACATCATCATGGGAGACTTTAACACCGACCTCTTATCCCAATCCTCTCGATCCTTGAAATTGCTCAATATTATTGATTCTGCCAGCCTTCACGTCTTGCCCCTTTTACCCACTCACCACAACCTCAATGGGCACTTGGCTTGATTTAATCCTCACCTCTGCTCCTTCTTTAGTATCTTCCCATGGCCAACATCCTGTACCAGGCTTCTCCCATCATGACCTGATTTTCCTGTCCTACGTCCTAAAACCTCCTCAATCTCACCCTAAAGTTATGCACTTGCGTTGCTTTAAACGGGTGGATCCTGCGAAGCTCCAAATGGACGCGACAACTATTAATTGGCAGCCCCTGATGGCCGCAACCACTATAGATGAAAAAGTAAACCTTTTTAATGATGCAGTTATAAGACTCTACGGTGTGCATGCTCCCATGAAAATTGACAATTTGAGACGACCACCAGCACCATGGATGACGGACGAGATTCGGGCAGTGATGAGGCGTAGAAACTGGGCTTTCCTCAAGTTCAAAAGGGATCGCAGTGAAAACAATTGGATCAATTATAAGCAGATAAGGAATCGCTGTAACCAGGTGATATGTAACGCTAAACACCGACATATCCTTGATAATATTTCTTCAGCTTCTCCTGCTGGCGTTTGGAACTTTCTCAGGGGTCTTGGTATTGGCAGACAACGTTATCCAGACTTTCCTAAAGCTATTAGTTTAGATGAAATTAATGCCCATTTTACTACAACTAATAGCCTTGATTTAGAAATCCATCGCCAGACCATTGACTATGTGGGAAGTTTATCACTTCCTAACTATGAATATTTTAATTTCTCCCCTATTGGCTCAGGTTAAATAAAAAAAAATCATTCTTTCTATAAAATCCAAAGCGATGGAATGTGACAATATCAGTCGTCACATGATCACCATTGTGTTGGACCAATTGTTACCACTTTTAACTCATATTCTTAATTTTTCCCTCTCTTCTGGCTATTTTCCATCCCTGTGGCGTAAAGATTTCATTCGCCCCTTACCTAAAATTTCTAATCCTTCACTTCCTGAACATTTTCGACTGATCTCTATTCTACCTTTCCTATCAAAAGTTCTGGAAAAATGTGTCCACAAACAACTATCTTCTTTCGTGCAAAATAATAATATACTGTGCCCACACCAATCAGGCTTTAGATCTGGGCACAGCACTATTTCGGCACTGCTGAAAGTTACAGGAGACGTAAGGGCTGCAATAGAGGACACTAAGATTGTTTTATTAGTATTAGTTGACTTTTCGAATGCTTTCAATGCAGTGAACCACGACATCCTTCTTTCTATCCTCTCTTATGTTTCGATTTCACCTGTGGCTCTGGAATGGTTCTCTTCCTATCTTTGAGGCCGCCAGCAGTCCATTTGCAACGACGATACTCTATCAAAGTGGCGTGAGCTCGACTCTGGTGTTCCTCAAGGCGGCATTCTTTCTCCACTTCTGTTGTCTTTATTTATTAATCTCGTTACTCAAGACCTTCAGAGTACGTATCACCTTTATGCTGATGACTTGCAGCTCTACACTCAGGCCAGTGTTGATGATCTATCAACAGCAATTGTTTTGATGAACCGGAATCTGGCCTCTCTAAAACGATGGTCTGACCGATTTGGTATTGCTGTGAATCCATCCAAATGCCAATCCATCCTAATCGGTAGTTCACGCCTAATAAACAGGATTGACAGGGCATCAATTCCACCTGTGAGTTATAATGGCAGTATAATTTCATTACCTTCCAGCGTGAGATCTGGGTCTATATATTGACACAACATTTAATTGGGGACCCCAAGTTGCAAATGTGAGTAGGAAAGTTACCGGCATCCTACGGACTCTTTATTGACTCAAGAACTTTCTCCCATCCAAAACAAAGAAAATGCTTGTGCAAACTTAAATTTTTCCTATTGTTGATTATGGTGAAGTGTGCTATCTCGACCTGAATGCAGACTTGCTCAATAAACTAGATCGGCTTCTCAATAATTGCATTCGGTTCGTTTATAACCTTCGTAAATATGACCATGTCTCTAACTATCGATCTGAGCTAAAATGGCGACGTATTCGGCAGTGTCGAAGCTTGCATGCGTTAACAACGCTTTACACGTTGTTAAACTCACCGAACACACCCGGCTATCTGTCCACTCATTTTGATTTTGTTTGTTCCGGACATAATAAAAATCTTCGATCCTCACACAATCTTCTCCTACAATGCCCTTCGCATACTTCACACCTTGTACATTCTTCATTCTTTATACAATCTATTGTTCTTTGGAACGCTCTCCCTCTCGAAATCAGGTTGTCAGGAAGCCGTAACATATTTAAGTTGAAGGTTTTTCGTTTTTCCATTGACCAAATGACAGTTGATGTATCAATATAAACTCTCATTTAATTGTATTATATTTATAATGTATATGTATATATATACTTTCTATGTTCTATGTATATATGTATGTATATATATTATTATGTATTATATATCGCACCTTTAGAATTATAGGGACCTAATACGAAATTTTAGGAATTTGACTTTAAATCATAAAAGGACCTAAAACGACTGTCTTCATCGACTTGTAATCAAAAAGAGACCAAAAATAGCTTAGAAAGGGCCAAACTTATACTTCGGTCGCTTTCACTCTAGTCCTTCCCACCACGTCTCTTTAGTTCAAGAGAGACAAAAACATTAATGTGCCGTTTGTATCATGACTAGATTACAATCTACGTTTTCATTATTGTGACGACTTAAACCGTATTAGGCCAGTACGAGACTGAACATTAAGATATGTGGATGTTACTATTTTTAATAAAGTAAAGACTTGTTTTGTGATTGGGTCTATCTCATACTAAACTTGCTATAGGCAGCTGTGACTTATTTATCATTAAGACACTCTTTGACTGAAAATATGTTTAAATTAAAGACACAATTATTAATAGGCTTATGTCATTCCGAAATAATAATTTTGATAGAAACTTAATAATAATCATTATTAATCGCAATCGCGCCCATTTTATAATAAATACGATTCTATTTGCACTGACTTTTTTAGGTATGAGTCTGTCTAAACTTTTTATTGACTTGTTAAATAGGTCATTGTTACTCTGAACACTTGTATAATTATGTTTAAGTTGTTAGCTAATTCAATAAAACTTACATAAAAGTACAAAGATTCTTCTTCTCTAATTAAATAAATTACTCTCAGAATACACTATAAAAAGAAAACAAATCCTCAGCTTATCATAATCCATCACTAATAGAAAAATCTTCTGATACATCCATTCCATAATGATCAAAGAATTTGCCTCCATGCACTAACATCCATGCTAATGAGGGGGGTATATAGGATTTATCGATTTTTTTTTTAGATTTACTTATATAACTATGTAAAAAAAATGATTACTTAATTAAGTAGTATTTGATTTCATAACTTATTGAAAATTAACTATTACTTACTTATGATCATGCCATCTCCATTTCGGGGTAAGCAGAGAGAACAAAGTGACAAAAGGTTCTATTCTTGCATACATCGCTCGCTTCCTCAACATTCATAATTCTCTTCATACACGCTCGCCGGTTTCGGAGACTCCTGACTGCACCTTTCTTCAATACATGGCCGATTTCGTCTAGGTTGGTGTTTCGGTCTCCCCCTGTATCTAAATCCTTCCACTTTCACATTGTATATATTCTCAATCAGTCGCTCGTCCGGCCTTCTTTCCATATGTCCAAACCATCGAAGCATTCCTTTTCGCATCTTTACACCAATACTCTCTTTCTCTCAGTCAGCTTCCCTCCACAGATTCTCCGCAGAGATCGCATTTCTACTACATTGATTTTATTCTCATGCTCCTTTTTGCATACCCAACTCTCGCTTCCATACAATTACGTTGGGATAAGCACTGGGTTGTGTATTGCGACACGTGCTTTCCGGCTGAGGTGATGACTGCCGAGAAGTTGCCCCAATGCTCCGTTCACTCGTTCGTTTTACATTAAACTAGTCAGTCCAATAGTAGTAGTAGCCCGTCGCACGCAAGCTCTGCAGTCCATGTAGTTGGAATGCATAGCTTGCAGCAGTCTACCGTTACTACCATACTCCGGCAAAATGTCCCAAAGTTCCTTTCATACAACCATGTCAAATGCTTTCTCCAAATCCCCAAAACTGCAGAAAACCCTCTGGCCTATAGCCAGATGCTTCATCATACTGTTGAAAAGTTATCTTATATTAACTCCAAATTAACTATACCATTCTATTTAGATAAAAACGATATACCAAAACTTAGGGTTTACTGAAGAGTCATTCTACTACTACTATTACTGAACTTCATTGCAAGATATAACTTGAACTTCTTGTTTACTTAAAATTACACCTTTTTAAGTTTAGAATGTGACGGAATGTAACCACTTGTTATAAACATATACTCGTAAAATACGTTTGAAATATTAAAAGAAATTGATAAATTAAATAAAAGAACATAATTATTTGTTAAAAAAAAATATAAAATTAATACAGCGTATTTCTTCCTCGTGCTAGAGCATGAGGAGGAAGCACGCTGTATTACAAACTTTAGTTATTTAATTATTATATTATCAATTACAAACTTTAGTTAGAATTAAAGTTTCTAATCGCCTAGGCATGCTGATAATAATTTTGTTAAGCTTCTCTTGAGGTAAACTCTGCCATTCTTCAACACGGCGATACTCAGTTCACACTCATTGACTAAAGCTGGGATTCTTGAACAAAAGTCCCAGATATGCTCTATAGGGTTCATATCCGGGCATCTCGCTGGCCACTCCATCACTGTGATGTTCACTTTATTAATGTACGCTTGAGTTGAGCGAGCGGTACGTGGCATGTGGCCGAGCATTATCTTGCATCAATATGAAGCTATCACCGTTAAAGGGGCAAACGGTACCATATTTTCTCGCAAAATGTTTGTCATGTAACGATCTGCAGTAGGGTATCCTCCATCAATCATCACTAAGTCCGTACGAGCTCCCAAACATATCATAACACATGACATAAAAAAATTCGCCACTTTATTATACATTTTTTGTACTACCTAAGCATAAAATGTCCCTCAAACAATTTGATATTTACCGTGAAAGTGGCTTATTTAGGAATAAAACAAGATTTTAAATATAATTTCAGAACTGGATAGACACAAATAATAAAATGTCTTTTTAAAAATCTATGGTTTAAGTCACATATAGACCTAACTAGCAACTGTTTTAAAATAAATTTAAAAAAATATATTGGTAATAATTTTCATTTACTTTTTTAGTGTAGATCGTGTACATAAATAAGTGGAGTATGATATAAAATTAAAATACTTACTACGAATTTTTTTAATATACATTCGCTTTCTTGCTAAATTTATCAATATAATTATGCTACGCAAACTTTATTCGACGTTTTCCAAAAAACTACTTTTTCTAGTTAGGTCTCTATAATTCTAAAGGTGCAATATATTATTATTATAGTAGCATTTCTTTCACATTTGATCCATTTGGCACCTACCTAAGATATTTTCTGCACGACCTAAAGGTTGACTGGCAGAGAATGCTTTTAGCATTAAGTCCGCCTTTGTACAAATTGTGCATGAAGTTTTTAAATAAATAAATAAATAAAATGAAATAATTTAATGATTGAATGCTATCATAAGTCATATAAAATGGGCTTTTTTTACTCGAAATTAATAATAGCTACTAAGATACACTCGCAAAACACGTTTTCTAGCTAAATTTCTATTACTGAGAATTGTTTCGGTGTTACCTTATTGTGAATTTAATTTGCCCAGTTTTCAATTTACTAATAAATTTATATGTAATTTATGAGATGATGATAAAAAATTACCATTTTAGGTTTTCCTCTAATCCAGATGCGAGATCGAAATGGGTGGATGCTACTGGAAAACGAGGCAACCCACGAAATAGCCAAAATATGCTTCACGATGTTTTGTTGATGTTTCATTTATACATAATAAGAAAATAGTAACGTTGGGAGCAAAATCATTGCCAGTGAATATGTTCATGTAAGTAAGTATAGCTTTTAAAGTCTTTGTACTTCAACTTTGTAAGTAAATCTCAATTCTAGATTATGACTACCGCTGTAGTCATAATCTGAATTCAGAGAAACCGATTTGCTCTCTCTTGTGACACCTGCCTGGGGTTTAAGGGTTTCAAAATAAAACCCAGGAGTAAAACAAAATTAAGATATATTCACACCCCAAATTGTAGGTGGCAACACAAATTTATAAGGTCGTGGTATTCGTCCTATAGCTAACTTCACCACTTATAGTGCCAACTCTCTCTCCCGTGGGACCGGCCATGAATTTATTCTTTCATTATATATCGGTGAAATAAAATGGTGAGCAGCGGCTTGACAATACTCTCAGTATAGTTGAGTCCATGAGCGATGGTTGACATTTACCGTCAGATGGGCCGTGGCTCGTCTGCCACTAAATGCAATAAAGAAAAAGTTCTTATTCAATTAATTAAATCAGCGCTGGAAGGATGATAATTCTTTACTTAAATCAGGGGTCAAACCCAGAAAAGAAAAAAAGATAATTTAATTGTATTCTTGTGTACTGTTATTTTATATATAACTTAATATTATTTACCAGATGAGATATCGAACAGAACGGCAATTTATGGAGAAGCAATACTTATTTTGCATCAAGGCTCAATGTCTTGGTATTTCCCTACGTGATCGAATTCTTATTACGGAGATCCGTAGAACGTGAATATCCGACATAGCCCGCCGGGTTTGTATGCTAAATTGGCAATGGGCAGGTCATATCACTCGACGAACTGACAACCGTTGGGGAAAAAGGTTCTCGAGTGTCGACCACGTATCGGACAGCGCAGCGTAATATGACCTCCCACCAGATAGACCAATATTTGTTCAAAGCTGCAGGGAGCCGTTGGATGTAGTCAGCACAAGCCCGCTAGTTCTGGTGCTCTCTTGGGGAGGTCAATGTCCAGCAGTGGACGTTTTAAGACTGACGGTTTGATGAATAGAAGGGGTGGTAGATTTACTTTTAAATAATTATTTTGATAAACGTTGTGATTTTCAATAAAATATTTGTTACGAAGAGTTTCTTATTTACGACCAAGTTACAGACCTCATTCTAACTATCGTTTAATTTGGCCAAATATGGTTAAATATTTGTCAACCTGGCAACATTTAAAAAAAATATTGCTTTAAACACAAAGTGAAAAATGTGAAATCTTAACAATTTAAGGACCTAATAATTTAATTGGCCGTGTGGGGCCGGTTTTAGAATTGTCGCACCCCTCTCTACCCAAGGGAGTCGTAAGAGCCAACTGAGGAAATACCAAGAGGGTGGGCAGCAGCACTCCCTCGAGTATTAACAACATCCACTGCGATCGCCAACCGTGGCGATTGCGGCATTATCCCCCATGACGGGACCGTTCGTTGTGGCGTTCTCTTGGGGAGGCCTATGTCCAGCAGTGGACGTCGTTGAAAGGCTGATGGATGGATGGATGGATGGAAATTGTAACATTTCAATGGACTAATGGCATCATAGGAATTACAGGTTCACGTTCCACGATTTTGTGATTTTGGTTTTGTGTGGTGGCATTCGCGTAGTTTGGTTTTGCGTGGGCCGTGTGGGGCCAGCTTTAGAATTGCCCCACCCCTCTCTACCCACGGGAGTTGTAAGAGCCGACTGAGGGAATACCGGGGGAGTAGACAACAGCACTCCGAGGGAGTGCTGTTGTCTAGTAATAACAACATCCACTGCGATCGCCAACCCGCCTGCCAAGCGTGGTGATTACGGCATTATCTCCAATGACAGCACCGCTCGTTGTGGCGTTCTCTTGGGGAGGCCTATGTCCAGCAGTGGACGTTGAGAGGCTGATGGATGGATGGATTCGCGTAAAGGTTACACGCACTCATTTGTTTTTCATTAAGTCATTTGTATTATGATCCTACTGGTAGTATAAGAATTCAAAGTGCGAAATTCCATTTATTTTATGATTAATCTTTTTAGTAATATCTACCATATTATTCAAAATTTTTCTTCAACCGAACGTAAAGGTTACACGCATTCATGTAATTTTTTCGATATGTTTGTGCTATATGTG
Organism: Leucoma salicis; assembly: GCA_948253155.1. Lineage (NCBI taxonomy): Eukaryota > Metazoa > Arthropoda > Insecta > Lepidoptera > Erebidae > Leucoma > Leucoma salicis. Next base: position 8,144,580 of record OX411806.1, read on the forward strand.
ACGCGACTTACAACACTTGCTTTAATGACTACACCTGGTAATTGTTATGAAAGTACTAACTAATGCTACAATATAAGTTTACGTGCTTCGAAATAACGTAAATCACTAGTTAAAGGTGACAGTTTAATTTAGACCCTTACTAGCATTCCTACTTACTTACTTACTTATCATCACGCCATTTCCCTTGCGGGGTAGGCAGAGAGAACAGAGTGCCAAGAGGCTCTATTCTTGCATACATCTCTCGCTTCCTTAACATTCATAACTCTCTTCATACACGCTCGCCGGTTTCGGAGACTCCTGACTCCACCTTCCTTCAATACATGACCAATTTGGTCTAGGTAGGTAAGTCTCGGTCTCCCCCTGTATCTACATCTTTCCACTTTCGCATTGTATATCCCTTAACCAGTCGCTCGTCCGGCATTATTTCCACATGTCCGAACCATCGGAGCATTCCCTTTCGCATCTTTACACCAATACCCTCTTTCATAACTACTCGCTCTCTTACGTCATTGTTACGAATGCGGTCAGTCAGCTTCACTCCACAGATTCTCCGCAGAGATCGCATTTCGACCGCATTGATTTTGCTCTCATGCTCTTTTTTACATACCTAACTCTCGCTTCCATATAATAACGTTGGGACAAGCACTGCGTTGTGTATTGCGACACGTGCCTTCTGGCTGAGGTGGTGGTTGCCGAGAAGTTGTCCCAATGCTCCGTTCACTCTATTTCCCGCATTCACTCTTCTTTCTACATCAGTGGTACAACACCCCGACTGAATCCACATCCAAGATATACAAATTCATCCACTTGTTCTAGCACACCATTTCCTATTGCTATTCTAACATCTGTTCTGACTTCTTCTTTTTCAAAAACCATTAATTTGGTTTTGCTCACATTCACACGTAGGCCCCTTTTCTTACAATCTACTGCCATTACGTCGACTAGGGTTTGCAGGTCAGTCGCAGACTGCGCTAATAGGACCGCATCGTCTCCATATAGCAGCGAGTTAACCACTGAGTCGTCTATCTGAACTCCCACATACATTTCATTCAACCTTTGTAGACATTTATCCAAATATATGATAAACAGTCTGGCTGATAGAACGCAGCCCTGTTTAACGCCGATATTGACGCCAAAGCAGGGTGACATTCCATCATCCAGCCGCACACAAGCTCTGCAGTCCATGTAGTTGGACTGCACCGCTTGTAGCAGTCTACCGCTAATACCATACTCCGGCAAAATGTCCCAAAGTTCCTTTCGTACAACAGTGTCAAATGCTTTCTCCAAATCCACAAAACTGCAGAAAACCCTCTGGCCTACATCCAGATGCTTCTCCACAATTTTGCGCAGAGAAAACACTTGATCCATGCATCCTCGTCCACACTCGACACACTAGCATTCCTTATTCATTAATTACCATAGACTATGTATACTATAGACTCGCTACTATTTGAATACTAAGGATGTAGAAAAGGATGCACATATTAGGTCTTAACAAGAGTGATCGAGACACATGTATAAGTTTTTTATCCTTTTCACGTATGCGTTATTTTTAATAAGGTGGCCAACCGTCTCCATCATCGGTATTTAAGCTTGTTTAAGTATTTACGTAAAAAAAACGTTCATTAATCACGTTATATATACTAATGTTACACGTTCTAATACATTTTAAGCAAAATATAGGCATAACTGCAATTTCTTTTGTCCTGTCATTCTTATATTTGGCTAAAACCGGTAGTACATTTTGAGTCTACAAAGTAATAATCATAGTTATCTTTTAAAATTATTCCGCTTATCATATGTCAAACTATTGCTATCTCGACACTGTATACGCTTAGAACGTGTCTATAATATCCTCTGTCTACGTTAATTACAGAGTATACAGTAATTATTTATAGTCTGCTATAACACAGAACTCAATAAACTAAGGCATTTAGTAAACAAAAAGTATAAAACTGTTAACCGTGTTGCCTAATAATGTTGGACTAGTTTGCCTTCTGTCAAATAAATGCCTCATTATGCCTTCTTTTCATTACGTCCAAATGATATACTGAAGTAATAAATTTACAATTATAGAAACACATGTCTAAAAATGTAGTAATAAATTTTTTTACTCATGAATAAGATAAATTAGGGCAAAGCAAGTCATTGATGTAAATTAATTGGTGCAACGTATCACTCCAATGTCATTGTGTACCTGTGATAATTAATTTTATTCTAACGTTTTAACGTTTAGATATTATTCGAGTAGGTTTTATATTATATACTTATATCTGTCTGTGCCATGATAACTCCCAAACGGCTGACTGGATTTTAATTTGGTATTTTTCTTTTGAAGGTACTGGATTGAGAATTATGTATAATATGTATAAACAACAAATATTTTAAGACAATAAGTTAATTTACATGACCTCTAATCTGAGCATAGCTAAATCTAAAAGAAACAAAAACTATAAATACTTTCTGATAGGTAAAGTAAAGTAAAGTAATTCTTTTACGGAATCGACGAAATCTTTTACGGAGTTTATTTTACTCTTACAATGTTTTGGAAACTTTATTGCATCAATGTGATCCATAATCACGAACAAAGGTGTTAAATGTGCAATTATCTAATATATATATATATATATATACATATTATTTTGTTGTGTATTCTTTTTTGTTGTGTTTAATGTTGTCAGAAGGTTCTTATGAAAGAAAAAAATAAGGAAATCGCGCATATAATTGGAAAACTTCAGAAAACTTAACTATTTTAACTTTGCACTTTTGACAGTTCGTAAGTGGTTTCATTCATTTTTTTTTATTTTTTATTAAATTTAAATCTGGTATAATCCTCTTTCCTTTCCTATGTAGGTACTCTAGTCATAAGCTGTAAAAAGTGTCAGTGGGAAGAAAAAAGCAAAAATAAAACAAAATTCTATCGCTCGTGTGATGGTGTGTCTAGCGAAGAAGATAATATAAGTAAGTCGGATAACTCCAACATAAAACGTTTTTCTCCTTTTCTTGAGCCGGATGTATACTCGCCTATGAATTAAATTAACGTGATTAAGTACGTCGAAACAGTGCGCGTGTGGATTGCTGTGGAGTGCTGGCTATCGGCAGTGAGTACATTCCTTTTTGTACCATCCCATTTTAATCCTACACCAGTTAATTAAACCACTTCTTTCCGATAAAAAAATTGTGACAACTTCTCCCCCCATAATACCCTGGCGTAGTCAGCAAGTAATTGAATGTTCATAGCTAAGACAGGACAACGTCTGTCGGGTCAGCTAGTTTCATAATAATTATGCGCAGGAAAAAGAGGATAGAAGTGTATCAGAATCTGATGTTCGGAAGTTGACAGTAAAACTTTCTTCGTCTTCTTTTTATATCCTCATTAGATGCAAAGACAATCGCCTGTGAATTTTTAATATATTTTAAACTACACCTGCTCGGAATGATACAGAAAGTACGGCACGTCATTTGTGTTTCACGAATGCGGTAGGAAAGATTGTAAGAAAATCCATTACTAACACGCTGGAAGAAAAACTATATGAGAATCTGGACGGAACCCCTCCATGGGACCTGGAAGCGGAAGTGCTCGCCGACGTATATTGGAAGGCGTCGACGGCGAGGGCAGGGGGTAATCGCCCTTCGCCGTGCGCCGCGATCTCTCCGTAGCGGGAAGATGCTCGCCGCGCCACAGTCTTAAAGTAGAGGTTGGCTGGTCTCTGGACCATAAGGGCCTTCCGGCTGATCTTGGAGGAACGGGCAGAGTGGCAGCATAGTCTCCCGCAAAGGTGCGTTCAAAGAGGGTACCTGAAATATTGTCTACCAATCCCAGTGGTCCGCTAGTACAGGCGCAGAGACGGCACAAGGTGGGTTACTTTAGTGCGTGAGGGTCCCACACTACCCATTTCATTGCCCCGAACGACGAGGTGTGCGGTTAGGTAAATTTTTGCCACCTTAACAAGAAAAAGGGCAGTAGCAAGGGGTCCTCACCTTCCGGTTGGTGCAGGTTTTGTCAGGACATGGTTGCTTCGGCAAATGCCTGGACTCGATCGCTAGGAGGGAGACGATCCCAGGCTGTCACCACTATGACTGCAGTGAGGACTCGGCGCAGCACATGCCCGAGTAGTGCCCAGTCTGAGATGAGCAGCGCCGAGGTCTCGCTGCAGTCGTAGGCATAGACCTGTCGCTGCCGTGAGTTGCGCGAGCGATGGTTAGCAGCGACAGGTCCTGGACCACGGTCGCCGCTTTCTGCAAGACTGTTATCTCGCTGAAGGAGGCAGTGGAGCGGGCCCGGGAAAAATCTACCTTCTCGGACCCGATTCGCCACCACCGCGCGGGGCAACACGCGACGGCGTGGGCGCGCATGCATGCGCCCCCGTGATCCGTCGTAGCAAGAGCGGATAAGGACGCATGGTGGGTTTTTGCTGTCTCTCCGCCTTTATTGGCGGGCCACTCGAACTATGTTATATTGCTTCAGTCATGTCCAACTTAAACCCCTACCACCGACCTAACACATGTATCGAAAAAAAACCAACGTTCCAGTAGATAGTTATGATATAACTACGTTTAAATTTCTGCATATCGGAATAACATTCTTGATCATATTGAACTTTGCGTACCTACATATATCGCGTCTACGCGCGTATTAGAAAATGCAATGTTCCATTATGATTCCAAAACACGAACTCTTTGAGTGGTTACCCTCCTTCAATGGAAGTCAATAACATCAAAACAGTAAACATGTTTTTAAGGCAAATATATTTTAGCAAATGCTTTTGAATTCGTATTGAGCGTACAATAAATATCAGTGAACTTTCAATACATCTGCGTAAACGTGGGTTATTATCCTTATCGATGGCGATTATGTACAATAGCTATAAGGACATTAATATTTCGTTTAAGGAAATTCTCTGGCTTGATAAATGGTAGATAATAATATAAGAAATAATTTTGTTATTTAAAGCAACATTAATGAACAATCATGAGCTTTGAGATATATTTCCACAAAAAGGCTTTCATGCCTTCATTCGTACTTCTTATATAATCCTAGCTATTATAAAGATTTAACAGAGCTGTGTCTGTACATTTTTTTAAGATATTTGAAAAAAAAAACCGTATTAGGCTGTATAGGCGTGTCTGAACACAAAATAATATTTTTTTGTCTCTTTGTTTGTTCGCGCCGTGTTTGCCGGCTTTAGAATTATCCCACCCCTCTCTACCCACGGGAGTCGTAAGAGCCGACTGTGGGAATACCAGGGGAGTGGGCAGTAGCACTCCCTCGAGTATTAACAACATCCACTGCGATCGCCAACCCGCCTGCCAGACGTGGCGATTATGGCATTATCCTCCATGACGGGACCGCTCGTTGTGGCATTTTCTTGGGGAGGCCTATGTCCAGCAATAATATTTAATAGCTCTTGAATCGACTTAATAACTGGTATGCATTATATCTTGTTACTATATCAGGAAACTGAAATAAAACCTAAAAATAATATAATAAAGTTTTTATTATGAATAATGATATCTAAAATAAATGAATGATTAAGCTTTATTTTAACTGCCTCTGTGGTGCAGCGGTAGTGTGAGCGACTGCTGATCATGAGGTCCCGGGTTCAATCCCCAGGTCGGGCAGTGTTATTGAGCTTTTTCGTAAAAAGGAAAATTCTCAGTAGCAGCCCGGGGTTTGGAAACGTGCCCGGTAGACGGCAAAAGGCTCGCCCCCTATTACGTGCGCCTTAAACATAGCTGGCGAACCGTGGGTGTGTAATACACCTTCGCCTACCCCTTCGGGAAATACAGGCGTGGATCTATATTTTTTTAATGAATTTTGTATCTATATCAATATTTATACATTGTTAATGCATGTTGACAAAGACGCAAAGCATTTGACATGCTCGGGTATGGAAGTGTGCAATTATACATAGATAAGTACTACAGTAAATATCTGTGAATATAGAGAAAGCTTATTAGAACAATATCATGTAATATTTTTTTGCTTTACCTAATACATTTCTGTCAGAGTTATTAATTGCATAGTGGTCAGCCAATACAGGCGAAGAGACGGTATCTACATGGCGGTAGTGGGTGAGGGCACCACATTACCCTGATCGTTGTCCCGAACATATTAATAAATAATATTAAATATCGAAGATCTAAAATTAAATTTCGTTAGGAACTTGCACTTATCTCCTGAATCGTCCTCCAATATAGTAGAACATATTAAGGCTTTTAATTTTTATTCAAAAAGAAGATAAATATCTTATCTGGTCCATGTGGTGACGGACTAAGAATACAAGTGTCACCACCCCATTCTTTCCCACGGGTGTCGTATGAGGTGACTAAGGGAAGTAAGCAATTATCATCCATTACGTGACTAGTGGTAGGGCTGGGTACTGGTTACCAAGTGGGAGTACTCACTTGGTAACTGGCCCGAGCGGGTTGGTACCACCATCTAGCGTGTTACCGGCCATGAAGCACGTCGTTGCGTTTTGGCTGTAGCAGGAGATAGCTGTTTATATTTCATTTCATATCTGTGAAATGAATTGGTGAGCAGCGGCTTGATAATACTTTCGGTATAGTCGAGTCTATGGGCGACGGTTACCATTTACCATCAGATGGACGGTAACTCGTCTGCCACTACATGCAATAAAAACAAAACTTTATTCATATAAAAATGCATAAATTGTGGAAAGCTGACTTTCTGAGATATTATTTGGTCATCTGTTTTCGGAAAGCGTCGCAGTTTAGCATGGCCAGGTTTAGCCAATTTCAAATAAAAACTAATATTAGACAGATTTATAACTAAATATTGATAGGAGCATGTATTGTTTGTCATCAAATAAATAATAAAACAAAAATTATATTGATTGCGCATTTGACGCAACATTTATTTTGACACTTCAGGTAAACAATAATAGTTTATTTTGGCATCGAGTTATCGTCATATTTTTGTTGAATTATTGTACCTTTAGCTGGCGGATATGCGTCATCGATGTCATTAATATCTGCCAATCTTCCGGGCGTTAATTTGAATGTAGTTTGTAAATATGACTAATGGCTTAATTAAGTACTTAATACGTGTTAAAAATAGAGTACTTAGTTTTACATAGGTAATAATAGCAGTAAAACCAAGAACTGCAAAGACAGAGGTATCAAGTTCGGTCCCGAGTCCAAGGTTCAGGCCTCATTTGGCACATACCACATTACCTTAGACTTATCGAGATTTTTCAAAATTATGACTGTTTAACAAAACATGAGAGGAGCCCTGGCCCAATAGTGGATGTCGGGATTTTTGGGCCTAAAGTTAACGAGTTATTAATTTCATTAAAAATTGACAATGAAAAATATTGTTTGTTTTTATGTAAAATACAAAAAAAAACTAGCTCATTTTGAAATCTAAAATTCTAAATAACATTAAAAAGGAAATAATGAAGAAAATCGATTACTTCAATGATGATAACAAATAATCATGAAATTCACACATAGTCCCGAATCCGGCTATTTTTTTATACTGAAAAGCGGCAGTTCCTATGGAAGAGCGATTTTTGTATAAAGATAACTCGGGTACCGTAGAGGTTTATATTCTTATGTCCATGCAGATGGAGTCGCGAGCAGAACCTGGTAGAGAATAATTGCTAATGTATTCTAAATAATTCGAGTTTTTTTTCGGATTTTGCTCTACTAGTAACCTGTTTGGCATGTCATGGGTATCATATAGTTTATTTTTGTTCTTAGATAGGATACAACAATTGCGTCTTCAAATAACAAAGAAACAGGTGAAAACCTGCACTCTGCACCAGTTGGTGCTAATGAAAAAAACACATTTTCACTTATAAAGCTATGAATAACAATATACGAGTAGTCTTTACGTACCACAGCTAATATTTGAGAATTGATCTTTGTAACTATGAAAATACCAAACGTTTTTCACTATTCCGCATAGTTAAATTTTATTATTATTTATGATTCTTTAGCTTAGGTCATAAATGTTCAAATTGTATACAATAGATATTTGAGAATTAAATGTGTGCCTGTTGTAGGAGGATTTATATCAGTGGAATTTATAATGATGATACGTGTTTTGTTTTTATTCTAGAATATTCCTATTATTGAACTTTCGTGCTATTTGCAGAATGTTAAATAATCAGTACTTATCCAAAATGTGTTTAAATTCTCCATACAATTGTTATGAATTATACTACTTACGTACTTACCTACCTAAGTTTTCGCAGTTTTTTGTTCAAGGCTATTTACCTCAGACTATCTAGACAGAGCGAAGAAAATTCTTTGACATGTATGAGCGAGAACACAAGATACAATTTACTGGTGCAAAAAACAGACAAAGCCATAAATTTTTGTCTTTGTCGCCGTGGCCAGTTTTCGGTATTGTCACGATGTCAAAATGCTTTGTCTGTCACGATCCAACTGACATAATCGAACATTTTGTATAAAAATTCGGATTTTAATTAAAATTTAATGTTAATTTGTGTTGATGAGTGTTTTGAGAAAAAGACTACGTGATAATAGTGCTTGTAAAATAGTGTACTATGCTACAAAAGCTACAGCGAGCGAAAAAATACAGGTATAACATTTCATTTATATGTAGTCAAAAATGAAATAATTTAATGATTGAATGCTATAAAGTGATATAAAATGGGCTTTTTTTACTCGAAATTAATAATTGCTACTAAGATACACTCGCAAAACACGTTTTCTAGCTAAATTTCTATTACTTTGATTTGTTTCGGTGTTGCCTTATTGCGAATTTAATTTGCCCACTTTACTTATAAATTTATATGTCATTTATGAGATGATGATAAAAAATTACTATTTTAGGTTTTCCATTAATCCAGATGCGAGATCGAAATGGGTGGATGCTACGGGAAAACAAGGCAATCCACGAAATAGCAAAATCATTGCCAGGGAATATGTTCATGTAAGTATAGCTTTTAAAGTCTTTGTACTTCAACTTTGTAAGTAAATCTCAATTCTAGATCATGACTACCGCTGTAGTCATAATCTAGAATTCAGAGAAACTAATTTGCTCTCTCTTGTGACACCTGCCTGGGATTTAAAGGTTTCAAAATAAAACCCAGGAGTAAAACAAAATTAAATAAGATATATTCACACCCCAAAGGGTAGGTTGCAACACAAATTGATCCATCCATCCATCAGCCTTTTGACGTCCACTGTTGGACATAGGCCTCCCCAAGAGAACGCCACAACGAGCGGTCCTGTGCGCTCTATGGGGGAATAGTGCCGTAATCGCCACGCTTGGCAGGTGGGTTAGCGATCGCAGTGGATATTGTTAATACTTGAGGGAGTGCTGCTGCCCACTCCCACGGTATTCCCTCAGTCGGCTCTTACGACTCCCATGGGTGGAGAGGGGTCACAAATTTATAAGGTCGTGGTATTCGTCCTATAGCTAACTTCACCACTTATAGTACTCTCTCTCTCCCGTGGGACCGGCCATGAAGCACATCGTTGCGTTTTGGTCGTAGCAGGATATAGCCGTTTATTCTTTCATTATATATCGGTAAAATGAAATGGTGAGCAGCGGCTTGACAATACTTTCAGTATAGTTGAGTCCATGAGCGACGGTTGACATTTACCATCAGATGGTCCGAGGCTCGTCTGCCACTAAATGCAATAAAAAAAAAGTTCTTATTCAAATAATTAAATCAGCGCTGGAAGGATGATAATTCTTTACTTATTTGACCCAGAAAAGAAAGAAAAGATAATTTAATTGTATTCTTGTGTACTATTATTTTATTAAATATATCTTATAATTATTTACCAGATGAGATGTCGAACATAACGGCAATATATGGAGAAGCAATACTTATCTTGCATCAAGGCTCAAAGTCTTGGTGTTTTTCTACATGATCGAATTCTTATTACGGATACGGGGGTAGAACGTGAATATCTGACATAGCCCGCCGAGTTTGCATGCTGAAGTGGCAATGGGTAGGCCATATCGCTCGACGAACTGACAACCGTTGGCGAAAAAGGTTCTCGAGTGGCGACCATGTATCGGACAGCGTAGCATACCATGCCCTCCCACCAGATGGACCAAATATATGGTCAAAGCGGCAGGGAGCCGTTGGATGCAGTCAGCACAAGCCCGCTAGTTCTGGTATTCTCTTTGGAGAGGCCAATGTCCAACAGTGGAAGTTTAAAGACTGATGGTTGGATGAATAGAAGGGGTGGCAGATTTACTTTTAAATAATCATTTTGATAAACGTTGCGATTTTCAATAAAATAATTCTTACGAAGAGTTTCTTATTTACGACCTAGTTACAGACCTCATTCTCACTATCGTTTAATTTGCCCAAATATGGTTAAATATTTGTCAACCTGGCAACATTTAAAAAAAATATTGCTGTTTCAAGTGCGGCCACGCCGTGGCTCCGTCTAGTAGTTCTGAGTCTGAGCTATTTACAGATTTATTTTTACTGACAAGAGAAAATACTCACGAAACGTATTGTTGTTTATGGGAAACAATGATAACAATTTAGATATTATTTTTTGAACTTGCAATGCAGTATGGCTGTATTGGTTTAGATCACGGAGTACGGAAAGTTTTGATAAAATGTTGAATGAAGACAGCTTATTTCTGTGATCAAAACAAAATACACTTTTTGAGCTGCAACCTCGATCTAGTGGCATACAAATTCAAACTAATGAATTTCTGATAAAATCTACTTGGAATCCTAGTACTATGCCTAAATATTGCGTATACTGTGCTCTTTGTTTGGGACTGACGATGTGTGACATCTGTACTCACTTCTACGAGGACATAGCCATGAGATCATAAAAAGTGATTTTGTCAAAATATATATAACCACGACCAACTTAAACCTTCTTATTGTTACAAAAAGTGTCAACCTTAGATGATGTATCAACACCAAGAGGTTTCTATGGTACTCAAGTAAAACTGCGATTCTTTAAAGTTGGTTTTAATAATACCTATATGTATAACAATGGAGAGAAATCTAAATGATAAGATCTTAATCGTATTCACTTCATTTTATTCATTTCACTAAGCAGTTTCTTTAAGGAGTCGATGAACTTTTATTGTCTAACTTTTGCTTTACAAATTTATGAGGGCAAGCCCCCTTAGGATCAGTCTGTCAGTTTGAAATTAAATATTATTGCGACGGTGCGTTAGGTACCTCAATGTAGGTATATAGCAAAGGTAATAAATATATTTTAGAACATGACTATGTTGGCTGGTTTTGTTTGGTATATAAATCTTGATGGCATATTACAGAACATTTTTTTATATAGATTTTTATAGATAGGTACTTTGATGTTTTTTGTTTTATACTATTTTACGTAGATTTCTAGTCAGTTTCTTTAGATAGCAAGCACATTTTTTTATATGGTAAATATATCCAAATCGGTATTGTTCCTTCAATAGACCAAATCGGTCATGTATTGAAGGAAGGTGGAGTCAGGAGTCTCCGAAACCGGCGAGCGTGTATGAAGAGAATTATGAATGTTGAGGAAGCGAGAGATGTATGCAAGAATAGAGCCTCTTGGCACTCTGTTCTCTCTGTCTACCCCACAAAGGAAATGGCGTGATGATGATAAATAAGTAAATGTATCCTAAAACTAACTAACTTTAATTTATACTTAAACCTCAAGACGTGTTATCAAAAATCCACTTGACAATGGAAAATATTACCTGCTTAAAATCTATCTTGAACATTACTACGTTGAAATATATTATCTAAGTATAGGTATATAGTATCTCAGAGTGATATTTCCCAAGCTAAGTATTCAAAAAATATTTGATCATATTTATGCCAGACTATATGAATATGGGTTAATTCATATATAATTATGTTATTTATGTAATAATTACACCGTAACTTTAAATTCTTACTATTTTAATTATACATGCGCTTAAATTACTTAAACAATCAAAGATTATAATAATAATTAGCGATTTAGAACGTGAATTCGCGTGCTAGCACACCGTGCGACCGCTGTCAAGTGCTTAATGAATGACTTACCCAGTATCTTCACTCCACCCCTGAAGGGATGGGCGGACTCAGCTACGGGGTGATTGCCCTTTGACTGAGGTAATCAACTCGGGTCCTTAAAAGAACTCGGTCTTGGGGGCGGAAGAATATAGGTCCCCTCCGTTCTTCACACCCTCATGGCGCTCAGCCTGAGCCGAATGAGACCCCGGATGACTGGGTGAAGATGTATAATAATAATGAATGACTTAACGATCGCCCGTCATTAAATGGATGCAACTCCATTCAGTGTTACCCTCTCTTAATTAAAATAACTATATAACAAAGGATTAAAAAATAATTTATTAATTTTAAAATTAACTGGTTTTAGTTAATTCATTTGTCATTCACCGTTATATGACTCTGATCATAATAATAGTCAGTTGTAGGCAAAATCTTCGTTCTGTTTAAAAATGTATTTTACAACTGTGAATATGTTTTTATTGTTATTCGTTTTAGATGGGAGAAAATATATCGATTTCAAAGTATAAGACATTCAGAGGTCATACGTTAGTATAACGCGTAGGACATCTCAAGTTGTGAATGGAGATACGCGATACGCGTAGACGGGAGGACAAGGTTGGTTGATGGATCGAGGTCGATGTAGCTGGCACTATAAACAACAATTTTAACTCATTATAAGCCACACAATAATTTGTTGGACTATTCATCAAATTTTTCGTTGTTCTGTTAGTTTTATTATACATTTACAATCACTTCTAGAGATATATACCATGGTTATTATAGCCATCACTCTCTCTAAATCCATTCAAGTTTTCATCGAAATGATAGGAATTTCATGGAAAGCTTTATGTCTTAGCAACCCTATTCAATGATATTCACTGCGTAAATAACAGTCAATTTTTATTAGCTGTTTTCCATTGAACATGATGATTTGCAACGTGTTTACAAAATCGTGTCAGCAGCATTACCCCACTATTTCAGTGGATTGAATGGAAATTTGACCTTTGATTTGTGTATTCAGTCAATGCTATTAATTTCTATTAATAATTTATATATATTTTAAAAGATCGCCTTCCGTGCTAAAGAATGATTTCCTGTTGCAAAATGTAGTAACATTCTATTTTCGAGAAAGATGAAGGCTACATTTGAATAACTATTATATAGTTGAACGTAAAGTTTTTCTGTATATGGAGAGACCTTATGTTCCATTAAGATTAAAAAAAATTCAAATGAATAATATTTACTATTAAGACATATCTATTTGTGTAAACAATAATAATTTAAAGTAATCTATAGGCCTATCGATTTACAATATTTAATAAAATGGGAATTAAACGCAATAAATTCGAAAATAATAACTTTTAATATTTTAATCTGTATTAGCACTTGAAACGCTTAGCTACTTTTTAGAGAACAAATTGTTTATTGATTTGATACCGTTGGTGACTGCGATTGCTTAGCGGTTCAGAGAACTTTCCGGGATTGATGGGACGCAGGTTCGAATCCTGCTCCCAGTTAAAGTCTCTTTTTCCACCTTCACAAATAATTTGGCCCTATAGTCAATTTTAATAACAAAGAAATAAAAAATGATGCCAGCCTGCATTCTTGTTAATACCTCAAAGACACGAGACACACATACTTTAAAGAGCTTATATATTATACATTTCTCCTTTGACCCGCAGTTGTTAATTATATCAACTCCAAGCGACACTGAGAGCTGTGATAATTAATGAAATTATAATCCACCTTAAATATTTCAAGCTTTTGTGTATATAGTAAGGATTCACCCTTGAACTGCTACACGTTGCAATGACACAAATTTAGTTCATTTACCTTTCATTTTCATGAACGCTGATACAATATTTCTAGAACATGAATATAACATTTGATTTAGTTGATACTTTTTTTGACTATAAATTACTACTAAATATAAAATAGGAATAGAGATAAGTTCGGCGATGTTTCTCTATAAACAATAAGATGGTGTTGGTACCACCATGTTATTGGTTATTCCGTTCAGACAATAAGTGATAACTTTCACTTGGTATCCTTTTTTTTTGTTAAGGCTGGAAAAAATGTATCTACCCGGACACCCCGTCGTTCGACGCTATGGATAGTATAGTGGGCCCTCTCCCACTAAATAAACCCACCGTGAGCCGTCTCTCCGCCTGTATTGGTGGACCACTGGAACTGTGTGATTCTCTTCATTTACTTCAATGGTCCGCTGGCGGCTTATCCTTTCGGGTACCCTCTACTAAGTACTCTACCTTCGCGGGTTCACTTGTACCCTACCACCTGTATTTATATTATATACTCAATTTTCCTATTATGCTATGTGTATATAATAAGTAAATTGGGAGTAGGTAGGTATTATTGATTATCAGTGAAGGAATGTAACATAGTTCCAGTGTCCCGCCAATAAAGGCGGAGAAACGGCACACGGCGGGTTCATTTAGTGGCTGAGGGCTCCACACTACCCTGTTCGTTGCCCTGAACGACGGAGTGTGCGGTTAGGAACATTTTTTCCCGCCTTAACAAAAAAAAAATTATTGGTTATTGGGGCTTTAAACCGATAAATAATTAAAACAAGCACTTGTGATTTTGTTGAGAGTAATTTGGACATGTATCTAACATTTAGGGCGATCTTAAAGTCCTTCGCTGTAAAACTTAAACAAAGTAAAAATGATATATTTTGTTATAACATAAGTATATTTTATTATAACTTATGTACTAGACCTATCTACTCTAAAAAATATAAAAACAATTTCAAAGAATCTTATAAACATAATCGATTGTAACAAAAGTTAGAAGAAAACAAAATGTTATAGCCATTAAATATATCATATTTTTTTCTGGCAGAAGCTATTTATTATATTAACTGCAAGGTACTTTTGCTGTGTAGACAAATATACGTAATACACAACATAGTGGCTGGATGCCGTCATATTCAGAATTTATATCATCATAAACAGCGGTTTCTAACTACCCAAGGCGTTAATGAATGCAACGAAGTATTTCATTGAATATATTATAGAAATGTAATTAATGAATTATAACATCAAAGATCAATTGGCGCAGTTCTGCCAGAAAGAATAATTAAATATTTATGGGTTGTTGAAAACTTAAGACTAAACCACCAGTGGTCCTCGCGTAGGAAAAAAAAGAGGATGTCACTGCCTGAATGACCAATTTAGAAAGTAAAAGATGCGGCACTCTTTTCATATTTATCACCAGAAAACTAAGAGAAATACATAATGTTAAGAGAAAATGCAAATAAGATTGTACTGGTGGTAGAGTACTTGGAGTAGGTAGTACCAAAGTACTAAGTGAGATTTCTCATTGCCAAACCTGAAAGTAGATACCGTCCCAACACTGAAGCATTACTGTGTGTTTCAGCCCTATGGGATAAGTTTTTATACCAAACCCTTTCTTCCTTCCCAGTAGTAATTTTTAAGGTGGGTATACAGTGGATCATCTCTTCTTTGAAATTATTTATAGGCAACAGTTGCTGCTCAGCATCAGGTGGGCTTAGCCCTGTGATCTACCACACGTCAACACTAAGTTGGTTCGATAACTAAATACGAGCTTAGAGTCCACCTGGTGGTAAGTGGTTACCGTATCCTACAGACGTTAGCAACACCAGAGGCATCACTCACGCATCGCCAACTCCAAGGAAAGGGACGGGACTTGGAGAGGAAGGATAAAAAGGAGATAATTGAGTATAAAGACACGGCATGGGCCTTCGGTGCTCTGTGAGAGGTTGGTACATCTATGATCGAGCCGGCCCACTCATGTTGGGACAAGTAAGGCTATACTACTGGAAAAACGTCTTATACTTAACTAAGTTAACATAACAAAAAACATAGCATCACGCCTGTATTCCCCGTAGAGGTAGGCAGAGGTGTATTACACACCCACGGTTCACCAGCTATGTTTAAATCCCACGTAATAGGGGGCGAGCCGATTACCGTCTACCGGGCACATTTCCAAAATCCAGGTTGCTACTGAGAATTTTTCTTTTTACGAAAAGGCTCAATAACGCCGCTCGACCAAGGGATCGAACCCGAGACCTCATGATCAGTCGCTTACACTACCGCTGCACCACCCAGACAGTTAAACTATGTTAAAATGGTGATAATGCTTGAAAGTGTCACAGTATATTTATATCCTCTAAACCAAATAAAGGTGAGACTATTGTTACTCATATAGTAATATTAGCTACAGATCAACATGTTTGGCCATGATAATAAAATGTAACCTTTAGGATCTATCAATCTACTCGATCTGCTGCTTAATTACATCTATCCTCACTCATGTTTACAATATCAGTAACTTCTAAACTGCTTACAAATATATCTCAAGGTGGCTTTTAAATTCTTTTAGTTTCTTAAGTAAAAGTAGTTTACTTCCTGTATATGCATTTGTTTATAGAAATTTGACTTAGAAAATTCTATTCATAGAATCAGAACACGGATTTTTTCAGTCGGATGAGAATCTCGTTCAGTTTATAGTAGGTACCAAATCAAAAGTAAATATTTACTGTTGTGAGCTATAAATATGCGGTTAATATTAGTCTCATTTGCAAAGATGTCGGCTTAACAATATTTAGAACGCGTCCAAGAGAAGACTGACTTATTAATTAAGACATAATATATTGTCTTGACCACCAAGGTAAAGGAAGCTTTATATCTTGACATCTAATTACGAGATCTGACTAATATTTTTGTTTAAGTTATAATGTTTATAAATATGACGAAATTAATTATTTTATAATTAAATAATAATGTTTGTATAAATACAGGTACAATAATATAGTCCTATACAGTACAGGAACTTCATTACATGATGTATATGCGTAATTTCGACCTGTGGATTTAATGTTCAGGCATAACCATCCATCCATCCATCAGCCTTTTAACGTCCACTGCTGGACATAGGCCTCCCCAAGAATGGGGGATAGTGCCGTAATCGCCACGCACTCCCTCGATATTCCCTTAGTCGGCTCTTACGATTCCCATGGGTGGAGAGGGGTGGGTCAATTCTAAAGCTGGCCCCACACGGCTAAGGCATAACACATACTATTATTAGGATTTCAAAGTAACCTATTTGATAGCTGCATTAGAAATGGATGTCTTGTATTAGTTAATTATAAAACATGATTGTAGATTACGCACTGCAAATGTCTGATCTACTACAAAATTCCAGTCTGTAACCTCATTTTGTGTAATTTGATTACATAACACTCTCAAAGTGCAAAATTTTATGAACGGAATCTGGTGAGGCATTTGTTTTATTTAAATTCAAATATTTTGTTATTTTATTAAGACCTACATTCGCAAAATATTTCTCTAAAGTTTCGGTTAGCAGTTCTAATTTGGAACAACAGAATCTTTCATAATATTGCAATCTTGCAAATAGAAAAAAATGGGTCACATGTATTATATAACGGTGTTCCAAATTCAAATTATGTAATAGTAATCGTTATTAGTGTTAAAATGAGAGTGAAGTTTAAATTTCTGCACGCTCTGTATATATAGGTACATATATTATGTACTTTTATCTTATGGCGTTGGTCTTTTTACTCTTTTATTTATTTGGGCTTGGGTAATATAAAGCTATTTATAACTTGACTGTTTTATTAAATTAGGTATTTGTAATAGGAATGAAAACAAGAAAAGAAAATCCTTCTTAGGATGTTTCTAATAATAGATAAATATTGTCTATGGTGTCAGTAAAATTACTATAGATATTAAAGTCTCATTACTAATGAACGTAATTGAGTTCGTTCTCACACTGAGTGGTTATTCGGAAATAGATGTTTCAACTGTCATAATAAAACCACCGAAGATTGCCAATCCGAACTGCTCAAAGAAAGAGAGGAATTTGGCAAAATTGTATCATATTTTGTCAAATCATTTATAAGACTGCGTTATTATTTGGAATGAATCTTAATTGTAATAATTTAGCTTACATGGCCGGAATAATGTATGCAACTAAGACCAGAAGGAATTGGTTAAAGAAATTCGCAGTCCCGACCAATTGTCACCAGGAGATGCTGCTCGCGACTTTTACTGTCGGATTCACATTTTCATACTTTGTGTTGATTTATATGGTTAGGCATGTCAAATTTTAATCCATTTCTTTCATATTAAAAATTTTAGTCTGTTCGTCTGTCCTTTTATAACTCGAGAATAGCATGATAAATCTTGATGAAAGTTGCTTTGTAATAAGAAATCGTTATCGGACATATGATAGTTTATATATAAATTTTATAATCTAAGATTCTAGGTCACCAGACCTATCTACGTCAGCTAAGTAACAATTGTTTTAGCATTGAATCATGATATACGAATGTATAATGTTCTATAATATCCTAGACCGACAGTCAATTTCCAGCCAGGTGTAAAAGTTGTATATTACATAAAACGATTCCTCTCCTTTTTTAAAGTATATACTGATTTCAATTATGTTTCACAGAATATTGTTGAAAAATGAAAATTATCTAGACCAATCGTTGAGGATAAGCTTTTATGCTTCTAAAACTAATCCCTGTAATTTGCTTAATTTGCGGCAGCAAAGTTTGTCAGGCTTTGTTTGTGAGTATATTATTTTTAAAGTACAAATTATTTGTGAATAAGGAAAAAGAGATATTTTTCACTAGCGGGAATTCAACCCGCGTCTTTTCCAATCCGGGGAAGTGCTCTAAGCCACTGAGGTGCGATTCCCGCTAGTCCAGAAATCTCTTTTTACTTATTCACAAATAATTGTACTTACAATACGTGTACTTTAAAAAGTGGCGGAGCATGTCAAATGCTAAGAAATATAGATCAAAAAATGTTTAAAAAATCGCGCCATCATTGAATTTTAATTGCAAAATTAAACTTACTATATTGGATAATTGCATGTAAATGCGTTTCCGATGGAAAGTTAAGACGTCGTTAAGACAAATGTGATAAGGAGATTCGGATGATCGAAAGATCTCTACTATAGCTCAGTGAGTTAGAGCACTTCCCCGGATTGGAAAAGACGCGGGTTCGATTCCCACTAGTAGAAAAAAAATATCTTTTTCCTTATTCACAAATAATTTGTACTTTAAAAAGTGGCGGAGCATGTCAAATGCTAAGAAATATAGATCAAAAAATATATTATTTTTGATAAGCCAGTACGGGATTTCCTTGAAAATCTAGTCTGATGCAGAATATTTAACTACCAACCTATAAGTACATATTTCTTGACTTCACAGATGTATGTCGTCAGTAAGAATTAGTCCTAACAATCAGCACATTAGATGGCCATCTGTGGAGTGTCTACATCTAAAAATTGTATAGATATTTATTAGAGGGTAACTCATAATGTTCCAGGTTAGACTGTTTAGTCTACAATATAAGCAGTTCAATCAAGATTGCGCCGTTGAGTTCCTGTTATTTTATTAAAATGATTCTCTACACTACAACAAAATAAAAGTTATTATCACACCAGTAACATAAAATATAATTATGATAACAGATAAACAAGCACGTAAACTGGAATGCAAGGTGTTTCTAACATAAACTACAATTTTGTGAACTGTATAACAATCAAAATGCTATAATAATAAAAAACAGATCAATAAAATTCTCCACCTTCAATCTAAGACCTTAGTTTCGACATGAGGAAGCAAATAAAACTTTTAATGTTTATTTTGAGCAACTGCTAGTTAGATTTAGTGCTCTTTCGAAGAAACGACGACCGTGGAAGATATATTCGTGTGACCGAATAATATCTACTATTTATCTCGACAAAGAACCGTAGATCTTTAACAATAACGTTAAAAGCTCAGGGTTTTAAAAATTTGATGATTTTTGTGTCCTATGCGCACTAGATAACCTTCTTTTTTTATATAGAATCAGTATTTAGATAATGATAATAATAAATGTAGCCATGGTAAAATAATTGAGTGAGTCTGAAGGACTACATAAAACTAAAGTTTAATGTGTAGCCCGACGCGCACTTTATCTTAAAATAATAGGTAATTAATTTTGCTAAAAATGTATCTAGGTGATACATTTTTAATGAAGAATATGGTACTTATTATTGAAGGATATTGAATAACTAAAGTATAAAATTTGAATCAGTTATGATACAGTGATTGCCTAGAGGTAAAGCCAAGGACTGTAAAAACAGTGGTATTAAGTTCGTTCCCCAGTTCAAAGTTCAGACCTAGTACGACACACACCTCTGACTTCTTTAGCTTCCAGCTAAGAAAATTAAAAATTTTCAAAAGTTGGGAAGTTATTGGTTTAACCCCGTTTTTCGAAAATCGAGTTTTCAACGGATGTTGACGTTTTGAGGTCCTAAGAAGCTTCCCCGAATGTTTCCGCGATGATGTCTGTATGTATGCGTGTGTTTGTGTGTGTGTGTGTGTGTGTGTGTGTGTGGGTGTGGCCGTATGTAAATCTCTCATAACTTTTGAACGGCTTGACCGATTTCATCGGGGTTGGCGTCATTTGAAAGGACTTGATCAAACTTAGATTTTGAATATAATTAGGACCGATTCGAACCAGTAGATCTTGAGAAATCTCAAAAAAACACAAACATTTATTTTTGAATGTGGTTTTTTTGGAATAACGTTTAAACAGTTTTGCTGATCGATTCCAAAAACTAATCAGCTCTTAAAATCATAAAAACACGTCGATCCTGTCAAAATCAGTTGTGAGATATCATTGTCGAAAAAAATTGAAAAATGCTTTTTTTCAGAATTTCTATGAAATTTTCAGTCTGACCAGTTCGAACTTTGAGATTCTTCAAAGAACTCAAAAAGCTTCGTTGAATGCCGTAAACTACGAGAAAATCGGTTCATTCATTCAAAAGTTATTGCGATTTGAAAATTCAACGAATAGTGTTTTAATAAATCTCAAAAGCATAAAACAGTTATCCCTTTGAGCTCGGAGAGCTCAAAATAACACGAAAATTATACTTTTGAGCTCTTCGAGCTCAACAAGCGTAATAAGCAGTTTTGAGCGCTTAAGTATCAAATTAGCGGGAAGTTGCAGGGATGGCCTTTAGGGTCAACCGTTTTCCAGATTTTTTATATAACGTTTACATTTTATTACTGTTCGCTGAAGAATTTTATACTACGTGGGTGGCAAACATACATACGGCTCACCTGATGGATGGTAAGCAGTTGCCGTAACCTGTAGACCTAGAACACCAGAAGCATCTCTCGCGCGTCGCCATGTCCAACGAAAGGTATAGAAGGTGAAGAAGAAGGATAATAGGGAAAGCATAGGAAGGATAAGGAGGGGGTTGACGCCTGCGGTGCTATCACTCACCATACAAAACACAATGGAAGGAGTACCTACCATACTACAGAAGGAATGTAACATAGTTCCAGTGGCCTGCCAATAACGGCGGCGAAACGGCACACAGCCGGTGTCTTTAGTGGGTGAAGGCCCCACACTACCCTGTTCGTTGCCCCGAACGTCGGGGTGTGCGGTTAGGAACATTTATTCCCGCCTAAACAAAAGAAAAAGGACTACCTACCGTTGTTTCACTCCGATCTTCTGTGAGAGGGTGGTATTAACCCGATCGAGCCAGCCCATTCATGCTGGAATAAATAAGGCTCTACCACTAGAACTTAATGTGCTTTCCATGACAAGGGGTAAAACACAAACAGCTGCATGCTGGGAATTTCTTAATGGAAAACTTTCTATAACATTTTACTGGCCTGGATAATATTTTGACACACGAATCACAACCCAGTTAATATCGGGATGTGTGTTATTAATCAGCAACACGCCGACCCATATCTACAACACGGCGGCAACGTATAGTATAACGCTACGTTGTATCATGATTGTTTTATGATATTTATCTATTTGGATTTACGGCACTCGTAAATAAGCGCTGCGTAAAATAATAACCTGCCGTAAAATACATATGAACCACAAACAAAATTTTAAATAACGATCATTATTTTAGCAGTACGTAAGCTTGGAAGTCTTACTCGTATTAGGTACTACAATTTCTTTATATTATGATCTCATTTCTAGTTCACGATGAATTTATACTTACGTAATATTTTCTT
Source organism: Leucoma salicis (assembly GCA_948253155.1). Taxonomy (NCBI): domain Eukaryota; kingdom Metazoa; phylum Arthropoda; class Insecta; order Lepidoptera; family Erebidae; genus Leucoma; species Leucoma salicis. The sequence goes on from OX411806.1 coordinate 8,166,627, forward strand.
GGGCAACCCACAGTCATTAATTGTGCAATAGGCAAATATTCACCCGTGTCGCTAAAACTCACGGCAGTCCTTTGTTAATTTGCTTGCCTTTGTGTTGATCTTTGCGCTATCCTTACCCTACAACATTTTTTTTACTTACACTGTTAGCCATATGATATATATAAAAAAGAAATAAAATAGGATAACTTATTTGTGATTACTAGACAAACTTATCCATTTAGTCAAAGTCTGACGTTTGAATTAATTTAGACACTGGTGGAAAAGGGACTTAGAACATACTTAGATAGACCTACCATAGTGTTGTTAAAATTGGTAAAGATATAAATAATAAGGATATTTCAATAGAAAAGCGCAATTTACTTTAACAGATTTATAACATATCATACATAGGGCTAAAGAGACAGCTCCGACAATATATTAAGTAACCGCAACCATTCGTATAGACTTTTACAGTAATCTATTGGGCGTTGTTTATTTGGTACTTCATGTTCGAAGGGTTCTCTTATAACCAGAAATAGATATCGACTGGTCGTGGGCGTGCCCTCGTTCTTCGTAAATACTATATTAAAGGTAAGTAATCATCGTGTAACATTAAGAAAATCGATGGAAGGATTAATTACAATAAGCTGGCTGGATCATTCGTATTTCGTGACCAATGTGTTAGAAGCCGAATTTATGTAACAACCACATAATGTAGAAACTTCCTGGTCTGAAATAGAATTAACACACATATTTTTTAAATTTACTATTCTTCCGCATGTGCATAAATCTTCTCGGTTAACCATTGCTATAAAACGTCGCTACTTGTTGAATATGACGAGAATTACTCTCTCCGCATTTTCTTTATGATTAGAGATGTATTGCGTGTGGATATACGACACCACTCGTGAAAAACAATGACCCAGATACACCAGGAAACGTCATGTAAACGGTTGTGAAACTGCGGCGGGAGTTTCGACACCCGCTTGAATGGACAGGTCAGCGGCCCACCTACCTATTGCATACTACAATCCAAATGAATGAGTTGATATTTAAATTTTAAAATCTTTTTTTTTTTCAAAAGTTTAGAAAAGTGATGATCAGGGAATTGACTCAATTATTGTTGGAAAGCTGTCAAGGATGTAAGAATACAATGTCATTTTCATTATTTTAGATAATGGAATTTATTTTTGACTAAATAGCATTCATAGCTTTGTGATAAGACTTCCCACGCTAGTCAATATAAAATAGATTAGGTATTATTTTACATTTTTTTTAAGTAGAAAACTGATGTATTCGCATTCTCTGAAGAGCTTAGTTTCTTGTAGTAGTAAGGTATAGTTGATAAAGTAAGATTTTTAAGATTAGCTAGTTTTGTAACTCGAAAAGCAAGAGTTCGATCTCGGAACGTTTAATAATGAGTACGATATAAGTACTAACAATTGTTCTACTTTCTTTTTATTATCTTAAGGTGGTAGATGTGTTACGGCTCACCTGATGGTAAATGCTAACCGTCACCAATAGACTCAACAACAGGACTAAGATTACTGTCAAGTACCTATACAAAATGAAAGAATGAACAGCTCGGCTATCCTAAACTCCCGCTACAACTAAAATATACCTACGTGCATCATGACACCACTTGCTCAGGTCCGGTAACAAGTGACCCACTAGGTATCCAGCCCTAGCACTATGAATATGATGTGGTGATGGTGACAATTGTATTCTTAGTCCGCCACCACACGGACAGAAAAAAACATGTAAACTTTTTAAAAGTACTTTGATAAAACAAAGGAAAGGTATTATGGTTTGTTAAGAACGTACCTTCTTGCACATTTGGGTGTTTTATTTCTTTTTGAACACATCTTGGAAATTATGAATCTGAAACACAAAAGTACCTAATTTTGGTGAGTATGAAACATTTGAGTGCTGAAATGTTATTAAACCTTGGCGCCATAATATTGACAAAATTATTTAAATTAGCGTGATTAATTGTCGACAAACACACAAACATGTAATGGCTCGAAAACAGGAAAGCATTTTACACAATGACTCTTAACAAGAGCAAATTACTCATAATTGTATGTAGTATGTTCTTACTTATATTAACGAGTAGAAGTATGATCTCAAATTGAAAAATACGTACCTCATTTTAATAAACTGAAAGTGTTAGAAGTTAAGTGAACAGAATCTTATAAGACACCCATTTTGATAAACTTACTCGAAAGAACACATTTTGATATGCAACATAGACTTTTATATTTTTTATGTCTGCATACTCTGTACCTAATGATTTATTATTAAAATAACCAACTATAATTATGCAACACAATGACACGTTTCAATAACAACGTCACACTCATTTTCATACTTTTATGGAGTGTATGAAGCAATGGCGGCTACGACACATAGCTACATTATATTTTGAATTGTTATAATAGTAGTATAAATTAGAATAGCTTTTTAGCGCCCATTAAGGTTTACAAATCCTTAATATCCATTCCGTCCTCATATGAAAAGATGGCAAGTATTATCAAGGAAATTGTGGACATCGTGTTTTTCAAAATGCGCACGTCAAAGTAATCAAATAATCTGCCAACATCGAAGTTTTCAATGTGCTACTTTAAGGCAAAGATTTATTAGACTTTTACGAAGTTATTGTGTCCCTTACGTCAGATGTAATGTCTTTACTCTTGGTTATCTTTAGATAACACGTGTCACACGTCTTTAATATAATAAGCTTGCCAAAGATTAGATATGGTTGTAAAATAACTATTGGTAGATTCCGTAGCGTGCAAGCTGCGCGCGCATAGTTGGCACGTTGCCAATTGTATGCGCCGGATGCCGACAGCCCTAAGGAATTCTTAGATCTAACCACCGGTCGCGAGCTTTTTGCCCTATCATTCTCTGATCATAGTCCACAACGTATTAGACTCATTACTCATTAGTATAGGTACTACTCTACCCGCGATTCTCTCCGCGTGGACTTCAGAATATAAACCCGGCACATTATCTAGCTATCCCACGGCAAGCATTAATTTTTTCGGGATGAAGAGCAATGTTTTTCTGGGCTCCAGACTTAGTGCGTAAAACGAGTCTAGTTCTAGTGGTAGAGCCTTACTTACCCCAGCACGAATGGGCCGGCTCGATCGGGGAAGTACCACACTCTCAGAAAAGATCAGCCTGTAACAAAAGCAGTTACAGCTACCGTTGTGTTTCGTATGGTGTGTGTGAGAGCATCGGAGGGCTAAAACACCTCCATACACTCTCCTTAGTTATCCTTCCTATCCAACTCCTATCCTTTTCCTTGGAGATGGCGACGCACAAGTGATACCTCTGGTGTTGCTAGTGTCTATAAGCTACGGTAACCGCTTACCATCAGGTGGATTGTATGTTTGTTTGCCACTCATGTAGCATAAAAAAATAGTTTCGGTAGTTATGGCGTGAAACCGTAACAAATAAATTCACTTTCGCATTTACAATATTGGTAAGGATTATTTTCTCATTACTAAGAAATTATCACAGAAAACCCTTTAAGTATATTCCTGCTTTGTTTATCCAAAGGTTATTGCTTTGGAAGTCTTTGTGATTAACTTTTTATGAGCAGACAGTACAAAGTTCTACTTACCTAATTAAGCGGTATAATAATATTTAAAATTTCACGTGCTAAGGTTTACATTGTTATGTTAATAGTTCAGGCATTCAGTCGCGATAAGTGGGTTAATGTCGGTTAATTTGTATATACTCGTACTTACTTACTTCCTTATCATCACGCCATTTCCCTTGCGGGGTAGGCAGAGAGAACATATATATATATATATATATATTTATTTATATTTTATTGTATATACTCGTAATACTCGTATATTCGTGTCCGTGTGGTGACGGATAAAGAATACAAGTGTCACCACCCCATTCTTTCCCACGGGTGTCGTATGAGGCGACTAAAGGAAGTAAGCAATTATCATCCATTGCATGACTGGTGGTAGGGCTGCGTACCAAGTGGGAGTACTCACTTGGTATCGGGCCCGAGCGGGTTGGTACCACCATCTCCCATGTCTCCCGTGTGACCAGCCATGAAGCACATCGTTGCGTTTTGGCTGTAGCAGGAGATAGCCGTTTATATTTCATTTCATCTGTGAAATGAAGTGGTGAGCAGCGGCTTGACAATACTCTCGGTATAGTCGAGTCCATGGGCGACGGTTACCATTTACCATCAGATGGACCGTGGCTCGTCTGGCACTACGTACATGCAATAAAAGAAAAAAAAATTCGTATAAAAGAATATATTCCAGAATAAACACGTACGTAACAAGTTAATATTAATTTAAGTCAAGATGTCTCGGACGTTACTTAACTAAATTATTATATTTAGTTTAAATTAATAGTTGTATTGTTAAAATTTGAATTGACATTTAAAAATTCGTGACAAATGACAAAAGAATTAAAATAAAATATATATTACAGTCAACATTTCTACGCTTATTGCCACATGTGGTAAACTAAGAATATAAGTGTCACCACCCCATTCTTTCTCACGGGTGTCGTACGTGGCGACTAAGGGAAGTAAGCAATTATCACCCATTGCATTACTGATGGTAGGGTTGTGTACCAAGTGGGAGTGCTCACTTGCTATCGAACCTGCGCAAATTGGTACCATCATCTCTCGTGTGACCGGCCAAGAAGCACATCGTTGTATTTTGGTTGTAGCAGGAGATAGCCACATTCATACTTAACGTCCTGGGTGACGCCTGCGCCATCTGTTGGAAGTATTTACATACATTGTACCGACCAGGTAAACTTAATTTTACAATTAAGATTTTTACCTAATAATGACACAGCCCTATAGATCATTTGATACTGACACATCAATTCATATTGACGATGAATGTGTTATCGAAATTAGCAGTCAAGAGCAGTTGTCACGATGGCTAAATTGGCAAAGAATCTGGACGGTATCCAAGAGATGCAGGTTCAAATCCTGCTCGTGACTGTTGTTTTTGATTTTCACATTTTCCACTTTGTGTTTAATGTATAGGTATGGCTAAGCATGTCAAATGCTAAAAATATATATAAAAAATTCTAAATATTAATTATTAGACAAAACAACAAAAACAAAACAAAAATATTAGTACTGTTGACCCTCTCACAAGGCTGGATACTATTTCTTTTAGGCTTTTGGGAACTTTTCATTAAGTCACCTCTACACTACTTTCAAACTTTTTATTACCTTACATTACACAAGTTAAGAAAATATACACTGAACACCTAATTAGTTGTAAATTCCTACACACAACACATCCATGTGTCATGGCTATTATAGTGATTTAAAAACAGGTAGCTTTCCTTCCCCGTAATAATATTTTAACAAATGAAACCCAAATAGAACGTTGTTTGAAAGCAACTGAGCACGGCACTCGTTTATTTCCAGTACTCAGCTTGATTTAATCGGGCTTTGTGGCATCTCGGTTTAGGCTTCAAATAATCTAGAACGTATTTATGAGTGAATGAATTTGATATTTGAAGACAGATGTCTACTACTCTCCGGCTACGGCGACGACGTCTGCATCTTAAATTGTAACATGCTTCATTGTGAAGAAGTACTTGCTCAAATTATAACTGCAATATATCTTTCAGACATGCATACGAACCTTGCAGGCCAAGGTTCCTTGCACTGATGGATGAACGAGGTTATTCCAAATAAAATACTATTGATTGACTGATGTACCTACTAAGATTCAGAAGAATGTTATTTTCCGGATGGATAATTGAAATGGTTATAAGCAATTAAAATTAAAATAAGGTACATATAACATTTTAAGAAAGCAGTGATGGCCTATTAGTACGAACATGGACAGCAAAGACAGTGGATCGAGACCATGCAAGGCATACTCCTCTGACTTTTCGTATTTGTGAGCTTTGTTGACGAATATCACCAGTATAAAATAGCTCGTTGTAGTAAAACATCGTGAAGAAACCTGCTACGTAATAACAGAAGATTGTAAGAAAAGGGCCCTACGTGGGCATGTAAACAAAAGCAAAATAATGGTCTTTGAAAGAGGAGAAGCCAGAACAGATGTGAAGAATAACAATAGGCAAACATGTGGATTTCACTCCCAAAACTACTTGGAGACTTTTATTAATATTATGTTAAAATTATCAATACTATTATAGTACTGAATTAATTTATTTTAGCTATTTATTTTAATTAAATGATGCAATGTGATGAAGGAAATGGTTTATAGGAGAATTCTTAGAATAATAACGCTGTATAGTTATTTTTAATTGTTATATTAATCAACCAAACATTTTTTCTGAATTGTGAATTTCTTGCAAAGTTGCAGGCGGTAGCTAATATTGATATAAAAAGTGGTGTACGTAAAATCACTCTGGTTGCTCTACAATTTGAAAGCGCACTAACTCAACGTGACGTTATACATAAATAACAAAATATTTACGATTATAAACTAAACCGAGTTCATCTATAATGTGCAACTTTGTACTTGTTAGTTTTACCCTAATTTCTGTTACAATTTTTCATGTCTTAGTCATCAGAATTAATTTTCAGCCATGTTTATTTACTAAAGCCATTGAGAGGCAAGAACTAGATTTTCAAGAAGCCCATTTTATGTGCGTGCACCATTATAATGAAGTCATCATATAAAAAAGCCACGAAGAATGTAGATGTCAATGACACTAAATAGTCACTGTTAATTTGAACTAGATGCCAGAGGAAGGTTGCGGAGTGGTGAAGCCCATCTGTACCAGTGTTAGTGTTATTTCACAGATAATTAGCAGAATGAGCGACAGCTGCCGGTAATAGAGTTAGCCAAGAACACCACAATGTCAGTCTGGATTTAAATGAAAAATTGGAACGACTCCTGAAACTGAATAAAACTTAAAAATATAAATATGTGATAGTTATTTTTTTTTTTGCTATTTTATTGCTTCGGCTTATATAATTTAAATTTATTTATTGTTGAGATATTTTTAAAGCTCACACTCTACTATATACCTGGAATATATTCTAGAGAAGAAAACCTTTAAGCAAAAATCGATCAAAATCTATTAAAATTAACTTTTAAAAAGACTATAAATCTGCACTAACTTCTACTTGAGGAAGGCCGTAGAAATATACAAAATATTTGAAACAAAATACAGCCAGATCAAAATCAACTATTTGTACGAACCAACTGTAAACCAATATAGCATTTGTGCCGCTTTCAATAAATACCTTTATTATTTTACAATTAAAAGCTAACCTATTAAACTGTGTGTACGTACAAACTTACCTCTCAGTAAAATACAATGTGTAAAATCCTCATTGTTTAAAATTACCAAGTGTACGTATAGTACTCACAGCAGTTATCACGCTCGTCTGAAGTCTCCGCGACCTTCCTGCGCCTGACCTGGATTTCGCCACGCGGCGCTTGCGCATGACTCATTGTTTTGGTGCGCACTGTAGCACCCCTCCTCCTGTACCCCTCGTCTAAAACTATCGTGTATTGTGTTACGCTTCAGAATTTATGATTGTTACTGTTATGCTGTACAAAACAGATGAGAGAAATATGATTTTTCTTGTATATTTTCTTTCGATCAAAGACTACACATGATCAGCATTTCAATAGGGACTTATAATTACCCGGTATTAGGTACAGAATAAAAATGCAGGATATGTGAATTACTAGGTTAATATCTACGCTTTTGTTTTTTAAATGGAAGCTTCTAGATTTGTTATACTAGTCGACCCGTAGGGGATTCCGCATCTATTATAGGACTTCTTCTTAGATGATTATAAATCTCAAATTTAAGAGAAGTGATAGATTATTAGACCTGTCTATTTTTTGTCATTAATCGGGACGTTACGCTTTAGCATGAGGGGTTAATCAAGGAATTTGATAAAGGAATAAGGAAGATCTTGTGGACCGACTGAAAAACAGGCTAGAGAAATAATATAATTAAGATAATAAATAGAGGAGCATGGAATGGATACAAGACTCCACACAGTAAAGACAAATGTGATGTAGAGATTGGGTATGGCCGAAGGTCAGTGCGATAGCTCAGCAGCTTAAAGCACTTCCGGATAGGAAGGGACGCAGGTTCGGTTCCCGCTTGCACTAAAGTACTCTTTTTCCACATTCACAAATAATTTGTGTTTTAAAGACTCCAGACTATTATCTTCTTACAGTTATAAACATAGCATCACGCCTGTATTCCCCTAAGGGGTAGCCAGAGGTGTATTGCACACCCACGATTCGCCAGCTATGTTTAAGTCCCACGTAATACCTAGGGGCCGACCCTATTGACGTCTACCGGGCCCATTTCCAAACTCCGGGCTGCTACTGAGAAATTTTTCTTTTTTTTTTCACGAAGAATCTCAATAACACTGCCCGACCCGGGGATCAAACCCGAGACCTCATGATCAGCAGTCACTTACACTACCGCTGCACCACATAGGCAGTCAAATTAACATTATTATAGTCAAGTAGGTTGTGCCCGCAACTTGTTCAGCGTGGACTTCAGCATGTAAATCAACAGCACATTATCTCTATAGTAAAATTGACATCTCACATGAATTTTCCAAAAATATTTTCCGGGATATAAAGTAACCTAACCTTTTCTGGACTTCGGACTATAGGTAGGTACATATATATTATTATTCAAAATTTCATGATGATCTGTTTAGTAGTTACAGCGTAAAAGCGTCATAAATAAATAAACAAACAAATGCTCTTTTGCATTTATAATTTTAGTATGACTTGAAATAACTTAGAAGAAATTAATTAATAATTTAAGCTCTAGTGGTCCACATTTCTAAAAAAATATATTTTATACATTAGATATCTTTCTTAATAAGGCAGGAAAATGTTTATCGTTCGAAGCAATGAACAGGCTAGTGTGGGACCCTCTACCACTAAATAAGTCAGCCCTGTGTTATCTCTCCGCCGGTATTGGAGGACCACTGCACACTGGAACTGGGTAACATTACTTCAGTCATATATACTCGAACATTGTATACCTAGACATATATATATATTATATATAGTTTTATTACTTAAATTTTTGATATACATACTCGTATATAATGTATATCACTTACCTATATTATATATATATACACAAACATCTACATTACTATTAGAAGATTGTCTACTATAATTCTTGGCATTCAGATATTTTCATTACATAGCATATGTGGGGAGGATAATACCACTGAGAAGAGCGCACGTGAGACTTCTGTGTAGGCATTTAATATCATAGCACGAATGTTTACGAACAATCCCTTAATATTCCCTTAATATAGTGGTCACGTGGGCCATAAATCACTCTTAAAGTTCATCAAACTCATCACTATCGGTCATACATTATCAAAGTTCAATGTAATTCAATGAACTGATTTTCTAAACCAATTTTATGTATATGTTTTTTCATTTCAATTTCCAATGTAGACTTAACTAACATTCATTAAATATTATTAAAATAGAGTGCTATTTGGAGCTGGCTTTTTTTTTGTGTTCAAAAATAAATTCGTAATCAAAACAGAATTTAACACATAGTCATGTATAATGAAAGTCATGATTTTGTTATAATATTTTCAATAGATGGTGGTAGTATAACTTCAGATCAGAAAGGTACCTAGTAAACAAAGGTAACCAGTAAGGTATCCAGATTTGGTAGATTTTTTTTCTAATCTACACAGCCCGAAAGGATAATGATATACCTACCAAGATTAGAGCAGAAGTTAGGACATTTGAGGGTAGTGAGGTCACATAGGTATGTGTCCTCATTACCTATATCGATCATTTATATCGAATCGAGATTTTAAAGTTTCGACAAACTCTTTTCGTTTCATTTCACAATACATTTTCTTTATTGTGTATACTCTGTAATTGTATCTGTAATTTATATTTTAAAAGCATTTATGGTGCAGATAGTGGGTTTTGTAATTGGATTTGCTAAGTGTTTCGTGTCTATTTTGTTATTTTTATGTATATTAGCATTCGACATGCTCGCCAATTCTCCATTCTGTTTCATGTGCGTTTGGTATATTAAATGTTTAGGAATTCCTGTTGAAAGCAGAGTATTTACTAATCTGTAGGATCCTGTTCGTGACTGTTAATTTCGATTTCCCATTTATCACTTTGTGTTTAATGTATAGTGCTAAGCATGTCAAATGCCAAAAAATATATATAAAAATATCTAAATAATCTGTAGGACTTTAACAATAGATCAAGCAAGAACGGTAACAAAAACGTTGATTAATTTTACATAATTCTGAGCTTATACTTATACGTCAAGATAATTTGCGATAGTACGAAAATAACAAATTTACCACATTTCTATCTATGGCCTACTTATATTATTAGTCCATGGAAAATCAAATATCTTAAAATCACTGTTTTTAATATGTATGAGTGACATTAACATTCTTAGCAGATAAACAACGGCCTAGAAAAATGTCACTGAACTTATAACAACGGTGGGTAACGTGTTTTGCCAAGATTTTTCAATTTCCTTTGGTCAATATTCATTGAACTTGAAAAAATCTTGCTGTTTTTTTAAATTTCAGTACTAATTTATAAATGGTTTCGAACTAACGCCTTGTATAGGAAAATGCAGTCATCATGATCAAGCAATTATAGGATCAATACATGAATACAACACATGGCAACATTGACACCTAAGGTCATTAATACGAGAGTTCACTCGTGTCGGAAAGTCATTAGTACAGGACTTCACTGAATACAACGGAAGCGACTTAACAAAATCAGACCTGAAGTTAGCACAATTTAAGAGCGATTGCGTTGCAGTGAAACAACTGAGCGCCTGAGAGATCTTACAAATATTTACATATAGGTAAAACATAAAAAAATAGTAGATCATTCAAATGCATTCATGTTTCTTTAGATAAAATTATTTGAGTGCAACTGTATTGCAGTTTGATTTAGTTTATAGTCTCGCAGTAGAAGGACTATGTGGTCTAATCGAAATTTTCGTAGCAGTGTTTAATATAGAGGTTTATTGCATAAGAGTACAAAAACTAGGACGGAGCACTAAATAGTCATGTTAATGACAGTTAATGTGAATATATTATCAGTGACAATCATCACATGTTATTTTCAAGAGGATGCTGCGTGTATTTTTACGATGACTTACTAACATTCGTACGAATGGGGTGTGAATTTACACAATTATACGTTTACATCCTATTCTAATATATTGATCAATTTGTGGTGTCGTTGACAATTTTATGTTTATTATTTTCTAGGTGTTTCTCAAGGTTTAAATTTAAACATTTACTGCATATTTCTACCTATAGGTACTTTGTACTAAAATGAACTCGAATTGATAACTAAATAGGTAGGTACTACACATACGTACGTTACTTATATGAAGAATTTATTCTACAATGTTGTGTCCTTTTGATAAGCTGTGATGAAATTCGTAGCTACAAACTGTGACTATGCACCTATTAGTTACTACCAACTTAGATGACAAGGTACTTTATTATGTACCTACGGTAAAAGTTAAGAAGCTGTGCACCTTTCTCTGGGTATTTTCAGCAACTCATTTTAGATTTAGCAGATTATCGGATATTTTATCCTCGTCTGAATAAATGTTGATAATATATTGTAAAGAGTTAAATCGAAAAGAAAAAGTCGTGGCAGGGTTCACTCACATCCTCTGCAAACGATCTAGGTTACGTTAATGCGGTTTCAACCCTTTTCGAGCTCGTCGATATATCCCTTTTATATAAAGTTTAAAAATACTGTTTTCTTTTATGTTTTCTTACAGTAGGTACTGCCTCTGTGGTGCAGCGGTAGTGGGAGCGACTGCTAATCATGAAGTCTTGGGTTCGATCCCCGGGGCGGGCCGTGTTATTGAGCTTTTTTATAAAAAGAAAAATTCTCAGTAGCAGCTCGGAGTTTGGAAATGTACCCGGTAGTCGGCAATAGGCTCGCCCTCTATTACGTGGGACTCAAACACAGCTGATGAACCGTGGGTGTGTAATACACCTCTGCCTACGGGGAATACAGGCGTGATGCTGTGTTTCTTACAGTAGCCGGTGGTTTGGTTGTATTTTACCTATCAACTATAAACTAAATATTTGGATAATAAATTGGCATTAAAATAACATGAGCACTCGCTTCAAATTTTGTCACAATAACTAATTTGACACAATTATCCCTTCTTAATAAGAGAACTTTTGAAGTTCCAATCCTGAAACTTGTAAAAAGGGGTTTGGGGATTTGTAATATCATATAGATAAATTCTGAAACTACTGAACTATTTCATATAATTCTTTAATTATGTGAAAGCTATATTATTCAAAAGTAACACATACCTACACGGTAGAACAGTCGATAACGTGGGTGAAACTGGAAAATTACATCTAGCATAATATACAGCCAATGACTATAATATGTACAAAAAATAAAAAAGTTGATTGAGTTATTTTGTTTTCATCTAACTGAAATATTTTGACTTAATCTCGCATAAACTCGAGTACCCTCTGTGTCATGATCTTGCTCTGACCTTTTCGGGCATACTTCGTGATTCAACGACTTCTCGATTAGGATATATTGCCCCAGGAAGTTCACAAGTTATGTTAATCACAACGTGATTGTGTTTCTGAATCGAACACGTGATGTTGTTGTTGTGCTATTACACAATATTTATTTCATGAAAATATATGCAGATTTAGTTTTAATAGTAAGGGTCATGTAACGGTGATCAAGTAGGTCCTTTTTTTTGTTTAGGCGGAAAAAAATGTACCTAACCGCACACCCCGTCGTTCGGAGCAACGAACAGGGTAGTGTGGGGCCTGCACCCACTAAAGAAACCCGCCGTGTGCCGTCTCTCCGCCTGTGTTGGATCAAGTAGGTCCTAGTGATAAGATATATGTCTCCTGCTTTGTATTCATTTGATGACACGGCCAAATCTTAAATGAGTAAAATATCAAAATATTGCTAAAGAGATTGCATTGCATTCCTCACATTCCATGTGAAGATTGATAAATGAGGCGATGACAGTGAGAAATTATGCTTAGTAAATAAGTCGCGCTGATTTATTATAATGATATAAATAGATATAATATTGCCACGTACCTATAAATCTAGATGGTCACACACTCGTAGCTTAATAAAGACCTAACTGATATAAATATGTACCTACATCTACATCTAAAGGTTATACTTAATAACTATTGAGAATTTAAACATAATCAAAATTCTTTAAATTTCTTTATGGAAAACCAGGAACCGAGTTTGGTATGAGTATGTCCAGTTTAGTCCTGTTTTATGAATCAAGTCATTTTGCCTTATTTGCTTTTAAAATTAGTTGAATTTGAACAAACAGTTCTATAAACTGTCTGAGAAGTGAGAGTTTGTATGTGGCTAAATGTAAATAACTCAAGCACGTTTTAACCCACATGGCTTAGTGCGCGTGTTGCACTTATCGTGGAAAACTGAAGCCTGAAAAACGATAATTTCAATGAAAACGATTTCCACAATTAGAAATAATTTAAATTCACGCTATTTGTTACGTGTTGCAATTTACATTTTCAATATAAACCTGAGCGTAGCGCTAGTTCATTAAATTTTATACAATTATAACTTTGTTTGTCCTGACTAACGACAGCGCGTAGCTAAAACTACTAAGTTTAGACAGCAGAGTAATGCAGGTTTATTTTTTTTATATTTTCTATACTATTATAAATCTGTAACAGAGCTATATCTGTTACATTTAATATTTTAGAAAAATAAATATCTACTGTATTATTAGATGTATATTTAGGTGTATATTTAGGTGTCTCTCAAAATAAAACAATTTGTTTTATAATTTTTGTCTGTTTGTTGGTTCCCACATAAAGCAAAACTTCAGATTTTAATGTAACTTTTCTTGTTTGATAGCTCTTGATTAGAACTAAGAACTGGTATGATGAATAATGGAACTTTATAAGACAGTATTTTCGTTTTGAAATTGGAAAATTATAACTGTTGAGCATAAATAAAAAATAACAAGTTTCAGGTTTTTTGGATATTTGCATTTTATTGGTGGGAATGGGAAATGGGGGATTAAATTATGTAGGTATTGAAATTGGCACCACCGAAGGAATGTAACATAGTTCCAGTGGCCCGCCAGCAAAGGCGGAGAGACGACACACGGCGGGTTTCTTTAGTGGGTGAGGGCCCCACACTACCCTGTTCGTTGCCCCGAACGACGGGGTGTGTGGTTAGGAACAATTTTTCCCGCCTTAACAAAAAAAAAAAAAGGTATTGAAATTGGTAATAAAAGGTAGGTAGGTACTTTAAAATTGGAGTAGTACCTACTTATTAAAAATAAATAATTACGTGATTTAGGGTTTATGGTTTTTCAAATTTCAAAATAGGGTTAAAAATTTGTTTAGATCTATAAATAAGGAACTCTAACAGAACAATAAGGCATTTGATTGTTTCTTATCATAATGGTTTTTAACTATTAAGTTAAACATTTTTTATTCGTGACATCAGAAGCAAGAACAATTAAATACGAAAAATGACTTACTACTCCAAGTAGGCACACGATATATAAGTACGAATAAGGATACATTTGAATGAAACAGGTATTATCTTCTTTCAGTACTGAAGTTTTAATAAACATGGACGATTGATGTTTGTAATATAATATTTGGTGAATCACAAGTTTTGCACAAATTAGTAGATATAGGATTGGCGAACATCTAATCAGTAAATACTAATTAATAATAATATAAAAAGGTTGCTACAGGCTGATGTAGTCGCACAGCAACAAAGCCCTTTTAATAAAATAAAAAGAAACATCTTTAAGTATTTTTTTTCTATAAATTTACTGTCACATAAAGAGTTAATTGACTAGCCGACGTAGAGTTCATCTTTCGGTTGGTGTAATATAAACGTAACAACAGGAAGAATTACGATATAGGGCGGAGTCAACGGCTTGAGCCACAGTGCCTTCAGGTGAGGTGCTTGCCCTTTGACCGCACTTGACGTACCCATTTTTTCCAAAATTCCATCTCACGCCAAACAAATTAAGATACCAAGATTAAAATGTCACGTAGGAATCCGGAGGAACGACCTGCGGTGTCGCACCACACCTCGGCTCACTGTTGAATTTAACAGGTAGGTAGTGGGTACGTAGCTCAGTGACTAGTAATTTACACTTTTCAGAGAATGATCTAATGTATATTTAATGAGAAGTGTTTTCTAATAAACAGTTTTCATATTTTGTTCTTTATTTCTATTAATCAAAGTTACTGTGCTATAAGTTAAGTTAAATAATATCAGATAGTTTTATTATATAGCTAGATGACTTGGTGAACTTCGTATCACCAACAGTTTATTTCATCAACGATTATCAATCCTTATTTTTTGTTTATTTTTGTTTAGGCGGGAAATAATGTACCTTACCGCGCACCCCGTCGTTCGGGGCAACGAACAGGGTAGTGTGGGGCCCTCACCCACTAAAGAAACCCGCCGTGTGCCGTCTCTCCGCCTTTATTGGCGGGCCACTGGAACTATGTTACATTCCTTCGGTGGTAACGATTATCAATCCTAAACAATCTGCATTGTCTAAGGCTTGAAATGATACTTGCTTGTAATTCAAATTAATCAGAAACAATGACAGTAGCTGTCAATTTGTTGTCTGTTAGCCCTCGCTTCCCATACAAAATGACTAATTCCGATTATTTAAACTGCTTTTATGAATGAAAAAAATAAGGAAATAATTTTTTTTAAGTAAATACTTCTTTACGCACGGTTGACTTGGACAGTAAACTGGTGAATGCGTGACGAGAGCGTTACGAGAAGTGCTAATCGGGCGAGGCGAACGGAAGTTGAGAGGGAGATATAAGTTAGTGAAGATAGAAAGTTATTGTATGGAAGCGAGAGTTGGGTATGCAAAAAGGAGCATGAGAGTAAAATCAATGCGGTCGAAATGCGATCTCTCCGGAGAATCTGTGGAGTGAGGCTGACTGACCGCATTCGTAACGACGACGTAAGAGAGCGAGTAGGTATGAAAGAGAGTATTGGTGTAAAGATGCGAAAGGGAATGCTCCGATGTTTCGGACATGTGGTAAGAATGCCGGACGAGCAACTGGTTAAGAAGATATACAATGCGAAAGTGGAAGGATGTAGGTACAGAGGGAGACCGAGACTCACCTACCTCGACCAAATCGGTCATGTATTGAAGGAAGGTGGAGTCAGGAGTCTCCGAAACCGGCGAGATTGTATGGAGAGAGTTATGAATCTTGAGGAAACGAGAGATGTATGCAAGAATAGAACCTCTTGGCACTCTGTTCTCTCTGCCTACCCCGCAAGGGAAATGGCGTGATGATAAGTAAATAAGATAGAAAGAGAGAAAGTTACGTTTCGTATATTACTGTAGGGGTAAGAGAGAGAGAGCTGCAAGCACACATTTTCTTTCTCATTATTTGTTATATATTATTATTATATTTATTCTATATTAAATTTTGCCGTAAAAACATTGCATTCAATGTTGATTAAATATTTCTCAAAAAGTCAACTGGCGCAACGCGGGATCGTTCTCTATATTAGTGAAGTGAAGCCAGATGTTTATGCCCCAAGACCAGCAAATTATTAATAATGTATGTCAAATGTGGGGTTTAGTTAATACATGTTCGGAAACGATAAGTAAATTGCTACGTTTTCATTGGTCGTACGTCGATTGTCACACAAGTTTAAATAAAATTAACGAAATAGTTTTTTCACATAACTGTATTCACTTGTTATTAGATATTAACATTATTAATAATATATATTTATTGTTAAGTTTTACTTCAATCGTGTGGTAGCGTAAAGCACACTCGTTCGTTTTTATTCTTTTAAACGTTTTTACACACTTTTTTTTTTTTTTTTTTTTTTTTTTTTTTGTTTGGTCCTAATACAGGGGTGGTATTAGTCCTCAGCCGTAAGGGGTCCGGCTGTAAATGCGGCCCCTACTAGTGCAGCTGCGCGTAAAACGCGCGGCGGCAAGAAGTCCCGCAAGGGCAATAAGAAGACGACCAAGGGAGCGTCCCAGTCGTCAAGGGACGGCTCGATAACGAGCAGCTCGGCCGGCACTTCAGCCGCCGAGATGTCCGCCGCTGAAGAGGGTGGCCTGACTGAGGCTGCCGAGAGTCAGCCATCGCGGTCGGCAGAGGTGGTGTCGGAGTCGCGGTTCTGGCGCAAGCGCACCCTATCTCAGGGGGGCGCTGCCTCGGACTCTGACCTGAGCTCGGCTGAGATGCCTCCCCCAAAAAGGGGGAGGCATCGGCCGACCCGGGACACCGATCCCGCGTGCCGCCTCAGCGGCTGAGACGCGATGCCTGAAGAGGGTTGAGACGGTGCAACACTCAGAGGAGCGCTTGGCGCTCCTGTCTGAGAAGCTCCGTCTCCCCATCGACAGCGGCGGGCCGCCCACTGCGGCCAAATTCGCAGAAAGAGCCGCGGACAGCGTGGCCATAATCACGACGGTGGCCATGGGCTCGAAGAACCTGAAAGGTAGCTTCGTCCGGGGCCTCAAAATCGCCGCCACGGAACTGTCCAACGTGGTGGAGCGGCTTGTGGCGGAGGTGGCCGACCTCGGAGCGCGTAACCAGCGCCTGGAGGCAACGGTCGAGGAGCTGCACCGAGGGATGGCCAGTATGAGGGTCGAGCTTGGGCTCCCTGAGGCCACCCCAAGTGCATCGGCTTCCGTAGTGCGGGTCGAGCCTGCTCTCCCCGCGACTGCCTCGCCGCAGCCGCCGCGCCTCCGCCCCACCTCGGCGACCGCCTCGGCTCCGTCTGCCGCTCAGTCGGGCCCTGTCACTGGGCTTGACGACGGAATGCTCCGTGCGGTTATCGACCGCATGGATGCGGTCTTTGGCCCGCGGTTTGAGGCCCTAGCCGCAAGATTGCCGCCGGAGCCCCGACTTCGGCCGCCGCTTGCGGCTGATAAGAGAAGTGCCGCATCGTCCTCGGCACCGACACCCCTGCCGTGCCAGGATGGTCAAGTGTCCTTTGCTGCTAAGGCGGCCAAAGCACCGAGCCGGAAGAGTGCGCCGCCAGCGGAGGCGCAAATGACGAAAAAGGGCGCGAAAAAGGGCCAGGTGGGACAAGCCTCGAGGGGCCGGCCCCGGGAGGAGTTCCCGCCCCTGCCAAGTGCCGCAGCACCTCCACGTGCTGCTAAACCGCCACAAAAGACCACAGCCTCGCGAGCTGCGGTGGTTACGCCCCAGGATGCTCCAAAGTCCTCAGACGGGGGCTGGCAAGTGGTGGGGCCCCGGCGATCCCGGGCCAAGGGTCATGGTGCTGCCGCGGAACGCGAAGCGGCGCCAATGTCGCTAAGAGGGGCGCAAACGGGGGAGACCCCAAAGGCGCCTAAAAGAAAAAGGTCGCGCAAGCTCAAAGTGCCGAAGGCAGCAGCGGTGGTCATCACCCTGCTGCCCGAGGCCAAGGAAAAGGGCCTGACTTACGAGGCCGTCTTGAAGCGTGCCCGGCGGGATATAAACGTCTCAGACCTCGGAGACGTTTCCGCTCGATCCCGCCAAGCCCGGACAGGTGCTCGAATCTTCGAGTACCTGGGGCCAGAGGGCGCCAAGACGGCCGACGCAATGGCCGCGAGGCTACTGGGCCTGTTCCCAGAAGAGAGTGGTGTCCGGGTCGCCAGACCCGTGAAGTGCGCCGAACTGCGCATTTCCGGGCTGGACGATTCCGTGACGGCGGAAGAGATCCGGGAGGCGATCGTCTCGAAAACCGGGTCTCCCAGCAGCGCCGTCCGGGTGGGCACCATTCGCCCAGGTCCAGGTGGTGTGGGTGCCGTCTGGGTCTCGTGCCCTGTCGCGGCGGCCAAGGATTTGGTCGCCGCCGGTAGACTTCTGGTGGGCTGGAGCGCCGCGCGGGTAATCGCGCTGGAGCCCCGGCCTGCCAGGTGCTATAAGTGCATGGCGGTCGGTCACACCCGGCCGCTGTGCACTAACTGCTTCGACTGCAGCGGGCTCTGTTTCCGCTGCGGTCAGGCAGGGCACCAGGCGGCTGCCTGTTCTGCCACCCCACACTGCCCCGCGTGCGCGGCGGGCAATCGCCCCGCCAACCACTGTATGGGGCGAGTGGGGTGCAGGCCTCCGGCCAAGTCAGGCCCTAAGAGGGGGGTGGGCAGCCAATCGGCCCCGGCTGCCCAACCCGGCGCGGCTGGACCGCCGCAGCGCATGGAGGAGGATATCGTGGTCCAATAACGGATCACGACGCTATCCTCCTCCAAGGGAATCTCGGCCGTTCCGCCAGGGCGCAGGACCTCTTCCTGCAATCCATGGCGGAGCGGTCGATCGGTGTTGCCGTAGCCGCGGAGCCCTACATAGTCCCGGATCGCCCCAATTGGGCGGGTAGCGGGGATGGCTCCGTGGCGGTCGTCGGTTCGGCGGCGCCGCATTCCCCGCCCTTGTCACTCAAAGACCAGGGCACGGGATATGTGGCGGCTGAATGGGGAGGGGTCACGCTGTATGGCGTGTACTTCTCCCCTAGTCGTAGTCTGGCGGCTTTCGAGGTCCTCCTGCACAATCTGGAGACCTCGATACGGCGTATAGCACCGAGCCCTGTGCTCGTGCTGGGGGACTTCAACGCCAAATCAACGGCGTGGGGGTCCCCCAGGACGGACGCCCGAGGTGCGGCGGTCGAAGAGTGGGCGGCAGCGGCGGACCTCGTGTTGCTAAACCGAGGGTCCGCCCTAACGTGCGTGCGGCGCGGGGGCGGGTCGATAGTGGACCTTTCGTTCGCTAGCCCCGGTGTCGCCGCACGCGTAAGGAGCTGGCGAGTCCTGGAGGAGGTCGAGACCCTATCTGACCACAGATACATTCAGATAGAGGTCTCCCGGACCCTTCAGGGCGCCAGCAGGGGTCACGCGGCGGACAGAACTCCCGCTTTTCCGCGATGGGCTGTGGGTAGGCTCGACCGGGACCTGCTAGTGGAGGCGGCCATTTTTCAATCTTGGCTGCCTCCCCCCCTGACGGAAGACGTGGGCGCCGAGGCTGGCCGCATTCGCGGCATGCTTACGCAGATCTGCGATGCGGCCATGCCCCGCGTGCGGCGCCCGACTCGACGGAAGGGGGTTTACTGGTGGTCGCCGGAGCTGGCGTACCTCCGTGCGGCCTGTATTCGTGCCCGGAGGTCCTACACCCGCAGCAGACGTCGCCGAATCCGCGACGAAGAGCGGGAGGACCAGCTGTATGCGGCGTATAGCAGTGCGCGCGCCGCGTTAAAGCTGGCCATCTGTCGCGCCAAAGACGCAAAAAGGCAGGAGATGCTGGAGGGTCTCGAGCGTGACCCCTGGGGACGCCCGTACCGCGCGGCGCTTAACAAGCTCCGCGCCCAGGGCCCCCCCCTTACGGAGACCCTCCAGCCGGGCTTCCTCTCTGAGGTGGTCGAGGGACTTTTCCCCTCACGGGCGGTGCACACGCCCCCGGTCATGGCTCCGCCAGATGGTGACCGGGAGGCCGACGACGGGGAGGTACCGCCCGTGACGACGACGGAAATGGGGGCGGCGGCTGCGCGTATGCGGAGAGGCGCCGCCCCCGGGCCGGACGGGGTTCCCGCCCGAGTGCTGGCCCTGGTCCTCGACCACCTTGAGCCCCGCCTCGGGGAGCTGTTCGGCGCTTGCCTGGTGTCCGGACGTTTCCCTGACTGCTGGAAGGAGGGGAAGCTCGTGCTCCTGCCGAAGCCGGGACGGCCTCCGAATACGGTCTCGGCCTTCAGGCCCATCGTGTTGCTGGACGAGGTGGGCAAACTCCTCGAGCGGGTAGTCGCTGCCCGCATCGTCCGGCACCTAGGAGCGGTTGGCCCCGACCTGTCCGACGCCCAGTTTGGATATCGGGCGGGTCGGTCTACGGTCGACGCCATTCTGCGCCTGAAGGCCGCGGCTGCGGAGGCCGTCACCTCGAGGGAAGTGCTGTTGGCGGTGTCGCTCGACGTCGCCAACGCCTTCAATAGTCTGCCATTCGGCTGCATCAAGGAGGCACTCCGGTACCATGGAGTGCCCCTCTACCTAAGGCGGCTGGTGGCAGACTACCTGGACGGCCGCAGCGTCCTCTTCGTGGACCGGGAAGGGGACGTTGTAAGGAGGGCTATGTCGTGCGGCGTCCCGCAGGGTTCGGTTCTTGGGCCGCTCCTGTGGGACATCGGCTACGACTGGGTCCTCCGTGGCCGGCTCCCCCCCAGGCTGGGCGTAATTTGCTACGCAGACGATACGCTCGTCACAGCCCGGGGCAGGACCCTCGAGGAGGCGGCAACGCTGGCCACCTCAGGTACCGCGGAGGTGGTCAGGCGGATCGAGGCGCTGGGGCTTAGGGTGGCCCTTGAAAAGTCGGAGGCCCTACTCTTCCATGGGCGCCGACGGGGCCCGCCCGCCAGCGCCTCGATAACGGTCAATGGTGTGGGCTTCCCAATCCAGGCCCACATCAAATATCTGGGCCTGGTATTGGATGGACGGTGGCACTTTGACGAGCACTTCCGCCGTCTTGCGCCAAGGCTCGTCAACACGGCGTCCGCCCTCGGGCGACTTATGCCGAATTTGGGCGGACCGAGTCTTGCGTGTCGACGACTCTACGCGGGGGTAGTACGGTCGATGGCACTGTACGGCGCGCCCGTGTGGGCGGAGTCCCTGGCTGCTCGCAATAGGGCCCTTCTGTGGCGTCCACAGAGGGTCGTAGCGGTCAGGGCAATACGCGGGTACCGCACGGTCTCGACCGATGCAGCCTGCGCGTTGGCCGGAACCCCCCCGTGGGATCTGGAGGCGGAGGTGCTCGCCGACGTCTATCGGCGGGCGTCGACGGCGCGGGCGGGGGGCAGCCGCCCCTCGCCGAGCGCAATGTCATCGTGGCGGGAAGATGCCTGCCGCGCCACTGTCCTAAAGTGGAAGTCTCGGCTGGAGACGCCCCGGGCCGGTCTCTGGACCGTTGGGGCGCTCCGGCCGATCTTGGAAGAATGGGCAGGGCGGCAGCACGGGGTCCTCACCTTCCGGTTGGTGCAGGTTTTGTCGGGGCATGGTTGCTTCGGCAAATACCTGCACACGATCGCAAGGAGGGAGACGACCCCAGGCTGTCACCACTGCGACTGCGACGAGGACTCGGCGCAGCACACGCTCGAGTCGTGCCCGGCCTGGGATGTGCAGCGCCGGGAACTCGTTGCAGTCATAGGCGTGGACCTGTCGCTGCCGGCCGTTGCGCGAGCGATGGTTGGCAGTGACAGGGCCTGGACCGCGGTCGCCGCCTTCTGCGAGGCTGTCATCTCGCGGAAGGAGGTGGCGGAGAGGGCCCGTGAGGAATCCTCCTTCGCGGACCCGATTCGCCGCCGGCGCGAGGGGCGGCGTGCGCGCGCTTACTTGCGCCTTATGCCGCCCTAGCCGAGGCTGCGGACGGTGGGGTCGGGGAGTACCCTGCCGTCCGCGGAAGCCTACCGCGAAGGTGCGACGCCCAAGTGCGCGAGGCGTCGCTCAAGAGAGGGTGCCCGTAGGGGCTGCCGCCTGCGGATCGCGGTCGTAACGACGCGGTACCCGTAATCCGCCGTAGCAAGGGCGGGTGTAGGCGCACGGTGGGTTTTTAGTGGGTGAGAGCCCCATTCACCCCGTTGTCTCCCCGGGCAGCGGGGTGTGCGGTAGGACATTTTTGCCCACCTAAAATAAAAAAAAAAAAAAAAAAAAAAAGGGGTGGTATTAGTGCGAACAAAACAAATAAACGATTATTCAAATCAATCAAGCCATTTTTGAGTTTTAGCGAGACTGACGAACAGCAATTGATTTATATATATTATATAATACTAGTTTTATTTGTTTTAGGAAAAATTATGTCCTAACTTAATACTAGGTAAACTTAATACACTAATTAGTCAAATTGATGAGCATAATATAATGTTTGCATATGTTTTATAGCATCTCCTATCATTAATGGCGAAAGATTTAGAGTACAGGTTATTAGCCTTATCGATTCTTAGAAAAAAGTAATACGTACTTGACCTCAACATTACTACGAATGCTTAAGAATGCATATTCCAATCTAGATACCTAATTGACTCAGTAAGCATAGTAATAATGGCATATAGTCTGGCCATTATTCAAGGAAACGTATTACAAATCGCATTAAATTAGCTAATGACGGAGTTCATTATGTATAAAGTGCAAAATACGTGGAAAATAATCTTTATTGTTTTCATTTTGTACTTTGAGTACTGCGACATATATCGCGGAATGATTCAGAGGGGGACTCGAAATCGTGGGCGACGATTAATTCGTTTTATTTTTATAACTGGACTTGGGAGTCAATAAAATATATTATTAGCAACTTCACACGATCCTTTTTGTTACTCATTTATTTTAAGACTAAAGTTGTTGTGGTTTAGTTAAGCTATTTGCATACGACGAATAATTCCTCAGTTTATAATTAGTACATATATATGACTATGAGTTTGTTACTTATAATAGAAATGTTTTACCTTTATTGATAGTAAAACTAAGACTAATAAAAAAGTAATAAAATTACAACTATAAATATATTATAGTTTTAGGTAAAAATCTTTTTTGGTTCTACAAACCATGATAGAGGAGGTCGTAGTCTAGTTGTGCACTTGCCGCTCGAACGATCGGCAAGGTTAAGCAACTTTTATTCGGCCAGCATCTGATGGATGACCAAAAAGCGACACCTATTTGTAAACACCTTACCTCCTCTGAAGATAGGTTAAGCAGTAGTCTATAATATATTGGCAGTTGTAAGAGGTTGTCGGACACCTCCAAATGATCTGACTCCGGTCTATGCTGCTAAGGTCGCCAGTTTTACCCTTAGATGAGTCATGGAGGTCAGAAAGGCAGTCGCTTAGTGTACACTTCTCGAGGTTTTCGAGTGGCGGACGGCGCAGCGCAGGACGACTCCCCACCAGATAGACCGACGATCTGGTCAAAGCTGCGGGAAGCCGTTGGATGCGGTTGGCGGGGAGCCGTTGGAAGCGGTCGGCGGGGAGCCGTTGGAAGCGGTCGGCGGGGAGCCGTTGGAAGCGGTCGGCGGCGAGCCGTTGGATGCGGTCGGCGCAGGACCACTCGTTGTGGCGTTCTCTTGGGGAGGCCTATGTCCAGCAGTGGACGTTGAAAGGCTGATGGATGGATGGATGATTTAAAAAATAGCACCATCAATTAATATGAATTTTAATTGTAATAATTAAACTTACTATATTGGCATAAAATGTATGAAAATACATCCGACAGGTGGCGTGGGTCTTAAAGACATTTAAAACAAATATGAAGCGCGGAGATTAGGTGTCACTATTAGGTGACTGCGATAGCTTAGCGATCTTGCAGCTTACCGGATTGGATGGGACGCAGGTTCGAATCTTGCTTGCAGTAAAGCTCTCTTTTTCCACTTTCATAAATAATTAGTTCTTTAAAGCTTAGTAAAGGTTAGAAAGATAACGATAATAATAGACTCGTAAATATATATTAAAAAAACATCAAATCGTAAATATATAAAAAAAACAACACACACATCTGACGAATCTGGCTTTTTCCACACCTAGACATATTATTTTGACGTTTTCTGAAACGTGCTACTGCGCTATCACCTTCACGTTTTGTTACGTAGTACTTCCTATCAAAACATAACGTTTGCACAAAAACACTTATTTCCTAAGAAAATTAGTAATCTTTGGAATGGTCCCAAAAATTTACACAAGATTGCGAAACAGGATGCCGCTGCACCACAATAGTAGATAATACTTTAAATATAAAAAAATTGTTTCCTAAAATTATCTTTATTGATATTCATATTCTCAAATATCTCAAAAAATTAAGAAACGCAAAGTGTGTACAAGGTAACTACTAAACGATATGCTTAGAACTATGTGCCTGTGTGTGTGTCACCGATAAATTTTGGTTTATAATAATTAGCATCAAAATAATATTTGTCATCCAAATTACAAATAGATAGCGACCTTCGTGTGTGTCGTTACTAAGACAAAATAGCACAAACACTTAAATCATATGACGTAAACTTAGAATCGGGAAATAGATTTAAATACGTATTCGTATTGTCATACATTCCTTAGAAAGACATTTGTGTACAGATACAGTCCTTGAATATGAAATAAATTTTGAAATAAAACTACGTTTACGGAATCTATCACGTTTACTTTATTTTACTACTATCCCGACGTTTCGAATACTTTACAGCATTCATGATTACGGGTGGACTTAGATGATAGACGTCCAAGGCTGATATGTTATTTCAACGGTTTCATCTACCCACAGTATATGATTTTACAAAAAATTTTGTTTTTTTTTATTTTAACCCACCTAATATTCGTTTAGAAACATAGTGAAAATATCTACTTCAAATTTATTATGCTTACAATGTATGAGACTTTGAGTTAGTACATTAAAATGAGTATAATACTCCTCTTTAAACTGTAAAATTTTTTGTTTTTATTTAGTGCTCAAAAATTCTACCACAAACTACACCACAAGATTGCAAGACACAGTTAGCGCTTATTGTGTAGATAAAACCCACAGTAGTGATTAGTTTTTGCCTTTTTAAATTTATCTATATATATACGAGTACCTATATAAATCAATTGCTGTTTGTTAGCTTTTTTTTATTGCGTGTAGTGGCAGACGAGCCACGGCCCATCTGGCGGTAAATGGTAACCGTCGCTCATGGACTCAACTATACCGAGAAGAGTATTGTCAAGCCGCTGCTCACCATTTTATTTCACCGATACGAAATGAATGAATAAACGGCTATCTCCTGCTACAGCCAAAACGCAACGATGTGCTTCATGGCCGGTCACACGGGAGATGGTAGTACCCCAGTCCCACTAAAAATGGCTTGGCCGATTTGAATAATAGTTTTTTGTTTTGTTCGCTATAATACATGGGTGGTTTAAATGAAAAAAAAAATAGGGAATACTCATAAAATCGTCGGATGTTTAGATATTTTTATATATATTTTTAGCATTTGGCATGCTTAGCACTATACATTAAACACAATGTGAAATCGAAAATATCCTGCTCGTGACTGTTATTTTCGATTTCACATTGTGTTTAATAAAATAGTCGGATAATTAAAAAATATTAATAGGTAATTTTGTATGGGTATCATCTCTTTGGATTATGGACCTGACAAAATGACAGCTACTGTCATTCTGTATAATTCATTTGAATTACAAGCAAGTTTTAACCTAATAAATTCAAACGCAAGGAACATAAACTCTACCCGAGAAGAATAGCAACTTCGAACAAAAAAAATGCGACAGATTCTGACAGATACAGCACCTATTGAACGCAGGAGGCGTTCAATTGATATAGAGAGGGAATTTAAATATGACCACTTATTTTTGTAGTTTTATTAGGATTCTTATTTTAAATGATTGAAATTAAAAAAAGATTAAAATAAACTTTTATTTAACAAAAAATATAAAATTTTACAATAACAGAACTCTATAATCGCAACTAACTTTGATCACTTTAACTAGCTATTGTGAAAAGTATCCTGAACTGTATATTTTCTTTACACTAAAACACTTAAAACATTTTCTCTGATTTTCCTTCATTCCACCTCGAAACAATTACTTACTAACACTACAAAACAGCAATAAGCAAGTTCGTAAACTACATTTGCAAGTGATAGACATCATTTTGATTTTGATTTTGACATTTTTTTACATTTGACTAATGTATTAGGCTGGGTTCTGATATACACTGCTAGTACTGTCCAGTGCTCTTAATGGAGAAAAATCATTCCGTTATAGACTGAGGATACTGCCACAGTATTCTAGAGAAATATATGACGTCATAAATCGACGCCATTTTTGTACTGTGAGCAGTGTGAGCACTGGCGTTTTCGAGGTATAGGTGCTCTTAGTGGTTTGATCACGTGATCAACAGCGTCCAGAAATTTAACCACTTGCACTATTAAAAAGTATTATTGTTATTGAATACTGTTATTAAAAGATACCGAACCAAGGAAAATTTTAAGAAATTGTGTTTATTGCAGTGTGAAACTAATACTTTGTGTGAAATGAAAGTAAGGACAGATTAGTATCCTGGACTGCGTTCCGTTATAAACAGTAACCAGTATTGCTAACTATAACGGAACGACTTTGCAGTATACTAAATTGACGTCACACCTTACAGTGCTCGCTGTGTATATCGGAACACACCCTTAGTCTGTGACGTTTTGTCAATATTGCCACCAATGAAAATAAATAATATATTTAATTATTTTTTCTATACAGTATCATTATTAGGAACCACCTAGGTATGCCGCATATTCGTAAAAGAAAGTTGACCAGGCCTGTTCAAACCTTAGACGATGCAGATTGATTAGGATTAATAATTATTCGCTGATAAAATAAATTGTAGGTGATACGAAGTTCACCGGGTCATCTATTATATAATAAATATGTATTGTTTATTTTTCTTGTCATGCTAAACTATTTGATAGAATCAATTATTTTCAAATAAGATTTTCAAGATCTAAAATATGAGTAATAGTCTGTTTCTGTGTTCTGTGACATCGTTATAATAAAAGTCACTCGACAGTCAGACGGAATACTGCGTAATTTAAATGAGAACAAGATCATGTTCAAGGATTTCCTGGGGAAATGCTCTCAGCAGGTCGTTTACATTTTCTCAAATTTCCATTCTCTTTGTAACTCTTTTTGCTGCATTAACGATCTGCTCGGACTCGTCATTTTTATACTACACGGGTGGCAAAGAAGTATACATAAATATAAATATAAAAGCAGCCCACCTGATGGTAAGCGGTAACCGTAGCCTATAGACGCTAGCATAAGTATTTCTATTATACTAAATAGTAGTTTTTTTTTATCTTTTATTTATTAATAAGGGTTTTAACTTAGAAGATAATGCTTGATGGGAGACTCAATTAACCAATTTTATATAGCTTTCTGGTTTTCCGGGACAATAGGCCGGCTAGAATGCGTTAAAGTCTCCCATAACCACCGTGAAGTTGATTTTAGACGAGTGGATGGCCTTCGAGATATCCTCATATAGGGCCTCCACCTCGTCGTCGGAGTGTATCGAGGGCGGTGCGTAAACCTGTATGACCTTCAACGAATACCGTTTGGTTGTTCTGAGTATAAGGTACGCCACCCTGCTCGACACACTCAATCCTCTCCACGTTGCCTACGAGAGACCTGCGAACGATAAACCCGACACCTCCTTGGGACTGGTGGTCGCCCTCCCAGTGGAAGAGCAAGTTCCCGGACTGGAGAATTGTCGTGCCCTCACCCTCTCTTCGGACTTCTGACAACCCTATAATGTCCCAGCGGATCTTGCTCAATTCCTCTTCCAGCTCGGTGATTCTCTCGTCGGCCCGAAGTATCCGAACGTTTTGCGTTACCAGGGCCAGAAGTCGTTGTTTATGGATAGGCATCCGCGACCGGAGATTCTTAGCACCCCTATTTTTTGTTAAGGCGGGAAAAAATGTTCCTAACCGCACACCCCGCCGTTCGGGGCAACGAACAGGGTAGTGTGGGCCTGCACCCACTAAAGAAACCCGAAGTGTGCCGTCTCTTTGCCTTTATTGGGGAGCCGCCTTTATTTGTCCGTGTGGTGACGGACTAAGAATACAAGTGTCACCACCCCATTCTTTCTCACGGGTGTCGTATGAGGCCACTAAGAGAAGTAAGAAATTATCATCCATTGCATGACTGGTGGTAGGGCTGGTTACCAAGTGGGAGTACTCACTTGGTAACGGGCCCGAGCGGGTTGGTACCACCATCTCCCGTGTGACCGGCCTTGAAGCACATCATTGCGTTTTGGCTGTAGCAGGAGATAGCCGTTTATTCTTTCATTTCATATCGGTGAAATGAAATGGTGAGCAGCGGCTTGACAATACTCTCGGTATAGTTGAGTCCATGAGCGACGGTTACCATTTACCATCAGATGGGCCGAGGCTCGTCTGCCACAACATGCAATAAAAAAAAAAAAAAAAAACTCACTGGAACTGTGTTACATTCCTTCGGTGGTTTCTTAGCACCCCCTGCTCCGCCGTTACCGGACCCGCTACCGTTAGGCCACGGAATAGCGGAGCTGCCGTGACTGGGGGCCATTTTGTATCGTGTCCTCGTCATGGGGGATAATGCCGTAATCGCCACGCTTGGCAGGTGGGTTGGCGATCGCAGTGGATGTTGTTAATACTCGAGGGAGTCCTGCTGCCCACTCCCCCGGCATTCCCTCAGTCGGCTCTTATGACTCCCGTGGGTAGAGAGGGGTGGGACAATTCTAAAGCCGGCCCCGCACGGCCAATCTAAAGATAGACGACGAGAAATTAGCTAGTCTCTTATTACTCATGTTATATGACAAATTTTGATGCGAAAGTTTAAAGCTAGTGATGCAATAAAATCTTCTGATCCTTAACTATTGACAGGATTTTACACCGGCTCCTAAAAATAGAACCAGGATATGCACTGAAGGGCAAATTATTAAAATAACTTCTTTCAATCAACAACTGGGACAAAGACATTATATGAATTCATAACGGAAGACGTTTAACCTGATAATGTATCTTAATTAGAGCAAGATATTAATATATAACTATATAAATTAGAGGTTGCCTCTGCAATTGCTTTATGTGTAAATAAAGGGCAGTTTGCCGCATTTTATTAAATATGACTGAGATTGTGTTACAAAACAAAAGAACAATGAAATTTACAGAACTAAAGCACAGTATAAATGTTCTGCGATTTCTCGTCTTCTCTTCGACTCTTGAGGTAGTGGCATTAGTGGTCTGTTCCGACTTTAATTACCTTGCTTCACTTGGTTCCTCCAAGTAGATGTAGGATGGATGAAATGGCGGCAGTTCACAGAAACTAAGAATACAAGTGTCACCATCTCATTCTTTCCCATGGGTGTCGTATGAGGCGACTAAGGGAAGTAAGCAATTGTCATCCATTGCGTGACTGGTGGTAGGGCTGGATACCAAGTGGGAGTACTCACTTGGTATCGGGCCCGAGCGGGTTGGTACCACCATCTCCCGTGTGACCGGCCATGAAGAACATCGTTGCGTTTTGGCTGTAGCAGGAGATAGCCGTTTATATTTCATTTCATATCTGTGAAATGAATTGGTTAGCAGCGGCTTGACAATACTCTTGGTTTAGTCGAGTCCATGGGCAACGGATACCATTTACCATCAGATGGATCGTGGCTCGTCTGCCACTACAAGCAACAAAAAAAAATGGAAGAAGGAAGCATACTGCGTCGACACCAAATAATGAGGTACCGAAGGATAAATAAAATAAATAAATAAATAAATATTCACGGACATTTTCACACAACGTCCTCTGGTCCCAAACTAAGCTTAACGCTTGTGCTATGGGTACCAGATTACGGATATAATACATATACTACTTTTGTTTTGTAAATACATACATATAATAGATAGAAAACACCCAGACGCAGTAAAAATATCTATGTTCATCACACAAATAATTGTCCTGAGTGCGAATCGAACCCACGACCTCGTGCACGAAAGTCGGTTAAACTACCAACTACGCCACGAGGCCCGCAAACAAATGATAAAGTAACTATCTTTGTCTGATAAAGGTACCTTCAAAAAAGATTTATTAGATAAAATCCCATTTTAAAGTACAATATAATTATTTACTGCAACATTGAAAACAATACTTAAAATGTACAGAAGTTAGGTAATAACGAGAGGATCACTCAGCTTGAAGAGCCTTAACAAATCGTGACTTTTCATATAATGACCGTAAACGGCACTTCAACTTAATTGCTTCTATTTTTGGTTTTAATTAAATTTGTATTAATAAGAGTTATTAATTTGTTGTTACATCATTCAGAGCAAAACATTTTACCAGATTATGACATCGTTAATGTAATAATTATACTTCTTGTGATACGGAATATTTATTTAACCTTGGTAATCTAAATTATTATTTTTTATTAGAAACTTACAAAACTTTATATCTATCATTTTAAATGGGTACCTTTTCATTGAAATCAGTAACTAGCAATCCTAGTATCTATGACTACTCAGCAAAAATAATAGTTGTCAATAGATTATACCTACTTTGTTTAGAATTTAACACTGGTAGTTGAGTGTAAACATCGAGTAAACTTGCATGCCGGAGAGATTTTCTCGACAGCTTGTTAAGTCCGCGCTAAGCCAGCGTGTGTATTTAGGCCGGCCTAATTTAATCTGAAAGGAGACCCACGCATAACAGTGGGGTAGTATATATTTTCTCGAAATTAAGCTCTATGTAGTCACGAAAACTACATTAAAATCCATTCCGTAATGTCAAAAATGTGCACTAATGCAGGCAGACGCCATAGAGAATTCATTACTTACTCTTCCATATTCTCTTATCATGTCCTCTCCACCTTTAAAGACCTTTAATTCACAATTTACATAATAGGTTCCACTTTCAAACCACAACCAAAAGCCAGTTTTTGGATTGTATCAGGTTCCCGATATAGTAACGATATAAAATGTATAACAGTTTTTAAATCTAATCGAGATCTATCAAATAAAAAAAGTTGCATCAAAATCCGTTCAGTAGTTTTTGCATGATGCGCGAACAAACAAACAGACAAACAGATAAACAGACAAACAGACAAAAATTCTAAAAAACATTGTTTTGTGTTTAGACACGCCTATATAGCCTATTACAGTCATTTTTTCTCAAATATCTTAAATGTACAGACACGGCTCTGTTACAGTTTTATATAGTACTAGCCTTTGCCAGCGGCTTTGCCGCAGCCAAAAGCTAGTTTTTCGGTTATATCTCAGGTTCCCGATATAGTAGCGGGATAAAATATCTACGTTTTAAAGTCAAATCAAGGCCTTTCAGATAAAAAAAGTTGCATCAAAATTCATCTAGAAGTTATTTTAAATAAATTATTTAAAAAAATCAAGTTTAAATAATTTTCTAGTTTTTCGGTTATATCTCAGGATCCCGATAAAATGTATACCAGTTTTTAAGTCTAATCATGGCCTTTCAAATAAAAAAAGTTGCATCAAAAATCCGTTCAGTAGTTTTTGTGTGATGCGCGAACAAATAAACAGATAAACAGACAAACAGACAAAAATTCTAAAAAAAATTGTTTTGTGTTTAGACATGCCTATATAGCCTATTACAGACATTTTTTCTCAAATATCTTAAATGTACAGACACAGCTCTGTTACAGTTTTATAATAGTATAGATAGACTAGCTAATACCCGCGACTTCGTCTACGTGAAATTTCATAAAAATAAATAAATCAACCTTTGAAATTGAAGTATTTTGAATTTAAAGGGAAAATTCAACGACATTATGGGAATTCGTGGTATAGATACCGTCTCACTTATTCCACATTTGGATATTAAAAGTCCTTTTAAAACATTTCCTTGCAATGACAGGTACTACTCGCAATCTAGTACCATTGAAAAGTTTCGGTGGGTTTAAATTACGAAGTATGTATGATGGGTACCTACACCAATCTTAAGTTCTAGTTTGTGAGGGGGTAGATCAGGCACATTTATCCATCCATCCATCCATCAGCCTTTCAACGTCCACTGCTGGACATAGGCCTCCCCAAGAGAACGCCACAACGAGCGGTCCCGTCATAAGGGATAATGCCGTAATCGCCACGCTTGGCAGACGGGTTGGCGATCGCAGTGGATGTTATTAATACTCAAGGGAGTGCTGCTGCCCTCTCCCCCGGTATTCGGCTCTTACGACTCCCGCTGGTAGACAGGGATGGGACAATTCTAAAGCCGGCCCCACACGGCACGTTTATAGTGCGCTTCTATTGGATACCTAATTAGCAGCTTCATCCAGATTGCAATCCTGTTCATTGATGGAAAGATACGTTTGTGATTCACCACGAAGTTTATACACTACTTTAGTTACATACGTTAAATAATTTAGGCAAATAAATAAAAATTAAGTGTCTGTTTATAATGCTTAATGCCCGGTTCCTATATTCAACGAATCGTCATTGTTAACAGCTACCCATCCATTAGTTACAAAATGTCAGTCAATTCACGTACGACTCGTATTTTATAGGAACAGATTATACTTACGCCTGGTAGAATATTCTACCAATCGTAAGTAAAACGATCCATTTTATTATTATAGGAACCGGGCATTAATAACAACTTTTTACTACCCGTATGTAAAAATATAGTAGCAGTGATAGCCTAGCGGTAAATCTAAGGACTGCAAAGACAGTGGTGTCGATTTCAATCCCGAGTCGAAAGCTGAGATCTCACCGCACACACCTCTGACTTTTCGAGATTTGGCAATATTAGATGTGTGTTTGTTTACAATTTATGACAGTTCGGTGAAGGAAAATATCGTGAGGAAACTTGCATACTCAGAAATTTTCTCGATGACTTGTGAAGTCTGCCAACCCGCATTGGGCCAGCGTTGTGGACTCCCTCTCACCATAAGAGGAGACCCGGCAGATTAAAAAATAACTTAGGCTACTTTCATTTTGGAAAATAAATTAGAATACCGCGAAAAATCTAAATGTCCCTTGGAAAGAGTCGCGGGTAACAGCTAGTCAATTAATTCATCATCGTTATCAGCCTCTCCTGGGTGCATAACTGCACATGGACCGCTCCCAATTTCTTCCAGGACACTCTGTCTGCTGCTTGATTTATCCAGGCACGGCATGCAGTTTACCCATCGCTTAGGTGGGTAACCACGTTGTCTGATGTTCATCCACGGCGTCCACTCTAGGGCTTTCCATGTCCATCTATCTGTGCTCGTCCGAGCAATATGACCCATATCCAATTTTGCTGCGTGATGGTTTCCACCACATCCCTCACGTGTGCTTTCCGGCTAATCCACACATTTATTCTTCAGTCACCCAAGGAGGCCCTGAGCAAGGCTCTCTCCATGGCCCTCTGCGTAACTCTAAAGTGATATATTTTCTCAGAAACAAAAAATATATATATTATATTAGTTATACATAGGTATTACAGATACACCTACAAATCCAAATGAATTATCGATTAGTATAGGTGTATAGGTATATTTACATTGTATCTGTATTCATAAAATTAAAATTTACCTTACTCGAATGATATATCAACGCACAACCTAAACCACTGGTCTAATAAGTTTGGCAGGTGTGTTCTTTGCTTACCACTGAATATAACACAGTTCAGGCGAAGAGATGGCACACGGCGGGTTTCTTTAGTGGGGCCTCACACTACCCTGTCCGCTGGCCCGAACGACAGGGTTAGCGGTTAATCGCCTTAACAAAAAAAGGTGTGTTCTTTGTAGGTATCTATTTAAGAAAGAGTTGCTTGAAATTCCTCCTCGAAGACGCTGAAATGGAGGATTAAGTTTTCTAAGATTCTTTTAGCTCTTCAATTAACGCACGCATTAAGCGCACGGCGACGGAGTACCTATTTACCTATTAGTAAGTAGGTAGGATTTGTAGGTGTATCGGTAATACCTGCGTATAATTAACATATAATGTTTGTTTCTAAGAAAATATGCCATTTATTGCCTGCAGGCCACGTAGATGAAACTACAGGCAGAAGCTAGTTGGAATATATTATGTATATTGGATGTATATTCCATTTATATACGTATCTATTTGAATCAGTAGGTATTCATTCACAATTTCAAATCTCACGGGTTTCTGTTTTTTTGCGCGGAACCCTAATTATGTTTCCTAAATTAAAGTAATGTCCGTGTGGTGACGGACTAAGAATACAAGTGTCACCGCATTCTTTCCCAAGGGTATCGCATACGACATGACAACACGCGTGGCGACTAAGGGAAGTAAGCAATTATCATCCATTGCATGACTGGTGGTAGGGCTGGGTACCAAGTGGGAGCACTCACTTGGTATCAGGCCCAAGCAGGTTGGTACCACCACCTTCGGTCACACGACCGGCCATGAAGCACATCGTTGCGTTTTGGCTGTAGCGGGAGCTGTTGATTCTTTCATATCTGTGAAATGAAATGGTGAGCAGCGGCTTGACAATACTCTGGGTATAGTTGAGTCCATGAGCGTCGGTTACCATTTACCAGCAGCCGTGGCACTAAATGCAATAAAGAAAACCTAAGTTACTCCTTATAACAACGCGCAAACTATCTGCTAGTGAAAATCCCGTCCAAATCAGTCTAGCTATTCAGGAGATTTTATTAACTCACGATTTCATGTGTTTTTTCACGGAAACGTAATTATTTTTCCAAAATAAAAGTACTCTAAGTTATGCGCTGTAACGACAGCTATCTGCTAGTGAAAGTCCCGTCCAAATGGTCTAACCGTTCCAGAGATTAGCCGGAACTAACAGTCACACAGATACCAAGTGGGAGTACTCACTTGTTATCGGGCCCGAGCGGGTTGGTACCACCTTCTCCCTGTTGAACGGCCATGAAGCAGCCCTAAGTTATATATTGTATTATTTTGTTATTTCATATCCTT
Source organism: Leucoma salicis (assembly GCA_948253155.1). Lineage (NCBI taxonomy): Eukaryota > Metazoa > Arthropoda > Insecta > Lepidoptera > Erebidae > Leucoma > Leucoma salicis. The sequence continues at coordinate 8,202,049 of OX411806.1, forward strand.
AAAATGAAATGGTAGCAGTAGCTTGACAGTAAGTTGAGTCCATGAGCAGCCGTTACCACTTACCATCATTCAGGCTGTAGCTCGTCTGACACCATAAGCAATAAAAAAATAGGAAAGCTACTATATTAGACTCTTTATGCCCGGTTCCTACATTCAACGAATCGTCATTGTATGACAGCTACCAGAAATTTTCATGATACCGATACCGAGGCTTCACAGGTGTTTCACAACATTATAATCATGTCTAGCAGTAACGTAGAACTGTCAGTTAAGTATACCGATGACCCGAGGATGACCCTCTTTGCGTTTCATTATTACATCAATCGTTTCACATGATGTTCAGTAAAAAAGGTATTTTTTAAAAATAAATGTTATTTATATACAAAACTTTAATACAAATAATTAAATTATTGTTTATTAACAATTTAATAGTTTAGACACAATTTAGACCTTTTTTTCTTTTTTGTTAAGGCTGGAAAAAATGTTCCTAACTGCAAACCCTGTCGTTCGGGGCAAAGACCAGGGTAGTGTAGGGCCTGCACCCACTAAAGAAACACGCCGTGTGCCGTCTCTCCGCCTTTGTTGGCGGGCCACTGGAACTATGTTACATTCCTTCGGTGGTAGCAGACACTATTTAGACCTTAATAATTTATGTTAAACATTATAACTATTTAATGCCTATATCTAAACGAAACGCTTACGCACTAAATACTACCGTCAACTTGAACAACAATCATAATTATGACACAAAAGCCATTAAATAAGAAGAAGAAGATAATTATGACAAGAACCATAGTCACAGTATTCTCCTTTCTATAATCTATGGCCCTTATATAAAGCTCTTGGAAGTAATAAATACTACGTACAACGTAGTATTTATTACTGATCGATTTTGATTTTTTTAACTTGTTCTAAGCGAGTGCTTGATTATAACCCTCTTAATGGTCAGTAAAAAATATAGATGATATTTAGCAGCATCGGTTCAAACGAGTACTCAATGAGTAATGCGTATAACCAGAATACTACTCCATGCATGAGCGGACTTAGGTTCTATATAATATTAAAAGCTGCCCTGACGTAATGTACTGTCGCACTTTCGCAAGTACGCCAAGCTTCCTTGCCGCTGTTTTTGCCTTAGATTCAATGAACCACCCAAATTTAAGGCTCGAGATTATCTTTAAACCCAACAACTAAAGGTGTAAAACAAATTTCTTTTGAATCAAAATCGCTCTGATATCAGTATCGGAGAGTAAATGCAGTCTCCATTTCAATCTCAGAGTTCAATATATTTTCCCGTATAAGCCTCAATAACCATATACCAGCACACAACTTCTCAAAACCGTCCGAAATTGGCCGGTAAACATGTCATCTACGGTTAGTATATTTGACAACATAAATATCGGTTGCTTTTTTTTTATAGAAACACCATAAATCTTCGTTTCCATAGATTGTTGTTACGGATCGTAACTGAAAACCTTCCCATCCGTTAGTCGCAGACTGTCAGTTAATTCAGTTAAGACTCGTATTTTATAGGAACAGATTTTACTTACGCCTGGTAGAATATTCTACCGATTGTAAGTAAAACGACCCGTTTTATTATTATAGGAATTGGGCATTAGACGTGTCTAAACTCGCTGAAACAATTTAAATATCACATTTCTTTTTCGATAGCTTTAGTCTTAAAAACTGGTATTCGTTTTATCCGGTTTCTGTAATCGGGAACTTGATAATGTTAAACAAAATAGGCTACGTTATTTATGTAAATCTGATCTAAATGAAATACAATGTTACTACTCAAATTGGGGAATTAACGTGATTTTAGCGCAGTTTGTTCTTTTTTTTATTGAACCGCTATTTTAAGTACGTATTTGGAATAATAACCTAAGTAAGTAAGACTTTCGTATTGCTTATAAGAAAAGGTTGTTCCATTACAAGTACCAATACCTAGGTAGGTACAGCAAAACATCTTACAACGGTAACTTGAAATTTTTTTTTTGTAATATAACTGGTGCCGATATAGTAGCTGCATAAAATGTACACCAGTTTTTAAGTCTAATCGAGATCTATCAAATAAAAAAATTTGCATCAAAATCCGTTCAGTAGTCTTTGCGTGATGCGCGAACAAACAAACAGACAAACAGATAAACAGACAAACAGACAAAAAATCTAAAAAAAAATGTTGTTTTGCCTATATAGTCTATTACTGTCTTTTTTTCTCAAATATCTTAAATGTACAGACACAGCTCTGTTACAGTTTTATAATAGTATAGATGAAGAGGTTTCAGTTCTAGTATGACATTGAAATTTATTTGCTATTGTACGAATTAAAAGAAAAATATACCTAACTAGCCTTTACCAGCGGCTCCGCCGCAACTAAAAGCTAGTTTTTGGGTGATATCTCAGGTTCCCGGTGTAGTAGCGGGATAAAATGTATATCAGTTTTTAAGTCTAATCGAGAGCTATCAAAGTTACATCAAAATCTGTTCAGTAGCTTTTTCGTGATGCACGAACAAACAAACAGACAAATAGACAAACAGATAAAAAGATACCCAGTCTGGGTATAACAGACAAAAAAATCTAAAAAAAAATCATTTTGTGTTTAGACACGCCTATATAGCCTATTACAGTCGTTTTTTCTCAAATATCTTAAACAAGCCTTTGCCCGCGGCTTCGCCGCAGCCAAAAGCTAGTTTTTGAATTATATCTCAGGTTCCCGATATAGTAGCGGCATAAAATGTACACCAGTTTTTAAGTCTAATCAAGAACTATCAAATAAAAAAGTTGCATCAAAATCCGTCTAGTACTTTTTGCGTAAAGCGCGAACAAACAGAAAACTAAAAAAATCGTTTTATAATACTTTCTGATATTTACGCGAATGTTACACATTTTGAAATAAAACTTCGTTTATGGAATCTATCGCGTTTACTTAATTTTACTACTATCCCGACGTTTCGAATACTTTACAGCATTCATGATCACGGGTGGACTTAGATGATAGATGTCCAAAGCTGATATGTTATTTCAACGGTCTCATCTACCCACAGTATATGATTTTACAAAATTTTTGGTTTATTTATTTTAACCCACCTAATATTCGTTTAGAAACACAATTAAAATATTTACTTCAAATTTTTTATGCTTACAATGTATGAGACTTTAAGTTAGTATATTAAAATGAGTATAATACTCCTCTTTAAACTAAAATTTTTTGTTTTTATTTAGTGCTCAAAAATTCTACCATAAACTACCAATTACTACCAGTAAGAAGACAATCTTGGTTATTAGTTTATATTATTAAATATATTGATTATGTTTAAAAATTTTTAAAAAAGCAATAACTAAAATAATCACTACTGTGGGTTTTGTCTACACAATAAGCGCTAACTGTGTCTTGCAATCTTGTGGTGTGCCTTCTTGTGTTCTCTTTGGTGAGGCCTATCACAGGATTCCAGCTTGATGGTAAGACCCAGCCGTCTTCTCTATTGAAATTGGGATGTTTCTTAATTTCAATAGCCTCACGTATCATTCTAGGGCGATATCGATGTTCTTTTGCGAGGATTTGAGGTTTGTCAAACCTAATGTAATGGCGGGTGTGGTCCTGTGTGTGCTCACAAATTGCAGACTTTGCATAGCGACGGTGCTTCACATCAGCTATGTGTTCTTTGATCCGAGTTGTTATGGATCTCTTTGTTTGCCCAATGTAGGAGAGACCACAATCACAATCCAGCTTGTATACTCCTGCATCCTGTAAAGGTATATGGCACTTGACAGGTGGTAAAAATTGACTAATTCTTTTGAGTGGCTTATAGTAGGTTTTGATTGAAGCTTTTTTGAGAATGTAGCCAATCTTGTCAGTGACTCCTTTAACATAGGGCAGGACTGCAGGGAGGCGCTCAACTGTGGGTGGCTTCACTCGGTTTCTGTGACGGCGGCGTGGAACCTGCAGCTTATTAGCATGTAAAACTTTCTTTACATGCTGCAACTCCCCAGCCAGGTGTTCTTCATCACAGATTCTTTGTGCTCTCTGAAACAAAGATTTAGACACGGTAGCCAACTGTGAAGGATGGTGATGAGACTCTCCATTCAGGTACTTATCAGTATGGGTTTTCTTTCGATACACTGTATGACTCAAGGTGTTGTTAGGGTTACGGATTACCATAACATCTAAGAAAGCTAAAGAGTTATTTGACTCCAGTTCCATAGTGAATTGAATTTTAGGATTGATGGAGTTCAGATGGTTTAGAAATACGGTTACTTTATCAGATGGTAATATAGTGAAAGTGTCATCTACGTACCGCTTGTAGAAACGGGGGACCACAGGTGAGGTTTTTAGGGCAGTCTCCTCAAAGTCTTCCATGAATATGTCGGCAACAACGGGAGAGACTGGCGAACCCATGGCCACTCCGTCCACTTGCTTGTAGAAGCCATCATTCCACATAATGTAGCCAGATGTGAGGCAGTACTTTAACAGTTCAGCGTATTCCATAGGTATGTTGTTCTCTGATAGTTTCTTAGATACAATTCTGATGCAGTCTTCCACAGGTAAGCAGGTAAAAAGGGACTGGACATCAAAACTCACCATAGTTTCATTGTTAGCGAGATGAAGGTGTTTAATCTCACTTACAAAATGGTATGAATCTTTTATGAACGCATCTGTGTGTCCTCGGAGTTGTGAGAGAACTTTGGCCAGTAACTGAGCTACTTTATAGGTAGGTGAGTCGATCTGACTTACAATAGGTCGTAGTGGTGCGTTCGGTTTGTGTATCTTAGGCAACCCATACAATTTAGGCGTTTAGAACTGCGTACACTCCTCCGCAAGCACGCGCCACAGTCAGGCATATATTAGCTATCTGGTTAAATGCGGATGACGTCATCAGCATTTTCCTAAAAATGTGGATGACGTCATCCGCATTTTTCGCTTAGGTTTACCTAGGGTTGTTGTTGCTGTGATAACCAGATGTTTTTTTTTTATTTATTTATCTCAATGACAGAACATATTGTAAGCTTCAATGTACTCGCCAAACTTTAACGTTTATTGGTGAGACACGCCCATAAACTTAATAATTAGTTTATAATCTAGGCCATGTTTTGGCTACCTTTGGGCCGCCAGAAGACACAGGGGCACTGTATAAAGGAAAAATTGCAATTGTCATATTATTTTAAATTTAAAGACATTTTATTGTAATTTTATTATGAGAAATTACGAAAAATAACAAGAAACAAACATATAAAAAAAATGCAAATTTAATTTTATGCTTGGTATCATAATGGTGTTTCACGTTATAAATACTCTTTTGAGTCATCGCTCGCGCATCGCCATTGCCAAGAAAAGGGATAGGAGGTGCAAAGGAAGGATAATAGGAAGATTATTCTCTTAAAGGATACTGAAGAGAGGTTAGGAAGGATAATTAGGAGTAACAAGGCTCTCCTTGTCCTAACTAAATATAATAAGCCTATGAAATAAAGGTATTTTTTAATTTGAATTTACATTTATGGAGATTAATGACCTCGAGCGGGTTCAGCTGGCGCGTTTCTATAACTTAAGTACAGGAACCGAGCGAGAGAGAAATTAAAAAGTAATAGTCACGTAGTCTGATTTGATATTAAGTACTTACGTTTCGATACCGAGTAAGTATCGACAGATTAATTCGTGTTGTTCATATTATAATTTTAAAAAATTGCTATAAAATAAAACAAGTCAAAAGAAGGATCGATTTTGGAAGATCGCCTTTTTAAACTCTATTTTTTGGGTATCCAACCTTATTTAATAATTTATACAAAAATCAACCATTTACCAGAAGAATCGCCAACCCTAAACCAGACAAACTCGACGTATGCCATCCAGTGTTGCCATTGACATGAGAATTGCCGTATTACACGGTATTTGGTTCCATTTGAAAAAAAAACACGGTACAAGGCATTATAATCGTTAATCAGGGGACCCTCACAAATCGCATTAAGTCGCGGGTTATAGCTACTCAAAAACTTAATTTAATACAACCTATAGCACCATTGGACTTCACACTTTAGTTGATTATTGAATTCACATCGCTAGTATGATAAGTTAATAATGGACATGGCACTAGTAGAGAATTCCCCGGAAGATTAGATGTTCTTCAATCGATCGTTTTCGTTCTTTCATACGTACTTACGATACTCATTCTACTATAACGAGACTTACAAGCATGAACGGAAATAGCGAAAGAAGATTGTAATATAATATGAGAGGAAAAACAGTGACACCTAACAGCCTACTACCCCTAAAATCTGTCTGTTAATCTGAAATATTTTTATGAATGTTGTATGGATATTACATATTTGTATTTTATATCCTTCTTATATATTTGTATTTAATATCCTTTAATCACTATAACTATAAGAACAATATCCAATTGTGTGTTTAAGTCAACATTTTGATTAAATTTGAATGAGACACGGCAATTTTTCAGGTTTTACCACAAAACACGGATACCAATTTTTAATTAATGGCAACCTCATCAGCAAAACTTTGACATCAGCATTATGCTGATGTCAAAGTCAAAGTTGCTGCTGTCAAAGTTGCACAATGGACGCACCCTTTCGACAAATGCGTTCAATGCGATGCGTACGGCGCGTGCGTACTGACTAATGGACGTTCACCATTAAGCAGACATTTATTTCTCAAATATCTTAAATGTACAGACATAACCCTGTTACAGCTTTATAATAGCATAGATGTACAGACATAGTTATGTTACAACTTTATAATAGTATAGATTAAAACTAGTAGCTACATATAGTTCATGGACATTACATGAGACGTGTATTTGTTTGTCAATCTTTAATAAATTCAAAAGAGGCAGAGGAGAAATCATGATCATTACTCCACTTTTGAGCGCTTTGTTTATAAGCTGACAATGTAGAGCTACTATTCATAGTCACGCGATTTTGTGGGATGTTAATATTAGAACACGTGCATGTTATTATAGTTACATACTAAACAAATATAAATATTTCCATCCATACATCCATCAGCCTTTTAACGTCCACTGCTGGACATAGGCCTCCCCAAGACTGTAACTTAAATCAACTTATTGAATCTGTTATTATTTTACGTTATACTAGCCTTTGCCCGCGGCTCCGGCAGATTTTATGATATTACAAAAAATATTTTTTCTCAAAGTTGACAGTAGAGAAAATATTACATTTACTACATGAAATGTCATCCGAAAAAAATTCTAATTGATACATTATATACTCATAATACAATCGGCGATAAAAAGTTGTGTTATACAATTACACATTTTTTTATTGCGTAGGTAACTAATTGTCTGCGTAGGCATATAAAAGTTCACACATTTATATTCCTTTATAGATGTAGCTGAGTTGCAAGGCTCTACAACTAGATTATATTTTTGTAAAGTGCCTTTTATACCTAGTGCAGGCTGTTGTCAAAAAAAAAATACATTCATATTATGAGTAGGAACGTAATAATTAGGTATATTATATTCATAATATAGATACACCTAAAGTTAATATTGGTTTACCAATGTAGAAAAGGAACATCTTAACTTCTGCTTAAATCGAATAAGCAAATCGTATACGGTATCGGTCATAACATACGACGAAGACTCCGTAGACACAGACAAATAAAAGTGGGAGTGCGAGAATAAATCATTTCTGGCCTTATTTTTTATATTTGACTACATGCATAGGTATATTTATTTTGGAAGCAGCTAGGGCTTTTTCCAATTTTTTTTGGGATATTAATATTTTTGTAAACTTTTATACCTACATTAGTATTTACGACGTAGGTACACGCACTAAGTTCCTACCAAATACGCCAACAATAACCATATATTTGTAAACTCAGAACTGAATTTGTCTTCACAAACTAAATACTCAGAATACAATATAAAAGGTGTTACCAAGAAATAAAAACAAGTTGTTTTTTTAATGTTACGGTCTATTTCCATTCATCATTCTTCCGCCCAAGACTCATTCTCCAAAAGTCGGGAAATGTTACTCAAGCACAAGTAGATACTTTAATTATTAAAAACCCAAAGTTGGACTTATTCCTTTACTTATACATCCAGACCTGTCATTGCGTCAAATATCACTTTTAAGTATAGGTACACTGAAAGTACTTTATAATTTCGATAATGAGTCAGTAGATCAATCAGTGAATACCCAAAATCGGTTACTTTGGAAGGGTATAACTTAATATCTGGTTGTTACAAATACCTAACCTTGATATGTCATTGAAATTGAGAGGTAAAGCTTGGAAAATACTATAGAGTATAATAACTTGAAAAACTTATTAAAATGCTTCGTATAAACATACACAATGGTTAGTCTAGCGATTCGCTCATTTTTTGCTAACTCAGATACTGGTTATCTGAAATAGTATCAAGAAGTCTGCTTAATTCGATTATATCTTGCCGTTAAAAGGACTAAGTAGAATACTAACATATTTCCTAGGCTTTTTTTAATTTATATTTTCTTTACTTCACATACATAGGTAAATCTCATTTATACGCAATAAAATTTAATCAAATTTTGTAACGAAAAAAACACGAAAAATATGTTGTGTGAATGACTTGGCGCAGATGTTATGTGTTTTTACTTAACCTTTCGAGGCATTGGCCCCGTGAATCCGAGAGGTTTCTACTCTTTGAGAAAGAATATCACATAAAGGAATTAAAACTGTGGGCGAAATAATATCTTTGCAATTTAATAATATAATATTACAAGAGGGATTATCGGTTGATCTCTATGCCCACGCACGCAGATATCAAACCAAAATCTTAGGACAGTTTTGATCTATATTTTAGCACTTGACGTGCTCAGCTACTCTTAAAGTACAAATTATAATTTGTGAATAAGGAAAAAGAGTATTTTAGTATTTTACCAACGCCATCTATCAGCATGCATTTACATGCATTAATCCAATATAAGTATTTTAATACGAGCGGGAATCGAACCTGCGCCCCTTTCTATCCGGAGAAGTGCTCTAATCCACAGAGCTACCGTACTATTTTTTTTTTAAATACCCAATCTCCTTATCACATTTTAATTCTTCTTAATCTGCTTGACTCAGTAGCGGTCTTGGTGATTCTAAGAATTTCTTGTTGGGAAATCCGAATAACACTTTTTATACGTCTCAATAATTAAACTCCTGACCTCGTGATTAGAAACTGCGCAGTGCCCAACAAGATGGTTTATCGACAGGATCCAATAGTGCTTTAAGTTCTAATATAAACATTTATAAACAGAATAATGGTTGTTTTATATTACCTACCAATATATGGCATAGCAACAGTGGACCAATTTCCTTTACATAAGAAAAATATCGCGTTATAATAATGTTCGTATCTGTTAGTCACGCTATGTGAACTGAAGACGTTCCATAATAAAAGGTTTTTACTTGCGATAAAATAAATAAGAACAGCCTACACTATGTTATATAACTGGCCTGGCAACGAGTATATTACTGGAATTGTGGTATTATATATATAACATTGTAATTACTTTATTTCGCGCGTCTATAGGACTGGAGCTAATTCTTAATAAGGTTTTCCAGAATATGTGGGTTCGTCCCACGTTAGAATTAGATACAATCATTTCTACAATATTTTCCACCCAATTCTAAACCACTTGCTATTTGATTAAATGGAACTCTTAGGTATATCAATATGTAAATTATTTGAAGGTGTGTACAAGGATTTTTTTAATAAGGTAGGTACCTATTCTATATATGTTAGAAGAGACGTAATTTTTTTATGTTTTAATTCTAGCATCAGCCCGTGATATCGTCTGCATTGACTTCAGAGAGAAATAAACCAGTGCGAGATGAACTTGAGTGGAAAGGGTGCCGTGCGTCCAGAATGTATGGTAACAATTATTTTACGAAATACTCTATCTATATTTCACAGCAGTAGCCTAGTAGTAAAACTAAATGCAAGGACAATAATACCCATTCTTAGTCCCAGGTCAAGACCTCCCAAGGCACTAATAATTTTTCAAGATGATGTGTGTATTTGTCTACAAATTTTCATTAATCTAGTGCCCGGTGAAGGAATCAACCTACTAAAACTTTTCTTTAAGGTGGGAATAAATGTACCTGACCGCACACCACGTCGTTTGGAACAACGAACAGCGTAGTGTGGGGCATTCACCCACTAAATAAACCGTGCCGTCTCTCCGCCTGTATGGGGGGACCACTGGAACTGTATGAAACGTCCCACAACAATTATAAAAACAAAAAATCTGCTTTTAAAATTGTAAAAATAGCCACCTACCTATGCTAGCCCTCCTTGAACATTTCACACATTTATTCTCTCCTCTTTTATCTCAAATATTTAATTCCCAAACGAAACTGTCAGCTAGATCTTCACTTTAGCACAGTTACTTTTCCACTAATTTAAGAATTATTACAATCACTATATTTAATTAAACGCCCGCAGTCTATTGAGAGAAATTATAAATTATTTAGCGATGTTCACAAGCGAATGAAAACATGTCTTTATTCCGTGTGGTGACGGCCTAAGAATACAAGTGTCACCACCCCATTATTTCCCACGGGTGTCGTATGAGGCGACTAAGGTAAGTAAGCAATTATCATCTATTGTATGACTGGTGGTAGGGCTGGGTACCGAGTGGTACTCACTTGGTATAGGGCCCGAGCGGCTTAGTACCACCATCTCCAGTGTGACCGGCCATGAAGCACATCGTTGCGGTTTGGCTGTAGCAGGCGATAGCCGTTTATTCTTTTATTTCATATTGGTGAAATGAAATGGTGAGCAGCGGCTTGACAATACTCTCAGTATAGTTGAGTCCATGAGCGACGGTGACCATTTACCATCAGATGGGCCGTGGCTCGTATGCCACTATATACAATAAAAAATGAAAAAAAATGTCTGTAATGTAAAAATATTTGTGAATAAGTTTTTCGACACACCTAACTGGTAGTAATCTTGAAGTAAATAAATATTGCGCACAAATCACGGTCATCGGCAAACAAGGTTTATTAGGTTTAGTCGTGCGTAACAGTTCCTACAATAAATAAGCGAATGTGGGTATATGGGATATTTGGACGGTGACGCCCTTGGGGAATCACGCAATCTGTACTGAACCAAACCATGTCAAACTAGACTCAGATTGCGTGTAACATAAACTATTAGAAGTGGACTACTTCACTGACTTATTGCGGCTGTTTTAGTAAAATTTGTGTCTGTTAAGATAGTTTGTTTCCATTCTTGTAATAAAATATTACTTTTATAATTAGTACTTTCTCGCGCCCGCGGCTTTGCCGCAGCCAAAAGCTAGTTTTTAGGGTATATCTCATGTTCTCGATATAGTAGCGAGACAAAATGTATACCAGTTTTTAAGTCTAATCAAGAGCTGCCAAATAAAAAAAGTTTCATCAAAATCCGTTTAGTAGTTTTTGCGTGATGCGCGAACAAACAAACAGATAAACAGACAAAAAATCTAAAAAAAATCTTTTTGTGTTTAGTCACGCCTATATAGCTTATACAGTCATTTTTTCTCAAATATCTTAAATGTACAGACACGGCTCTGTTACAGCTCTATAATAGTATAGAAATTAGTAGCCACCTCAGTAAGTACCTACTAACATTTTAGTGATTCTAAAATATGTCGCTATTTGTTTTTGGGAATGTGCTCATCAATTTGCATGTAATTTGAAGTAGGGGAAGTACCGGAAGTACGGACAAAAATGGGACAAAATGACATATATGGACAAAATTACAGTCAGCTTATTTAAAAATTGCCGGGTTTTAGTTACGTCTCCGCATTACGTGCCGGCAGCCATATTTACAATCCTGTCAGATGTTGAGCGCCATTGTCACAGTCGCCGCAATGCTTTGTGGTCGCGGCGCAGTAACCAGTTCGAACGTATTTCGCGCCTTCAAAAGTTTATTTTACAGATAGTTTTCTCTTATTTTCTGGTGAGTTATTTATTGTTATTTGTAATTGTTTCTATAAAAAGTGATGAACTATGCCAGTGCCCAGTGATTTCTATTAACTTTATTGCAAACATTAGTTGTTTAGTGCAATTATAATTTTTTATTTGTTTTGGACAAAATGGCATATATTTGTTTTGGAAAACGACATAGCAGGTATGTCATTTTGTCCGTATTTTTATCCGTGTTTGTTTTGGAAAACGACATAGTATGTCATTTTGTCCGTAGAGTTTCTGTTGATTAACATTTATTATTTTTAAACACAAAGTGAAAAATATGAAATCGAAAATAACAGTCAGGAGCAGGATTTGAAACCTGCATCTTCTGGATACCGTCCAGATGCTTTACCAATTCAGCCTGACTGCTAATTTCGATAACACATCGTACTTAACGTCTTTGGGTGACGTTATTTTCGATTTCATATTTTTCACTTTGTGTTTAATGTATAGTGCTAAGCATGTCAAATGCTAAAAATATATATAAAAATATCTAAATATTTATTATTTTGCTTATGTGATATGCAGCGAAACTACGAAAGAAAAACCAATCGGCAGTCTTGGAGCCAAGAATCCATGAGTAAGCCTATTGAAGCATGGAAGCAATAAAAATGGGATGGGAATTGGCCGCAAAAACATTTGGTGATCCTCAGGCGACGCCTAGAAGACATGCACTCAATTTGAACAAAATCTTGAATTCTTCCTCCAAAGGATTAGGAAGATTCAAGCAAACATTTTCAACTGAAATTGAGCAACAGTTAGATGAACACATAAAGTTTTTAGAAACACGACTTTTTGGTTTGACGCGCACATCACTCCAAGAGCTTGCCTTTGAACTAGCTGAAAAAAATGGTTTGGCCTCTTTTCCCGTTCTAAGCCCGGCGAAGGTTGGTTACAATGTATGACTAGTTTCCTTTGGGCTCATGCGTCATGTGCTGATGTCCCAAAGAAGACCAAACGATTTATTTGTGAACTGTGTTCTTAAAAATTCTTAAAAAACTGTGTTCTTTAAAATGTCATTATGTCCTTACCTTATATGTCATTTTGTCCGTACTATATGGACAAAATGGTTTTTGTGATTAGTTAAGTTTTTTCTTAATATATATTTTATTATAGTTCCTACTTAATTAAAAGGCTGTGTTACTGATAATCAATGAATCTTTTTTTTTGTTAAGGCGGGAAAAAATGTTCCTAACCGCACATCCCGTTGTTCGGGGCAACGAACAGTGTAGCGTGGGGCCTTCACCCACTAAAGAAACCCGCCGTGTGCCGTCTCTCCGCCTTTATTGGCGGGCCGCTGGAACTATGTTACATTCCTTCGGTGGTACAGTCAATTAACCTAAGATTACTCAAAACGATTGAGGGCGGATTCGACTAAACAAGAATACATTTTATTCCTAGAATAAATCGCTACTTACTCGAGAATAAATCAATTTTACATTTTACCAACAACAATTCAAAGAATAGCGAGCCTATTTGGGAATAGTCACTATACCACCGATAAGCATCGAATAAGGAGTTAATCCAAGAATTAAAAAAATGGCGTCATCTTTTTAGTGCTGTCATTTTTCGAAACCAATATTGGTTTCGAGCGCGTGACAGCTACTTTCTCACGCTATAATAAGACAAATAAGAGTTGAGATGAGTTAAGCTATACACTGTCCCGTTTGTAGAACAATTTCTTTTTGCTGGGTATTACATTCACTTCGCTATTCGCGAATAGCTATTCCAAGTATAAGCGATACTTCAGATGGCGTGGAAAAACGACTGTTGATTATCTAAGAGAATAAAATCGCGGAATAGATTATTCTCGGTATAGTTATTCTTGTATATATTCAAGTTTGGTCGAATCCACTCTAAGACTGATTATAATACCATTAAATAAATAAATATGATTAAAAAACAAAACATCCTGTCATTTTGTCCGTACTTCCCTTAATAATATTTAAAAATAAACTTTTTTTACATCAAAAGATTTTGTGAATTCATTTTTAATAGCCCTAAATACTTGTACTTAAATTTGAAAGTGGTTGCTTTATTGGTTTTCCTTCATTACGTCGCAACAGAAATGGGTATTGAAGTGATTTTTTTGCATGGGTATAGTTAAAGGCTCCATGACTTTCAGATTTCCAAACAAGCCGGTTTCTGATAAGGCCATTAACCACATACATACGCTGTGTCAGAATATACAGAAGGCCGAAGAGTACAATCAGCCTCTGTGTCTAGCGTTTGTAGACTGTGAGAAAGCCTTCGATTCAATTAAAACTTGCGTGCTGTAGTCTCTTCAGCAGTGCCAAATTGACTATCGGTACATCGAGGAGTTTAGTGTTTGTGTAGAAACGCCGCCACCATGTTTATCCGAATTCAGAACAAGAGCACGAAACCAATCCAACAGCAGAAAAGTGTTAGACAGGGCTCATGTCCTGAAACTCTTCACAACTACATTGAGAGATGTTTTCAAGCACTTGGACTGGACCAGATTCAGCATCAATGGCAAATACATAACTCACCTTAATTTTCAGATGATATCGTGGTCATGGCAAAATCACTGAAATACCTTGAAACCATGCTCAACAAACTCAGCGGTGAGGGCCCCACACTATCCTGTTCATTGCCCCGAACGCTGGGATGTGTGGTTAGGTACATTTTTTCCCGACTTAACAAAAAAAAGGATTTCCCGAATAGTGGGTATTAAAATGAACATGGACAAGACGAAAGTCATCATATACAATGAAAATATCGTAAATATATTGCCAGAATGAGTAATAATAAACATCTACAAAATTCCCCACCTATTCTATTGTACCTACAATGACTAATGTAATGTTCTACGACTAAATTCTTTATGTCAAATTCGAGTGAACCCATCTGCACAATCGAGTTTAGCGTTTTCTTATAAAAGCTCAGTAGATTGGAAACAGAAATGAATATTAATTTGTTAAATGAAAACATAACAATAAAATAGAGCTCAGCTATTTTTGTTGAGTACTTAATAAAATTTTTATGTGATCTATGATATCAACATTTTATGAAGTACTCAACAAAATTAACTCACAACAAACATAATACACCACTAAAGAACCCCGCCGTGTGCCGTCTCTCCGCCTTTATTGGCGGGCCACCGGAACTATATTACATTGTGTTTATATATAACATTCCTTCAGTGTTCATTTGCCAGCAGTTAATCTTTTTTATGATTTAAATATATTTATTATATTTTTGATGCAAGGATATTAATAATCTTAACTAATATACTAAAGAGATATTGTCTTTCTTATTTATGTATGTCCATCATCCATCCATCCATCAGCCTTTCATCGTCCACTGCTGGACATAGGCCTCCCCAAAATGGGGGGTTTTACCATAATCGCCACGCTTGGCAGGCGGGTTGGCGATCGCAGTGGATGTTTTTAGTACACAGGGAAACGCTGTTGCCCGGTCCCCCGGTAATCCCTTAGTCGGCTTTTACGACTCCCATAGGAAGAGACGGGGTGGAGTTATTCTTGGTGCCGGCCCCACACAGCATATTTATGTATTTAATAAAATATATTTGCTTTTATAGACTATTTAACCAGGTGGGACTGTAGCCTACACAGGAGTATATATACGATTATATTACAACCTTTAGGAACGGCACAAATTGAGAGCATATTTGGTCGAGCAGAGAAGTGCCGATCAGTTAAATATGATGTTTTCTTCTTGTCCCCAGTTGTCCCATAAGTTGGTACATAGAGGTCAGATGGGCAGTCACTTTATGTAAATACTAGTATTTATTAGCTAAAACCGAACAGATCGGAAGCTGAGCCCAACGAGATTTGATATAAGGCTATGAATGTTAAATAAGAAGGGATTTGTAATATTTGATTTCCTATATAATGTTTCTTTGCCTGCTAGTTTGGCTTGTATCGCAGGCTCCCGATATAGTAGTGGGATAATACGTATACCAGTTTTTAAGTCTAATCAAGAGCTATCAAATAAAAAAGTTGCATCAAAATACGTTCAGTAGTTTTTGCGTGATGTGTGGACTTTCGGGCACCCTCTCTTGTGCGACACCCCGATAATATTGCATGCTGTGGCAACCTATAAGTGAAGATTCAAATGTTAATTTCTATATACTTACTATGTATTGGGCACTTTTTATGTACTATTTGGCACTTTTTATGTACTATTTGGCACTTTTTTATGTACTATTTGTTGGATGTCGTAAATAAAATAAATATGCATTGACCAATTGTTTTTTGCTGTATACATAAAATGCGCACATATTTGCTAGGTGCATATTACAGGTATGTCAAACAATAATCACAAATATACCTACAACCTTCATACTGTAGATAAATTTAGCACGTGAATATTTAGTAGTTACGCAGATACGCACACGTGACTATAGTTTAATTATAATGACTAAGTTCAAAGAGATTATCACTAAATAGGGACTGTCTGTCGTAGACAGTTGTTTATATTCTGGCTACGAATAACGCTACGAACTACAAAGGCTCTACTGCTACAGGCTACGGTTTATACATCTTGCACGTGCGACAAAATATCTCTTTACAATGCTCAACTTATTATGTAGCCTTAAAAGAAAAAGGTCGTAGCAGGGATACATATTTTATCGTTAAATTTTAATTAGATGAATGTAGGTATTTGGTTCATTAGTTTTTTTTTGTGTGAAACATTACGTCGTCAATTTTTAATCAACTAGAACAAGAAGATTTTATTGTTTGATAGCCTGTACTACCAAGATAGTCACATTTAAATATGGTAATGATCTTTGAAGCCGAGTTTTTATGCCACTTACGGTGCACCGGGATTACCCATTAAATAATAAATAAATAGTCACGGACATTTCACACAACGTCCTCTGGTCCCAAACTAAGCTTAACGCTTGTATAGCACAAGCGTTAAGCTTAGTTTGTAGGGTACTAAATAACGGATATAATACATATATTACTTTTATTGGAAATAGATATATATCATATACATATAATAGATAGAAAACACCCAGACACAGTACAAATATCTGTGTTCATCACACACAAATAATTGTCCCGAGTGGGAATCGCACCCATGACCTCGTGCACAGAAATCGTTTACACTACCGACTACGCCACGAGGCCTTTTTTGAGTTTATTAAGGCGGGAAAAAAAATCCTATCCACACACCCCGTCGCTAGGGGTAACGAACAGGGTAGTGTGTCCCTCACCGCTCCCCAGCCATTAAAGAAACCCGCCGTGTGCCGTCTCTCCGCCTTTATTGGCGGGCCACCGGAACCATATTACATTCCTTCAGTGGTCCGCCGACGCCATGAGGCCTGTCATTAATTGTTAATAATACCCAAAATATATAATATACTTTTAAATAAACAACAATATCACAAATATATTAATGCTAAACAAACGAGTAATGTAGCAAATAACAACTAAATCATAGAAACTAGGCAAAGTAATTACGACTGAACAACAGAAATGTCAGAGACTGTAATTTAGCCGATTGCATGATCCGACAAAATTAGAAAAACCCTGCTATTACGACTTATACAGTGATTAGGTTTGGTTAAAATGAAAAACATTGCGTAGTTTACCTTTGCTTTCTTTTTATAATGTGTGGGTGGCAAACAAGCATACCGCCCACCACCACCACCCACGATGGTAAGAGCTTTTCGTAGCCTATAGATGCTAGCAACACCGGAGACGTCATTCATGTGATGCAAACCCAAGGGGTAAGAGGTGGAGAGGGATAGTAGAGAGGAGATGAGGAGGGGGACAGTAAGTAAGGATGATAAAAAGGGGCTGAGGAGGGGGCTTAGGACTAATTCCTCAAAAACTTTATTTTGTAACGTAATCTTGACTAATATTATAAATGTAAGTTTATTCGCTTTTTTGATTTCTCTAGTCGTAATTACCTACTAAACGGATAATCACGAAATTTGGCTTCAATATAGTCCGTAGTACAGAAAAAGACGAAGAATACTGTTTACCCCGGATAATAGAGAATACCTTTCAGATAGCTCTATCTGTGTGGAGATTATTTTGATGTGAAACATCTAATGCGGAGGGAGATGATTCGTCTTGACAAGTACTTTGCCTCTAGATGGTATCCAGGGGATGATGATGAAGCTAGAAGGTGGCCATAGGAACTCTGTTATAAAATGACATAACTCCATCGAGTTTGGGCTGGTATGATTTGTCTTGACGAGTGCTTTGTCTCTAGATGGTATCCAGGGCCTGACGATGTAGCTGGAAGGTGGTCACAGTAACTCTGTAATGAAACGACGCAACCCTATCGAGTTTATACTCGTTTGATTCGTCTTGAGGAGTACTTTGTCAAGTTATGATCATTTTATTTCAACAAAATAATGTCGAGAATAAAACTTATAAAACTTAATTGAAATCTATCCATTAGCTTTTTCGTTATGCGCGCCCAACGGCAGACCTTTATTTTTTATTTATACCTATAGATTGATAACAGTCGGTATATTGCCGTATTAATTTACTTACTTACTTTGTCCGTGTGATAACGGACTAAGAATACAATTGCCACCACCCCATTCTTTCCCACAGGTGTCATATGAGGCGACTAAGGGAAGTAAGCAATTATCATCCATTGCATGACTGGTTGTAGGGCTGGGTACCAAGTGGGAGTACTCACTTGGTATCAGGCCAGAGCGAGTTGGTACCACCATCTCCCGTGTGACCGGCCATGAAACACATCGTTGCGTTTTAGCTGTAGCAGGAGATATCCATTTATTCTTTCATTTCAAATCTGTGAAATGAAACGGTGAGCAGTGGCTTGACCTATACTCTCGGTATAGTTGAGTCCATGAGTGACGGTTACCATGTACCTACCATCAGATGGGCCATGGCTCGTTTTCCACTACAAGCAATAACAAAAATAAAAAACAAACTTACTTATTATCACGCCATCTCCCTTGCGGGGTAGGCAGAGAGAACAGAATGCCAAGAGGTTCTATTCTTGCATACATCTCTCGTTTCCTCAACATTCATAATTCTCTTCATACTGCATCCTCGCCGGTTTCGGAGACTCCTGGGGGGTTAGGCAGAATGTCATATTTCACGTGTCGATCGTATCGTCTTGCTTGTACGATCAGCCCCCTGAGGCAGAATGTCATATTTCACGTGTCGACCGTATCGAGATCACTGTGATTGGTTGAGAAACCGACGCGTGATGTCACAATAATCTGTTGGCCAATCACGGTGATCGTACAAGCGAGACGATACGATCGACATGTGAGATATGAGATTCTGCCTAAGCCCCCTGACCACCTTCCTTTAATACCTACATGACCGATTTGGTGAGTTTCGGTCTCCCCCTGTACCTACATCCGTCATGAATGTGTCGTATTAACTACCGGGATAAAAATGTTTTTATGTGTTCAGGTTATAAAGTGGGTATATGTGAACCGTGGTGGTGGTGGGCGGTATGCTTGTTTGCCACCCACGCATTATAAACATACAAACTTACAATATTAGTAGGTTATTAAAACAAAATTAAGTTTTTTTTTGATGTGAAACATCTAATGTGGAGGGAGGGTAAAATCGGCTGTTAGCGTGGCGACGCTTTTATTTTACTTGTCCCGTTCAAATCTTGTATGTTAAATTTGACACACTTCCTGGTTTCCGATTGAGCTGAAATTTTACACGTATATTTATATCACGTGAAAATGCAATATTATGATGACATGGAGCTGATATGATGATGGAACTGGAAGGTGGACATAGGAACTCTATAATGAAACGGTGCAACCCCATCGAGTTTGGGCTCGTATGATTCGTCTTGACGAGTACTTTGTCTCTAGACGGTATCCAGGATCTGATGATGACGCTGGAAGGTGGCCAAAGTAACTCTATAATGAAATGACGCAACCCCATCGAGTTTGGACTCGTTTGATTTGTTTTGATGAGTACTTTGTCTTTAGATGGTATCCAGGGTCTGATGATGGACCTGGAAAGTGGCCATGCGAAACTCTACTTAAATGGCGCAACCCCATCGAGTTAGGGCTCGTTTGAAATGTCTTGACTAATACTCCAGCCCTGGATGATATCCGGGATCTGATGATGGAATTGGTAGGTGATCACAGTAACTCTGCAATGAAATGACGCAACCCCATCGAATTTGGAATCGTTTGATTCGTCTTGATGAGTACTTTGTCTCTAGATGGTATCCAGGGTCTGATGATGGAGTTGGAAGGTGGGCAAAGCTACTCTGTAATGAAATGACCCAAACCCATCAAATTTATAATCGTTTGATTTGTCTTAAGGAATACTTTGTCAAGTTAAGATCATTTTATTTCTACAAAATAATTTCAGTGGTTTCACATTTGGTAGAGGTCCCGCGACGTCTAGTTTTTTTTGTGCCAGTGCTGTGCGTGTTTAGATTAAATGTAGGTATATATTTTATTAAATAAGTACTAGCAATTGATATTCTATTTAAAGCTACTTAGTTTCATAAGATACATGGCAATAGTGATTACAATTATGTGAAAAAACGGATATGTAGATGAATTAAAATTATGTTGGCGTCAATCTTAACTATATATATAATATTTGCCTTTACATTAAACACAAAGTGAAAAATATGAAATCGAAAATAACAGTCAGGAGCAGGATTTGAACCTGCATCTTCTGGATACCGTCCAGATGCTTTGCCAATTCAGCATCTGGACGGTATCCAGAAGATGCAGGTTCAAATCCTGCTCCTGACTGTTATTTTCGATTTCATATTTTTCACTTTGTGTTTAATGTATAGTGCTAAGCATGTCAAATGCTAAAAATATATATAAAAATATCTAAATATATTTGCCTTTGTTACAAATATTCATGAAAATAAACTTCTTTGGCCTTCATATATTTAATGCTATAACAACAAAGTAAAAGTTAGTCTAAGTATATAAATATATAAAAGCATAACAGACTAACTGTTATATCAACGCACAGCTCAAACTCCTGGGGCTGACACTGTGAATCTTATATCATTATTATTTTTCTAGCCTGTTTTTCTGGCGACCGCGGATTTTCTTTATTCCTTTATCAAATTCCATGATTTATCTCATTTTAAAGCTTATCGTGCCGGCTCATTAGCCATAGACCCACGGTCTAAAAATGCACCGCATCTCTTAAATTTTAAATTTAAAATCGTCTACGAAGCGGTCCTTTAATGGATGTGGAATTTGGTCGACTAGATTTACATATTACATTCTTGGATACTGTAGGTGGGCACTAAGAAAGGATTTTAAGCGAACCCCATCCAAAGTGCATTTTTCACTAAGATGTGAGCAAAGTCGCGGAAAATGGCTTAGTAACTTTTGTGTATATTTGAGGCGTGTGTGAGGTATTTCTAATACACATGGTTATAACATTTTTTGGAGTAGTTATTTTTGAAACCAAAAACACAAGTCTGTCAAAGAAAACATAAAATACAAACATAGTATAAAATAAATATTATAACATATTTCAAACAAATTTATAATACAGTATTTGAACCATTAAAGTTACCCCGAAGTTATAAATGAAGTTTTGTTCAAATGTAGGCGTTTCTGTAGAAATACAAGCTTGATAAATAACATTTAGTATTCGCTTGCTATCGCCCACGCGACCTTTAAAAGTCACAATACTTAACTGCTTAAATTAGCAGCTTATGCTACATATATAATTATAGCATCAACCACTATGGAAATGAATTACTTTTTTTATAAGTGACTTTTAATAAATTCTTAACTTTAATACTACGCGATAATAATAATATATATTCATCCATCCCTCCATCAGTATATCGATGTCCACTATTGGAAATAGAAGAAGACCTCAAGAGCGGTCGAAGGCGGAACGAACGGTTATAGGTATGCTGCCTGCATCCGACGGCCTTGACCAGATCGCGGCTCCATTTGGTTCCAAATATCATAACTCATAGGTACGTATAGACCTTCGGCACTGCGGAATATTGGACGAGAAGATCTTCTTAAGTTCTCAATAATATGAGGAATTCAAATAATTATTTTATAGTTTTAATTATATTTAAATAATAATGTTATGTTCATATACCATAACTGTCTCGGCGGTGCAGTGGTAGTGTGTGCGACTGCTGATCATGAGGTTTCTAGTTCGATCCCCGGGACGGGCAATGTTAAGCTTTTTCCTAATAAGAAAAAAATCTCAGTAGCAGCTTGGAGTTTGGAAATGTGCCCAGTAGACGGCAATAGGCTCGCCCCCTATTACGTGGGACCTAAACATAGCTGGCGAACCGTGGGTGTGTGTGGGCGTGTAATACACCTCTGCCTACCCCTTCGGGGATACAGACATGATGCGTTTTTTATATACGTTAGCGTCTCTGGACATGATGAACATTTCATTTCACATTAGGTTAACCTATGTCGTGTGGAACCGAAGGTGTTTCAAGGTAAGACTAGACTATTGTTTTATTTTCAAAATAGAAACATAATATGCGTCTAGTAAAATATACTCACCTGATTGTATTAAAGATACAAAAAGTACGTTATTAATTTACAAAGATAACATAAATTAATTTAAATGTTTCATGTGAATTCTTCATTTCTTTAGTTACGGAGAAGAAACTCAGAACTACAGAATAATATTCATAAAATTTGTACTAAAACAAACTTCTGTAAGAATAATAACGATAGCACTCTTATTCATATAATATTTGTAATACACAGAATCCGTTGAATATCTTTACGACTGAATACTAGTAAACATTCAGTGGCGACGAGAGAGCGGACACGGCGTTTCGCCCGGTTTCCTGAATTTCTCAGAACAAGTTATCACAGATCTGACTCATTCAGCTAGTGATCTTGAAATGTTTTCGCGATTTGTATTGTAATATTGTCATTCCATTTCAAGGAATACCTCGCAAATGTTTCCGTTTAATCACATGTAATCTTCTAAAGTGGTTTATTTTTATACGAAAACTACGCTTGAATAATAGACGTGCGCTACGTTTTACTAGTTAATTTATTTCTGCTTGTATTGAAATTAATCATGTTTTCGTTGTCTTACAATATAAGAATCTATTATAAAGTGTATTCATAATGCTTTTACTTCCTACCTAATATAACTTACAGAAAATAAAATTCTGTTTTAAACACAATGTTGAAATTAGAAAACCTATTCAATTACAACACATAAAAGTGCAAATTGTGTTTTAGCTTTACTATTCCGTGTGGTCACGCCGTAAAAGTGTCACCACCCCATTATTTTTTGCGGGTGTCTTACGAGGCGACAGTTATCATATTCAATTCCATTACCATTACCGGTGATAGAATTTGATATCAAGTGGGAGGTACAACTTGTTATCAGGCCCAAGCGAGACCACCGTATTACATATGATCGATGGTAAAGCACCTCGGTGTGTCTTCGTTGTACCGGGAGATATCTATTTAATAATTTATTTTCCATCCACAAAATTGGTGAGCAGTGTATTGGCAATTGTCTTAGAAATGAAAAACGAGTTCCACTTACCAGCAGGTGGGACGTGGCTCGTCTAATATTACAAGCAATAAAAAAAACGATTAATGATACCTGTCGAAAACAACGTTTATTTACGTATCAATTACTAAATATTATATAACCGTCATTTTTCATAAAGTTTAGTAGTAAGGCTTTGAATATCGTTTGTATACGAGTACTTGCTAGTCGGTAACTCATTTAGACGGAATTCCCAGAAAGTCGTTTATTAAAATCTCACCCTTGATTACGTATATTTTTCTAATTAACAATTTACTTTACTAAATATTAAAATTTAGTATGACTTCCCATCAATAAGAGGCCAAATGTTCAGCTAGTGGAACCACATAAGCGATTATTGACTGCGGGTACTTAACCGAATTTATTAGCTTTAAACTTCAAGATGTCACATTTTCTATTTAATTACAATCTTTTGTGAGATTTGATTGAATTAAACTATTTTTTCAACATACACACACCACACATACTTTTTATTTTACTTTATTTTTATATTAAGTGCTGTATTTATTGAGTAACATGATGCTTGGGAAAGACAATCTTCTGAGACACAGAGTAATTGACTCTGGATTCAGGAGGCAAAGTACAAAACTAATGTAATTGCTTTCTCAATAAAGGTTATTATTATTAGATACACTGAATGATACCTCCAAGTAGTAAGGACAAAGGCAGTTGCAGGTTGTATTATCGATTTTGTCATTGCGACAATTCAATTCTTACTCTGACACACGTAGTAATAGTTCAGTATATCTGATTATATTTGTCGTTTGATATGTTTTATTTATATATTAAAGATGTAATGATCTCTGGTCGTGATTTCAGTCAAGAGATCATTAGATTATTATATTATTAGTGAGTCCACAAACACAGGTGCACTCTCTGTTCCGTCACTCTCATAGTCCGATGGGACGGCATTCTGCAACCGTAGGGAGATCAAGCAGGACCAACGGCTTTACGTGTTTTTCGATGCACGGGCATGAAACATCACCTGCTTTCTAACTTGGAGCTGCTATTGAAAGTTTCTTAACAAAAAACCTAAACTTTTGTTGACCCAACCTCGTGATCAACTTTCCGCTAGACCAACGCGGCAGGTAATCAATATTTGTATACATTTTGATGAAACCTGCCCATGCCTGGCGGGTTATCTCGACCACTTTCAAAGTCTACCAGCCACAATATACCAACATGGTAGACTATCATTTAGGTCCCTCTCACTCTAAAAGAAGACCCGTTCCCGACAATACGACACTATTAGATTGTGAAACCGAAATATTTATTTTGATTGTGTTAAAAAATAATTTATTTTAAAGACACATATTTTATATGCATGTGATCGTCTAGTGGTAAAACTAAGGGCTGTAAAAACAGTGGTCTCGAGTTGTGTCTCCAGTCTGAGGTCCTCGATCGGACATACCTCTGACTTTTCAAGATTATGTGTATCTACTAACTTTCCAAGCTTTCGATAGCTTTTGAGACTTTGGATTGGTGACATAGCTTCGTACTTTGTTGTTTTACTTTACCATCTTAGCAGCCTCGAGCTTTTCATTAATATATCACTCCGTTTATAGATTTTTTTTGAATTTCAATTTGCATAATAATTTTCTCATATTCGCATTTAGTTGTAATTTTCTTTTATGTATCATACCACGAAAAAGCAAATAAATTCACATTCATTTAATGCCCGGAAAACTTCAATGGTTGCATTGATGTATATTGGTGACATCACAGAACATTATTTGACTTTTATTTTATTTGACTTTAATTCGATTGTACCCTACCTACAATATATAGAATAAGATTGAAATTAACTCGAAGTTATAAACAACTTCGTAGCACGGACACTTTGTTTAGTATAAACAATACATCACTTTTCACTTTGTGTTTAAAACAATACATCACTTTACGGACAATTGTTTGAAAACATCGAACGATGGGTATATTTTTTATTTGAAAATGAAGGCTTTTTAGGATCTTCTTAGGTTTTTATAATTAAATGTAAGTAGAATTTTGTAAGTTGAAAGTATAGGGTGAATAAACCGCCGGGAAACAAAGGGGACAGTCGTATGACATCACACGTTTTTAAAGCCGGCGCAGTTCAGAAAGTAATGTTTAATGTCATAGTTAAAAACTGAAATATTTATGGGCTATAAAGAACTTTCTCTTAATGTTTTGTCCATCTTCCCCACATTCGAATTCAACCTTGGTGGTAATATAAGTACTTATACTTATAGTAATAAAATTAAATACACGCATCGCATTTTTGCACTGTATTGGACTCGTCCATACTCAAGGTTTTTACAAATAGCCACTAAAGAGTTCTTCTCCATCAACTTGTCAACGCTAAGATACTAATTTTTTCAAAGAGCACACTGCACTAAGCAATCATTCTTGTATCGCCAGGGACTTTACAATCATACAATTTCTCATGAATTACCTACAATTAGACTCAGAACAACCATTTTTGAATCACATAAAGAATTGTCCTATGTGGGCACACAACACTAGGCATCTTTGCACTTTATATCAAATTATAGGACATATTGTCAGAGTTTTTGGCTGTAAATTAAGGCGAGTGGTTGAAATCCTGTTACATACTCTACAAAATTTATTAATTTACTGAAAAACACAGAATTCTGTAAGGCTAATGAATCCACTGACGTACATAGTTTATATGGCGATGAAAATCCGCTCCAGATACAACTACAAGTACCTATTGTTATTCAAACGTAAAGGTTAGAATAAAGTTAACTCTTCGAAAATTTTGAAGATGTGATTACACTGCTAATTACAAATCGATATAAACGTGTTAGAAAGAGCTGGGTTACCCTTGTTTTAAGTTTCTCTTTTCCACACAGTTTTGCCTCGATACTGTCTACTTAAATTTATTTCCTTTTCATTTTTAAAAAAAGAGACTGATATATCTTTGACAGATTAGTGTTCTCATTTATAATAAATTGGAATGTTTTAAGAAGGTTTTAATGGTACATTGAAGTTTTATTTTTATTAGTCATCAATATTTGACGTGAAGATGTATGTGTGCCAGTAACAATAAATATTGGGGTTCCTAGCTTTGTTGTACCGTTCATTCTTATCCTTGGACTGATTTCTTTTTATACGACTTGTAAATGTATTTACTACTGAATGCAATGGTTCTTAAAAAAACTTGAAACAAATCAAGGAAATTCTTGCGGATAAATAGTATATATTTCACTAAGCGCCCACTCTTCCCTTGAGACAAGGTTTCTTCTTCTAAGATTAATAGGAATAATTCAAACCTTATTCTTTTGCATTTAAATACAAACTATCGAAGCAATAACGCAAAATAAAAAAAGGCATTGGGATAAATATTACGTACGTGTGTTTATTACATCAATGCAAAAAGGTGTGTCCGTGTGGTGACGGGCTAAGAATATTTAGTGTCACTACCCCGTTCTTTCTCGCGGATGTAGTACGTGGAGACTACGGAAAGTAAGCAATTATAACCCATTGAATGATCAATTATTACATTGAAAGATGAGCATGAGCTCATCTGTCACCATAAGCAATAAAAAATATCTATCAAAATATAGAGACCGCCTTGCTAGAAACACTGGGGGAATGTGGAATGTTTTACCACTTATTTTAGTAGCAAACTGGTGCAAGGAGCTTAAGTAGAACTACTTATCACTGAAGTAATATATTCCAGTTTCAATGGTTCGCCATTACAGGTACACGGTGGGGTCGGTGGGTTTACTTAGTGGCCCCCACACTACCCTGTCCGTTGCCCCGAACGATGGAGTTTGCGGTTACATTTTTTCCCGCCTTAACAAAACAAAAAGGCAAAACTACCTACCTATCAGATATTTAATAGACGTCGTAGGGAATTCATATTTCGAAAAGCTAACGTTAAATAAAGTGTTGCATATAAACTTAATGCAAATGGTGGCGCCCTTTTTAGCAATAACTTTATTACTTTAACCTCAATTTTTAAATTCCTTTATATTCTCTGAAATTTTAATTTTCTTGTAAATTAGTGACGGCTTAGTAAACGAGGCCGTTTCACATCAAAAATATTACATTAAAATTAATAAGCAGCAATTTACAAGTCTTGGAAATCATAATATGTGTAATTGTAAGTATAAAATTTGTACTAATAAGTGAATTTATAAATTACTAACTAAAATTTGTCCGTGTCTACCAAAACCTTCACAAATATAAACGAACGTTTAGGTACATCATGTCAACGACAACAAGCCATAGCCATGCTAGATTTTAGGTTATATTAGGTTATATCTAAGGTCCGTGATATAGTGGCGGATTAAAACGCATACCAGTTTTAACATAGCATAGCATCACGCCTGTATTCCTCGAAGGGGTAGGCAGAGGTGTATTACACACCCACGACTCGCCAGCTATGTTTAAGTCCCACGTAATAGGGGGCGAGCCTATTGACGTCTACCGGGCACATTTCCAAACTCCAGGCTGTTACTGAGAATTTTTCTTTTTAGGAAAAAGCTCAATACCAGTTTTAAGTCTCATCAAGTTAAATCTATCAAAAAAAGTTTCATCTAAATCCGTACAGTAGTTTTTAAGTGATATGAAAACAGACAACAATGACAACTGCCTCGGTGGTGTAGCGGTAGTGTATGCGATTGCTAATCATGAGGTCTCGGGTTCGATCCCCGGGTCGGGCAATGTTATTTAGCTTTTTTTACAGTATTTTTTTTTCAAATATATTAAACTAGATTCACACGGCGACTCCATCCGCGTGAACTGAATATAAATATATCACTCTACGGCACGTTCATTATCTCCATGTAAAAATAGTTATCCAACGGTAAATATTCATTATTCTGGGACAAAAAGTAGCCTATGTCCTTTTCTAGGCTCCATACTATCTGTGCAAAATTTCATGAGAATTGATGCAGTTATAGCGTGAAACCCTAACAAACAAACAAACTCACTTTTTTATATATAATACTAGCCTTTGCCCGCGGCTTCGCCGCAGTGAAAAGCTAGTTTTTCGGTTATATCTCAGGTTCCCGATATAGTAGGGGAATAAAAGGTATACCAGTTGTTAAGTCTAATCGAGAGCTGTCAAACAAAAAAGTTGCATGAAAATCCGTTCGGTAGTTTTTGCGTGATGCGCGAACATACAAACAGATAAACAGACAGACAAAAAATCTAAAAAAAATCGTTAAAACGACACGCATATATAGCCCAATTCAGTCATATTTTCTCAAATATCTTAAATGTACAGACACAGCTCTGTTACAGCTTTATAATAGTATAGATTAGTAAGAATGTACATATATAGCTCTGTTACAGCTTTATAAGTGTAATAGTAAATATGAATTTATTACAGTTTCTGTGATCTGTGATTTCTGTTATTTATTAGAGATTGTTTTAATGTACGACAGTAGTATTAGATACATTATACACAAAGTGAAAAATGTGAAATCGAAAATAACAGTCAGGAGCAGGATTTGAACCTGCATCTTCTGGATACCGTCCAGATGCTTTACCAATTCAGCCATCCTGACAATTGCTCCTGACTGCTAATTTCGATAACACATCATACTTAACGTCTTTGGGTGACGCCTGCGCCATCTGTCGGAAGTATTTTTCATACATTATACCGACCAGGTAAACTTAATTTTACAATTAAGATTTTACCTAATAATGACGCAAACCCTTTAAATATTTAGATATTTTTATATATATTTTTAGCATTTGACATGCTTAGCACTATACATTAAACACAAAGTGAAAAATGTGAAATCGAAAATAACAGTCAGGAGCAGGATTTGAACCTGCATCTTCTGGATACCGTCCAGATGCTTTACCAATTCAGCCATCCTGACACATTTTTCACTTTGTGTTTAATGTATAGTGCTAAGCATGTCAAATGCTAAAAATATATATAAAAATATCTAAATAGATACATTATGTAACATCGCTGTGGTGTGTGAAAAAAATTAAAGGATACACAATAAATGAATATGAATCTGTCAGGTATAAATGAACTGAACACATTAACCGTAATGGCGGCAATGACAATTCATGAACGAGAGCGATATGTTAATTTAAATTAATCCTTACTCTCCCTATATGGATGTGGTCAAATTCGATGTACGTGTATGAGTAACAACGCCTTAAGCTGTCGGATTATAAAAACGTGGCCAACTGCCACTAATGCAGCCGTTGAGATCAATGCTCTCATTGTGTCGGCATAAGGCAGTGACAGAGAAAATTAGGTTCTGAATTCCACCGATATTTTTGTTTGTATGAAGCGTGTGGAGGGCGGGCGGCGGTACTGCGTATCTATGTATATATAGAGTGAGTTGGATGCGCGCCGCCCAGTCGCACGTTGAAGCTTCTTCGCGCCTCACGTCGAATTTTCTCCCTGTACTTTCTACAGACATTCTTACATTAAGCAATATTGTTAATCAATGAACTTAAGAGCAGTGATATTGGAGACATTTAGTGTTGTGTAAAGACTAGAAACTCGCAGTGCGGTGCATCCCCGGCCATTTCAGCCGACTTGTAGCTGTGAAACGAGGAAGCCGATATTTCAACCAGGTGAGTTTTCATTCAACGCTCACTTCACTGTAGTCTGATAAAATATTTATTAAAGATAATAAATACCATAATAATAATATGTTATATATTTTCAAGTTCGATTTAGTTTTAATATACTAATTTAAATGTAGTTAAGCAAAAACGACTTTGAACAATTCCGATACATCATTTGTAAAATGGCTATTACTAAAACTAATTATACCTAGATCTCAATAAAATCATTATCTGCAAGTAGTCACATTTAATAACAACGATTCAATGGGTTTTCTCATCAACATTAATAAGCCTGATTAAGTCTTACTAAGAGCTAGCAAACTTAACAACGTCGACACTTCTCAAAGGATCTGTCTCCCAGAAAAGGCTACGTAGATCTCTGTAAGAATTATTGTATTCACAATTTACAGACACAAAGTAGTAATATAAGAAAATATAGTTTCTAAATTATTTGAGTATAGTAAATCAAATATGAATATTACGAGTGTTTTCTTCTCAAATCCGTTCTAACGTGAATAGGCATTCATTAGTATTATTATTCATAATTTGCTGAATATAACTCAACATTTTTAAAAATGCCAATACAATAAGTTCAAATAGATGGTTCTTTATTCATTTTCATTATCCAGGAGCTATGAAATTGAATTTTCAATCTCTTTGCTTCGAAATTAATGGAAAATACTTCAAACACAACGAGATGCAATTTCATTAAATTTCCACGAAGTCTACTCAAATGTCTTGGATTAATCTATTGTATATACTCGTAATATAGCTATAGATAATGTCACGAAATTGTATTGCAATTTTCGTATTTATAACATAGCTAGCCTTTGCCCGCGGTCCGCCGCATGCAAAATCTAGTTTTTAGGTTATATCGCAGTTTCTTGACATGATAGCGGAATACAATGTATACCAGTTTTTTAAGTGTAACCAAGAGCTGGCAAACAAAAGAAGTTTTATCAAAATTCGTTCAGTAATTATTGCGTAATGTCACACACTAATAGACAAACATACAAAAAATGTAAAAAAATGTGTTATGTTCATAGACGCCTAAATAGTCTAAGACATTTTGTCTCAAATATCTTGTACACATAGCTCAGTTACAGCTTCATAATAATACAGATAAATACAGAAAATAACACATTCTAGACGTTATTTGATATTATTTTATACCCGACTATGAGGAAATACCTATTCGTAGCACCTGTGACCATAGTAATAAAAATGTATGTGGCCGGCAGTTGATCTTCAGTACCATAGGCAATTGACTGCGTTGAATTACGAAACGGGATAAGAGATCTGCTTGGTGGGGAATCAGAAACAAGAATTTTAACTGTACTACCATAAAATTTCTACAGTACAGTAAATTAATAAAAAAAAACTATATGATTACACATGCAACGTATCTTTCCCGTAAATTCAATGTGTTCGATATTAGGGCAGGTTACTGCGAAAGTGGAAGGATGTAGGTACAGGGGGAGACCGAGACTAATCTACCTAGACCAAATCGGTCATGTATTGAAGGAAGGTGGCGTGAGGAGTCTGCGAAAGCTGCCAGCGTGTATGAAGAGAATTATGAATGTTGAAGAAGCAAGAGATGTATGCAAGAATAGAGTCTTTTGGCTCTCTGTTCTCTCTGTCTACCCCGAAATGGAGGTGGCGTGATAAGTAAGTAAGCAAATCAAAATGCATTGGAAAGAAAATAGCTGGAAAAAACTGGATGCAAGTGGCGCAAGACAGAGAGCATCCCTTAAAAAATGACTTAAAGAGAAAAGAGAGCCAGTGTTAAACATGGAGATTATCTCAGGCAATTTTAATCTGGTTCCATCGTGCCTTTTTGTATTGACAAAGCAATTACCATACAGAACCAAATTATATACTTTCTTTAAATGTTATAATTTGATGTTCTAAAACACTGTTGTGAACAGTGTTTTAGTATTTTTTACGAGATTAGCATAGCCTGCCATTGTACTACCGTAAATCTATTCTATGTTAATATGTTGTTCTTGTCTGTTATTTCTGTGTATTTGGTTGAATTTCAAATCATATGTATGCCGTCGAAAGGAAACATGAATGTATAATTGCTTTTGATCATCCATCGGCTTAATAGCGTTATTTAAAGCCTTAAAAAGTAGATAGGTGTTGATAAACGCCATATCACTAAATTTACTGAGTATCGTACTAGTAGCTAGTAAGCTAATTGGGTTGCTTTTGTGGATAGACTCGTCTAAGCCACATGCATTTAGTTACATATATTAAATTATGCTGTTGTGTAATAATTCAATAGTATTTATGTGCTTTAAGTGTCTAACAAAGGCCGATTAACTCTTTTTGGAAGTCGAAAATAAAGTCAAAGCGGAAATAGGTGGTATGTAATATTCTAAGGATACCAGAGATTATTCATTAATGAAACTATGTTTGATATTTTTCATTGTAAATACTTTTACTGTCCAAATAATATCAAGAATTGACAATCCACGCAAAATGGCTGCAGAAGTTATAAACGTATTACAATTACAAAGCGGTATTTCACGTTTAAAATACGTAACGAATTTTGTACATAAATTGACAAAATATTAATTAAAATTATGCTGATCATGAATTTTCCGAGCCGTTTATATAAATTTGCTCGACGTAACATAACCTTGAAAAAGGCAGTTCCGGCAATTATATATGACATCATATATTAATCCCAATTGTAACCTAGACAAATAGGTGTTATAGACATTATATTGTTCTTTTTCATTATAAGTTCAAACGGATTCAACAAACTTGAGTTTCCCCAAAATAAGAAGCCAAAATAATATACAGAGAGTTAGCAATCGAGTCATAGTTTTCTTAAATGAACTTAAGGAATACTATATGAGTTTCTTTGGTTGTTAGTCAAACTTTGGCAAAATTCAAGATATGTTAGCGCTCTTATTTATCACGATTATTATTGTCGGTATAACATTTTAGTTTATCTTTCGTAGACTAACGATACTAAAAACCTATACTAATATTGTAAAGCCAAAGAGTTTGGTTTTTATATAGATGATCGGTATAATCTCAGGAAATACTGGGCAAAAGTGAAAAAAATGTATTTTGCATAAGCTTGCTATAAAATAATATTAATCATTACTGAAGTGCGGGTGAAGCAATCTCGTGATATTAATGCTTATGTTTTATATTTTATACAAATAACAAGGTTAAAACCAGGTGCATTACGTATTTTCGACGAATGGACTCATTCATAATTTGTCATTTCCAAGTGAATGAATCCCACTACTCCCGAAAATATAACGAAAATAAATTTAATATATAAAATTACAGAAGAAACCAATTTACTGGAGTCATAAATCATGATTCAACTTTGGTACATTAGTTTTCATAGTAAATTTTATAATTATGTGTGTGGAATATCTTCAACCTTTTGATGTTTTTCAGCACACATTTGAAACAAGCTTATCTATAATACAGAAAGAATAACTCACCTTCATACCTAGTCACGCCTCCTTTCCGGAGGAATTTCGGCTTGCCATGGTCCTCATAACATTAACTTACCTGACATATACTTCAATTATTCTTACATCTTGATGTAAACCCCTCGATTTAAAGTAGGTATTCCTTAACTGCTCTTTCTTCAGAACCAAAGTGATTTGAAAACGTCCAACGGGTCTTTTCCTTGCAACCCTCTAATTTGTTTGAAGCAACTACTAGCTTGTTTTCTAGATAAATACAAAGCTGGCTTTGTATATATCTAGAAAACTAGCTAGATAACGATATTGGCTATGTTTTCTCTCATTCCGTATTTAGCAAAATACTTAATCAAGAGACTACTACCTAGAACTTTGTGTGTGATTTAATAAAACATGAAATAAAATTTTATATATTTAATACAATAATTATATATGTATATCTCAATTTGAATTATAATATATATCTCAAACGATTTATATATATATTTTGTAACTACTTAATTTATATTTTCGCCCTTCTCGTTTACATCTCCGTTCTTTTCACATAAAATACCAATGTCAATCAAAGAATGTTTATTTATTTTAAAAAACAAACAATCACTAAAAACCTTTGTATATATTTTAGTTAAACTTGACCCAAATTTGCTGCAATATGAGTTGTAACCCAGTCATGAATATTGCAACATCTTTGGCTGTCTTAATTCTTGATACAAAATATTTTACATTCATCTAATGAGAACCTTTAATATTGACCTTCAAATAAAGCTGTTAAAGACGGCTTTATTATTAAATATACTTTTAATATGTGCTACACGAAACCGTTTCACTTGTAAACACTTTTAATTGAGTTGATTTATTTTTTAATTAGTTAATTAGTACTGCCTATAAATATTTAGTATAGGCTAATTGGCTTGCACTTTAAGTAATATACCTATACGTACTTTACTAATCTAAAATATTGCTGAATGTTTTTTTTGTCTACTTATTTTACTTTACCGTTCAAATTATTTTAGTTTATATGGTGTACATGACTTTAATTGGAAAAGCTAGCTATAATCCGCATAGCAACATAAAAATAAAACAGCTTACAACGCTGATATCTGTGTTGGATGGAATTCCGCTTCTACGTGTATATTTTTTCCTTTCATAAACCACTATAGTTTATTTTAAAATTATCAATTTTCTTATATATTTTGATATATTAGATATATAGTTTATTTTAAAGTTATCTATTTTATTTTCAAAACTATCTTGGAACTTGTCATATGGAAATTAAGTACTTAAATTGAATTTCAAAATAATTCATTAAATTATATGTAAGTACCTACATTTTCCTCATCATTAAAGTACTTTCGCTGCGACCTTACACATAGTTACGCTTATATTAGAAACCTTAATAC
The DNA here is from genome assembly GCA_948253155.1 of Leucoma salicis. Lineage (NCBI taxonomy): Eukaryota > Metazoa > Arthropoda > Insecta > Lepidoptera > Erebidae > Leucoma > Leucoma salicis. Next base: position 8,236,919 of record OX411806.1, read on the forward strand.
AACTTCAAAAGATTCAAATTCAAACATCTGGGTTGTAGCCAATAATTTAATAAGTTTTCCAACAGTACGTAGATCAGGTGTACAGTGCAGCTATAAACATCTTTGTAACTTTCCGCACAAAATTAGTTCTGGGTGATACAATAGTAAATATCTGCGGTATCGGTGCAGATGGGATTAATTTGACCGTGGTATTCCGCACAAATATTATTGAACAAATCACAAAATCCGTTGTTTTCGTGAACTGCGTACTTATTGATTTTTTGTTAACATTAACAATGATACCTATGCAACTCCATGCAATGGGGGAGTCACATTGTAGATTGGCGTGTAATCTTTCGAATAAAACTAGAAAATAATTATGTGACAATATCTAGATATTTTTATATATATTTTTAGCATTTGACATGCTTAGCACTATACATTAAACACAAAGTTAAAAATGTGAATTGCTCCTGACTGCTAATTTCAATAACACATTCATACTTAACGTCTTTGGGTGACGCCTGCGCCTTCACTTTGTGTTTAATTATGTGACAATATGTATTTTATTTTACTCTATTCTAATAATAAGATTATTAAATTTTAAAACACTGTACCATTTCTGTAAGACAGAAAGATAGTTTAAGTTCATTATCATCATAACATTTAAGAGCCTTGCTCTTGTCAGCATAGTTATTTCCTGTTGTATCTATCAATGGCTGACTTTTTCATTTCTGCGAAAATTTGCGGATTAGACTTTTTTTTCAGTTTGTCTATAGGTATGAGTTCTTCGAGATAGATTCTTCTAATATATTGCATATATAGTGAGCATGTATTTCGTGCCCCATTGTCTCTTCTATTTTCTATTGATTTTTAATATTTGTCGTTTCTACTCCACGCTAAGTATCTACCTCCTTATTTGTCTCTATATGTATCTAGCTTATTCTTTCTAATCGGCTCCAGCACCACAATTAATTTTAGTTTGTTTATATTAGAACAACGACATCAGTTATTTTCAAAATAGTTTGTACTTGAAAATAATCTACCAGTTGGTAAATGGTAATGGAGTCCAAGATGTCAGGTGCACTAGCTTTATGTTGGGCTTCACCTAGTATCGTACCAGTAAACGATTTACGTATAGTTTCACGAAATGTTTTACCCTTGAAACTTTACTTTTACCGCGTGTCGATAACTCGATACTATAAATATTTAATTCAATATCGATTTCTAACGCTTCATAAAATAGATACCTACCTACGTAAATAGAGCACGGGGATTTTCCTCCAGATCAACGCGATATATTCATTAAACCATGCACAAAAATTGAGAGCTTTGAGAACTTATTACGCAACAGTACTTATTATACTTCTAAGAAGAAGATAATAAAAGTAGATCCACTGACCTAAATCAAAATAACAATACTTCAAAAAGTATTTAAGTGTTACGAATTTTAATTACAGTTAGAGAAACGGGAACTTCCTTAAGATAAAGATAAAAGCGATAAGACGATGCGAATCAATTACAATCAAATCATTGAAATCGCAATAATATTGTCCTGGTAACAAACTTTTCAGAATAAGAAAATATTTCATTAAACAAATTTCCTACATACACTTTACTATTATATAATAAATAGACTAATAAATAGATATATTAATCATAACATATTATTTCGTAGGTACCAAAAAAGTTGTGACATGTGGTGAAAATCACACCATGTTTGTGTTTGATTAGAATTCTTATTAACATACAAATACTAACACAACAATTTTCAATTTATATACACTTCATATTATCAATCTAAAAATATTCATAATTCCTATGCGAGATAAATGTAGGTCACATTTACTGATGTGAAAGCTCTGGATTACATGTAATTACCATTCTTGAAAGTACTACTCAAACCATTTCATGCTCCTAAAGAATGAGAACAATAAATAAATGATTAGACTCATTAAATGTGGCATTCGACCTGAAAACTCGTTCAGTAGGTTTATTAACCTGCAACAATTTGTTGTTTCAGCTTGATGTACCACGAAATAGCCACTCAAACTGCCAATACAATAACAACGGCTCTATTTTACTCAAATACAAAGATGGGAACGACATACAACTTTATCTCCTCTGAAATAAGTGAATTTCAGTTTCGTTCTTTATACACAAAATGTTAGAAACATTATCGTATAGGTTATTTAAAATCCTGAAATCAATTTTACAAATGTTTATCATGCTATGGATCGCAATAGATGAGTAAGATCATTACTGACCACAGACTAACTGCGTGGAGTGAGCTCTTTTTTTTTCAATTCATTCACGTCCTTCTGCTTGGCATGCTCGGAGTGAGAGGGATTTAGGTCGAAGTGCAACGGGTTGGCTGCCTGTTCGAGCTTACTTAATATTAATCAGCAAATAGCGTGTAAGCATTTCCATATCCGAAATAAGTTTCATCGTTTAACAATTGCTTATAGCAAAGTATTATAGGTATCCATAATTACAATTTCACAGCTGTTTATCGAAGTTGTCACTGTCAAGTTGAAGATTTTAGTGAGTCCTTGTATGTAACCTTCCAATAGAGAAATGAATACTCATGATCCATCAATTTGCTGCCAAGGTCACGTCCTTTAAGGTCTCGTGAGTCTACGAAACCTTGATGTATCGATAGCAGCGTTTACTGTTTCGTGGTAAAAGGCTCATGGTCACGCTTCATATGAAGGACTTCTAATGTTACAAATGTCTTATGTATGATTGATCTATAAGGACATTCTGCTGACGTAATAGATGCTCCCGCATACTCACAGTTTCATTTATTTGTAGATATTCAGAAAGTGTATTGGTTTCTGTCAAAATAGTTTTGTAGCACACTTAAGTTTCAATATAATTTAAAAGTAAAACGGTAATTGTCTATGTTGGGAAAGTTATATAAAATATCACTACATGCTTTGTATGAACCATTACTGTTACTATGAGTTCTAAATATACAATAATCGCCAATATTGAACAAAAATGTCGATATGCTGCATATCAACTTCTATATCGCTCGATAACTATAAATATGAAACAAACGTTCGCCCACGCAAATCAAGGTTATGATAAAAAACTAGGTTTATGGTGAAAATTATAGTATCTACAACTATACACTTTATAGGTACGTACATGAAATTCTTCTGTGTGTTTGTCACAAAACTGTCCTAAACAGTCGAAATCCTCCTAAAAGTTGAAGGTTTTGTGTGTGTTATTAGATAAGTTGCTTCTTGATTGGCTTAGATTCACAATTTTTATTTTGTTTGTTATGATATTTCCTAATACAGAACATATAACTACATTACTTTAACAAAACTGGTGCCCTTAACGCAGACAAGCCAATATTAACGGAATAATGTCTACTAGTGCCACTAGTATAAATATAAAATACCAAAATAAGCTTAACAAACATGAATAAAATATGATTTTGATAATAAAATTTCAGTAGTGGAAACCTGCGGACACAGAAATTAAATTGAAAAGAAGAGATCTTCTCAATCGCTCCCTCATTATTAAGGATCATGACTCCACTTCAGCTTGCCAACAGCTATGTCCCACTATTATATTCAGCTTGAAATTGAGTAATGATAGTAAATTGTGTAGATTGTAATGATTTCATAAATATATTTATAATTACTCACTTTTTTGTTTATTGAAAGTAGTGTTCCATGAATCCTGAGATGGCACTATTCCATCCATTCAATCCATCCGCCTTTCAACGTACACTGCTGGACATAGGCCTCCCCAAGAGAATGCCACACACGAGCGGCCCTATTTTTTTTTTTTTATTGTCAGGAAACCTTTTATAGGTATCCCCCCGCCGGGGCAGACGGGGAGATTATGTCGGACTCCGGACGCGGCGATTGGCAAGTGGAGATGCCTAGTGCAATGCCACGCCGTATACTGACTAAAACCTGACAGTGTTCCTTCAGACTACCTGTAGCCCAGGGAGGACGGTCACACTGATCGTATTCCTCGTTCTCCCCGGACAGGTCTTGGCCGCCTTGCTCCATTCCTAGGCGGCCCCGCCTGTTTTGGAGGGACTGGCCCTCCCTCCTTTGAGAGGCGCATGCGGAACACGGGCGTGACACCTTCTCGGGCCTGCTTCTGCTAGGGCAACGGACGGCCCTACGTCCATTGCCCTCAGGCCAGCGCTCATGGGGGCCGGAGATCGTTTCAGCGCCCTCCGGCGCCCGGTGCGTCTTCTGCGGGTCGGGAGGTTGCTGGTAGCCTCCCGTTCCCTTTCCGCCGCCTCTTTGGCGTACATCACTTTCTCGTAAAATGAGGCGGCGGACTACCATGCACTCTCGCTCCGGACCATGGACAGGACCAAGGTCGCTACAAGAGCACTCCCACGTCTGTTGCCACGATCAGATCACGGTGCTGCAATGCACTAACGTACGCAGCGCCGTGGCACACGAGCGGTCCTGCGCCGACCGCATCCAACGGCTCTCCGCACTATTGAAATACACAATTTATTTTTTTATACTATGAAAGTGGCAAACAAGCATACGGCCTTCCTGATCACTCGCGTCCCGCGAACTTTAAAGAAAGAGATTGGAGGTGACGAGGAAGGATACCAAGGATAGGATGAGGAATTAGGCTTCTCTCATTCTCCATACGAAACATAACATGTTACGAAACACAACGTTGTTTCACCCTGATCTTCTGTGAGACGGTGGTGGTGGTATACTCGTAATTTGTGTCGTCTGGGAATTAAACAAGAGCGTGGTTATGAAATTGGACTAGTAAATGACGATGTTACGTGAGATGCAGTCGTGATAGTCTCAAAAATTCTTTAAAATAATAACTCAACTAATCGGGAATTATTTATGTAACACGGAAAAATAATTTAAAAGTATATTTTTTATTTGGCAGCATGGCGCGACTGAATAAAATTATTTGGCGCCGAACGTAAATAAAAATGGCGTCGTTGTCGCAACTGATATATGTCTCTAAATTAGTGTGATATCAAACGTTTGGGATTCCATATTCTTAAATTGCATTTTATTACGCATTTCAATTTCGTTGAAACTGAATGATAATTATTTAGGTGCTACCAATGACAGCAATATCATTGGGTGCTACAAATCGGAATGACAATTAAGTCTAGCCTAGTAGCCGAGTTGCCAAAAGTCAGCCCAGTTTAACCATAGACCCGCCGTATGCCGTCTCTCCGTCTGCTGTAGCGGACCATTAGAACTCTATGACATTAATGTACATATAGAAATCTGCATACGTCCATGTTGACGTAATTTGGCCAGTAAGAGCCGACTAAGGGAATATCGAGGGATTGGGCAGCAGCACTCCTTCGAGTATTAACAACATCCACTGCGATCGCCAACCCGCCTGCCAAGCGTGGCGATTACGGCACTATCCCCCATTATCGGGGAGGCCTTGTCCAGCAGTGGACGTTAAAAGGCTGATGGATGGATGGATGGATGGATGGAATATGCCAGCAAGAGTTTCTTTGCCAAAATTCAGGTGTAAAAATACGTTTTAGCATCTGTAAGAACAACAAAAATAAAACAAGAAAAAATAGAGCAATCGAAACTCAATCATTATTTTGAGTTTTATTTTGGATTGATATCCATTCGCACAGCTTGTTATGCAAATGTATTATTGTATACATGCATTAAAAGGGTATTTTTGTTTCAAATTACGCCGTTACCACTGAACTAAATAAGGTGGAAACATGACGCCAGATTAAAAGGCTTTCGAGGTCAGCATGTAACACCAAGGCGAAGGTCGTCTATCGATAGCTTCAATAAAATCGACAGCTTTTATCAGCAAGCTTTTGCACATAACAAAAGTATGGATTATGCTTTGAGAGTGCACTAATTCTTGTAATAATGAAATGTCAAAGAATATAGAGGATAATTTAAAAGAATATAGGGAATAATTTTACAATTCAAACAACGCCATATGATAAATATGTTGTGTAATTTATTTAGCTCATAATAAGCTAGTTTCTGACGTTGTCCGCTAGTCATTAGTTTAGCTTACGTCATGTATGCTAAACGATACAATGAATGAAACTGAAGCGCGCCAACTTTACCCCATGTGTGTTTATCTCTCTGTAATTGGTGAAACAATGAATGATTATAATTAGAGGTAATTCTTGAGATCAAGATGAACGTTCAGGAATATTATAATATTGACGATCTAGAAAAGAGAAACGTACTATTTTTGAAGTTATACTTCTTTTGGCGCGTTAGGAAAAAATGATGAGAGTAAATTTTTACGATGCGCACGCACACTGTCACGAAAAACCGACACCCTGAAGTAAGACACCCTTTTCATTTTTTGTTGTTTTTTTTTTGTTTAGTTGGGAAAAAAATCCTAACCGCACACCCCGTCCCTCGGGGCAACGAACAGGGTAGTGTGGGCCCTCACCCACTAAATAAACCCGCCATGTGACATCTCTCCGCCTGTATTGGTGGGCCCCTGGAACTATGTTGCATTACTTCACAGTACTTTACAGTTAAGCCTTAATATTAAATAGATTTCTTTGTTTCAGATTATTATTACCTAAATTGCAAACATGAAAGACGAGCGTGCCAGTCTCCCACGCGTACGCATCGCCGTCATCGGGAGCTCCAGAGTTGGCAAATCCGGTGTGTAAAATTATTTATCTATATCGAATTATAATTATAACATCTTTTAACATACTGAGATCAACAATCTAATTTACATTCACGTTAAATTGTAGGAAAAATTTAAATATAATTAATTAAAACAATAATTAATTATTATTTTAATAATTAATTAGGTAAATGAATTGTGTAAACGAATTCGAGTTTAACTTTGCAATTATATTATGGGGAGTCATTCCAAAGGGACTTATCTTGTCAAGACTGTTTAGATTAATTGAACAGACAAAACCAATAAGAAGTCTCTTTGACGTGGAACAGAATACTGTTTTTGTAGATAATTTTCTAGAGGAAATAAGCTGCTATAAACCAACATAATATCATTAAGAATGTGGGAACCGAATTACACTAAAAAAAATCCCAAAATGATAAATAAAATGAGGAGTTATTAAAATGCACTCCTTTTTTAAACTTCTTACTACTGATTTTATAAAGTCTTGAACTTAAAACCAATAGATATGATACTTTAATGCGCTCAAAAAATATTATATTGTTTTACCGTCAACCTTGAAGAAGATAGCTAAAATAGATTGTAATTAATCTAAGTTATAAACAAATTTTGAGTGAGCCTTGAACAAAAATCAATGTGACTTAGATTTTATTACATAAATTGAATTGAGTTTGTTCTTTAATCCACGTACTTTTGTCCTTATTCAGTTAAAAGTTTGTCTGATAAAGCGTATAATATCCTAATGAATCTTTCATATATTTGTATTATGCATGCAGCTTCTAGACCTTACTCTTTGAAATAACAAAAAGTAGTTAGCAAATCTATTTGTTTCATCCATCCATCCATCAGCCTTTTAAAGTCCACTGCTGGACATAGGCCTCCCCAAGAATGGGGGATAGTGCCGTAATCGCCACGCTTGGCAGGCGGGTTGGCGATCGCAGTGGATGTTGTTAATACTCGAAGGAGTGCTGCTGCCCACTCCCTCGGTATTCCCTCAGTCGGCTCTTACGACTCCCATGGGTGGAGAAGGGTGGGACAATTCTAAAACCGGCCCCACACGGCAAATTCTATATATATTTGTTTATCTGACTAAAATAACGATAAAAGTAATCGTAAATTGTAATTTTACGTAGCTTGCCGACGAAACTTCAATTATGTTTATTGTTACAGCTCTCATCGTCCGGTATCTAACCAGAAGATACATCGGCGAGTACCATTCAAATACAGGTTAGTTACTTTGCTTATTACAATTCATAACTATTTGGTATGTATATGGGTTGAACCAAGACCGTTAATTTTATGTTTCCTTTCAGATCTACTGTATAGACAAACGGTACCAATAAATGGTACTCCTGTTGAACTAGAAGTAATAGATGTATCCGGTTCCAATGCAGACAAATTCCCTTCTGAGCAGGTAACTACACTACCTATTTATTAATTAATGTTCCTTTGTTCTGTCATGTAACAGTTTCATACTTATGTTTTTTATTCGATAAAAGTCTTCATGACCGATGAATTAGTTACAGTATTTTCAAATATTTCCATCGATGTTTATCCTTTGGTGTTCGCACAAACACTAAACAGTCAATATAAAACATGAACCGCGGCGTCGTTAGCGTTGACCTTCGCTTTGACCAGAGATGTAAATGCCCTATCTCAAAGGAAGTTTAAAATAACAAATTTACAACTTTTGTATCACAACCTACCTGTAAATAAATTAACATTCTAGGTATAGCTAGATTAAATTTAGATATATGTTTTGTTTTAAATATTTGAAAAAACGTTTAAATTATTCCATGTTGATGTATTTTACATGAGGTTGGTATATCAAAAATAACAGAATTTAATAATATAATTATATATTAGCCTTTAGCCATAAGCTAGTTTTTAGGTTATATCTCAGGTTCCCTGTATAGTAGCGGGATAGGTAGATTTAGGTTATATCTCAGGTTCCCTGTATAGTATACCAGTTTTTAAGTCTAGTCAAAAGCTTTCAAATAAAAAAGTTGCACCAAAATCCGTTGAGTAGTTTTTGCGTGATGCGCGAACGAACAAACAGAGAAACAGATAATAATTTAAAAAAAAAAATTGTGTTTGGAAACGCTTATATAGCTTTACTTACAGTATTTTTTCGCAAATATCTTAAACGTACAGACACAGCTCTGTTACAGTTTTATAGTAGTATAGATGACATTTTTAATAGTTAACATTTAAAAAACTGTGAGTGTTAAATCAGAAATATAATTTTCGACGCGATTATAAATGCTAACGAAGGACAAGCTACTCGTATAATCTGCAATAAAATCTAGAAGTACACATCGTAGTGCGGGTTATAGGCGAGTAACTAGGTTAATCGCCTGAAATAATGATACTAGCAGCATACAATAGCTGCAATAGTAACTTCTTTCATAACGCAGCTGCTCTAGACATACACTGAATTGAACCCGACTTTACCTGTCTCAAAGTCAGACTATATACAGTAACAGATTAATAGCAATTTCCAATATGTTTGTCAGTTCATCAATTTAATTTCGAACGATGATCACTTCAATTCAGCTCTAGTCTGATACATAGGAGTGTATTACTGTGATCGTATTTTTAAAATGGCTATTTTTCAAGTTGAACAATGTATGTTTGTTAGTGGTGGGTGGACAGTGAAGAGACAAGTCTGTTTTCAACTCACATTTTTATGTGAAGTTCGACTATTTTTATATTGTTATAAAGAGTAAGCTCGTTTGATAATCAATTAAATCAGTAGCTTCATTGATATTTGAATTGTAGTCTCGCTAAAGACAGATCAAATAATGATTGTGTTATTAGAAGCCACAGAATGCTTAGATATAGGTTACTTTTCATCCCCGAAATTCATCAGTCATTAAATTTAATTATTCGAAAGGTTGTTAAAGTTGATATATTTTATTAAGCTTTGTGAGCGTAAAAAAGGTATAATGGTGTATTGACAAGTGCGTAGAAAACAATGTACGCGTGGTGAGTGTCGCTGTAGCGCTCGCGTGGGTGCGCCAGTGAATCGCTGCAATGCTAATTTTAAGGCGGAACGTTGGTTACAACAACCACACAAAATCTAAACACATTCTTCTCGGTCTAGACTCTTCAATGAGTGCTTTACAGACTGTTTTAATCTTATTATACAGACGTATTCAAAGCAACATAATTATATCCCATTGCTCTGGAAAGGAAATTGGCAGATGACCTGATAAAGATTAGTTACGAGATTTTCTTTTCTCTAAGTGATATTGTCTATTTCTATATATTTTCGTTGATGCGTTTTTACGCTTCCTTTATTTCCTACATAGGTACAACCAAAGCATTGGCTGGTAGCTTCTGATGACGGGTTAAGAATTCATACATAGTCGTCACCACATGATCCATCATGATTTTCGAAGTCGGTTAATGAAATTTAAAAAATAAAAATAATGTTCATTCAAATGTGTTAATAAAAGTCGCATATTTTAAAAACCTGATATCTTAAAACATAATGTAAATTTAGAACACGATAACAAGACTACTTTTAGTTAATTATTACATGGTTCCAATAATAATGCTAACAGCATAGACGTTATTTTTTATACATCTGTGGCTGATTCGACCTACTTAAAAAGATTCGCACGATGAATCTTTGTACGTAATGGTAAACATTATAACGATAAAAGAAACTAGATTCAACTCGCGACTTCGTCCGCATAGACTTTAAAATATAAATACCTACGATACTTAACAAATGATATATTTTTAGAAATTTTTATATATATTTTCAGCATTTGACATGCTTAGCCATATTCATTAAACACAAAGAGGAAAATGTGAAATCGAAAATAACAGTCACGAGCAGGATTTGAACTTGCATATCCTGGATAATTCGTTTTCATTAGGTGCTTTGCCAATTCAGCAACCATGACAACTGCTCCCGACTGCTAATTTCGATAACACTATATACTTAACGTCCGGGGTGAGCGGTGACGCTTGCGCCATCTGTCGGAAGTATTTACATACATATGCAAAAATATATATTCTACTGGGACCATGCATTTTTCTGGGATAAAAGTAACCTATATCTTATTCTAGGCTCCAAACTGAATATATAATCGTCGGTTCAGAAGTTACGGCGTGAAAGTATGCACAAACAGACAAATTAACAAACAAACTCACTTTCGCATTCATAATATTAATAAGGAAGTAAGGATTTACGACCTTAGCGTGTACCTATTGTTTTTGGCACTCACAATTTATAAAGTCACGAATTATTTTTAATAGCCGATTTTCGCATTGAAAGACAGCATAAATTGTTAGAGCTTACTTCCAATTTATGGCTTACGACAATTTTTTACATTTTAGTCTCAATAACTAGAATGCTGAATTGTTGACATGACTATATATTAATGGAGTTCGCATACCTATACTAAAAATTTCTTAACCATGACGTTTCCTTACTACAGTGTAGAAATATTCTTTGCTATAGATCCAGTGGGCAGATGCTTGCCTGTTAGTGTATGCGGTTACTGACCGCAGCAGCTTCGAGTACGCAACTGAAGTGTTGAATGCCCTGAAACGTGCCCCGACAAGCGGGAGCCCCGCACACGGACCAGCTGGCGCCGCTGCACCAATGCCACTCGCGCTGCTGGGAAATAAAACAGACCTCGACCACTTGAGACAGGTCAGTGTAGCTATATTATTTTTTTTGTTGAGGCGGGAAGAAATACCTAACCGCACACCCCGTCATTCGGGGCTACGAACAGGGTAGTAGCCTCACCCATTAAATAAATTCGCCGTGTGCCGTCTCTCCACCTGTACCGCCGGACCACTGGAATAGTTCCAGTGGAATAGTGACATTCCTTCAGTGGTATCTTCAGGGTAGTGTGTGGCGTCCTCACCCACTTTGTAAACCTGTCGTGTTCCGTATCTCCGCGTGTATTGGCAGACTACTGGAACTGTGTGACATTAATTCAGTGGTAGCTAACCTTACGCTTGGGCCTGAATTTTGTTATGAAAAGCAAAAAAGCCTTTTAATTATAAAAAAATAATACCTACCCAACTTGTATTTAGAAGAAGTGTGATACTTGTAAAATATTCGGAGACAGCGGCCTTCACCTATAAATAGATATTCCGTACTAATATGATCCCTGTCAAGATCATATAACGTTGTGTAACAAGAATTTGAGAACTCTTCACGAATGATAAATTTTCTTTGCTTTACATTTATTTTAAAATTCCGAATTTTGTTGGCAGACGCTATAAAAATTATACTTATAATAATACATAACAAAGATCTCTCACTGGTATCGATAGACTATATGCATATACAGTTCAGACACGATAAAGGAACGTCACGCTATTGTGAAGTTTTACCAACAACGAGATGATTGTTCTCGTCCATCAGGGCTGTCGCTATACGAAGATACGCTATAGAAGTCTTTACTGAAAGTCTAGCCTATAGCTACTTAGGTAGATATGATATCTGGAACCTCGATAACTGTCGAGCTTTGTCTGATAATAATAGTCCTCAATATTGATACGTCAGTAGCAATATAAAATTAAATTAAAAGACCTCGAACCACGACATATCTAGTTGATTTTAAAAGTTTATCTTTGTTCGGTTCAGTAGTTTTTGCGTCATGTTCAAACAAACAGACAGGAATTCTAAAAACATTGTTTTGACTACAGATACGCCTAAATAGCCTAATCCAGTATGTATTTCTCTAATATATTTTATGTGCAGAGATAGCTTCGTTACAGCTTTATAATACCTAGTATAGATTAAGATCGTCTATTTAATAAAAAAGGCATTTATTTACGCTTTTTTTTTCTATACTTCGTGGATGGCAAACAAAATACGGCCCGCCCATCTGATAACCTGGTAATCGGATACCATAGCCTATCGAAACTGACACCAGAGGCATTACTCGTGCGTCGCTAACTCTAAGGAAAGGGATAGAGGGGGCGAGGAAGGGTAATAAGAAGATGAAACGCACTGGCTTTGTAAATAATCTAAATAATAGGTGTGTCACGAACGAAGAATATATAAACTGTTCAATTTCACACTGACCTTGTTCCTTTGTGTAACAAAATTTGCGTAATTTATACTACAGCTTTATAAAGTTTGCTTTAGACTTATAATAATAATATATTACAAAATCGTGTTTATCGGCTATTGTTATTAGGTATTTATCGAAGAGACAATGAGGCTCTAGCTCTATAATATAATGTATGCTGAATTATGATAGAAATAAAAATATAAATAAACTGACCACAAAGTGCTAAAAGTAATTTATTTATATAATAATAATAAAATATAAGTATAGATAAAAATATCAATATATAAAAGAATGCAAAAGAAGAAAATTTGATAGGCTATCTCTGTGCTGTAACCCTGATAGATAGCTACCATTCATCATAAGGTGGTTGTGCTGAGCCACCGACAATAAAAAGGATGTCAACCATACAATAACCATTATATTTGTCAACAGGTTACCACAAAGGAAGGCCAGACAATTAGTGCAGCACACGGTGCTTCGTTCAGTGAGGCAAGTGTGGCAGATAATTCAGGCGATCTCTACCGCGCCGTCGACCGCCTGCTTGCAGAAGTGCGCACGCCTCAGCGCACGCGCAAGTTCTCAGTCACGAAGATGCTTGGATCATTAATAGGTAAACATAACTTTAAGAACTGACTGTTGAAATTTTATCTTCTCTTATTTACGATGAAAACCATACCAATTAAAATGTCGGGATATTTTCCGTTATGTTTATCATGTGAACTTTTTACCTTTAGCCAGCTACTTAACCCATTGCATTACTGGTGGTAAGATTGGGTACCGAATAGGAGTACTCACTTGTTTTCGGACCCGGGTATTTCGGTACCACCGTCAACTAAGGGAACAACCATGAATCATTCAGCGCATTTTGGTTATAGCGTGAGATATTTGTATATCCATAATTTCCCCTGCGTAAAATGAAATGGTGAGCAGCAGCTTGGTAATATTACTTTTGCGTCCATGACGGCGGTTACCGCTTATCTTCAGGTGAGCCGTGGCGCGTCTGCACCCCAAAGAAATTTAAAAAAAAACATCCCGGTAGTTCAATTTCGGACAAAATGCGAGATCTATCCCTAGACAATAGCAGAAGAATACCCACAAACAATGTTTAATGATTTCTGTTTTGTTTAAAGGTGGTGCTGCAAACAACAGTCAAACGAACCGCAGCGGGTCAGTGGTGGCGTGCCCGCGCGTGCCCGCCCCCACGCGGCCGCAGCTGGTGGCGGCCGCTCCGTGACCCGGCGCGCCCGCGCATCGTACACGCTGATGCCTCGCCGGCGCTGCCTGGCTCGCCTGCCTGCCCGTACCTGCCCACTTTACCCCGCCATCACCAATCTCCAATGCAGTCATATAATCATGGTTACGTGCATGTATATCGTCGGCTCGCACAGACGTCACTTTCTTGTAAACACACAAGTTACGACGTAGAATATATTCTCATTTCCATATAAGCGTCATGAACAGTAACGTTTCCATGTGTTTAGACGGTGATCATGAAAGTAATTAAGCGTTTTTGGACTTTAATAGTTAAATATTTCTAGTCAATAGACCATAAGTTAATTATTAAGTGAACTATAAGGTAATTTAATTATATGTGCGCTTTGATCTCGTTTTATATCTATAATAAAGTAAATTGATTTATGTTTTTTAACGTAATTATGACAATAAATTGCTAAGAATACATTTATTAGTTAACTATTGTCTCGGCTCAAATGTAAAGGTGCCAAAGATCTGCTAACAATAACTGTTTAGGCAAATTGTTATTCTAAGATTATTAACTCAGTTAAATACTCAATGGTACGGTTATTGTCATGTCATGTCTCCATATATATCCAAAATTTATTGCTGTTACATTTTTATAATATAGAAATAAAGTTTAGGTATAAATGATTGAGTTATATAAATATATAACGAATATGAGTAGCTACTCGTATAATAATAACGAGTCAAGTAGGATGTTTAATACTACCAAAAATTATGTACATATTATGATACATTCTATATGACCTAAAGTTAGCTACATATTCGTATACTATTAAATCAGATTCTCAGTAAACTTACCAAAAGTTCTGACCTAATAGAAGGCTTATGGTAATGGCATCCCTACCGGGGAATTAAACTATAATATTACTAAATTTTTTACCTTTAATACATGTGTAGGTATGTCTTCAATCCTATAAAATATGCCACACACGTCTGAGTATAATGTATATGGTCGTAGATATTAAATGATAATCGTGGACTATGTATAATCACATTTCTATCTGAAAAATTATTCGTCTTCTAGTCATAGATTAAGGGCTGTGAAAAGACATTTAGAATGTTCAGGAGTGAAATGATTTAAGTGAGTCTGGTTAAAACTATGTCAAAGCTATGAACTGCTAGTGATTTGCGTGTTTTTTAATAAATAATATCCACCTACTTACTCTATTATGTTATAATAAAACGTATTTAGTAATTAATATTAGACAAAACAAACAGCCTCTGTGGTGGAGCGGTAGTGCGAGCGACTGCTGATCACGAGGTCTCGGGTTCGATCCCCGGGTCGGGCAGCGTTATTGAGCTTTTTCGTAAAAAGAAAAATTCTCAATAGCAGCCCGGAGTTTGGAAATGTGCCTGGTTGCTAGACTTAAACATAGCTGGCGAATCGTGGGTGTGTAATACACCTCTGCCTACCCCTTCGGGGAATACAGGCGTGATGCTTTGTTTATATTAGACAAATTATAGATGTAATAAACTTAATTAATAAATTATGATTAACGTGGCTTAAGAAAGATAATTTTTAACAAATCCAGGAAACTAAGTATAATTTAAACTATCCATGAATGCACGTAGATTTATTTTGTGTGCGTGTTTTAAAACTGGACATGGGTTTATTACAACGAAATAAATTTTATTTATACTTCTTTCAAATTATGTTAGAAATGAGTAAACTTCTCCTTCGTCTGTTGAGAAGACGTTCAGGTTTTCACATTCGCATTCCGTTCCTGATAAGTAGGTACAATCAATTCAAAAGAGTACATGTCATGGATTCAATATTTACATTTGTGTGTACACACATTGTGTATTCTTTTTTTATTGACAAAAAACATAAAGCGTAACAAATCATCTCTAAAATAATATATGCTTATTAAAAACAACTGGCATAATTTAAAGTGACAAATTGTAGTAAAAAAAAAGGAGTTAAATTAATATGAATATTCCAAGGAATGTTAACGTTCTGAATTGAGGAATGAAATTGTAAATGTGGTAATAGTCGAAGGGACTAAAATATCGGAACTGATTGTATTAAGTTATATTAAAATTATTAAATGTTTAGAGTAATGACTTACTTTTTCATTCATATAAATTTATAAAAAAATCTATCCTACTCCCGAACCAAGTGACCTCTCTATAACAAAGTAATCTCCTTGGTTAATGTCATCCATCCATCCATCCATCAGCCTTTCAACGTCCATTGCTGGACATAGGCCTTCTCAAGAGAACGCCACAACGAGCGGTCCTGTCATGGGGGATAATGCCGTAATCGCCACGTTTGGCAGGCGGGTTGGCGATCGCAGTGGATGTTGTTAATACTCGAGGGAGTGCTGTGGGACAATTCTAAAGCCGGCCCCACACGGCACTGTTGGTTAAGGTATCAAAGTTAAAAACAATAAAAAAAAATGTATAGTACTACTAGTATATGGTTATATTACGTAAACGTAACCACTTGCCAGAGTCCTTACAGGCAGTCAAGAAATTTTATCAAGCTGACAGTAAAACTCAATCTATGAACTTATTGTTTACTCTGAACAGTAACAGTGACGTGCCTTTGCCGTATTAATTTTTTTTATTGCCTATGGTGGCCGACGAGCCACCTGATGGTAAATGGTAACCGTCGCTCATGGACTCAACCATACCGAGAGTATTGTCAAGCCGCTGCTCACCATTTTATTTCACAGATATGAAATGAAAGAATTAACGGCTATCTCCTGCTACAATCAAAACACACCGATGTGTTTCATGGCTGGTTACACATGGTGGTACTAATCCGCACGGACCCGATAGCAAGTGAGTACTCTCACTTGGTACCCAGCCCTTCATCCAGTAATGCAATGGGTGATAATTGCTTACTTCCCTTAGTCGCCTCGTACGACACCCGTGGGAAAGAATGAGGTGGTGACACTTCTATTCTAAGTCCGTCACCGAAATAATTTAAAAGTAAATCACACAAATCGTTTAAGGGAAAATGTGATCACTTAAAATTATTCTCATATACGAGTAGATGTGGATCGATAAGTGTAGAATTTTGGGATAAAAATTTATGGAATATAGGTACCTACACAACGATCACAAAGTGACTGCACAAATGAGCGTATTTTAGGTTCGATTCGCACAATTCTTTGTGTAATCCGCGAATAGTTGTTCTGAGTTTGGGCGTACTTTATGCTCGTGAAATTGTAAGTTTGCAAAGTCCTCTGCAATACAGGGATACCAGGATAGGGATATAAATACCCTTTTTTTTTTTTTTTTTTTGTTTAGTCGGGAAAAAATGTTCCTAACCGCACACCCCGTCGCTCGGGGCAACGAACAGGGTAGTGTGGGGCCTTCACCCACTAAAGAAACCCGCCGTGTACCGTCTCTCCGCCTTTATTGGCGAGCCACTGGAACTATGTTACATTCCTTCGGTGGTCCGCCGGCGGCTTACCCTTTCGGGTACCCTCATCTGAGCAACGCATCCGTACACGGAGCGTCGCACCTTCGCGGGAGGCCTTGCGGGTGGCGGACGTTCCCCGGTCCATCCACCCGCAGCCCCAGCTAGGGCGGCATTAGGCGCAAATATTCACGCCTGCGCCGCCCCAGTCGCTGGCGGCGGTTTGGGTCTGCGGAAGGATCAGCCTCCCTGGCCCTCTCCGCCGCTTCCTTCCGCGAGATGACCTCCTCGCAGAAGGCAGCGACCGCGGCCCAATTCCTGTCGCTGCCAAGCATCGCTCTGACGACGCTCGGCAGCGAGAGGTCCCCCCCTATTGCTGCGACAAGTTCACGACGCTGCTCGGCCCAAGCCGGGCACGACTCGAGCGTGTGCTGCGCCGTGTCCTCGTCGCAGCCGCAATGGTGACAGCCCGGAGTCGCTTCCCTCCTTGCGACAATGTGCAGATATCTGCCGAAGCAACCGTGCCCCGACAGCACCTGCACCAGTCGGAAGGTAAGGACTCCGTGCCGTCGTCCTGCCCACTCTTCCAGCACTGGCTGGAGCGCCCCTACGGTCCAAAGACCGGCCCGGGGCGCCTCCAGCCGCGCCCTCCAGTTGGCCATGGCAGCTCGGCGGGCGTCGCCCTGCCATCTGGCCACCACGCTGGGTGGGGGACGTCCACCCCCCTCCCGCTCTTGCGACGCCCGCCGGTACACCTCGGCGAGCACCTCCGCCTCCAAGTCCCACGGAGGGGTTCCGGCCAACACGCAGGCCGCCTCCGTCGACACCGTTCGGTATCCACGTATGACCCTGGACGCGACGACTCTCTGTGGTCTCCACAGAAGAGCCCTGTTTAGTGCGTCCAGGGACTCCGCCCACACGGGTGCGCCGTACAGCGCCATCGACCGGACCACCCCCGCGTAAAGCCGTCGACACGCATTGTTGGATCCGCCCATATTCGGCATGAGTCGTGCAAGGGCGGACGCCGCACCGACGAGCCTCGGAGACAGTTGACGGAAGTGCTCGCGAAAGCGCCACCGCCCGTCCAGCACCAGGCCCAGATACTTAATCCGGGCCTGCACTCCAATTCGGACCCCGTCCACCGTGATCGAGGCGCCAGCAGGTGGCCGACGTCGGGGCCCATGGAAAAGCAGGGCCTCCGACTTGTCCAGGGCCACCCTAAGCCCCAGCGCCCCGATCCTCCTGACCACCTCCGAGGTCCCTAAGGTGGCCAGGAACGCCGCTTCCTCAAAGTTTCCGCCCCGGGCCACGACCAGCGTGTCATCCGCATAGCAGATGACCGCCAGCCCGGGAGGGAGCCGACAGCGTAGCACCCAGTCGTAACCGATGCCCCACAGGAGCGGCCCTAAAACCGAACCCTGCGGGACACCGCACGACATAGGTCTCCTCACAGGGATATAAATACCCTAACGCAGCCTTTAAAAAAAAATGTAAAATCTCTTTAATGGCTTTTATCAACTTATAAATAATTATACTGCCTCCGTGGTGCAGCAGTAGTGGGAGCGACTGCTAATCATGAGGTCTCTGTTCGGGCAATATTATTGAGATTTTTCGTAAAAAGAAAAATTCTCAGTAGCAGCCCGGAGTTTGGAAATGTGCCCGGTAGAAGGCAATAGGCTAGCCCCCTATTACGTGGGACTTAAACATAGCTGGCGAACCGTGGTTGCGTAATAAACCTCTGGATTTTTTTAAGGTGGAAAAAATGTTCCTTACCGCACACCCCGTCGTTCGGGGTAACGAACAGGGTAGTGTGGCCCTCACCCACTAAAGAAACCCGCCGTGTGGCGTCTCTCCGCCTTTATTGGCGGGCCTCTGGAACTACATTACTTCAGTGGTTAATACACCTCTGCCTACCCCTTCGGGGAATACAGGCGTAATGCTATGCTATGTCTTAAATCTCTTAAATGGCTTTTATCAACTTATACATAATTATTGAATCTAGATACTAGGGCAACCCCATACGTAGAAGTATCGTACTTAATGGATGAAACAGTTGCGTACATATCAATATTCTATATTTAAATAACACCATTTTTCAATTAACGTGATTGATAGGCAGACTATAAAATGGAGCATCATGAGTCAAAGCAACAATTTATTAAATTGGGACAAATACAACATATAGTAATATAGTAATATTCTAGATCTATTTACGTTTTAATTTTGGTTTCAGAGCTTCATTATACAGATACTCATCACTACGATTGTTTTTTTCTAATCCTTAATTTATTTATTTATGGTCCATCAGCTTTTTAACGTCCACTGCTGGTATGGACCTATTGTAAGGGTACTACTGCGGAGTGGGGACTTACATGGTCCCTACACTATTTCTATTTAACGTCCAAATAAATAAGTATAATATAAATACATATTTGTCTTATACCTTAATCGTTTAGATAAGCGGAGGTGTAAAAAGTTTTGCAATTTACATGAAAGTTCACCAAGACAACCACTAACGTAATGTAACATAGTTCCAGTGGGTGAGGGCCCTGTACTACCCTGTTCGTTGCGCCGAACGATGGGGTGTGCGGTTAGCAACATTCTTTCCCGCCTTAACATAAAAGAAAAAAAATGTTCATCAAAACACCTAAATAACAAATGGACGGAATTGTCAACTGACATCGATACTTAAGAAATTAATGATAAATTGTATAGAAATAATATTGTGAATAATATAAATATACACAGTAAAACACAGGATTCAAACCTCGGACCTCGCAGTAGCGCAAAATAATCACGCTCTATCTTTATCAATCTCAAACAAGGCAATAAGAACGAGGGAATTCGTCTGATTCTAAAACTCGACGACACGGCACATCCGCATTACATTTTGTTACACATAATGAAACTATTTTAGTACTTGTGTTGAACATTTGTGTTGAGTTATACTGTTTTAACCTGGCTATGAATCAATTCAAAGCTATGTCAACATATATTCACATACAGGAACAAAAACAGTTAGTAAAGTTCATTAGTTTATTAGCGAAAAATAAAATATAAACATTTTTTTATTAATTATCGTGGCGTACACGTATGAGCCTAACGGTAAATAACTGCATACCATCCCATTTATCATTGGGAAATGAATCTGCCGCTATAACTAAATCATATCGAGGACACGGAAGACGTTGATACTAATGCGCTTGGGCCCGATAACAACTGAGTACCCCATCCATCCATCCATCAGCCTTTCAACGTCTACTGCTGGACATAGGCCTCCCTAAGAAATGGGGGCTAATGCCGTAATCGC
This sequence comes from Leucoma salicis, assembly GCA_948253155.1. Taxonomy (NCBI): domain Eukaryota; kingdom Metazoa; phylum Arthropoda; class Insecta; order Lepidoptera; family Erebidae; genus Leucoma; species Leucoma salicis. The sequence continues at coordinate 8,257,512 of OX411806.1, forward strand.
CACGATTGGCAGGCGGGTTGGCGCTCGAAAGTGGATTTTGTTAATACTCGAGGAAGTGCTGCTGCCCGCTCCCGTGATATTCCCTCAGTCGGCTCTTACGACTCCCGTGGGTAGAGAGGGATGGGACAATTCTAAAGCCACACGGCATGAGTACCCCCACATGGTACCAAATCCTACCTAATTGGTTACTTCCCTCCATGAAGTGGCATAGGCATGAGTACCCCTACATGGTGGCAAAATATGCGACTTTTCTTTTATTTTACATGGGTGGCCAACAACCACACGGCCCACCTGATGGTAAGCGGTTACCGTAGCCTATAGACACTAGCAACACCAGAGGTATCACCCGCACGGGGCCATCTCTCAAGGAAAGGGATAGGACACCATACGAAATACAAAGATAGGCGTAACTACTCTTGTTACACGCTGATCTTTTGTGAGAGAGAGGGTGGTGCTTCCCCTAATGAGCCGGCCCATTCGTGATGAGATAAGCAAGGCTCTACCATTAGAAAATTTAAGTACGCTTCAGAATTGGTTCATTTGAACATATTACATCTGTAGCTATCGCACATGAACCTTTAATTATTTTGGGATAAAAAGCAGCCTATATCCTCGTCTGTACTCCGGACTATATTAAGGTCGATGAGGATGCATTATATTTTCATTTTTTGATGTAAATACATACATATAATAGATAGAAAACACCCAGACGCAGTACAAATATCTGTGTTCATCACGCAAATAATTGTCCTGAGTGGGAATCGAACCCACGACCTCGTGCATGGAAGTCGGTTACACTACCAACTACGCCACGAGGCCCGTCAAACTTTATGTAAACATAAAACAAAGTACATTTTCAATTTTACAATGGTGGACTTAATGTCTTTCTTGTCTTTCAATCTTTTCAAGTCCAGAAAGTCTTGGTTTTGATAAGATTTGGATTTGGTGGTACTCACATTTTTGGGATATTAAATTGCTTAACAAAAGTGAACATACCTGCATATTTTTAAGTAATCTTTCCATTCTTAATTACCTGAGTTTACCATTACATACATAGCATTACGCATGTATTCCCCGAAGGGGTAGGCAGAGGTGTAATACACACCCACCATTCACCAACTATATGTTTGAGTCCCACGTAATAGCACACACATCTCCAGACTCCGGGCTGCTACTGAGAATTTTTCTTATTATGAAAAAGCTCATTAACATTGCTCGACCCGGGGATCGAACCTTAGACCTCAATATCAGCAGTCGCTCTCACTACCGCTGCATCACCGATGCAGTCGAGTTGACCATTACGATAATAAACCAGCCATTTGGGCTGGCTTAGGAGCGCTTATGTATTGAACAGAAGAACATACGAAAATTAAATTATTTTTGTATAAATATAATAATATTTGTGTATTTCTCAGTACCTACATCATTCTTCGACCCACCAAAATATTCTTGTTAAAACATTCTTGGTAGAAACAATTATGTCTTTGAAATTCTAGAAAAATCTAACTATATCAAAACGACATCTCATATCTAGCATATATATATATATATATATATATATATATATATAAAACTGTAACAGAGCTGTGTCTGTACATTTAAGATATTTGAGAAAAAATACAAAACAATTTTTTTTAGAATTTTTGTCTGTTTTTCTGTTTGTCTGGTTGTTTGTTCACGCATCACACAAAAACTACTGAATGGATTTTGATGCAACTTTTTTTATTTGAAAGGCCTTGATTAGACATAAAAACTGGTATACATTTTATTCCGCTATTATATCGGGGACCTGAGATATAACCGAAAAACTAGAAAATTATTAAAACTAGATTTTTTTTTAGAATTTATTTAAAAGAACTACTGGATGGATTTTGATGCTACTTTTTTTATTTGAAAGGCCTTGCTTTGACTTTAAAACTGGTAGACATTTTATCCTGCTACTATATCGGGAACCTGAGGTATAACCGTAAAACTAGCTTTTGGCTGCGGCGAAGCCGCTGGCAATTTTTTAAATATAAAACTTGCGTGTTTTAAAGTTACCTGAAAACAGCCAGCGTCAGATATTGGTATTATATAAAAATCTTAATTTTGTAACAAAAACAAAAAATAGTATATAATATAACGAGCTATAATCAATATGCATTAATAAATTTAATTTACATCGCCGGCCGGTCATACACGCGCCACCGGTAAAATAAATCACAATTGCATCCCAGAACAATGCTCGCTCGGGCGAGATGAGAGGGGTGCGCGCCCCAGCTGCGTACACCGATCGATCTGTGGACCATTCTGCCATTCACGACACATTATCTGTCAAAGCGGCACCAAATTCAAACGTCCTGACACCGTCCTGAAAAAAAAAATAGTGTTTTCAGTTAGTGTTATGCGTTAATATTCTTTTTAATTATGGAGGGGCGGAGGACTTGGGATGGCGTGCCTTTGGGAGAGTCTCATTCACCACCACAATCGGTACCGGGCCGTAGGACTCCATTGGGAGCCGTGGGTCTTGGTGGTTTTTACATGCAAGGTGGCCAGCCTCCGCCGCCTCCGCAACACTGCTATCCAACAGACGAAAACCAACCAGAACCGGGCACCAGCTACGCACAGAGGTTAGTCAATTTAACTTTCAATAAGTTTTATGGCATTTTATGACACTGATGCATTTAAAATTCAAGATATACTTCAGTATGGTAAATTAATAAGCGTATTTAGTGTTTTATCTGAAATAAAACACTTACTCCTCCCGAATATTTATTTTGAACATACGGTTTTAACGCATGCGCATAAGAGTAAGTAACAACAGATACAAAATATACGACAGAAACTTGGGTAGTCCAACGACATCTGCTTATGATACTATTATAAGTCTGTGAAAACGTATGGAGTCCAAAGTAGAATAATAACCACTGGCAGCATTAATATCCAAAGTTAGTAGGCATGTGCCCATCACTCACTTGTCATGTAAAAAACTACACATGTTAAAAATAAATTACCTACCGAAAATTAATATTAACATAAAGAATGAGCTATGCCCCGAAGTTTCACCCGCCTTTTAATTTTAATTTATAAATAACTTGCTATTGCAGATTGTCGTCAATGTAAAAAAACACCATCTATATTTTATACGATTATATCGCCGTCCAGTTAAATCGCCTTCCTCAAAAATGCGACCAAAAAAATCTAATCCGAGTGGTAGTTGGGGATACGAGCGCGTTTAAATAAATAAAAAAATCATCTTCCCTCAATGTTACTCCAATTTTTATTACGAATGTTGTGGCACCTTCAAAAATTGTGCATCTACCTAGTCTTATTTTCTCAATTATGATTTTTTCAATTTTAGTTTACATGTAACAATTATTAGTTGTCCTAAATAAACTTTTATGCTTTATTATATTAGAATGTATTAGCAAATCTATTCTAATATAATAAATTGTTAAAATCATAACTGCTGCTTAGAACTTGTTATGTATGCTAGTTAATAGATTTGAACATAATCGTTCATAGTAGTCATCCCAGTATCTTTATCAATTATGCTGGCGGTCAACTTATTAATTTTATTCATATTCTTGTATGGCAAGTGCTCTCCGCAACATAAATAGATACAAGTGTTCTAAGATTAGTTCCAGATTTGAAGAAGTCTATCAAAATAGTCAAAGTTTGATGAAATTAACATAAAGTGTGGAAATGTGAAATAGAAAATGACACCTTCGAGGGGGTTTTGGGTTTATAATTTATATTGCATTGAGACCATCACAAATGCGCACATGCTCAAAAATCTTATCGCTAACAACAATGAAATTAGTTTGTAGTGAACATCTGTGCACAATAGAGCACTATTGTATAATCGAGTTGCCTCCCCATACGACAAGTATTTTGCTTGCTTTGACCGCCATCATTCATACCATAAATTAACACACTCTGTGGGGCACCCCTAGCATAGTAATTGATAAGAATATGGGAAGAACTGCAAAATATTAAACGTTATATTTTCGCTAGTCATAGATCATTATTATTAGCAGTGTTGCTAATGTCAAATAAATATTAGTAAAATATCCATAGCTAATGTCAAATAAATATTACTAAACATCTCTTCAAAATTGATCGAAACTTGAAATGGAGAATTTCAATTTAACTACTACTAGGTACCTATATGCTGATGGTTCACAAAAAAAAACAATTTCTTCCACCAAAAAAGAACTAAATAATAGAAAATTAGTTTTTATTACATATTTTGCAACAATATATTATTATAATATATATCAGATAAATATAAATCTAGTGACATAAATGATGATGTTCTTATATCAATGTCAATGAATATTGGTAATACAAAAATCAAATATTTGAAATATTAATGCAATCGTTTTACCTTTTTTTTATTGCATATAGTGGCAGACGAGCCTCCGTACTCATAGACTCAACTATACCAAGAGTAGGTAACCGTCGCTCATAGACTCAACTATACCGAGAGTATTGTCAAGCTGCTGCTCACCATTTCATTTCACCGACATGAGATGAAAGAATAAACAGCTATCTCCTGCTGCGGCCAAAACGCAACGATGTGCTTCATGGCCGGTCACAGGGGAGATGGTGGTACCAACCCGCTCGGGCCCGATACCAAGTGAGTACTCCCACTTGGTACCCAGCCCTACCACCAGTCATGCAATGGATGATAACTGCTTACTTCCCTTAGTCGCCCCATACAACACCCGTGGGAAAGAATGGGGTGGTGACACTTGTATTCTTAGTCCGTCACCACACGGACAAGCTAGCCTACTATAGATACAGAAAGAACAATAATCTCGCTCCGTATCAGGACTTTGCAACCGACAAGCGTATTTGTATGTTTTTAAAGTAATATTTAGGCAAAGAGAAAATATTACTGGCCATATACAAGTACAACAACTTATTCAATTCAATTCTTAATTTAATAGCGTTGTTAGACTTATAGACACAACTTTGCCAATGTCGCGTAGAGATATCGAATAGACCGTCATACAAAGGAGATTGTTCAGTGACAGGTAAAAGAGACGGTGATTGTGAGACTAACTACTAAGATGAATAGTTACACTGAAAACAACTTATTATATACGTTCATATTTAACCTATATACGTTCAATGACGTTGACGGCTATATCTGATATATTGACACCCCTATTGGGTATCAAGTACTGCACTATGATTAATATTCTGTTCGGTAGACTCCCGTGTCACCCTCTCCCTCGTTATCGTTCGACATACAAACCTATTCAGTATACAACAAAGAGTATTTGCCACTTGTTCTGCTTCACGTCACCGCGGCCCCTTAACCAATACTAGTAACTTAGGGGACCACAGACTACCTACGCAAGTCCTACGCTTATCGAAGTATAAATATTGCCATATTATAAAGATAACAGACAAGTAGCATATCGCTTACATTCAGTCGCAACGTCATAGAGTATAATAAGCTTATTGCTGATTTCCTCTAAACCTCACGCCTAGAAGTTGCAAGCAATGATATTAAATATTTAATCAGTTTTGTTTCACGAGCAGGTAAATACAAGAGGGTCACTAACGATATTTTCGGCTTCTATATGATAAGTTTACCTATATCCATGTTTTTTGGCCTGGTTGTGCACTTGAGGTTCAAACGATGGGCAAGGTCAATCAACTTACTACTGAAGGAATGTAATATGCTTCCTTCCGGTGGCCCGCCAATAGAGGCGGAGAGACGGCACACGGTGGGTTTATTTAGTGGGTGAGGGCCCCCACACTACCCTGTTCGTTGCCCCGAACGACGGGGTGTGCGGTTACGTACAATTTTTCCCACCTAAATAAAAAAAAAGGTTAATCAACTTACGCTCGGATGGCAATGAGACGGATGACCAAAAAGTGACACCAATTTGTGCACACCTGACCTGACTAGATTGTATATTGGGTCCCGTGAAATAAAAACCTGTCAGAAGTTACACTGAATAAAAAAAATAAAGTCATGAAGACTGCCGACAGAAGTGAAAACTTAAAATTATAAAAAAAAAACTTGCACCACTTGAGTATATTATATATACTACATTCACAGCTGGCCCAGCGCAATAAGTTACTCTAATAGGAACAGATTTAGTGTTATCGTTAATACGTCACGTGACCATGTCGATGACGACTTACATGAATTTACTTCCTATCCAAACCTTCCTATAGAAGTTTTCAATACAAAAATCTGACTCCGGTCTTGTTCTAAGGTCGCTAGCTGTAGTCCCCCGTAGTTATAATAATAATAAAAAAATAAAAAAATATTGGATTGGATAACGCTTAGGAGAAGATAATATACACGTTTTTTTGGCTGTAACTACAAGTGAGGAAATCCGTAGGACACCCTCGCGCACCACTGAAGGAATGTAATATGGTTCCGGTGGCCCGCCAATAAAGGAGGACAGACTGCACATGGCGGGTTCTTTTAGTGGGCGAGGGCCCCACACTACCCTGTTCGTTCCCCCGAACGACGGGGTGTGCGGTTAGGAATTTTTTTTCCCGCCTTAACAAAAAAAAAGAACGCCCTCTGTCCCTTGCCACCTCTACCCCTGTGACTATTCATAGTTAGGATCCTAAGTTTTAAATTAATATTGTTAAAGTGGCTGTTTATTATTCCGAATCCTGAAGGGATGCCATACTTCTCATATTAATGGGTATCATGGAAGTATACGCAATAATAGTATTTTTATTATCTAGTGCATCGTTATAAATATTGAATCTGAAGACAAAATTTAATTGCATCCGAGTTTAACGAACTTGTGACATTATATTTTGAACTCTTAAGAGTATATGGCGATATATAAAAATAAGATAATAAAAATACTATTATTGCTTTCTCCCCGTTTCTTAGTCAATAAAATTTATTAGGCAATATATCTGAAGTGTCGGGACTAATCTCTTGTTGACTCTGAAGATGTTAATTTTTTCAGTGTATGAAACGAACAAATGATATTTAAAATATATCATGTATTCGTTACAGACCTCTCAATGAGTCCAAATCAAAACAGAAGATGCGCCAGGGGAAGAACGTGAGACTCAATATAAACGCACGAGAACGACGTCGTATGCATGATCTAGTAAGACATTATCATTTCTATTTCACATTTTATATAATATCATCCGTGTAGTGACTAAGAATACAAGTGTCACCACCACATTCTTTACCACGGGTGTTGGCGACTAAGGGAGGTAAATAATTATCACCCATTGCATTACTGGTGGGTTAGTACCACCATCTCCCGTGTGACCGGCCTTGAAGCACATCGGTGTGTTTTTGTTGTAGCAGGATATCGCGTTTATTATTTCATTTCATGTCTGTAGAATGAAATGGTGAGCAGTGGCTTGACAATACTCTCGATATAGTTGAGTCCATGAGTGACGGTTACCATATACCATCAAGTGGGCAGTGGCGCGTCTTCGACTTTGGCAACACATTAGCCATTACTTATAATCTAATGGCGACTATACCGTTTGTAGATGAACAGCGACCTTGCTTAATTTTTATTTAAGTAAATAGGTAAGGTCCTAATATAGTGCTTCAAAATTACTTATTGTAAATAACGTTGGTGTATTAATGTTTGTGCCGTGTGGGGCCGGCTTTAGAATTGTCCCACCCCTCTCCACCCATGGGAGTCGTAAGTGCCGACTGAGGGCATACCGGGGGAGTGGGCAGCAGCACTCCCTCGAGTATTAACAACATCCACTGCGATCGCCAACACGCCTGCCAAGCGTGGCGATTACGGCACTATTCCCCATATGAGCGAAACACATGTTGCGGCGTTCTCTTGGGGAGGCCTGTGTCCAGCAGTGGACTTGGAAAGGCTGATGGATGGATGGATAGATTAAAATAATATTCACATGTAAACCCTCATTTATCTTTATGTATTCCAGAATGATGCGTTAGATGAGTTACGCGGTGTGATCCCATACGCGCACTCACCATCTGTCCGTAAGCTTTCTAAGATCGCCACATTGCTTCTCGCTAAAAATTACATCCTGATGCAGGCGAGCGCTTTGGAGGAACTCAGAAGGTACGTGTAATATCGTAATTGTTGGCATAGGGGAAGAGCAAAATATTAACAAAATATATCATCAGAGATGTTCTTTTTTATAATTAGGCATTAAGCACTTTAAGAAATTAATATTGTATTATTTATTTGACAGATTGGTTGCATACCTCCAAAGTACAGCTACAGCAGCAGGCATTGTTCCTCCTCCAGGCTTTGACTTAACAGGGTTCCCGGCCGCAGCAAAACTCCTGCAGCCTCCTGCCTCAGGCCCTCCTGCTCCCCCTGAACCACCGTCTTGAGATCTACCTATCAAACTAGAACCTTGAACTACGCGAGCGTACAATAAAATTAATCTTGCTATATCCATTTTGATAAACGCTCAGTGGAACTGTGAAGAAACGTAGCTATACTAAGTAAAATTAATATTAAAATTAGTATTTATTTATTAGTATTAAAGAAATATTAAAGTCTTCTGGTATCTCTAAGAAAATTAAGGAAAATATAAGCAATATTAAACGGAAAACTTAATGTTACGTAATAGGTTATGAAAGTCGTATTCTAATTATAAACAACTATAGTAGCTTCATAAATAATGTACCTTTGATATAATGTAGAGTTTTAAAATTATCTCCTTTCACGATTTGAAAATTTTAAAATATATTTAGTATGTGATAGATCTCAGTAAAATCCTCTGTACATATTAATTTAAACTTATATGATAATCTATTATTGAATTAAGTATTACTTGTGATTATTTTTTAAATTCATAAATAGCTATACTATATATTACAATAGCCTTATAAATATTACATTAGCCAGCGGCTCATCCGCAGCCGAAAGCTAGTTTTTAGGTTATATCTCAGGTTTTCGTCGTAGTAACGGAATAAAATGTATACAAGTACAACATCACACAAGCACAACACACAACACAAGCATCGCTCTGACGACGCTCGGCAGCGAGAAGTCCCCCCTATTTCCGCGACGAGTTCACGGCACTGCTCGGCCCAAGCCGGGCACGACTCGAGCGTGTGCCGCGCCGTGTCCTCGTCACAGCCGCAGTGGTGACAGCCCGGAGTCGCTTCCCTCCTTGCGACTATATGCAGATATCTGCCGAAGCAACCGTGCCCCGACAGCACCTGCACCAGTCGGAAGGTAAGGACTCCGAGCTGTCACCCCGCCCACTCCTCCAGCATCGGCTGGAGCGCCCCTACGGTTCAAAGACCAGCCCGGGGCGCCTCCAACCGTGCCTTCCATCTGGCCATGGCAGCTCGGCGGGCGTCCGCCCCCCTCCCTCTCTTGCGACGCCCGCCGATACACCTCAGCGAGCACCTCCGCCTCCAAGTCCCACGGAGGGATTTCGGCCAACGCGCAGGCCGCCTCCGTTGACACCGTGCGGTATCCACATATGACCCTGGACGCAACGACTCTCTGTGGTCTCCACAGAAGAGCCCTGTTCAGTGCGTCCAAGGATCCCGCCCATACGGGTGCGCCGTACAGCTCTATCGACCAGACCACCCCCGCGTAAATCCGTCGGCATGCATTGTTGGGTCCGCCCATATTCGGCATGAGCCGTGCAAGGGCGGACGCTGCACCGACTAGCCTCGGGGACAGTTGGCGGAAGTGCTCGCGAAAGCGCCACCGCCCGTCCAGCACCAGGCCCAGATACTTAATTTGGGCCTGCACCTCAATCTGGACCCCATCCACTGTGATCGAGGCGCCAGCAGGTGGCCGACGTCGGGGCCCATGGAAATGTAGGGCCTCCGACTTGTCCAGGGCCACCCTAAGCTCCAGCGCCCCGATCCTCCTTACCACCTCCGAGGTCCCTAAGGTGGCCAGGAACGCCGCTTCCTCGAAGTTTCCACCTCGGGCCACGACCAACGTGTCATCCGCATAGCAGATGACCGCCAGCCCGGGGGGGAGCCGACAGCGCAACACCCAGTCGTAACCGATGTCCCACAGGAGCGGCCCCAGGACCGAACCCTGTGGGACACCGCACGACATGGGTCTCCTCACAACGTCCCCTATGCGGCTCTCATAGACGACGCTGCGGCCCTCAAGATAGTCCGCCACCAGCCGCCTCAGGTATACAGGCACCCTGTGATACCGGAGCGCCTCCCTAATGCAGCGGAATGGCAGACTATTAAATGCGTTGGCGATGTCAAGCGACACCGCAAACAGCATTTCCCCGCCGGTGACGACCGCCGCGGCCGCGGCCCTCAGACGCACGATCGCGCCGACTGTCGAACGACCAGCTCGAAAACCGAACTGGGCGTCCGACAAGTCGGGCCCGACGTCGCGCAGGTGCTGAACAATGCGGGCAGCGAGGATTCTCTCCAGCAGCTTACCCGCCTCATCCAGCAGCACGATGGGCCTGAAGGCCCCGACCGAATCCGGCGCTCGTCCCGGCTTCGCCAGGAGTACCAGCCTCCCCCCCCCTTCCAGCAGTCAGGGAACCGTCTGGACGCCAGACACGCGTCAAACAGTCCCCTGAGGCGGGGCTCCAGGTGGTCACATATATTATTACATTAAAAGCAGAAGCACTTTTTGTTCTATTTGCACTAATTCGTTTAAACTTACAAGAATAATTCTAAGTTATTTCACTCCACCGCCGCATTCAAAAGCTAAGTTTTCAATGATATCTCAGGTTCCTGATATAGCATCGGAATAGAACAGTTTTCAAGTCTAGTCAAAAACTATTAAATTTAAAAAAAACATCAAAATCCGTTCAGTAGATAGTTTTAGCGTGATGCGTACAAAAAACAAACAAAAATTCTAAACCCTTCACTTTTTTTTTGTATTCAGTCTAATATATTCATATTTTCTCCAAATAACTTATTGTAACTGACATAGCTCTTTTACAACTTTATAATGGTACAGATATTGTGAAGAGTGTATGTCCATCAAAAAGACGTTAAATTACACTGCTTGTCAAAAAACTCAGAATCATGAACATAACGATGAGAAACTTGTAAACAGAACTTGAGATTTTTTAGCATATTCAAGAAATTAAAAACTGAAAACAAAAATAAGGATATTTTCTATATTAAGGGAGCTTACTAGCTAAATATTGCCAATTGATACTGTAAAAATAAAATTCACCTACATGTAGCTCTTGAAGAGCTTAATGACGCTTTGATTGATAACAAATTTTTCATATTGTAATTAGTGTATATACCATTTACAAATAAATAATAAGGTCAAAAAGTAATAATAAGGTCTAGTTGTTAGGTCTCTGTGGAGGATTCCAGAGAAAATCGTGAAACATGTGCCAAAAAACAATTAGTTGTAAAAAATAAAATGTAGTCAATTAAGGTTATTTTCAAGTAGGTATGTATATTTCATGTAAGTAGTACGTAACTACGTAGTGGGTATCTATCGTTCATGTCTGATTTCACTGTAGTGGTTATTCATTGCTTCATACTTATCTTAGACAGTACACACCTGCTTGATACAGTTTTAATGTACAGCACCCTTTTTATGTGTAGGTTTTCTTATTTTTTTTCTACGCAGAAGTCGGAATCTTCATGGACACCCAAGCTGCCTCACGTATGAAACAGCTTGGGTAGTGTCGGACTCTTAACGACTAAACCTTTCTCCTGCTTCCTATTCTACTCCATAAACGGAAAGTCTATGCCTTTATTAACTTATTTATTTAATGATTACTTTAAAGTTTTTGTTCCCTTGTAAATATTTTCCCTAATCTAAATAACTCGCGCTAGGTTACGCTTCTTCAAATTACATTTCAGGAATAGTAGCCTACACTGTAATCTGAAGAGAGCGATGAATATATATACATATATATTGTCTTAGTCGGGTCTATGTAGGTTGTCTCCTGTAAGGTTCTCAAATGCTTAAAGATAACTTCGTGAAGATTCTATGAATTACAAGAAAATATCCTTTCACTAAACCTTACATAAATCTATTTCCTCTTCATTCTCTCGTGGCTGATGATCGTGAGCAACGATAATATTTTTCTATTGGACATGGTCAAGGCTTAAGTGACTAGTTCTCTGCATAGACCTACAAGTTTTCTTAGTGGTGTGAGACTAACTTGTAAGCATTCGTCCTCACTTGCACCTCGCCGCTTAATCTACTCAGTGGTGCTGGTCATCGCGTATGATATATTCAAATAATTAGTCTTATCTTGTGACAATCGGTTGAGATCTTCTTGGAGATTATTTTTAATTACTACTTAAAATAAATATTCAACTCATCGCAATCCATATAATTCTGAGTACTTATCTTTCTTCAGCGCCATTTTCCTACTTAATCCTGTATGCCCACAATATAATTATAATGTAAATATACATAAGGTCCTTACTGCTATTTTAAATTTTAAATCTATCTAAATAAAAATGAATCCCGGTGTCCCTTAGTCACGCCAAAACTTGAGAATGATTTTGCCGATTTCATTCGTCTTTTTTTAAAGTTTTCTAATAATTTATAAGAACCTTCTTCTTATGGAAAGAAATTTTAATTTGCATATAATATAATGACACCGTGTGTGTGTGTATGTATGTGGTATTTTTCTTCCCTTGATATTTGGCTAAATTCCCTCCTGTGAAGAAGACTCGTTCCCAACAACGGGACTTATATTGTATTAGAAGTGTAAAGAAGAACGTAGTATATTTAGGAATAAAGTTGTGATTTGTTGAAATTGTGGTATTTTGGATGAATAGATCCATGGAAAGAAATAATTGCCATATTTTTAGTTTTATTTTATTTATAATTAGTTATATATTTACATACTTATATAAATTAAGTACCTTATGCTATCGGTATACTAATACTAAGCGTATATTTAATAAATAGGTATTATTTCCATGTTTTTGCTCAATTTTAAAACGAGTTTATAATTGTTTTCAGTTTTATGAAATTAACGTTAGTGCTAATTTTGTTCATTAACAATAATTAATATTTATGCATTCAAAAACTTTTCATCGATATAAATTACGTGTCAAATTCTTGGTATAATTGCTTCAAAATAATAATGAACTATTTGAAATTCAAAACAAACATTCGTAGATATTATGAATAATAAAGTAAGACAAAATAAATTGTGATAGTTCTTAGCAATACATTTTAATTACAAAAAACTTAGCTCATTTAGCATTGTGATTGTGATGTAACTTGAGTTTGGAAGGTAGGTGATGTGGTTAATAAATACATACAAATTAAAAACTGCTTAATATTCAATTTATGAATTTTTGACGTTCCAATTTTAAAAAGTTCGTGATTGTTTAAACATCTCTGGAACGTGCGCCGTTTCTACGCCTGTATCTACTGGCAGACCACTGGAACTATGTAACATTACTTCTGTGGGAAAAGGGGGCGGGGATCTGGGGCAATTTATTCCTGAGTTTTTTGGATTACGTCGTCTTCAAATTACATTCTGCGATATGTAGTATACTCGTACATATCACAGAATGTAATTTTTTAGTCCAGTTATAAGATATAGATTCTATATGTTAAACCAGTTAAACTGTTTACTTTTTCGCATCAATATTATTGTTGTAAGCGAGAGTGTGTGGAGCGCCGCCGTCTCCTTTTGAGAGGAGGTGCTTTTGTGATATACGCAAAGACCAGTAGTCTCCTTTCCCGCAGAACATGCACTGGGCACCAGAGGGTGCTTAACGATCTCCGGCCCCCAAAGGTGCTAACCTGGGAGTTACAAGCCTAGGGCGGTCTGTCACCCTAGCAGAAGCAGGCCCGAGTCTGCGGCGCACGTGTTCCGCGAGCATCTCTCGATAAGGGAGGGCTGGCCCTTCAAAACAGACGTGGCAACCAGGAATGGAGGCCCATATCTGCTAGGGTTGGAATAACTCATGCGTAGAGCGTATACCTCAAAAGCGAAAGGAAGCCAGAAGGAGCACCGCGTGTTTTTAGCAGGTAGAGTTAGTTTTACTAGGTGTCAGGCATAACCCCTCCATCTGCCCAGCGGACGATCCATAAAGAATTTCCAGACGTAATAACAAAAGGCCCAGATGGCTTACTATATTTACTTACTTACTTACTTATCATCACGCCATCTCCCTTGCGGAGTAGGCGGAGAGAACAGTGTGCCAAAAGGCTCTATTCTTGCTGCATATATTATAATTTATTTGATAGGTGTTGATTAGACTTAAAAACTGACTGGTAAACATTTTATCCCGCTGCTATTTCGGGAACCTGAGATATTACTTAAACAATATAAAAACGCACCTCTACATTTCCCTGTCAAATATGGGGAAAATACATTTTTTGACTTTATGGTGCAAGTTATTAAGTTTATTTTAATACTATCCTTTGCCCGCAGCTCCGCCGCAGCTAAAAGCTAGTCTAATTATATACTTCCCTTAGTTGCTTCTTACGACACCATCAGGAGAGAATAGGGTGGTGACACTTGTATTATGATGTAGCAAACTTTCACCACATATAAATGGACTGTAAATAGCAGATAACATATAATGCTTACACACATTTCATGACTAACCTAATTTTTTTGGTTATACATGTCTTAATTTCGGAATATAGGTAATAAAACATCAAGATATATGCTAGTTTTTAATACCTAACAAATAAAAGAATCACTAAAATCCGTACAGCAGCTTTTGCGTGATGCGCAAACAAAAAACTGTCAAAAATCCTAAAATAGTTGAGACTACACTCCTAAATAGCCTAATATCTGCAGTTGTCTTTTCTCAAATATTTGTTATCACTAGACAAGATAATTATAGTATTATGGTGCTTTTTGTAAACGATGATAGTTGAGACTCAACAGTCTGGTTCAACTTGAGACACCTAGCAATTATATTACAAGGAGCTCCGCCATACCGTGACACGCAGCAGAACTACGCAAGTACATAAATAGCTCTTTCATTCTAGTTAGGCTTTATCGAATAGGTATGATTGTTCGTTCATATGTCCAACAAGAGATGGCGCTAAAAAGTAGAACTCCTTTTGACAAATTGATTACAAAACGAATGTCTGTAGTAACACCATTGCATAATTCTTACTTATTTTATAATGCAATAGATTGAGTAAGTACGTACAATGACCTGTATCTCGGTCTACCAACTGTATATTGACGATGAAGGCATACTTGCTCTGTTATATTATACCTTAGGCACCTAGGTACTGCTATTTGGTTGTATGAGACCAACTGAGCAGCCAGGAAACTAAACACTGATACTCTGTTTTTTTTTTATATATTACGCGAGTGGCAAGCAAGCGTATGATCTTATGGTAAGCGGTTACCGTAGCCTATGGACTCTGGCAATACCAGAGGAATCACTCTCGCGTCGCCAACGCTAAGGAAAGGGATAGAAGGTAGAGAGCAAGGTTAATAAGGAGAGGGAGTGGGTTTGGGCCTCCGGCGCTCTCACTCACCATAAACGAAACACAACTGTAGCAGTACCTACAGCTGTTTCATGCTGATCTTCTGTAAGAGAGTGGCATTTCCCCGAACAAGGAAGAATGGTGCTAGGACAAACGAGGCTCTACTATGAACCACTTTTGGTTCTACCGATAGATGGTTTTTTTTTACTTGAGTAAATGCATTACACAGGTTCTTACAAAGGCCGCTGCGGAGAGATCTTACCATATAGATGTGACCAGGAGTCGCTGCTCGGGCCTCGTCAAGGGCACTCAGATTAAGGTAGCTGACTTATTGTGTAATGTACGAAACAATGCGTAATCTATAAAAATAATTAAAGATCACATGTCTTACTTTTATTGTTCTCTGTGACTTTTACTCGCGAATTCTTAACACTTGCATTGATAGCGTCATTACAGTAGGTTATTACAAAAGAGTAAATATTTTTAGTAAAGTGCCTATAGTCACTCTTGATTATGGTTGTTATAGAAACGTCCGAACTGTGTTTCTAAATTTTATTTCTCGTCTATCATGGCGATGAAGTCTTTCAAACCACGAGATGTTTTTTAAGTTGGAGTAAGCACCGGAGATTTTTTATTTTTCATTCGAATACTGTCCCACTATTGAGCACTGGTATCCTCTCAGAGGCAGAGGGATTTAGACCATAGTTCACCCCACTGGCCCAGTGCAGGTCGGCAGACTTCACAGGTCATCGAGAAATTCTCTCAGTCATGTAGTTTTCCTCACGATGTTTTCTTTCAGCAACCAGTACCTAATAATTTGTCTACAAAAACACACACAGTTTCCAAAGCCCCGAAAAGTTCGAGATCTGTGCCTTACGAGAGGATCTTGAACTGTGAATCGGACTTCGATACCACTTTCTTTGCAGTCTTTGGTGGTACAACTACTAGGGCGCTGCAACATCAACGAAAGAACATACATAATATGGAAATCTTGAACGCGTAAGCAAGAAACATAGCATCACGCCTGTATTCCCCGAAAGGGCAGGCAGAGGTGCATTACACACCCACGACTGGCCAGCTATGTTTAAGTCGCACGTAATAGGGGGCGAGCCTATTGACGTCTACCGGGCACATTTCCAAACTCCGGGCTGCTACTGAGAATTTGTCCTTTTTTTTTTACGAAAAATCTCAATAACACGACCCGGGATCGAACCCGAGACCTCATGATCAGCAGTCGCTTACACTACCGCTGCACCACAGAGGCAGTTTAAATTATTATTATTATTTTTAAGCAAGATACCAACCTCTTAAAGTTCTTTGCCCTCGAACCATTATCAGACAATTACGTAGAAGATTACTTTGAATTTGTTACAAACATCAACATTAATTATGTACCACGAACATGATAACCTGAGTTAGTGCATAACTTTAGTCGTATGATCGTGAACTATCAAATCTGAGGTATTCAGAATTATTCCAAAGGCAATTCCAGCAGATTCTTGTTGGCAAGAAGGGAAGGGTGTGCCAGCTTTGTTCTCCCCTTGATAGCGTCCTGATAGGGATGGACTCATCGGGGCCGCATACCCGCGTTCCCGGTGTCTCTTACAAGGCGTCGTGAAAGAGATCAAGATCCGGACCTAAACATAAAACCGTAAAGTATTGGCTTTTTAAATTATAATTGAAAGTTTACAATTATTTACCATGGTTCATCCACTTATTTTCACTGACAAATATTATCATTTTTATCTAGATGATAAAACGTATTGATAACGGTGAAATCAATAGCTATATTAGATATTCTGTATCAAGTTTCTTTCTTCATGTCAATGTCAATACTTTACAATTATTAAAATAATACGCAATAAATTTACCAAAGGCAGGTTTAGGGCTGTCTCTAAGCAGTAGCTGATATTATTGCTGAGTAATTAAAGGTCTAACCTCAGACTACCTTAACCCAGTTTCTTACCCGCTCTGTGATTTAACACGTCTTCTCTGGGCAGTAGTGAAAGTGTTTCTCTGGTGCAGGTTGTGACTTTAAAAAAACAAAGGGAACAAAGACACAAGCAATAGCTGAACGATAGACATGTAACAGGTGCGATGATCCGTAGTATTCCTCAAGATGTTTTGCTCAACCGCTCCAACGACTCCAATCTGTCCGTGAGATCATCGACAACAGCGCATTTGACAGTAATATTTTGGTTATAAATATAAATTGTTCAATGTAACAATTTAAAAATAGTAACTGTCTCATTGAATCGGGACAAGCGAAAAACTAGAGTCCATGTGCAGGATACCCCAAATTGAATGTCTCGTACACCGAGACGTTGCAATTTAGTTTTTTGAGTGGTAGGGAATAATACTAAATTTACAAAGAGAGTAGTTTTACATTTATTCTTTTTCTACATTGGTCTATTCCATAATTTTTATATTATATCAATAAAAGTCGTTGCCGTGTGGGGCTGGCTTTAGATTGTCCCACCCCTCTCCACCCATGGGAGTCGTAAGAGCCGACTGAGGGAATACTGGAGGAGTGTGTGAGTATTAACAACATCCACTGCGATCACCAACCCGCCTGCCAAGCGTGGCGATTACGGTACTATCCCCCATATGAGTGAAACACATGTTATGGCGTTGTCTTGGGGAGGCCTATGTCCAACAGTGGACGTCGAAAGGCTGATAGATGCATGGATGGATGGATCATTAAAAAAATATTGATTTTCTCTTAAATTGACTAATCTACATACATATTGTAGAACTTTTAATGATGAAATTATCAGTTGAATTACGTCAACTCTAACTACTATTCTACCGATACATTTTCTACCATACGTTTATATACGAACATAATTTTATTGTATAATAACTTATGAAGGTCACGCGATACGTCGATATATACGTTTTTTTTTTTATATAGGTGCATGGTCTGTAATAATACATTCAGGCGGATTGGTGCCATCAACTTTTTTTATTTATACGAGCTGGTGCCCTACGTGCAAGTGAGAAAAAACTTGTGTGTGTGTGTGGCTTGGTACTCATGTTCTGCAGCATCCAAACGAGTTATGAAATACAATAGCCAGCAAAAAAAAAATACTTTTTAATTTAATTTACTCGTCTATTGGTCATCTATTCGTGTTGTAACAGACTAAGTATACAAGTATCCCACAGTGAAAAGTATTCCCACCAAGTATCCCACAGTGGGGAAGTATTCCCACTGGAATCGTACGAGAAAATTACCTAAGAGAAAAAAGCAAATATTACCCATTGTGCCTATTACAGGTGGTAGGTACCAAGTGGAAATACTCACTTTTTATCAGGCGCGAGCAGTCGGTACCACCGTCTCTCGTGACCACGAAGGAGCTCGCTGTGTTTTGATTGTAGCAGGAGATGATGTTCATTCGATAATTTCACATGTAGAATTGTTGAGCAGTGAATAAGCATTACTCTTAAAATAGTTGAGTCTATCAATGGCGGCTACCGCTTACCATCAGGGTGACCGTGCCTCGTTTGTCACCATAATTAATAACAAAGATATCTAAACATGATATACTTGTACATACATTGTCGTACAGTTAAGCAATTACGTTTAGTTTAAGGATAGGGTTACAAATTAAACGTAAATATAAAATGTTTTCGTAAAACAACACAATGCTGCAAATAGATTTCTCTCTTTCTCTCATCATGTAGATGTTTCCCTAAATTAATATTATCTTATTTGTCTATTATTAAATAAAACTAAAATATACACACAGATATTGTAAGCACATAGTTATTTGTGTACACAGAACAAATCCTCATATATAAATTGCTATAATGCTGTAATAAAAAATATAAAAATATGATCTATGGGCGTGGCCGTATTTTAGAGTTTAAAAGTATGACAGATAGTATAGACAAGAGGTCAGCCCGACGTCAATAACAACGCACGTGGCAGTATACAATGTTTATGCTAAAATGTTTAAATTACATGAGGTACGCACTGTGGTAGGAACGTAATAATTCGTGTGTTTGTACACTGTACCTACAGGGGTTATGAGCTCATCACTTTTTCCTACCTTCAGTTCCACGTAGCAAAGAAGGGCTTATTACTGCCTACTGGACATAGTTGCAAATTTTTTTGTGTTTGCTGGACATAGGCCTCTCCTAACACGCGCCATTACACACGGTCCTCCGCCTTCCGCATCCAGTCTGTCCCAGCGACCTTTTTGAGGTCGTCGGTCCACCTAGCTGGGGGCCGTCCTACCTTACGCTTACCAAGTCGCGGTCTCCACTCTAGGACACGCTTGCTCCATCGTCCGTCGGTCCTTCTGCAGATGTGACCAGCGCATTGCCACTTCAGCTTACTGAGCCTGCGAGCTATGTCGGTAACTTTGGTTCTTTGTCGGATTACCTCATTACGAATTTTATCCTTCAAAGAGACGCCAATCATAGCCCGCTCCATAGCCCGCTGCGCGACTTTCAATTTGTGGACTAGTCCCACTGTGAGTGTCCACGTCTCGGCCCCGTAAGTCATGACAGGTAGGACGCATTGGTTGTAGATCAGGCATTGCGGTAAAGGCGAAGAGAAGACGGGGCGTAGTTTGCCAAATGCTGCCCAACCCAATTGGATCCTGCGGTTAATTTCTTTCTCGAAGTTGTTTCTACCAAATTGGACAACTTGTCCAAGGTACTCCTGAACAACTTAGAGCATCGAACCATCGACGTAGATCGGTCCCGGCGCGACATGTTCATTAAACATGATCTTGGTTTTATCCAAGTTCATGCCGAGGCCGACGTCTCAGAGTATTGGTGTAAAGATGCGAAAGGATTCGGACATGTGGACAGAATGCTGGACGAGCGACAGGCTCCATTTAGGCTATGCAGCATTCCGCTTAACTGTTCCAGTGACTCCGCAACGATGACGATATCATCGGCAAACCGAAGGTGTGAGATGTATTCGCCGTTGATGTTTATGCCCCGCCCAGTCCAGTCCAGTGTCTTGAAGACGTCTTCGAGTGCATTGGTGAAGAGCTTGGGGGATATTAAATCCCCCTGTCTTACCCCTCGACGCAGCTCGATCGGGTTGGTCTTTTGGTCTTGGAGCTGAACGGTCATTGTGGCGGTATCATATAGACATCTCAGCACCTCGATATAGCGCCAATCGAAGCGACACCGCTGCAGAGCATCCAAAACCGCCCAGGTTTCGATGGAGTCGAAGGCTTTCTCGTAGTCCACGAAAGCCATACACAGCGGCTGATGCCCATTACAATAAAAGCTAAATACTTAACATTTTGATAGATTCCCGCTCGCACTAAAGTTTTCTTTATCCTCATTCACAAATAATAATTTGTACTTTAAATACTTAACACTTTTTCCGACCCAGAAATGTACCTGGAACCTCACGGTTAGAAATTGCATGATAATACCACTAGACTAACGTGGTAACCGATTGTAATTAATGAGTTACATGTAATCGATATTTTATCAGCAAGACTTTTTTTTCTTTTTTTTGTTATGACGGGTAAAAATGTTCCTAACCGCACACCCTATCGTTCGGGGCAACGACCAGGGTAGTGTGGGGCCTGCACCCACTAAAGAAACCCGCCGTGTGCCGTCTCTCCGCCTTTTTTGGCGGGCCACTGGAACCATGTTACATTCCTTCGGTGGTTATCAGCAAGCCTGAAATTTGATTTCTGAAATCCGACGAGTCTGAAAGGTAGGTTGGTACAGAATCTAGAAGATGTATTTACCAATTATCAAAATTGGATCTTTAGACAGACCAAGAAAAAGATATAGAGGGATCATTACAAGCAATCCAGTGAAGCCATATAAAACAATGCCGAACTAGTAATTACACGCGCTCACGCTCACAAATACAAACAAAACCATGCCAAAAGAAATTGACATAAACCACGAGTGTTACCAGAGTATGATTTAACCAAATGACTCAACGATTTTGTACGCATGTTACGTACTTACATGAATACTTGGTCAGCGCCATAACATTCACTATATTATGATTTACAGTAAATCATTTTACATTTTTACTATTCCTTTATGTTTTAAATATAGAAATTTTGAAAATTTACCCATATTATAGGGACTTTTTCTTTCCGGTGACAAAACTTTCACGCACACATCTTCAAAAAATAGGGCTTCACTTTTTAGTTACGATGTGGAATCTTTATTTTTTGTTAGTCTGAGCTTTAGATATTCAGTTAAATTAACTAAATATATCTCTACTTTTTATTAACGGGCCTTTTAATTTTCCAATTTTGGGTAGTGAGAAGATGGAGATAAATATGTGCTTCCACCGACAATCAACTTTTTCTAAGCCCACTACTTTCCCGGTATTGGACACGAGACTCTTCTCTAAGTGAGAGGCATTTCGGTTATAGTCCACCATTGTAAATCTTCTTACGTCGCTGGCCCAGTGCGGGTTGGCAAAATGAACAGATCTTAAATAAAATCTGTTAAAAAAATGGCCGAAGTTCAGTGCGATAGCTCAGCGGCTTAGAGCACTTCCTCGGATTGGAAGGGACGCAGGTTCGATTCCCGCTCGCACTAAAGTTCTCTTTTTCCACATTCACAAATAATTTGTACGATAATAATTATGTCAACAAACACTCAAATGTGAAAAGTCCGAAATATTTGCCTTGCAAAGTCTCGATCTCGGACTGGAAATTAATCTGGGTAACTCTCTCTTTGCACTCCCTCGTTCGTCTTATCACTAGAATATCAGCGCAAAACTAATTATAATACAAATAAGTTCAAATAACTAATAATTATAAGACAAAAGCATCGCGAAAATAGTGACTGCAAAATCGGTGGTTTCAATCAATCAACTTTAATATGCGCAATTATCTAAAATTCAAATAATCAATCTCAAATACGGTAAATACAAAATGATGATGTGCTACTAAACACGAACCAACAAACAATGCTGCTACCTACCTACCATCACCTCGTACAGCCGACAAGCCGCGACGGTACCTACCGTTAGATAACGTTTTGGTAGCTTATTATCCAGCTTCAATATATTTCTTGTCATTTTTTTCATAATCGGCTATTATATATAAATAACATATAACACAAACATACGTTTTTTTATATAGTTAATCTTTTCACAGTTTTAAATCGAGTTATACGGAACGTAAGTATCGATTATATGTCGATATTTCTTTATATGATGACAAGTGACGATATGTAAATTATAAATCTTCTTACATTTATATTCAATTACTTTCGAATTCGTTACGTATCGACATCGTTATTTAATCAGGACTCATGATTTATCAACCGAATAATAACAAGCGTCCGTTTATAAAATATTGCCTAATGAAATTAACTCGAGCTTTCATTAGTTTTTCCAAACCTATAACTACACAATTGAGTCACAGTCGAAGAACCATAAGTGTTGCAAATCAAGGACATGATTTTTATTTCTCTAGCCCACAAAAGTCTACTGATCTTACACAGACTAATACCTTAGTTTCTCTGCAGATATTGTTCATTTTAAACATCTATAGGTAATATAATAGAGCTATGCTATGCTGTAACAGAGCTAAGTCTGTACATAAGATATTTTAGAAAAAAATCATTTTTTAGGCTAAATAGCCTAGTTCTTCTTATTATTTTATAACACCTAAATAGGTGTCGTACCACCGAAGGAATGTAAAATGGTTCCAGTGGCCCCGCCAATAAAGGCGGAGAGACGGCACACGGCGGGTTTCTTTAGTGGGTGAGGGCCCCACACTACCCTGTTCGTTGCCCCGAACGACGGGGTGAGCGGTTAGGAACATTTTTTCCCGCCTTAACAAAAACAAAAAAAAAGGCTATTTAGGTGTCACACAGTTCCAGTGGTCTGCCAATACAGGCGAAGAGACGGCACATAGCTTTTCCCACCCTAACAAAAAAAAAAGGCCGTTTAGGCGGCTTTGAACACAACACAGTCTTTATTTTTTATTTTTGTGTATATTTCTATTTGTCTGCTTCTTTGTTCGAGCTTCACGCTAAAACTACTGATAAAACTTTTTTTATTTAATAACTCTTGATTAGATTTAAATACTAGTAAGTATACATTTTATCCGGCTACTACATAATAATATATCGGGAAAAAATAAGCTAGTAAAAACTAACACAGTACTATAGCACTGATTCAATTAAAATACTGTTATGTCCCTTTTCAATAAAATATAGAAAAAGAGAAATCATGTGTGTACCAGCGTATATGATATATGTATATGTATATGATATATGTAGGATATATCATATCGTGTGGTATACCACAGGCAAAACAAAACTTCTTGAAATTATTACGTTTATTATTTATAGAGAAAGTAAATGGTGTAGGTATTTATTTATTTATAGATCCAGCTGTATTGGTGGTATAGCGAGGTTGGTAGAGGGTGGTACAGGGTGGTAGACAGGGGTAGATTAAATTTCGTAGCGCTAGCTGCCTGGCGCTTATCTTCGTCATTCCAATTGTTTTTAGACGTATTTTATTGTACATATTACATTTTATATTGTCTAAGGTGCACGAGATAAGCTAATAGCTAGAAAATACCATTGCTAGAATAGTTCTTCTTATTATTTTATAAAAACGATGAAAGTTATTACTTTTTAATGTCGTGACCAATTTCTATAATTATTTTATTGGCTAGGCAGTAAGATTCAAGGATCGCATCTATATGATAGAATACGTGAAAACGTTTATTATTTTTAACGATTCCTTACTACGTGAACAGTCTGTTGTTAACTCTTCCAGTTCTATGTATTCGCCGCCATAATAGTAAGTGTGTTTCTAAGGGTTCTAATTAGAAGACGTGTTAGTGACTGGCTAATTATTTTTTTCAAGGAAATATTTTATCAGCGTAAATTGGGGAAAAGTATTCTAAGCTATTTTTATCATCAGGACACAGCTTATAAGCCATTTTCGGCTTGATTAGGCTTCAAAATTATATCCTGCTACTATATCGGGATATAAGATATAACCTAAAAACTAGCTGCAGCGAAACCGCGGGCAAAGGCGTGTACTATTAGTAAATTAAATGTTATGTTAAATAGACATATCTGAATGTTGGCCTCATATCAAGGCTCAAAGTCGCTCAGCGGGCCATGGAGCGGGCTATGCTTGGTATTTCCCTACGTGATCGAATCCGATAACCCTTGGGGACGAAAGGTTCTTGAGTGGCCACCACGTATCGGACGGCGCAGCGTAGGACGGCCCCCCACCAGATGGACCGACGATCTGGTCAAAGCTGCGGGGAGCCGTCGGATGCGGTCGGCACAGGACCGCTCGTTGTGGCGTTTTTTTGGGGAGGCCTATGTCCAGCAGTGGACGTTTCGTTACAGAACAGAGTTGTGTCTATTCTCATGTAAGATATTTGAATAAAAAAGAAGAAAGTAATACCTATTTTTTAGAATTTTTGCTTGTTGTTTGTTCGGCCATCACGCAAGAACTACAAAACGGATTAACTGATTGTATAAAACATTTTTGAAAGCTCTTAATTAGCCTTAAACACTGGTATATATTTTATACCGCTACTATATCGGAAACCTGAGATATAATATTACCTATATAAATTAGCCTTTCCGCTGCAGACATAAGCCAGATTTTAGGTTATTTCTTTGATTCCCGTTATAGTAGCCGGATAAAAGATATACAAGTTTGTAAGTCTAATCAAGGGCTATATAACAATAAAATTTTCATCAATATCCGCTCAGTTGCTTGATGTATGAACAAACAAACAAACAAATCGACAAACACAAAAAAATTTAAATAAATGTTTTGTGTTCAGAGACCCCTACAAGAGCCTAATACTACAGCCATTTGCTTTTAAATATCTTTAATGCAGCAATAAAGCTTTATAATAATAGATACAGAAGAATATCTGACTGACTATGAGCGCGCAGCCCAAACTTCTGGGAGGAAATTTATAAATATTTGTTCAATTCTTTGATACTGCACGTGACCACTAAGAAAGGATTGTACGCAAATCCTATGCAAAATGAATTTGTCATTATGATGCGTGCGAAGCCGCGGGTAATGCGCTGTAATAAAACAGAAAAACCTATATATATATATCTATATAGTAAACTTAAGAACGTGCCCGATCTGGTTTTGTACCGTGTTATGAGCACACCTACTCACATATCATGCTCGAAAATGGAGAGAGGACGATAATAGAAAGGTAATAAAAAACAAAACAATGATTTTAATTTTTATCTGTTTGTAAGAGCATATCTCTAAAATTACTAATATCAAATGGCTTATACGGGTAGAGTAAGCTCTATATCTTTGGGTTCGTTATAAGGCTGAGCATGTTAAATGCTTCAAAAATATATAAAATAAAACATCCAAAACTCTACATCCTTGCTTGGAGCAAAATATAAGCTTTATTTAATTTTATTGGGCATCGGGGAAAAGTAATCCTCATTTAAAGGTCACGCAGGTGAAGACGCGCGCTACAGCTAGTTTTGAGTTTAAAATAAGATTTCGCTATAACTTCGGCTGGTAGGAAAAATAAATATGCTGCATCAATAATTATATATCTACATATATATATTTAGTAATCATAAATAGTGATTTTCTTTAAACAAGGAATTAAGCTATAGTGGGCTTCTGACTGGACGTTTCTCTGGGTGGCCTTATGTGAGGAGAGGATATGGTTAACTCTTATGTGAGATGATAATACCCAAAAGAGGCTAATTATATATATTATATGGTAATAACGATGATCACCCTGTAAAAATCAATCCTTCTCGCTTTACATAGCTTGGGCTTCGTTTGTCTATTCGTAAACGCAAGCACAAATAACACTGATATAGGAAGTTTGGTTTTGGCCTTCAACGCCTTCAACGTTACCATGTGAACAATTAATATATTATATAGTCTCATCAGTACCTAGGTACGGAACGATACGGCGGTGGTAGGTGACCTACCTATGTACAGACGAGGTGCGTCCTACACAAGGACCGGCGGCGACGTAGACAACCGTTAGAAGTGAGAGATTATAATACATCAAAAAATATTTTTTGTTGTGCTGGTATGCTTGTCTTTTGTTACTGTATAATTTAAGTACATTAAAATTTTATTATCAAACTTAAGGAGAATAAGCGTGTTTTTATATCGTCAGAAACTTTTTTGTCATTAACTAGCTTCTAAAAATTAAGAATATACGAGTACCGTGTAAGTGTATAATTATTGTATTTAAAAAAATAATTAAATTTTGTCCGAGAGAACGGGGTCATGTCTATGTAGCATCTTTAATTATGACATGTTGGTAATCAAATACTCTTCTTGTGTCAGTTAGTTAGATTGATAAATGGAATTAGGTTTTAACCCGTATAAACCTAATTAAGTTCCAATTCATATCAAAATATATTTATTGCCAATGTATTGTTTGAACCAACAATTACAATACAAACAAAAATCCTAATTATTACATTACATACCTACTTAATATTACCTAAATGTGTTGAAAACACGAGCAGTGTTCTACAATGCTCTACACGAGATAAGAGAATTCAATGCCGTTTAGTATGTATAATGAATTCTATCATAATTATGTATATTCAACGTAGTGACGACAACCAATTCCTGTAAAAAATAATCATAAAACATTTTAATCTGACATCGTGTTTTTTGCCTTATTCTATGTAAATTACAAGGGAGAACGAAACAGCAATATAGCGGCATCGCTGTCTTACTCTCTCTCTCCACGAAAGCCTCCTGAAAATATCTATTGATTATCGTATACGTACGAGTTGGTATGTATAATCTGCACCTCGCCCTGTATTATGTTGACTGGGGCCGAGTGCCAAATTATGTAAAGAATGCTGGTAGTGAGTAGAGCAAAATATGTTGGGATCTAGTGATGCGATCATTCCACTACAACGTCATTCTACCTACGCAAACCTGTTTGAGTATGTGTACGTGACACATTTTATGAAGTTTTTCAGGATGACTAAAGATTATAATGCCCAAAAGAAAAAATCAATAGTTAAGCAGCTTAAGATGCTACTGAAAAGTCTGTATAATATATTTATAACAAAATAAATATTTATTGTATTAAATTATTATATATTGGTAATTAAAACCTAAATTATCATCAGCGATTCGAACAGTGACTTTGATACGATGATATGACACAGACGTACGATATGTCGGTCGAGACCAGTGGAGCTGGCCCGAGAGCTAAAGGCTGTGAACCTGAGTTGCCATTCTAGTTTCTCCCATTATTGAGGCTATTTTAAAACTCTTTCTTTTATTAAATTAATAAAAATCTTTTATTATTTAATTTTATAATTGTACACGCCCATTCCTTTATAATATATGTCCTATATAACTAATCATTATTTACCCCAGTAATAATTTATTAAATCGTGACCTAATCTATCTTTTTTCCTCCAAATTTCCGTAGGGTCTGAAAACAAAGGTCTACACGACCACTGTGTGTTATTAGTAATGTCATATGGAACAGAGATGTGGTTTTTGAATGTTGGCCTCGTATCAAGGCCAATGCTGCTGGATGCAGTCAGCATAGGACCGCTCGTTGTAGCGGCCTATGTCCAGCTGTGGACCTTTTCGAATATTCCTGCTCTAATTGGTAACCAACTTAATTTTATTTCCATACGACTCCAACAACACCCATGGAATAAAATAAATTAGTAACAGTGTATCATTAGACCATCACCAAATAAAAATAAACTGGTTTTCTTGAACATTGCCAACACATTTCACCAGAAAACAATTCCTCGTAATTTAAATTTCAATACAAGTATCTTAAAATATGAAGAAATTGATTTTGTTTGGTTCTGCCCGTGACTCCATCCGCGTGGACTTCACAATATATTAAATACATCATCATCAGCATTAACATTTTTAATATTAGTAAGGATGGCGATGATAGTATGGATTAGTAAGGATGGATGGAGTGATAAGTATTTTGTTTCCTTTCGCTCACACTGACATTGTTTTCTTAATTTTACATTCTTAGTGGAATAGACATAATAAAATATTACATTTTGTCCATGTGGGGACGGACTAAGAATACAAGTGTCACCACCCCATTCTTTTCCACAGGTGTCGTATGAGGCGACTAAGGGAAGTAAGTAATTAACATACATTGCATAACTGGTGGTAGGGCTGGGTACCAAGCGGGAGTACTCATTTGGTATCGGGCGCGAGTGGGTTGGTACCACCATCTCCCGTGTGACTGGCCATGAAGCACATCGTTGCGTTTTGGCTGTAGCAGGAGATAGCCGTTTATATTTCATTTCATATCGGTGAAATGAATTTGTGAGCAGCGGCTGACAATACTCTCGGTATAGTCGAGTCCATGGGCGACGGTTACCATTTACCATCAGATGGACCGTGGCTCGTCTGCCACTACATGCAATAAAAAAAACATTATAGGTATATTGTGTCCGAATCGGGTGATAATAGTGTGGTTTTTATGGTTCATCATTACAGTAATGGCTCGTGAATGTCTCTATATAGATTATAATGCGTCGCTGCAATTTCGATAAAATGGATGTGGTTGTATATTATAATTTTAAGTACTGTATTGAGCTTAATATACTTCTATATTTTAATTTTCCATCCAGAGCTGGACAAAGACTTCTCAAGAGAGCGCCACAATGAGCTTTCCTGTGCCGACCGCATCGTATAGATAGTTATACATACCTTGTAATTTATTATGACTTGGGGATTTTAAAATCACCACGCTGGTATTATTGCATTCATAAGAAACGGAACGC
Organism: Leucoma salicis; assembly: GCA_948253155.1. NCBI lineage: Eukaryota > Metazoa > Arthropoda > Insecta > Lepidoptera > Erebidae > Leucoma > Leucoma salicis. Next base: position 8,286,590 of record OX411806.1, read on the forward strand.
GCTTGCGCGTACAAGGCGGGGGGACGCGGTGCGGAGGGTCGCAAGGCCGGGGAGCGGTGCGGGGAGGGGGTAACGTCACGTCGAACAACGCAGTTTATGTGCTACTAAATTCAGAAGACCGTCCCCTATAACCGGTCTGCAACAGCTCAACGACTTTTTTATTTTTTCGTGTAAAAACTTGCCTGCGTCGCTCGAGTTGTCCAACGCGATTACGCGAGGTGGGAGCTGTGTGAGATTGCTGTAGTAAAAGTGGCCTCTCTGAAGTATAGTGATTTTTGTTTATGGTAGAATAATCAATTTGCGTGAGGTTTATTAACGTTTAACCTAAATTATGTTAGTTGGCCGAAAGTGACGGTTTTAAAAACGCTCTGAAGTGTAGAGAACGTTGCTGTCAAAATAAGGCGGAAAATAAATAAATAGCTTTAAAACAACGGCGCGTTGTGAAATGTGATATAAACGAGACCTTATTACAGTGCAGAATTAAGAGTGACTTCTCTGTAGCAAACTTTAGAATCATGATTAAATTGTGCTGGAATAAAAATGATATTCTATCCATGAAGAGGCAGAGGAACTTGTGATTGTGTGCAAATGACCGTGATCATCATGGAACGAGGATTTGCTGACGCGCATGAGCTTGCTGGTGGAGTTAGTCGAGGCCACGGCATTTTTAAATAGGTACCGGTTTTGAGTAATATTTTTTTTAGATTAATAATAACTGCTGTTTTTGAACAGGTGCTGATGAATCTCCCACGACAGTTACAATAACCACAAATAAAATGTATCGATATGTATAACATATGATAGTAATATTATCACTCAGTATTATTATTATAATAATATTCATCGGACAAGTAGAAAAGTGTCTCTTTCAAATAAATCGAGGTACGTTTTTTTATGTTCACAGATACCTAGTCATGGAGGACACAACGTTGGATTTAGGCTTACAGCCTAAGGAACTACCTGATGCGTGTTTCAACGAGTGTGATAAGGATATTGTAGCAGAACGAGAAGAAGAAGATATTGACTGTGTAATAAAAGATGAAAAAGGTAGTGACAGTGACACTCACAGTGAAGACCTTAGCTCTAACGATGAACAAAGTAATGTAATCAGTAGTAGTAGTTGTAGGAGTAACTCTCAGTTTTATGAGAGCAGTGACAACAAAATAGACTATGCGGTGAAGAATGATGATAATGACACTCTTAGTGATATAGACGATATAAAAACGGACAGTGCTTCTGCTGATAGTGAAGATTCTGCACTTGGAAGTTTACCGCCGGATGGTACCCTTAATGAAAGAGAAGAAGATGCTCAAGAAAGGTCGGAAGGTAGTGACTCGGGCCTTGGTTCAGAACCAATTAATGATTTGAAAATATCAAGTTTCAATCTTACACTTCCATGCACAACTAGTATTAAAACTATCAGCTTGGAACACACGTCAGCACGCAATAATGAACTCAGCAGCAATAGTAGTACTAATGATAACAATGTTGATAAAGGCCATAATACTCTAGAAAAAATTAATAAACCCCTCAAAAGTACTCTTAAGAGAAAATGTAGCGATGATAATGTAAATGAACTACAGGTTAAAAAGCGGAAAGAAAATATTAAATTTGATAATGTTACCGTATATTATTTTCCAAGAGCTCAAGGATTCTCATGTGTTCCTTCACAAGGCGGATCAACACTAGGTATGGAATGGGAACATTCTCATCTACAAAAATTCACTTTAGCAGAACATACATTAGAACAAAGGCGATTACATAGACAAATACTGCAGCAACTTAAAAGTGAACGCCATACACTGCAAGGGGTTTCCCTATCCTCCAGTGAAGACAGTGATACAGAAGAAGAAGCGAGCGATATTTCTGAATCTGAACTTGATTTAGATAGTTATTTTTTCCTTCAACCTGTTCCCACTAGACAAAGAAGAGCTCTTTTGAGAGCAGCAGGCGTGAGAAAAATAGAGACCTATGAAAAAGATGAATGTAGAGATATAAGAACATCGCGGGAGTTTTGTGGTTGTGCCTGTAAAGGAACTTGCAATCCAGATAATTGTTCTTGTAGCTTAGCTGGCATAAAATGCCAAGTCGACAGATTAAACTTTCCATGTGGATGTACTAGAGATGGATGTGGCAATACAACTGGGCGCATAGAGTTTAATCCCGTTAGAGTAAGAACGCACTTTATACAAACCCTGATGAGAATAGGTCTGGAGAAGAAAAATGAAGAAAATGAAGCGGCTGTCAAGAGACAATGGCTAGATGTACATGGTAATACCTCCGCGTCATGTCCCTCCAATTCGTCTTATGAGAGAGAACGTTGTCTTAGTCACGAAGATGGAATGTTGCGTGATGTTCATCTTACGCCTAGGGTGGAAGTAGAATCCTGCGTTAATACAGGGAGTTTTAATAATGTCCATTGTGATATGATCAATTCCGCATCTCAAAACAACATGAGTGATGATATATCTTACGGCTACAGAAACGATTCTCTAAATCACCGTACTATAAACAGCGGCAACGCTATTCACTTTATCAATACAAATAACCACAGTGATCCCTACACATCGAACATACTTAAAGGAAAAGATCCGCCTTACTCGGGGATGAATGCAATGGGGTTTAATATTACAAATAACATGCAAACATTTCAATGTGATCTCAACTACGCTTACGAACAACATATTGATAATCACCAATTCAAAGGATTGCAAAGTTTTTCCGCTACTAGCTTTGAGGAGTTCGCTCACAATTCGCAGATGTCTATGTTTAGTCAATATGGGCATATGTACGTTCCAGACTATTCACATAAACCTATTGCAAACTTACACGAGCATAATTCATTGCAATACCATAGCCCACAACATAGCCACTACGATATGTTTAAAAACAATTCTGGGTGTGGAAGTAATGAAAATAAAAATGATTACACTCTTATGACATTGCCATATCAATCTAGTAATAAGATACAACCTGTAGAAAATGACGAAAATTGGTTTAGTCACAACACACTACTGAATTTGGACCATTCCGACCAGGTGACCCAGGATTTACCCGAGTTGCCGATTCACGCCGCGGATTTGCCAATAGATAGCAATAACGTCGACACTACAGAAAATTTTGGCGAACTTATTAAGAAAACTATGGTAGAGTCTGTTACAGTGTAGTATAATAAAATAATTGTTGTATCTATTTTAATCCTTGAATTATCATGTTATGACATTTTTGATTATATTAATTGATAAAACTAATGAGTAGTCTCGTTATTGTTATTTAGGGTTATCCATAGAATAGTATCTCCATAAATAAACAAATGAACTCATATCAGTAAACTATGACAGCTGAAGGCGTATCTCGGTTGTGGTTTACAATACGTTATATTCGCATTATATAAACATATGTATATGTGAGAAGTCATGGACCAGAAATATGTAGAATTAAATAACGTGTACGATTATATACTTACTACTATTTATGTGATATAATTATGATACAAATATCTAAACAAAATGTACCGGAGTAAAATTCATTTAGAATCGGTATATTAAAATACGCTTTTGTCAGCAAGCTCGTTATTTATGTAAACTGTTTACGAAAATTGTTTACCTACATTATGATTTGGCACAATATTCGTGACGTCACAAATGAGTATCGGATTCCATCATATAGAATATTAGTGAATCATTAGAGTATTTCAATCTGTTTTAGTGTAGAATCGCGTGACTAGTTCTACATCAAACTCGAGCTATTTAAAGAACAATATAAAAAGAGGTACCTACCTACATACCATTAGACACTCCGTAACAGCAATATTGATTTATCAATCTACTCTGCTAAAGACGTTGAAGTCGCTTAATGTCATTGTACATAATTTTTAAAATTACTTACTTGCTTACTTACCTCCATCGCAAATAACCAGATACTGATAACAATCAGTAGATAATATATGTCGATACTAGATGCTGACGACTAGATATTACAATGGTTTACTAAACTATAGGTACCGATCCATATAAAGTTATAATAGTTGCGAGTAGGTAACTAAAACTTGTCTTTCGGGAAGCTCTACAAAGAATTACATTCTCCTCGTGTGTACATATAATAGCAGCTGTAAATTATAACTTGTACCTACCTACCTAATTATATTTTTATGTAGTTGAATTCTACATATATATTTAGGCGAAACTTGGTTTGTTCATGCAACGTAGAGAGTGGGGGCAAATATATTTTATGAACCCCCAGTCAATGATATATAACAACATTGAAAAACATTGAAACATTGCCTGTAGTTAGGATATAATAATTATTTTGTGATAATAGTGTAGAACAAAATTGTTTTTCTGATGCTTTATATACTAGTGTGTCCATCCTACTTATCATATTTGGTATGACAAGAAATTATAACATTCCTATTATTTGTGAATAAGACAAAACATGCAAATAAAAAGGATTATTTCCCGCGAAGCCAGCCTTATGCGGTTTTAATATTAAATAAAATACAACAATAAAATCGAGCATTTTGCAGAAAATAATATTACATCTCTCTCATACCAACATCCTGCTACAAAAAAAGACAAAAAGAAACAAGCAATCTTGGTACTCGCAGGTAGCCCACGATCCTATTTAAGATTTTGTGTCTACGTGGAATATATTATTAAGCAAATATATTGATGATTATTACGAATTGTTTATGTACGTTGATAAAATGAAAAGTATACTTAACTAGGAATATCTTTAAGAAACACTAGTGTCATTATAGCAGAATGCATCCTCAACTTTTACTATACCAACTACTACTATTATTTCTACGTGCATATACTGCATAACATTTTAATGTCCAATTCGATAAAATCGTTACACTATAACTATTAGGATTCCCCATGCTTAACGTAGGTAAATTCATCTTATAAAAACCCAAACCGGAATTCAAAATAATAGAGTCGTTAGCAAAACGGTCACTCCTGTTATACTGCGGGTCAAATGTTGCTTTTAGTAAACATTCAAATTTAACGTTATTCTTATTGTATTCGGAAATTTCGAATATATTCACGTATAAATTTGCATATTATGTTACCAGTGATTTTCATACGGTAAATAATTGAAGGCAAATAAATAAACGAGGTCTAAAACTAAATTTTGATTACACTGTATACTTCCTTATACTTATTTTACACTAGTGGGTTTTACTCTGTGAGGGCTTTCACTTGTATTCGAACCGGTAACTATCACCGTTTTATTCGTTTTAACTAGCTGTCAACTATCTTTGGGTACTGCTGTAAGCAATGGCAATTCCGGTCATAAGAACACCCTGCTTCTGTGGTGCAGCAGTAGTGTGAGTGACTGCTGATCATGAGATCTCGGGGTCGATCCCTGGGTTGTGCAGTGCTATTGAGCTTCAGTACAGCCTGGCATTTAGAAATGTGCCCTGTAGACGGCAGTAGACTCACCCCCTATTACATGGGACTTAAACATAGCTGGCGAACCGTGGGTGTGTAAAACACCTCTGCCTACCCCTTCGGGGAATACAGGCGTAATGCTAGAACACATTACTCTCCTGGCTGAGACTCAATGGCAACGTGAGCAAGAATGTATTATGAGATTTGAAATACGGAGACCACGCGGAGTTCAATACAATTTCAAAAGTTACGGAATCGCTATTGGCTACACCGTTCAAAGGCATCCTTCGATTGGTGGCAGGTACGAGCACCTACTTTCAGTAATTATATTTTCACTTTATTATGTCGTATTAAAGCAAATAATGCCTACATTACGCGGATTGCTTCTTACTTATTATTCGCAGCATTTTCAAATAGAGTGGCAAAGCATACATTATCTCTATTTCAAAGAAATATCTCTTTTATAGGATTGGATCACAATTAATGTTTGATACTTATTTTAAGTTATTTTTTGAAGAGAGAAAAAGGCAAATTTGCTAGAATTAATTTTTTCTTTAAAAACAATGTTAATTCTATCGCGTGTACCAAGTTTCATGAAAATTTTTGATAAAAAACTGTTAATAGATGTTACCCTAGCAAAGTTTACAATAGTCAATTTGAGTGAGCAAGGTATATTTTACGCTATACTCGTATATTACGTAATAACACCGGGTTGGCACGCTGAAATGCTAATGTGTAGGCCACATCACTCGGCGAACCGATAATCGCTGGAGAAAAAAGGATCTCGGGTGCTGACTACGTATTCGACGACACCAGGTGGACCGACGATCTGGTCTAAGTCGTAGAGAGCCCTTGGATGCATATGGTAGATTAGAACGCTCGTTATGGCGCTTTCTTGGGGATGTCCAACAGTAGACGTAACCAATTAATTTCATCTTGCAGCCATAGATCATACTCTCTCTCTGGCTTTCAAACAATATCCTTGAGTTTTAAATGTAGGTATCTCGACAACTACTCAGATACATATATACCTAACATAGAACCATCAGACGGGGTGAGTAAAGCACGCTCAATGCTGACACCGCCCTGACAAGGGGTTGGGAGGGTAAGGGAGGTAAAGGGGTGCCAAGCGGTAACGACAACGTGCCATAATTGCTTGGTAACGGAAGTTATGAAGTTATAGAAATAAATATGCACTTTCTTCACTGAAAAAACTACTTGGATCACAAAAACTTGACTTGGTTAATGTTTAATAGAGTTAATATTATAATTTAAATAAATTTCATGTAATAAGGAGGTTAGTTTGTTTTGATTACTTGTAGTAGTATTGACGTAAAGATGGCGTAGCGATGATAATAAATAAAAAATAAGTACTGACTCTACCGGCCTCCCGCTGAGAGTAGTGTATTCGATTTTCATACACTACAAATATTTATGCTAGTACTACAATGATTTTGTATTGCAAATATTGCAATGAACGGTTCCGGTGGCCAGCCAAAAAAGGCGGAGAGACGGCACACGGCGGGTTTTTTAGTGGGTGAGGGCCCCACAATACCCTGTTCGTTGCCCTGAACGACGGGGTGTGCGGTTAGGAATATTTTTTTCCGCCTAACAAAAAAAAAGTACCTGCCATTGTTTCTGTGATCTTTTGTGAGATCGAGCCTACCCATTCAGTGTGGGATAAGCAAGGCTCTACCATTAGAAAGACGTGCTAAATGTGGTGTTGATGTTATTATTTCTAAATATTACAAAAGACCCGATTTAGTATCACAAAAAGGTTAATTCCTTATAACTGTAAAATTAGATCGTAACTCTATCTCAAACTCAATTTGTCCATGTTTAGATCCTGTCAAGGGAGCGCAAAAATATGCAAGTTCGAGTGGAGTCGATTTCATTTAGTTTCTAAAAATACCATTGCAAATCCAATCGTACGCTAGTGATAACACTATTTTTTTTTCAACTCTTTTTCTTCTTCTTTTGGGCACGGGTCTCCTCTCAGAGTGAGAGGGCTTAGGCCTTAGTTCATCAAGCTGACCCAATCCAGGTTGGCGAACTTGAACTTATGTTCATAAATAAACTAACGTAAAGTACAAATTATTTGAGAATAAGGAAAAAGTGATTTTTAGTACGAGCGGGAATTGAACCCACGTCTTTTTCAATTCGGGGAAGTGCTCTAAGCCACTGAGCTATCGTACTGACCTATTCGTTCATCCCAATTTCCTCATCACATTTGTCTTTACGACCAACGCCATCTATCGGAATGCATTTACATGCATTAATCCGATATAGTAAGTTTAATTTTTTGACGCGGGTACGATTCACGCTCTTACTAAAAATCTCTTTTTCCTTATTCACAAATAATTTGTACTAAAAAATAGCGGAGCACGTCAAATGCTAAAAAATATAGATCGAAAATATATGAACGTAAGTTCAAGAGTAACAAGTAGCGCGAATACGTGGGGAATGCTCTGAGGAACTGTTTTAGGTGGCACCAACATCGCTGTTTTACCACCGGACTACGAAGTAGGGTTCGTTTACAGGGTTCCTTTCTACCACGTACGTGTAAGATCTCGAATGAGCTTCCTGCTGCGGTGTTTCCCCAGCGTTACGACTTGTCCCTCTTTAAACGAGGTTTGAGAAGCTCTTTAGTCACGGTAGGTGGCGGCTTGGATGTGGGTTTGGTGTTTCCAAGGTCCATTAGCGGCTGTTACCACTTACCATCAGGTGGGCCATTTGCTCATCTGCCTTTGGCGGAAAAAAAAAGAACACGATCTCAAATTGAATTTACGATTGAAATCGAATGTCACGAGTAACCCCATAGATCATTTTCTATTGTAAGGCATGATAGCGATTCTATTTCCCCTTTCTACCCCTGGGTGTGGCTCTTCTCAGTAGGCAGCGGCTTGGCTATGCATCTGGTATAGTTGCGTCCAATAGCGATGACTCACTGATTTCAGGGTGAATCAGATTTTCCAGATAAGGACTTTTTCAGAGAATATTGGCGCATAGTAGCTAACTGTGTAATATGTGTATTCCTACTGTTGCTTCGTTCGTTGAGTAAGAACGCCGGGAGATCCTGCTCTATGCATGCATGCAATCGGGATCTCGCTCGAACTAAAAGTTATCTTTTTCCACATTTTCAAATAGTTTGTTCTTAAAAGTAGCTGAGCATGTCAAGTGCTAAAATACAGATCAAACAAAGTTCTTAACCGTGTTTTTTTATGCTACATGGGTGGCAAACAAGCATACGGCCCACCTGATGGTAAGCGGTTACCGTATCCTATAGACGCTATCAATACCACCACCAGAGGCATCACTCGCATGTCTCCATCTCGAAGAAAAGGGATATGAAGAATAATAATGAGAAGAAGAATAAGGAGAGGATAGGCAGGATAACAAGGAGAGAATAGGGAAGGAGTTCAGGACTCCGGAGCTCTCACTCACCATACGACGAAACACAACGGTAGGAGTAACTACCGTACCACTGAAGGAATGTAATATGGTTCCGGTGGCCCACCAATAAAGGCGGAGAGACGGCACACGGCGGGTTTCTTTAGTGGGTGAGGGCCCCACACTATCCTGTTCGTTGCCCCGAACGACGGGGTGTGCGGTTAGGAACATTTTTTCCCGCCTTACCAAAAAAAAAAGAAGTAACTACCGTTGTTACACGCTGATCTGTTGTGAGAGGGTGGTTCTTCTCCGATCAAGCCGGCCCATTCGTGTTGGGATAAGCGAAGCAAGGCTACCACTAGAAATTTTGCATAGAATATTCCGTAGTCAGTGGTACCGTGGTGTCTGTTCTAAGCTGACGTAGCAGGATATTGTTTTCAAACAATCCTTGGGATCCCTTTCTAACCGAGTCATAATTATCGAGTAATACAGAAAGTAGCTGAAGTTTTAAAAATTGTACTTCCTTTTTACCCACTTTGAGCATGTACTATCTAAGTGTTACGGTTCTCATTATCACCTCACCCCATTTCAGTATCACTAGAATATTTTACCACTTCTTAGGTACATTTAACATAATGAGAAAAAAACAGTGAGTATTCTCGATCGATGACATGTTCGGAGTTCAAATTAAAATAAACAGTCATCATGCTCAGCTGGAACGGTCTTATAAAAGGCCACGGGTCGAGTTTCATTCGTACACGTATTTATAACCGACTTCAGAAAGGAAGGAATTCTCAATTCGAGTAAAATGTATCTATACCTACATATTTTCACCAATATCTTCGCTGTCTGGCCTGTCTGCATACCGATTTTGAATTATTCATTTTTATTCGATAGAATAAAAAGGTAGTCCCGTATAAATGATTATAAGTACATTATATCAAAATTCGCTTCAGAAATTTAACAAAGCAACTTGCAGTTGTTGATGTATATGTCGAGCTATATCTTCACCGGTTGTAACATACGATAATCTATACTATTATAAAGCTGTAACATAGTAGTGTCTGTACATTTAAGATATTTGAGAAAAAAAGACAGTATTAGGATACATAGGCGTGACTGAACTAAACATTTTTTGTCTGTTGGTCTGTTTGTTTGTTCACGCATCACGCAAAAACTACTGAACGGATTTTAATGCAACTTTTTTTATTTGGTAGCTCTTGATTAGACTTAAAAGCTGGTATACATTTTATCCCGCCACTATATCAGGAACGTAAGATATAACCCAAAAGCTAGCTTTTGGCTGCGGCGAAGCCCACGCAGACAGTCATGGCCAGAATCTAGTTTCTTATAAAGGTAACATTGTCTGTATGTATTAATGTCCGTTTATTGATTTTCAGGAAATTAACAATTCTGTAAATATAGTAAAAAAGGTAGGTATAAAAATTAACAGAAAGGGGGCGGGGGAGTTTGTGTATTCAGTTATTTCAATGATTCCTCAATGCAGCCTGTACGTGGCACTAACAATTAAAACTGAATATGAATTAGCCGTTTTAGTGATTCACACGTCGTGTTGAAAAATAATCCTTTTGATTCACATGCTCAGCTACTTTTATAACAAAATTATTTGTGAAAATGGAACTGCAATAGCTTAGTGGTCTAGAGCACTTCCCCGGATTGGATGAGACACAGGTTCGAATCCTGCTTGCAGTAAAATTCCCTTTTTCCACTTTAACAAATAATTAACTGGTTAAGTCCATGTCTACTATCACAATAAAAAAGTAACATTATATTATATTACATTTTCTCAAGTGACAGCGTTTATATGCAAACTCATTTGATTATGACAATTTTAGAATACATAATAATACACAGTAGTTAATAAAGAGCCAATTTATTATATTACAAAACATAGCATCACGACTGTATTCCCCGAAAGGGTAGGCAGAGGTGTATTACACACCCACGGTTCGCCAGCTATCTTTAAGTCCCACGTAATAGGGGCGAGCCTATTGCCGTCTACCGGGCACATTTCCAAACTCCAGGCTGCTGCTGAAAATATTTCTTTTTACAAAAAAGCTCAATAACACTGCGCGACCCGGGGATCGAACCCGAGACCTCATGATCAGCAGTCGCTCACACTACCGCTACACCACAAAGGCAGTTATTAGTAAAATACTTTTTAAATCAGTTCACTTGTTATAGAGATTATAAATGCGAAAGTGTGTTTGTGGCTGTTACGCTTTCAAGCCATCACTATTGAATCGAGCGTAATGAAATTTAACATACATATAATCCGGAACGCAGAAAAGGGCATAGACTACTTTATATACCTGGCGGACCACTGAAGTAATGTAACATAGTGCCAGTGGCCCGCCAACATAGGCCGAGAGATGGCACACGGCGGGTTTTTTTAGTGGGTGAGGGCTCACACTACCTTTTTCGTTGCCTCGAAGGACGGGGTGTGCCGATAGGTAAATATTTCCCGCTTTTAAAGGCCGCGAAAAAGATAGCAATTTTTGCATAGAGATAATATGACATAGTGACGTATATTTTTTTGCATAAAGACAATTGGCCGTGGTGATGTATTTATATAAATAATATTAGTTGAGCCAATTCTGCAGTATACGTGGACTTATAGTTAATAGGATGAATTAAACAAATGTTAGATATGTATCTATGTATTTTAAATCTATAACACATAAGTCTGTTTTTTATTGTTCATTTATCACATTATTTAAAATATTTTTCGTCATAACTTCTAATACTGTATGCGCGCATGTAACGTGCCCGTCAAGAGTCTTGTACCAATTGCCACATCTTTACTGTTTTGTCCTCGCTGGCAGTAATCACAGTCTTTGAGATCTTGTCGAAATACACGTTATTTATGGCAACTGAAACATAATAAAAAAATAATATTACAAATGCGACAGTAACTCTGTCCGTTACATTTTGGTATAGAAATAGATTGGACATTGAGCAAGGTATAGGCAAAGAAGTCTCAGTGGTTTCCATGCCGAGTGTTGCGAATCCATTCCCACACACAGAAAAGATCCTTACAAATATTATAAATACGAAAGTGATTTTGTTGGTTTTGTTTGTAACATTTTTACGCGAAAGTGGAGGGATGTAGGTACAGGGGGAGACCGAGACTCACCTACCTAGACCAAATCGGTAATCATGTATTGGAAGGAAGGTGGAGTCAGGAGTCACCGAAACCGGCGAGCGTGTATGAAGAGAATTATGAATGTTAAGGAAGCCAGCGATGTATGCAAAGATAGAGCCTTTTGGCACTGTTCTCTCTGCCTACGCCGCAAGGGAGATGGCCTGACGAAATCAATTAATCCCATTTCTTTACATGCACATATTATATAAATAGTATTAAGTACAGAAATCACACAATATTTAAAGTTAAAATGTTATAAATATAGCCTCCAATGTTCAAGGTTGAAGATATTAAGATTTGCTTTAGATTACTACAATAAACCGGAATAAATAAATATATTTGAACATGTAATATGTGCTGCTGCAATATACTAAGTAATATAATAACTCCTGGTGTATAATGCTAGAGTGGAATAACATATTGATGTTATTTTTAAAAAAATATAATATTTTGGGTTTCCTACAAAGTGGCGAAATAAAATGTATACCAATTTTTAAGTCTAATCGAGAAACTATTAAAAAAAAGCTTTCATCAAAATCCGTTCAGTAATATTAGTGTGAGGGACAAACGAAAAAAACATACTAAATATCATTAATGTACAAATACTGCTCTGTTACAGTTTGAAAATAGATAGAAATATTAATATTTCCAAAGATCACAGATCACAGAATCTTAATAGTGTAATCGTAAAGGCTATCGCTGTTCATTTTTAGCATGAAACGACAATGTGATCTTTAAAACGATTGTGACAGCAGTTGTAAAAATTTAACAATTGTAAATAAACTGTTCTTTTTTTATAATACATGGGTGGCAAACAAGCATACGGCCCAGCTAACCTAGTCTACCGTAGTCTATAGACGCTAGCAACACCAGAGGCCTCACTCACGCGTTGCCATCTCCAAGGCAAGGGATAAGAGGTGGATAGGAAGGATAATAAGGATAGGGAAGTGGTTTGGGCCTCCGGCGCTCTCACTCACCATACGCACACAACGGTAGGAGTGCCTACCGTTGTTTCACGGTGATCTTTTGTGAGAGGGTGGTACATCCCCGATCGAGCTAGCCCGTCTCTACCATGTTTTGTAATCTATTATAAAACAGGAAACAATATTATGGTAAGTACTGCTAACTAGATAATTATCGATCAAATAAATTCATATTATAATTTCATCCATCCATCCATCCATCAGCTTTTAATCATCCACTACTCGACATATCCCCCAGCAAAAGCCACTTTTTTTTTCTCCAACTGTTATATTCGTCGTGCGATATATTATGCTAATTGCCTTACCAATCTTGGAACTATGTCGGTATAATAATTACCTTGTTAGCCCCCGATTTAAACAGAGATAGGTGTTAAAGTGTGCCACTGTGTGTGTCTGTCTGTGGCATCATAGCTTCCAAACGGATTGTGATTTAGTTTTTTGTTTTAAAGAAAGCTTGATTGAGAGTGTTCTTAGCTATGACTCAAGAAATCCTTTCAACCATTTCTATGAGCTATTTTTCATCAACTTATAGTACTAATAGTTAATTATATAATGATCTGATGATAGAGTAGTCTTTACTTTTTTTTACTTTCTGAGGCACGCGGATGAAACATAGCCAAGTAAGCTGTATTGGTCCGGCTCAGGATTTGAACCCGAGGCCTCACGATTAGCAGAGGCATACACAGCCGTTACACCACCGAGGAAGTCAGATACAAATATCACAATATACATATATACATATTCCTAGAGAAAGAATTTTTTGGTAGTCGTGGTAGTATTGTGCTTACAATCATGCGCGATGTGTGAGCTGGTCTGTGTGACGGTAAGCATGTTCCACTGCAGAAGGGAGCCATTGCTACCGCCGAGCCATAGGACGCTGCAACCATCCCAGCATAGTGACGTCACCGGCTCAGCTAAATGTTTTTGATATACCTGAACAAAACATAAAACTAATATTGTGAAAAAATGCTAAGTATCATTAAAACATTTTGATTATATTATTCCTTTTGTCTGTCCTCTCTTTGTTTATTGTTGTGCAATAATACCTATATTTATATAAACCTTCATAAATTATTATTTTCCCCATAATAAACATTTGCGCAGTATACACCTGATCACAATGACGCATCCGTTTCATAACCTTAAATATTTACTCGCATTACAACAAAAAAATAACAAAATAAATAAAAAAGAATCGACGTAAGCTGTACAGTAAAATTGTAGACCGTGTTTGAGAACACGTGCAATATAATCGGCCATTTTTTTTTATTGCGTGTGGTGGCAGACGAGCCACGGCCTACCTAATGGTAAATGGTCCGTCCCACATGGACCCAACTATACCAAGAGTATTGTCAAGCCACTGCTCACCTTTTTATTTCATATAATCCATCCATCAGCCTTTCAAAGTCCACTGCTGGACATAGGCCTCCCCAAGAGAACGCCACAACATGTGTTTCGCTCATATGGGGGATAGCGTCGTATTCGCCACGCTTGGCAGGCGGGTTGGCGATCGCAGTGGATGTTGTTAATACTCGAGGGAGTGCTGCTGCCCACTCCCCCGGTATTCACTCAGTCGGCTCTTACGACTCCCATGGGTGGAGGGGTGGGACAATTCTAAAGGCCCCACACGGCATTATTTCATATAAATAAAATGAAATAATTAACGGCTATCTCCTGCTACAACCAAAACACACCAATGTGCTCCATGGCCGGTCACACAGGAGATGGTGGTACCAACCCGCTCGGGCCCGATAGCAAGTGAGTTCTCCCCCTTGGTACCCAGCCCTAATATAATGCAATGGGTGATAATTGCTTACTTCCCTTAGTCACCTCGTACGATACCCGTGGGAAAGAATGGGGTGGTGACACTTATATTCTTAGTCCATCACCACACGGACGCATAATATTAGAGGCTTCCGAGTCAAGTCTACTGCAGCCGCCTTTTCCAGGTCATCATTCCATCGGGCTAAAAAGGCCATCCCATCTTGTCTTTACCGATTCGCAATATTCATTTAAGAACCCTTCTGCTCCAACGACCAACCTTCCCTAATACATAAAGAGAGCCTATTTTTAAACATACCTTCATATAACATAGTGACCCGCCGTCGATTCGCACGAATGGAATTACTTATGAAAAAATTGCCTAATGAAAATAATTGAAGAATTACATGTACTTATAACAATATTTTAAAAAATAATGCGTGTCGTAAAGACAAATGTGATGGAGATTGGGAGTGGACGTCGGTCAGTGCGATGGCTTAGCGGTCTAGAGCACTTACCCGGATTGGAAGTCACGCATCTCGCGCGCACTAAACTTCTCTTTTTACACATTCACAAATAATTTGTTCTTTAAAATAGCTAAGCATGTCAAGTGCTAAAATACAGATCAAAACCTTTAAAAATAGGATGTTTCTGTTATAACACATTTAACGGGTCTATACGCGCATTAAACTTATCAAAATACTATTATTTTGACTTACCTCGAGGTTTCGTTTCTGTTATACATATAACGACGTTTTGTGTCTGTTATACATATAAAACTAAGCTGATTTTTTTTTAACCATCAATGGAAACTTTAATAACCTTTGCCTAGAAGAAGAAAGCGGACTAACAGACAAACGAGGATAGCTACTTATACTATGTGTAGATATACGAGTAGATAGATATTAACATACCGAATGTAGCACGCTCAAGTCCGTGACGCATAAGTCTCCGTCGTCGCTTGCAGTCACAACTCTGTCCCCAGAGAGAACGAAGCACACTCCGCTAGCAGGCGACGAATGAACACATATCTTGTTCATGAGGTCTTTGCTGGTATAGTCCCAAACAAACACCTCTCCATCACCCGTCGCTGTTATAATGTCGATTTCATGGCGTCGCCGTCTGTGCGCAACGAAAGTATTTCGATAATTATATTGTCGATAATGTGACAGCAGGCGATGCAATCTAAGTAGGTTAAGGCGGCGCGCGCTATCTAGGATAAAGTTTACTACAGAATTGGTAATTTAACATAATTGATAACGGTCGTTATACTACTTATGTCATTTCTCGGTATAAAACGTGTTCAAGTTAGAAATTATCGTTATGTCAAACATTAAAGTCCGATGGTTGAACTGTTTTTGTGTGATTAATTGACAAACATCTAAAAAGGTAAAATACTAATAGGATCAAGGCATCGTATAAGTTTATATTACAAAACAAGTGACTATTTTGTGTCGCCGACACTTGTGAACAAAAAAGTATTTGAATAATAAGTATATATACTTATTTTTAAACACATTTTGTAAATTTTAAAGTGATTCGGCTTCAAGGTTGCGGTATAATTGCAATATGGATGTCTTTAAGGAAGTAGTAAATAAAATTATCAAAGCTAGTAGCTTTAGTTCAGTTGCTATTCCTCTTACAAAAAAGTGGCCAGTGTGATTCTTGCCGATTCCATTTAACGAAAGGCCTAACTACGGAATCGACTTGTGGCGTTTGCAATCGCGATATTAGTGCTGCAGACACACTTGTCTCAGGCGCACATTTTAGTGGACACTTGATTATTTTAAATGCTATATAACAGGACAAATTTGAATTTATAATAAGGTAAAACCTGAGATCATAATGGAGGATATAAGTTCAATAAGTAGCTAATGTATTTAGTCGGTTAATAATCATCCTCTTCTTGGCCCAATTCCAAACTTTGGATATCTTCTTCTACAGGACTAGGATACATTCTAATTTTGATTTATCTAGACACATAAATTCACGAGTTTCCCAGGAGCGACAATAGCCACTTTATAATTTTTTGTACTTCTCATAAAACAGACTTCCGTTGCCCCCTTTTCGCCTGTAGAAACGAGACGATTGTCCGTGTGGTGACGGACTAAGAATACAAGTGTCACCACCCCATTCTTTCCCAAGGGTGTCGTATGAGGCGACTAAGGGAAGTAAGCAATTATCATCCATTGCATGACTGGTGGTAGGGCTGGGTACCAAGTGGGAGTACTCACTTGGTATCGGGCCCGAGCGGGTTGGTACCACCATCTCCCGTGTGACCGGCCATGAAGCACATCGTTGCGTTTTGGCTGTAGCAGGAGATAGCCGTTTATATTTCATTTCATATCTGTGAAATGGACTGGTGAGCAGCGGCTTGACAATACTCTCGGTATAGTCGAGTCCATGGGCGACGATTACCATTTACCATCAGATGGACCGTGGCAAGTCTGCCACTACATGCATTAAAAAAAAAAAAAGACGTGTGCTGTGTCGAACCATATCACCACCATTTATCTAATAACCTACAAAAAGTACTACGAACATTAAAAAAAATAAATCTATTTGGTTTCTGTGTGTAATTAAATGGCGCCAAATGCCTCTACCATTAATGTTTAAAATAATTAGTTGCGACGCCTTATAGGTACTTAAATTTACATATAGGTACTTAATTTTAACTTGACAAGATGCTACCCGTATATCGTAATAGATTTGAACCAAATGTATTGTTTTTAAATTACCTATTTGCGGCTATATGTTCACCTTTATCACATTATTATTATCAAAGTACATACTATAAGTTCTGATGCCCATGCCTTCGCCGCATAAGTCACTTGCTTTAACTATATAGCAAGCCGTTGGTACGACTTTTACCGACTTCTCTATGGACGTCATCATACTTTAGTCAATTTACACAAAAAGTTAATATAAACCTAAACCTTCCTCGTTAATAAATTTTAAACACAGCATGAAAATCAAAATTCAAATTCAAATCAATCGTTATAATCAAGTATTTATTAAATTTAATTAATCTTGAAGTCCACTACTAAGACTGATGTCCAGACCTTGCCCAATTGGCGGCATTAAAACCAATCGTAGATCTTCCGTCTAATCTACTCCAACCATAATATAATAGTCATAATCATCAGTCCATCAAATGAAAGCAGGAGCTAAACAAGTTCTATCTTATTTAAAAAAATAATTACTTATTAGTTTTTGTAAACTGTTTTTAAATTTAGAGTGCCGCCAACATTTTAATAAGATTTCTTGTACAAACTAATTTTGCCAATTGTTCATGACGTGGTTTCATATAAAAGGTAACCATCATAGTAATATAGCTATACCATAATTGATTAATTATTGTAGGGATTTTAACGAATTTGTTGGAAAAACACATAGAATATTTACGTGGACTTTTCCACGCAGACGAAGCCACGGGCAGAAGCTAGTATTTATAATATATATCTATGAACGACGAACTATCTCTAATAGTCCGGTCGATATAGACATTTAAGATAACAAAAATTCCCGGAGAGCCAAATATTGGTGGAGAGCTGGGGAACTACCATTACAAATAAAGTTTTAAAAATCCCCATCGATCCTATGTGTGCTACATAAGTTATTCGGGGTCAAAGGTCAAAATTTGAGGATTTTTTAGATTTTTCTCGAAAACGGTAAGTTTTATCAAAAAAAAAAACCGCAACCCAAAGTTGTAGATCTTAAAATTCTCTACAAAATGGTCCTTATGATTTTTTTCCTAAGAGTTACCATTCCTGAGATATCGCGATTCTAAGAGTCACACTATACATGATATCCACACATTTCCACGCCACCTGTGAGGTAGTGTACTCGGCGCGTTTTTTTTACCGTGGTTTCCTCTGTAGTTTTCCGGGTGTATGATTTTCTGCAATCCACGTGTATTGTAACGGAATTTTGAGTTCTTAAATACTCAGTAAACTCATCACCTCTCGTGACACTAGCCTCGATTAAAGTTGGCATACCACGATCAACCACAACTGTTGTTATCTTCAGTTAAAAGTTTATTGCAAATAAAGCAAAACTGAGACATTTTCTCTGAGCTATAATATAGCACAATTAACCTAAATAAATAAAATAAAAAATAAATATTCACGGACATTTTCACACAACGTCCTCTGGTCCCAAACTAAGCTTAACGCTTGTGCTTTGAGTACCAGATTACGGATATAATACATATACTACTTTATTTTTTGTAAATACAAATAATGAATAAATAAATAATGGTAGAAATAAGCTTGCAATAAGTACGTATATTCACTTAAACTGAATCTTTAGCACTAAAAGAAACAGTGGGCCTAGCCAAGTTGCATTCTATGATCGCTAACGCTAATAGAAAACTATGTAAATGTATGGGAATTTGACATCTTTAACCATAGATAAAGAACCTATATTTAACTAAGTCTTTTATCTTTTGAATAAATGTTTTCAGAATAGTATAATACATATATATATAAAAGACACACAAATAGGTATTTATACTTGTCTTAAGTGCCTGATTATGTATATACCTACGTGGCTTATATGTGCATCCATCCATACATCCATCAGCCTTTTGACGTCCACTGCTAGACATAGGCCTCCCCAAATTGGGGGTAAAGTGCCGTAATCGCCACGCTTGGCAGGCGGGTTAGCGTTCGCAGTGGATATTGTTAATACTCGAGGGAGTGCTGCTGCCCACTCCCCCCGGAATTCCCTCAGTCGGCTCTTACGACTCCCATGGATGGAGAGGAGTGGGACAATTCTAAAGTCGTCCCCACACGGCCATTATATGTGCATATCATGTATAATGTGACTCTTAGAATCGCGATATCTCAGGAATGGTAACTCTCAGGATAAAAATCATAAGGACCATTTTTGTAGAGAATTTTAAGATCTACAACTTTGGTTTGAGGTTTTTTTTTACCTTTGACCCCGAATAACTTTTGTAGCACACATAGGATCGTTGGGGATTTTTAAAACTTTATTTGTGATGGTAAACTCCAGCTCTCCACGAATATTTCGCTCTCCGGGAATTTTTGTTATTTGACCACTATTTTTATGTCTAAATTGACCGGACTATAGAGCGGGAATGACAATTATAAAGTGTTCTTACCTGTATGTGACACAGGTAACTTTCCCATCATGGTCGAACTCAGCCTTCAATCCACGTAGCGCCTGACCGGTCCTGCCGATATTACCCCATGCTCGTACCACGCCGTCCCACCCGCCAGATATTAGCAGACGTTCTACAAAAACACCGACCTTTGAGCTGTTTTTAAGATATATTTTTTTTTATTTTGATTTGTTTTTTAGCACGCCACCTATCGGATGCATTTATATAAAGTAATTAATTAATAAAGTTACATCAAATAATTTACGTAAAGACATCTAAAACAAATGTGAAGTGGAGATTGGGTGTCACCATTAAGTGACTGCGATAGCTTAGCGGTCCAGAGCACTTGCCCGAATTGCATGGGACGCAGGTTCTAATCATACCCGAAGTAAAGCTCTCATTTTCAAATTTCACACATAATTTGTTCTTTAACGTAGCTGAGTAAGTCAAATTCTAAAAAATACAAATCAAAACATTTAAAAGATCGCACCATCGATTAGTATGAATTTTAATTGCAAAACCAAACTTACATACGTTTTGATCTATATTTTAGCACTCGACATGCTCAGCTACTCTTAAAGTACAAATTATAATTTGTGAATAAGGAAATAATAAATAATTTGTACTTTAAGAGTAGCTGAGCATGTCAAGTGCTAAAATATAGATCAAAATGTTTGAAAAATCACGCCATCAATTTATTATTTCCTTATTCACAAATTATAATTTGTACTTTAAGAGTAGCTGAGCATGTCAAGTGCTAAAATATAGATCAAAATGTTTGAAAAATCACGCCATCAATTTATTATTTCCTTATTCACAAATTATAATTTGTACTTTAAGAGTAGCTGAGCATGTCAAGTGCTAAAATATAGATCAAAATGTTTGAAAAATCACGCCATCAATTTATTATTTCCTTATTCACAAATTATAATTTGTACTTTAAGAGAAGCTGAGCATGTCAAGTGATAAAATATAGATCAAAATGTTTGAAAAATCACGCCATCAAATAGTATGAATTTTAATTGCAAATTAAACTTACTACATTGGATGAATGCATGTAAATGCATTGCCGATAGATGGCGTTGGTCGTTAAGACATATGTGATGAGGAAATTCAGTATTTCTAGAAATGGTACGATAGCTCAATGGATTAGAGCACTTCCCCGGAAAGGAAGGGACGCAGGTTCGATTCACGCTCGTACTAAAATACTCTTTTTCCTTATTCACAAATTATAATTTGTACTTTTAAGAGTAGCTGAGCATGTCAAGTGCTAAAATATAGATCAAAATGTTTGAAAAATCACGACATCAAATAGTATGAATTTTAATTGCAAAATTAAACTTACTACATTGGATGAATGCATGTAAATGCATTGCCGATAGATGGCGTTGGTCGTTAAGACAAATGTGATGAGGAAATTCAGTACTACTAGAAATGGTACGATAGCTCAATGGATTAGAGCACTTCCCCGGAAAGGAAGGGACGCAGGTTCGATTCCCGCTCGTACTAAAATACTCTTTTTCCTTATTAACAAATTATAATTTGTAGTTACTACATACGAATATAATGTATGTAAATATCCGATAGGTGGCATAGGTAGTAAAGACATCTAAAACAAATGTGAAGTGGAGATTGGGTGTCGCCATTAGGTAACTACGATAGCTTAACGGTCCAGAACACTTTCCCGGATTGGATGGGACGCAGGTTCCGCAGTAAAGCTCTTTTTTTCTATTTTATAAATAATTTGTTATTATTTTTTTATTTAGTATTTCCTCTGCGTGCTGTGCCATACTTTTCATAAAATTGCATGAGTTATGTCCACGTACTTTCCCAATTAGTAAAAAACTGATTAAAGTAGTATGTTATCTATACATACAATTTACCCTATTTTGATCCTCTTAAGGACACTAGTAGTATAAATATTGATAATAAAACGTTATCTACTCCAAATTATAAATTCTTCAAGATCATGAACATACTAGAAATATCTGAATATCGTTAGCATTTTGAGACGTACCTATATTTATGTCTGCAGATACGCTTTAAACTAAAATGCTGCAGAGAAGGGAAATTTGAAAAATAATTAGATCAGCACTAAAACACTATATTGTTATCCTATGCGCATTTGTTATTAAGTTTACAATTTGCAATAATATTATTGTTTTATTGAATGAAGGTCAAGATTCACGCCTTTAGTGTGTTAGCTTTCCTCAAACACAACCAATTTAACTGGCCAAAAGCTCAAATGAAAGAATAGGTACGTTCTTAGACGAAAAGAACAACGAATCATAAACCATAAAACGATTAAAACTGAAGATATTGGTAGAGAAAGAAAGCTATGAAAATATAAAAAACTGCTTCGGTGGTGTAGGGGTAGTGTATGCGACTGCTAATCATGAGGTCTCGGGTTCGATCCCCGGGTCGGGCAATGTTATTGAGCTTTTTTCTAAAAAGAAAAATTTTCAGAAACAGCCCGGAGTTTGGAAATGTGCCCGGTAGACATCAATAGGCTCGCCCCCTATTACGTGGGACTTAAACATAGATGGCGAGTCGTGGGTGTGTAATACACCCGTGCGTACCCCTTCGGAGAATACAGGCGTGATGCTATGTTATATGTAAAATGTATAGAAGAGTGAAAGTTAAGTGATTTCAAATGATTCAGGCAATCTGTACATAGCTTTCATTTAAAAAGAAAATTAAGGTTCCTTACTGCGCCACAGTACATGTACAATTCTCACCATAGATATAGTATTTCTGGCCGCTTTAATTTAGTAAGTCTATATACCATGCGTACCATGCAAAAGTTAGGCCTTTTTTTTTTTGTTAAGTCGGGAAAAAATGTTCCTAACCGCACACCCCGTCGTTCGGGGCAACGAACAGGGTAGTGTGGGGCCCTCACCCACTAAAGAAACTCACCGTGTGCCGTCTCTCCGCCTTTGTTGGCGGGCCACTGGAACTATGTTACATTCCTTCGGTGGTATGCAAAAGTTAGGCCTACAGGTATGATGGGAACGTCTAAAAGATTGACGCGATCATTCTTAGAAATAGAAGAGGAGATACTGGATGGGTAAGTTAATCAGACTACGATCAGCCAATATTAGTCCATTGAAATGTTACATGAGCTTTGCATTTTTTAGAGGACCCAATTTTATTTTTGGGACATGTGTGGGAGGTTAATAGAAGCTTAACCCGAAGCTTGTGGGGTTGTTGGATTTAACAAAAAAATTAAAAGAATGTATTTACAATAAAAAGAAAGGTCATAAAACTAAGTTAAACATTTAGTTTTGACCGGATTCTCATGAGCATTAACGAACCCAGTCAACTTTAGAGCGCTGTAACAGCGTTTTAAATGAATGAAATTTAAAAAAAATATAGAGGAAAATTTTCCGCAAAAGACCATCTACAAGATTGGTGTGAGGTAATTTTTTTGTAAAAAGTATAAAAAAGGTTATTGAGCGTTTTTTGCTTATAACTTCTTTAATTTTAAATTTAGGGCAAAAAGTTATATGAACATATTTGTAGGCAAAGCGATTTGCTACAAATTATGTCTTTACGATTATTTTGTAGGACCCATAGTTTCAGAGATATCGCGAAAAAGGTGTTTTCCAAGATGGCGGCCGGGGGACAAGAGCGACAACCCCACAAACTTGGGGTTAAGCTTCTATAGACCCCCACACATGTCCCAAAAATAAAATTGCGTCCTCTAAACAATGCAATATTAGGTCCCTTAAATTGTAACATTTCAATGGACTATATCGGCTAAGCTACACTAGATAACTTTGCATTGACAATGCTTATCTGCTATCAGTGATTTAAAGTTCAAGAGGAGCCTAGCGGCGTAGACGGTAGTGTAACCGACTTCCGTGCACGAGGTTGTGGGTTCGATTCCCACTCAGGATAATTATTTGTGTGATGAATACAAATATTTGTACTGCGTCTGGGTGTTTTCTATCTATTACGATATGTAAGTATTCACAAAAAAAGTAATATATGTGTTATATCCGTAATCTGGTACCCATAGCTCACGTTAAGCTTAGTTTGGGAAACACTAGCTGTTACCCGCGACTACGTCTGCGAGGAATTTCATAAAAACAAATAAAGTAACCCTTGAAATGACAAACAATTTTTTTATCTTTCGTAAAATATATTTCTTTTTAATAAAAAAAAACTAGACGTCGCGGGACGTCTAGCAGATGTGAAAACATCGAAATTACTTTGTAGAAATGAAATGATCATAACTTGACAAAGTACTTCTCAAGACGAATCAGACGAGTATAAACTCGATAGGGTTGCGTAGTTTCATTACAGAGTTACTGTGGCCACCTTCCAGCTCTATCATCAGACCTTGGATGCCATCTAGAGACAATGTACTCGTCAAGACGAATCCAATGATTCCAAACTCGATGGGGCTGCGTCGTTTCATTACAGAGTTACTGTGGTCACCTTCCAGCTCCATCATCAGACTCTGGGTATCATCTATGACTGAAGTTCTAGTCAGGACATTTCAAACGAGCCCAAACACGATGGAGTTGCGCCATTTAATTAGGTACAGAGTTTTGCATGGCCACATTTCAGCTCCATCATCAGACACTGGATACCATCTAAAGACAAAGTACTCGTCAAGATGAATCAAACGAGCCCAAACTCGATGGGGTTGCGCCGTTTCATTATAGAGTTCCTATGTCCACCTTCCAGCTCCATCATCAAATCAGCTCCATGTTATCATAATATTGCATCGTCACGTGATATACACATGCGTGTAAAATTTCAGCTCAATCGGAAACCGGGAAGTGTGTCAAATTTAACTTGCATGATTTGAACGTGACAAGTACCTACAATAAAAGCGTCGCCACAATAACAGCCGATTTTACCCTTCCTCCGCATTAGATGTTTCACATCAAAAGGAACTTCTAATCCTATGTTACTTCTAATACCTCCAAAAATATGTGTACAAAGTTTCATGATGATCGATTAAGTAGTATTCGCGTGAAAGTGAAACAAACTAAACTTACATTCACATTTATAATATTACTAGCTGACCCGGCGAACTTCGTACCGCCATATATTTGTTCATGTATAAATATTGCAATTATAAATTGAGATATAAAGTATCCTATCTCTTAAAAAAGAAAAAAAATTAAAATCGGTTCAGTAGTTTCGGAGTTCATCCCGGACAAACATCGTGACACTGGAATTATATATACATAATAGATATAAAGTATGATGAGACTGAATCACGCTACGTCATTTCTTGTTATTTATACCGCATACAATAAAAATAAATAATATAGTTATTGTAACAAACATAGATTTATTTTATAACTAGGAGGAAACAAAATACAATACGTACCTATTGAATTATTTGTTACAAAGCGCTGATCGTTCGATGGGGCTTTCTGATGATGTCACAGACGTGTTTGTCTATGTATGTGTGTTTTTGTATGACTGATTAAAAAAAATACCACCAGAGTACGGTCGTCTACATATTTATAAACAGAATAGCTATTTTGTTAGCAATAGTGGCAGATGAGCGGCAAGAGGCAACCACCGATTGTGGACTTTGGGAATACCAGGGACATACGACTGGCTACTGCCTAAAGTGAAAAGTATGATGTCGTCTCAAGGCTCGCTGAAAGAAGGTAGGGAAACACTTAGGCCTGGTGAGGGCTATGTAGTCTATTCCAGAGACGCGGGAGAACAGAGATGCCTGAAGTGACGGACTACTTGTACATTCTTAACGCATATCCCTGAAGGGGTAAGCAGAGGTGTATTTCACACCCACGGTTCGCCAACTATGTTTAAGTCCCACGTAATAGGGGGCGAGCCTATTGCCGTCTCCCGGGCACATTTCCAGACTCTACTACTGTGAATTTTCTTTTTACGAAAAAGCTCAATAGCGCACCCGGGCATCAAACCCGAGATCTCATGATCAGCAGTCGCTCATACTACCGCTGCACCACCGAAGAGCATGTTTATTATGATAACAGATTCACTGAAGTAAAAATCTGTCAACACGCTTGCCGCTTAGATAAGGACGACACAAAGCAAACAAGATAATGGATAAAATAAACATAGCCACATACCTTTGTCCAGCCACAATAAACAGCTGACAGAATCGTCGTGTGCCCGAAAACTTTCCACCACTCTGCCGTATTCCACGTCGTACAAGTATCTGCGAGAGAATATCTGGCGTTGAGTGGGATAGTGTCTTATGCCATGCGTTTTCATATGAACAATAGGAATGCTGGATTTTAATACGTTGGGCCATTTAATCTCTCTGGTATCCTAGTCTAAGTCTCATAACTTGAAAATTATTATTGAAAAATTTTAAAAAGCATTCTAAAACATTATATATACTGAGGTTACAATTATCAAGTCCAAAACTCTCTTAAGGTTAAACTAGGGCTAGAAACAACCATCCAATGTCATAGCAATCGGCAGATATTACTTACAGTGAAGAAACATCATATATTTTATGTTACGACTAGGCTTAGCCGCAGCCAAAAGCTAATTTTTAGGTTATATCTCATGTTCCCGATATAGTAGCAGGATAAAATGTATACCAGTTTTTAAGTCTAATCAAGAGCTATCAAATAAAAGAAGATGCATCAAAATCCGTTAAGTAGTTTTTGCGTGATGCGCGAACGAACAAACAGATAAACAGAAAAACAGACAAAAAATCTAAAAAAATTGTTTTGTGTTTAGACACTCCTATATAGCCTAATAAAGTAATTTTTCTCAAATATCTTAAATGTACAGACACAGCTCTGTTACAGCTTTATAATAGTACTAGCCTTTGCCCGCGGCTCCGCCGCAGCCAAAGGCTAGTTTTTGGGATATATCTCAGGTTCCCGATATAGTAGCGGGATAAAATGTATACCAGTTGTTAAGTCTACTCGAGAGCTATCAAACAAAAAAAGTTGCATCAAAATCCGTTCAGTAGTTTTTGCGTGATGTGCGAAAAAACAAACAGATAAACAGACAAAAATTCTAAAAAAAAAATAGTTTTGTGTTTAGACACGCCTATATAGCATATTACAGCCATTTTTTCTCAAATATCTTAAATGTACAGACAGCTCTGTTACAGTTTTATAATAGATACACCCAAAAAAAATAGGTACAGATCTTAGTTTGCTACACTATTACAGCTATCGTTATAATCTATTAAAAATATATATTCAGTCAAAGCAAATTTATAGTTTTTGTTTAATTTTTCGGGTAAACGGTAATATTTATTTATGCTATAAATATTTTAATCAAAAGAGAATGCTTGTCATTGGTCCTTTTTTCGAGATACTAAAAATATAAATCAAAAAAGTGTAAGTGACAATTTTGCCTCACCGTTTTTATAATAACATTTCGATATTTTTAGCAGATGTAGAACTACTAGTAGGATCTGTGTAAGTATAGTACAAATAAAATATTAAACTATTTATTGGGCTGCACGAATGGTATAATCAACTAATTCTCGTGCCGTATTTTGAGTTAGATTTTCGTATAGTGCTACTTTGTTCTGAATTAAAGTGTAGGTATATTGTGTCCGTTAATTAGACTTGTATTTTGATATTATTTCCTACGTTACACGAATGTGCAGTGTTAAAAAAAGCAAATATTTACATCTCATTGTCCCAGGAACCAATAGCGACAGTATTTTCGTCAACCATCACGCATGAACTTAAAGGAGTTGAACTGAGGATAACACTCCGTATCTGTTTCCTTAGAGCAATATCATACACTTTAAGTGTACCATCCTTTCCTACGGAAATGATCCTATTTCCTTCGCGGATAGCACATTTCACAGCCTCTTTATGCAGTTGCAGTACATCGACACATTCCATTTTGTACGTGACATTGCCTGTGTAAGATAGAGATCTAGCTATACGCAATGTTATTTTTCTAACGTGCGGTTTTGTGAATAGCTGTTTTGGCACTTGTCCAAATTCCATTATTTGCACCTCCAGCGCGTGTCTGTCGTTCATATCATAAATACATTCGAGATTGACTGCGCCTTCGTAGCACACGTGGTGAAACACTGAAAATTAACGAATTTATTAGCAACTGGCTGATAGAAAAAGCACTGTGTAACTACAAGAAATAAAAGTTAAATGTTATAATTAGGGTATCGTGGGCTACCACTGGCTATCCCCCCATTCTTGGGGAGGCCTATGTCCAGCAGTGGACTTTAAAAGGCTGATGGATGGATGGGCTACCACTGAAGTAATATCTTCCAATTCCGGTAGTCCAACACTGCGTCTAGGTACATTTTTCCCGCCTTAACAAAAAAAATGGTATCATGGGCTCATGGAACCGCTTTATTTGACAACCTATTTGAAATTTGAGACATTATTTGATATGTTAAATCCAGATTATTAACTCTTATACTACATTTTGAGAGAAAATAATTCGTAGTTTTGTTGTGATCAGTAAAATAACCATTTATTGAATTTAAAGTAACATAAACGGGTCTTATTTCGTGTATAAATTAGGTCCCGTGGTCACGGGACAACCACGGCTGCTGCAACGCAGTTAAAACGTCGGGCTAAAGGTAGTTAAAAAAATCACCTAATTTATACGCGAAAAAAGACATATGTTACTTTAGATATGTGTACAATTCGCGAATCTTTAAAAGTTACCATTTATTGATTCTGGTTACCGCCATCTTATTATACTAATAAAGGAATAAGTTTCTTCCAGGTAGCCAATCATAACATAGCCACAAGTAATTTTAATAACATTTTTATAATACACCTCTTTTAAGTTGACAACCTTTGGTCATCGTGTACAAAATATAGCATTCATCTGGTATGTAAATTACCTGGGGGTTAGGCAGAATCTCATATCTCACGTGTCGATCGTATCGTGATCACTGTGATTGGTTGAGACATCACCGTGATTGGCCAACGGATTATTGCGACATCACGCGTCGGTTTCTCAACCAATCACAGTGATCACGATACGATCGACATGTGTGATATGAGATTCTGCCTAATCCCCCTGGTTGGCAAGAAGTTGCGGACATACAAGAAATATCAAGTCAAACGTTCTTCTAACCTAAACTACCAGTATCTAGTAAGCCTTCATTGGCGCAAAAATTCTTAAAAATATTATATACCTATATTTCATCAAAATCTGTTCAGTAATTCTTGCATGATAATTATCCAGAACAAATAAACAGAAAAAATCTAAAAAATATAGTTTTGTGTTCAGAGAAGCCTAAATAGCTTAATATGATGAGTTTTTCTTAAATATTCTAGTGGTAGCCCCCGTTTTATTTTTTTGTTAAGGCGGGAAAAATGTTTCTAACCGCACACCCTGTCGTTTTTGGCCCCAAACAGGGTAGTGTGGGGCCTTCACCCACTATAGAAACCCGCCGTGTGCCGTCTCTCCGCCTTTATTGGCGGCCACTGGAACTATGTTACATTCCTTCGGTAGTCCGCCGGCGAGCCTTGCTTAACCTAGCACGAATGGACCGGCTCAATCGGGGAATTATCACCCTCATAAAAGATCAGCGTGTAACAACGATAGTTACGCCTGCCTTTGTGTTTCGTATGGGGAGTGAGAGCGCCGAAGGCCCAAAACCCCTCCCTATCCTCTCCTTATTATTCTTCCTATCCACCTCCTATCCCAACTCCTTGGAGATGGCGACGCACGAATGATACCATGGTTTTGCTAGCGTCTATGTGCCGTGTGTGGCCGGCTTTAGAATTGTCCTACCCCTCTCAACCCATGGGAGTCGTAAGAGCCGACTGAGGAAATACCGGGGGAGTGGGCAGCAGCACTCCCTCGAGTATTAACAACATCCACTGCGATCGCCAACTCGCCTGCCAAGCGTGGCGATTACGGCACTATACCCCCAATTTGGGGAGGCCTATGTCCAGCAGTGGACGTCGAAAGGCTGATGGATGGATGGATGGACTATGGGCTACGGTAACCGCTTCCCATCAGATGGGCCGTAAGCTTGTTCGCCAAACATGTAGTATATAAAAAAATATATATATTTATAGAGACAGTTCTGTTACAGTTTTATAATAGTACCAACAGATTTATAAAGCATTAAATGTGATAAGCAGTTGCAGTACACACTAAAATAACATTCTATGATAAAACTGTTTTTGTTTTTAAGGATTAGGGAAAGATATGAGTTTACACACAAGGTCATTTTATTGTCGCGACTCTGTGAATAAGTATTTCATTCACAAACCATTGTTAGCCTTAACAGCTTCCTCGCCTCTCTGCTTGTAACCGAATATAAGGTCGATCCATAGATGCAGATGTCTAGAAACATATTCCGACTCCAAGGCTTCCCTAAGCTGGAACACAAAGTCTTCCGGCGACTTAGCCCAAGGCGGCAGACTTACATCATTCACTTTGGAACCGTCGTGACGTTCGCCGAAATTTATTTCATATTTGTTCATCAAAAAATCACCTTTACCTTCAGTGTCATAGAATTCAGGCACTAATTCCTACAAACAAAATATTAGCTTCATTGCTTGACAAACAACAGATGATATAGCAAGGACGTTAGGCTAACTAAGCTATTGAGAACTGTTAGTAAATGACTCCGTTTTTTACTCTCGCTGTGCTTCGTTTATACTTTATATAATATGCTGGGGGCATGTACCTTCATGGGACTGGCCTGCCAGCGCAGTTCTAGCTTTGCTATCTCCGACTGTACATTCAAATCTAGGAGCTGTGCCTTTTACGGTTATTGTGAGAGACCACAAAAGTTCGCATGTTGGGGCATCTGGCCCCCTGCTTCCAAATAACTCTTTATAAATTAACATATAGTGCGAAAATGTGAAATCAAATACGTTAGTACACAAATACATTGGTACAGTTACGAGCAGGCTTTGAACCTGCATCTCGTGGAATACCGTCCCAGATGCTTTACCAATTCAGCCATCATGACAATTGCTCGGGACTGCGAATTTTGATAACACATTCGTTCTTAATGTCGTGGGTGACTCAAAAAATACATAAAAATATCAAAAAACTTTATAATTAAAGACGAGAGAGTCAAGTCTTTAATTTTGTAATTATTTCAAAACGAGTGCACTGATATTTATGGTGTTTTATAATTTAAAATTTGAGTATAATTGTACCACATTACATAATTATATGTATACTAGCCTTTACCAGCGGCTTCGCCGCAGCCAAAAGCTAGTTTTTCGGTTATATCTCAGGTTCCCGATATAGTAGCGGGATAAAATGTATACCAGTTTTTAAGTCTAATCAAGGCCTTTCAAATAAAAAAAGTTGCATCAAAATCCGTTAAGTAGTTTTTGTGTGATGCGCAAACAAACAAACAGAACAGACAGACAAAAATTCTAAAAAAAAATATTTTGTGTTTAGACACGCCTATATAGTCTATAACAGTAATTTTTTCTCAAATATCTTGAATGTACAGACACAGCTCTATTACAGTTTTATAATAGTATAGAAGATGTATTTATGTAACATTTATCTGAGCTCAACCACCTGAAAAGAAGAACTGAAAAAGAAGGAAAAGTATACCTAAACCAATTTAATTTCAAAATGCCACTGCAACACACCATCATGATTAATATCTTGAGCAATTTTATATAATATATGTACCATATTTAATAGCATAATAACCAGTTACACACATTACAGCATTTCAACGTTAAACACACTATTCAAGTAGAGCGAGTAGCGCCTTTTATACCTCTGGTAGGTATATCATTAAATTGCAAAGTAGTCCCCGTAAATTATTCATAATTACGAGTTACATACCAAAAAATATAGTAAATTTTATTTTATTCACACATCATTTTAAACCTTACTTTTTCTAAATAATATAGATACTGAACGCATTTTAAACGAACAACCCGTTCTAGGAAATAAAGCCTATTTTGCAAGTATTTTTTTTTATTGGTTAAGATGGCAGACGAGCCTCGGCTCACCTGGTGGTAAGTGGTAATGCTCATGGACTCGACTACACCGAGAGTATTTTCAAGCCGCTGCGCGCCATTTGATCAGCCAAAACACACTGACGTACTTCATGACCGGTCACACAGGAAACGGTGGTACCGACCCGTTCGAGCCCGATAGCAAGTAAGTACTCTCACTTGGTACCCAGTCTTACCACCACTAATGCAATAGGTGATAATTGCTTACTTCTATTAGTCGCCTCATACGACACCCGTGGGAAAGAATGGGGTGATGACACTTATATTCCACACGGACTTTCAGTGGTACAAATTCACAATATAGCTTTATATTTTATTATACCCTTTTTTTTATATTTAAGTATTTTATGCAAAGTTACGATTTATAATCGAATTATAACATCCGTGGTCACGGTTGAATAAGGTGACGGTTTTTTTATAGGGTGACAGAAGAGCTACAGCGCCTCTGATGGTAAGTGGTAGCCTAAAAATACTGTCAAACTGCAGCTCATTATTTCATTTCGCGGATGTGAAATGAAAGAAAAAACGGCTATCTCCTGCTACAACCAAAAAACGCCGTGGTGCTTACATGATCGGTCACACGGAAGGCGGTGTACCGTCCCGCTTGGGGCCGATAACAAGTAAGAACTGCCTACCCTACCTCCAGTAACGCAATGGGTGATGATTGCTTCACTCGTACTACACCCGCGAGATAGAATGAGGTGGTGACACTTGTATTCTTAGTCCGTCACCACACGGACAAAAGTTGATCAGTTTTTACAAAAACTTCAACTATATGATATATATAATTATAATGATTCGGAAAATAATTACATTTAGATTTATTTTTAATTTCATAATGCACTTATACGTGTAAGTAAAAGAAAGTATGTACAATGTTAACTTACTTTAAAATCCGACATATTTCTGAGGCAGTTACTATAAACGTCTTTAACCGAGTTAAACATTCTGTCTGGGTGATCGAATCGGCCATTTTGTAAGCACAACATGTATTTGGGATACTTCCGTACCTGAAAACATATTTTGTTAGTAAACCTACAAACCTTCAACAAACTGTTCTAGAGCAACCAGGTGCTCCCTTTTTTTATTAATAAATACACTATACATTAATCTTCCATAGTTTTTTTTTTATTGCGTGTGGTGGCAGACCAACCACGGCCCATCTGATGGTAAATGGTAACCGTCGCTCATGGACTCAACTATACCTAGAGTATTGTCTAGCCGCTGCTCACCATTTCATTTCACAGATATGAAATGAAAGAATAAACGGCTATCTCCTGCTACAACCAAAACGCAACGATGTGCTTCATGGCCGGTCACACGGGAGATGGTGGTAACAAACCGCTCGGGCCCGATAGCAAGTGAGTACTCCCACTTGGTACCCAGCCCTACCACCACTAATGCAATTGGTGATCATTGCTTACTTCCCTTAGTCACCTCATACGATACCCGTGGGAAAGAATGGGGTGGCGACTCTTGTATTCTTAGTCCGTCAACACACGGACAAGACTTGCCCCATAGGTTTAACTTGAATTTTACTAGCAAGCTAAACGGTTAAAGACCGTCCATTCATTTAATTTTGATTACAAACTAAGTAGGTATATTTTACAATAGATTTGTTGAACGGTCTACAGATGAGTGGATGTATTAGTTTAGTTCTGATGGGTGTTTATCCTAACAACACCACATCTTCCTAATAATAATCTCGAAATTCCACACGCATAAAACAATGCCAGGACTAACAAAAGTTCATATTACATAAGAAAACGTTTGAGTGTAACCATTGATCGCAGACTTTAGCCGATACACGTGTAAGCCTTCAAACCAATTAACATTAATTTTCGTATTCACACTTAATATTCATTCATGTTTAGAGTCAGCAAGGATGTGCTTACAATACGGTGTAAAATTAAATGTCATTACGCAATAACATAAAGGAGAATGGGATTTTTGGGCCTGAAGTTAACAAGTTGAAATATTCTTTAAAAAATTTGCCATATTTTTCTAATGTAAAATACAAAAAGCTAGCTTATTTTTCATTCTGGAACGCGAAATATACATTAAAAAAGGAAATAATTATAGAAATCGAGTACTTTAATCAATACAATCGAATTAGTAGGTCATTTGTAAAAATAAAAATGAAAATAAAACTAAATGTTTACTTCCATCATTAATAATTTCTTCGAAAGAATAAATTAATATAAAGACATTATTCCCGGAAAAATAATATAGAACTTTTTTTTTATATTAACATATCGATTGATATAATATATCGATGCACTAGTGAAACCTCCTTTCTGAACGCTATACGGCAACCTAACACTACAATTTATGACTATGACTACACTTGACAGCAAAGAGCATATAATATAACACTACGTTTACTTGACAGTTAACTTCGAATTTTGCCTACACGACGGACCTGGCCTTGTTATTTTGGAAAACGATACTACGCCTATAGATTGGATATTGACAACATAGATCGTTGTAATAATTATAATATAGCGACTGGTCGCTGTAATACAATAGGAAAACGAGTTTTATACTGTCTGTGATCCGTGAATGATGTGCACCTCAACCTGTAAGTACTAAATGTTTATTTATTTATCAATCTTATTGAATAAGCCGTCAAATCTCAGTGTTCGTCTCTTGGCACATCACAACTCCTAGACCTGACTTGTGACCTTT
This sequence comes from Leucoma salicis, assembly GCA_948253155.1. Classification (NCBI taxonomy): domain Eukaryota; kingdom Metazoa; phylum Arthropoda; class Insecta; order Lepidoptera; family Erebidae; genus Leucoma; species Leucoma salicis. Next base: position 8,321,032 of record OX411806.1, read on the forward strand.
TTATTATTGATTTATAAAATATTTCTTGTGTTTTAGGTAAACAGCAATGACCATTTATGTCAGGCCTGCTGGGACTTGCAAGAAGTAGTCTTAGGAAGACGACGCATAGAACAAAGAGCAGCAGGTCACTCCAGTGTTTGTATCCGGTGTGGACGTTCATTGGCTTCACAAGATATCACTAACCGACTATAAAGTAATTTTCCACGGGAAATAAGAATTTTTAAGTTGCTTGAAGTTGTGCCTCAACCTGTGTCTACACCTCAACGTGTGCCTACAACTACACCTCAACTCAATAATCGAAGAAGATTAAAATATACCTGTATAGAAAAATTGTTTTCTTCAAAATAACCAAATATAACCCCATAGTTCCACCAAATAGAATGGTACTTATTATAATTATGCTCTAATCAATCGAGTACTTGTATTGTTTATTTACCGGCTTACCTTTATTTTCTAATGAGTACGTAAGTATTATGTATCCATACTACCTATGTAGTTATATAATTGTCATTTTTATTTCACTTCATTAGAAAAACACATAGGCGAGACACAAGCGGTGAACCTGCTTGTCTGATGCTGTACAACTATTATATGTAAGGTTTATAAATGGTATATGTAAAGTACCTAGGTAGCTACATATTTGTTATTGTATTGGTGTTACATACATACTACATATTTGTTATTTAAATAAATTAAATAAAAATTGGTTCTTTACTTCAGTTTCAAAGCTTGTGTCCAGCAGTGGGAAAGTTTATTATATAAGACGCTTAAAGTTATTTGAGTAAATAACGATATCTTAAGTACCTACCTAATTATTTGGCAAATGTACCTTAGAAGGTACCTAAATACCATTTTTATACTACGTGGGTAGCAAACGAGCATACGGCCCATCTGATGTTAAGTGGTTACGGAAGCCTATAGACGTTCGCAACATCAGAGGCATCGTCCACGCGTCGCCATCTCGATGGAAAGGGGTAAATATCCATAACTGTCGAAACATACGATTCTTCAAACCATTTTCGGACGTAAGAATTGATTAAAGAATTAAAGCGTCGTTCAGCGAACTCATGGCCTATCAACGAAAACAGGTGGTAGTCGTCAGGGGCCATGTCTGGTAAAAAGCGGGAGGGGGTAGCATCCCTTACTTGAGTGTCTCCGAGTAGTTTTAGTCTATTCTTAACTTTTTAGTAACAATCATCCGAATGGCCGCCTCCTATTTCGTTCCCACAGCACAATTAGCGGACCTAAACTTTTATACAGCTGGCTACCAGGATGAGCAAGAAAACGATATTTTTTTATTACGACCAAGGATATACATATATGGACTCAATTATACTAAAATGTACCAACCAACTAGTTGACTAAAAAAGCGTTATAGACACCAAATTGGTCAGAATGCGGTACATCAACATACAGTAAAAATAGCCCAGTATCTGTTCACAGGGAATCAAATTCTTGCGCATATTATAACGACTAGGTATCAAGTACAAAGACCACTGAAGTAATGCAACATAGTTCCAGTGACCCGCCAAGACAAGCGGAGAGACGGCACACGGCGGGTTTATTTAGTAGGTAAGGGCCCCACACTACCGTGATCGTTGCCCCGAACAACGGGGTGTGCGGTTAGGTACATCTTTTCCCGCCTAAACAAAAGGAAAAAAAGATATCAAATACAAAATACTTACTAAGTAGAATAACACCAGGCCTGGTGCTGAGTAATGGGATCCATATAAAAATTTAGGATCACTCATTTCATGGTATCTTTCTTTTAATTTCTCCAGTCTATCTGGGTTTAATGCCCCCATCGGCTTGGACAAATCGCGGAATGTTTCAGATTTACTTAAGTCTAATTTTTCTGATGTATAGTCTGCTACAACCCAAGGGAATACTGGGTATTGTGTAAGATCATTTTTGCTTCTGTCTGCAAGGCTGTAAATAATAAAAGGGATTTGACACCAGCTGTAATTTCATGTATAAGTCTATGTTTAAACGATAATTTAAATATCTAATGTATTTTGGTTTAAACTACTTTTTTTAAATTATAAATTAATGTAATTTTAATGTTATAAATGTAACACATTATCACGTGACCACGAACGCCGTATGACGTCATGGGCCGTGTTTGCATGAAACTTACAGAAATAAAATATTATAGACCACGCATGTACAGTAGTCACAACGGATCTTTGTGTCTCTGAAGTTGGCTGCAAGATGCTGCGCAGTAGCCATTTTTGTGTCCCAAGGCATGTGCGTCTTCTACAGTTTATATTAATCGAAAAATGTTCGATTATAATTTAACAATTGCAATCGATAATTATATAATTTATCGATCGTACTAAAAGATCTGGACTCTTCTAAATCTAGATTATAGCTTATGCACTCAAATCGCTTGTATACTTTTCATTGATTACAAAAATAATAACTGGAACTTAAATACTTACATATGAAAACATTATAATCTCATTCGTTTGTTTTGATAATCGAATAATAACATTTGAATTGGTCAGCACTTATTGTATGATTCTGTCAAAATCACCACTTCGCGCTCTGTGCCTAACTTCAGAGACACAAAGATCCGTTGTTACGTACGATCATTGAACAACGGCTCGTTACGTAATTGGGCGTTTTAGCGGGAAAAGAAATATTTTTTAATATTTTTATGTCTTTTCTTTGAATCAACTATACCGAGACAAAAAAGAGAACCACCTTATAAAGCTGTAACAGATCTGTGTCTACACATTTAAGATATTTGAGAAAAAATAACTGTATTTAGGCTATTTAGTTGTGTATAAACACAAATTATGTTTTTTTAGAATTTATATCTGCTTGTTCGCACATCACGCAAAAACTAAAGAAACAGATGCAACTTTTTTGATAGCTCTTGATTAGACTTACGTTTTATCCCGCTACTATATCAGAAGCCTGAGATATAGTTAACCTAAAAACTAGCTTTTGTCTGCAGCGATTCCGTGGGCATAAGCTATTTATTTTATATTTAAAAAAAAGTAGGTACTTAGAATCACAAAAATGTATTCGCGAATGAAATGTGATAACTAGTTTTGTTTTAAATTTTCGTGGTATTTATGCATTTTGAAAAGATAAACGAAGGCATGATTTTGGCAGAAATTTGGTATTCGTGTACACCAAAAAACATGTGTCGCACATCGTACTCTTTTAGGTCTAGTAAATTCAATCTAGCGCCGCTGCTTCTTACAGGAGAAAAAAAAACGCTGCTTATGGTTCCTACGGGCCCCTCCAGACACTTTATTTAGAAACTAAGAAAAGCTAACTTCAAATATATATATGTACCATAGTTGTGATGTCTGTCATGGAGTTCCATCTCGAAAGTGCAATGTACTTTTGAATTATATTTTGATACATATAAGAATTAATCAAATTTATCATAATATAAAAATAAATAGTACTTTCTGATAGAAAGATAAAATGTTTAATCAAGATATCTAATCTGCTTATTACTTGCTATAGGTAGGTCCATGGTTATAATTTTTTGCGTGAATGTAATTTTGTAATCTTCAAACTATAGAAAAACATTCACAATTCAACAGTTTTATATACATATCATACATCACGCCATTTCCCTTGCGGGGAAGGCAGAGAGAACAGAGTGCCAAGAGGCTCTATTCTTGCATACATCTCTCGCTTCCTTAACAATTATAACTCTCTTCATACACGCTCGCCGGTATGCCGTGTGGGGCCGGCTTTAGAATTGTCCCACCCCTCTCCACCCATGGGAGTCGTAAGAGCCGACTGAGGGAATACCGGGGGAGTGGGCAGCAGCACTCCCTCGAGTATTAACAACATCCACTGCGATCGCCAACCCGCCTGCCAAGCGTGGCGATTAAAGAAAGAAAGAAAGAAAATGATTTATTTGGTCCCGTATCGGGTAACATCAAAATTAACAAATATAGTATAAAATACTTTTAAAATACAAGATAATCCGATAGAGGCCAAAACTGTTCCATCTCAGCAAAAGCTGCACCAGAGTGATGCAGCGCTGGTTTTCAGATGCAACCTTTGACAGGGGGCAGCCACGATAGATTGTAAAATACGTATACATACATACCGTGAAATATATATTATATATATATATATATATATGTATAGCAACTTGAGCCGATAAAAACAATTTCGTATCGCTTCCAAGACATGCGTCTCAAAATGCCACTGTCCATCAAACACAACCCCCAAATTACGAGCTTCCGTCACCCACGCAATGGGGCGGTTCTGGATCCTTATGTCGAAGTTAAGATTCTCACATATATTTAACATGTTTCTAGTACCTAAAATTATAAATTTGGACTTCTCAGGATTTAACACTAAGGAATTCATCTTAGACCAATCCTGTATTCTTACAAGGTCCTCATTCAACTTTTTTACAGCTTGGACGGAATCTCGAATGTGAAAAGAGAGACTCAACTGAAGGTCGTCAGCGTATAAGTGAAACTTCGCGTGTAGTAAACACTTAGTGATATCCGCACTGTAGAGTATGAAAAGGAGAGGGCCAAGTATAGAGCCTTGAGGAACACCCCTGTTTATCCGTTTCATAGTCGAGGATGGGTAACTGCCATCCCTTTTATTGACCTGAACAAATTGATAACGGTTGGAGAGGTAACTATTAAACCAGTTAATAGTATTAATGTCACAACCATAGTAGGCAAGCTTGGAAAGAAGAAGAGAAATATCTATAGAATCAAAGGCACGGGAGAAATCAAGCAAGACGAGAAGAGATACCATGCCCTGATCTCTAGCTCTCTATGTTATCCACCACGTCGAGAAGGGCTGTTGCCCTGCTATGTTTTTGCCTAAAGCCGGATTGTAATTCAGGCAATATATTAGATTGCTCAAGATATTTCCGAAACTGGTTACAGACCGCCTTCTCCAAAATTTTTGAAATGCATGGTAAAATACTTATTGGGCGAAGATCTTTTATACTAGAGGGATTGAGCACTTTGGGGATGGGTTTAATAATGGCAGTCTTCCACAAGTCAGGAAAAGTAGAAGTAACAATAGACTGGTTCACAATAGCCGTTACCTACCGCTGTGAGAGTAGAAGGAAGTGTCATCAATAACATGTCCAAAGATATTTGATCGGAACCTACTACATTAGACTTTAAACTGCGCAAAATACTGAGCACATCTTCTTCCCGAATCTTGTTCAGTTGAAAATTATTTAGACCAAACCTATTAAATTCGAAGTATGTCAAATCAGATATTGCCACTGTTCCACAGCCTGGTTTTGCTTTCCAAAGCCTCAATTCTGACCTCCAAGTTATCGACTCGCTGAATACAAGCCCCTCGAGTGAAGGTCCGCCACTTCGCGGCGAAAATCGTGAAGCTCGTTTCTGAACGCGCGTAGCTCCGTCCTGGACATTTTAATCTCTTCATGCAGAGTTGACGGAGGTTCAGACGCCACATCCGCTTCCGTATTTGCCGATTCTGGTATGCAATCGGGCGATCCGGATACGTCCCTGTTAGGTACTGATAGCGAATTTTCATTCAGACCACCACCCAAGTCCTTGACAGGAGTCGCACTATTATCACCTCTCGGTATCTTTTTTTTACAATCCGGGCATTTCCAATTGGTATTCAGTTGTGTAGACTCTGGTAAAAGAAGGCACGCAAAGTGATAACGGTTCACACAGGTAGTATTACTGCAAATAGCGCCACCTTTTGATGCAAGGAACTTTGCGCAAGCCGCACACTTCGCCATAATATTGATTTAGTAAAAATGATATTATGAATGTACACTAGATGGCGTCAAAATAAATAGTTTCAACAGTCCCACAAATTTAATATTGTTCTACCGACGGCGACGGTCTAATACGACACCAAATTGTAGTCTTTGTACGACACTTCAAATCTTTCCTCCCAGAATACCTCCAGTTATCAATATATCCAAAAATCACTTAACAATTTTCACAAAGTTAGACTTGTTTTAAAGCTATTTATCAGTGCATTTACTTTTCAAAACACTAAATAACGAAAAGATGTGTAACAATATAACTATTACAGTAAGTTTTATCCTGTACTATGGTGCGTTTATATATTATTCGGAGTAAAATACGAACAGCTGATTTGTATCGCACACCGACCGTGACGTCACTCTTCCCCTTTTGATTACGGCACTATGCCTCATTTTGGGGAGGCCTATGTCCAGCAGTGGACGTCGAAAGGCTGATGGATGGATGGATGGAAGGTGAGTCTCGGTCTCCCCCTGTACATACATCCTTCCACTTTCGCATTGTATATCTTCTTAACCAGTCTCTCGACCGGCATTCTTTCCACATGTCCGAACCATCGGAGCATTCCCTTTCGCATCTTTACACCAATACTCTCTGTCATACCTACTCGCTCTCTAACGTCGTCGTTACGAATGCGGTCAGTCAGCCTCACTCCGCAGATTCTTCGCAGAGATCGCATTTCAACCGCATTGATTTTACTCTCATACTCCTTTTTGCATACCCAACTCTCGCTTCCATATAGCAACGTTGGGACAAGCACTGCGTTGTGTATTGCGACCTGTGCCTTCTGGCTGAGGTAGTGGCTGACGAGAAGTTGTCCCAATGCTCCGTTCACTCTATTTCCCGCATTTACTCTTATCTCTATATCAGTGGTGTATCTTCTATCCTGACTGAATCCACATCCAAGATATATAAATTGATCGACTTGTTCTAGCACACTATTGCCAACCGATACTCTGACATCTGTTCTGGCTTCACCACTTTCAAAGACCATAATTATGGTTTTGCTCACATTCACGCGTAGGCCCCTTTTCTTAAAATCTTCTGTCATTACGTCGACTAGGGTTTGCAGGTCAATCGCAGACTGCGCTAATAGGACTGCATCGTCTGTATATAGCAGTGAGTTAACCACTAAGTCGCCTATCTGAACTCCCACATTCATTTCATTCATCCTTTGAAGACATTTATCCAGATATATGATAAACAGTCTAGCTGATAGAACGCAGCCCTGTTTAACGCCGATATTGACATCAAACCAGGGCGACATTCCATCATCCAGCCGCACACAAGCTCCATCTACATGGACTGCAGAGCACAGGCCCTGATCCTTGGCCCGACCTTAGAATATTGTTATCTCTTATGATTACAAATGTCAAATAGCAGCTAAGGAACAATCCTTGTATAGTGAGTAACTAAGATACAATTCAACAAGCACAATGCACACCCATAAGTACTCAGAACAACCATTTGTGGATCACACGAATAATTCCTGTGGGAATTGAACCCATGACACTCAGTATGGGCGGTCAGTATCTAAACCACTCTGCCATTGTCAATGTGACATGTAGGGGATTTCCAATTCGTTGAGGGTGGATATAAATTTATATTATTATACTTACTTTCCTTAATAAGTATAAACTATAAAATAATATCACATAATATTATAATTACCAGTTTAAGTACATCAGGTAGTCATAATTAGAGACAATTCCATTTTGCCACTGTAAAGTCATCTCCTCAGTGTGAACACTTTCCAAATGAACATTGGGTGATTCCTCCAAAATTTTGAAGATTCTATCCCTTGCTCTTTCTGTTTGGAATGTTACATATATATGAGGTACAGAACTTTCTTCTGCACTGTAAATTTCAAGGCCCTAAAACAAAAAATATTTTCTCTTTAAATGTCTGGCAACACATAAAAACCTACTTAAAGGTTGTTTTATAATTTACTATTCACTGCAATTAATTAGATACACCAACAGATACATACAACTTGCCTTAATAAAAATCTTCTTTTATAGATCCGCCTCAAATGGGACAATTTTAGTTTTAGAACAGGACTCTGAAATATCAAACAAAGTATATTGTAAATTATTATAAAATATTTTTGCATTATTGGAATAATACATCTAGTGTGACACTTATTTTACAAGAACGCATTATAGATTTATATTTAAGGGAATCTTAGATATAAATCTATAATATTATATATAAATAATAAAATAAAATTACTTAAAAAAAATATTCACTCACTCTTTTCTATAATATCCTAAACTAATCTAGCTTAGGATGATATGGTGTAATTACTCATATTCTCAATTTTAAATACACAATTTTGTTATTATAGTAAAGCCTAGTTTTAAGTACCCAATCATGTGGAAGGTGTGCACAAAAGGTGTGTACACCTATAAGTGACATGCCTATACTATTTTAAGTAATAATTTAAAATGTTATGTATTTCTAATAATGTGATTACCAATGTTGATGGTGAGCCAAATAAATAAATAAATTACAGGAAAAATTCTACAGTGTATCTGTTACATAGTGTAACTTCCAATGCAAAATTTTAATGGAACACTTATCATTAATAAAAAACACTTATTATATTTTGCTTACAATAGATGTATTAGTGCAATATCAAAGTGGAATGTATCAAATACACCAATATTTACATTATTTTATAAATAACATGAACAAGTTGAATGCAATTATTGCCGAATCATATATCAAATCACTATCAATTAACTTTTCAATCAATTGTGATTTCTCAGCAATTACTTTTTTCTTCGTGCTCAATTTCCTGCTAAACCAAACCAGATAAAAAACATTTTCATTACCTAAATAGTAACTATTTCAATCAAGGCTGTTACACTGAGTGTAACATGTGTACTTAATGGAAGAAACAATCAAGTGCATAACTTACACTTTGAACATTGCTAAATGGCTGAAAATATATTGTAGTTGGTGTAAGGGCCAGTTTACCCTGGTGCCTTACAAGAGGTGATATTTTTTCAGCCTGAAGTTCACAAACTATCTGCTCTGTAAAGTCATCCATCATGACAGGATGAAATTCCATCCTCATGTATCTTGAATGGAGAATAGTTGCTACCATGCTGTTGTGTTCTGGGGCATGGAGTGTAGAAGCTCTTTGCAACTGTTGCATTTGACTCAGGCATTCTTCTGATGATGCAAAATCAAAAAATACATAGAAATCTTTGTCCTCATATATGAATTTGTAAGGTGCGAGAATATTTTCCTCTAACATTTCCGCATACATTTTCATTTTAACTTTGATGACATTATTGTTCTTGTCAACATCATCAACAATATCTATATCAGCACAATCTTTGAACTGCATTTTTATCAATGGATATGTCCAGTCCCTAGGTTCAAATACGAGTGATTTTGAGCATAATTTCAGCCTTCCTTGCTTTGAATTTTCAGTTTTAACACTTCTATCGTTCAGAGAACAAGAATAATCTTCAAAATAAATTTCTCCAGGCTCTAGTAACAACATGGAAAACCTGAAATAAGAATTTAGATTTTTCTAATTAATGTTGCCCATATCACAAAACCACTAATAAATTTTTATTAAACTACATTAATATACTATATAGAGAAATTAATGTTATCTATTGATATCAGCTAATAGCTTGGCATAGATATTAAAGAATTGAATAATGTGTGGACAACACATGAGCATGCATATTTGTAAATATTAAATGGAAATAATTCATAAACTTTAAAAAAAAATCTGTAACATTTGCACTGTGACCGCTGTAGAATTGCACAATGCACAATGACTCATTTCAGAGACTCCTTCATGAACCATGAATATAAATTCTATAAGTAATATAAATAAATTATCAGATCTTACCTAGGCTTATCCATTGCAGCCACATGCGTGAAATCCTCATTTATAATATTAATACAGCTTTTTTCTTTTATTTATGGCTCATTTAAATACATATTATGATATAATCAGTATCACACAGACAAGTTCAACTGAAACATAACTTTCACCTTTTGTTTATTGATGCCGCTTTGTCAAAACAGTCAAACGTCACTTTGACAGTGCCTTGGTAAAAGTTGCCACATGTAAGATATATGGTCAGTGCGTTCCACTTGACGATACAAAACTCACTAGCGAAGGACTACGATTTTTCACGTTCTACTTGCATGTGTGCGTTTCATTTGTAATCCCAAGTGGAAAAGCTTAGAGTTTTCTAAACGTTCCTTCTGACCAAACTTTTTAAAATCAGGCGGGGCAAGAGCGTCATACAATTCTTCAAATGCAAATTTATATATCAATATTTATTTAGCTTGTCGAATTACTCGTTGTATAAAAATAAAAACATTTACTTAAATTATTTATTTGGCTATATGAACTGCATGTTATTTTTCATAACCGGTCGCCATCCAGGAATGTTACACCATTACGCCACCGCGGCGTCTGGCGCCACCGCGGCATTTTTGCACGGCGTCCGTACTCCCATTTTAACCTCATTTACCAACTCAAATACTAAGAACGCAGTGTGGCATATCCATGTTCGATAAAAGTCCCAAAACTAAATAAAGAAAAAAAAAAAAAAAAAAAAAAAAAAACGCAGTGTTTTGTTATTGTAACTTTAATCTAGTTGAACATGCGCTTCGAATGATGCCTAACACATACATATTCGTATGTCTATTTATGTATTAATAAGGGCCGAAATAACAATTTCGAAAAAAAAAAGACAAGGTTAGAAATATATTTTTATTTCAAAAGAAGAGACCGATTTCATAGAACGATTACATATAATTATTTTGTTTCAGATCACTTGATGGATACAATTTACAATAAGAAAAAAAATAAAACCTTGTAACTACCTACCATAGTATAAAAATATACATACACATCCTTTCTTAGAAACCAATGATGTTTGTTAGTCGCGCGATTTTCGCCGCTGATGTTTAACAATTTATTTCTGTACAATAACAAGATGTGAAATAAAAATATTTATTAAACCTAAAAGCTTGTTTCATCCTTAAAATTATGTAATAATTACAATTATAATTGAATAAACCACTATTGTAAAATATGAGTACAAACACATCAGAGTACCTCATCCATAGCAATTAACTTTAAGTTCCACAAGGTTTTTTGGTTAACAAACATAATTAGATTCAAATTAAATTAGCCTCAAATAAACTACATAAAAATAGCTTTCAAATGGTACCAAACCCATATTTTTCTGGTAAACAGGGACAAAGATATTAGCATTTCAAGTAGATCACTCGCAAAAAGTCAAGAAATATAAGGGTCTATCCACATTAGCTTGTCTGGCCCAACAATTGACTAAATATTATTTAAATTCTGTTGAAAACGCAATTTCTGTTTTTGATTAATATGGAGTAGATTAGATAGCCAAGAAAACGCTACAAATCTACCTTCTCCAGCTGATGCCCAGTGCCTTCACCTGATGAAGGCCCAGATGTGTCACTAAATACAGAAAATATAAATATGTAACTAAATAACTAACTTAACTAACTTATCATCACGCCATTTCCCTTGCGGGGTAGGCAGAGAGAACAGAAAAAGCAGAGAACATATAAATATGTATAAACATTATATTGCCTATTTATTACTGTCCTACCATTGAGCACCGGTCTTCTGTCAGTAAGAGAGGTATGTGGGTCGATGACCATGCTGGCCTTAAATATATTGAGCAATTTATTACCATGCCATACATTGAGCTGTAATCCACCATGCTAGCCCAGTGCTGGTTGGCAGACTTTACATTCCTATCCATCGATCCATCCATCAGCCTATTAACGTCCACTGCTGGACATAGACCTCCCCGAGAAATGGGGGATAGTGCCGTAATCGCCACGCTTGGCAGGCGGGTTGGCGATCGCAGTGGGTGTTGTTAATACTCGAGGGAGTGCTGCTGCCCACTCTCCCGGCATTCCCTCAGTCAGCTCTTACGACTCCCGTGGGTAGAAAGGGTGGGACAATTCTGAAGCCGGCCCCATACGGCAAACAACATTCCTATAGTACATGATATACGAGCACGACCACAACCACGAGCACGACCACGGCCGCTTCCTCTTATACTTTTGTCCATGATCTAAAATAAAATCATCCCTGTGCTATAAATTTTATGATGACTAGTAGAGTAAATAAATAAAATAAATAAATATTCACGGACATTTCACGCAACGTCTTCTGGTCCCAAACTAAGCTTAACGCTTGTGCTATGGGTACCAGATTACGGATATAATACATATATTATACTACTTTTTTTTGTAAATAAATACATATAATAGATAGAAAACACCCAGACGCAGTACAAATATATGTGTTCATCAAACAAATAATTGTCCTGAGTGGGGATCGAACCCACCACCTCGGGCACGGAAGTCGGTTACACTACTGACTACGCCACGAGGCCCGTCAGTAGTTATGGTGATCTATCCCACATTATTTAAAGTAGCATAAACGGGTCTTTTTTCGTGTATAAAATAGGTGAAATTATGAACTACCTTTTACCCGACGTTTCAACTGCGTTGCAGCAACCGTGGTCACGGGACAACTGGAGAGGCGAGCTACTTTATTTTTCCTCGACAGTTTGTAGGGTAGATTGATCTACACCGATGTTTGTCCGACACACAACACTCACTATATCGCGAGACGAATGTGAAGATATGTTAGGTAGTTTGCACTTATTAATCACTGGATTCCACGCTGATGATAGATTAAATCCGTCTCCTCTATTGAAATTTCTGTGTTTTTTGATTTCAATAGCTTCGCGCACTAACCGTTTGTAGTAGTGGCGGTCCTGAGATAGGATTATAGGTTGGTGAAGCTCAATCCAGTGATTAGTACCTGCTTCTAGGAGATGTTCAGCGATGGCAGATTTGTTTATCTGTCCTTTCCTGACTGCAGTTATGTGCTCCTTAACCCTTTCAGCAATCGATCGCTTGGTTTGGCCGATGTAAGCGCTCCCACAGCTACAGTTTATTTTGTAAACTCCCGCTGATTGCAAGGGAATAATATCCTTCGGTGTACGCAATTGACTCGATAACTTACAGTGCGGAATGTATACAGTCTTCATGGAGTATTTACTAAGTACTGTTCCAATTTTGTCCGTCACTCCTCGTATATATGGCAGGAAAGCCGGTTGTCTATTGACTTCAGGATATCTTTCCCTTTGCGTTCGCCGCTGAAGCCTACGACCAGTTTTGTACCCATTTCGTTTCAGTACCTCCTGAACATTATGCAGTTCCTGTTGTAGATGTTCAGGGTCACAAATATCAATGGCTCTGGTAGTCAATGAAGTTATGACTGACTGTAGGTGACGCGGATGGTGGTGCGATGAGGCGTGCAGATACTTATTTGTGTGTGTCGGTTTTCGGTAGACGGTATGGCCAAGGGTGCCGTCAGGTTTATTCTATCTGCACGCCTCATCGCACCACCATCCACGTCACCTACAGTCAGTCATAACTTCATTGACTACCAGAGCCATTGATATTTGTGACCCTGAACATCTACAACAGGAACTGCATAATGTTCAGGAGGTACTGAAACGAAATGGGTACAAAACTGGTCGTAGGCTTCAGCGGCGAACGCAAAGGGAAAGATATCCTAAAGTCAATAGACAACTGGCTTTCCTGCCATATATACGACGAGTGACGGACAAAATTGGAACAGTACTTAGTAAATACTCCATGAAGACTGTATACATTCCGCACTGTAAGTTATCGAGTCAATTGCGTACACCGAAGGATATTATTCCCTTGCAATCAGCGGGAGTTTACAAAATAAACTGTAGCTGTGGGAGCGCTTACATCGGCCAAACCAAGCGATCGATTGCTGAAAGGGTTAAGGAGCACATAACTGCAGTCAGGAAAGGACAGATAAACAAATCTGCCATCGCTGAACATCTCTTAGAAGCAGGTACTAATCACTGGATTGAGCTTCACCAACCTATAATCCTATCTCAGGACCGCCACTACTACAAACGGTTAGTGCGCGAAGCTATTGAAATCAAAAAACACAGAAATTTCAATAGAGGAGACGGATTTAATCTATCATCAGCGTGGAATCCAGTGATTAATAAGTGCAAACTACCTAACATATCTTCACATTCGTCTCGCGATATAGTGAGTGTTGTGTGTCGGACAAACATCGGTGTAGATCAATCTACCCTACAAACTGTCGAGGAAAAATAAAGTAGCTCGCCTCTCCAGTTGTCCCGTGACCACGGCTGCTGCAACGCAGTTGAAACGTCGGGTAAAAGGTAGTTCATAATTTCACCTATTTTATACGCGAAAAAAGACCCGTTTATGCTACTTTAAATATGTGTACAATTCGCGAATCTTTAAAAGTTACTATCCCACATTAGCCGTAAACATTTTTACGAGATATTAAGTAGCTCATGTGATATTCCAGATTATAATTTATCTCTATACCAAATTTCATCCAAATCCGTTCAGCCGTTCTAGCGTGATTAATTGATGCAGTTGAGATGGGCAATTTTGAATGTAGCCAATGTGCTCTCCACACTTTAATCTATCTATGTGTGAAATTTCATTTAAATCCGTTCAGGCATTTCATTGAGTTGCAAACATCCACACCAATACTAGGAAGAAGTAAGATTTCAACAAAATTAAAATTAATATTTACAGCTCCAACCACACAATTATGAGCGACCATCCAACATGAGTAAGAAGTAAAGTAAGATTTCGATTAAAGTCCATATAAAAAATATATTTCTAACATTTATATATCAATGGTCACAATTTTCAGATGGGACCGTGCCCTTAGGGGTTTCCTACCCACGAACGCCACATAACTTTCACAAGATGGCCGATCGTTTGAATCGTAAATTGTAAGAAAATAATGAATCTTGTAGAATATGTTAAAACTTGTGGGGTTTTGTGGAATGAAACAGACCAATAACTAATTAAACTCACTTTATATTCGGACAGCGTAACGTTGTACTAGGGATTAGCTAAACGAATGCTACCATAATGGCGCGTCCTACCCTTTTTAACAAAATTAATCGGTAGTCAGATTACTAATTAATAACGTTAAGTTATTGTTTACAACGCCAAATTATTACAATGATTAACTAAATTATTAATTATGAATTATAGATATATTAAGGTATAGGTAAATCACTAAGGTATCATTGGGAGTAGTTATTATACACATCCGCTGGGTGCCTATGTGTTACTTGTTAACATTCGGCCATCCTGTATAGGCCGCGTCCCGCGGCCCGTATGTTGTTCTACACCGCCCACCCCGTAGTCCTGAAACAATTGTACAGCAGTAACTTGTTGTTTTAAGATATGGATTCTACTAACGTTTGGATGAATTTAAAGATTAATCACACAGTTTTTATTACTAATAGACTTGATCACACAGCCGTCTCTCTAAATAAAGACTTGATCACACAGCTGTCTCCTGGACTAAAGACTTGACCACACAGCTGTCTCCCCAACTAAAGACTTGATCACACAGCTGTCTCCCCAACTAAAGACTTGATCACACAGCTGTCTCCAAAACTACAGACTTGTTCACACAGCTGTCTCCCCAACTAAAGACTTGATCACACAGCCGTCCTTATTTATCTACACAGACTTGATCACATAGACTTGATCACACAGATTTGATCACACAGCCGCTCTTATTTACGGACTTGATCACACCGCTGTCCTTATTTACATAGTCTTGATTAGTTGGTTTGATTAGAATTGTTATTATATGTATGATTAGGCGAGTCTATTATAGTATAGGTCTTATTCTATCTAGTTCACTTTAATTCTATTTTAATTTAAGCAATTATATAACGTTTAGTTCAATTCAGGTGCATGCTGTGGTCTCCCATAATTGAAGGAGTATTTGACTCAATAACAGTGAGCGTCAATTGTGTGAATCAATTTGTACATATTTAGTTGGTGTTCCTATATATAAATTAATAAAGTTTGATTTAAGTATGATATTTGAATAAATGTAATAATTAGTTCAGCTTTATTTAATGGTAAATTACAAAAGACTATACTTCAATTAGGTACACTTATGATTTATGTTAACTAAAGAGTAGAAACAGTGATACAGAAATAAAGAGCCACACATTTGTAACAATTAGCTTTCAAGAAGATCTATTAAATCGTCTCTATCTACTTCTCGGTCACTGCCTGAACTATCATCCTCAGACAATGTCGGTTTGTAAGGTCGGAGGGCCTCTCCGCGATCTACTGCACTAAACTTCCTATAGCCCTTCATACCCTTTATACTTGAGATAGTATATCTGTCTAATGAGCTCTCCGCTTTGCATACTTTGTAGGGACCCGAGTATAACCCATTAAGTTTTTTAGTAACACCAGTCACGCCATCTCTAGCTACACCTCCTTTCCAAAGAACTAATTGACCTACGGCATATTTAATACACTGTTTATGTTTTTTATCGAATTGGTTTTTCATGGTGCCCATATTTTTATCAATGCGAAGCTTTGCAGTTTCCCTATTAGCTTGTAGTTCATTAAGTTGATCGTTAGGGGTAGAAGCCGCGTCTGAAGGGAATGACGGATAACGAGAGTTTTTGTGGCCAAACATAAGATTAAAGGGTGAGAAGCCCGTTGTTGCGTTAGGTGTGTTATTGATTCCCCACACTACGTCTTCCAGCTTTATGTCCCATGTGCATTCGCTTTCTGACATAGTATTGAGGCCGTTTAGCAGAGTACGATTAACACGTTCAACTTGACCATTAGAACGAGGACAGGCTATTGCGTTTAAAATATGTTTAAATTGGGTTTCTTCGGCAAATTGTTTAAAATACCTACTCGTAAAAGCTTTCCCCCTATCTGTTATTATTCTTACTGGATAACCAAATTGAATAATTATTTCTTTTAGCAATCGAATAGTCTCAAGTGAACTACAATTTTTAGCAGGTCGGGCGAACACAAATTTGGTAAAAGCGTCTATCACTACCAGAACATATGTATTCCCTTTACGGGTTTTAGCAAAAGGACCCAAATGGTCAGCGTGCAACGTATGCATAGGTATGGCTGGCTTGTTAATTGGATGTAGTTCACCCTCCAACCTACCATAATTGCCTTTATTAAATGCACATTGCAAACAACTGTTTACATATTTTCTTATAAATCTCGTAATTCCTTCAAACCAGAACTGAGCCTTAATAGATCGTTCACATTTTTCGAACCCGGGGTTACCTATTTGATCGTGAAGTTTTTGTAGTAGGCCGTATTTTGCCAATGTTGGAATAACAAAACGCTCACCAGCAACTGTTTTCCTAAAAAGTATGTTATCTTTAATAAAGTAGTTTGAAAATAAGTTAGGATCAGGATTGTCACGAAGTCTAGAAATAATGTTTTGAATATTATCATCCTGTAGCTGAAGCGTTATTAACCAATCTGAATTATCGATCATGAGTAGTGTGTTAGTTACAGGGTTTCTACTAAGCGCGTCTACGTGCTTCATACGTTCGCCTGGCCTATACTCAATGTCAAGGTCAAATTCTTGTATTGTAAGTCACCAGCGAGCTATTCTCGGAATTAAATCACGTTTCACTAGGGTAGTTCTAACTGCTGAGCAATCTGTCACTACTTTAACTTTGATGCCTGTAAGATTAATTCTGAAACGCTTAAGAGATTCAACAACGGCAAGTGTTTCAAGTTCATAACTATGATAGTGCTTCTCTTCCTTACTTGTCACCCTACTAAAATAAGCTATAGGCTTTAAACTACCGTCTGCTTGGTATTGCATGAAAATCCCACCTAAACCAATTTTACTGGCATCACAATGTAGCTCAGTTTTTGCGTTACAGTTATAAATGCCTAATACCGGTCTTTCAATCAAACGCTGCTTAAGGGTTTGAAACGATTTTTCTTGGTCAGCACCCCAATGCCATTTTACATCTTTCTTAGTAAGTAGAGTAAGAGGACGGGCAATCTGTGCAAAATTTTGAACAAACTTTCTGAAATACGATGTTAAACCTATAAATTGTCTAATCTCATGTACATTGCGCGGCCGGTTATATCCTGCAACACATTTTATTTTAGCCTGGCCCGGTTGTATTGTACCAGCTGATATTTCGTGGCCTAGGTAAGTGGCGGTACGCTTAAGAAAAGAACATTTACCAAGATTTAATTTTAAATTTGCCTGTTTTAATAATTGTAAAACTTTTTCTAGTAGTACTAAACCTTCTTCTACTGTTTTTGTAGGCAACATAACGTCATCAAGATATAGGGCAATGTTTTGATCGACCCTACCTAGCGTCATCTGTATTAAACGAGAAAATACAGCTGGGGCATTTGCGAGGCCAAATGGCATTTTCAAAAATTCAAATTGACCGGATGGAGTTACAAATGCAGTCTTAGTTATTGAGTCTTCATGAATACCCACTTGGTAATAACCTTGGGCAAGGTCAAGGGTTGTAAAAAAGAATTGCCCTGACAGCTTATTGACTTGATCTTCTATATGTGGCAAAGGATATCTATCCTTTATAGTATTAGCATTTAATGCTCTATTATCTACACAAAGCCTATAGTCCCCTGTCTTTTTCTTTACTAGAACAATAGGGCTAGCATACTCAGACATGGACTCCCTAATAATACCTGCTTCTAGTAAATCCTTGATTTTGCCGTTCACGATTTCATTTTCTTTGTGTAACAATAGATAAGGCTTGCAACAGATCGGTTGGTTATTTATTGTGCGAATATGCATTTTGATGAGATCAGTTCAACCCAAATCTTTGGTAGTTCTAGTAAATGAGTTAGTATACTTGTTTAAAAGTATTAGTAATTGTTTGTTTTCGCAATCACTAAGCTGTCCTGTCTCTATATCAGATAATTTAATACCTAAATTATCGGTATTTGAATCATCTATAGCTAGGGTCGTATACTCGCGCGTGTACGTTGGTATTGTTGCTATCTCAGCCCTAGCTACAAGCTTTTGTGCCTCCCATACTATATCAGTATCACCTAAATTGACAACTTTTAAATGAGAATGACATGATTTAATAATAGCAGAGGGTATAAAGTATGTAATGTTACCTAACTGTACCCAAACCGTATTAGTTAGAAATGTGTGCTCCTTTTCATTACTTTTGTTACAGTTGACATGTACTTCTACATATAGCTGACTTTGTTTAGGTATTTTAATATTGTGCTTTAAATAAACTGGGAATTTTACAAGAAAATCGGTTGAATCTAATTTCATATTTGCAAATAAATCTTGTACCACTTGACTTTGAACAAAACGTACAGAAGAAGCTGTAGTTACTAGACTGACATTATTACTATTAATCATAGTTTGACCAATTAATAAATCAACATCAGCTGTTATATAATTAGCTAGTTCAACTACTCCGTACAATATTGTATTATCTATTAAGACACTCAAGTAACTTGAACCAAGTGAGTTTACAGATGCTCCTCCAAAACCTTGCATAACAGTAGTACTAGGCTCGACAATAATTTGCAATCTTTCGGTTTGTGACATACAGAGAATATTCATTTTACTACCTGTGTCTATAAATGCTCTGAGCTGGTGCCCATTTACTATTACTGTCCTTTTATAAATATCAGCATAAATATCGTAGGTTATGTGCATTATTCGACTAACCTTTTGTGGTTGCTGTCGCGAAGTCCCAGCGCTGCCGGCGCCAAACCAGCATGCTGCCGTTGTATGTCCACTGCGCCGGCAGTTCTCGCAACGCTGCTGCTGCCTACAGTCTCGAGCCTCATGACCCGCCCGACGACACACGTAGCATATCTTCGGCTGGAGCTGATGAGTCGACGTCGAAACAAGTTTGTTATTGCCTCTTCTCCATGTAGAATGCCGCGCAGTACTTGAATCTACCCGTTGAAAATTCTCTAGTGATGATAAGTAGCCGTAGTAGAGTTTTTCAGGAGTGTCGCAACTATATGCTTTAGCGTTAGCTCTCAATTCGTGAGGCAACCCCCGTATAATACACGAAATTGCATCCTCGCCGATGATACCGCATTTCTTCAGTAAAGATAGTTTTTCGTGATAATACTTCGTCATAGTTTCTTTGTCTTCTTTCTTTCTAGCCAACATGCGTTCCAACTTGTCCACGTAGTCAGTCGATCGCGGAAATGCCGCCATAATTTTCGAGGTCGTCGTACCATTCTAGGGCAGAGCCTCGCAGCCGTAATTGCATAATAAACGTTCGGTCGGTATGATCCCATCCGTAGATATCGCCTAGCTGGTCTATTTTGTGAAGCCACCCGATAATGTTATTGTTGGTATCTTCTGGTCTAAACTTCGGAATTACTTCAGCATCACTGGGTGCAACATGCCGTTTTTTGCTCACGTTTTTCTTACGAGTGTTGTTAGAGAAAAAAAAACTCACTATTTTCATCTTCAGACGAACTTGAATTACAATTTTTTCGTTTACGTTGTCCCAAGCCGTTAACGTATGGTCCAGACATTTTGAACATAATCCCACTTCTGAGATGTTAAAACTTGTGGGGTTTTGTGGAATGAAACAGACCAATAACTAATTAAACTCACTTTATATTCGGACATCGTAACGTTGTACTAGGGATTAGCTAAACGAATGCTACCATAATGGCGCGTCCTACCCTTTTTAACAAAATTAATCGGAAGTCAGATTACTAATTAATAACGTTAAATTATTGTTTACAACGCCAAATTATTACAATGATTAACTAAATTATTAATTATGAATTATAGATATATTAAGGTATAGGTAAATCACTAAGGTATCATTGGGAGTAGTTATTATACGTCACATCCGCTGGGTGCCTATGTGTTACTTGTTAACAAATATTATATTTAAAGGGACTTTATTGTACACACAATAGTAGATAATCATTGTATACCATTATTTAAATGTGATTACACTATTAAATTGTAATAATTAATATGTAACTAAATGCAATCTGCCGCCATTCAGAACAAAAATTGTTGGTAGTAAACTTAAAACACATTTCCATGAAATTAATTGACTCTCACCATATGATTAATTGCTTACACTCTAAATAATATGTTCAAATAACTAAATAAAAAATATGATAATGGTACATACCGCCAATATACGTTAATTTATTTTTGAAGACAACCACTCGCGTCGCGTGCCACCGGAAAAAGTGAGCTCGTGCTTCAGGGTAATATTTCATTTATTTTCTGTTGAATGTTGGCACTATGTAGTATTCGCGATGTGTTATACTGAGCTTACGTTATCTATTATGGAGATAGTGTTCTTTCTCTATGGTAATGATCGACTACGTAAACAGAAACAAAAAATATTTAGATATTTTTATATATATTTTTAGCATTTGACATGCTTAGCACTATACATTAAACACAAAGTGGAAAATGTGAAATCGAAAATAACAGTCAGGAACAGGATATGAACCTGCATCTTCTGGATACCGTCCAGATGCTTTACCAATTCAGCCATCCTGACAATTGCTCCTGACTGCTAATTTCAATAACACATCATACTTAACGTCTTTGGGTGACGCCTGCGCCATCTGTCGGAAGTATTTTCATACATTATACCGACCAGGTAAACTTAATTTTACAATTAAGATTTTACCTAATAATGACGCAAACCCTTTAAATATTTAGATATTTTTATATATATTTTTAGTATTTGACATGCTTAGCACTATACATTAAACATTATTATAATTTTCGATTTCACATTTTTCACTTTGTGTTTAAAGAAACAAAAAATATATTTGAACCGTGCGAAGAAATGATGCGTGGTAACTTTGTTTACCACCGCGGCACCAGCATTAAATTTTGGTATATTTTACTTTCTTATAACTTGGAATTTACAGTATAGTAGGCATCTTTTAAAATTTATTACCGCGGTTTACATAAACAGGCAGTACACGGATTTTTATATATTTTTTACCGACGGTTCAAAAGTTAATGATAAGGGAGGTGCAGCTTTTTATGACCCTTATCTAGAATGTAATGGTAAGCTTAGAATTGATTCCGATACCTCTATAATGCATATTGAATTAATCGCCATTGCGGAAGCCTTGGTGTATATTCATTCTATTAATTTTGAAAAATTTGTCGTCCTGACTGATTCTCAAGCTCTTTGCAACATTTGGCTCGCTGTACCGCTCAAGTGAGAGGAATACCAATTGCCTATCAGATATTTGAGTCAATTCTGAAACTAAAAACCCATGATAAGAAGGTCTGTCTACAGTGAATTCCTTTTCACATCCAGTTGAAAGAAAATGAAGTCATAGATTCAGTCGCATAACAAGCGATCGGAGACGGAATTCCAATGGATAAGTTACCTCTTCAGATCGCATAACCCTGTTTTCAGCTTGGTTCATGCACCCAGACCCAAGTTAACTCGGCACTTTACCGAAGATATTCCGGACGTCAGCCTGTACGAGATCAGAATGGCTTTTAACATCTAAAGAACGGAAAGGCACCGGAAGAAGACGGAATTACTATAGAGCTTCTGAGAGCAGGCAGAAAGCAAAGCCTCAAAGCCCTCCAGAGGCTATTCAATTCCGTCGTTCTCGGGGGCGACGTTCCAGAGTCGTGGACCAGGAGCGTGGTGATGCTGTTCTTAAAGAAAGGTGACAGAACCCTCTTGAAGAATTATAGACCCATCTCGCTCTTGAGCCACGTCTATAAGTGGTTTTTTAGAGTCATTATAAATCGACTCACGAGCAAGCTCGATGACTTCCAGTCTCCCGAACAAGCCGGTTCGAAAAGGCTATAGTACCATAGACCACATACATACGCTGCGGCAGATTATACAGAAGACCGAGGAGTATAATTGGCCTCAGTGTCTAGCGTTTGTGGACTATGAGAAAGCCTTCGATTCGACCGAAACTTGGATGGTGCTGCAGTGCCTTCAGCGATGCCAAATTGACTACCGGTACATCGAAGTATTGAAGTGCTTGTATAGAAATGCCCCTATGTCTGTCTGAGTTCAGGACAAGAGCGCAAAACCTATCCAAATGCAGAAAGGCGTAAAACAGGGAGACGTCATGTCTCCGAAACTCTACACCACTGCATTGGAAGATGTTTTCAAGCTCTTGGACTAGATTCGGCATCAACATAAATGGCGAATACATCACTCACCTTTGGTTTGCAGATGATATCGTGGTCATGGCAGAATCGC
The DNA here is from genome assembly GCA_948253155.1 of Leucoma salicis. Classification (NCBI taxonomy): domain Eukaryota; kingdom Metazoa; phylum Arthropoda; class Insecta; order Lepidoptera; family Erebidae; genus Leucoma; species Leucoma salicis. The sequence goes on from OX411806.1 coordinate 8,343,950, forward strand.
TGGAGGATCTTGCTACATTGCTCAATGACCTCAACGTGTCTCCCAACTAGTAGGTATAAAAATGAACATGGACAAGACGAAAGTCATGGACAATAACCATCTCATTTCAGCACCGGTTCTAGTCGGGAACGCGGATCTCGAAAATGTCGATCACTATGTATACCTGGGACAAACAGTCCAGTTAGGTAGGCACAACTTCGAGAAAGAGGTCAATCGGAGGGAATCGGGGTTCGTATCGGATGGCGCAGTGTAGGATGGCCTCCTACACAGTGGACCAATGACCTGGTCAAAGTCGGAGGCATTCGTTGGATGGAGGCGGCACAGGACCGTTCGCAGTGGCGTTCTCTTGGGGAGGCCTATGTCCAGCAATGGACGATGAAAGGATGGATGGATGGATTGATGGAGTTACCTCTTTTCTCCGACTTCGTTAAATATGTTAAAAGGCAATGTTTAGATGATTGGCAAGAGTAATTTAATGATCGATCTCGGGAGAAGCGCATCTGGTACAGAACCATCCAACCCCTAATATCCCATCACCCATGGATTGATACCACATGTTTGAAAAGACATAAATTAACATGTGTACTTAGATTGTGCTCCGGACATATCACATCAAACAAATTTGCCTATCTAATGAAAAAGGTCACGTCACCAAACTGCGGAGTCGTCAAACACATGTTTTATTGGAATGTGACCGAAACGCAAATTATAGATTAACTTGCTTTGAAACTGTGAATTTTATGGAAGTAGGAATTGTAAATAGCATTGTATCGAACCCTTAGTGTGTAGATATAGAGTCTTGCGTTAAATTACTAGAGTTAAGTTTAGGTAAGTAAGTAAGAGTTAAGTTAGATAAGTGGGCAGCAGCACTCTCTCGAGTATTAACAACATCTACTGCGATCGCCAACCCGCCTGCCAAGCGTGACGATTACGGCACTATCCCCCATATGAGCGAAACAGCACAGGGCCGCTCGTTGTGGCGTTCTCATGGGGAGGCCTATGTGCAGCAGTGGACGTCGAAAGGCTGGAATTTAGACGCACTTTCCCAGTAAAGCGGGGTAAGTGCACCTACATACTAAATAACCCTAATAAAAATGTCATCTTACGTTATACGAACTATTTTAAGATAGAATATATCCAACTAGACATGAAAAATTAATTTACAAAATTCTCATAATCAATATGTATAAAATTAAATGGTTTATGAGTCAAATATACTATATATTTTCGCGAAACGCCTGATAAACTTCTCATCGCAAGACGTTTGTGCATATAAGTGTGCATGCTAGTAATAAGTTCTCTCTGTTAAGCTAAGAAATATTCATGGCACTCACATCATTGTAACAGAGCACATTACAAATTTTGCTTTAACGGATACCGCAGCTTTTTCATTTTAAACATTACCTGAGCTAACCTTCCATATCATTGGTCCTTCGAGCCGGATTTAAAGAATTGAAACACTGTGGAGTTATTCAAAAATAAAAAAGGAAGAGATATCGTTGTGGAAAATGTGTCAAGTCAAAGTTTACGGGTCAAGTAGTCTCGATATAGAATTATTTAGTGGTAAAAGCCATAATTTCCACCCATCACTCTAGTTAGGTAAATTTAGTAGGTAAAAGCTGCCTGATAATAAAGGTTGACGAAACACTTGCTTCCCAGAATGTCTGATGAAAAAGAATTAATTAAGAAAAGAGGCAGTTACAAAGGTCGACTGACAGCTTTTTCCACGTATTTAAATACAAACAATATTTCTTCGTTGAGCCGTACCGACATCACTGAGTTGGGATTACGCATAGGTAAAATAAAATCTTTATACGATCAATATGATGAAGTACAAATAAAACTCGAATGCATTGTCGATAACTTAGATGTACAACTTGCTGAGAGAAATGAGTTTGAGTCGTCTTATTATAAACTCCTTGCATCAAGGCACAGGAAATATTGAATAAATATTCTGCGGATAAACATAGCATGAGTGTAGTTATGGTAAACATAAAATCGTTAAACTGCCCACCATTCAATTACCCAAATTTAGTGGCTCTTATGAACAATGGTTGCAGTTTAATGACACATTTTCTAGCCTAATCAACTCTAACAATGAGATAGATGATATAAATAAATTCCATTATTTGAGAGCCTCACTTGAGGGTACGGCTGCGTTAGTTATAAAATCAATCGAATTTTCTGAAAAAATTATGAGGTTGCATGGAAACTTCTTTGCGATAGATTCGATAAAAAACGGTTGTTAATACAAAATCATGTTTCGGCTTTGTTAAATATCGAACCAATCACGAAAGAATCATCAATTAATATAAAGCGTCTAATTCATTCGTTAAATAAGAATTTACTAGCACTGGAATCTCTTGGAGAACCAGTTATGCATTGGGATACTCTTCTTATCCACATTTTCGCAAATAAATTAGCTTTAAAAACTTTCCGTGAGTGAGAAGAGTTCAAAGGTCGTATGAATAAAAATTACTTAATTAACTTAGAGTGTTTAACACTTTTTTGCGTAACCGAGCTGATTTATGTGAAACACTGGATCTAGCTCGGAATTCTAATCAAGAGCACAGTCATTTACCTACTAAACACCAAATTAAACATAAATCTATGGTTACAATGCAGAACAGTAGCAGTAATTATAGTACTAGTTCTATTCAATCAATTAAAACTTGTCCCATGTGTAAAAATCACGATCACAACCTAAACACTAGTTTGCAATTCAAAGCACTAGATAACAAGGCACAGTTGCAATTATTGCCGACATTTAAAGTTTGTTTTAATTGTTTTAGCAGTGGACACTTCGCAAATCGTTAATTAAGTTTACCTGGTCGGTATAATGTATGAAAATGCTTCCGACAGATGGCGCAGGTGTCACCCAAAGACGTTAAGTATGATGTGTTATCGAAATTAGCAGTCAGGAGCAATTAGCAGGATGGCTGAATTGGTAAAGCATCTGGACGGTATCCAGAAGATGCAGGTTCAAATCCCGCTCCTGACTGTTATTTTCGATTTTCACATTTTTCACTTTGTGTTTAATGTATAGTGCTAAGTATGTCAAATGCTAAAAATATATATAAAAATATCTAAATATTTAAAGGGTTTGCGTCATTATTAGGTAAAATCTTAATTGTAAAATTAAGTTTACCTGGTCGGTATAATGTATGAAAATGCTTCCGACAGATGGCGCAGGCATCACCCAAAGACGTTAAGTATGATTTGTTATCGAAATTAGCAGTCAGGAGCAATTGTCAGGATGGCTGAATTGGTAAAGCATCTGGACGGTATCCAGAAGATGCAGGTTCAAATCCTGCTCCTGACTGTTATTTTCGATTTTCACATTTTTCACTTTGTGTTTAATGTATAGTGCTAAGCATGTCAAATGCTAAAAATATATATAAAAATATCTAAATATTTAAAGGGTTTGCGTCATTATTAGGTAAAATCTTAATTGTAAAATTAAGTTTACCTGGTCGGTATAATGTATGAAAATGCTTCCGACAGATGGCGCAGGCGTCACCCAAAGACGTTAAGTATGATGTGTTATCGAAATTAGCAGTCAGGAGCAATTGTCAGGATGGCTGAATTGGTAAAGCATCTGGACGGTATCCAGAAGATGCAGGTTCAAATCCTGCTCCTGACTGTTATTTTCGATTTTCACATTTTTCACTTTGTGTTTAATGATGAAGTTAGTTTTATAAAATTCGTGTGTCACGTCAAGTAATTTGCCAAGACTTTAAATATATTGAAATGCATATTTTCTCCGATGCATCAGAGCGAGCGTACGGCTGTCTGGACCTAAGTAGTGTTAGCGAGTCAGGGGATTGTGAAGATAAACTATTATTGGCAAAAAGCCGTGTAGCTCCAGTAAAACCTACTACCGTGCCGAGGTTGGAATTATGCGGGGCGTTAGTAGGCGTGCGACTGTACGAGAAGGTTATTAGTTCGCTAAGGATTAAGATTAAAAGTGTAACCTTCTGGACAGACTCAACCTTTGTGTTAGGTTGGTTAAAGATTACAACCATTTGTTCGTAATAGAGTTGCAGATATTTTAGAAAAAACAAGTGCTCACAATTGGCGACATATTACGACAGATATGAATCCAGCTGATTACATAACGCGCGGGGTTGACTTTGAGTCTATTCAATCCCTTAATGTTTGGTGGTCAGGGCCCAAGTTTTTAAAATTAAATTCAGCTCATTGGCCTGTCAGCGTTATTAGGAATGAAAATTTACCCGAGACACGACAAGTTACTTTGAAGGTTAACATTTGTGAAACCTTGTCTACAGGTTTAAATAATTTCGATAGGTTTTCTAATTTTTTGAGGTTAAACTGTACTGTCGCTTACGTTTTAAGATTTAGTAATCTGTGTAAACGTTGTCTTGTAGCTGAAACGTACTTAACGAACAGTGAATTAGAAAATTCTTTAAATGTAATTATTAAAATGTCACAATCAGAATCTTTTCCTGAATACAATTTACTATTGCAAAAACAAAATTTACCAAAAAAGAGCCCATTACTCAAATTTAGCGTATTTTTAGATAAAAATAACATTATGCGTGTAGGGGGGCGTCTAGAAAATTCAGATTATTGTTATGATAAGCAACATCCTATAGTTTTACAGTCCACACATCGTTTTACTAATTTATTATTCAAACATGAACATAAACTTTTAATGCATGCAGGTCCTCAGCTATTGCTAGCGTCTATTAAGGAGAGGTTAGGGCCTATAGGTGGTCGTAATTTATCAAAAAAATGTTGCCACCAATGCGTACGCTGTAGTCGTTTAAAGGCTCAACTAATCGCACCTCTGATGGGAAATTTACCTCAGAAACGTGTTTCCTCGGGAGGCTATCCCTTTGACTGCGTAGGCGTCGACTATGCTGGTCCTCTGGCAGCTATTAGCAGGCAGGGACGTGGTTCTCGCGTTGTTAAGGTTTATGTATTTATATGTTTCATTGTTCTATTTTTATATGTTTCACCACTAAAGCTGTTCATTTAGAATTGGTGGGTGATTTGACGAGCCATAATTACATTTTAGCGTTACGACGTTTTATTTTACGTCGTGGTAAACCGCAGGATATTTATTCAGATAATGGGACTTCTTTAGTAGGGGCATACAATGAGTTATCTAAATTTTTAAAGTGTAATCACAACTCATTAGGTGAAAGTTTGGCCAACGAAGGAATACGGTTCCATTTCATCCATATATTCACCACATTTTGTGGACTTAACACCTTACCATTTAGTCAGAGTGTTGGGAATTTGTCATCTTACGTATGAAGAGTTAAATTCCACTTTAATACAGATCGAGGCTATCTTAAATTCCCGACCACTTACGCCAATTTCAACTGACCCTGATGACTTGACCCATCTCACTCCCAGCCATTTTATCATCGGGCGATCACTTACCGCGCTGCCAGAGCCGAGCTATGAAAAAAGCTCTTACAATTTGCTTACACGTTTTCAACTAATTGCACAACTTCGTCATCACTTTTGGCTTCGATGGAGCAAAGAATATGTTGCTGAGCTGCAACAGCGAACCAAGTGGCGATTGAACAATAATTCGCTAAAATTAAATTCCCTAGTTGTTGTGAAGGAGGACAATCTTCCATCATTGAAGTGACGTCTAGGACGAGTCATCGCAGTGCACCCTGGTTCTGATGGGATCAACCGTGTTGTTGATATTAAAACCAGCAATGAGATATTACGAAGAGCTTTCAGCAAGATTTCAGCAGCCGTGTGGGGCCGGCTTTAGAATTGTCCCACCCCTCTCTACCCACGGGAGTTGTAAGAGCCGACTGAGGGAATACCGGGGGAGTGGGCAGCAGCACTCCCTCGAGTATTAACAACATCCACTGCGATCGCCAACCCGCCTGCCAAGCGTGGCGATTACGGCATTTTTCCCCATGACGGGACCGCTCGTTGTGGCGTTCTCTTGGGGAGGCCTATGTCCAGCAGTGGACGTCGAAAGGCTGATGGATGGATGGATGGATTTCAGCAAGATCTGCCCACTACCTGAAGTTTGGCCGTGATTTTTTTTTTATTTTGTTTTGAAAGGCAAGCTTCCAAAGTCCGGGTGCATGTTCGCGAAACGCCTGATAAACTTCTCATCGCAAGACGCTTGTGCATATAAGTGTGCATGCTAGTAATAAGTTCTCTCTGTTAAGCTAAGAAATATTCATTGCACTCACATCACTGTAACAGAGCACATTACAAATTTTGCTTTAACGGATACCGCAGCTTTTTCATTTTAAACATTACCTGAGCTAACCTTCCGTATCAATATACTAATCAATATTATGTGAAATCACTCTAAAATTGGCTCTCAATCATTGCATTATTTGCTTAATAAACACAGTATTTTATAAAATCCAGACATATTAAATCATAAAGGTGGAAATTGGGAGTTTTGGAAATCTTTTACGATAGCTTAGCGGTCTAAATCTTCTCGTATAGATCAAAACACAAGTTCAAATCCTGCTCGTAAAAAAACATCTTTTTCCAACTACAAAAAATGTTTCTAATAAAAAACTCATCGTGTCGGATGCTTAAAATCACATTAAACAAAAAAGGTTGGTGATCTAGGATTTGGGGTAAGCGCGTCTGCAATCGCACTTACCCCGAACCAGCTAGGCGCACTTCCCCCAATAACTTAGTTTATGTTTTTCAAAAGTATGAAAACCACTTAGAATCACCTTTAATAATTACTACGTAGCAAGATATTACGGTAACACTTTATCTCTATCTTTAAAACTGCAATATTATCCGAAATATTGTGTTTTTTCCACAACGTGTCAACCTTGTGTATCGAGATTACAGAACAATATCGAGATAAAATGTCAATTCAAATATAACGGCCTCCTACAGTATTATGTGTACAGATCTGCCATCTACAAATTGATTTTGGAACTATTAATAAACGTTCTTTATCGTTAGATGGTAGTATTCTCAATAACATGCATAACATTAGAGATATTGATACTAGATGCACTATCCCCTGAGACGAACTATCCCCGCCTGACTGGATCCATTCTAAAATAGAGCAAGCAAAGAACTAAACTAACTTAAGAGCAGCATAAATCTGGTTATATAAAATCTTTTCAAAGATATTTGCTATTATACATAGCTTTGAAATGGGACGGTAGTTGGTGACTTCTGTTTTTGAACCTTTTTTATAAACAGGGGTTATATAGGCAGATTGCCAACAAGACAGAGATTTTTTGAAAAGAAGAGAAATAAGCAATGCAATTGATTTATCACATGCTATTAAGAAATTATTATCGTTCGAGCGATACGTCATAACTGTTGTATAGTGGAAGGGGTATAAAAGCAAGTTGCACGAATAAGCTTCGCTCATTTGTTGCCGAGCGTTCTTGAGAATGCCTCGTTTAGAGGTGAAACACGTGTCGAATTTATGTTCGGATTTTTGCGGAATATTGCAATATTGTGGTTCTGAGAGTTCTACCGTATCGCATGGTTGTGTCGCGTTGGTGAGATTTTTTTAATTATCGTACATGCTACTTTGCTATTATGACATTTTCCTCTATCTGTGAGAGTGCGGATTGGCAATCTTAGGTTATTCTGTCCAAAGATAACCGGGATTGACAATCCGTGGGTGAGTGGTGGGCTCTCCTCCTAAAATCCATTCTATAATAGTAACAATGGACTTCCGCCAAGTGTCGCCTCATTCAATTAATTATCTTAAATCACTGGGATATTAACTTAAGTATATAACATTTGATTTCATGTACTCAGAAATTTGTTTATCAGGGCGAGCGAAGCGAGCTCTAACACTATCCCACAATCTATGCATTTTTGTGGTACACTTCACTGAGAAAATATCAAATACATTTCAGAGAGGGGGGTACCCCAAAATTCTCCAAGCCAACAACCACCACAGTGAAACCGCAACGGCTCAAGTCCGGAAGTGGGTGGGGGATAACGACACGGCCATAGTACTACAGGAGCCGTGGGTCAGGAAAGGCACTGTTTGCGGACTCCGTAACGTTGGAGGTAAGTAGACTGTGCACTCGGGAACCCCCGAGATTGTATATACATTACTAGGAACATACTGGCGCCACCTTTAACAAGTTTCTGTTCTAGAGACCTGTGCACCATTATAGTGCACGGGGCGCCAAGCTCCAGCCTGCCAGAGGTGGTGATTGAATCCGTATACATGCCGGAGGAGGACGATTCACCACCTTATGATTTAATAAGGCTGATCAGATACTGCGACGATGCCGGGCTCGATATCATCGTGGCCACGGACTCAAACGCACGCAGAGGTTGATACCCTCTCTGGGGTATGAAGACAGCCAATGAAAGAGGTAAGAAACTCATTGAGTACTTTTTTAGAACAAACCTTAATACAATTAACACAGGTTCAGAACCGACATTCATAAATAGACGAAGCAAGACGATCATTGACCTAACTATGGCAACCGAGGAGGCTTCAAAACACATCTTGGACTGGCATGTATCGAGAGATCTATCATGCTCGGACCATAGATGGATTAGATTTGACATTGAGGTAAAACCATTCGTAATAACCCCGAGGAGGAACCCCCGCAGAATGGATTGCACATTATATGCGAAACAATTGGGCATAGCCTTGGCGCGGAGCGAGGTACCCACTAAACTCGAAGGCATTGTTGAGATAGAAAAACAGGTAAGTATCCTTACACATATTTTATTGGATTGCTATCACCAGGCGTGCCCCCTGTCTTCCCCCCTGCCCAGCCGAGTAAGAAAGCTGACTGGTGGGGACCTGAGCTTGACAGACTCAGGAAAATATGAGGCGGCAACTTAACAAAGCAATGAACACAGGTACAGACCAGGACTGGGCTCTAGTCGAGTAGTACCAACCCGTCACGCAAAATAGGCGCATTGAAAGACGTCGAGTTGCGGAAAATAAGCCCGTGTATCACTATCACTATCTAAGGAACTAATATCAATGTAAACATGTTAGACATAATGTTGTTTAGTTAAAAATACACGCTAATAAATAATAATGTATGGTTAAATGTGCAATAATAGATACAATTTGTTTAAATAAAAGAAAAAATGTGTAAAAATAATTTGTCGTATGATTTATTTACAAAAGCCCATATAAATAATACGTACATTAAATATAGTACTTTTTTAAACTATCTTAAAATCATCGCTTTTTGCTAGTATTAATTCCGTATTATTACACACACATGCCTTTCTGCCTCCCATAGTAAAAACTACTATATAGGTCTAAATAAAGCTAACACAAACACATATCCAGAGCAAGTGTATATAGATTGTAACTGTAAAAATATTACTAATCGTGAACTTTATCTATTGAAATAAAATGGAGAATAATACTGAAAACTATATATTAATAAAATAAAGAAATTATAATATTATTTTATATACAATATGATACGATAGAAAATTATAGACATTGTTAATACATAAGTCTGTCAATGACATAGAACACATAAATAAATTATTCAAATGAAATTACATTGCATTCTTTAAAAAAGAATATATTGCACTAAGGAGTTTTATATCTTCTAACACTGTCCCTTACTCGAGCCAATATCACAAAAAATAAATCAAGTTAATTAATACAAATAATGGCAAGAGTACAACAACAAATAAAAGTAAACTAAATTAAATTTAAACTCCTAACAAATGCGGTGTGCTTGACCTTTGCCAAAGATTTTGTTAAAAGGTCAGCTTCCAATTCTGCAGAAGGTTTATAACATAGTGCAATTAAATTATTATTAATACATTCATTTATAAAATGATGTTGCACATCTATGTGTTTGGTTCGACGGTAGCATTGATTTTCTACCATCTTAAGTGTGCTCTTATTGTCATTAAAAATTGTTATGGTTCCATGTGGTAGGTTGAACCCATTCAGTTTATTACCAAAATTAATCAAAAATTTCGCCTCTTTTACAGAATTACCCAGAGCGTAATACTCAGCCTCTGTACTAGAACAAGCTACATTATTTTGTTTATGACTATGCCATTTTATCACATTATAACCAAACCTACTCACGAAACCTGAATAAGATTTCCAATCGATAGTATCCCCCGCCCAATCTGCGTCGGATGAAATTTCAACACTATTACTGCCCCGTCTAAAATTGAGACCGTAGTCAGTTGTACCTGATAAGTATCGCAGAATAAGTTTTGCAGCAAGCCAATGTACTTCATTATAACAAGTGTTATATTGGCTAAGCTTACTACAAGCATATGCAATGTCTGGACGAGTACAAACAGCAAGAAACATTAAACTTCCAATTGTGACCCATTAATGATAAGTCTGTTATATAATTGACATCACAATCTTTGAGCCAATTAGGAGGACGACGTTCACGTATCGGTCTAGAGTATTCAACTACTTCATCATCTGAATTATTTCTAATACTCTGATTCTCCTGTGAATCTTGTTAAATATTATTCAACGATGTTCCTTCCTGTAAATTTGATATATTTATACCTATATTATTTGAATCATTTGCATCTAAAGTGCTATTTAAAATATCAGCGTCGGTAGATGAAATGTCTGGTGTTGCATATTCACCATTTTCAGATTCAATTTGATTATCATGAAACATATTAGGTTCATGTATGGAAACTTCTAAAATAGTATTTACATTTTTAGAATTATCCATGTCTTATGTCTTATAGGTAATAAGTTTGACAGATTCTATAAATTCAACTTAACGTACTTTGATAAAGTTTAGCTACCATTAGGATCACCAAGTCTGTAACCTTTGGTATGATCACAATATCCCAGCATAATGTAGGGTTTTGATTTTGGATCAAGTTTCTTACGATGTTGTTTTGGAGTAAGTGCATAAGCAGTGCAACCAAATACTCTAAGATGACTGAGATCCACTTTAGATCTGGTTCACAATTCTTCAGGAGTAGCATTCTTTAAGACTGCTGTTGGGCTACGATTTTTTAAATAACAAGCAGTATTGACTGCATCGGCCCAATATTCTTTATCCAAATTCGCATCTTGTAACATAGCAGGTGGGTTTCTAAATTAAAAGTAGATTCCCTTATCTATTTTATAAATACCATCCCCATTTGTTGCCGTCAAATCACTCGAACCAGTCACATTGACTTTATCATTTCTGTAAACAGAACATTTATTAGTATCAAATACTAAAATATAACCTTTAGCTGCAATTTTGCTTACAGACGAGAGGTTGGCTGCTAATTTTGGTACATATAAAGCATCATTGATAACTTTATTAACATTACTTGATAATGACAAAAAGATGTTGCCTATACCTTCACTAAATATTTTATGATTATTGGCAGTAGTAATTTCAGATTTAAAAACCCGAAGAAAAATTTCTCATCCAATCTTTCCTATTAGTCATATGACTAGAGCAACCTGAATCTATGATCCAAGAATTTTTATCATTAACAACATTAGTTAATGCAAACTCTTTAATAGAATTAAGATGAAAATTAACATTACTATCCTTTTTCATAAATAAAGTATCCATTTATGTCATTTTCACATTTTGTACCTTTTTTTTAGACTTCTTTAACTTAGGACATTTTGGTTTTATATGACCTTCTTGTTGACAATGATAGCAAGTTGGAATAAACTTATTCTTCGTGACAAGGATAGTCTCTGATGATGGTGACGTATGACTAGTGTCGCTTCTTTTAAATTCGCTTTGAATCAATTGACACTTTACGAATTCTGATGAAAATTTTATATTTGTAGCCTCTATAGCCATTATCAGCGAATCAAATTCTGGTGGTAATCCAATCAGCATGAGTTCCGCAAGTTCATCATCTTCAATATTACATCCTATGTCAGCAAGTTTTGGGTCACCGAAATTATATTTCCTAAATAGTGATCCAATGTGCTAAAGTCAGCATATTTAATTTGAGATCATTTTCTCTTGAGAATTAATCTGCGACTAATGCCAGTATTCTCATATGCTGTTTTTAAGCTATTCCACGCTTCTAATGAAGTTTCTGCCTTTCTAACATGTGGGTAGCATACGGGTTGTACATTTAAACATATCTTATCCAATGCTCTCTGATCTTTTGAAGGATCTTTAGATGAATGTATTAATCCTGATGCGATATCCCATAATCCATTGTCAATCAATAATAATTTCATTTGAAATTTCCAACTAGCGTAATTTGAAACTCCCGCTAGTTTTTCTATCATAATGTTAGATGTACTTACAACCATTGGTGTAGATAATCCAATAGATGAATCCATGATTCGTTGTTATCAGATAATTATTCTATTCCATAAAAGTTATACTTATATATAGATAATGCCATCCACGAAGACGCGCCCCACTCTTTTTTCTAATTACTTACAATGCAAGTGTGTATCGTTTTACCGAATTGCCTATTACGCACGCACACATCGATGAATAAACAAAATCACGACAGAGCGATACGGTCAACTAGGAAGATGCTCTACTTTAATATTATCAACCGACTTCAAAAAGGAGGAGGATTTCAATTCAACTGTATGTTTTTTTTTTGCTGTCCTTTATTTCTTTCTCTACTGCGCTCCTGTACTCGATGCTTTCTTATACGAGATCTATCCATCCATCCATCAGCCTTTCAACGTCCACTGCTGGACATAGGCCTCCCCAAGAGAATGCCACAACGAGCCGTCTCGTCATGGGGGATAATGCTGTAATCGCCACGCTTGGCAGGGGGGTTGGCGATCGCAGTGGATGTTGTTAATACTCGAGGGAGTGCTGCTGCCCACTCCCTCTGTATTCCCTCAGTCGGCTCTTACGACTCCCATGGGTAGACAGGGGTGGGACAATTCTAAAGCCGGCCCCACACGGCCTAATGTGTTTGAAGTCGACCAATTATTTTTTGCATTTTAGTTCCTGGGTTCCTTCCTTTGAAAGTTTTTTATTTAAAAATAATGAATATTTCATGTTGTCGTTTAGTGTGGGTATTGTATGTCATTATTAGTTAATACAGTGTAATATTACCATGTTAAGGAAGCAATTATAAAAATTAATAGTATACTAAAAAAACTATATGGTTGTCTGTAAAGTCGGTTTGAGGACAATAATTTAACGTCATATATGTTTTCTGAGAGTTTCACAAAATCTAATACTGATAGAAATCGAATGGTACATTTAATTTTCTAGACATTTTAATTTTTTTTATTAAGTAGAGCAACTTTCTTCCCAAGTCTGGATTTAAGCAACGTGAACTGTACTACCCATGTGTATCGAGCCACTGATGGCTTGCGTCAGGGGGATGTCACTCCCTAAGAGCTTGTTTTTATTTAAAATCGTGCTCTCTAGTGGGCGGAAGAGATTCGAATTTTGTTAGAAGAGAATATTTAGATGATAAAATTTAATAACAGATGGCGCTGTAATATTAATAACAGATGGCGCTGTAATAAATATCAGTGCAATTCTATACAAAATGTACTATAACCTGAATCGCACAATAATTTTTTTTTGTAAATAAAGTATATATACATATATTTTTGTACTTCAAATGTACTTGCTTCGGCAGTACATATACTAAAATTGGAACGATACAGTGAATATATTAAAATTGGTATTCTAAAAATAACCATCATAATAATATGATGCTTCTGTGAAGCACATAGCTCATATCATCTTTAATGTAGTTATTGTATAAATGGCAATTACATGCTGGATTTTAACCACAATGATGCTATAAAAGTACATATGCTGGATTGTAATGTTTGAAAATTATAGAAATAAAGTAATTGTAATTTATTGGCTTTTTTTTATTCAATATCCCATACTAATTATAGACCAATATACAATAAATTGATATAAACGCCATCTAGTGGATTTGTGCGAATGTATTAGACATTCATTTAGTGCCATCTGTGGGGCAGCTGCGTTAAATAGTTTTACTGTCCCCCAATAAAAACGGAGAGTTGCTTATCTATATTTTATATTAGTATATTATCTATGGCTTGCGTGCGACTGACACTTGGCTCAATCGTCGCACACCCCGCGGCCCCCTCGCCAAAATTGGAGGGGCGCGTCTTTGTGAATGGCACTATCTATAATTCGCTAGAAATAAAATTCTATAGGCCCAAAACCTGTTAGTAATATTACTAATCGTGAACTTTATCTAGTGACATAAAATGGAGAATAATACTGAACTTTATATTACTAAAATAAAGAAATTATAACATTATTTTATATACAATATGATACGATAGAAAATTATAGACATTGTTAATACATAAGTCTGTCAATGACATCGAACACATAAAGAAATTATTCAAATCAAAATACATTGCATTCTATAAAAAAGAATATATTGCACTAAGGAGTTTCATATCTTCTAAGAATAACTAGAGGTGACCTAACAAAATTTTTACTGGACCTCTATACTGCTGACTCTATCGATTCAGGTCAATTTGACTTCGAAAAACTTTAGATGGGGTGCTAAATCAGCATTCATGAGTGATTGTCGATTATGAGTAGAGATGATCGTTGCGCAACTTAAATGGTTATTGAAACTAGCTATCGGCACAATAGCTGTCAGATAGTTTCGCCGTACTGCAATAACCTGCTAACAGCTAATAACTCAATCACGTCATAACGTTTCACGAACGCAAATCACACAACGTTGAACGTTCTGTAACATTCGATCGCTGTCGGCAGCTAACAGTTAACTCTGTTGCTATTTGGCTAACAGCTACCGCAATCGCGCGATACATGACTTGAACATCGGCTCTTTCGTCAATCATCATTTTGTCTCTTTCATACACGCACACGCCGTTTGCGTTTGACCTTTGACTTTAGCCCTTAAATCTTTTAAAATAAGATGCATTTTTTGTAATAGTTACTTTTCATTAGGTACTTAAAAATGTGAGTTGCAGGTTGATGCCTAATTAAGTGGCCTTGAACTAGTCATTAGTCATAACTCATAATTCACGTATTTAACGACAAGGTGTATTATAGACGCGTCGCTTACTTTTGAGTTTAAATATTAAATTTAATAGCTTAACAAATAAAAAATTAAGTGTATACCTATATAGTATGTAAATATAGATTTATAAAGTGTTAGTGAATAGTTTGTTTATAAGTACTTAGTAGAAGTAAATAAACTGCAATGTTGATGCACCTAAGACAGCCATCACCACCAATGCCTGCGCTGCTACAACCATACCAAAGTGTTAAAATTATCGTGTTAATAATTATATTAAATTAATAATATATAATAATTAATAATAAGTAATTTTAATCAAATAATTAATAATAATATTAGCCTTGTGGGGCCGGCATCAAGAATAGCTCCACCCCTTCTCTTCCTATGGGAGTCGTAAAAGCCGACTAAGGGGGGACCGGGCAGCAGCGTTCCTCTGTGTACTAAAAACATCCACAGCGATCGCCAACCCGCCTGCCAAGCGTGGCGATTATGGCAATACCCCCCTTAGGGGAGGCCTATGTCCAGCAGTGGACGATAAAAGTCTGATGGATGGATGGATGGATATAGATATTGAATTAAATAGATACCTACAATATCCGAAATCCCAAACCGATTAAACTATTCTCTAAAAGTTATATTTGCTGTCAAATTATTTTATTTGAAACCCTCAGATACATTCAATGATATATCCAATGAATATTTCGCATATAGATAGTAGATACGATTCAATTCAAATAGTCATATTATAACCGAAATATTGATCACAACGCTCACTCGTTCGCGTGCACGTTAGTTTACTGGTAACAAAAACCCGCTATTACTCGCCATTGAAATAGCATGTTTCAAAAATCGCTATTGACATTCGATAGATAGATTCGTTTCGTTAACCAAATAACCCGCTACAGCCCATCGCTAATTATGAGTGATTTAGTGGGACGTACCTTGAGCCCAGTACCTGAGTATGAAAATAAAATAATGAGAATAAATATTGCCTCCCTGAAATCAGTCCTATTTCAGGATTGGACTGAACAATGGCATATTTCTAAAAACGTTAAAGGGAAATTTTATGGTGATATTCAACCTGAGATTCCCCACAAACCTTGGTTTTCTAAATTCAAAAAGGCTGATAAGGCTACCACCTCTACCATCTGTCGGTTACGTTTAAACCATTCTTGCACTCCGGTATTCCTTGCTAAACTTAGGATTAGAGATAATTCCATTTGCGAATGTGGTCTGGCTCAAGGAAATATAAACCATATATTCTTTTGTTGCCCTAAATTAAACTGTTCTTTATATAATATTTTACCAACTGAAATCTCTCGTCCTACATCTTTTAAACTTCTTTTGTCTCTTGTATTTACTCCATTTATTAAAACACTTTGTAAATTCATAAAAGTTAATAAGATTAAATTGTAAATGTATGTACATATTATAGAGGTAAAGGGTATTTAGTTAAAAAAAAAATAGTTTTGGTTTTGTTTATATTGTATTCCTATAAGTAGTTTTATGTCATGTAGTTAGAGTTGTATTTTTTGTTTCAGTGTATATCTCATGGTAATCCGTCGTGTTGGACTCATTTTTCACCGTTTATTTCTCTTTCACCGAACAAATTTCCTTCGTTTGACGGTCTACCTTAAATTAATACTCGATATTGGCGAAATTGTGCTCACACTGCCACAACAAGAGCCATTAAACAAGAAGATAAGAGAATAAATATTGACACCTGTCAAGGAGGAATTGGCGCCATTTTTTAATTTGTGCATTGTGCAGAAATAATTTAAATAATTGATAAAGAAGCTTTGACTCACTCACGTATAATAAAACATTAAAAGCAAGATATTTCAGCTATGCAGGATGATAAAAATGCTATTTTCCAAATGCGCTTTCCGCAAAAATTATGGTATTTACTTAATTTGCGCACAGATGCCATTTTATGGGGTGGAACTGGTCGAACTATCTTGTTGAATTACCGAGTTCTTCATAATTACTTGCAATGCGATCATTCCATATTTAAAACTACTAATATTTCAAGCTTTGTAAGGCAACTTAATTTGTATGGCTTTCGTAAAGTAACTTCACATTTGCAAGATCCTCTGTGTAATTCCAGTAATCCATACATGCATGAATATGTACATGATTATTTTCAATATGGTAGACCTGAATTATTAAACAAAATAACTAGAAAAGCTCTAGCTATGAAAAGAAATTTCAAACCTAAGGTAAGATAATATACTTGCTTACTTACTTATCATCTTTCTTGCGGGGTAGGCAGAGAGAATAGTGTCAAAAGGCTCTATTCTTGCATAAGTACTTACATCTCTCGCTTCTCATTTCTCTTCATACACTCTCGCCGGTCTGGAGTCTCCTGACTCTTCAATACATGAACGATTTGTCTAGGTAGGTTAGTCTCGGTTTCGCAGATCTTCCGCAGAGATCGCATTTCAATTGTATTGATTTTACTCTCATGCTTCTGTTTGCATACCCAATTCTCGCTACCATATAATAATGTTACACCAAGCACACAAGCATTGTGCATTAAGTAGTTGATAATTGAATTTATGTGTAATAATTAATTATGGATGAC
Source organism: Leucoma salicis (assembly GCA_948253155.1). NCBI lineage: Eukaryota > Metazoa > Arthropoda > Insecta > Lepidoptera > Erebidae > Leucoma > Leucoma salicis. The sequence continues at coordinate 8,361,462 of OX411806.1, forward strand.
TTCTGACTGCTTATAGAATATATATACAAATGTTGAACAATTGCTTTACTTGACGCCTCTTCAAAAAGCTCGCCGTGCTTTACGAATGGCACTGAAGAAGGCTACTCAAGATTTGTATGTTCAAAACTCACCTAAACATTTCTGTAACATGAAGTTTGAATGTGAAGGTACTTTTTTTTACTACTATAAATACTTCAGTTTACAGTACCAAATAATAATAATTCTAACATATTTCAGATTCTCAAGATGACTATTGTGATGATGAGGAAGAGAACATAGAGTTTGAATGGTTATTGACCAATGGAAATACCAATTTAGAGAAACCCATTCCTGAACCAGGTTTTTCAACATCCTTATACTGTATTTACCTTAACAAATTTGACCTAGAATTCCTTTTGATCCTTTCCTTTCCACAGCCACTGATCCTCTACCTAAGAATGACACTAAAATTGCAATGAAAGAGGAAATCCATACATACATGTAAGTAATTTAACTCATTTTTGTTAAAAACCACTACAAAGTGTTTATTTTACTTTTATTTTCTAGGGACACATCTCAAGATACCTTGATGAATTTTAATGATGAGGCATGCCCTCAGAACAATGATAATTTCCCAGCTCAGTTCTTAAGTATGCCTGAACTTGATACAGAACCATCTGCTGAGAATTCTAGTATTGAATTACTGGCTGAATTCAATATTGACAATGAAGCAGACCAAGACATTGTTAGAAAGATTGAAACAAATAACTTCTTAAATTGTGTACTACCTTCAATTAGTAATGACCATATTGATGATGTGTCTATGGCTGAGGTATTAAATTTTATTATACTTACTAAATATAGAACTTGCAACTATTGGAGTAGTTCCATAAAATAATTAAAAGTACTTAATCATCTGGCTTTGTCTACTACTTAACTTAAGAGTTCCTTTTCATTATATTTTATTTAACTCACACTGAAAGCTATCCTTTGTTAACAATTATGTACACAATCAAAAAATCAACTAGTAAAATTCTATATTAGTATTCTTTTAAATAAAGCTTCTATCATCAGACCTAATTGAAAATAGGATCTCTAAATAACAATGACTTTTTTTGTTGGTATTCTCATACACCTATATAAGCAAACAACTTGCAGTGAATTTAGTTCCATACAGTAATTCTACTCACTGGATGCCATATAACATAGCATCCAGTGAGTAATTCACATAGTTAAATGTGTTCATACAAAATATAGCATAATGATAATAAAAAAAGATTATTTTTATTTCAAAAGACATGAAAATACAGCTGTATTGGTGTTCATTCATTAACAATGTATAGAATAGTACGTATTTAGTAATATGGTTTCTAAGAATAATAAGTTATTTACTTAATTTTTTTCTAGAAAAACAATGAAAGTGTTGACCATTATCATGGAGAATGGGATCAAATGTTTAATGACATTATAACAAACAAAGGCCACAATCAAGAATGTGGATCTGATTTAAAGGAACTTTATTCTCAAATCTCGAAAACTATAGATTTACTTAATTGTTAAGCATGCTGTAAATAAAATAGTATTTATTTCCTTATAAACTTGTATTAGTGATAAAAAATATAACACAATACTAATTACTTCTTTTGTTTTTTCTTCTCTGCTTCTTCCTCCTTTTCTTTTTCAATAATAGATACATAAGAATTAATGGTGTCAGAGTCGAGCATTTGCATTGGTTGTCCACGTCTCATTACTGCTATTTCAAGATTTTTCTGACCTGACTGCACCACTTCAAGAAGGGCTCTAATTGCAAGCTGAAATTACAAAACAAACAACTGTTTATACATTTAGGCCATTAGTATCTATCTACAGTCTGGATTATAAATTATCTATATGCCATAGACTTGTTGAGAAATGGCTCAGTACAACAGTGTTATTAAACCTCGTCTTTCATTTTGTAAATCTAAAAAAACATCTGATAGTCAATAGTAAACTGCTTACACCTTGTAACCTGTGATGCACAACATAAAATTTGACCAAGAAAGACCCATCCTCATACCCTAGATTCACATGGTGACAACTTTGCCAAGATCTGCTTTTCATATACAGATACTGCAAAATCAGATAGTGTGTTCACACATAGTAATCCAGTTTAATATGATCCTAAAACTATAAAACTGAACTCTGTGTGAACATACATCCATTTTTGTCAGTCCGTCTCCAATATTTGGATTTGATGCAATAACATAAATAATCTTGCTATAATAAATATGCCAGTATTATTCAGAAGGAATCTAGGAGATTTTAGATTAACCCAATTGTTAAAAGATGGTCAACAATGGGTACCTTTAACCTTCCACTTGCCCTATCTATCAGATCTGGTATTCTTGATCTGAGCTTATGTATGTATATTATTGTGCATTATATTGAAATACTATTGGCACTAAAACAAATCCTACATTTTGTAGTATGATCAGAACAATTAGCAGGATCAGGTTTTTAGTAGTATCCTGTAACTATATGCTTGTGAAAATACATGATAGTTGTGTCACTAAATTGCACCCTGCAAAAAACAGTTCCCGCAAATAATCAAATGTGTCAGTGTAAACCTAACCAAGTTTAATTTCATTGTTGATTTAGGTAACTTCTGTAACTAACAATGCCATATTAATGTTTGATCTCAGAAAACTCATAATGATCTAAAACTTGTCATCTCTTGTAAGAGGTTCGGTGAGCTAAAAATTTATACAAAAATTTTATAAAATGCATTACTACTATGAAGTTATAAAATGTACCTTAACAGCACCATTCTCTGTTGCAACTTCCTCCACAGTATAGTTCTTTTCTAAGAACTCACGAACAGTTTTTGCAGATCTTCCAGTAGCATTAGCTTTCCATTCATAATAGATGCCTGAAGGTTCCGTTTGGAATAAATGAGGAAGCCCGTCATAGTCGAAACCTCCGATCAAACAAGAAATACCGAAAGGTCGACGTCCATTACTCTGAGTATACTTTTGCTTGAGCCCTGCTATGTATCTTGTTATGTATTCCAATGTTACAGGATCCTCAACAGTCAATTTATGTGACTGACACTCAATTTGTGCTCTGTTAATAAGAATTCTGGCATCGGCAGTCAAACCGGCGAATGCCATTACTACATGGTCGTCAAGGAGGCATATTTTTCTAACAGTTCTTTCTTCTTGTAGTTTGGCTACTGATTTCTTCTCAACACCTAATACAACTACATCAGTACCTCTGACACCAACCTGTTTGCATAAAAAAAAGTCAGAATAATTTTATACGAATACAATGAATATAACCAATGCGAATACATACAGCGGTAGACCCTTTGCGTACAGCTTCTTGAGCATATTCCACTTGAAGTAAATGGCCATCTGGCGAGAAAACTGTTATAGCTCTATCGTATCTAGCAGACATTTTCTATTCTTTTTTATAATATTTTAATTAATTTGCAATTCACAATCCACAGCACCTGTAAGTAAACTATTTATTCAGCAAGATTGAGTTGAGCGACTTATACCGATAACTGCCGATGACAATTATGAGAAAGATGATAAAGCGATTTATACAATCGATTGTAAAAAGTGTTAATCGATTTAAATTTTATTATTTAAATATTTTATATCGAATGCTTAAATTAAATACAATACATAATTATAAATGATGTAAACTGAATAAAAGAATATTTTATTGTACAAATTATTTGTGAATGAGGAAAAAGAGAACTTCAGTGCGAGCGGGAAACGAAGTTCTCTTTTTCCTCATTCACAAATAATTTGTACTTTAAAAAGTAGCTGAGCATGTCAAATGCTAAAAAATATAGATCAAAAATACTATTTTATTATTATCATTACGCTTTAGGTCCATTCACCTTTAATCGTTATTAACTAATAATAAAAAACTTACTTACTTACTTACTTACTTACTTATCATCACGCCATTTCCCTTACGGGGTAGGCAGAGAGAACAGAGTGCCAAGAGGCTCTATTGTTGCATACATCTCTCGCTTCCAAAACATTCATAACTCTCTTCATACACGCTCGCCGGTTTCGGAGACTCCTGACTCCACCTTCCTTCAATACATGACCAATTTGGTCTAGGTAGGTAAGTCTTGGTCTCCCCCTGTACCTACATCCTTCCACTTTCGCATTGTATATCTTCTTAGCCAGTCGCTCGTCCAGCATTCTCTCCACATGTCCGAACCATCGGAGCATTCCCTTTCACATCTTTACACCAATACTCTCTTTCATACCTACCTCGCTCTCTTACGTCATTGTTAAGAATGCGGTCAGTCAGCCTCACTCCACAGATTCTCCGCAGAGATCGCATTTCGACCGCATTGATTTTGCTCTCATGCTCCTTTTTAAATAGCCATATAATAACGTTGGGACAAGCACTGCATTGTGTATTGCGACACGTGCCTTCTGGCTGAGGTGATGGCTGCCGAGAAGTTGTCCCAATGCTCCGTTCACTCTATTTCCCGCATTCACTCTTCTTTCTACACCAGTGGCGCAATAATAAAAAAAAATGAATAAAAGCTTTTTAAATAACTAGGAATCCATTATGCTTTTATAAACTGTTTAATTTATTACTCAGATTATTAAATAACCTACTTTCTAATACTTTTCTTTAAGAATATTGATCAATGATACGATACATAATAGTACAATCGCAGTATACCGACCAACCTTGCACTAAAATAAAAATATATTGAAGTATTTCGAGTACTAGATTGCAATTATATTTGTTTGATAACTGTCAAAAGAATCATGTTAATAAATAAATAAATACGAATTAAATTGTAATGTAACAGGCTAAATACAAAACAGAATTTTTTTTTTTTTAGATTTAAAGATTACAAATTAATCTAAAGCGTTGTGGCTCATATTGTGTTGTCATTGGTTGTCATATAGGTAATAAGTTTTGTAGGTACCATACCTACATATTATGTAGGTATGGTACCTACAAAACTATCTAATTTTTTTTTTTAATTATGGCACTTAAAGATATTTAATCGAGTTATATTTACTCGAATAATCATAACATCACTAAAATTTGTCATTATGACAATGTAGTTTTTGATAATGTTTTTTTTTATAATTTATGTAGCTAAGGCCGGTATCCACATAGACTTACAAATTATACTGTTTTGCTGAAAATACAGATTTTATGAACAATTTCATCTGCATATAAAAAACCTATGTGAAAATGTTTTATTTTGTTCTTTTTTATATCCTACTTAATTACCTATTTTCATTTGCCCCCATGGAAGACTGCACTCCTTAAACTCCAGACTCCATTGATTTTCTGGAGTCTTGAATAATATTTTTTTTGTTGTCCCCCAATATAAGAGAGACGAAGATATAATGAGAGCCATAACTATGCAGAATAAGCATCTCCTTCAAGGCGTCCAACGTGATGATGCTAGAATGAGTGTCGTATATAAAAAAAAGGCGCGAAATCCCCTTCAGACACATGTGATCTTTAGGGTAGCCCCTACCATATGGAAGCGTATAGTGGAAGAGTGTTATCTACATCTAGATATGCAGCGGGTTAGGGTCTACGATCAGTCCCCAATAATCCAATGCACCAAGTGTTTGGGATATGGGCGCCCTTCAGACTTAAAATCACTTCTTTCCTGTGTATATATCCCATTTACTTACTTACTTTGTAATTTTAGTATAAATAACAATATTAAATTATGATAATAATAATTACTTATCTAATCAACATATACTTATATGATTTTTTTTTCTTCTTGCTTTAGGTAACTCAACAGATTTCAGCCTTATCTCTAAATTTATTATTTAGAGATGAAGACGCATGAGTAATACTTCTGGTGTTGCTAGCCTAGTCTATAATGTGCTTCTATAACCATCAGGAGGGCCGGTATGCTTGTTTAGCACCTACGTATGCCGTAATATAACAAAAAAAACCATGGTAACGGAAAATGCTCATACATGGCAAAGAGTAATGCGTATAACCAGAAAATACATGGTTTTATTCATTGAGGTAGAAAACAGAAGGAGAAGTAATAACTACAAATGTACCGTGTCATTTCTAAGTTAGAACTGAAAATGGCGGACATTGCTAGAGGGAAGTGCATAAAAAATATCGATATCGATACTTCAGTCCTTCAAGTGATCAATAAATTTTTGGGTGGACAAAGGTTTTTTAATTGCGTAAATCTTTATCTACCTGTATAATTATATCTATGTGTGTCAAATTTAAACCCAATCCATTCAGTAATATGAGCTAGTGGTTGATAGATCGATTAGGCATGCCTTCAGAAAAAAATAAGGTCATAACACATTATTGAATAGATTTGGGTTGTAAAAAGTGTAAAGAAGCGTAGAGAGATTAAATAAATAATAATTTAATCCTGGGTATTGACGTTAAGCTATATAAGTTTGTGATGTGATGACATCAGGAGAAAAAGATTTGAAAGTGAGGTATTACGATAATTAAAAACAATTATATAATAATATTTTATTCCATCCATCAGTTATTCGACGTCCACTGCGGTAGGTCTCCCTAAGAGAATGCCACAACAAGCGGTCCCTTTTTTTGTAAACACGGTCAAAATGCAAGTTTACGCACGTCACTGGGGTACCAACAGATTCCAGGGGGAGTGTCGGGCTTGATGTCATACAGGATCAACTCTTGTGTCGAGTTTATGAGCCACAATACCGACTAAAACATGATCGCGACGCATTCTTCCGTCATAATGGAGAATCATAGGATCGTCTACGGACATTCCACACCGACGCTCTAGTGACTACATCCAAGGGTTCCTTGCTGTTTTGACCAGGTTGTCAGTCCTTCTGGCGGGAGGCCGTCCTATGCTGCACCCTCCTGTGAAACATCTAATGGGGAGGGGTAAAACCGGGTGTTAGCGTGGCGACGCTTTTATTTTACTTGTCCCGTTCAAATCTTGCACGTTAAATTTGAAACACTTCCCGGTTTCTGATTGAGCTGAAATTTTACACGCGTATGTATATCGCGTGACAATGACGAATTATGACAATATTATGATAATTTTATAATTAATATTTTTTTCTTCAGATCATTTTACTTAATAATAATAATTTTCTTTATTAACATAAAAAATAGACACTAAAGCATATGGGAATCTCTGGCTCCTACGCTAGTTATACACTGTGTTGCAGGAGCCAGTGTGAACAAACATGACACATTGTAATGTTAAATTATGTTAAATTAGTAAATATAGGAAAAATATAATGAAGAGTGACAATAACTAATAAGTTAAGTTGAAATTATAATGTAGGGGGGCCAACTAAAAATCAGTGTTTTGCAATTAGCATACCAAAAACTGAGCTACCTCTGTTACACTATTCATATTTTATATTTGTTAGTTTTTTTGTTTCTAATCTTGTGAAATAAAAGTGTTTTGAATGCTAATAATAATACAATTCAAATGAATAATAGGTTTAAGGTTTAAAGATATTTATTCTCATTAAGAATACAATATTCACTTACATGAGAAAACATAAAAATACGAGCCCCGATGCAAAATAGTTCGTCTAGTATGGAAAGTAGTGCAAAGCGTGATATATAGAAAGTTAATATTAGTAAAATAATTAAGAACGTTTAATAAAAAGTAAACCAGAATTTGAGGAACATTTTAAAGTTTATTTTAACATAACTGAAATTCTTTCATGACTTTACATAACATAAAAAATTTAAAAAAATATTCTAAAAAACATAACGCAAAAGTATTCGTCTACCCTTGTCACTCACGCAAAATAGTTCGTCTACCACTTAGTTGTGTCGCCTTTGCTCTCAATGACAGCTTTAATGCGAAGAGGCATGGTTGCAGCCAACGCTGCACACTCCTCAGGCGTAATTGACTCCCAGACAGCCAAGAGCCTTTAAGTCACTCTTCGATCGTGATGGATTTTTACGGAGAACTTTTTTCATTTTCCACCATAGGGTTTCTATCGGCGACAAGTCCGGGCTGTTAGATGGCCATTCGATTGTAGGGATGCTTTTCGCCAGTAGCCACGTCTTTGTTGTCCTTGCAGTATGGCAGGAAGCACCATCCTGTTGAAAAATGAAGGAATCTTGATGCTTAAGTGACGGAATAGAGGGCAGTAAATTCTCTTCCAAAAGGTTTTGATACCTTGCAGCATTGATAGAACCATCCACAAACTGCATACCACCAACACCTTGTGCAGACATGCAGCCCCATATCATAAGAGACGCCGGAAACTTCACTTTGCGTTTGAGACAATCAGTATGAAATGCCTCATTTTTGTTCCGAATCACTTTTTTCCTTTCATCGCCGACTGTCACTTCAAATTTGGACTCGTCACTCCAAATGATACTACGCCACTGATCGGAAGTCCAATTTAAATGATCACGAGCAAACTTCACCTCTTTTTCTTTTGTACAACAGTGGTTTTTCCTTAGTGGTGTAAAATCCGTAACCCATTCTTTTTAGGACTCTTTTGCAAGTATCAACTGAGACGTCTTTGTGAATCATGTCCTTCCATTGCACCGTGAGTTCTCCAGCTCGAGCACGACGATTATTTTTGATAATTTTTTTCAGGATTCTGTTTTCTACTGCACTTGTGATGCGTGGTCGACCAGTTTTCTTCAAACAAGAAGTCGTTCTATTCTTTTTATGGTGCTGAATGATAGATTGGACTGTAGACCTGGGAAGTATCAAGTCTTTAGATATTTGGAAAATTGATTTGCCAGCATCGACCCCACAAACTATTCGCTTTCGAAGCTCTTCATAAACAAGTTTGCCACGACCCATTGTTATTTAAAAACTAAAGAAAAAAACTGAAATTTTCAGAATTTATACTGTCTCACTTGACAAATGATACAGAATTACTTTTACAAATTTAAATTATGCAACATAATTGTACAATAATAGACGAACTCTTTTGCATCGATTAACAATTAGACGAACTATTTTGCTTATAACTTCTTCGAATTTAAAACAGGATATGTATAAATATATAAAGCTAAAATAGTTTGTTGGTTCGTAATTAAAAAATGGCATAAGTAACGCGACATGTGATAGTAGAAAAGCTTAATATTTTATATAGATATACAAAAAAGCAAATTGTGTGGTTTTATGAAACCACGGTAAAAGTGAAACTTTTTTTCATATTATAGACATTTAACTAAAAAATAATATTCCATTAAGTAATAGTCTATACACTACACGGTCAGTTGCTGCGAACTATAGACGCCGCCATATTGGCCTTGGCTGCTCTGGCGAGCGCTTTTCACTTTATACCTACTCCGCGGCCGACCGTCACGCGACATGCAACATACAGACCAAAAAGTTTGAGACGATCTAATAAAAGTTTCACTTTAAAATAATGAAGTTAGAAAAATCTCACAGAGAAAATTTCACACTAGACGAATTATTTTGCATCGGGGCTCGTACTAGCTGACCCGGCGAACTTTGTTCCACCTTAGGGGCAATAAATGAGCAGATTTTGGATTTTATTGTTATTAGGATAATAAATATAAATAGAAAAAAATCAAGTATTTTAAAGATTCTTTATTGGCCATGTATTTTGATGCATGGGTTGCACTCTTCAGTGAAGCACCTTGTTATAGACGACATTTTTTGGTTTATTATCAGGTGCAAGAACAAATAACGCAGATGGTCTTCCGACCCGTGAACATGCCACATATAATTGACCCATGTGAAAAACATGGATTTTCTAGATTCAGACCACAAATTTTCAAGGATTGGCCCTGTGATTTGTTAATGGTCATGACAAATGCAAGACGGATCGGAAATTGAAGTCGTTTAAACTCAAATGGCATATCGGTTGGGATCATCGGGATCCTCGGAATGAGAACTTCTTCACCTTCGAATTTTATTTTGAGTATCGTGGCGTAAATTACACTGTTCATCAATTTACTTACCACCAAACGCGTTCCGTTGCACAGTTTTGGTTGGTTTATGTTTCAAAGCATTATATCTACGGGGCCAACCTTTAGTCGTAAATTATGCGGTGGTAAGCCAGGCCATCCAAGGAGTTTAATTCAATTGGATAGTTGGTGGCTTCATCTTTATTTGTTACACAGTCAATAGATTTGAATGAATGCAGTGTACCAATGATTTCATTCTGAGTTATGTAGTTTAAGTCATCTACATCTTTATATTTAGCGGCTAAAATTGCTCGCTCACTCAACCATTCATTATTTTTGTGGTTAGTAATGATGTTTGGGAATAATTTATTAATGAGTTCTTCTTTCGATGAGACAATTTTACAGAAATTCGGAGGAAATAAAATCAATCCGCTCGATGCGTCGACAGGTACTCGACCATTACCGATAGTCAGCTATTGCTCAGAGAAATCTTCAGCAGATGTATCGTTCAGTAATGCAACTCTATTTGTTGTCAACTTAAGCTTTTTCACATAGCGCCATAGATTTGATGATTTAAGGCAAGCGTTTATTTCGTCGGCAACAGTTGATCTTGGAATTGCCAGTAATTCCAAGTGTTTGACGAAAATTGCCAGACAGTAAAATCATTGCGCCTCCAAAACATCTAGTAGATCGTTCAATGTTTGGTTAAGTGCTTCCAATGCACGTTTATGCGCCATTGTGCATTCGTCCCAGATGATGATTTTCAATGATGATAAAACAATGGCCATTGCGGAGTGTTTTGCAATATTACATGTTGGTTCTTCAATAGTTTGAAGATTTAACGGTAATGTTAATGCTGAATGAGCCGTAAGACATCCTTCTAACATTGCGGCTGTTATTCCAGAAGAAACAACTGCAACCGCATGTTGGATCTCGCACGAACAGTGGCTAAAACTACTGACATGAGGGATGTCTTACCAGTTCCACCAGGGGCATCCAGAAAATATAAACCACCATTTCTATCATCAATTTCCTTCACTAATGTATCTTAAACATCCTTTTCACACCACAATTATTTAGGACCTACCTAGGGGTCTTAAAAGAAATTAAATAGAATACAGATCGAAACAAATTTTAATAAATAAGAAAACACGTTAATTAGGAACAAGTTTTGTATGCACTAAGTACTACTAGAGTTATTAATGTCTTTACCTAGAGATTTATTCACCGCAACACTTGGGATACCTCAAAAGGTGTTCTTGTACAAGGGTCCACTCCCTTTAGCATTCCGTACATGTACAAAGGTTCACTCCCTTTAGCGTTCCGTACAATCCCTTCCGTTTTAGAAGGTCAGACCCGGTATCAGAACCAGACCCTGAAGTCCAACAGATCACACCTGAAATGTCTGAAACGGCCTCCAGTGAAGAACCAAAACTTTAAGACAATCTTCAGAAGGGCCTTGGCAACTTTTCAAGAAACTTTAAGACAAGTTGCACCTTTGACAGCTATCTCAATAGGACCACGTCCGAGTCTAGAATGAATCAGAATCTTCAGCTATGTTTACGGGACCATGCCTGAGTCTAGAATTAATCAGAATTTCTCTGCTATGTTTACAAGACCATGCCTGTGTCTAGAATGAATCAGAATCGTCTATGTTCCAGTTTATATAGCTTTTTCTTCGAACTTGACTGTTCGAGGCTTAGACTTTTAAAATTTCAAAATAAATATTTCTTTTCTTATAGGCCTATCATTTGTAATCTATTTAGAAAAAAAAGCATTTAGGTAATATTAGAAAAGAGGATTTAGATAATATTACAAGATGCAGCATGATATGTTGGGAATATTATATCATTAAAAGTCCGTAGTGACTCAAATGACGTTGGCCCACGCACATGTCAATTTCGTTTTACTATACCACGTTTTATGTTACGTTCCACGGGAACGGGATAAAAATGAAAAAAAGTATCCTATGTCCTTCTCCTGGTTGTAAGCTACCTCCCTACCAATTTTGAGCCTAATCGGTTCAGCCGTTCTTGAGTTATAAATAGTGTAACTAACACGACTTTCTTTTATATATATAAGAAGATAGATAGAAACGTACATATGTAATAACTAAAGCAGTTATAAAATAAATGGAAAAAACCATATAAACAACCGATACATAAAATACTAACTTACTATAATGTGGGTAAAATATAATAATAAAAAGTTAGTGACAACGGCCCGTGCGCGGGTAGCTGGACGGACCCGTACATAACTGTGATGCAGATACACTCATACTAGATGTGGCATAGATGGACGTGCGTCTCGTGGTGCTTGCATCATAATAGTTTTATTTTAAAATGTTGTATTTAGAATATGACTCTTTCGTAGTGTTTTGAAAGTTTTTATGGAACATGCATTTTTAATATTTATCATTGGGTATTTTGTTATAAAGTTTCGCACCCTCAGACCAGACTTTTCTTGCCATAATTTTGTACGAGGTGGCCTTAGAACTAAGTTATTAGCATTGCGTAATGAACGTTTTTGTACAGTATACCTTTTGGTGAAATGTATGTTATAATGAATGTCCTTGTTTAGTATTTTTCTGATTAGAAGGCATGTATAGTAAGTATATATTTGTTTAATATTTAACAATTTTGTTTCTTTGTATATTTTTGTAGTTGAAGTTAAACAGTTATAGTTAAAAAGAGATTTAATTAATTTATTTTGCGTAGTTTGTAATTTATTTAGTAGGTGTGTTATTCCAGCTGAGCCCCGTACCTCAATTAAATAATTGATGTGTGGTTTAACAAGAGAGTTGTAAATCATATATTTCACATGTCTAGGCAGACATTTTGCAATGCGGCGTATAGCACCAGTGAGTAAGCTTGGAACATTTCACAAGTAGCATGTAAAATTTCATATGAAATAAATTTTCATACTTCGCATCTGCTACCACTCTTCATTTGGCCTGTGAAACGTCACACTCAATGAAATCGCGGGGACGAGCGAGTGTGATGAATGAAATGAAATGAAATTTCATTATTGTCGCAGACCTCAGCTCAGTCGGTCGAGTGTATCTTCGATTATTGTTTGCGATTTACTTACTTTTATTGTACATCAGTCAGTACATAGTTCATTGTAATTATATAGGTATAGATTATTATTTTTTATTTAGTAAGTCTGTATAGGTATATGTATAGCGTTAATGTACATATGTTAGATATTGTAAATAAGACCAATAGATAGATAAAATAAACCTTAGTTGGGAGTATTCATACAAAACTTCCTACTTCATTTTATACTAGCATACGGAACGTGACGTAGGATGAAAAATCATTGTCAATGAAATTTCACATGTGAAATCATATAATTTTTTTTTTAATTTCATCCAATAAAAATGAAATAAAAGTAGCAATCATTTCCATAACTACCAGTGAGTGATATAAGCTTTGATTTAACTTTGTCAATGTGTGGTTTCCAGTTAAGACGGTTATCCAAAATTAATCCGAGATATTTTTCATTCGCTTTTCTATTGATTATAATATTATTTATTGAGGGTTAAACACAAAGTGAAAAAATGTGAAATCGAAAATAACAGTCAGGAGCAGGATTTGAACCTGCATCTTCTGGATACCGTCCAGATGCTTTACCAATTCAGCCATCCTGACAATTGCTCCTGACTGCTAATTTCGATAACACATCATACTTAACGTCTTTGGGTGACGCCTGCGCCATCTGTCGGGAGTATTTTCATACATTATACCGACCAGGTAAACTTAATTTTACAATTAAGATTTTACCTAATAATGACGCAAACCATTTAAATATTTAGATATTTTTATATATATTTTTAGCATTTGCGAAATTAGCAGTCAGGAGCAATTGTCAGGACGGCTGAATTGGTAAAGCATCTGGACGGTATCCAGAAGATGCAGGTTCAAATCCTGCTCCTGACTGTTATTTTCGATTGCACATTTTTTCACTTTGTGTTTAATGTATAGTGCTAAGCATGTCAAATGCTAAAAATATATATAAAAAATATCTAAATATTATTGAGGGTTCTTTGTAATATGTAATCTTTTTGTTTTTAGCTGTAAATATTACATTATTAGTTTTTTCGGTAATAAAAAAGACTCGTATCGTCTGCATATAAAGTTATATCAGTGCTGAGACCGATTTTTGAGATGTCATTGATGTATATTATGAACATCAGAGGCCTCAAAATGGACCCCTGAGGTAAAAATGTATAAATTTAAAAATGTAAATTTTTTTTGAGATTTTTGGATATCTTTTATTTTAACTATCTGTTGCCGATTACTTATAATAGATAGGATTTGAAAATTTTGTGTGCGTAGCCGACGACACGGATGCCTTTTAATTTTTGTAGTAAGATTGTGTGGCTGACTGTATCAAAAGCCTTTTTTAAGTCTATAAATACCCCAGTAGCTATCTGCTTTTGATCTATTTTTAATTTGATTTTTGTAACGAGATCTACTGTTGCCGATAAAGTGTTTGATTTGCTTCTAAAACCGTATTGACCATCGTAAATAAAGTTTATTGATGTTAAAAAATTATCTAACATATTATGCAGCACTTTCTCAAAAATTTTTGAAATTACCGATAATACCGAAATTGGTCGGTAGTTTCCAGGGTTAGACCTAGTGCCCGATTTATAGATGGGAGATACTTTAGCAGTTTTTAAAATATCAGGAAAGACTCCAGCCTCTAAGCAGGCATTAATACATTGGGTGAGATCTGTAACTATTAGATTTCACACAAATAATCGATTTTGCAGTTATTCCATCCATGCCAGAACTAGTATTAGATTTTAAATTATTTAATATCTTCATTATTTCATCCGTCGTGGCAGGCTCCCATTTGTTAATTTTGGTAGTTGATGGAACTTTATTGGTAGACGTGAAAGGCCGATGTTCGTGGTATATGTTTTGTATACTGTTAGCTAATCTGTTAGTTACTGTTAGTTAATCGATTCGATAAATTAATAAAAATGAATGTTTAATACTATACTGCTAAGCCACTGCTCATCACTTCATTCCGAGGACAGAAAATAAATAAAAGGATGGCTTCTTCCCACTATATGAAAATCTGTGACGAATAAAATCACAAATGATTAGTGTTGAATACTAGGTTCCAAGAGCGCAATAATATCCTTTATTTTAAAAATAATCAAAATTATGAATTCTTAACGCATTAATTACCGTTATAATCTGAAATGATTATCATATTCGATACAAGCGGCACACAACTGTTCGTTGTGATGCTTTCTTAGGGACTTCTACATACAGCAGTGGATGATAAAAAGCTAATAGAACCTGTTTTTATCATTTGGGTCCAGCCCATGTCTTTTTTAGATACATCCTCCTCAGTTAAACAGTGTCGATAAATGCTGTGATACCATCACATAGATTTGGGTAACGATGAATTCATAACCAGGAAGGTCGTCCATGAAGTAAATCAGCAGCATCATGACGTTCCATTTGACGCAGTGCGGCTGCTAACCCAGCAATAGCACCAGCCCCCCGCTCTCGGCACTCCCATAACTCTAAGATAGCCTCTGTTGGCGAATTCTTGGTGGCGAACCAAGTTGTATACCTGTCCACACCAAGGCGCGCCGCAAGCGCGCGCCAGTCATTACCTCGAGCGTTCGGTGGGTCTAAAATAGTACACAGTTAATAATACACAGGTAATTAATGCGTTAAGAATTCATAATTATTTTAAAAATAAAGGATATTCAATATATCAATATTTTTTTTTGACAGCCGACATCAATTCATACAATAGATAAAGGCTGTGTTCCGATATACACTGCGAGCACTGTGATATCGCGTGATCAACAGCATCCAGAAATATAACAACTTGCACTATGGAAAATTATTATTATTATTATTGAATATTGTAAATCAAAGATACTGGACTGCATTCCGTTATAAACAGTAACCAGTATAGCTAACTATAAAGGAACGACTTCGCAGTATACTAAATAGACGTCACACCTTACAGTGCTCGTAGCGTATATCGGAACACACCCAAAGACGCTCTTACGCTGGTCGCTGTGTAAAGCCCAAAGAGTAAAATAATACCATGAGACCACGAGTATAAGAAGAGCAGCCATGATAGGAAGTAAAGCCATACCGGCCATACTAACATGTAAGATGGCAGATGGCGGACGACAGCCGAAGTCAGGCCCTGTCAGCTTCGTTCTACAAATTGTTTATAGGTGGGTTTCGCTTTAGTTAGAGACAATGCTATTAATAAGGGACAACAATATCAATGTAAAAGATCATCCGCTGTCGGCACCGGAACGCGGCAACAATCATTAACATATGTGGCTCTACATGTCGCTAGTGGCAATTTTAAATGCCGCTATTGTTTGTCGCAGTTAGGAGTTTATAAGATACAGCCATATTCATTTTGAAACTAGCGATGTCGACTGCTTCGAGTTACGCCATCTTTTTTAGATAAATATGAAATATTTAAACAAAGTATATTAGTATTACAATCTTAATAGTGTGTTTACCGCCCTCCCGGTTCTAATTAGTTCTGGGGTTTTGTTTGACCCAGATGGTGGAGGTCGGTAAGAAAAAATGTCCTTAAAAAAAAATGTTCTGTGGTGATAATTGCTTAGTTCCCTTACTTCCCTTAGTCACCTCGTACGACACCCGTGGCAAAGAATGGAGTGGTGGCACTTGTATTTTTACTCCGTCACCACACGGACAAATATTTTTCGAAAGTGGAAAATAACTGACATCAAGCAGTGATCTATATTTTTTAGCATTTGACATGCTCCGCCACTTTTTAAAGTACAAATTATTTGTGAATAAGGAAAACGAGATTTTTTGTACTAGCGGGAATCGAACCCGCGCCTTTTCCAATCCGGGGAAGTGCTCTGAACCACTGAGCTATAGTACAGATCTTTCAATCATCCCAATCTACTTATCACATTTTGTCTTTACAACCAACGCCATCTATCGGAAGTATTTACATGCATTAAAACAATATAGTAAGTTTAATTTTGCCATTAAAATTCATACTATTTGATGGCGTGATTTTCTAAACATTTTTGATCTATATTTTTTAGCATTTGACATGCTCCGCCACTTTTTAAAGTACAAATTACTTGTGAATAAGGAAAAAGAGATTTTTTGTACCAGCGGGAATCGAACCCGCGCCTTTTCCAATCCGGGGAAGTGCTCTGAGCCACTGAGCTATAGTACAGATCTTTCGATCATCCCAATCTACTTATCACGTTTTGTCTTTACGACTGCTAAAAAATATAGATCAAAAATGTTTAGAAAATCGCGCCATCAAATAGTATGAATTTTAATTGCAAAATTAAACTTACTATATTAGTTTAATGCATGTAAATGCTTCCGATAGATGGCATTGGTCGTAAAGACAAAATGTGATAAGTAGATTGGGATCATCGAAAGATCTGTACTATAGCTCAGTGAATCAGAGCACTTTCCCGGATTGGAAAACGCGCGGGTTCGATTCCCGCTAGTACAAAAAATCTCTTTCTCCTTATTCACAAATA
Organism: Leucoma salicis; assembly: GCA_948253155.1. Lineage (NCBI taxonomy): Eukaryota > Metazoa > Arthropoda > Insecta > Lepidoptera > Erebidae > Leucoma > Leucoma salicis. The sequence continues at coordinate 8,378,863 of OX411806.1, forward strand.
ATTTGTACTTTATCAAGCAGTGATATGAGATAAAATACGTATCGATAATCGATAGTAATCCCGAATAGTCAGAGATCTTAGGAACACAGACGGACCTTGAATTTGCGGGTTCGCTCATAAATTACATCACGTTAAGTTCTATTTAAACTCAATATCTAAGACGTGTTGGCAGCCCGTAGCGTTTCACAACTAGGCTATTAGGTGTTTACACCACATTTATTATTTGTTTGATGAGTGATGTGCAACGAGGTTTGATGTGACGTCGTCGTTTTAGAAACAAAAACTCGCTTGAGAACGAGAACCCTGTATCAACTGACTAAATAACGGCTTAATCTCTTTTTCCGTACTCCGTGGGCATAATATTTTCAAATGACCACGGCAGGCATCCATATTGCAACCTTAACCTCACCTACTCTTATAAACAAAACAGAGTGGTCAGTGGTCAGCCTGCATTGCCAGATGCTTACTTTTGTAACCTCTTAGGGTAGACAGGGGATGTAACTTTTAGATGATTTTAAGTGCGTCAGTAACTGACGTAGGTACTTAAAATCATCACATAAGATAGGACTTTTTATCCCAGAAAAATGTTAGATGCCTGTGAGTTAGCTATTTCTGGATATAAATAATTAAAGTTGATAAATAATTTACTCTATGGTTAGAATGAATTACTATATTATAGTGACCCAATTCTGAGGTCCACGCGAAGAAGTCGCGAGCAACAGCGACAAATCGTTGTGCCTGGTGGTCGTGTTTGACGTGTTTCGGTTGATTTCGGCGCCCGATCGATGATGGCACAAACTAGATCCTAAATAGGTCTAACTACTTTATGTATAATGCATGTTGCTGTTCTCACACACTTATTGCTGCTCTTTCTGCCTACTCCGCAAGGGAGATGGCGTGACAGTAAGTAAGTAAATATTGCACGAAAGTGTTTTAAAGAATGTGTTGTGGAAGTTGGTGGACCCGAGTGAATGTCACAGTTCAGTTGACAGTCTAACGCTATTTGGTAGATGCGAATTCAAACCCTGCTCGGAGTTAGAACAGTTTTCCAGGAGATGCAGCTTCTATTCCTGCTTGTGACTGCTATTTAAGATTTTGCATTAACGCACTTTGAGTTGTATTTCTTTATAAAGTCTTAAGATATTTGCAATTAAAATGTCAATTCTATCCGCGTGTAGTGAGGGCGGGTAACTAGGTACTTGTAGCTTAACTCTATATCCGCATCTCAAATCTGAATCACGCAACGGATTTTAAAACAGTTTTAACTGTCGAATAGATAAATTTCTAAGGAAGGTTTATATTAAATGCATTATACATCCTCATTATATTATATGCAACATCCTTATAGTAAGAAACAACTGAAAACAAACAAACTGCCTCTGTGGTGCAGTGGTAGTGTAAGCGACTGCTGATCATGAGGTCTCGGGTTCGATCCCCGGGTCGGCAGTGCTATTGAGATTTTTAGTACAAAAAAAAAATCTCAGTAGCAGGCCGGAGTTTGGAAAGGTGCCCGGTAGACGTCAATAGGCTCGCCTCCTATTACGTGGGACTTAAACGTAGCTGGTCAATCGTGGGTGTGTAATACACCTCTGCCTACCCCTTCGGGGAATACAGGCGTGATGCTATGTTTCCTTATAGTAGATACGCTAAATGGTTTTTAATCGTCGAAAATACCAATTAGCAGCATATGCTGGCTTAGCTGGCTAAAGCTTATGAAGTACTTTATAATAATTAATAGACAGTTGTATGTAGTTGTTTAATAATCCTAAAGATATTTATATTAGTCAATTTTACACATGCGAAGCGAGGGCGTGTCACTAGTGCTACATAAAAAAATATGCAGTTGACAATTAATCTTTAATTTTATTGACTTGTTTTTATTGCATTGGCAATACATAGTACTTATAGGTACCTACCAATTACTTATAAATTGCATACTATTGTGATAATAACCATTATTATAATCCTTATTAATTAAATGAAATACTGAATGAAAATGTTTTATCTGGTACCTAAATTGTAATATGTTTACTTTAAATATTAAATAAAATATTATTATAATTGATCACAAGTTAATTAATTTATGAGTTCAATGCCTGATATAAGTAGATTAATAACGTCATATACTCGTAGGTAGGTACCTAGCCGGTGCAGATGCTGCAATCTGTTATTGTTTTTTTTATCTCTAGGGTATTTAAGTGAGGCAGTTGAGATTTATTCTCAATACTGCAACAATTTTTGTAAAGGTAGTGTAACTAGGGTTTTTTTGACTTTGTTTCTAAAATCATCAAGGTAAGTTCATTCAATTTAAATTCTGTAATATTTTAAAATGTTTTGATGCTACATTTTGAAAATAACTTATTTAGATTTTTATATATTTTATTATAAAGCGTGGAGCTCAGGACGAACATTATACTAAACTATATAAAATATAAAAAGTAGACCATCTTAAGTTGCGTAATTATCCTTACTTATTAATAACGAATCCTTTAATGTAGACTTGATAGATACTTATATTACCATATAAGTATCTATCAAGTCTACTATACTTTCTGGGGGCACTGTTGCATACTAGAATACTAGATGTTGACCGAAAACAAAGTAGTTTCTCAATTCGGTTGTTTCTTTTAATCTTTATTAGCTTAGACCTCGGTAATTTTATAAACTGATGTGTTCCGTTGGCGAAAAAACTATAACGACTAAGAAATCTAAGCAATTATGACAAAACATATTTAGTTTTTCAGAGTAGATTGTTCCAAGTAGGTTTTTTATAAAATCTATTTCGTTTAATTCAAATAAATTATTGTATTTTATTTGTATTTTTTACAAGCTTGAAAACATGTCCCTGTCATCAAAGGAGCTTATTGCTTTAGAAGACAAGTGTGGGTGTCGCAATTATGAACCCATTCCTGTGGTGCTGTGCCGTGGTGAAGGTAAGTTTACTCATATATTAGGGATGGCGTCTTTTATGTTCTTTGTTCCACCAAGAAAAGTTATCAGTGTGATCTTCTTACTCATATTCAGAATCTTCTATCAGCCGTTATTTATATTATTTATTAAATTAAACTTCAATAATCCCAACTAAAGGCAATGAGAAGACTATATCGCTCGGCAAACTGACAACAATTTGGGAAGAAATGTTCCGAGTGGCGACGACGTATTCGAGGTTATATTGAGGCTGGTATTTGATGGCCCAGCGTAGGTCCGTCATCAGGTAGACCGAGGGTCTGGTCAAATGATACACGCTGTACAGGACCGCTCGTTGTGGCGCTCTCCTAACAGCCTCCAGCCTTCCTATGTTCAACAATGGACGTCAGTAGGTTGACCGATGGATGGACGCGAATGGGAACCTAACTGCAAATTGGCAAAATACAAACGTCACACTCTAGACAAGAAGAATTAAATTAGGGGTTTTTAAACTAACATAAATTGTTGACCACGCTATAAAAACCAACTATGTAATTATCCTCTTTAGGCCTCTTGGCGTAGTCGGTAGCGTAACCGACTTCCGTGCACGAGGTCGTGGGTTTGATTCCCACTCGGGATAGTTATTTGCGTGAAGAACACAGATATTTGTACTGCGTCTGGGTGTTTTCTATCTATTATATGTATGTATTTAGAAAAAAAAGGTAATATATGTATTATATCCGTAATCTGGTACCCATAGCACAAGCGCTAGGCTTAGTTTGGGACCAGAGACGTTGTGTGTGTGGAATGTCCGTGAATATTTATACTTTATTTATTTTTCACGAAGAATTTATGCTTTATAGTAATTGAGCATGTCTAGTGCTAAATATACAGACAAAAAGGCGAACCAATTTTGGTTACGCAGCAAGTTATAAAGGAGACTGGCGGGTTTCCTAGGAGCTTTCGGCCTGGTCCCCTACACGGATAATTTTAATGTTTTCTGATAGCATTTTAAGGTATAGTACATTTTAAGTAGGTTGAATCATGATTGTGATGAAAGTAAAATGGTTTGTACCTAGTTGAGTCCATGAGCGACGGTTACCATTTACCATCAGATGGGCCGTGGCTCGTCTGCCACTAAATGCAATAAAAAAGGTACCTACCTACTTTGGAAGATAAACTGTTAAGGTTTTACTACTGGCAGGTAGGACTGGCCTGCTACCTACTGAAGTAATGCAACATAGTTCCAGTGGCCCGCAGGCGGAAAGACGGCACACGATGGGTTTATTTAGTGGGTGAGGGCTCCACACTACCCTGTTTGTTGCCTCGAACGACGGGGTGTGCGGATAAGTACATTTTTGCCCACCTTAACAAAAAAAAAGGTAGGACTGAACTATTATAGCTGGGTAAATGCGCGTATTTTGAAAATTTGAAAGTACTGGCCATATTTATATAGTTCAATATGCTAATATACTAACTAATTCAGGGAAAAAAACTCGACTTCAAAAACATATTACCCTATATTTTTGAAAAATAAGTTGTATCGATTTTCTTGATAAGTAGGTTGGAGATACCTACTACGAGTAAATATGAAATGTCTGTTTTATCTAGAATGGAGCAATTTTATTTATAATTATCTCTAGTTCTATTTGCATGCCTCTTATTGCTTTGAGGTGGGTACTACTATCATTTCAAAAAAACAATTTTCATGACTACAATCAAAAATGACGGAGCAAACAAATGAATATCACGCATATTAAGTGTCCTTATTAAAAAGGCCTTGGTTTACTTATTGAATCTCATGAAAGGACACTATTTATGGTTCTTCATATTCATTATTTATTTTTATCTAATTTTTATGATTATAACTTGGAAATGTTCTCTTGATGTTTTATTATTTACAAATGAATGTATTTACTTATATTTATGTATTTTTATGATTTATAAAGTAGGTACATATGTATTTAGATAATTATCCATCCATCCATTAGCCTTTCGACGTCCACTGCTGGATATAGGCCTCCCCAAGAGAACGCCACACCGAGCGATCCTGTGCGCTCATAATATATGGGGGATAGTGCCATAATCGCCACGCTTGGCAGGCGGGTTGGCGATCGCAGTGGATGTTGATAATTAGGTATGCCAGCGGTTTAATAGAATCTTGGAAAATCAGGGTTCGCCTGTGCCAAAAAGCGATATACTATGAGAAACAACCTCAGGGAAAAGGTTTCATCCGTATAATAATAAATTATGGATTTGCACACAGAACCTTGTGGATTTACATTACCATCCTTATTACTTACTAGCCTTTACCCGCGGCTCCGCCGCCGTCGAAAGCTACATTTTAGGTTATATCTCAGGTTCCCGGTATAGTAGCGGGACTTAAAATGTATAAGTAGGTACTTACCAGTTTTAAGTCCATTAATCAAGAGCTATCAAAAAAGTTTTATTAAAATCCATTCGATACTTTACGAGTGATGCTTGAACAAAGAGACAAAATTCCATAAAATAATTTTAGACGTCTAAATACCCTTTTTTTAGAACACTAAAAATGTATTTAACCGCACACCCCGTCGTTACGCCTAAGTTTAAAATCCATATTCATTTTTGCTGAAATATCTTAGATGTACAGACTCTCTATAGCTCTGTTACATCTTTATAGTATGTATATATCCATATACATATTATATATAGGCATAGATAGATAGATACGGTTAAATAGGTACATATAATGATTCTTGTAAAATATTATATTTTTGACAGGCGTGTTTGTATGGGACGTTGAGGGCAAGAAATACTACGACTTCCTAAGCGCTTACTCTGCTGTGAACCAGGGCCACTGTCATCCAAGGATTGTAGCTGCTTTAAAGGAACAGGCAGACAAGTTGACTCTCGTATCCCGGTAACTAAATTTGAGCTGCTATCTACAAATTTGAATTATACCTACTGTAATTTTGTTAAAAAGACTAGCTGACCCAGCAAACGTTGTTTTGCCATATAAATTACTTCTTACTTGGCAGTAGAAGTGAAAATTTTGGGTCATATCTATGTATTTTTAATGCCGACTCATAAAAAAATTAAATAAAAAATTTTGTCCAGAAAATAAAATATTTTTTTTTGTCGTGGACCACCCTTATTACTTAGGGATATGAAAACTATTTACATCCTATTCTCAGACCTACTGAATATACACACAACATTTCATAAGAATCGGTCGGGCCGTTTCGGAGGAGTATGGTGACAAACACTGTGACACGACAATTTTATTATATTAGATAGCACCCCGCACTTATCCTTGTATCGTAGGGGACTTTTCAAACATACAATCTCACGGAAATAAAGTACACCCAGACTCAGAACAACTATTTATGGATCACACAGAGTTGTCTTGTGTGGGAATCGAACCCACAACACACGGACGAGAGGCCGGTATCTAACCCACTAAGCCATCTGTGCAGCTGCAAAAATAGGGATACGTTTTTTTTTTACTCTGTTGAAAGTGTACGTCTATAAGCTGATGGATGGATGGATGGCTAATAGGCACCTAATTTCATAATAATTATGTATCAAACTTCTTCTTATTACAGAGCATTCTATTCAGATCAACTAGGTCAATTTGAAAAAATGATGACTAGCCTTCTCGGCTTCGATCGGTTGCTGGTCATGAATACTGGTGTTGAAGGCGGTGAAAGTGCTTGTAAAATCGCTCGAAAATGGGGCTATGATGTCAAGAAAATTCCTGACGGACAGGCAAAGGTTAGTAAACTAACAAGCACAGAGTATATGTGAATATTGTAAGAATAATAAGTGTTCCCAACATGTTGCTGTTACCTGGGATCGGTGCAACAAATTCTCTTTTCTATATTTTCTTAACACATCATATAGTATTTTTGACACCTAGATCTTTCTTCTTTTTTTTTTCTTTTTTAAAAAAAGACTATACCCTGCACTGAGGAGTAATCCTTGTATCGCGGGGAATTTACGAACATACAATTTCACGTACACAAAGTACACTCAGACTCAGAACAACCATTTGTGGATCACACAGAGCTGTGCTGTGTGGGAATCGAACTCACAACACTCGGACGGGAGGCGGAATCTAAACCACTGCGCCATCTGTGCACTTCCACATCACGCTAATTCTCTTTTAGGCTTAGGTATTTCATCTAGAGCAGGGGTGGTCAACCAGTAGATCGCGATCGACCGGTCGATCGTGGCTACTTGTACAGACGATCGCGGAAGGGCATTTAAATTAATATAAAGAACTCACTGCGCAAATTGGCCAAAATACTATATACTCGTATGTATACTGAACTATACTGTTTAATTTAAAATTTCAATAAGTGTGTAATTGGTAGATCGCGCAGGGTTTCGTAATTAAAAAGTAAATCTTGGGTCTAATCAAGCTAGCCACCCCTGATCTAGACTAGAGTGTACATAATTCAACTATATTTTCTTTTGATGACGGGTCTCGTGGCGTCGTCGGTAGTGTAACCGACTGCCGTGCACGAGGTCGTGGGTTCGTTTCCCACTCAGGACAATTATTTGTGTGATGAACACAGATATTTGTACTGCGTCTGGGTGTTTTCTATCTATCATATATTATGTGTGTATTTACAAAAAATAAAGTAATATATATGTATTATCCGTAATCTGGTACCAATTACACAAGCGTTAAGCTTAGTTTGGGACCAGAGGACGTTGTGTGAAAATGTCCGTGAATATTTATTATTTATTTATTTATATATTATTAATATTTTGGTTAGTACTACATGCTACTCATGACTATGGCTGGTGCAACTCCGCTGAAACGTCGAGGTTAGTCTAAATAATAGTATTTTGAGAAGTTTTATGCGCATATAGACCCGTTAACCTTCTTATACTCGTAAATACATGTCTTTCGTGCGCAACACTTACCCTTATCACGTACCTACTCATAAGTACCTACTTACGTAGATACAATTTGGTTATTATAATGACTTATCATGTAACCTGAGCATGTGGATTCTATTGCTGTACGGGATTTAAACTTGAATAAAAAGTATTGTGGTGTTTAGGAGCTGAATTAAAAGTTGAAAGTCAGCCGACAGTGTTAGTTATTAGTTAGAGAAGCTAAGACTTTAAAATTAATTCATGTATCCATCACATTCTGCTTGAAGTATTGTCTTCATCATCTCCATAAGATCTGGTCTAACCATTACCGTACCAGTACTTATGAAGAATTAACGAACACATTCATAGAAGTTTTCACATTGCTGATTTCTTTGATTAGATTATTTTCGCCGAGGGCAACTTTTGGGGCCGCACTCTTTCTGCAGTATCGGCATCATCAGACCCAATGTGCTACCAAGGCTTCGGACCCTATATGCCTGGATTTAAGCTAATACCCTACAACGATGTTGCTGCTTTGGAGGTTGGTACCTACTCGGTAGATAATGAAGTAAATATGTAATGCGGTATCTTGTAAACAGTATTTTTATGACAATACTGTAACCTAGCATACTAAGTTTATTAAAGCGTTTCTTAAATCTTCGAAATGTGACGAAACGGCAATAGGCTCGACCTCTATTACGTAGGTAGGAGTTAAACATAGCTGGCGAACCGTGGGGGTATGTAATATACCTCTGCCTATCCCTTCGGGGAATACAGGTGTGATGCTATGTTTAAGTATATTATGATACACGCTACAAAATAAATGATTATAGAACGTAAATATTAATTTTACAATAAGTATCTAGATACTTATTTTTCTCATTCTTTTCTGCGGTTGTTTTACGAGGCGACTAAGTAAATTATTGTAATCCATTGCATTACTGGTGGTAGTTCTGGCTACTAAGTGGGAGTAGCTCATTGACTTGATATTTGGCCCGAGCCGGTCGAAACCACCGTCTTCTGTGTGATCGACTAATAAACAACTGTGTATTTGAGAACTGTCTCTGTGGTGAAGCGGTAGTGTTAGCGACTGCTGATCATGAAGTCTCGGGTTCGATCCCTGGGTCGGACGATGTTATTGAGCTTTTTCGTAAACAGAAAAATTCTCAGTAACAGCCCGGAGTTTGAAAAGGTGCCCAGTAGACGGCAATAGGCTCGCCCCCTATTACATGGGACTTAAACATAGCTAGCGAACTGTGGGTGTATAATACACCTCTGCCTACCCCTTCGGGGAATACAGCCGTGATGCTACGTTATGTATTTGAGATATTCCGTCTATTAATTAAAACATTATTTTACCGTAATTAAGTATCACTGCATTATGAATTGAACGGACACATCTGCAGTATAATAGGTAGTTTTTTTTTACATATCGAAATCATATAAATCATGGTCAATATCACAGCCAACACGTTTGGTAATTAGTAGTACTTACCTAACTTACTGCCTAGAATTTTTCGATAGCTTCAACATAAAAAGCATCTAAGTAAAGGAAATGTGCTTAACTCCGTTAATTAAACAAATTTTGTATATTATCGAGATACTAGGCATTTTTTTATTATAGAAGGAACTGCAAGATCCAACTGTAGCAGCGTTCATGGTAGAACCAATCCAAGGCGAGGCAGGCACTATAATTCCTGATAACGGTTACTTGAAGAAAGTAAGAGAACTATGTACCAAGTATAATGTGTTGTGGATTGCTGACGAAGTACAGACTGGTTTAGGTATGGGATTATATGTTGATAATGCTTTATCTTAAAAGTTAATATTTTATGAGCACCCACCTCACGAACAACTTGAAATTAGGGCGCAGAGTATCTTCTTAAATGTATTTTGTGAAAACGACGATCCAATATTTATTGAAGTGAAACTTCTAATGCGACTTCCAACAAGGTTGCGTTTAACGTTAACGCTACCATGGAGGGTGTATGAAAGCACTGTTGCGTTAAACGTTCAACGCTCCTGGGGAGGGGGAATAGAAAGAGACAGAGCGACAGTGAATGCGTGACACTCGAACGCATGCGCGTGCGCGCCTTCCCATTTTCATTTCCACGTCACGAAGTTTCACTTCTTCCGCGCGCAAGGACTCCATGCACGCACTATTTTTTGTGATATAAAAGATTGAGTATGAGATATTTTAATTGTGCTTTTATTTTAACTATGATTACTTTAAAATATGAATATTAAGAAAAACCTGCAACATGTTTTTGATGTAAGTATCAAGTAGATAGATAATTAACCATAAATAAGAACATGAGCTAACAGTTTATGCAAAGAAAAATATTTGAGAATCACAACATGAGAGATATACCTAATCAGCAATTTTTTTATTGCTTACACAAATGTGTAAGCAATAAAAAAAAATAAAAATAATTAAAAATAAGATTTTAATTAATTATTAATTTAGATTTTAGCTAAAATCTTATTTTTTAACCGACTTTAAAAAAAGAGAACCTCAATTCGACTGTATTTTTAACTTCTCGCTAAGAAAATTGAAAATTTTCATAAGTTGGGAAGTTATAAGTTTTACCCCGTTTTTTGAAAATCGAGTTTTCAACGGATGTTGTGGCCGTATGTAAACCTTAATTCTAAGGGACTTGGCCAAACTTAAATTTTGAATACAATTAGGACCAACCGGGAGATCTTGAGAAATCTCAAAAAAACTGCAATTTTTTTTTAAATGTGTTTTTTTTTGGACTAACTTTTAAACGCTTCAATATAAACCGATCGATTCCAAAAACTAATCAGCTCTTAACATCAAAAAACCACATCGATAGGCGCCAGTACGGTCACATTTCTGTTGATTCGTTCGTGAGATATCGTTGTCGAAAAAAATTAAAAAAAAGCTGCGTTGAATGCCGACGATCTACGAGAAAATCGGTTCATTTATTCAACAGTTATTGCGATTTGAAAATTCATTTCCAGATATTTTTTTATTTTGTTACCTCAGAACTTTCGACTGGGTGAACCGATTTTGATGGTCCAGTTCTGACAATGGCATCCATGAGACAACAATATAAGTCTTAAATTGAAGTAGGTCTTTTTTTGTTAAAATTTTATGTTTAAAAAAACAAATGTGTGTAACTGCACACACCATCATTCGGGGCAACGAACAGGGTAGTGTGGGGCCCACCCGCCGTGTGTCGTCTTTCCGCCTATATTGGTGTATCACTGGAACTGTGTGACATTACTTTAGTGGTCCAATGGCGGCGGCGACCTACCCCTTTGGACGGGGTAAGTTATAAACATGTAACACCAAAGACATAGCCAGTAGCTAGTACCTAACGAGAAAATCCATATGCAAGAGAGGAATCGCGATAAAACTGGCAATGTTGCATACATTGAAAATTAAATGCTACATAGCTGATTTGATTAAGAAAACCTACACTATTGTATATGGCAATAGGTGTTTAGGTAAGAAAGAACCACTTAATGCCAAACCCTGCCACCACAATAGTTTTCCTCTGAGCTGCCCCCTTAGAATAAAAACGAAAAGGTAGACAAACTTTCGTTTCGAGTCATTGTGATTGATCAACAGTCCGACGCGTGATTCCTGATTATTCGAGATTACGACGCGTGATTCAGGCGACCAATCACAATGAAGCGAAACGAAAGTTCGTCTAACGTTTCGTTTTTCATTTTAAGGGGGCTGTAGTGATTACTAGTATCGTTTTACTCAATTCGTCATCCCACGGGTGATATTGTATTATTTGTTGGTTTATTATTCAGGTCGAACCGGCAAACTGTTAGCAGTAGAGCATGAAGGCGTAAAACCAGACATCCTTATCCTGGGAAAGGCGCTGAGTGGAGGAATGTTGCCAGTTTCCGCAATATTGGCCAATAACATCGTGATGGATGTAAGTTTAAATTATATCAAGTCTTGGCGATGGTTTGACGCTTCTATGTCGAAAAACAGATTTGCTGGTAAGCTGGTATATACACTATTCACGACAATCAACCTTTGTAGAGATAGCCTAGTGGTAAGACCGAGGAGTGCCAAAAACAGCTATCAAGTACCAATGTCAGTCAGATTCTGCGAGGAGGACCAACCAACAGTGTATATTAAAACGACTACGATTCGAAGCTTTAATAGACTATTAGGCGATTAATACACTGCCACGCATCACGCTGCATGTTGCATGTCGACACATCTACGCGCGTACTTGCGGCAGTGCAGATCTGCATCATCGTGCGGGTTTTTTACGGACTCACGCGCGTGTGTATGATAATCGCCTTAAAAATAGCTTCCAACTTTCGGGTTTAATAGTTCTAACATAATATTATCAGTTTCAGAAGCTATGGCCATGTGAGTATATTGTAATGTTTGAATTTTTGATTTTAAGGTTATCAAACCGGGTACCCATGGATCTACTTATGGCGGCAATCCATTAGCTTGTGCTGTCGCTATGGAAGCGGTGAAGGTACTTTTTTTAAATATTTTGAGCATTCAACATTATTCGTTATTTTTTTTAAGCATGGGAATCTCCTATGTCAGTATTTCACTTAATAAAATTAAGTAGGTAGTTACCTACATACATACTGTAATTTTAGAAGCTACAGAATAATATTAACGTTGTTATTTAAGGTTTTATTGGAGGAAAAATTACCAGAAAATGCACATAAATTAGAAAAGGTATTAGTCGAGGAGTTGCAGAAAATGCCCAAGAATAAGATAATCACCTTCCGTTGTCGAGGACTAATGTGTGCAATGGACGTCCATCAAAGTAAGTACCAAAAACCTCGATCAGGATAATTTGTGATGTTATTTGTTAAAAGTCTAATTCTTGGATTGATAACGTATCAATTCTTACTCAGACTAAATATCTGAGAATTCTTACGTAGGTACAATAATGTCAGAAAAACCATAGAGAAAACCGTTCCGTTTACGTTATCCAAGAATGATTACTGCGTCACCGTCCTACCACCTACCTACCTTTTTTTTTTTTTTTTTTTTTTTTTTTTTTTTTTTTTTTTTTTTTGTTTAGGCGGGAAAAAATGTACCTAACCGCACACCCCGTCGTTCGGGGCAACGAACAGGGTAGTGTGGGGCCCTCACCCACTAAAGAAACCCGCCGTGTGCCGTCTCTCCGCCTTTATTGGCGGGCCACTGGAACTATGTTACATTCCTTCGGTGGTACCACCTACCTACCTGCCTACGCGTGAATGTGAGCGAAACCAAAGTAATGGTTTTTGAAAGAGAAGAAGCCAGAACAGATGTTAGAGTAGCAATAGGAAATGGTGTGTTAGAACAAGTGGATGATTTTGTATATCTTGGAAGTGGATTCAGTCGGGATGGAAGGTACACCACTGATGTAGAGAGAAGAGTGAATGCAGTAAATAGAGTGAACGGAGCATTGGGACACCTTCTCGGCAGCCACCACCTCAGCCAGAAGGCACGTGTCGCAATACACAACGCAGTGCTTGTCCCAACGTTATTATATAGAAGCGAAAGTTGGGTATGCTAAAAGGAGCATGAGAGTAAAATCAATGCGGTTGAAATGCGGTCTCTGCGGAGAATCTGTGGAGTGAGGCTGACTGACTGCATTCGAGAGCGAGTAGGTAACCGAAGGAATGTAACATAGTTCCAGTGATCCGCCAAAAAAGGCGGAGAGACGGCACACGGCGGGTTTATTTAGTGGGTGAGGGCCCCACACTACCCTGTTTGTTGCCCCGAACAACGGGGTGTGCGGTTAGATACATTTCTTCCAGCCTAAAAAAAAAAAAATGTATGAAAGAGAGTATTGGTGTAAGATGCGAAAGGGAATGCTCCGATGGTAGAATGCCGGACGAACGACTGGTTAAGAAGATATACAATGCGAAAGTGGAAGGATGTAGGTACAGGGGGAGACCGAGACTCACCTACCTATACCAAATCGGTCATGTATTGAAGGAGGGTGGAGTCAGGAGTCTCTGAAACCGGCGAGTATGTATGAAGAGAGTTATGAATGTTGAGGAAGCGAGAGATGTATGCAAGAATAGAGCCTCTTGGCACTCTGTAGCAGAGAGCTGCCTACCCCGCAAGGGAAATGGCGTGATGATAAGTAAGTAAGTCACCGTCCACATGTCATTAATTTTTTCTTAATATTATCATACAGACATTCCAGCAATAGAGATGTGCATGAGGTTGCGAGACTCTGGTTTGCTCACCAAGACTACCCATGGCCAGACAATACGTTTGGCACCGCCGCTTACCATCACCGAGAAGCAGCTTAGAGACGGCATGAGCATCATCCGTAAAGTGTTTGAGAGCTTCAATTAATACACTAATAATTTTATTAGAAGAATATTATACTTTTTTGTAAACTATTTGGAATACATTAAATGTGTACATTCTTAACTAAATAACGTATTTACTTTTTGAGGCGGGAAAAAATTTCCTAACCGCACACCTCGTCGTTCGGGGGCAACGAAAAGGGTAGTATGGGGCCTTCACCCACTAAAGAAACCACCCACCACTAAAGAGCACCACCCACTAAAGAGTGCCGTCTCTCCGCCTTCATTGGCGAGCCACCGGAACTATGTTACATTCCTTCGGTGGTCATCCAAAGAGTTTTGCAAAAGAAGTGACTATCAAAACGCTTTGAAGAAATGCGTGTGTGTATTTCTTCTGCATACACCCACGCAGTAGAAATTCTACTTAGCCAGCTCATCTTTATCCATAGGTCGGGCACTTTCTCATCTTTCGGGAACCTGAAAAGTACACAATGAACTATTGTAAAATAAATTTAGCAATCAATTATATAAGTTACTAGCCATTGCCAGCGGCTTCGCCGCAGCCAAAAGCTAGTTTTTCGGTTATATCTCAGGTTCTCGATATAGTAGCGGGATAAAATGTCTACCAGTTTTTAAGTAAAATCAAGGCCTTTCAAATCAAAAAAGTTGCATCAAAATCCATCTAGTAGTTCTTTTAAGTAAATTATAAAAAAAAATCTAGTTTTTTTATTTTTTTTATTTATATTTATTGTTAAATCACAAGGAAAGTATTACAATTTAGTATTGCCCCGACCCTTGAACTAGGGTTACCTGTATCTCAAGAGTGGGTTTATTCCATTGTAGTTCTTCATTTTACTACTCCTTATCTTTAAGACTTAACATCATTAATACATTTTTTTTATTAATATTAATCTACTGTACTTGTGCGTCGTATGAATGTACGTGTGGTGCGGGAGTGTGTTAGTTAGTGGATGCTAGCGTGCCCACGTACGCGCACGCACTGTGTGGGTATGTGTGTGTTTGTGAGTGTGTGTATATGTTTATTAGTATATGTATGTGTGTGAGTGTGTGTGTTTTGTTTGTGTAGTATTTGTGTTTAATGATCGGGTCTCTTATAGCAACGATTCGGTGTCGTTATAATTAAGATTTTTTAACCATTCAATAATTATCTCTTTCAATCTATGATTATTATGACCTTTTATTTTGTAATTTTTGTTAATTTTATTGTAAAGTGTTGGGGCAAGGTAGTCATAGTGTCTTTTGGCAAGCGAGCTATGTGGTCGAGGTACAGGACACTTATCTAGTCTTGTTTTTGTGATTGGAAGAGTTGGAACATTGACATGATGGAATCTACGTAGACATTGGTAAATGAATAGCTTACGAACCGTGAGGATTCGTGCTTGAGCATATACCAATTCCGTAGGATGTTGGAAATGTAAGTAATTAATTACTTTTAACACCGATCTTTGGGCTCTTTCGGTAGTCAACAAGTGGGCTTTGCCAGCCCCGCCCCAAGAACACAGGCAAGAGGATACTATGGGTTGACCTAGAGTTTTGTATATTGACATCAGAGATTTAGAATCCAAGAATTGTCTAAGATTTTTGAAAACATATATTAATTTCCTAACCCTTTTTGCAACATATTCAATGTGATGTTTCCACTGAAGATGTTCGTCTATGATTATCCCGAGATACTTTGTATTACTGACTCGTTGTATCTTTGCACAGTTACAGCCAACTGCATCGGTATAGTAGTTCCTGTTACATGGGTAGCTATGCATAACAAGCTGAAATTCTGCACTTGGAGCACATACTTTTGTTTTACTGAAACAGATGTAATTAGTTTTGGTTATATTTAAGGTAAGTAAACTATCTTAAAGCCATCTGTTTATGACTTTTAAACCATCTTCTACTATTTGTGCAGCTTTTTCCCAAGTATCAGTATAAAATATAATGGCTGTATCAGCCGCATACATCACAATGTCACTATTTTTTAGGTTCAGATTACAAAGCCCATTAATGGAACAAAGAAATAATGCTGGGCCCAGATTGCTTCCCTGAGGCACGCCAAAAGTGCACTTCCTGGTGGAGCTAGTCAAACTGTCCACATTTATATACTGCATTCTGTCGGAGAGGTAACTCTCAAACCAGGAAAGAACCATACCTCAGATTCCTTGATTATGGAGTCTATTTAATAATATAGGTATTGACACGGTGTCAAATGCTTTATGCAGGTCAATGAAGACAGCAATGCATTTTTTGCCATTATCTAACTTGCTTACAATAGTCGAAGTCAATTTTAATACCGAATCTTCAGTTGAAAGGAAATAATTTTCTAGGTTTTCGGTTATATCTCAGGTTCCCGATATAATAGCTGGACAAAATGTATACCAGCTTATGAGTCTAATCAAGGCCTTTCAAATAAAAAAAAGCATCAAAATCCGTTCAGTAGTTTTTGTGTGATGCGCGAACAAACAAACAGACAAACAGACAAAAAATCTAAAAACAATCGTTTGGTGTTTAGACACGCCTATATAGCCTATTAGTCATTTGTTCTCAAATATTTTAAATGTACAGACATAGCTCAAATATATGATTTTATCAATATTTAGCGTGAATTTTGCACACCATTAACTGTTTTTAATATTGTATTACTTTATTATTTCGATAAAACAATATTTTAATTTTATTTTAATTACGTGTGAAAGGTTATGTTGTCATATTTACGTTCGCTGCGGCTTTTACAGCCGAAAACACAACACGATACCTACCCCTATTTATGAAGTTTGGGGTAGAGGAAATAAACAAAATATTTGAATTAGCTCACAATTTGAATCCAAACAACAATTTTCAGCATTAACACAAAATCCGCTTTTCTCACTGCTTGGAACATAAGACGTCTTGTCAGTGTCAGACAAACAAAAAGCATATACGATGAGTACGATCCGACGCGGCACCGCTTGCCATAATAAAGAAAGAAGAAAGATGAGTACGATGACAAGGACAAAAGGCACTAGGGAGGCACTAGATATACCTATCTCTACCGCACTTAGAGAAACTTTGTACCTATTGTGTATTTCGTTCATTCCTGGTATTGTCATTAGCATGCCATACCTATCTATTACTACCTTAGATCACCTTTTTCATCTAAGATTACTACCTACCCTTTATCTTAGAAGTCACTACCTACTTTAAGAGTCGGGACTCCATACAATATATTTTTATTCAATTGCATGGCATTCTATAATATATATTCACATACAATTACCAACAAGGAACTCAAGGAACATAATAATTATGGCATTACGTCACAGATATAAAATATTAATAGTGTGACAAAGGTAGCCAGCTCAATTTTTGTTGTGCTAATTGCAATACACTGATTTTTAGGTACATTAAACTTTCAACTTATTAGCTAGTCAAAATTATTATTATAAAAAATAATCTAGAAGAAAATAAAAAAATATTCATTATAAAATACAATGATCATATTACATTGTCACGCGATATATTATTATATATATTCACTATACCGAGAGAATTGTCAAGCCATTGCTCACCATTTCATTCCACAGATATGAAATGAAAGAATAAACGGCTATCTCCTGCTACAACTAAAACACGCCGATGTGCTTCATGGCCGTCCACACGGGAGATGGTGATACCAACCCGCTCGGGCTACATAACAAGTGAGTACTTCCACTTGGTACCCAGCTCTACCCCCAGTCAGGCAATGGATGATAATTGCTTACTTTCCTTAGTCTCCTCGTACGACACCCGTAGGAAAGAATGGGATGGGGACACTTGTATTCTTAGTCTGTCACCACACGAACAGTGTCTATATTATTATTGTCGTATCGGGGAGCATAGGACGACCTCCCGCCAGATGGACTTACAACCTGGTCAAAATTGCAAGCAGCCCTTGGATGTAGTCACTGGAGCGTTGAAGTGGAATGTCTGTAGAATCGTTTACCTATCCTATGACTCTCCATTATGACGGAAGAAGGATTCGCGGTCATATTTTAGTCGTTATTGTGGCTCATGAGCTCGACACAAGAGTTGAGCGTATATGATATCGAGCCCGACACTCCTCCTGGATACTGTTGGTATCCCTATCCCACTGACGTGCATAACCTAGATTTTGGACCGTGTTAACAAAAAAAAGACCGCTCGTTGTGGCGTTCTCTTCGGGAGACTATTATGTACAGCAATGGACGTCGAATGACTGATGGATGGAATAAAATATTATTATATACTTGTTTTTATTTATCGTAATACCTCACTTTCAAATCTTATTCTCCAAATGTCATCACAATACAAACGTAAAAAACATACCTATGTTTGGAATTAGAATTAATAGAAACAAACAGGGTAGATTACTGCAACATATATTTTTAACATGGGGTTGATACATATAATTGTGAGGGTATCTTGATAAATGGTATTATAGACAGAACTACGGTTTGTTACACAATTAAATAGTATAGATACAATATTATGCAAAGGGCCGTATCACACTTTAGACCACCTTATTAGTTGCATGTCCAACACAGAATGCTCTTGAGTATAATGTTCCTTGACAGAATGAATGCCGAACACACCTTTTCTTCTTAGACATCACTCCCGAGTCCCGATAACCGCACCACTCTCGCTAGTGTTGCCTCCGCTGGCTGCGTCTTTACCACACATTTTGTGGCGACAACATCATGAACGTCTATACCCAGGATTAAATTTATTTCTTTGTGCTTTTTACAACCACAGATTACAATATATGTAGCTAGCTATTTACAATCCAAATCTGTTCAATAGATCGATATGCCGTTATTTTTTTATTTAAAAAGAAGGCATACCTAATTGATCTATCAATGACTAGCTCATATTACTGGATGAATTGGGTTGTAATTTGACACACATTAATAATAGGTAGATAAAGATTTACGCAATTAAGAAAAACCTTTGTCCAGCCAAAAATTTATTGATCGCTTAAAGCACTGAAGTATTGATATCGATATTTTTTACACGCTTCCCTAGCAATGTCCGCCATTTTTAGCTCTGACTTAAGAGATGGCACAGTAAATTTGTAGTTATTTCTACTTCTTGTTCCTAGCTCAGTGACTTTGTGGTTCCTTGTTTGAATATTGTGTGATACTCTATGTTGGCTTATAATAGAGCCTTTGACATATAAGAAAATATATGACATTAAGGCTGTGTTCCGAAATACACTGCGAGCACTGTCCAGTGATCTTTGGAGACAAATCGTTCAGTTATAGAACTTATAGACTGACGTTATACTGCCGCATGCCACAGTATGCTAGGAAAATAGTCTCCATTTTTGTATTGTGAGCACTGGTCTGGCGTTTTCGAGATACTCTCAGTGGTTTGACCACGTGATCAACAGCGTCCAGAAATTTAACAACTTGTACTATTGAAAACTATTATTATTATTGAATACTTATTGTTATTCAGATACTCACCGAAACATGGAAAATTTAAAGAAATTGTGTTTAATGCAGTGTGAAGCCAATACTTTGTATGAAATGAAAGTAACACACAATGACAAGCCATATCAGTATACTGGACTGCGTTTCATTATAAACGGTAACCAGTATAGCTAACTAGAAAGGGACGACTTCGCAATGTACTAAATTTACGTCACACCTTACAGTGCTCGTAGTGTATATCGGAAAACACAGAATTTTTTTGCAGATTTTCATTTTTTACTTTTGCTATTTGCTACTTTGCTACACTGATCGCCACTGATCGCAATGGCGATGGCAGCGAGTGATTTTGAGCCGTGGTTGAGTGAGAAATTAAAGTCATTAAAAACTGACGAAGGGGTTTTCGGTTCGTATATATCTGGTATTTTAGAAACTGAAGATAGTGTAGATGAAAAAAGGGATGCCCTAGAGGGTATACTATCGGAGATAGTTGTAAGTGTTATGCTGTTCCAGACATGAATTAATTTGTGTTTATTTCTATATTTTCTAACTAGCTATTATTTTTAAGAAAACAGACATAGCGATACATATAGAAGAAATTATTGAGAAATGGGAATCATGCCAACCGAAAGAAGATACATCGAAACCGGTTGCGGATGTAGATGCCCAACTAGCCAAATTGCTGGAATCTCGTGCACCAACCGCCTCAACCCGACGAGAATATAGCGACGAAGAGAAAAAAATTCGTGAAGCCATACTGTCTCAATATAGTCAGCTCTCTGACAATGAGGTATTTAATATTTACATTACGTGAAATAAGTGAGGTTATGATAATACCTGTGTGTAGGTATCTATACACTTAACTTATAATTTTTTGTTTGCTATAATTTAACTCCCTAATAATGTAGTCGCTGATTTTGGCTATCAAGAGTATAATCTCAGTTTCCATGCTGCTACTGACTAGTTATACCCATTTGCACTATATGCACCGTAAGTTAAGAATTACTAAGAAATTTGCACTGTAGATTCGCAGTTGTACTCTTTTTAACATACCACATTAATTTTTAAATAAGTAGGTATATAAATAAATTTATTTATTTCATCATACATAACTTAAATAAAACTTAGATAGCTACAGTGCAAACATAAACCTTTTTAGGTTTTTCTGTCATCACTAGTTGTAAACTCATAGACATTGTAATAATATTACTTTACAAATGAAGTGGGTAGACACAAAACACTATTTATGTTAAGTAGTATATACAGCATGTTTAAGTTTTATATCTAACAGTGTAAAGATTTTCAAAGATCAATAAAGAGGAAGCTTACAAAATTAAGTGTTCTTATTATTAATATGAAAGAGAAGTTGAATAAACTTGCTTTTTGTATTGCTTTAGCTATTATGACATCATAACCTCCTAATATTTTTATTCATAGCTTTGAGTATAATGTGGTAATGAATGAAATATCTTAACTATTACAGAATGATGAAGTTAATGTGGAAGAGCCAGCCAGTTCAGATTTAGTTAAAAACACAAATGCTGCGGATGTTGCAGCAGCAGCTAGGGAGCGTAGGGAACAGGCTAAACTTGATGCACAGAAGAAAAAGGAAAAAGACAAAGAAGACAGGTTAATTTTATTATCATTGTTAATTCATAAAAATGAAAAACTACTTATTCTGTGTAGTAATTGAGAATATTACATTTACATGTACCAACTAATAAATCACACTCTCATTTAGTATTTTTGTAATATATAATGTACTGGAAATTATATATTTAGATATTTTTATATATATTTTTAGAATTTGACATTCATAAAAATTAAAAAAATACTTATATCTGTGTAGTAATTGAGAATATTACATTTACATGTACCAACTAATAAATCACACTCATTTAGTATTTTTGTAATATGTAATGTACTGGAAATTATATATTTAGATATTTTTATATATATTTTTAGAATTTGACATTCATAAAAATGAAAAAATTACTTATATCTGTGTAGTAATTGAGAATATTACATTTACATGTACCAACTAATAAATCACACACTCATTTAGTATTTTTGTAATATATAATGTACTGGAAATTATATATTTAGATATTTTTTTATATATTTTTAGAATTTGACATTTTTGGGAAATTATTTTTTTATACATGTGTGTGGCATACAAACATATGGCCCACCGAATGGTAAGCGGTTACTATAGCCTATAGATGCTAGCATCATCAGAGGCATCACTTGTGCGTCGCCATCTCCAAGAAAAGAGATAGGAGGTAGATATGAAGAATATTAAGGAGAGCTGTGTGTAGGTATCTACATAGGTAGGATACTAAGGAGAGTATAGGGTGGATAATAAGAAGGTAGGGAGGATAACAAGGAGGTTATACGGAGGGGGTTAGGGTCTCCTGCACTCACTCACTATGCGAAATACTATGGCAGGTACCACTACTGTTGGTCCATGCTGATCTTTTGGGAGAGGGTGGTACTTCCCCAATGACCATTGATGCTGGGACAATTAAGGCTCTACCACTAGAGAAATGTTTTCTAAAATGTATTAATGTATTGAAAAGTTACTTTTAGTTAAATTAGTCTAATAAGCTAATTAGAAGAACCATTTCACCTTAACTGTGTTGTCAACATTCAGTCTACTGTAAATCTATATTCACTACTACAGTAGTAGTAGTAGTACTACAGTAGTAATATTCACTACTACAGTAGTAGTACTACAGTAGTAGTAGTGAATATAGATTAACAGTAATTGCTTATGTTTCAGAGAAAAGCAGAAGCAACTAAAAGAAGAAAAAAAAGAAAAGCGTAAGACACAGAAGGGCGAAAGAAAAAGGTAGCAAACTAACACATAAAAGAACATGCTTTTACCTCCATGTTCAAAATTGCTTTGTAACTACAACACTAAAATCCTAGTTACATTGCTCAAAATTGCACAAATGCAATGCAATCCGGGCCTTATTAAAAGATCCACAATTTCTAAATTTTAGTAGCTACAGTGTCAGTGGAAAGACAAAGATATTAATGCATGATGATGAAGTGATAGTATAGTTATGCTGCTCATTTGTTTCTATTTCACTGGTCACATGATAAGCAATAATTTTAGGCCTGATTTATACAGTTATTGCTTTTAAAAGTTAATACATAGTTAAGATTTTTCTATTGGTGGAACTATTGTTTGTTTCAAATATGTATTATTATTAAGTGATTATTCAAATTGTGTATGAATACAGAACCTATGAGAAGTTAGGGTCTAGACTAGAATAATTTTTTAATCAACAAATTGTTCAAAAGAAAAACTAAATGGTTGTCTGTAAAGTCGGTTTACGGACGATAATTTTACGTAATAACGTGATATTATGTTTTCTGAGTTTCACAAACAATGCATCGGCCGCCATCTTACGAACCGCAGATGAACCACGTAGATTAAATATCGCTATCTTACGAATCGCAAATGAACCCCGTAGTCAGATTACTTTAAATATCGCCATCTTACGAACCGCAGATGAACCACGTAGTCAGATTACTTTAAATGTCGCCACTTTACGAACCGCAGGTGAACCACGTAGTCAGATCGCCATCTTACGAACCGCAGATGAACCACTTAGTCAGATTACTTTAAATACCACCACCTATTTTTATGATTTAGCAACTCTTGGGCGGAACGTGACACTTTTGTGCGTGTGAAAATACCAGGAATCCCATCTCGCCTTCTGTATTCATGCCTGATTTACTGTAGTTTATTTTCATATTTGTGATCTTAAAATCTTTTTTTAACATTACAGTTATAAGTATGTTGCAAGCATTCGCAAAATTATGTATGTCGTAGTGTATATAAAAATAGTAAAGTATGGAACAATAAATTTATTATAATAGAGAGACAGTAACATAAAAAGCAATTTCATTTGTTATTTATTGTCAGTTCTATGAAATTTGTTGAAGATGTTTTTGTTAAAAAAATAATTTGAAATATTAGTTTCAAAGTTAACACTACAGGCATGAAACCGCCTGAGCATACAGTGATGATATTACAGTATTTACCTTCTGTATTGAAATAGTCAATGTGTACAGTGAAATATGAATTGCATAAAAAGTATTTTGTCAATGCAACACTAATAATTGAGAGTCTTATAACTAGTGATAATAATTTCAAATTTTACTGTACACAGTTTTAATATGCTTTTAGTCATTATTATAGTTATTTATTATGGTGCAAAAACATGTGCAGTTTTAATAAAATCACATGTGGATGTAATATTGTTTTAATAGAAAAAAAAATTAATATAAAAATTTTCTAAATTAATTCCCTGGTTTAGTCCAGTCATTGGTAACACATATTTACATGATTTCAAATAAAAATATCATAAATTGGACTATATTGTGTTCATAAAGGATATTTCTACTTTATATTCGCATCCTTGGTGCTATCCAAGTGTAACATTTAGTAAACTGAATTCATCTGCTTGCTTCCCATCTTTACCCTAAATATAAGAATAGACTCCATCTCAAGGCTTAATGAACAATTAAACACAAAAGAGAAAAATATGAAATCGAAAATAAGTCACAAGCATGATCCTGCTCGTGAGTGTTATTTTCCATTTCACCTTTTTCACTTTGTGTTTAATGTATAGTGCTAAGCATGTCAAATGCTAAAAATATATATATAAATGCTTAATGAACAAAGCAAGAGTGCGGCGCTACGTCCTAAAGTTGTGTAATTGATAGGGATAGGCCGAAATTCGTTTTAGGTACATTCGGTTTAACCGAATTTCGGTAGCCGAAGTTAGGCCGAATTTTGGATTTTTACCGAATGTTCGGCTGAATTTCGTATTCGGTTCAAATCACATTCGGCCCATCTCTAGTTATTGACTTACACGATGATGTGACCTAGCAGTAGCACTGTTGTTTATGATACTACATTATGTAATCAATAAGCCATAATATAGCATAGATAATCAATAAGTAGCTTAGTTAGGAACTTGCAGTTCTTGCAACAATAGACGAGGACAAGCAACCTTTCGCTCCGCTGGTAATCAGATGGGTGAATTGATACCTGGCTTCCATGTTAAGGCACGTGAAGCAGTGTCCCGGCTGTGAAATAAAATCCTGGCAGTGGTTACAGGTTGGTAGTCTGAAAGACTGGTCTGTTCTAAGGTCGCCAGTTGTCCCCTTAGTTGGGTTGTTCAGGTCAGATAGGAAGTTGCTCCGTAAAAATACTGATGGATTAGCTAAAACCCGACAGATTGTCCCAACAAAAAAAAAGTTTTGGATAAGACTGGGGAGCCGACGACGTGTTATATGTTAATCACGTTGCATGCAAAATTAAAGATATGAAATATTGTTTGTTCAAAAACAATAGAGAATTATAACACACTTGCTTATCAAACTTATATGGGATACAGATTGTGGCTGTTCTTTGGTTTTGTTAGGTAACAATGTGATCACAATAATTGAAATACACTGGCATCAATTGGATTAGTTTTTGATTTTATTTGGCTGGAAGCACACATTACCTATACATTAGATAAGCAGGAATATCTTCAATATTTTATAGTGCTATCAATTCATGAAAATAATATTATCCATCAGCCTTTCATCATCCACTGCTGGGCATAGGCCTCCCCAAAATGGAGGTTTCACCATAATCGCCACACTTGGCAGGCGGGTTGGCGATCGCAGTGTATGTTTTTAGTACACAGGGTAACGCTGCTGCCCGCTCCCCCGGTAATCCCTTAGTCGGCTTTTACGACTCCCATAGGAGGAGACGGGGTGGAGCTATTCATGGTGCCGGCCCCACACGGCACAAAAATAATATAAAGTATAAATAAAATCCAATAGACTAGAAAAAATATATAGGTAACTATAGTGCAAGCCCAATATGGCTTAGCAACCTTACACTGTTGTCATCTGAGCAGTAACCACATTGTAATATTAATAACTCCATATCACTTGGATATAATGCTATAATCTTTCATCTTTATTATTCTTGTCAGTCTTCACATCACTGATTACTATAAAATTTTGAGCCCCTCCAGAATAGATCTGCGTTATCATTTCACTATTATTCATAACTACAGGTACTAAGGTTGGTTTAAGTATATTGCCTTCTGATTGGATTCCAGTGTTGTAGTGCTCATTCCATCCCCATGCCCACAGAGTGTTATCTGTTGCCAAGCATATGGTGTGTTCTGATCCTAGTGATACATCCTTGACTTTTCTACCATCTGAAATTATTACAGCAACTTAGATTATATTCAACTAAATGTGGTTTGATTAATAGTGTGAATCATAACTAGATTCATATAATTAGTGTTATTATCCAGATTTTAGACAAAAAGTAGAGTCTTCACCCTATTATACTATACTATAATAGGGTGAAGACTCTACTTTTTGTCTATTATTATATTATAGTAGTGCTGGAATAGATGAAGTAGACAATATCACTGTTAGTGATGTCAAATTCTATATGATACCAACATGAGTACAAACTAATTTAATTTTAAACTAGAGATAGGAGTCAATGTTCAGAAAAATTGCTAAAAAGAATATAAACATAAACAAATATTGTTTGTAAATAAAATTAATTGTAACTTCCATACCTGGTAAATTAATGTGTGCAAAACGTCCAACAGGTATTGAATTTTCTGTGCCAAGTTGTCCAAAATTATTTCTTCCCCAAGCTAACATGGTGCCATTTTCTAGCCACAACAGTATGTTTGTCCAACCACTTAAAAGTTTCCTGACTCTTTGTTTAACATCTATATCAATTTTATTAGGTTTATATAACTTTTTGTATTTTTCTGGACAGAGAAGTAACTGACCAAATCGGTTGTCCCCCCATACATATAAAGCTTTTTCTTCTGAGCACCATGCCACTGTGTGATTCTGGCCACAGGCAATGTGGCTTATTTTACCCACACTAGTAACATGTTGAAACCTGTCAGATGATAGCACATCATTCCCCAAACCTAGCTGCCCGTGCTTACCACATCCCGTTGTCCACACTTGACCTTTAGTGTTAACCACAGCTGTATGTCTCAGGCCCATAGATACAGCATTTGCCTTCACTTCTAGCCTTATTGGCCTCATGGCTTCCAAAAAATGTTCTTTAGGTAGTCCTAATTGTCCATGACTATTAGAACCCCAAACAAATAAAAAATGGTCATCAGTTACTCCACAACTGAAGTCCCACCCACAAGCAATATTTGTAAATGATATGCCGCTTAACTTCCATGTTCTATCAAAAGTATGGATTTCTTCTGCAGTTGCTAATTGTAATTTATTATTCCATCCACAACTGTACAGCTTGCCATCATCATCAAGTAAAAGACTGTGTCCACCTCCACAGCAAATTTGTTTAATTTTATTATCATATAAATGTATATTTTCAACCTTTGTTGGCTTTTCTACTTGTTCATTCACTGTTCCCAAACCTAATTGTCCATGAGAATTAGCGCCCTGGAATTGTAAATATTAACTTAATCAATAATCAAGTTATGGGTATACGTTCCTCCTATGCTTACTTAATATTATAAATTTGAAAGTGAATTTGTTTGTTTGTTACTCTTTCAAGCCATAACTACTGGACCAATCAAATCAATCATGAAACTTTGTATCCATATAGTCCAGGTCCGGTCCTCTTGGGAGCTCAGGACATAGACTACATTTCATCCTGGAAAAATTAATGGTTTCCTTGGTATAGCTATTTTTACACAGAGATAATTAATGTGCCATGATGTGATGTATTTATACTGTGTAGATCACTGCGATGGAGTCGCGTACAAAATCTAGTAAATTATAAAGCGATTTTACTACTTCACATGTCATGTAAGTACACATTACAGATATTTTAAATAATTCCTTACCCAAGACCACAACGACATTATATCTTAAACTGCTTATTACAGCATGAAATTCAGACACATTTGTATCAAATAAGTACTCATAAATTAGTATAATAAATATATAAATGATTTTCAGTGATATTGATTGCTATGAATGAATATTGCTCCTTGTGGCGATCCTGATAATTCCGCTAATGAGAATAATGTCTTGATTATTTTGTTTAAAGTTATGTGGTGGTTAGACTGGTTAGAACTCAGTAGGCATTTTTTATTTTCTTGTTAGGCTATTAAAATAAAAATAGCCTAGCTTAGCGATACTCAGGACACATAGAGTAAAGTAATCATACTAAAACAGGACACCATAACACATGACACCACAGATTACTATACTACTGACACCTCTTGAGTAATATTGTTCTGTGACTGACACTGACTTGTTTATAATACGTGACATTGATGACAAGATCGCCAGCTCAGCTGATCGCTGTCAGTTTAGTCGGGTCTTTGGAGTGTAAAGTTTAAGGAGTACCGTCTTATATATGGGCAAAAGTTGAAAAAGGTCCAAGCAAAGAGTGGTCCAAGTAGTTGAAAAGATGTTTAAGAACCCACAAAATTTGTGTTAGCGTATGAAAAAATGTAATAAATTAATAATGCCCATTATCAAAAGCTTAACTATTTAACTGCCTCGGTGGTGCAGCGGCAGTGTATGCGACATCATGAGGTCTCGGATTCGATCACCGACTCGTGCAAAGTTATCGAGCTTTTTCCTAAAAAGAAAAATTGTCAGCAGCTCGGAGTTAAAATGTGCCCGGTAGACGGCAATAGGCTTGCCCCCTATTTCGTGCATAGCTGGCGAAACGTGGGTGTTTATAATACACCTCTGTGTACCTCTTCGGTGATACAGGTGTTATGCTATGTTATATGTATGTTTAGCTATTTACGTAGTAACGTAATCTGGAAAGTGATGTAATTATTATAAACTTATATATTACTTTTAGTAGGCTATATTTTAGGCTTTAGCCATGGCAGGAACATGTATACAATTGGAATGCGCACTGTTACCAAAAAGCGATCCTAGTGAGATAGTAGGTACGAGGTAAATTTATCTCACTCTATTCGGGTGACCATGTTTGAAAACAAATAGAATTTTGTTTTATTTTTGTTATTATTGGTTAAACTATTTTTTGTTAGTTTTGTTCTCACGCTTCATGTAGTGAACCGATTTTGATGAAATTCGATCCAATTCTTAGGGAAGCTAAACTTTAAAAAAATACTAATACACCTATTAGCATGGCTAGAACATAGGCCTCCCCTACATTTAAATATGCCGATCAGACGTATTTCTTAGCACATGCAAACAAAAAAATCCTACCAACTGAACTATAGTTAGAAGTCAGAAAATAATAAAAATATTACATTTGAGGAAGTTTACTTTATTTTAACTGACAGTTTTATTTTTGTTAATTTCGTTTTCGTGAACTGATTAGCCCTTCTGAGTTTAAAAACCTTAAGGCTTAGATTTTAATGAACCGGAAAAGGAAATTTGTTGTCATCCTAATTTCCTGTTACCTGTTCTATAGTAAGGCTTAGCTTAGCACGCACTGTGAAATCTTGATGTGCGATTTTTTTTTAAATCGATGTAAATAAAATAACACGATTAAAAATATTACAACGTTTTAAATTACATTAAAAAAAGAACTCAGAAATAAAAGCACAACCAAAAAGAAGAGTCACATGAAATTATTCTTGTAAAGTTATTCCCTGACTCCTATCTTAACTTGCGCATATACAATCAATACCATGTACCTATTTCGTGAAGAATTGACACGTTTACCTCATATCTGAGCATACAACCTCGTGTATTATAATAAGGTACGAAGCACAAATGAGCCATTAGATGGTATCCTGATACATTGTCACACATTTCAAATGAGGTGGAACACCTCAATTGATATATTGAGTAACTCATACAAACTTCTCAATATATATTTTTCCTGTCCTTCACTATCTCAATAGTGGGACGCGACAGAACGCAACTGAGTGGCCAACCAACGCAATTTTTTTCCACAGTGCGATGGGAGGTATAACACTTTCATTCCACAAAACATTACCGCGAAACACAGATTTACATATTTTGAAATTATTCTCGCATAATTTTATTTTCGCAAGTGCATGCAGCTTCATTCAATTTCTATTAATGTCACAGAATTTTGTGGATAAATCGCGTCAATAAAATTTATAGTGTGTGCTAAGCCTAAGAATTCGTGTGTCAAAGGAAAGGGACACCGTCACTCCGTACAACGGCCTCATCTGGCTCGTTGACCTTTAACTAGAAATATAAACCTTCTGTATTGAGCATTAAGTGTATTTTTGTATACACAGAAATACAAAGCGCACAGTCCTGTTGTATTATAGGCCCACGGCTTTAGCAGAGTCATCAGGTTAGGCTGATGGTTCTGCGAAAGCCTTAAAAGTAAATTAAAAAAAAAATTACGTCAAAGAACTTTAATCATGATCTTTCACAATAATTTCTTTCAGATGAATATATTGCTCACCTCCCAACGGTTGATCACTCTAACATTCATTATATGTTCATGGAGATGAGAAAAGCCCTCGCCTTATCTGCAGATAACTCTGTTCCTTTAAAGAGACCACCTAAAAAGAATATACCTTCTCCAGCTTGGTGGGACACAGATTGCTCCTTAGCAGTTAAAAAACGAAAATCTGCTGAGCAAAATTACTCTATCAATATGTCCATGGAAAACTATCTGAATTACAAGAAAGTTGCTGCAGAAACTGTTAAGTTACTCTCATAAGAAGAGATCTGGTTGGCATGCTTTCTGTGAGTCCTTACCTCCTTTCTCACGCCCATCTCTTATTTGGAGAAATGTTAGAAGATTCCGCTGTGCCCTCCTAAATAATCAAAATCCTCCTCGAATGATAGTTTAGTTTGGATTGAGGAATTTGCTCAAAAATTGGCACCACCAATGGTTCCCTCTTATGAAGAGTTAAGGCTACATATCAGTAACCATATATATATCCCCCATTGAGAGATTTGATGAACCTTTTTGCGAGAACGAATTTAATATGGTCCTTGAAAATTTGAAGGATTCTTCACCTGGGATTGACGGGATACCATACTCGTTTATACGCAAAAGTGGACCAAAAATGAAAGTTTTAATTCTTCAAATTCTCAACTATATTTTTAATTCTGGTATTGCCTCTGAAGACTGGAAAACATATGTTGCTATCCCAATTTTAAAACCAGGCAAACAAAGCTCTGATCCTACAAGTTACCGTTCTATAGCCTTATCTTGCACGAATGGTTCCTAGAAAACAGGAATATACTACCAAGAAGCCAGTTTGGTTTTAGAAGGGGACTAAGTACTATGGATAGCCTAGGCACACTTACTACAGATATCCGTATAGCTTTTTCTAAAAATGAATATTTGGTTGGAGTGTTCCTTGATATTGCATCAGCTTATGATAATGTCCTCCTTCCTATTCTTAGACACAAAATGATTCAGCTAAGTATCCCTATGAAGATCGTCAATTTTATATCAAATTATTTTTCGGCAAGGTCTATTATAATGAGTATTCAAAATTCATCACTTCCTCCAAGAACAGTTTTGAAAGGTCTACCACAAGGCTCCGTGCTTAGTCCTCTTCTATACAATATATATACTTATGATTTAGAATTATCCGTGAACTGCTTTTGCAATATTCTCCAATATGCCGATGACCTTGCTTTGTATGTGGCATCGGCTGATATAAAAGAGGCTTCCTTCCGCTTTAACACTGCTATTTCATATTTACAAGGATGGGTATCTGATCATGGATTATCTATATCTGTCCCCAAAAGTAACATGGTAATCTTCACTCGGCACAGGTTGGTCCCCAATATCACAATCAAATATAAAAATCAAATTTTTCCAACCAAAAACTATGTTAAATTTTTAGGCATAATCCTTGATTCTAAATTAACTGGTACTCATCATGTTAACCACATTATTAAGAAATGTGAAAAAAATATTCATATCCTTCGCGCTTTATCTGGGGCATGGTGGGGTTCGCACCCATACTCCTAGAAACTTTTATATAATGCTCTTATCCGTAGTCACTTGGATTATGGGTCATTCCTCCTGGAGCCATGTAACAAATCTGCTTTGGTTACTTTGGACAAATTGCAATCTAAATGCCTTCGCATCATTATTGGCGCTATGAAGTCTTCACCTATCAATGCCCTACAAGTGGAATGCGTGGATCCTCCACTAAAATTAAGAAGACAGTATCTCTCTGATCGCTTTCTTTTCAAAGTTTTTCAATGCTCTTCCCACCCTCTCATCTCCAAATTACATCACCTTTCAGATTTTATATTATCTAAAGATTATTGGGCTCTCAAAGATCCTCCTTGTTTATACACCAGCCTAATCTCACTTCGCCGTCTTCCCTGTCTTGTCTTCCAATGCAGGCTGAACCTCCATTTCAACACAACTTTGAGGCCCTAATCTATAAGCCGAATATTATGCTTGATTTGGGCATCAGCAAAGATACTCCTGGTTCAGATATGCTTTTGAAATCAGCAATTAACAACAAGTGGAAGAGCTGGCTTGTTATGTACAGTGACGCTTCTAAGTCAATTGGTCAAAGCTATGTTGGTGCTGCAGTTTGGATTCCAAAGTTCAAAATTATCCTCAGCTTCAAGTGCCCTCCTCAATGCTCAGTCTTCACTGGCGAATGCGTTGCCATTCTGGAGGCTTTGATGTATGTAGAGTCCCATAACCTCAATAAAACAGTCTTATTTACAGATTATTTAAGCTGCCTAACAGCTATTAGAGCTAATGCATTCCAGGCCAAATCCAGAACTCCTACAATCCTGAAAATAAAGGAGATTCTGTATCGCTTCACACTAAAGGCATTCTAATTCACACCTCGCATGGATACCGGGACACAGTGGTATTGAAGGTAACGAGATGGCAGACCATCTTGCCAAAGAGGCTTGCCACATAGGATGTCTGTCGAACAGTCCAGTCTGCTCACAAGACCTCTTACCCTTAGCTGGTTTGATGTTACGCTCTAGTTAGGATAGATCTTGGAAACAGTCGAGCTTAATAAAAGGCAAACATTACAGGTCAATTCAGGAAGACATTTCATTAAAACCATGGTTTTTTAAATTTCGAAACATAAATAAGAGAGCCACGTCAGTCATTTGCCGACTTCGTCTCGGTCACTCATGCTCACCTGTCCACTTAGCGAAGATCAGAGTTAGAGATTCCTCGCTGTGCGAATGTGGTTTGGATGTAGGTATTCCAGAACATATATTTTTTAACTAGCCCAACACCCCATCTTCCTTATACCATCTTCTACCTCCTTCTTTTCCTCGCCCTTCAGACTT
The DNA here is from genome assembly GCA_948253155.1 of Leucoma salicis. Taxonomy (NCBI): domain Eukaryota; kingdom Metazoa; phylum Arthropoda; class Insecta; order Lepidoptera; family Erebidae; genus Leucoma; species Leucoma salicis. The sequence continues at coordinate 8,411,607 of OX411806.1, forward strand.
AAAATCACTTCATTCCTGTGTATATATCCCATTTACTTACTTACTTTATAATTTTATTATAAATAACAATATTAAACTATGATAATAATAATTACTTATCTAATCAACATATACTTATATGATTTTTTTCTTTTTCTTCTTGCTTTAGGTAACTCAACAGATTTCAGCCTTATCTCTAAATTTATCATTTTATTTCCCTTCACAAAGCTTTCCAATCGTTATATTAGAAAATACCTACTGAGTTCTGACCACCACAGAAATTTAGCAAAATAATCATGAGAACATTGTCATTGGCGGAATTATGATCGCCACAAGTCAATACAAGAACAAGATCTTTCACAAAGCCAAAGTTTAAACAAAAAATATATTTATCAATTAATAAAATTAAAAAAAAAAAAAACCTGACTGGCGAAATCCAATTTGAATGGGACTCCTGACCAAAGAGTAGAATAATCTATAAAAATACTCCCGACCACAGAATAGTTAGAGATACTACGTATCGGAAGGTCATGTCTCCTGTAAAATTAATGGACGTAGCAAGCAACTTGCTTGTGATTGGCTAGGGACAAATGAATTCTGACAGTTGATGCGGTTTTTATTTTTATTAACTACTGTATCAATCAGGCAAAGGCAGATACCATACAGCCTGATGTTACAGTGGGATCCTGTAGGCTCACTATGTACTATTATTGAAAGCTCGAAATTACCAAGACATCCTGTAATTTGAAACAATAATTCAAATTACTGAATAATCTTGATAATTTCGAACCCTGCTATTCCGACTATTTTTATAAAGGAACAGTTAAATAAAAATACTTTTGTTAATATTTATTTGGGTTTTTACACTTTTTTTTGAACTTACATAAGCTTTGACTAGCATAACTGGCTTGTTACTCATGTTTTCTATTGTGTTCTAAAGTCTAACAATGTCGGATACCTTTAATATATTAGTAATAGTATTGCACTAATTGTATATAAGCAATCTTGGTATAAATATGAAGGCTTGAATAATTTCATTTTTATGCTTTTGACACGTAATGAACTCAAATGCACACTTTTTTGTACTTTATTACAAATATTAACTGCAATTTCGTTTTTATGTGCATTTGAGTCGAAAGAACAAATTTGTCTCTGATGATTGTCCTTAAAAACATATAACCACATGTTCAGATGCATATTCGGCTGCTCTTTATTTTGTCAAATTCCCTTTGAGAAACCCAATTATGTGCATCCGTTTTATTAGTGGTTAAATCTTTTTTACACTGCCGACATTTTTATTTTGTTAAGTTTTCTTGTTACCCTGCCTGGGCAGTTTAGATTCTTGCATGAATATTCAAGCATTCACGTATTGCCACAGTGCAAAGATTTACATGATCATTGTAAGAACTATGTGACTGTAATTTAAATTGCTATCTTTGAATAAAACTATCCTTTGCAGCCAAAAGCTATTTTTGGTTACATCTCCCCGGTTCCAGATATAGTAGCAGGATAAAATGTATACCAGTTTAAAGTTTAATTGAGAGCTATCAAACAAAAAAAGTTGCATCAATATCCGTCTAGTAGGTTTTACGTGATGCGCGAACAAACAAACAGATAAACAGACAAAAATTCTAAAAAAAAATGTTTTGTGTTTAGACATGCCTATATAACCTATTACAGTATTTTTTTCTTCTCAAATATCTTAAATGTTCAGAAACAGCATTACAGCTTTATAATAGTATAGATGACATTTTCATTTATACTTCCTTCAAAAGGCATTTTATTTTAATGAGCTGATAACAGGATTCATCTTCAATTTTTAATTGTAAAAGAATCAATGGAATTTTATAAATCCTGTTATCAGCAATGCTAATGTATAAGTGATATTGTGGCAATCTGGATTATTATTTCTATAATTATCTATATACCCTAGATTTTTTAATTCTGACTGCACTGAAAATTTCTTTGGAAAGGTTAGGGGATCCCAATAGTGCAATATTGTTATATTTCTTTCATTGAAAAATTGCCACAATCTCTGAAAACTTTTCAGAGTTACCAGCCGGTTCCGAGTACTAGGTAAGTACAATAAGCTCTATTCCTTTTTGGTCTATAAATTTCATTTTTTGGAAATTTTCTATTGCGTCTTGCCAATATTTGTTGTGAAGTGATGATTGTTCCTATTAAAAGTGCTGGCTCCATTCACACTGTCAAATTTTGCTTTGTCCAGGAAAGCGATTACATCATATGTATTCTTCAAAGTTGCACTGACTACCTTGTCATCTGCATAATGTGCTGGAAAAAAAAGAAAATTACTTTAACGCTAAGAAAATAGAACTAACTAACTTATCATCACGTCATTTCCTTTGTGGGGTAGGCAGAGAGAACAGAGTGCCAAGAGGCGCTATTCTTGGATTATTTTGCATTATGTAATGGCCATATCAAGTGCCATTTCATCAAATACAATGGAGCAGTACTTTTTGTATTCATTCCATGTTGTTACCTACAAACATTAACAAAAACTGGTTGGTATTCATAATAAGTTGTAGCCATAATATCATAGAACCTTTTCATACAACCTAACCTAACAAAATCTAACTATTTAATAAAATGATCAGCCACATTATATAATATAAATATAATAAATATAAAATTTATTTATACAACTGGATACAACATAAGGTTTGAAGTCTCTGACTTCTGCGCTAGGTTTAGCATCTGTGTTACAGAAGCCAGTGCCCTCCCATATTTAGCATAACTGTAATTAAAACATACATTTTTAACAATCGAGTATTACACATATTTGGGGCTTAAGTAACATAAAACAAATATTTTAATAATTAAAGGTAATTACAAAAAAATTATGTGGGTGTATGTATAATAGTATGCAAAAGTGGGTAGTGTTTGAAATTATGTAAGTGTGTAAATGTGTGTATTGTACGGTATGCATACGTGTTAAAGCAAAGGAGTGGAGCGTTTTAAGAATAGAGTTTTATTAGGTGGTCGGTGTCGTCGTATGTTAGCGATTGTAGCCAGTTTTTTATTTTGTTCTTCATATTATACAAGGTAAGTTTGTAAATAGAAAGGCGCTTATGAATTATATTATAAATACGGGCGCTTTGTGCATTGAAATGTCTTTGAGCAAGTGCAGTATGATATTTTGGGATTTGGCATATAGGGTAGCCCGCCCTTCGATTATTCAAACTGGTATCCAATGGTAATGTGGTGTGCCACTGCGAGACAGTACGTAAGATGTAAAGTTGCCTAACCGTAAGCACCTTGGCATTAGAGTACAGCTGAGTGGTAGGATAATCTCTCGGTCGTCCGAGCATTACTTTCAAGACAGCACATTGAGCTCGTTCAGCTTTAAGTATAGCTGTTTTATGGGTACCTCCCCATACTGGGATACAATAAGTTATAATAGACTCACATAGAGAGCGATAAACAAGCGTCTTTGTATCTAGGTCAGCGGAATGTCTTAGTTCTTTAAATACGTATATTAATTTCCGTATGCGAGAACAGAGTTCATCTATGTGATCACGCCAGTCCAGCCTTTCGTCAATATTAATACCTAGATACTTGATGTTACGGACGATTGTTGTAAGAGTGCAATGTGCACATCGCTTAAAAATGCCTAGTTTGTCTATGGCTGTCTGTAGTCTATACTCGTCGTAACATTTTCTACTGTACTGAGTTAACTTTACTAAGATGGCGAAATAAGCTTGTAGTATTGAGAGCATGTAGCATTCCTATAATAAAAGATTTCTCCATATAAACACTTTTCCTTCTCTGGTGTCCCCATATACCCCAATAGGTTATGGGCCCAGACAAGGAAAGTAGAGGCGAGTAGAAAGACAAAGTGGATTCGAGTAAGTCGCGGTGCAGCAAAGGTTGGAGTCCTGCGTGGCAACGTGGTTCGAGGAAACTTGGTGGCGAGAGCGGCGTTTACGTCTTACTTCATACTTGCGAGGTGTGTTGATTAAGCAGCGTGCAATATGTCGAGTTCAGAGTTAAATAAGTCGACGATTCTTTTAAATTGTCGCAACTGGCAGGCGTGGCGTTTTCAAACGCAGATTGTTCTTCGTTCGAAGAAACTACTAGAGATGTTTGAAAATGAGTTTACATGTAAAATAAAGCGTTTTCGTTCAGATAATGGCACAGAGTTTGTTAATAGAGCAGTAGAGAATTTATTTAAAAGGAGAGGCATAATACATGAGTTAACAGTAAGTTACACACCTGAGCAAAATGGCAAAATAGAACGAGAAATGCGTACAATTGTAGAATCTGCAAGAACATTAATTATTCAGTCAGGTCTAGGAAAGGAACTTTGGGCTGAAGCTGTGTTTACAGCGGTATTTACAATAAATCGTACAGGTAAAAGTAAAGTTAGAGACAACAACAAAACCCCATATGAGTTGTTGTATAACAAGAGTTTTGATGTTACACTGTTAAGAGATTTTGGTGCTACTGTATGTAGACATGTACCAAAACAACACAGATTGAAGTGGGACCCAAAGGGAAAATTAGAATTTTTTGTGGGATATGGTTTACATACCAAAGGGTACAGAGTATGGTATCCAGACACAAGAAGAGTACAAACTCATAGGGATATTGTATTTGTTAAGAAGAAAGTAGAAGTAAAGAAGAATAACTCAGGCAATGCAATAATAGAGAATGAGGATGAAATAGAGAATGAAGAATTGATAGAAAATGTTAGAGAAGAAAAAGAAGAGGACGAGACAAGAAGCATTGCAGAAGATATTGTATCAAGTGAAATAGACATGATGGAAGAGTATTTAGATGAAGAATTTTTAGATGCAGAAGAAGATATTCTTGAAGATAAAGAAAAGAAGAATTCTAGAAGTAAGAGACAAGTGAAAAAGCCGGCGTGGACTAAAGATTATGATTTAGCAATGATAGCGCAAGGAGAAGAAGAACAGTTGACTTATGAAGAGGCAATGAATGGAAAATATAAAGAAGAATGGCTAAAAGCAATACAAGCAGAGCTAGAAGCATTATGTAAAAATGAAACATGGAAAGAGGTTAGTTTACCAGTCGGGAAGAAGTTAATAGACAGCAAGTGGGTTTTCAAGATTAAGAAAGAAGGTAATAAAAATATTTATAAAGCCAGACTAGTTGCAAGAGGCTTTAAGCAAGAAGATAAATTTGATCATTCAGAGATCTATTCCCCAGTGGCTAAACTACCTACACTGCGTATATTATTAGCAATAGCCAGTAAATACAACTTGGATATTCAACAGATGGATGTCAAGAGTGCATTCCTATATGGGAACGTAGAGGAGGAGGTGTTTATGGAAAAGCCAAAAGGAATGAAAGAAGATGGTAAAGTCTTAAAATTACAGCGCTCTCTATATGGTTTGAAGAAATCTCCACGATATTGGAATGAGAAGTTTAATCAATTTATGATTAAGGAAGGGTTTGAAAGAAGTAAATGTGACTACTGTCTATATTATAAAAAGGATAAGAAGTTTTATGTTCTATTATACGTTGATCATTTGATCTTAATTTGTGAAGACAAGCAAAAGATAAATAAATTAAAAGAAGCCTTACAAAGAAGATTTGAAATGAAAGATTTAGGGGGTGATAATATAAAATATCTGGGAATAAATATTACTAGGAAGAAAGATGTCATTGAATTAAACCAAGAGCAGTATTTAAAAGATTTGTTAAAGAAATATAAGATGGAAGAATGTAAATCTGTGTCAACAGCTATAGAACAAGGCTTAGTGTTACATAAAGAAGAATCTTTAAATAAAGAATTAATTAAAAGATGCAGACAGTTAATAGGAAGTCTCATGTATGCAATGTTAGGAACACGTCCTGATTTATGTTATGCATTGAGCTACTTAAGTCGTTTCCAAAGTTGTGGTAATGAGAGTTTATGGAAAGCATTAAAGAGAGTTTTAAGGTATATTAAGGGAACAGTAGGATTAAAATTAGTTTATAGAAATGGTATAAATGTGCAGTTAGAAGGGTATACAGACGCTGATTGGGCAGGGGATCAAGGTGATAGGAAATCTACATCGGGGTATGTCATGAAAGTTTTTGGTAATACAGTGTCTTGGTCCTCAAACAAACAACAGTGTGTATCTTTATCAAGTACAGAATCGGAGTATATAGCATTGGCAAAGGGAATAGCAGAGGGTTGTTGGATAAGGAATTTATTAAAAGAAATAAGAGTTGATTGTAAAAGTTTTATTATTAACATTGATAATCAATCTGCAATTCATGTTGCCAAGAACCCAGAGTATCACAAGCGCCTGAAACATATAGATATTAAGTATCATTTTGTAAGACAGCAGGTTGAATATAAAATTGTATGTTTGAAGAATGTACCATCAGGAGATCAGCTTGCTGATATGTGTACTAAGAGTCTAGGCAGAGTTGTTTTTTGTGAAGTTAAGAGAAATGTTATTTTCTTAAATGTTTCTTTTGTAACTATTAGTTTTGAAAGTTAAAAAGGGAGCAGCTTTGTTTTCAGTTTTTATGTAGAGTGAATGTTATAGTGTTTTGTTCACAATTTTCATTGGAGTTTTGGCTTTGTGTTACTTATGTAGTTATAGTATTACCTATATACTATTGTAGTTTTTGATTGAGTGATGTACACATTGAGGAAGGGTGTAAGAGTGCAATGTGCACATCGCTTAAAAATGCCTAGTTTGTCTATGGCTGTCTGTAGTCTATACTCTTCGTAACATTTTCTACTGTACTGAGTTAACTTTACTAAGATGGCGAAATAAGCTTGTATTATTGAGAGCATGTAGCATTCCTATAATAAAAGATTTCTCCATATAAACACTTTTCCTTCTCTGGTGTCCCCATATACCCCAATAATTGTAATACAAGTTACAAGGACAATCGCATTGCGTTAGGTAGTTACATGTATGTGCTTTGATCTGTTTGGAGATGGATGGAGGTTTGATCCAGTTCGGTGGGGAAAACTGGAGGATTTTAGTTTTAGCAAAATTTAGGGTTAGTACGTTAGTCGGACAACCACTTCGTAACCGCTTGCAGGGAACTTTCTTATTTCTACTCTGTGCTTGGCTTTGGGCCAGTCACTGTCATAATTATACCAACAAGGCAGTATCGTCTGCGTAAGTAAATATATCACATTGATTAAGAGGCAATTGACAGAGGTCGTTAATATAAATTATGAAGTGGCCAATTCTAATATGTGGCTACGACATATATATGTAATTATATTCATAATGCGGCAGACCATTTCATGAAACCTAACCACGATATGGTCAGCCAAAGTGACCATTTCTAAGATATGATATATATATACCATAAAATAGTCATATGAACAGAAATGTAGTGGTGTGATTACCTCTTTTTTAATTGTGAAAAATATCTGAGAATTTAGTTCTGGTTGAATATTTAATAAACAACAAGCTTTTACCGCGAATACACAAGAAACAATACACCACAACAACACGATAAAATGGTGGACTCAGTGCAAAGTAGAGATGTGTAACTCAGGAGTGATTGATACAAAAGATGTATAATCCTTTCAAAATGCGTAATCAATCTTTAAATCTTTGGTTTCGAAAATACATCTTTAACTCACTAGCTCACTACGTTAGGATTGAATAGATGGAATGATGGACGTAGATTTAGAATGAGACAATAGATAAAGGATATCGTGAATTGAAAAGAGATAGCATAAGTTGTAGGCACGGACAAACGCACTCTTGAAATACAATGACGATAGGTACACAGAAACTTAGACTCTGTCATTTTTGTATAAAGCTCAAAATCAGTTGCGACTTGAGGGAATGAGAGAATAACTACATGAATCAATAGATATTTGCATCACTTATGATCAACTGAATGAATAACGTCATTCGTAACCAAAGATTTAAAAGAGTTAAAGATTTAAAAGAGTGATTTAAATCTTTCGAAGAAAAAGATTTATAAATCCCTGATCTCATTGGTGATTTAGTTTGCGCATCTCTGGTGCAAAGAGTAATATAAGAATATAACCAGAAACTGAAATTGACATTTCTTCCAATCATGACGCGTATAATATTTTCTCTTATGTACTACTCTACTCTGTAAACGTCAATGTTACGGCACGGCCCATGCTCCCGACCCGTAAACGTAGTGTTATATGATATATAATAGATAAATAAGATAGATAAATATAGATAAATAACTATACTTGTTATATGCTCTTTGAGCAAAGAGCTCTTTGGGCGAAATCATCGGGACCGCCAGAATGAAGAATTGAATTGAATTGAATTATTTATGTTTTGATTATGATTGGAATGTAAACATTGATTTGATACCTTTTTGATACGGTGGGTACTGGCAGGGTAAAGTGGTAAACGGCATTTTACTTAATAAAATGGGAAGTTTTAGGGCATAGATTTTTTGGGCGTGTATCCGTAATGGAAAGTATGGAAACAGTTAAAAAACATGTGACATCTGCTCAAGTCACAGCAATGGTTGAATTCATGCAAGAATATAGTGATGTCGCCGCGGGAATTCATAGTTCAAGCCTGGAGAAAAAAGGTCTAGAAGCACAGTGGCATGAACTTACGGAAATACTGAATTCTATGGATGGAGCTGTTAAATCCATTGAACAATGGAAAAAGGTAATTCATAGCTATTCTACTAAGGATACTATTCATTTAGGAAAACTTGTATGCATTTTACTGTTATTATAGTGCAGTAGTAGTATGTCGATTCCGAATATTCCGATTATCATAAATCAGTTCTAACTACCTATTTTACGGCAATGTATGTGTGTTTGTTTATGAGCATATTTAGATTTTTTTAAATTGTTACTTACAGACATGGAACTATCTGAAATGGAGCACTAAAAAGAGACCACACAATAGTTTAAAACACCCAAGATCTTCATCTGATGCAAGTGGAATGAGCTCTAGCAATAAATGTAATGATTCAATACAGGATGCAGATACTGATAACGAAGAGCCTGATAAAAAACATTTTGGTAGCTATAATCATTGTAACATATTTTTTATAAAATTTATTTCTACAATCTGTGTTTGATTTTACCTGTGTTTTTTTTTGTTTGATTTTTTTTATTTTGACCCTATCATAAAAGTAATGAGTATAAAATTTATGTCAATAAAAAAACACACCACATTTAGAATGATATACCTAATATAATATGTTTCATAATTAAATATTGATATGATCCATGTCTGCAAATATATGCTAGTAAATTATTCATCCATCCATCCATCAGCTTTTCAACGTCCACTGCTGGACATAGGCCTCCCCAAGAAATGGGGGATAGTGCTGTAATCGGCACGCTTGGCAGGCGGGTTGGCAATCACAGTGGATGTTGTTAATACTCGAGGGAGTGCTGCTGCCCACTCCCCCGATATTCCCTCAGTCGGCTCTTACGACTCCCGTGGGTAAAGAGGGGTGGGACAATACTAAAGCCTCACACGGCGAAATTATTTATTATGATATTGATAAATTGTAAATAATCAAGCTACTAAAATGATCTTTTAGTACATAACTACTTATTTTGGCAGCCAAGGTTGTCTGCCTATTGCTAGATTTATGGAAAAAGTGGTGAATGGGAATGGCTATCTGGCTATTTTGATATGAGAAAATATACTATAATTTATTGTAATGTAAAGGGTTGTTAATCACTATCCATAAAATATCTAGAAGTAAAATTATTTTATTCATATACTACTCTCCTACTATATTTCTATATATATATATATATATATATATTTTTAAATATTACTTGTACTATATTTCAGTAACTTTTGATGAAGAAATTATTAGCATAGAAAGAGAGAAATTAGAACTAGAGAGAGAATATAAGATTCAAAAGATTGAAGCATTGTCAAGGTAAAATATATTATTTAGTTACCATTGTTATAACTCAAAATCACTAAACTCTTCATGAGCGAACACATATTAGGGTATACATGACTGCCGAACATGATATATGATTGTAAGCAGTGACTTAAAGTCACTCAAGGAATTGAATTAAGTCTCGAGAATTTATACCGCATGCCATAAATTCAGGACTGCTTGTGCCATTCTCTTGGGGAGGCCTATGTCCAGCAGTGGACGTTGAGAGGCTGATGGATGGATGGATGCCATAAATTATGATGTTATTAATTTTATTAGTCTAGATAATTCTGTAATTAATCATTTATTAAAGAAAATTGTGTAAATGTTTGATTTACACATAATGATGCTACAATTGCTTGCAAGAATATGCACTTTTTAAATCGATTTGGCTGTCATAGTCGCTAAGCGACTAAAGCGCCTTAAAAACTATATAAAAAAAGAACGATTCGTTTTTGTTTCAGAATAGCAGCAGCATTAGAAGATTTGGCCAATAAATCATAAGCTATAGTATAATATTATAAATGCGAAAGTGAATTTGTTTTATGTTTCACGCCGTAACTACTGCACCAATCATCATGAAATTTTGCATACATAAAGACAGGAGTGTAGAACAGGACATAGGCTACCTACTTTTCACCCCAGAAAAAAGAATGTTTCCCGTGGGATAGCTATTTTTACCTAGAGATATTTATATATGGCTTAGAATAAAGTAGATATTTACAGAAATATATTATAATATAGTATATGTATAGTTAGGTCTGCCCGCGACTCCGTGTTCAGAATATAAACATGTCACACGTCTCTCTTACGTCGTTACTTTGCTGCCGCGACGATGGTTTCTAATAAAACTGGAACTAATATCAATCTGGTTCCTCTTATTTACAAGTTGACAAAGGTATGTACCTATGTTGAGGAATGAAATGATGCTTCACCCTAACTTAAGGTGGAAGGCCTTCGCTGACTACTGTAAAAATCACTTGGATTGTCACGGATTGTTGTAAGTAAATATCTAATCATATAAATGATAGAGATATCTATCATCCTCCCATCCACGTCATGTCCACGCATCACGGAACAACTACTGGATAACTACTTGGATATTTATTAAGTTTTAAGTTAACTTATTTCTTAGACACTAAAAACTTTATCTAAAATCCTATCCACCTATCCCTTTCCTTGGAGAAGGCGACGCGGGAGTGATGCCTCTGGTGTTGCTAGCGTCTATAGGCTGCGGTAAACCCATCCCATCAGGTGGGCCGTATGCTCGTTCGCCAGCCATGTAGTATAAAAAAAAAAAGCACGTGTTCAGTACCTTATGGGTGATTGCATGCCACATAGAAGTGGCGGAGAGGGGAAGTCTCTTCTACCTCTGCCTCGTGATGTAAGTATAATAAGCAACGCAGACGAAGTCGCGGGTATGAGCTAGTATTGTCATAAAATTGTTATATAGCTAGGTCTTTAGACGGCACACGGCGGGTTTCTTTAGTGGGTGAGGGCCCCACACTACCCTTGTTCGTTGCCCCGAATGACGAGGTGTGCGGTTAGGAACATTCTTTCCCGCCTTAAGAAAAAAAGTACATGTAAGATAGATCTTGATCAGACTTAAAAATTCGTACACTATTAAATTTTTCGACGCTAGACGTTACTATATCCGGAACCAAAAATATAATCCAAAAATTAGGATCTTCCTTGAAAAGACTAATCCGGAATATCATTATATCGAAGGTATTCTTGAAATCTAGAAATTAGAATAAATACGTAGGTAAGTGAAACACACGAACTAGCTTTTAACATAACATAGCAAGTTACGCGAACTAGCTTTTAGTTTGCCCATGTGTATAAATATTTATCGTTAAGCGGTGACAGCCGAATGATTAATCACGTGTCATCCCCTTCTGTCGAGTTACAAACTTTGAGTTTGTAGGATTTTGAGATTTAGATACTTGGGAAAGTTTGTAATCATTGCTTAAAATCACAAGTAATAGGTAAAAGCTTTGAATCGTTTTGGTGACGGACGCACCTCAGAATCGGCATTCATCACATCATTGCAACATCAGAGGCTCTAGAGGATTACCTACTCGAGCCTCGGCAATAGGAAAGGGCTAGGAAGTGGAGAGGAAGGATAATAAGGAGGGGATGAAGAGGGGAATTTAGGCCTCCGGCGCTCTCATTCACCATAGAAAACAACATTAGGAATACGTAGCGTTACTTTACGCTAATCTACTCCCCCGGACGAGCCGGCCCATTCATGTTTTTTATGTTGTCGCGGGGCTTTGGCTCCTTGCCCAGAATGCCCAGTGGATAAAATGGAGCTGCTCTTATTGCATATTTAAAATAATTTTACTCGGCCTTTCTTATTTGTAACTTACCTAGGTACGTATTATATAATTATATCTATAGCATTGTAGTATCTGCTTAGGCTCTTACAAGTTCCTATACAAATATCTACCTACATAATGCTTCTTGATATCAGTAAACTTATAAATTGAAACTTGATGCCTTCGTGTTGGAATTGACTCTGTTAGGAAATCGAGTTTATTGTAAGACAGCACTGAAGATTTCTGCCTCCCTAGTTAGTTAGATTCTAAATCTAACTTATACAGTTTCACTGGATTTATACAGTTTCACTGGAAAAGTTGGAACGAAGCCTACCTACTCCATGCTTTTATTTAATCGCCTAGAGTTAATACTAAAAGTTGTCCGATTGTCTCCGGAAGCTGATTTCAAATAGGTACTTTCAGCGCTAAATTTTGCTAGTAAGTAAAACATGTAGATAGGTATTATATTGATGACTAGCTTACCCTCAACCGCTTACCATCAAGTGGGCCCTATGGTTGTTTGCCACTCACGTAGTATAAAAAAACATTGACGGACCTCGTGGCGTAGTCGGTAGTGTAAGTTAACCGACTTCCGTGCACGAGGTCGTGGGTTCGATTCCCACTCAGGACAATTATTTGTGTGATAAACACAGATATTTGTACTGCCGTCTGGGTGTTTTTTACCTATTCTATGTATGTATTTACAAAAAAAAGTACCTAATATATGTATTATATCCGTAATCTGGTACCCATAGCACAAGCGTTAAGCTTAGTTTGGGACCAGAGGACGTTGTGTGAAATGTCCTTGAATATTTATTATTATTATTTTAAATTGCATATTTACATAGATACTAAGAAATAGGTAGGTAGTACTTAAGTATTGTTGAGATCTAAATTACTCGTTTTAATGAAACAGTAGGTACCTGGGTGACGGAGCTTCGTTCGGCATTTTTAAACTATGGAGAACCTACTTATTTACCTATACCTATACGATACACGTACTTATTACCTACATATGAATCTTTTGCAAATTTACCTCCATATGAACTGTAACTTCGAAATACATAAAAATGTCCGCCTTTAATAGTGCCTATTCAGTGGGCCTAGCCAAGTTGCATTCTATGATCGCTAACGCTAATAGAAAACTATTTAAATGTATGGGAATTTGACATCTTTGACTTTAGACAAAGAGCGTATATTTATCTAAGTCTTTAACAATATCTATAACGCTAAGTCACGTGACTTAACGTTAGAGATGTCAAATTTCCGTGCATACAGTTTAATAGTTTTCTATTTGCGTTAGCGACCATAGAATGCAACTTGGCTAGACCCACTGACCCCTTTTATAGCGATTTGTGCATCGAAAAAAGTGTATTTGTGTGAAAATAATGTATAACACGGTGAAATGTTCTTAGTATTATATCTCAAGATGAATAAATTGTCTACAATTTGGTATACCTACAATATTCCGACAATTAAAATTCTGGAAAACAGTGAAAAATGTTATAGCGCCCTTATATAGTAAACCGTAACAGCCTTACAAATAAAACAAACGTAACTTGAAACTAAACCACTGAATTCGTTTGAGGAGAAAAAGTACGCAAAAAATGTTCAAGATGGCGCTGACATACCTAAGCGTGCTATCGACCCGTAATATTTATTTTTCTATTTTCTGTAAAATCGCGTTTTTTTAGGAAAGATGCTTAGAGATAGATACATTTGATATGCAAATTTTTAATCTAAATTGCTAGCATGACATTAACAACGATGCATCTACCCAGTGCAGGTGCCGAAAATAAACGAGATGGCGCTATAAATGAAAAATCGCGCTTTCTTCCGAAAAATGCTTAGGTATACAGATAAACTTAGAAAGCAAATCCTTATCAAGTACAAAATTTTATCCAAATCGTTAAAGCAGTTTCCGAGATATACGAAATAAATAAATAAATATACAGTTATTGCTCGTTTAAATATATAAGATTATGTACCTACCTACATACTTGTAAACTTCTTGGCCAACGATAACAGTTGTTACGAGGCAGACGTAGTATTTAATTTTGTGGTTCTAATTATTATAAGATAAAATATTAACAAAATGAGATGCTGAACTTTCACATGCCTTATAGTTCAGATAAACTTAACGAGCGTGTAATTATATACAATCAAACTTGTGCTCTCAAAGATTTTCTCTCCCCTTGGAAACTTTGTGTTCACTCGTGCCTTTGGTGCACCACCGAAACTTTTCTGACATCCTTTATTATCGCTTTATACTGATCTAATATATGTACGAAGGTATACCAATCTACTTTGATTGAATAGGTACCTACTAAAGTATTAGTATCTACATTTGAATTTCCCTTGATATTTGATATTACATAATATTGTCTGCCTATTTTTCCTCATAGGATTACGTAGTGAATTGATATAAAATATTTACTTATGTATTAGGTATATTGGATATTAGATTCTCGACACAAGAGTCTGTAAGGAATCCTGCCTATTAGATTAAGGAATATTTATGTTTTTGTACTAACTAACTGCCTCGGTGGTGTAGCGGTAGTGTATGCGACTGCTAATCATGAGGTCTCGGGTTCGATCCCCGGGTCGGGCAATGTTATTGATCTTTTTCCTAAAAAGAAAAATTCTCAGTAGCAGCCCGGAGTTTGGAAATGTGCCCGGTAGACGTCAATAGGCTCGCTCCCTGTTACGTGGGGCTTAAACATAGCTGGCGAGTCGTAGGTGTGTAATACACCTCTGCCTACCCTTTTTTTTTTCTTTTTATTTTAGGTGTGCAAAAATGTCCTACCGCACACCCCGCTGCCCGGGGAGACAACGGGGTAGTGTGGGGCTCTCACCCACTAAAAATCCACCGTGCGCTTCCACCCGCCCTTGCTACGGCGGATCACGGGTACCGCGTCGTTTCGACCGCGATTCGCAGGCGGCAGCCCCTTCGGGCACCCTCTCTTTAGCGACGCCTCGCGCACTTGGGCGTCGCACCTTCGCGGTAGGCTTCCGCGGACGGCTGGGTACTCCCCGACCCCACCGTCCGCAGCCTCGGCTAGGGCGGCATCAGGCGCAGGTAAGCGCGCGCACGCCGCCCCGCGCGCCGGCGGCGAATCTGGTCCGCGAAGGAGGATTCCTCCCGGGCCCTCTCCGCCACCTCCTTCCGCGAGATGACAGCCTCGCAGAAGGCGGTGACCGCGGTCCAGGCCCTGTCACTGCCAACCATCGCTCGCGCAACGGCCGGCAGCGACAGGTCCACGCCTATAACTGCAACGAGTTCCCGGCGCTGCACATCCCAGGCCGGGCACGACTCGAGCGTGTGCTGCGCCGAGTCCTCGTCGCAGCCGCAGTGGTGACAGCCTGGGGTCGTCTCCCTCCTAGCGATCATGTGCAGGTATTTGCCGAAGCAACCATGCCACGACAAAACCTGCACCAACCGGAAAGTAAGTATGGACCCCGTGCTGCCGCCCTGCCCATTCTTCCAAGATCGACTGGAGCGCCCCCACGGTCCAGAGACCAGCCCGGGGCGTCTCCAGCCGAGACTTCCACTTTAGGAAGGTGGCGCGGTGGGTATCTTCCCGCCACGATGATATGATGAGGGGCGGCTGCTCCCTGCCCGCGCCGTCGACGCCCGCCGATAGACGTCGGCGAGCACCTCCGCCTCCAGATCCCACGGGGGGGTTCCGGCCAACGCGCAGGCTGCATCGGTCGAGACCGTGCGGTACCCACGCATTGCCCTGACCGCTACGACCCTTTGTGGACGCCACAGAAGGGCCCTATTGCGAGCGGCCAGGGACTCCGCCCACACGGGCGCGCCGTACAGTGTCATCGACCGTACTACCCCCGCGTAGTCGTCAACACGCGAGACTCGGTCCACCCAAATTCGGCATCAGTCGCCCGAGGGCGGACGCCGTACCGACGAGCTTTGGCGCAAGACGGCGGAAGTGCTCGTCAAAGTGCCACCGTCCATCAAATACCAGGCCCAGATATTTGATGTGGGCCTGGATTGGGAAGCCCACACCGTTGACCATTATCGAGGCGCTGGCGGGCGGGCCCCGTCGGCGCCCATGGAAGAGTAGGCCCTCCGACTTTTCAAGGGCCACCCTAAGCCCCAGCGCCTCGATCCGCCTGACCACCTCCGCGGTACCTGAGGTGGCCAGCGTTGCCGCCACCTCGAGAGTCCAGCCCCGGGCTGTGACGAGCGTATCGTCTGCGTAGCAAATTACGCCCAGCCCGGGGGGGAGCCGGCCACGGAGGACCCAGTCGTACCTGATGTCCCACAGGAGCGGCCCAAGAACCGAACCCTGCGGGACGCCGCACGACATAGCCCTCCTTACAACGTCCCCTTCCCGGTCCACGAAGAGGACGCTGCGGCCGTTGAGGTAGTCTGCCATCAGCCGCTTTAGGTAGAGGGGCACTCCATGGTACCGGAGTGCCTCCTTGATGCAGCCGAATGGCAGACTATTGAAGGCGTTGGCGATGTCGAGCGACACCGCCAACAGCACATCCCTCGAGGTGCCGGCCTCCGCAGCCGCGGCCCTCAGGCGCAGAACGGCGTCGACCGTAGACCGACCCGCCCGAAATCCAAACTGGGCGTCGGACAGGTCGGGGCCGACCGTTCCTAGGTGCCGGACGATGCGGGCAGCGACTACCCGCTCGAGGAGTTTGCCCACCTCGTCCAGTAACACGATGGGCCTGAAGGCCGAGACTGTATTCGGAGACCGTCCCGGCTTCAGCAGGAGCACGAGCTTCCCCTCCTTCCAGCAGTCAGGGAACCATCTGGACACCAGGCAAGCGCCGAACAGTCCCCCGAGGCGCTCCCCCCGGGCTCAAGGTGGTCGAGGACCAGGGCCAGCACTCGGGCGGGAACCCCGTCCGGCCCGGGGGCGGCGCCTCTCCGCATATGCGCTGCCGCCGCCCCCATTTCCGTCGTCGGCCTCCCGGTCATCATCTGGCGGAGCCATGACCGGGGGCGAGTGCACCGCCCGTGAAGGGAAAAGTCCCTCGATCACCTCAGAGAGGAAGCTCAGCTGGAGGGTCTCCGTAAGGGGGGGGGGGGCCTGGGCGCGGAGCTAGTTAAGCGCCGCGCGGTACGGGCGTCCCCAGGGGTTACGCTCGAGACCCTCCAGCATCTCCTGCCTTTTCGCATCTTTGGCGCGACAGATGGCCAGCTTTAACGCGGCGCGCGCACTGCTGTACGCCGCATACAGCCGGCCCTCCCGCTCTTCGTCGCGGATTCGGCGACGTCATGCATGGCAGGCCGGAGCTCCAGCGCGATTACCCGCGCGGTGCTCCAGCCCACCAGAAGTCGACTGGCGGCGACCAAATCTTTGGCCGCCGCGACAGGGCACGAGACCCAGACGGCACCCAGACCACCCGGACGGCGCTGCTGGGAGACCCGGTTTTCGAGACGATTGCCTCCTGGATCTCTTCCGCCGTCACGGAATCGTCCAGCCCGGAAATGCGCAGTTCGGCACACTTCACGGGTCTGGCGACCCGGACACCACTCTCCTCTGGGAACAGGCCCAGCAGCCTCGCGGCCATTGCGTCGGCCGTCTTGGCGCCCTCTGGCCCCAGGTACTCGAAAATCCGAGCACCTGTCCGGGCGTGGCGGGAGCGAGCGGAAACGTCCCCGAGATCGGAGACGTTTATCTCCCGCTGGACACTCTTCAAGACGGCCTCGTAGGTCAGGCCCTTTTCTTTTCCCTCAGGCAGCACGGTGATCACCACCGCAGCTGCCTTCGGGACCTTCAATTTCCGCGACTTCCTCTTCCGCGGCTTCGGGGCTTCCGCTCTCTGGTTAGTTGGCGCCGCTTCGCGCTCCGAGGCAGCGCCGCGACCCCTGGCCCGGGATCGTCGGGGCCCATCCACCTGCCAGTTCCCGTCTGAGGACGTAGCAGTGGCAGGGGTGGGGGCAGGAGCCCGGGGTGCGACCGCCGCAGCCCGCGAGGGTGCGACAGTTCGTCGCGGCGCAGCAGAATGTGGAGGCACAGCGGCGCTTGGCAGAGGCGGGAACTCCTCTCGGGGCTGACCCCTCGGGGCTTGTCCCGCCTTTTCCTTTGCCTTTTTTTGGCCCTTTCCCTGCACTACAGGAGCCGTAGGCGAAGGTTTTGCCGCTGGTGGTTTGGCCGTCGTGGCAAAAAAAACATGCCCCTCCCTGGCACGGCAGGGGTGTCGGTGCCGAGGACGATGCGGCACTTCTTTTATCAGCCGCAAGCGGCGGCCGAAGTCGGGGCTCCGGCGGCAATTTTGCGGCTAAGGCCTCAAATCTCGGGCCAAAGACCGCATCCATGCGGTCCATAACCGCGCGGAGCATTTCGTAGTCGAGCCCAGTGACAGGGCCCGACTGAGCGGCAGACGGAGCCGAGGCGGTCGCCGAGGTGGGGTGGAGGCGCGGCGGCTGCGGCGAGGCGGTCGCGGGGAGACCAGGCTCGACCCGCATTACGGAAGCCGATGCACTCGGGATGGCCTCAGGGAGGCATCTCAGTGGATCTCAGGTCGGACTCCTAGGCAGCGCCCCCCTGAGACAGGGTGCGCTTGCGCCAGAAGCGCGACTCCGAGACAACCTCTGCTGGCCGCGATTGCCGACTTTCAGTAGCCTCAGACAGGCCACCCTCCTCAGCGGCAGACATCTCGGCAGCTGATGTGCAAGCCGAGCTGCCCGTCATCGAGCCGTCCCTCGAAGACTGGGGCGTTCCCTTGGACGTCTTCTTGCCCTTGCGGGACTTTTTGCCGCCGCGCGTTTTACGCGCAGCTGCACTAGTAGGGGCCGCATTTACAGCCGGACCCCTTACGGCTGAGGCGTCAGGTGCATTACCCGACTCCGTTGAAGTAGTTTTTAAACTTTCCAAATCCATTTGATTCCCACGAGTGTGGGAGAAAAGAGGTCCACCCGGGCGGAGCTCCCATTACCCGGGTAAGCGTACATTTGTAACCCAACACAGGGGGTCCGCAGGTACCCTGGCTGGGGCCGCGCTTGAGACTGAACTACCCATCAGCCATGCATCTCCTCGCCGTGCGCCAGAGCTTGAGATTCGGGGTAATTTTTTATAGAGGTTGTCTTCCTCGCGGTCCGGCGATTAAGCCAAGACCCTCGTTCCTGTATGCCCGCGAGACGTAACCACAGACACGCGCTCAGGTTTATGATTTGGGACGGTTGGCGCTGTGGCCCCACTATCCCCCTCTGCAGAGCCCGGTGAGCCAGTCTGTTCCCACCGACTCCGACGCCTGGTCTATCCGCCGTGCCCTCTGCTGAGTCAGAGGGACACGCGGAGACCCGTCCTGTCCGGAATTTTAGCCGCCGGCGCCTGCCGGCGTTGCCCGGGGTGCACCACTAGGAGGTAAACCGGACGAATTAGCACCCCCCTCTGCCTACCCTTTCGGGGAATACAGGCGTGATGCTATGCTATGTGTTGTGTTATGTTTTTGTATGGAATAAATTTTGCATTGGCAGTTAAACAGTTATTAGTTTTATCAAGTTGCACAAATTCAAATTCAAAAATATATTTATTTCATAGGCTTATTATACCTATAGCACTGAATAGATACTAGTCCTCTTAAAGCACATAAAATCGTCAAGTTACTAATAAGTAGGTAACACGAGCGCTTACCGCAAGTGCATCCGCAATGTGGCGATTGCAATCGCCGCAGGCGGCCAGATTCCGTAGGTAGGCTTTTCATGAGAAGAAACCGCTAAGAAACTCATGATCTACTTTTTTAACAAAATATAGTTATAAAAACAAGTAGGTAATTGTTTGTTTTAAAATTGGTAAACCATTCTAGTCTAAGACATAGGTTATATACATATAGCTTTTTTTTAAATTACCTACATAGTTTCTGTGACTAGACATATTTTTTTGGTTAAACTAGTTTTTAGTTATTTTAAAATTTTTATAATTATAGAGATCTTTTTGGTTTAACCATCGTGTAGTGTTGGTTAGGCCTGCATGCCGTTACCCCATTTATTGGGGTTACTCCTATTGTTTTTATATGTGAACATTTCGCCTCGAGAAATTACGGAATATTCGAAATTTGGTAGACAAGCTGAAGAATATATTAATAAATGTAATGTTAATATATTAATTAGCTTCTGCCTGAAAATACCATAAGTTTATCTAGTATTGTATAAGTACAAAATTGTATACAAATTGGATTGGGATGGGATTGACAAACATCAAAATATCTTCACTGTAGATAATCATCATCTGGCACATTAAAAAATATCTTCAAAAATAGCTATCCCATATGGACCGTCCATTTCTCCGGGTTATAAAGTATCCTTCTCAGGGCCTTGATTCTCTATGAGACGTAAAATTACTTGCCGAAAACCAGTGACGTCATACCGAGCGCGTAACTCAAACGTCAGAACGCAACGTACCACGACATATTTTACAAAAAATATATTCTGTACACCGCACGATACGTTGTCTATGCCAAATTTCGATTTCACACAGTACGTCTAGAAACCATACAATCGTTTTAATCGGAAAATAACCGGTTTTTTAAATTACATTTATTTGTTTCTAAACTTCATTATTGGTTAATATTTATGCATCGAAATTACTATTATAATTATTAATTTAACATTAATTTGTTTTGTTTTGATATAAATATATGATCAATTATTGGATAGTTATGTACTATCTCTACGTACGAGGAGATAGTTTTAAAACTAAAATCTATCTGTCATTGTTTTAATGTCACGTCATCTGTCACAGTGTATAAGTAGTATCTCTTAGTAGTCTGTGCACATTGTTGTGAATTTTACTTTATAATAACCCATCAATAAAATTGTTTATTTAATTGAATATAAGGAAGTTACTTTCACAAACTAACAAGAAAAAAGAAAGTAATGTGTAAAATAATAAGGTCAACACTACAAACTTATCAACAGAAGAAAAATTCAGAAAACTGTTCATTGTCGGAATCAATAAGACCGCCACAGAAGAATTTATTGTTATAACAATAATACACACTGCTCCTTCCTTTGATAATCTATTTGAATTAAGTTCGGGGCATTGGCAACGTTGTTTTTAGAAGGCTATCATAACTATTAATCAAGAACTGAATTATCACATTATATATAATAACAAATGTAAAAGCAAAATTCACATATTATACGATACTTCATCGATATCAACGGCAAAATTGCGGCGGCTATTGCTTAATACAAGGACTTAATTTCATAAAATGGATATAATTTTAGTAGACGTGTTGTGAGATGTTGTTGTGAACGTATTTGCCTGTGTGATGTTTCCAATCAGTGACTTGCTTAACTTTTGTTTGTGAGACTTCATAGGTACTAATTAAGTTATAGTTATTTATACAAATAAATAAACGATTATTGCTTTTCTGCATACTTTATTTCATCTATTTTATTTATAAGAACACAAGAGGAGTTTGCCTACTATTATATACACACGTCTAATACTTTATCTAAATACAGATTTTATTAAATATTATATTACTTGGACATTTTGTAAGAGTTTGTGACAATGTTCCGTTTATATCTAAGACATGAGTCGTAGTTACTGTTTCTCCCAAATAACATAACGAGCACTATATTATCAATAATGTGCATTGTAAAGTTATTGATATTATATGTACAATGTATAGTACCTATAATAAAATTGTAAGTGTAATACTAAGAAGACAGAATTTACTCTCGCTTTCGTAATAAATAACAAATGACCTATTAATACCTAAATATTATCTAAGTGATTTTGAAAATGTATGCCTAAAAAGTAAATAATAAGTAGGTAAAGTATTAGCGGGTAGCAATTTTAATGGTATTATATACCATTAAAATCACTGGATTTCTGAACTTTAGCTTATTTTGCCAGTTACAAAAACTTGCAGTCATTGCACCCACGCAAGTATAATAACAATGGTAAACGTAACTACAAAAGCGCTAGCATGAAACACGTTAGATTGACAGTTTAGAACAGCTTCAAAACTGACCTAGCCACGTTATGAAATTTGATACTTTGCATAGTGAATACAATTTTAGACGGCATCCACGCAGACATCGTCAAGTCACCACGTAACGTGCTTCTTTAATCATAGGAAATCAGGGCCCAGTACTATGGACTACATGTATCTCAGATTTCATGACGATGGGTTAAGTATTTAAGGCGTCAAGAATTGGTACACAAAACAACTCACTATCACATAGGTAATATTAGTACTTAATGATTATTAACATGGGACTTTTGAGGCTGAACAACTTTATTACTAACAAATAGTAGGTACATATACATATAGCTAGGTGTTATTATAAGCTGTTACGGGGAAATCCCTAACAATGAAATAAAAAAAAAAAAAATTTACAATTTAATTAAAAAAATGAATTACAAAATTAATTAATTATTTAAAAATACAGATTCCGATTTTAATTAAAAAAAAGAAGCGAGCAATGGGAAATCAGGGGTGGTTCGCAACTCAGGGGATTGTCCCCAAGACCGTCACCTACGGGTACTAAACTGCGGGGGGGAGGCGCGCAGATGTATGCCGGAGGGCGGGTGAAGCCGGCGCAACCGGACTCGTAGGGCAGCCGCAACCCGGTAGGCCGTAACCCGGATCTGGAGCGCAGCCAGGAACAGTACTTGAACTTGAAATTCTTGACTTGAAACCCCAGGAGCTGGAAAACACAGGGCGGAACGTCTCAACTCCTGGGGACACTGTTCTGGTTCTTCCCGCTGAGCCCCCGTACCCGAACTAGGTTCAGGTCCGAGGGTGTCGGCCGACCATTACAGTGTCCATATTAAATTATTAATAAAAACAATCCTCAGAATTGACCATCCAAAATATAAAACATGGAGAAGGTTAAAGTTTAATAAAAAATAAATAAATCAGAACCCCCCCTACATTCTGCAGGTATAAAGCATTGATACCGAAAAAAAAAAAAAAGTTACGTAATAAATGACCACCCCCTAAGGGTGGCGGTGAGATGATATAGCAACATACAAACAGAATAATTGTTGACTACATTTACACAAGTTGTATAATAGTCTAGATGACAAGTAACATCTATGATAAAACTGTTTAAAATGCCTGTCTGCCCCATAAGGGCGACGGCGTGAAGATATATAACATTTAACAAAAAATAGTTTCAAAATGCCTGTCTGCCCCATAAGGGCGACGGCGTGAAGATGTGTAACATTTATGTAACAACTGTTTTAAAAGTGCCTGTCTGCCCCATAAGGGAGACAGCGTGATGTTAAGTAAGTAGCAAAAAGCAATATTCAATTATATACAGTATGCGAACTATTATATTTTACAGGTAGAAGCGAATAAAATTCTAAATGCAGTTGTATGTTACAATCTTAAATAATTAGTACCTATTAACAAATATGGAATAAAAATTCTGTGGAATGACAACTATGTTATGAGTATTATTAGGTATTTTGCAAAGAATTTAAAGGTATAGATATTATAATAAGAATTCTTTTGGAGGAGTTTCGGTCAACTAAATTAATGTAAAAAATTTAGACATGTAAAATAAAATTATCTAACGTAATAAAATGACGAGTAGTAACAATCAAAAATATATGTGCCAAAGGGTGAAATATTCCTCCATAAGAATCTTAACACATACGAAATTGTGCAACAGACATGGGCTATTTTAGAGGTTAATTTCGAATTGTAAAAGAAATGTACGTTACCTTTTATTCGGGTGTTAGTGACTAAATATGCGCCCGGTATATTTAAGACCGGCGCTCCCTTCCGCTCAGTTTTGGAGGGAAAGTATTGTGTCAAAACTTTTAGGATTTCTACTTATTCTTTAACTTTATGGCCTGGTGGCGTTAACAAATTAAAAATTATATGGTGGGTACGAAATATTGTGTAGTACTAAATAAATAGGTAATAATCTCTGTACGAACAGTATGATGTTTTTTGATAATTATGTACCTTTGAAACAAATGATTGGTAGGTAATTAGGTATGTATCATAAAATACGTCTAATCGTCTCGCTAGAACAAACTTTATAGAACAGTTACTTACACGTAAAATCTACTTGTCAAATATGATTATACTAATAAATCTCGTTAGAACGAACTTTATAGAACAGTTACACGTAAAAATCTACTTTTCAAATATGGTTATACCAATAAAGTAAACGAAGGAAAATGAGTCCTACAATAGAAATTATCATAAAACGTACCTTTTGGGTTTTCTAAGTCACGCACTTTTAAATGCCCTAGGCAAAAATAATATTTTATGATAATTTACGCAGTGTTATCTGCCTTGACACACGCGATAATTTAGAGTCCGAGAGAAAAAAAGTTCTACCCACTCTCCGCCTCGCCTTATATTTTCTCCCTGATAACACCCCCTTCTATGATTATACTTGCCATCTCTTTGTAGCGTTGTTGCCCCGACTTACTCAATGGTGGATAGTTTTTTGTTCTAGAACTTTTCCTATCCATACGCTTGCGATTGGAGTAGCCATAGAACGTTCTCGAACCCCGGCGTACTCTGCTCGCATCCGGGATCGCATGCTGGCCATATATGGTAATAATATTTGATTCTGGCCTTTGTGGGAGTGGATTCATGCGATCCATTGGCGATAATCTAACTGGGTAGGAAGTCTAGGCAACCGCGCGTATTTTAAATTTGCGGATATGGTATCCGGTATCAATTGAATATGCGACTTTATAATTTATATAGTAATTTGTTCGGTTACATCGTAACAAAGCACAGAATAAATACTAGTCCTGCTATAATCCTATATAAATAAATAAATTGTTTCTTTTTTAAAGTCAAAATAATAGCTTTTTACTAAATGCATAATATGAAAATAGGTAATACACCTATAACAAAATAGCTTTTACATAAAATTTTGTTTGTATGTCTGTTTATTACAGCTAATCTTCGAAACGACAACCGATTTGGACGGGACTTTCACTGGCTACTTTTATTTAAAAAAATAATTAGGGTTCCACCCAAAAAAACAATATACCTAACTATTATATTCCACGCGAAGTCGCGGGTAGCAGCTAGAGTAATAATGTTTAGTACTTAATAATCTTGTGATCATAACGGCCAGTATCAATAGAGACTAGCCATGTACGCAGGATATATGTGTGAGCGCAAACAAGTGCTTTATCTATTCCTTCACGACGCGACGCGATACTACGCGTTGCTACGCAATGCGACGTATTACGTTTAATACTTTAACCGCTTTGCGTCGCATTCAAATTAGGCGACGTAGGCCATAAGTACATACAACCTCTATTTGATATTTTCGTACGCGTTTGTCGTTCACCTAGGACAACGGGTCATAGTCCGACGGTACGCCATTCTGATACCTACTATTGAGCGAGATCAGGCGCAACCAACGGGCATTGCGTGCTTTGCCAGGCACAATGGTGAAATGCCGCCTACTTTCCAACTCCGAGGCGCTATAGAGAATTTCTTCACGGAAACCCTAATAGTTTTGTTGGCCCGACCGAACCTCATGTTCCGCGATACCATGCACTAGGTACCGACCACCGAGGCAGTTAGGTAATGTAAACTGTATAATAGTTAAGCATGTAGGCTAAATAGGCAAAAAGGCGAAATCTTCCCTTGCAGACTGAAACGCATGAGATGTTTCACAGATTAAAACGGACAACTTTCACACTGTTCGATAAAACCTTAAGTATCGTCTAGAAAATACTACTTTCATTAAAAATATTTTTTTTGGCAAAAAGGCGTTTCATTTCGACTTTGTGAAGCCGGTTCTTTTTTAAAATCATAACTAGATTTTAATTATAGTGAGAATGACAAAAATCCCTACACAAAAATTATATTTGCCATCACAGAAAAATACAGCTGTATTTTATATTTTGTGACGAATACATTTATTACGCACCAATCCGTCGTCGGATCATCTCTGACAGGGACAAATGCCTACTGTCTTCTTAACATTTTGTCTCTATTTATTTGCTAGCTTCCTTCTAAAGAGTCTTCAGCTTTTTCCTTAAACGGCAGTTATAAATCGGGCCCTCTAAAAATACCTGCACATTTATTTAATGATTGTAATATTTGGATCGTCCAAGCAAATATTATATAAAACTTTATTAGATAATAAAGAAGGTATGCTTAATAACAAAAACACATACTTGTACAAAACGTGCAAAACTATCAACGTTAACGCACTGTTAGATAATATAGGTACCTAGTTGCTTCAAAAATTTTTAATGTTAACTATTATGTAAAAGTGTAGGTATATTTTAATGTAAAAGCGTTTCTTTAATACAGAGATTTTAAAAAATACAGCTTTCTGTTTTGTAAAAACCAAGAGTTTGTTAGTGATTCTCTGACTGGACGCAATTTCAGAATAAGAAAAATATTTTTATGTAAAAAGAAAACAACAAAATTATTTTGAAATAAAACTACGTTTACGGAATCTATCGCGTTTACTTGATTTTCTACTATCCCGACGTTTCGAATACTTTACAGCATTCATGATCACGGGTGGACTTAGATGATAGATGTCCAAGGCTGATATGTTGTTTTAACGGTTTCATCTACTCACAGTATCTGATTTTACAACATTATTTATCCCCACCTAATATTCGTTTAGAAACACAATTAAAATATCTACTTCAAATTGTATGCTTACAATGTATGAAGCTTTAAGTTAGTATATTAAAATGAGTATAATGCTCCTCTTTAAATTGTAAAATTTTTGTTTTTATTTTGTGCTCAAAAAATCTACCACAGACTACCAATTAAAATTTTTAGTAACAAAATAAATACCAGTAAGAAGACCAGGCTTTAGAATTGTCCCACCCCTCTCCACCCATGGGAGTCGTAAGAGCCGACTGAGGGATACCGGGGGAGTGGGCAGCAGCACTCCCTCGAGTATTAACAACATCCACTGCGATCGCCAACCCGCCTGCCAAGCGTGGCGATTACGGCACTATCCCCCATATTATGAGCGAAACACACGTTGTGGTGTTATCTTGGGGAGGCCTATGTCCAGCAGTGGACGTCGAAAGGCTGATGGATGGATGGATGGATAGAAGAAGACAAATCTTTATTATTAGTTTACTTATATTATTATTAAATATATTGAATTTGCCAGAACCTAAGACTAAAAAGCTACCACTGGATCGGAACGCGGCCTGACTGAGAAAGTATGATAATTTTTTTTTATATATAATAATAATAATGTTAATGATCTTCAGACCGTAATCTCGGTCACGGCGGACAGTGGGAATAGACACTAGCCATGCATGTGGAATAAGTATATTATAGTGCACGGGTGTGTGCACAAAAACAACTGCTCTCTCTCTTCTCTCACTCTCACAGTCGATGGGACGGCGTTCGGATATGCCCGAAGAAAGATCAGCAGGACCAACGGCTTTACGTGCATTTCAAAGCACAGGGTGAAACATCACTAACTTCCTAACTCCGGGCTGTTATTGAGTTATTTGATGGAAAAACCTAATAAAATTTTGTAGGCCGGACCCTCTTTTTTTTGTTGAGGCGGGAAAATATGTTCCTAACCGCACACCCCGTCGGTCGGGGCAACGAACAGGGTAGTGTGGGGTCCTCGCCCACTAAATAAACCCGCCGTGTGCCGTCTCTCCGCCTTTGTTAGCGGGCCACTGGAACCATATTACAATCCTTCAGTAAAAAAGGCCGGACCCTGGAATCGAACCAGCGACCTCGTTATCCGCAGTTGCATGCATTACCATTAGATCAACCAGGCAGTAAAATTTACTTATATAGTAGGTAGGTACCTATAATATATTAATTTTGGTAGATGAATTATTTGTACAAATACAAAGATGATAGTAAAAACAAATTATGTGGGGACGCTGGGGACGTTCACCCTCGTTTACGTATAGCCGTTATTCTCGCTATGCTTATCTGACTGTAACCCCTCTGGTTGCTAGTAATTGTCGCTGTAGACACGTATAATCGCCTAGAGCTTTGTTCTTTTCGTAATTGTCGGATTAATTTTCTTCGTTATGAAAGCACCATTTATTTCATCGTACATTTGTAAGTGTGTTGTGGAAATACCCATGCTCTTGTAGGTTGTATGTATAGGTGCCTATTATTACATTGATAGGTTATACATCATTTTTCATGTAGCAATAATCGGACATTTTGACTTGTTATTTTTTTGTTTAGGCGGGAAAAAATGTACCTAACCGCACACCCCGTTATTTGGGGCAACGAACAGGGTAGTGTGGGGCCCTCACTCACTAAATAAACCCGCCGTGTGGCGTCTCTCCGCCTGTAATCTATGTTACATTAGCAATAATCGGACCTCGGATTAACCTCATTTGTCATTGCCATTTTGCCTCTGCACAAAGTTATTATATTACTCTAATGCTGCCCTAGTTGAGGTCCCGGGTGGATGGTCTGCTCCGGTGCCCGGAAGCGGTGCTCAAAGAGAGTACCCGAAAGGGTAAGCCACCGGCGGACCACTCAAGTAGTCTTCCAGTTCCAGTGGTCCGTTTTAATATAGGCGGAGAGATGGTATTCGGCGGGTTTATTTAGTGGGTGAGGGTCACACACTACTCGGCTTGTTGCCTAGAACTGCTAGGTGTGCGGTTAGGTACATTTATACCCCCCTAACAAAAAAGTCTGTATAAATCAATGTATCTACTAGTTATAATATGTTTCAATAGTGGCCGCTAAAATAGACATGTTTGTTTGTTGAGTGATGCATGGCAATAACATATTTGTCCTATGGCAATCTATAAAAATGCTTAATCTAGGTATATCATAAATATACTATATATATGATCTATATTATCGTATCTTAACACCAGTCATCTCGGAATGAAGAAAGTGCACTTCTGTTTGCCTCATACACTCGTATCTACACTATAATACTGTAGGTAGGTAGTTGGTATAATCGCTGCATCTTCATTTTCATATTTGGCTAGTTTCCTTTGACACTGGCCGACTGCGACGTGACCGCAATTAATCTCGGCAACATTATTATTAACATACCAACAATAGCTATCCTATGAGAACTAGTACATTTTTCATGATAGTCTATTTACCTACTCAATATCATCCAAATTCCTTTAGTTATTTAGCCGTAATTGATAGACAAACATCCATATATCTTCACAAACTTTCGCATTTATAATATTAGTGGTATGCGAAATGGTATTTGTTGGAATGAAAGGCTTTCTCTTCGCAGCAACGGAGTAGGTAGGTACTGGATGACGTAATTGTATAGTTTTAGAAATGTGGTCTAATAAACAATAAAAGACTAAAAATACTAAAAACCGTTGTGTTGTATGCCCTCCCCTTATATATCATCCCTCTCCTTTTTGGCCTTTAATGTACAAAGATGACACACTGGGTACTGAAATTTTTTTTTTATTTTTTTTTTTTTTTGTTTAGGCGAGTGATAACTAGAACCTAGCGTATCCCAGCATGAATTGGCCGGTTCGGTCGCAGAAGTATCACCGTCTCACAGAAGATTGGCGTGAAACAACGGTAGGCACCAACTGCTACCACTAAATACAAATCACAATATACCTTATTTTTTAAGGTGGGCATAAATGTCCTAACGTACACCCTGCTGCCAAGGGCGACAACGGGGCATTGTGGGGATCTCACCCACTAAAATAGGCGTCACAACTTCACGGTAGGCTCAGGGGATGGCGGGCAATCCTTGACCTAACCATCTGCAGCCTCGGCCAGGGCGGCATCAGGCGCAGATAAACGCGCCCATGCCGACCCGCGTGTGTGGCGGCGAATCAGGTCCGAGAAGGAGGATTCCTCCCGGGTCCTCTCCACCGCAGCCTGCGAGATGGCAATCTCGCAGAAGGCGGCGACCTCAGTCCAGGCCCTGACACTCCCAACCATCGCTCGTGCAACGGCCGGCAGCGTAAGGTCTACGTCTATGTCACCCTCGTAGCGATCGTGTGCAGGTATTTGCCGAAGCAACTATGCCCCGAAAAAACCCACACTAACCGAAAGGTGAGGACACCGTGCTGCTACCCCTTTTTTTCTTTGACTTATTCCTTCCGGATCTGCAGGAACTACTATGGAACCCATATGGTCCAGAGATCAGCCAGGGGCGTCTCCAGCCAAAATTGGGAGAGACTTTCTCCCACCGCCCGCAGACTGCCAGCCCTCGACAAAGGGCAAAGCGGTGCGGGCAGGGCAGGGAATCGGGGATTGAGGGCGCGTTCCGGTGGCGATGCCGCCACTGTCGCCGAGTATGAGGCCACACGGCCACCCAGACATAGAAGCGGCGCTGACGCCGAGGGTGTCGCGGTTCTTCCCTTATTAGCGGCGAGTGGCGGTCGTTCAGGGCACTGATCGGGCCGAAGATCTCTGTGACGCGGTTGATGACCCGGCGGACCAGCTCCTACGACGCATCAATTAGTGGCGCGGAAGCGCCCGAAGCGGTAGTAAGTATACTCTTCAAAAACTTCACTTAAGAACAGATACGAGTTAGTACGTCCTCCCTGTCTTCAATATCGATTGTTGATTGCAAAAGGAATACAGCTTACCACTTATTAACTTAATGAACAAAGAATTGTTGATAAAGCCAATGAAAAAAATTATATTACTACAGTTATGCTTTTGTTTACCTTGCTAATCACACAAGTGCACTAATTACACTGCCCGCTACTCCCCCTTAGTCTTATTCCACTTGCAAAATAGCTGATACTGATATTGTACGTTAATTAGCGTGCTATCGCGCTACAGATTGTAAACGACTCCTGTGGCTTCTAGTCCTCATTAGTTTCATAAACTATCATGTAACTAAAGAGGCCTATAAATTAACACAAAGTGAGTAATATGGATAAGCATGTCAGATACTTAAAATATATAGGTACTTATATGAAATTATCAAAATAAAGCAGATGTTTTATTTTTTCTTTTCCCATTGACATCAAACTTAGGGATACATGTCATTAGTATATATAAATACATTTGAAAATATATTAAAATCAAGGTAGATAACATTGATCTTATCCGGTACATTTTATAAAATAAAAGTTAAAATATTGTTACGTTTATGTTAAATTATGTTTGCTCAGTAAATGACTGCATAGCACAGTTTAAAATTAAAATTCCTTTCTGTGAACAGCATATAACTAGAGTGCAGTTTCCTTTAATTACTCCGTGGAGCGCAACAAGCGATGCACTAAAAAAAAACTTTCCTTTAATTTGAAATGCAGTATTTTCTGGCTGAAAGAAAACACGAAAAAAACTTTAGCACTGAATATTTGTTTACTGTAGTAAATATTATAGGGATTTATGTGTAGATGCTATATTTTTTGTGATACATTTGGAAGAGTAGTATACCTTTTTATTTTTCTTACGCGTGGAAATCCTTTGTGGATACCCAGCCGCCGGGCAGACGGAGGTTATGCCGGACTTCCAGTGGAACTGGGCTACCTGCTAAAACCACGCGGTGTTCCTTCAGACTACCTTTCGCCAGGGGTGAGGTGAGGTATACGCTCTACTCATGAGTTCCTCCACCCCTAGCAGGTCTGGGCCTAAATACTGGTGGCCCCGTCTGTTTTGGAGGGCCAAGCCCTCCCTCACCGAGAGGCGCTGGCGAAACACGTGCGCCGCCATCTTGGGCCTGCTTCTGCTAGGGTGACAGACTGCCCTAGGCCTATCACCCTCAGGCCTAGTGCAGGCCTGGGGGGCCGGAGATCGACTAGCGCCCTTTGACGCCCAGTGCGTCTTCTGCGGGACGGGAGACGGCTGGTCATCTCCCGCTCACGCTCTGCCGCCTCCTTTGCATGCATTACCTATGGAAACATAGGGCCTCGGTTTTTTGCAAGGCCACTTCTAAACCCAGCCGCCAGATTCTGTCAACGACCTGTGCGACCGCAGCCGAGGCTAAGTCGGCGGCTTGCTGGTGCGTCGCTCCCCGCGCCGTAAAGAGTAGTATACCTACACAATAAAAGTATATTATTACACTACGTGCTATTTGTTTAAAATAGGATAATGCACATATATTTTTTGTAAGCGGCAGAGCCTTATTTATACTACCATGAATGGGCGGGCTCGATCTGGGGAGAACTATCCTCTCACAGATCAGCGTGAAACAACGGTAGTTACTCCTACCGTTGTATTTCGGATGGTGAGTGAGAGCGCCGGAGGCCTAAACTCCATCCCTATCCTCTCCTTATTATCCTTCACATCCTCTCCTTATTATACTTCTTCTCCACCTCCTTCCTTGGAGATGTGGTGGCTCTGGTGTTGCTAGTGTCTATAGGCTACGGTAACGCATCAGATAGGTCGTATGCTTGTTTGCCACCTACGTAAGTATAAAAAAAATCATTTTCTCAGGATTTCTATAAAGATTTTCCAACAATCTTCCACAAAAATAACATAATTCATGAGCCGAGACATATAGGTATTGCTCTGAACTTTAGCTGGCACGTATTAAAGGCAAAATTAAATATTACCTAAAAGTGTATGACATATTTATGAAGTTAATATTTAATGTAAGTAGTAGATTTGCATTTACTCGGTAAATAAATCGTACCTATGTATTTATTATTGGAATTCCGTTTCATCTGGCAATTGCATTCCGTAGACTAGCGTTAGCTAACTTCTGCTGAAACCCGACCCCTACGTAAATGTATATTTGAGACGTCAATAACACACTACGTGAAGTTGTTTATTGCACCTAGAGGAATAGTTCGTAAACACAAGTTTAGATTTAGGTGTAAGTGAACTCCATTGGATAATGTCTTTTTTATATACACACACACTGTCTTTTGTTTAACATATTAAGTATGACATTTTCATAGAAAAGGAGGAAGTTATCTACTAACTGAAATAATTTACAGATGCACATAAGGAAGGAGTTAGTATTGCCACAGTATAATTATCTACAGATAATTATACTGTGGTATCCTATATTTAGATATTTTTATATATATTTTTAGCATTTGACATGCTTAGTAACATACATTAAACACAAAGTGAAAAATGTGAAATCGAAAATAACAGTCACGAGCAGGATTCGAACCTGCATCTCCTGGATACCGTCCAGATGCTTTGTCAATTCAGCAATCGTGACCCATGCTCCTGACTGTTAATTTCGATAACACATTCATACATGCTTAGCAACGTACATTAACGTTGCTAAGCATGTCAAATGCTAAAAATATATATAAAAATATCTAAATATTTATAGGGTTTGTGTCATTATTAGGTAAAATCTTAATTGTAAGATTAAGTTTACCTGGTCGGTATAATGTATGAAAATACTTCCGACAGATGGTGCAGGCGTCACACAAAGACGTTGAGTATGAATGTGTTATCGAAATTAGCAGTCAGGAGCTTGGGTCACGATTGCTGAATTGGCAAAGCATCTGGACGATATCCAGGAGATGCAGGTTCGAATCCTGCTCGTGACTGTTATTTTCGATTTCACATTTTTCACTTTGTGTTTAATCTGTGGTATCCTTATCTATAGATAATTATATGTGGCAGTATAATTATCTACAGATAATTATACTATGGTATTGCACTAAAATGTTGTGTTTGCTAGTGGTTATTACCTACCGGTGTTCCCGATCTCGCGTCTTACCATAACTATATACCTGCACCCTAACTAACTAACTAACCAGAATCCTAACTATTATAAAGCTGTAACAGAGCTGAGTCTGTATATTTAAAATATTTGAGAAAAAAAATACTGTATTAGCACAAAATAATTTTGTAGTATTAGGCTATACCTATATATAGGCGTGTCTGAACATAAAACAATTTTTTGTACGTTGGTTGGTTTGTCTGTTTGTTTGCTCGCGTATCACGCAAAAAATACTATTTTGATGCAACTTCTTTATTTGATATCTATTATCCCGCTACTATATCGGGAACCTGAGATACGAGTATGACCTAAAAACTATAAATTATCTATAAATATATAAACCTAGTTCTAAATTTCGTGGCATGTATTAAATTCCTTCACAAAAGAGCAAAATTTTGCGTGATAATTTATGAACGGCCCTCGGACGTTAAGCCTTTGACTAACGACGAAACTAAAGCCAGAAACTAAAGAAGAATTGATCATGAGGTAAAGTGGGTAAAAAGTACAAACAGTGATCGAGTGCGTGCGTGAATGTGGAACTCAGACGATAAATCTTGATGCGAGCCTCAGGAGAGGTAAATCTTGTGCCAACTTGGAATGTCCGGATTGCGTACCCAGCTATCTTAGCATCACTATGTTTTTAGGCCGAAGTACTTGCACGATATACACCTTTGACTTTTCGAGATTTGTGTATTTCACTGTGTATTTGTTTACAAGTTATCACTGCCCGGTAAAAGAAAACATCGTGAGAAAACCTCTTTTTTTTGTTAAGACCGGATAAAATGTTCCTAACCGCACACCCCGTCGTTCGGGGCAACGCACAGGGTAGTGTGGGGCCTTCACTCAGTAAAGAAACCCGCCGTGTGCCGACTCTCCGCCTTTGTTGGCGGGCCACTGGAACTATGTTACATTCCTTCGGTGGTAAAAAACCTCTGTGCCTGAGAGATTTTATTAACAGCCAGTGAAGTTTGTGGTGTCTATCAACCTGCACTAGGCCAACGTGGCAAAATACGGCCTAAATCCCTCTCACTGTGAAGAGAGAATTTGAGGATAGCCGCTCACTGTGAAGAAGACCTAATAGCGGAACCGAAAAAGAGTTGAAAAAAAAAACATAATTAGTAGTATGAATAGGTATGTGTTTTATATAATTTGGCTGCATAAAGATAATAGACATGTCCTTGAAGTAGTAATCATTCCGCGCCAAGTGGGATTCAAATCACTTCAGATATTTAACATTGAAACGTCTTTTTTTTTTTTTTTATGCGGGAAAAAATGTTCCTAACCGCACACCCCGTCGTTCGGGGCAACGAAAAGGGTAGTGTAGGGCCCGCACCCACTAAAGAAATCCGCCGTGTGCCGTCTCTCCGCCTATGTTGACGGCCCACTGGTACTGTGTTGGATTACTTCAGTGGTCCGCCGGCGGCTTACCCTCTCGGGTACCCTCCACTGAGCGACGCATCCGCACACGGAGCGTTGCACCTTCGCGGGAGGCCTTGCGGGTGGCGGACGTTCCCCGGTCCATCCACCCGCAGCCTCAGCTAGGGCGGCATTAGGCGCAAATATTCACGCCTGCGCCGCCCCAGTCGCTGGCGGCGGTTCGGGTCTGCGGAAGGATAAGCCTCCCTGGCCCTCTTCGCCGCTTCCTTCCGCGAGATGACCTCCTCGCAGAAGGCAGCGACCGCGGCCCAATTCCTGTCGCTGCCAAGCATCGCTCTGACGACGCTCGGCAGCGAGAGGTCCTCCCCTATTGCCGCGACAAGTTCACGGCGCTGCCCGTCCCAAGCCGGGCACGACTCGAGCGTGTGTCGCGCCGTGTCCTCGTCGCAGCCGCAATGGTGACAGCCCGGAGTCGCTTCCCTCCTTGCGACTATGTGTAGATATCTGCCGAAGCAACCGTGCCCCGACAGCACCTGCACCAGTCGGAAGGTAAGGACTCCGTGCTGTCGCCCCGCCCACTCCTCCAGCACAGGCTGGAGCGCCCCTACGGTCCAGAGACCAGCCCGGGGCGTCTCCAGCCGCACCCTCCAACTGGCCATGGCAGCAGGGCGGCGTCGCCCTGCCACCTGGCCACCTCGCTAGGTAGGAGGCGACCGCCCCTAGCCCGCTCTTGCGACGCCCGCCAATACACCTCGGCGAGCACCTCCGCTTCCAAGTGGATTCCAGCCAACGCGCAAGCCGCCTCGGTCGACACCGTGCGGTATCCGCGTATGAGCCTGGACGCGACGACTCTTTGTGGTCTCCACAGAAGAGCCCTGTTCGGCGCGTCCAGGGACTCCACCCACACAGGTGCCCCGTACAGCGCCAGCATTGAAACGTCTGCGATTATCAACTATGAGTTTGTGAATGTTTAAATTCCTTTTCACATAGGCAACTATACCATTAAGTGGCGTCCTGTCACTGTAAATACCTTAAATGTTACTTTCAAAACAATAAAGACTCTGCACCTAATGGCTAATTTACATTGACTACATGATATTATCCCAAAACCCTCAAGGAATTCTTAGATCCAGATTACCTACTGCACAATTTTCTTAAGTAAACAACGCGCCAGTACCAGACATGAACTGGGGAGGAAATTACTACGACCGTAATACAATCTTGGGTACTTAACAGAATACGTGCACGGAATACCAAAGCCTCAAAATAAAAGTATCGCTCTCGAAACAGACTAGCCCTTTAAAAGGATTTGGTTTCATTGGCTTTGTCTTTGAGTAAAATATAAATGCTAAAAGCAATATATATAAAATAACACTATTACTTTGAAAATATCACCATATTAAATATTCTAGACACTGATTAGCTCAACATACTCGTATAAATTATAATTTGTGAATAAGGAAAAAGAGTATTTTAGTACGAGCGGGAATCGAACCTGCGTCCCTTTCCGGGGAAGTGCTCTAATCCATTGAGCTATCGTACCATTTCTAGAAATACCGAATTTCCTCATCACATACACACATATACTGATATATAACTAAATTTGGAAAATCCAAAAGTACACGCCTCATCTTCATTTTTCACAATAAAATTGATTAAGACTAAGTATCTAATAATGTATTGGTCTTACTAAGTAGTTTTCAATAAATCACATAGATAGCGCTAATTTTAAGAAGTACTTCTATATTGGTCTATAGAAATAGTTTTCACGAAATAAGGATAGCGCTCGTTTTAGTGTCGAATCAAGCGTAAATATTCACTATTTTTTTGTTTATTTAATATCAATTAAACCACATCGAATCAGACCGTGAAAAGTGATAGGGCTCTATTCGTAGTTTTTCTGAATCGTAAAAGAAAAAAAATTACGCGATTGGTAAAGTAATTCGGTCGTTATCGTGTTAACATACATTACCTACAACACACGGACGTCCAAGACAGGACTTTTTTAAATAGTTTTTTAACTAGTTTAAATAACAAAAATGGCATCAAAATATAATGAGTGTTAAAAATAGTGTCTTTTCTTGATATGTGTGTGTATATATTATTTTACAAGAGCAATATATACGATAAATAGAGACATTTTAAGTTTGAAAAAATCAGTTGTTTTGAATGAAACGAGAGTAGTACCCACCTCAACGTTTCGCTTATGAGGCGTGCAATAATATATTTATTTATACTACGTGCGTGGCAAACAAGCATACGACCGATGGTAAGCGGTTACCTTAGCCTATAGATGCTAATAACCATAGGCGTAGGATTTCTTCGCTAGTAGTAGCATAGACGTAGGTCTATGCTAATAACACCAGAGGAGAAGGAAAGGGATAGGAGGTGGAGAGGAAGGTAACAAGGAGAGGATAGGATGGATACTAAGGAGATGATAGATGATGAATGAAGATATATTGTAATATTGTTTTTAGGTAAGGGCCTTATAAATAAAACTTAATCAGTAGTTTTTCCGTGAGGCGCGCCCAACTACAGACCTCTATAATTTTATTTATATATAAACATAGCTGACGAACCGTGGGTGTGTAATACACCTCTGCCTACCCCTTCGGGCATATAGGCGTGATGCTATGCCAACTAAACGCACTGCTCCAATGAGCCAGAGAGTCGGTTGAAAATATCATCGATGTACCTATGTCCTCGAGCAATATTTACATATTTGTTGTTTTTTTAAAAACCGCTTGTCCGATTTTGATAAAATTTAAATGGACCACCTCTGATGTAGAACCTACCAAACAAAAAAAGAATCATTGAAATCGATGCATAATTGGCGGAATAATCGCGTAACAAACACAAAAAAAAAAGCATACTGCCGAATTGAGAACCTCCTCCTCTTCGAAAGTGGGTTGAAAAGAGTGAACAAAGCATCAAAAATTAGTTTTTGTCACACTGTTTCGAAGAGGTCTCGTCTCGTCTCAAGGGATATTTTTTCGACCCTGGCTGTAGGTACCTACTTCCATCACCACATATCACAATTTTCATACTAATTATCTCTTCGATCTAGGATACTATTAATTCACCTGCACGGTGCTGTTATTTTCATATGTGAATTAGAAAATAATGAAAATAAATATTTAATAATGGATTATTATAAAGGCCTTTGCATTAAAATGTTGGGTAGTTGCTCGTAATCCATATTAAAAGTAAGTAGGTACTTACTTAATTATACTTATAATAGCAATTTGGCTAATCTAAACGAGTGGAATCACATTACGTAGCGATAAATACAGAGAGAATAGCAATTCTTTCGTCCATTTATTTTCTACATTTCTTTATCTCGAAGAAATTGTTGTTTTAGAAAATAATTTTATGGTATTGTGTTACAACTTTTGGTTAGTGAGTGTTTTTGAGGGCATGCTGCAAGGATAAATCCAGAGTAGGCAATCCAAAAGATTATCTAATTGCACCTGTATATAAAATAAATATCAATATACAAATAATTGACTTCCTAACGTAACAGAGCTGTGTAATATACTATTTAAGTGTGTCTAAGCACGAAACAATGTTTTTTGGAATTGATTATTATGCTATTTAAGTGATCATGAATGCTGTAAAGTATTCGAAACGTCGGGATAGTAGTAACTGCCTCAGTGGTGTAGCGGTAGTGTATGTGACTGCTAATCATGAGGTCTCGGGTTCGATCCCCGGGTCGGGCAATGTTATTGAGCTTTTTCCTAAAAAGAAAAAAAAGCTAGACGTCGCGGGACGTCTATCAGATGTGAAAACATCGAAATTATTTTGTAGAAATAAAATGATCATAACTTTACAAAGTACTCCTCAAGACGAATGAAACGAGTATAAAGTCGGAAGGGTAGCGTAGTTTCATTACAGAGTTACTGTAGTTTCCAGCTCCATCGTCAGACCCTGGATACCATCTAGAGACAAAGTACTCGTCAAGACAAATCATACGAGCCCAAACTCGATGGAGTTATGTCGTTTTGTAACGGAGTTCCTATGGCCAACTTCTAGCTCCATCATCAGACCCTGGATACCAACTAAAGTCAAAGTACTCGTCAAGACGAATCAAATGATTCCAAACTTGATGGGGTTGCGTCGTTTCATTAAGGAGTTACTTCCAGATCCATCATCAGACCCTGAATATCATCTATGACTGAAGTTCTAGTCAGGACATTTCAAACGAGCCCTAACTCGATGGAGTTGTGCCATTTAATTACAGAGTTTCGCATAGCCACCTTCCAGCTCCATCATCAGACCCTGGATACCATCTAAAGACAAAGTACTCATCAAGGCGAATCAAACGTGTCCAAACTTGACGGGGTTGCGTAATTTCATTATAGAGTTACTGTGGCCACCTTCCAGCTTTATCATCAGCCCCTGGATACCATCTAGACCCAAAGTACTCGGCAAGACGAATCATCCATCCATCCATCCATCAGCCTTTTAACGTCCACTGCTAGACATAGGCCTCCCCAAGAAAGGGGGATAGTGCCGTAATCGCCACGCTTGGCAGGCGGGTTGGCGATCGCAGTGGATATTGTTAATACTCGAAGGAGTGCTGCTGCCCACTCCCCCGGTATTCCCTCAGTCGGCTCTTACGACTCCTATGGGTGGAGAGGGGTGGGACAATTCTAAAGCCGGCCCCACAAGGCAAGACGAATCATACGAGCCCAAATTCGATGGGGTTGCGCCGTTTCATTATAGAGTTCCTGTGTCCACCTTCCAGCTCCATCATCAGATCAGCTCCATGTCATCATAATATTGCATTGTTACGTGATATACACATGCGTGTAAAATTTCAGCTCAATCGGAAACCGGGAAGTGTGTCAAATTTAACTTGCAAGATTTGAACGCGACTAGTACAATAAAAGCGTCGCCACGCTAACAGCTGATTTTACCTCCCTCCGAATTAGATGTTTCACATCAAAAAATTCTCAGTAACAGCCCGGAGTTTGGAAATGTGCAAGGTAGACGTCAATAGGCTCGCCCCCTATTACGTGGGACTTAAACATAGCTGGCGAGTCGTGGGTGCGTAATACACCTCTGCCTACCCCTTCGGGGAATACAGGAGTGATGCTATGTGTTTGGGACAGTAGTAAAATCAAGTAAACGCGATAGATTCCGTAAACGTAGTTTTATTTCAAAATGTGTAGCATTCGCGTAAATATCAGAAAGTATTATGTTTTCTGTTTGTTCGTTCGCGCATCACGCAAAAACTATTGAACGGATTTTGATACAACTTTTTTTATTTAATAGCTCTTGATTACACTTAAAAGTGGTATACAATTTATCTTGCTACTATATCGGGAACCTGAGATATAACCTAAAGACTAGCTTTCTTTTTTTTAGGCATTTCATGAAATTGAACGTTAATTTGTACATAGGTAACTTTTATCCTAAATAGAAAAGTAGCATCGCTTCCATAAACCCGTATGTAGTTAACCTAAGTAAATGCTGTTGCATATAAATTAAGTCCGTTTGAGATAAATAACGACGTAGAGTCAAAGCCTACGTAGCGTATCTACTATCAAAGTTCTTTGACGACGCCACTGCACAAATCTAGTTAGCAATTAGTATTCTCTTTTTGCTTCATTTCTATCAACGAGAGACTGACTTATATAAAATACAACAATAGCTAGAAAATTAAATTTTACTCATAAAAGTGGTAAAACCAGTAGTAATTATGTTGGATATTACATTGTTTTTTATAAAGACTAACCAGGACAAGGTAAAAGACTATATCGGTATATTGGTAGGTTACACATCATCACACCACTGAAGGAATGTAATATGGTTCCGGTGGCTCGCCAATAAAGGCGGAGAGACGGCACACAGCGGCTTTATTTAGTTGGTGAAGGCCCAACACTACCCTGTTCGTTGCCCCAAACGATGGGGTGTGCGGTTAGGTACATTTTTCCTGCCTAAACAAAAAAAAGTACAAATTATTATTTTTGTGAGTGAGGAAAAATAATAATTTATACTTTAAAGTAGCTGAGCATGTCAAGTGCTAAAGATACAGATCAAAATGTTTAAACAAAAAGAGTTACATCATCACAGAACCTACTTAACCAGAGCGATGTCACCTATTATTGTATGTATGTATCTTTAGTTTAAATTAACTTTTTTTTAAAGGAATGTGCTAAACTATAGGTACTTACAGTTAAATATTACTGTTACTTAGTATTATTTACAGTTTTTATTCCATTAATTCAGTTTCCGATATTTAGTATTTTTTACAGTATCTTACTGAGACATTTATCTGCTAGCAGTGCTAGTATTTTTAGTAAATTTTACACGTTCCTTACTAACTCATTATAACATCTATAATGTTATAATGAGTTTTTGCTTTGATATATTATTCTTTTATTCCGTATCAATGCACTGATCATCACGAATTTTGCATACATATGCAAGCACATATCATGGTAAGTATAGCCTTTTTTTTTTGTTAAGGCGGGAAAAATAATAAAATGTTCCTAACCGCACACCCTGTCGTTCGGGGCAAAGACCAGGGTAGTGTGGGGCCTGCACTCACTAAAGAAACCCGCCGTGTGCCGTCTCTCCACCTTTGTTGGCGGGCCACTGGAACTATGTTACATTCCTTCGGTGGCCTATGGTAAGTATAGCCTGGAGCTCAGTAAGGTCCTAATATCACATGAAAAATCGTATTAGTTTACTTTAGTACTGCAAATATAAATAGTAAGCCGTTTTTAAAACATCTTAAGTGGTTAAACTTAAATGGGAAATTTCAAATCAAGCTAATATTTAATGACATAATCTGACGTCGTTCTGTTGAATCCAAACTAAACTAATGAAGTTTAGTTAGGCTTGCTCGAGCGATCCAATTTCCCACCAGGCACAGTGCTGTAAATATCAAAAGTTTACTGGATGTGGTAGCCACATCTTCATCATTTGCCGTGTGGGGCCGGCTTTAGAATTGACCCACCCCTCTCCCCCCATGGGAGTCGTAAGAGCCGACTGAGGGTATACCAAGGGAGTGGGCAGCAGCACTCCCTCCAGTATTAACAACATCCACTGCGATCGCCAACCCGCCTGCCAAGCGTGGCGATTACGGTACTATCCCCCATATGCGCGAAACACATGTTGAGGCGTTCTCTTGGGGAGGCCTATGTCCAGTAGTGGACTTCGAAAGGCTGATGGATGGATGGATGGATGGTAGCCACATCGCATGATAAATGTGTAATGTTTTATGTATTTTTTTATTGCTACTGATGGCAGACGAGCCGCGGCCCACCTGATGGTAAGTGGTAACCGTCGGTCATGAACTCAACTATACCGAGAGGATTGTCAAACCGCTCCAATTCATTTCTCAGATATGAAATTAAAGAATAAACGGCTATCTTCTGCTACAGCCAAAACACACTGACGTGCTTTATGATCAGTCACACAGGAGACGCTGTTACCGATCCGTTCTGACCCGATATCAAGTGAGTATTCTCACTTGGTACCCAGCTCTACCACCAGTAATGCAATAGGTGATAATT
This sequence comes from Leucoma salicis, assembly GCA_948253155.1. Classification (NCBI taxonomy): domain Eukaryota; kingdom Metazoa; phylum Arthropoda; class Insecta; order Lepidoptera; family Erebidae; genus Leucoma; species Leucoma salicis. The sequence continues at coordinate 8,454,218 of OX411806.1, forward strand.
TTTTTACTTCCCTCAGTCGCCTTGTACGACACCCACGGGAAAGGATGGGGTGGTGACACGTGTATTCTTAGTCCGTCACCACACGGACATTGCACGGGTGGTTGCACTTGTTTTATTATTATTGTTTTAGTACGTTCTAGATGACGTCACTCTTATGTCCAGGGATATCTAATCTATATAAATAAATATAAATATTCACGGACATTTCACACAACGTCCTCTGGTCCCAAACTCGACCCGGGGATCGAACCCGAGACCTAATGATCAGCAGTCGCACACACTACCGCTGCTATATTGGTGCCCTATCTAGTCAAAAGAGTGCTCGCTTTAATTCAGTTGGCTCGGATATTGCAATTTCCATCCAGCTCACACCCATTGCGTCCCCTTCCATTTCGTTTCATTTTGCGCTGCAGCGACAACACTTGATGTCCGTAAGCATACCTCGCTAGAAATACGATGATCGAATTATACGATTATTGTATACCTACTTGCAGCATTGCGGATAAAATTGTTTTTATTTTTAGCTGACAAGCTGAAGTATTTTTTAAGTAAGTACCTACCAACCTTTTTTTTTTGTTAAGGCGGGAAAATATGTTCCTAGCCGCACTACCCGTCGGTCGGGGTAACGAACAGGGTAGTGTGGGGCCTTCACCCACTAAAGAAACATGCTGTGTGCCGTCTCTCCGCCTTTGTTGGCGGGCCACTGGAACTATGTTACATTCCTTCGGTGGTAAGTACCTAAACAAAATTTTCAAATAGAAAATAATAGTGCCTGTGCCTGATGATCCTATTTTTATACTTTTGCTGTTCTTATGTAAGTATAGGGCTGAAATAATTTTATGATATATATTATATTCTACAAAATCTGTTTGACTGCACAGGTGGTGGAGTGGTTTAGATGCCGGCCGAGGGTTGTGGGTTCGAACAACTCTTTGTGTGATCCAGAAATTGTTGTTCTGAGTTTGGGTGTACTTTGTGTCCGTCGCTTATACTACCGCTGCACCACAGAGGCAATCTGTGGTGTAGCGTAGTGTAAGCGACTGCTGATCATGAGGTCTCGGGTTCGATCCCCGGGTCGGGCAGTATTATTGAGATATTTTGTAAAAAAAAAGAAAAGAAAAAATTCTCAGTAGCAGCCCGGAGTTTGGAAATGTGCCCGGTAGACGTCAGCTCGCCCCCTATTACGTGGGACTTAACCATGACTTAACATAGCTGGCGTATCGTGGGTGTGTAATACACCTCTGGCTACCCCTTCGGGGAATACAGTCGTGATGCTATTTTGTATCCGTGAAGGTGTATGTTTGTTAACTCCCTCGCGATACAAGGATAAATATTCCTTAGTGCAGGGTAAAAAAAAAATAAAAAAATGTGTCTGAACAAGGTTGAAATGTACCCGCTCACCTGCTTTCCTTTTTTGCCACAGATTAGAGTTAGTATTCGTACAATTTTTACCTTATATAAAAATAAATGGAGGAAATAGCTAAATTTAAAAGAAGGAAAATTTTTTCAATCAAGCTTTTTCTTAAGTTATGAATAATATTATGTCTAATACGTAACTACCTATATCTTATTTATTTTTAGTTATGTGACCTGTCGATAAAAATCATCAAACCGTTATCATATTTTAATTATTATAGTAATAGCCAGCTAACTAAATATACGATGGTTGGCAGCAAGATTTTCCAAGTTTTTAGAAGAAAGTGAAAAATAAGACTGCATATTGTTCATAAGAATACTTACTGATATTGTAAAACTGTGTTGATATTCTACTGAATATTCTTACTAATATTATAAATATAAAAGTGAGTTTGTTTGTCTGTTTGTTACTCTTTCTTGCTGTAGTTATTGAACCAAACATCATGAAATGTTGCATACCTATAGTCTTCTTTTTTGTTAAGGCGGGAAAAAATGCACATCACCTCGTCGTTCGGGGCAAAGAAAAGGGTATTGTAGGGCCCTTAGTTACTAAATAAGTCTGCCGTGTGCCGTCTCTCCGCCTGTATTGGCGGACCACTGGAACTGTGTGGCATTACTTCAGTGGTTGCATACAAATAGTCTGGAGCACAGAAAAGTACATAGGCCCCGGAAAAATTAATAGTTCCCATGAAATAGTTATTTTTACATAGAGATAATTAACGTACCGTAGACTGATGTAACTATTTAGTGTTAAGTTCACGCGGATGGAGTCGCAGGCAGATTGTTTTTTTTTTATTGCTTGTGGTGGCTGACGAGCCACGGCCCATCTGATGGTAAATGGTAACCGTCGCTCATGGACTCAACTAAACCGAGATTATTATTAAGCGTATTGTCAAGCCGCTGCTCACCATTTCATTTCACAGATATGAAATAAAGGAATAAACGGCTATCTCCTGCTACAACCAAAACGCAAAGATTTGCTTTATGGCCGGTCACACGGGAGATGGTGGTACCAACCCGCTCGGGCCCGATAGCAAGTGAGTACTCCCACTTGGTACCCAGCCCTACCACCAGTAATGCAATGGGTGATCATTGCTTAGGTAGGTACTTCCCTTAGTAGCCTCATACGCCGCGAGTGGGAAAGAATGGGGTGGTGACACTTGAATTCTTAATCCATCACCACACGGACAAAAGTTGTGTAGTTATCAATATTACCAGATTTCAACTAAAGTCTAACAAATGAACGAACAGCAAACGATTTGTGTAAGCAATTAATTTCGGTCCGAAATATACTCGCTGATCAAAGTTCTGGTTGTGAATTCTACTCTTTCGGTTTTGGTCTGATCGGAACCAACTGTGTAGATTTCCTCTAAGCAAAATCCTTACTGTCAGTTATATTCATCTAGGCTACATTGCAACAGATTTACTTTAGGAGTAAGTATTACAGTCAATATATACTTATAGCTTTTAACACAGGAATTATTGAGTCGTATGAATCTTCAGCTTGTTCGAAACATTAGTAGGCTGTTCAAGGAATATCATAATTTCTAGAAATCATGTAAACTGTTTATTTTTCAAACCTTTTTACAATAATAGGAGCTTTTTGTGCTTTATTTCAAACACTGCCAGGCATTGTTTGAATTTTATAGGTACGTACATACAATCCATCTTTTTACAAAATATTTTCCGCAACAACGAGCTACCACCGACCCTTGTAATAAAAAATATTAGAGGCTTTGTAATTTATTTTTAATTTTATTCACAATCCGTGTATTGTTCTGTAGCGGTGAACGGTAAGGGTCGGCCGGAGGGTACATTGTTACAAGTATTATAATATCAAGCTTTCACTCAACAATGTTTTATTTGGACCTTTATGTTGCATGCCTATAAGAAAATACTTTAGAAAATCCAAAAGTGCACGCCTCATAATCTTCATTTATTACAACAAAATTGATTATTTGATAAGTAACTAATAATGTATTGGTCTTACTAAGTAGTTCAATAAATCACATAGATAGCGCTAATTTCAAAAAGTACTGTGGTTTTCATATCTTATACGCCATCTAGCGCTAATTTTAAGAAGTACTTCTATATTGGTCTATAGAAATAGTTCAAGTAATTCTCACGAAATAAGGAAAAAGGATAAAATAAGGTTTAGTGTCGAATCCAGCGTAAATATTCACTATTTTTTTTTTGGTTTATTTTAATAACAATTAAACCACATCGAATTAGACAGTGAAAAATGATAGGGCTATATTCATAGTTGTACTAAATCGTAAAGGAAAAATAAATACTCGATTAGTAAAGTATTTCGGTCGTTATCGTGTTAACATACATTACGTACAACAAACGGACGTCCAAGATAGAATTTTTTTAAGCAGTTTTTAACTAGTTTAAATAACAAAAATGGCATCAAAAATATCATGAGTGTTAAAAATAGTGTTTACTCTTGATATGTGTGTGTATATATTATTTTACAAGTGCAATATATGATAAATAGAGACATTTTAAGTTTGTAAAATCAGTTGTTCTTAATGCAACGAGAGTAGTACACACCTCAACGCTTTGCTTATGAGGCGTGCAATACAGTAAGTATTTTTGGCACGTGCCGGAACACAGTGTACCGATGAGAATATCTCTAAAATATGAAAATTTCGATAGTGTATGTTTAGATATAGATTAGAAGCTATGGCTATTAAATTAATAAAGTTTATAGTTTTTGTTTTTCTAAAAGATTTCAGTTATTTTTGTGCTAACAATTAGTGGGAGTGTTTTGATGGAAAAATTAGTATGGTGGCCTTTTATTGATTGGTTATATGATATCTATCAGTTGAGGTCGGCAACGTTTTGATACGGGTAAAAGGTAAACCTTAGAGCGTTTCCGATCGGGTTTCGTACCGCGTTGTGAGAACACCTACCCACATATTATAATTAATACCTAACAATATCATTATTTAGTAACCTTTAACTTATTCATAACAACATAAAATTGATTTAAAAGACTGTTTAGGTTAACAAATGTTTTGTAATTTTCTGTCTTTACAATGTACTTTGTTGAAAAGGGATAAAACAGGTCAGTATTAGGTTATTTAGGCGTCTCTGAACACAAAACAAGTTTTAAGTACGAGTACGGGAACCTGAGATATAACCTAAAAACTATCTTCTGGCTGCGGCGGAGCCGCCAGCAAAGGCTAGTTGTTCGGAATCAAATAAACGGCAACACTACGCGCGACAAATACCTCTGATTGGCTAGCTGTTATTGTCTATGTTCCTTCCCCACTATCCATGAAACTTGTATTTTTTAAATTAATATATAACGTTAACCCATTTGAAACGCATCGTTTTAATTTTCTCCTAAGAAAAAAAGTCGAAGGAAATCGTGGTTAAGCTATCGCACACGCTGCCACATGCTGGTCCTTACGAGCGGATACAAAAATACGAAGAAATAAGAATTAGCGACCGTTGGATCGGTATATTCTGCCGAATACCTGATATAAGCGCATCTACATCACGAAAAATCAAAAAGGAATCTGGATTGTCGCATTGGATCCCAGTGACGTATCTAACATCACGGAGAATCGTATAGGAAGCTGGAATATCGGGACGTCGATACGAGCATAGCGCACACTCGGTACGATTAGCCATCCCATCCTATTCCCAAACCAGTTTCGCTTCTCTTGTGTGATACCGTGCCTTCCTACTGATTTCAGTGATCTACGTGGGTGTATTCGGTGTTTGTATAGCCATCAGATCACCGCAGCTAACTTTGCTGATCAAAGCTACTAAAACGTAAGTACCTCCCCTTTTCACTAGCCACCAAGATGCCTTTAGATTCTTGTGTAGATGCTAAGTCGACTGCTAAGTCCCCTAGCAAAACTCCAGGTGATGAATCTGATAAAATTGTACGTGAACTTGTTCGCAAAAGAGGTATAATTAAGGGTAGACTGACAAAGTTTTCAAACTATTTGAACAATATCGCTAAAGAAAAGGTTTTATCGGCACAGAGTTCCATTGACCTTAAGTTACGCATTCAAGGAACCAATAGTTTGTTTACTGAATATAACGATCTTCAAACTAGACTTGAAGAAAATGTTCGCGATTGTGACCTCGAAGATCAATTAAATCAACGGGAACAGTTTGAAGATTGTTTTTACAGTATTATATCACAGGCCGAACTACTGTTAAATGGTGGAAATGTCACTAACAGCCCCAATCAAACTTGCAATCAAAATGGTGATAAATCAAAATCTGTGAAGTTGCCTACCATTACCATGCCCACTTTCAATGGTTCATTTGAACATTGGCTGGAATTCCGAGATACGTTTTTATCATTAGTACACAACTCCGTGGAAATCAGCAATGTTCAAAAGTTCCACTATTTAAAGTCGTCGTTGAAGGGAAGTGCGGTATCGATGATAGACGCGCTAGAGATTTCTTCAGACAACTATACAGTTGCCTGGGAACTATTGCTCAATAGATACAACAATAAGCGACTGTTGGTACATAACCATATAAAAACTCTTTTTACACTACAAACGTTAAGCAGGGAATCCCCTATTTTCTTAAGAAAGCTTATTGATACAGTGCTAAAGAATTTAAGGGCATTAAAAATTCTCGGGGAACCTACAGAACACTGGGACACACTTATTATTTACATTATTGTGTCTAAATTAGATAAACACACTGAACGCGAGTGGGAACATCACAAAGGCACTTTGTTATCTAAGAAAGACAGCGATGTTTCTTTAAAGCTAGAAAACTTAACTCACTTTCTTGAAAACCCAGCTGACATGTTGGAAACACTACACTTGTCACACAATAAAGAAGTTCACAGTGATAGAAAACTAAGTATAGGAAAACCATTTTCACAGTCCTTACAGTGCAGTGTTTCCACCAAGTCACGGGATTATGTACGAGGCAAGACACTCTGTGTCATGTGTAATGCGAATCATTCTCTGTATTCATGTCAAAAGTTTTTAAACACTGATTTAGATTTCAAACTAAAACTAATTAAAGACAACAAATTATGCGAGAATTGTTTGCGCTCAGGACACACAGTCGATACTTGTCGGTTTGGCCCGTGTAGGAGATGTAATAAAAAACATAATTCTATAATACACAGTGATAGCATTGCGGCTAATGCATCGTTAATACTGCACTCGGTGTGCGAAAATAACAAACCGGTTTCGTTCATAGAATCCACAGCTGACGCGGCTCTTCCCCCTGCTCGTGTTGCACCCTCCGCCAACATCGCCCCTCTTAATGATAGCGGTGAAATGATCCAGGTGAGTAAAGCCCACACTAGTGCCACGCATAAACAATACGCGCAGCGTGCTTGTGTGCAGCCTGTGTTATTGTCTACCGCACTCATTGAGATAGCCGATTCATATGGCAATTATCACACTGCCCGCGCACTTCTCGACAGCGGAAGCCAAAGATGCTTTATTACTAAAGCACTTTGTAATTTATTAGGCGTTGATTTATTACAGTCCACTCATGAAATACGTGGTGTAGGTGACATTGTGACACAATGTACGCAATATTGTGTTATAGAAATTAAATCGCGCGTTAGCACCTACAGGTTTAATATACATTGTTATTTATTATCGCACATTACGTCTCTGCCGCCTGTATATGAACTATGCGCACAACAGCTCTGTATCCCGGGTGATATACAACTGGCAGATCCTTACTTTTTAGATTCTAAAGATATTGACATTTTATTAGGCGCAGATCAATTTTGGAATTTATTAAATAGTGATAAAATAAGGTTACAATTCGGACCATTTTTACAGAGCACCAAATTAGGATGGATAATTTCTGGTCCCATTAATTTTACGTCACACAATTCTAGGCACATTAAGTGTAACTTTACGCAGTCGGTTGACAAACAACTGAGAATGTTCTGGGAGCTTGAGGAGGTCTCCAGGGTCTGGGACAAGCGCACGGATGAGGAACGTACCTGCGAGGAACACTTCATTCAGCATACTACACGCAAGGAAGATGGAAGGTTCTGTGTACGTATTCCTTATAAACGCAGGTTTTTAGCTTTAGAAAAACGATTATCGCGTTCTCCTGCTTATAAACAGTTATACAGTGATTTTATTCACGAGTATGAAGATTTAGGTCACATGACTCGTGTTGACACATACGGATCTCCACATTATTTCATGCCGCATCAGGGTGTCTTTCGAGAACACAGCACTACAACTAAATTGCGTGTTGTGTTCGACGCAAGCGCCGCCTCGAGTTCTGGTGTTTCTTATAACGACATACAGCAAGTAGGCTCACCAATACAGGATGATTTATTTGCTATACTCTTACGCTTTAGAATACATAAGTATGTGGTTTGTGCAGACATCGAGAAGATGTATAGGCAGTGTTTAGTAGTGGACGATCAGCGCGACATGCAGATGATTCTCTGGCGCGATGAACCGTCACAGCCATTACGCACTTTCAGACTTAATACTGTGACGTACGGAACCGCGTCCGCCCCGTTCTTAAGTGTTAGGTGTCTGAAGCAGTTAGGGGTTGAGAGTGCTGATGCTGACGTGCAGAGGGTTATTAAAGAAGATGTGTTTGTCGACGACGTCATCTTGGGTTCAGACGATAAACGCCATTTGTTAGAACTTTGTGTCAAACTTACTAACACTTTAAGGTTAGGCTGTTTTCCATTACGCAAGTGGAAATATAATTTTCAGTTGGATGTCGACACGCAAGTACCTAATGATTTAAAGGAGTTTGCCACCTCTGAAAGTGCTCATTCTAAAACCTTAGGTCTAGGTTGGAATCATTCATCAGACGAGTTTCATTTTGAAACTCAATGTGGACCTGTTGATATTGCACCAATAACGAAACGTGCGATATTATCAAAGGTATCACAAATTTTTGATCCATTGGGTTTACTCAGTCCGGCAATTATGCGGGTTAAAATATTATTACAGCAATTATGGCTGCTTAAGATCAGTTGGGATGACGCGTTGTCTGATGGTGACGTCACGCGACTGTGGAATCAGTTTGTAATGTCACTTTCCATTCTAAACACTATAAGGATACCACGGCATGTTATAGGTACAAACCCTACATTTATCGAGATGCATGTTTTTACTGACGCCTCGCAGTCAGCGTACGGCGCTTGCATATATATACGCGCAATCAATTATAGTAACTCAACGGTAGCAGTACGATTATTATGTGCTAAGGGTAAGGTAGCGCCTCTAAAGCCAATCAGCGTACCTAAACTAGAATTATGCGGTGCTTTGTTGGGTGCAAGGTTGTACGAGCGAGCAACTAATGCATTGAAATGTAATTTCATGAATGTTATGTTTTGGACAGATTCCACAATTGTTTTAGGATGGCTTCGAATGGCACCGAACCTGTTAAAGACATTTGTTCAAAACAGAACGGCAGAAATACATGAGTTAACTAAAGAACTTCCCTGGCGTCATGTTAGTGGTGTACTCAATCCGGCTGACTTGGTATCGCGCGGTGCCAGTCTGCAAGATCTCTCTTCCTCATGTTTGTGGTGGAACGGACCGGAGTTCCTACATAATATCGATTTTGACTGTGGAAAGGTAGCGTCAGGTGCACCAATTGATAACGATATTAAGCAGTTACCAGAAATTAAATCTAGTGTAGTCTCTCTTATTGGTGACAGAAGTTCACACGAGTTTGCTTGGTTTCCGTTCGCTCGGTTTTCGCAATATAATCGCATGTGTCGTACTGTAGCATATATGCTGCGTTTTACTCACAATACGCGTAATAAATCGAATCTGAGAACGGGAATCCTTAGAATAAGCGAATTAAAGGCAGCTGAGCGCACCCTGGTACGATTATGTCAATTAGAAGTGTATCCTGAGGAATCTAAATTATTAACTAAGGGAATTAATTTAAAAAACAAACATAAGTTATCTAAATTAAATTTATTTATGGATACCAGTAGAATCCTACGCGTTGGTGGTCGTATTCAAGCTGCGCCAGATTTTAACTATAATAAAAAACACCCAATACTGATACCTAGTAAACATCACTTTTCTCTTTTGTTATTTCGTCATGAGCACAAGCGATTACTCCACGCAGCCCCTCAGGCATTGCTGTTTCATCTCCGCGAATCATGGTGGCCAATAGGCGGCAGAGACTTAGCTCGAAGGGTAGTGTATGATTGTACCACTTGTAAACGCATTCAAGGTAAAACAATGTCACCTATGATGGGTAATTTACCTAAAGAACGTATCACTCAAACCTACCCATTTTTTCGTTGTGGAGTTGATTACGCTGGGCCTGTGCTCATTCTGAACAGAAAGGGCAGGGGTGCAAAGACCACAAAGGCTTACATTTGTTTATTTATTTGTTTCGTTACACGAGCAATACACCTGGAGCTTGTTAGTGACCTCTCTACTGATGGATACTTATTAGCGGTAAAACGTTTCATCTCTCGTCGCGGTAAGCCGAATGAAATCTTTTCTGATAATGGTAGGAACTTTGTGGGTTTAATGAACGAGTTTGCTCAGTTTTTATCAAACTGTAATGCAGACATAAAGGAATACGCAGCTAGTCAACAAATTCAGTTTCACTTCATTCCACCTTACGCTCCTCACTTTGGTGGCTTGTGGGAGGCGGGGGTAAAGTCGTGCAAATACCATTTACGCCGAGTAGTGGGAAACGCACATCTCACATTTGAGGAATTCAGCACGGTGTTAACACAAGTGGAAGCTTTCCTGAATTCTCGGCCTATAACCCCGTTATCCGCAGATCCGAATGACTTTCTTCCACTAACCCCAGCTCACTTCCTGGTTGGTCGTCCGCTTACTGCGCCTGCGTGCACTGACGTGATGGACACCCCAACGCATCGCCTCTCGCGTTACCAAAGGTTGGAATAAATTAGGCAGCACTTCTGGACCCGTTGGGCCACCGAATATGTTTCAGAGTTGCAGGTTCGATCAAAATGGCATCAGAACACAGCAGGACTTGAACCCAACACTATGGTTGTTATTAAAGATAACAATCTTTCTCCGCTCAAGTGGCAAATGGGACGCATACTGCAATCAATTCCGGGCAAGGACGGAATTGCAAGAGTGGCAGACATACGCACGTCCTCAGGCATTATAAGGCGAGCCTATACGAAGATCTGCCCACTCGTCGAGGAAAAACCCGTAGACACACTGGAAGGAGAGGCAAGGCCGGGAAACTTAGAAAGCTAATGCTTTCAAGGCCGGGGGCATGTTCGGAATCAAATAAACGGCAACACTACGCGCGACAAATACCTCTGATTGGCTAGTTGTTATTGTCTATGTTCCTTCCCCACTATCCATGAAACTTGTATTTTTTAAATTAATATATAACGTTAACCCATTTGAAACGCATCGTTTTAATTTTCTCCTAAGAAAACAAGTCGAAGGAAATCGTGGTTAAGCTATCGCACACGCTGCCACACTAGTTATGATAAAGTAAGTTAAAGGTTAAGATGCCTTTTTAAAGATAAAATTTTAATAAAATTTAAATTTATATTCTGACGACTTCGACTCTTGTCTGTGTGGTATCTACTTTATAATTTAGTCCATAGGGTCGTTTAGGCAAATCCACAGAAAGCACTTATCGGGGTTAAAAGAGCCTTAATTTATCTGTATTCCAAATTTTGTACATCTGCTCAATTGTTCTGTAAATATGCCAAGAATAGCTATAAAAGTTTCTACCTATATTAAAACATTGTCTTATCTATTAATTTATTAAGTTCCATCCAAATCCGGTCAGTTCTTTAGGATAGACGGACAGGCCCAAACCCCCTCCACTTCATCTTCTTGTCCTTATCCTTCTCATCATCATCCCTTATCTCCTTGCAGTTGGTGACGCGACATGCTTCTGGTGTAGCTAGCGGCTACGGTAACCGCTTATCATCAGATGGGTTGTAATTAACAAAAAACTTCTACCATACTAAATCCCATTATTTGTAGGGAAAATGGGTAAAACGTTAGTGCGCAGTTTAGTAATTAAAATTATAATGACTTCACGATAGTAGTCTTGTTAATGTTAGGTTTATGATTTTTTTAATACATTATCTTATATGTTTTTTTTTTGGTTATTGTGTTTTCGCAAACATTTCTTATAAGTAGTATTTTTAGTACCTGAGGACTACAGTGTTCAACAAAGATTTACGAGCGGCAACAAATTGTATCTAACCACAGAACTCTGAATTTGACGGGTTCTGTGAACTTATTCAATTAATAACTTAAAATGTCTATGTTACTATAATTTATTTTGTATAAAGGGCACACACCATGCACTTAGGAATAATCCTTGTATCGCGGGGGACTGTACAAACATACAATTTCACGATCCAAATTGTCCTCCAATGATCAAGACAGGACTCTGATGACTTATCTTTTTCGAGCCATTAGATACTGTCCCACTACTAGGCACGGGTCTCCTCTCAGAGTGAGAGGCCGTCCAGAAAACCTCTCGGGCATGTAGGTTCCTAACGATGTTTTCTTTCACCGAGCAGTTATTGCTTTGCCGAGCGAAGATTACTTGACTTTGCTGACTTACGAAGCTACTACTTCCTCCAACTACCCATCTCCTAAATTTAATCCAAATCCATTCTGACGTTTAGGCGTGATTGACGTACAAATATTCCAACATCCAAACACCTTTACAATGTTTCGCATTTGGAATATGTACTAGTAGGATTTTCCATCTAAAAAAAAAATGTTTTGTTAAATTAATGACTTCGTAGTCAGCTAATTAATTTAAATTAATAACAACATTTGTTTATGAAAATATGATAGCGTTGTATTAGTTTCCATCGACCTAATTAATTAATAATTATAGGTAGTCGTGCCACGAGGGCTCGGTCGCATGAGTACGACCTGCCATGGTAAGTGCTAATCCGCGCTAATGGATCTAGCAACACCTATTGTTGTACATTGTGAAGAGTCGACAGTATGCTCAAAAAGTAGTAATAGGATTAGACTCATGGTGTGTTAAAGCAAATTTGATAGATAATATCCTAATTATAATATAATATAAGTGCGGAAGTTTGTTAAGATGATTTGATGCTTGTCCGTGAATCTCGCATAAAAAACCGAACGGATTTGCATGTAATATAACATAAAGTGAAAAATGTGAAATCTAAAATAACAGTCACGAGCAGGATTCGAACCTGCATCTCCTGGATACCATCCAGATGCTTTGCCAATTCAGCCATCGTGACCCTTGCTCCTGACTGCTAATTTCGATAACACATTCATACTTAACGTCTTTGGGTGACGCCTGCACCATCTGCCGGAAGTATTTTCATACATTATACCGACCAGGTAAACTTAATTTTACTATTAAGATTTTACCTAATAATGACGCAAACCCTATAAATATTTAAATATTTTTTACATATATTTTTAGCATTTGACATGCTTAGCAACATACATTAAACACAAAGTGAAAAATGTGAAATCGAAAATAACAGTCACGAGCAGGATTCGAACCTGCATCTCCTGGATACCGTCCAGATGCTTTGCCAATTCAGCCATCGTGACCCTTACTCCTGACTCCTAATTTCGATAACACATTCATACTTAACGTCTTTGGGTGACGCCTGCACCATCTGCCGGAAGTATTTTCATACATTATACCGACCAGGTGAACTTAATTTTACAATTAAGATTTTACCTAATAATGACGCAAATCCTATAAATATTTAGATATTTTTTATATATATTTTTAGCATTTGACATGCTTAGCAACATAAATTAAACACAAAGTGAAAAATGTGAAATCGAAAATAACAGTCACGAGCAGGATTCGAACCTGCATCTCCTGGATACCGTCCAGATGCTTTGCCAATTCAGCCATCGTGACCCTTGCTCCTGACTGGTAATTTCGATAACACATTCATACTTAACGTCTGGGTGACGCCTGCACCATCTCAGGAAGTATTTTCATACATTATACCATCATGTCAAATGCTAAAAATATATATAAAAAAATATCTAAAAAAGGATTTGCATGTAATTTGGTAGGTAGACGGATGAGACACCTGATTAACACATTTTATATAAAAAAATAAAATTTGACTGCCTCGGTGGTGTAGCGGTAGTGTATGCGACTGTTAATCATGAGATCTCGGGTTCGATCCCCGGGTCGGGCAATGTTATTGAGCTTTTTCCTAAAAAGAAAAATTCTCAGTAGCAGCCCGGAGTTTGGAAATGTGCCCGGTAGACGTCAATAGGCTCGCCCCCTATTACGTGGGATTTAAACATAGCTGGCGAATCGTGGGTGTGTAATTACACCTCTGCCTACCCCTTCGGGGAATACAGGGGTGATGAAGATATTTTTGGCAACTAAATAAATGTGAAGAAAATTTGGTACTTATACAAATAAATATGATGGTGTAAGCAATGCGTTAAACGTTTTGTTTATGGTTACTAATATGATTTCCTTATTTTTAATACCAAAAATAGAAAAAATAATATGTACTGCTGCGATCGGTATATTTTATTTTTTTTGGAACGCCTTTCATCTTAGGACATATTTTCTATATATTTTATGTATTTGAAAATTAAACGCTGCACTGAGTTCTTTGAATTCCCCTGATCCGAATCCGTACAAATGGCTTGTTTAAACACATAGAATTACTAGCTTCTCCGGCGAACTTTGTACCGCTATATTTTCTTTTCGTGAATATTTTGCAATTAAATAATAAAAAATATCCTATCATAGGCACGCCAGCAAAACACACATTTTAAAAAAAATACTGTGAAAATCGGTCAGATAGTTTCGGAGCTCATCGTGAGTAGGTAACAACGTGACACGATAATTATATATAATAGATATTTATTCCGATAAGAAGTACCGACGAAATCAGAAAGAAGAATATCCAGGGCATATCAATGGATTTGAATTTGGGAGTCCACGCAAACGAATTCACGTGCAGAAGTTAGTATAGTATTTTAATAAATTTAATAGATATAAAGAAGAGTAAAAATACATCGCGGTAGTCGTTTTGTTTTTGCTACATTCCTAATGAGCTTTAAGCTCTAGTTAATCTCAACTGAAAAAAAGATTCTTTAAGCTCAGATAAACAAATGAAACAACCTTGTTGTAGATTTTATGCTAATCTGTTTAATGTCCACTTCCACTCAAATAAATCCTGTTTTATTTACTGCTAAATAGCTCTATGTGGATTGTTTTGATCACATCAGCGGGAATTTATCTTTTAGGAGCGTAAAGTGTTCATATAAACTAATTAGAATTAATTTGAATTAATGGAGAATAATTTCTTATCTAATTTGTATACTACGGTAAAATTAGTTTTTCTTTATTTATCCATATAAAGAAAACAACAAACAGAGACTAAAATCATCATCAAGTTTAATAGATATTGTATATCTCTTGATTCTACTTTGGGTATATTATACAATGTATACATTTACTCAGAAGTTACATGTTGTGTACAATCCTATGCAAAGTTTGTTTAAGCCCATTCAAAACTAAATATTTCACGAGCACATTGGATATATTACGTTTGTAGAGATTTATGGTGTACGGAAACTTGGCAATCCCATAAATTCTAACAGCAACATTGAAAATGACATTATGTTACTTTGAAAACTGAGTAAACGATACAATTACATTAATATGATAAACTATAGTTATATGTTACTTGAGAAATATCTGCTTTAAGTTTTCAAACACTTCGCTGAACAAATTTATTTCGTGTCAGGTTTTAAAAGACGACACAGCGAGCTTATTTAGTGGGTGAGGGCAAAAAAGGTTTTAAATGATGTTACCGCTGTACTACCAAGTAATATGTATATAGCTCTAGTGGCCCGTCAATAAAGGCGGAAAGGCGGCACACGGAGGGTTTATTTAGTAGGTGAGGAACCCTACTCGTTGCCCCAAACGACGGGGTGTGCAGTTAAGTACATTTGGTCCCGCCTTGACAAAAAGAAGATTTTAAATGATTTTAAAAGAACATTTACTTTAAAATAGTTTGTTTATTTTAGAACTAGCTGTGCCCGCTGATCCGATTCCGAGATTTATTTATAGATAGACTGATTTTTATTGAGTTCTAAAATTCAAAACTGGCATTAAATTAAACGCATTCCGTTTTGTTTCAGCCCCTTTATTGTATTGCGATAAATACCACTCCTCAAATTCCATCCTAAATACTACACAGATGACGGACTGGTTTAGATATCGGCCTCCCATCCGAGTGTTATGGGTTTGATTCCCACACAGGACAACTCTTTGTGTGATCCACGAATGTTTGTTCTGAGTCTGGTTCCACTGTGTGTCCGTGAAATAGTATATTTGTAAAGACCCCCGCAATACAAGGATCATTCCTTAGTGCATGGTGTCGTCAAAAAATAAATAACTAGGTAGTGAAAGAATTTTTGAAATTAGAAGTAATAGTTTTGGTTATTACTCCAATATCCTTACAGACATTATCTTTCTCTTTATATTAGTGTAGATATTAATGTCTACGTATTAATTTACGCGAATACTACTCATCTATACTATTATAAAGCTGTAACAGAGCTGTGTCTGTACATTTAAGATATTTGAGAAAAAATTACTATAATAGCCAATGTAGGCGTGTCTAAACACAAAACAATTTTTTTTAGAATTTTTGTCTGTTTGTTTCTCTGTTTGTCGGTTTGTTTGTTCGCGCATCACGCAAAAACTACTAAACGGATTTTGATGCAACTTTTTTATTTGAGAGTTCTTGATTAGACTTAAAAACTGGTTGGTATACATTTTATCCCGCTACTATATCCGGGACCTGAGATATAACCGAAAAAACAGCTTTTGGCTGCGCGAAGCCACGGGCAAAGGCTAGTTATGAACTAAAACTACATTTACAGAATCGAACGTTACTTGATTTTCAACAAGCACAGTGTACGCAATGGTTTAGATACTTATATCCCGTGCCGAGTGTTGTGGGTTCGTTCCCACACAGGACAACTCATTGTGTGACTCACAAATGGTTGTTCTGAGTCTAGATGTGTTTGTAAAGTCCTTCACAATACAAGTAGTATTCCCTAGTACAGCCTGTTATCTTTAAAAGAAATATACGTAATGTATTACCATTTTTCAACACCTTGCACCACTCATGTTTAGACCATCCTTTTTTTTTTAGGGCGGGCCGTCGTTCGGGTGCAACAAACAGGGTAGTGTGGCCTCACCCACTAAAGAAACCCGCCGTGTGCCGTCTCTCCGCCTTTGTTGGCGGGCCACTGGAATAATATTACATTCCTTCAGTGGTATGTTTAGACCATCCTAAACTTCTATTTCATTATTTTATTTTTATTATCTCTTTAGATTATATCTATACTATTATAAAGCTGTAAGAGAGTTATGTCTGTACATTTAAGATATTTGGGAAAAAATGACTGTATTACTGGGTCAGTAAAAAAGGTTGTAAAAAATATATTAGTAAGGTTTGTATGGATGCCTGTATAAGTATCAGAGTCATGTTACGAAAAAAAACAGTTCAATGTTTGATGAAGGTTGGCGACATGTAATAACCGCCACTGAGTCAGCGTTCATTGTGACGTTTTGTAAAAGTGTTTGTCATCGGAAAAATTGCGGTGAGAAGTATATTGCTGAGTCGCACGCTGATGAATCGAACACGTTTCGCCACTTCAGCAAACTACTCTGTACATTTGACGGGAAAACTAAAGAAGCAAAGGTAGAAAGCATTCATGTATATTCTTTTTTTTGTAAATCTGGAGAGCTGTAGGATTTCGCGGTGTTTAATCTTTTTGAAGTGAATACTTCTTTAGAATAGTTGTGATTTGAAATTCAATGAAACGAAAATGCGTTACGAAAAAGGTTCAAACACATAAATTATTGACAGTCAGTTGCAGAAAAGTCCATTAAAGTTATTTTAACTTTGAAATGATTTTTCTGTCACAAAAAGTATTCCTTAGTAGTTGATTTGAAACCTCGGTCTCCGGTTTGAGTGATCACTTAAACCATAATGACCACGGTGTATTTAGATAATATTAAGTTTGTAAAAGTGATAAGTATGCATTCAATAATAAACTAATATCTCTGTTTTGCTATGTTCACTTGGTATTCCTATGCCAGTTATAATAGTACATTGTTACCCTAGGGATGAAAGCAACTTATTTACCTCGAACTATTGGAGCCCTCGCTGCGCTCGGGCGCCAAACCCTGTCTCGGGACTAAATAAGTCTCTATCCCGAGGTAAACACTGTGCTTTTCATTACAATTCGAGGAAATTTTTTAGTTAAAATCAATAATTAGCTAAAGAAAAAATGGGAGACTTTAAAAAATTGAATTTGTAATCGCTGTTTTCCCGCCGATTTTGTTTTTTTTTCTGTGGCCTGTCAGCTATTCAGTCATTATTTTTCATTTTAATCATTGAAAAAATATAAATCTTCCTTATTTTAAAGATATAGTTGCAACTATATTAAAATAAATTCATATAAAAAAACAAATTCTTTAATAAATACTTAACTTTAGTTATTTCAATTTTACATCGCGCTGTAATTGACTGGCTATACAGAAAATAGAACTGTTTTTTTTTATAATTACTCAGCTGTCAGTTGAAAGTAATTCTCCCTAGGGCTGAAAAGTATTAGTTTCAACCCGCTTCTCAGGGAACTTCAGGCCTACTTTCAGAGTACTTCAGTTCAGTTACATTACTCATGAAAAATATTTTGCTCACCTACCCCTGAAGTGAAATATATATATCTACTTTTATTATTTATGTTGCTATGGTGAGGTTTACAAGATCTTTTACCAACGTTGTCCCATAAATCCCTATGGGATATTCCATTATATCGTTGCAGAAAACAAAATTTAAATGAATTTTAATGCTCCATTAAATTTAATTAATGAGAATTATTTAAAGCTTGGTAAAAAAAACTAGACGTCGCGGGACGTCTACCAGATGTGAAAACATCGAAATTATTTTGTAGAAATAAAATTATCATAACTTGACAAAGTACTCCTCAAGACGAATCAAACAAGTATAAACTCGATAGGGTTGCGTCGTTTCATTACAGAGTTACTGTGGCCACCTTCCAGCTCCATCGTTAGACCCTGGATACCATCTAGAGGCAAAGTACTCGTCAAGACAAATCATACGAGCCCAAACTCGATGGAGTTATGTCGTTTTATAACGGAGTTCCTATAGCCACCTTCTAGCTCCATCATCAGACCCTGAATACAATCTAAAGACAAAGTATCGTCAAGACAAATCATACGAGCCCAAATTTGATGGGGTTGCGCCGTTTCATTATAGAGTTCCTATGTCCACCTTCCAGCTCCATCGTCAGATCAGCTCCATGTCATCATAATATTGCATTATCACGCGATATACAGACGCGTGTAAAATTTCAGCTTAATCGGAAACCGGGAAGTGTGTCAAATTTAACTTGCAATATTTGAACGGGACAAGTAAAATAAAAGCGTCGCCACGCTAACAGCCGATTTTACCCTCCCTCCGCATTAGATTTTTCACATCAATAATAAACCGAATAAACCTTACATTTATCCTAATACTCCTAATACTTTATATCCATCTCAATCTCTCGTAGGCTACTTTTCAGAAGTTCACTTCTGCCGTGTGTGAATTGCACACATAGGTATGGGTTTTTTATATTTTGATATATTACAAAATAATTAGCTCCAACCAGTTACTTGTAAAAAGTAGCTGTACCTCTAAAGTTTAAATGTGTTAGTGACGACGTCTTGCTAGTACTAGTTATGGTGACGACACTTAAAATAGACAAATTCGCGAGTATTTCAGTTTAAGTGATCAGTGTAACATATATAGAGGCGTGAACAATTAAAGTGTTAAAAGAACAATAAAATTATAGTATGTTCTGTAGATAATTTGAGTTTGTATATAATTTATTGTAATCTATAGTATTTTAGTGCTCAAATGTTTAACCTAGGCCTGCAGTCTGGATTAGTGCGATAATATTTCATAGTAAGAATTTATAACTCTGCGATAGTGTGTAGAAACGTATATTTATCTGTACTATAATACTCTAGAATAATCTAGAAACTGAAACATAAATAATTGTGTTTTATTGGATAGACTTTAGAAAGGCGTTTCGGTCACAATGGGTACCTAGAGCACCCAGGTGTCGTAGTTCGATGATAGTAGTGAAATAAAATAGATAGTAGGCATAATAGTTGTTAAATAGGCCAGTTTTATAGATTTTAGGGCTTTTGTAGTTTTTTTTATTGCATTTAGTGGCAGACGAGCCACGGCCCATCTGATGGTAACCGTCGCTCATGGATTCAACTATACCTCTCGGTATTATTGTCATGCCGCTGCTCACCATTTTTTTTTCACAAATATATAATGAAAAAATAAACGGCTATCTCCTGCTATAGCCAAAACACAACGAATTGCTTCATGGCCGGTCACACGGGAGATGGTGGTACCAACCCGCTCGGGCCCGATACCAAGTGAGTACTCCCACTTGGTACCCAGCCCTACCACCAGTCATGCAATGGATGATAATTGCTTACTTCCCTTAGTCGCCTCATACGACACCCATGGAAACGAATGGGGTGGTGACAATTGTACGAGGAGGGATCAAAAAGTAGTGAGAACGACATACTCCTTGGTAAGAAAAAAAAATAAATACTGGCAGGCATAGCTCAGATACATATTTGTAATAATAAAAAAGAAAAAAATATTCCATTCTCTTTTGTTTTTTTCTGAATGTAGTCATTTATTTCGTGTCGGAACGTGTTCTCGAAAATGGAGAAAAACTAAGTGCGAGTCGTTATTAAATACCTCTGTTTAAAAAAGTTAACGACGCAAGAGTTTCATTGCGATTTGGAGGCAACATTAGGAGAGTTTGCTCCGCCGTATTCCACTGTTGCAAGGTGGGCTTCTCAATTTCGAGTAGGGAGAACGAGCACGGAAGGCGAACATCGTTGGCCGTCCATCGACGTCAGTCACCCAAGAAAATGTTGCGAAAGTCAAGAAAATTGTATTAAGCGATCGAAGAGTTACCATCCGATACTTAATTCAAGAAACGGGCATTTCATATGGAAGTATTCAATCCATATTGAAACAATCTTTGAATATGAGAAAAGTCTCCGCAAGATGGGTGCCGAGAATGTTAACTGACAGTCAGAAACAAAATCGACTTGACATTTTGAAGATACTGTTGGACAAGTTTCAAGAATATTCTGAAAACTTTTTGTCTCGTTTCGTAACAATGGACGAAACATGGGTCCATCATTTTGATACCGAGACAAAACAGCAATCTTCGCAATGGAAACGGCCATCATGATCGACCCCGAAGAAGTTTCGTGCCGTGGCATCGGCTGGCAAGGTTATGGCCTCAATATTTTGGGACTCAGAAGGGATATTGTTGATTGATTACCTGAAGCGTGGAACCACTATTACAGGCCAATATTATGCAGCTTTAGTTCCCAAGTTGAGGAATGCCATCAAAGAGAAAAGCAGAGGGAAACTTCGAAGTGGCGTGCCGTTTCATCACGACAACGCACTCGCGCACAGGTCAGCAGTTGCGATGGCTGCCATTCAGCAAGCTGGCTTCGAATTGGTTGACCACCCCCCTTATTTACCAGATCTGGCGCCTAGCGATTTTTATCTGTTCCCCAAATTGAAAGAATACTTAAGGGTAAAACAGGTACGAAGACGATAACGAGGTGATGGATGCCGTGGAGAGCTTTTTGCAGGACCAAGACAAAAATTTTTTTTTGAAAGGGATAGAAGCCTTAGGAACGCGCTAGACTTGGTGTGCAGAGAGACTCGGAGACTATGTAGAAAAATAAATTATTAAGTATTCAACAGTCATTATATTCTATCTCATTCTCACTACTTTTTGCTCCCTCCTCGTATTGTTAGTCCGTCACCACACGGACAATAAGATAGACCAAATATACAACCGTACAGTGAGACTTTCTGCTGGCTCTTGTTAAGGTATTAAGCGACATCCGTCGCATGCATATTCGTAGCTCACCACCTTTGTAAGAAGAATGGGTAATCTGTAATAGCGTTACGCTCGATATATTCAAGATGGTAAAGTACCGGGGTTGGTAGCTGTATCACTTCTAGTGTAATAGTTTATTTCTCTTCTGATACGATGGCTCAATAGTTGGTGGGGTATCAAGGATAAGGATGTCGAACAGTTTACTCAAAAAATCGACAACGCATTGGTGGACCACTTCTTTGACGCATATTTATGCTATGCATGTTTTTATAAATATCTCAGTAAAATTGTGTTGTGTATTAGTAATTGAGAGAAAGACAATTTATCTTGTTATAAAATTAACCATCATCCCTCACATCCAAGCAAGCAGCCACTCTAAAACAATGGGGCATATGGATTATCAACCAATTAAAAAAAACATTCACGTATCGGGAACACAATGCGGAAGGAATTGCGTTAGTTGAAACTAAAAAAGGGATTATTCTCAACCCTGTGGTGGTTAAATCATAAGGCCCAGACTGATGGATTTGGGGCCAACACTCTTTTAGTTTAAGAGAAGCCCCTAGCTGAACTGTGGGATAGTAGGTACTAGGTTCATCATGTCCCTAGCCCAAACTTTGTTGATTTCGATTTTAGCTAATCCACCAGTAGGTATATATATACACGGAGTGACTAACTATCTGACCTCCACGACCCGAAGCGGACAACTGGCGACCTTAAAACAAAACCGGCGTTAGATTTTTTGACATCCGAGATCCACGTGTTTTTCGAAGCACGGAAGAGGTCCGATATCCACAAATAGGTGTCTTTTGGCCTTCCATCTGATGCCCACCGAGTGAAAGTTGCTTAACCTTACCGATTGTCCGAACTCCAAGGGCACAACTAGGCTACGACCTCCTCTGTAATGGTACTAAGTTGACGGTGATTAATAAAAAAGGCCTATATAAAATTAATTTGCAATATTTGTTAAACATCCACCTACTACGTATGTAGATACTAGATATATTATGTTAATACAAAAATATTAATGGTATCTTGTTAATAATAACAAGATCTTAAGATCTCAAGCCACTTAGTTCGTTTCGCTCTGTTTACTTCATAACCGCCTGTCAGAGTCATCTCGAGTGTGTCCTTGGCTCGAGTCGCGACCCACTTCTGTGCCGCTCGACAGCGAGACCGCTTTTTCCCCAAACGGAAATGAGATTTCCCGACAGATATAATACCCGTTCTCAGATTACGTCATGCGAGCTTTGATTTTAAAAGATGCACGTGAATTACTCACCTAAGGCTCCGTCCCTCTATTGGTATTTTTTTTTAATATTTCGTTGGTTAATACGATTTCACAATTAGATTACTATCCTTTCCCACTAGATACATGTGGAGTCAGCACAAAATGTTTTTCACTTCCACTCCGCTCGGTCACTTGTTATCTCAGCATACATTCCTTTCTTTCTCGTGTCCTCATTCATACAATCTATATTTTCTTTAGCCTACCAATCGCTCTCCTTACTTCCACCTTCATGCCTAACAAGTAAACGATATCACTAACTCATTACAAGCCCATACCATGGAAACCTATTGCTCTTCAACTTGTTCTCGCAAGTTATGAATGTTTAATTAATAATATAAACTTATAATAAAATAGTCTAGCCTATCCCACCTCTATGCTTTGCTACTAAGAACTACTGCATAGTACTTTTACTATAAACGTTATTACTACACAATAATATATATAAGTGAAATATTTGTGTAGGAGAAAAAATCATAAATCTGATCAACAAGAATACGTGCGTCAATGTAAGAAACATTGGGTACATCACTACGTGACTATACGTGTCCATGATTTGAAATTATAGTTTTATTAATTGGAGACTGTGCTCCATTACAAAACACAATAAATTTAGAGTCACAGTTTAATTAATGAAAGTGTTTATTTTCTGAACCTACTAATAGTAACAACTTCAATAAATTCAAGAAGCAACACCTTCTAAAAAGGTAAGTTAAGTGTACCTGAACTAAAATTTTTATCAATTACTGTTACCATCCACTTTTTATTTTTGCTGAATTTATTATATTATTTTTTAGTCTTTTGTGGTAGTTAGAAGATCTGGTAACAATTAATTGTCGAGATTCAAAAATGTTACATTAGTAATCAACGATTTGTTTTCTTTTCTAACGTCGGTATGAGATTTTAACAATTCGTCACTAATTCTTGTCTGATTTTGTGACACTGAGGAATTCGATGTACCAATTTTCCTGTGGAATAGTTCAACAATTAATGGTTGGTAGAGAGTGCACAGTACATCCTACTATTAGATATTCTTTTTGCTCATTTTTCTTGACAACGCCTATACTTCACATTGTTAAAAACAAGCATTACGATACGCTACATTAAAGCAAAATTGGCTTGGCTTAATTGGCTACGCGTATGCACAGAGCACATTAGAGATATAGGTTGGCATCATGTATTGTGTTGTTGCGAGTTTTCCCCTACATAGTATCTTTACAAAAAATATTAAAATTAACTTACGTAATATTTGACGTTATTACTTCAGGATCAGTTAATCCAATCAGATTATGAAGTATTAATGCATGAAAAGTTGTTGCATTATTTTTTGTGTCTTTGATGCTATTGCTTATTGCTCTTTCAAATGTCCAGCCGAGTTGCAGACTGCAATGAGGACAAGTACATATTCGACAGGTATACCCAGGAAACCAAGGATCTGCTGGACTGTTACTTCCCAAGTCAACACAGCTCGTTTTTTCTGTGGTAACTATATCAAACGCCATAAGGAATGGATTAACTAGAGTTTGTATTGTGACGTTTTTTTCAAATATATTTTTATGTTCTACATTGATAGCGCCCGGGCTTATTTTGCTGAATATGGACGATATTTTCCCAATGCCACCACCACAGCGACGGCACCAGAGTGAATTGTGGTCTTGAATCGTAGGCTCTACATCTTGCGTGGCTGAAGCTAAATTATAAAATAAAATGTGTAAAACAAGAACGAGGTTTAAAACTGAAGACATGACTTTTTAAGTTTTATATAAATAACCGCTTGTAGCAAGCAAAGCTAAGTTTAACACAAACAACAATAGGTGGTTTTGTTTGGTTTTTACGATAATACTCATTAATGATTCGATTTATTAGTATAGTACCTTTGATGGTTGTGATTTAATAGTACTTTAATTATTCTGAACGTTTTTTCTTAATTAGACTTTTAAGGAGTTGTTTTTTATGATCATTGGAAATGGTCAGCACATCTACTAATGTTTTCTTCGTTTTACTTTAGAATTTCCCTATTTTTACCATTATAAGGAAATATTTAAGAATTTTGTCCGCCTTTGGGATGTTTTATTCTCACACAAATTTAAACTACGATCTTAATTGAACTATAAGTCACAATTTAAATTTATGGCCGGGGACGAAGTTAAATGGAAATATCTGCCTTGCTTGATCTTAAAGGCATATATATAATAAAGATAAGCATTGTTTGTTTGCATCATTCTTCACTACGCTTAAACTACTAAAACCTACACACATACGTCCAGACTTTTTCGTCTACCCATCTCTGTTTCACTATTGAGCATGGGTCTACTCTCAGGCTGAGGGGAATTTAGGTCGTAGTCCGTCACGCTAGGGCAGAGAATTGTTGTAAATCTGTTAATTTCCGTTATTTCCTTGTCTGTTTTCAATATCTTGTGTTTTTCTTGTGCACAATACTGA
Organism: Leucoma salicis; assembly: GCA_948253155.1. Lineage (NCBI taxonomy): Eukaryota > Metazoa > Arthropoda > Insecta > Lepidoptera > Erebidae > Leucoma > Leucoma salicis. The sequence continues at coordinate 8,479,316 of OX411806.1, forward strand.
CAATTATTAATTTACCGCAACTTGTTATTTAAATATAGGTATTTGTAAACAAGAAAAATGGTTAATATAATTTAGTGATGGATAGCATTATATTATGTAGGAATGGACACAGTGTTGCACTATTCTTATGTTTAAAGGTGTGGGTTTGTAAACCATCGACTTGACATGATATTGCTACTAATATCTTTTTGTGGGGTAGTGGTCAATCTGTTAGAATTAGTGTCAAAACTGTAGTGTGTACTCTGAATGATATGTTCAATTTAACACTTAGCTCTCGGACCAGTAGTATACTTAGCCTATGACTTAGCTCTTCTACTTGCAATGTCATAAAGACAGCTAGTACATTGCACAAATATTATATTTACTTATTTGGCACATATATATGTATTATATATTCATTCTTATATATATCAATTCTTGAGACGTTCCCGTGTCTAGACAGAGCGAAGGGATATAAACTGTCAAAATATCTCATTTATTCAAATTAGTTACAGTGTCTGGGATCTACAATTTGTTATAACAGATTAAGTTATTGGCTTGATTCGTTTCATTACTGTCAGCATGAAACTATAAAGTACATACTAAGATTATTAGTAAGAAAATTGTGTATTACATTCCCAATGAGTGACACAAACGTTTTAAGCGGTATAGTCTTGTTTATCCCAGAATGAAAATCAAGAGCTCTCAAATAAAAAAAGTTGCATCAAAATCCGTTCAGTAGTTTTTGCGTGATGGGCGAATAAACAAACAGACAAATAGACAAAAATGCTAAAAAAATTGTTTTGTGTTTAGACACACCCATATAGCCTATTACAGTATTTTTTTGAAGTGAAAGCTTCTTTTAGCGCGTTTCGCATATTTTTAGATGAGATAAAATCTCTGGACTCGCGATACCGTTACGAGACGCAGCTATAGTGTGTGCATTGGAAATTAAATTTGACACACTTCCCGGTTTCCGATTGAGCTGAAATTTTACACCCATATGTATATCGCGTGACAATGCAATATTATGAAGACATGGAGCTGATCTGATGATGGAGCTGGAAGGTGGACCTAGGAACTCTATAATGAAGCGGCGCAACCCCATCGAGTTTGGGCTTGTATGATTCGTCTTGACGAGGACTTTATCTCTAGATGGTATCCAGGGTCTGAGAATGAAGCTGGAAGGTGGCCACAGTAACTCTTATAATGAAATGACGCAACCCCATCGAGTTAGGGCTCGTTTGAAATGTCTTGACAAGTACTCCAGTCCTAGATGATATCCAGGGTCTGATGATGGAGCAGGAAGGTGGCCACAGTAACTCTGTAATGAAATGACGCAACCCCATCGAGTTTGGAATCGTTTGATTCGTCTTGACGAGTACTTTGTCTTTAGATGGTATCCAGGGTCTGATGATGGAGCTAGAAGGTGGCCATAGGAACTCAGTTATAAAACGACATAACACCATCGAGTTTGGGCTCCTATGATTCGTTTTGACGAGTATTTTGTCTCTAGATGGTATCCAGGGTCTGATATGGAGCTGGAAGAAGGCCACAGTAACTATGTAATGAAACGATGCCCGATCAAGTTTATATTCGTTTAATTCGTCTTACTACACTACTTTGTCAAATTATGATCATTTTATTTTTTTTAATGCTTGAATGAATAATTTTGATTTACAAGTTTTAATTTAAGATCGAACAATTAATTTGGATATCTAAAAAAACCAACTGTTTGTTTATAGTTTTAAGTTTTCACTTTCGCAGTCCTTAGACTGCTTTGTTATATATCTTAAATGTACAGACTCAGCTCTGTTACAGCTTTATAATAGTTGAGATTGAGGTCTAGTCCCATGATTATTTATAATGTTATTAAACTGCTAAAAATATATATAAAAATATCGAAATGTTTTTATAAAACTAAATATATATAAAACTAAACTTTTTATGGTTTGTTTACATGCCACGGCTGTCTGAATAGAGTATACGCCTATAATGTATTAAAACATTCCTCTGTCTACGTATTAAAACGATATTATGACATTAGGGGATGTATCTTAGTAAAATAATAAAACATTCTCGCCTTCAAGCGTCCTCATCGTATTATTTCTTTTGTACTTATAAAACAAAATAGATTTTCATCCGTAAATCTTAACAGACAATAAGCTGAAAGCAGCTCAATTTCAGAATAGCACTCGAACGCGAGTGGGTCTGAGTGGCAATATACACAAAGTACGCCTACCAAAATAAAATGATGTTATTTTTATATATTTGCTGGAAAAGGGCTATAAGCTATATTAGTTTTAGTAATCTATACTATTATAAAGCTGTAACAGAGCTGTGTCTGTACATTGAAGCTATTTGAGAAAAAATTACTGTCGTAGGCTACGAGGGTGCCTCTGAATAAAAAGATATTTTTGGATATTCTATCATTTTGACTGCTTATCTGTCTGTATGTTCACAGATCATGCAAAAGATACAGAACGAATTTCGACAAGACTTTTTTATTTGATAGCTCTTGATTAGACTTAAAAACTGGTAGATATATCCCGCTATTATATCGGGTAAGAACTGGTTTTAGTCTACGCGGAGCTGCGGGTAAAGTCTAGTCTGGTCTAATTGTTATAAATAATCCTACTAACGTTATAAATGTAAAAGTTTATGTTTGGATGTCTATGATTTGGGTATGCAAAAAGGAGCATGAGAGTAAAATCAATGCGGTCGAAATGCGATCTCTGCGGGGAATCTGTGGAGTGAGGCTGACTGACTGCATTCGTAACGACCACGTAAGAGAGCGAGTAGTAAGAGAGTATTGGTGTAAAGATGCGAAAGGGAATGCTCTGATGGTTCGGACATGTGGAAAGAATGCCGGACGAGCGACTGGTTAAGAAGATATACAATGCGAAAGTGGAAGTATGTAGGTACAGGGGGAGACCGAGACTCACCTACCTAGACCAAATCGGTCATGGACTCGTACTGAAGGAAGGTGGAGTTAGGAGTCTCCGAAACCGGCGAGCGTGTATGAAGAGAGTTATGAATGTTGAGGAAGCGAGAGATGTATGCAAGAATAGAGCCTCTTGGCACTCTTTTCTCTCTGCCTACCCCGCAAGGGAAATGGCGTGATGATAAGTTAGTTATATGATGCTATGTTTGTCCTTCAGTCACTTCTAAACGACTGAACGGATTTGGATAAAATTTAGTAGACAGGTTGACAAGACACTGGATAAACAAATAGGCTAAAATTAATAATTCTCGTACGATAGTTATTTTTTCAATATTGACCTTTAGAGTAAACAGATTTGAAGGCAACTTGATATATTGCACGCCTCATAAGCGAAGCGTTGAGGTGGGTTCTACTCCCGTTTTACACGGAACAACTGATTTTTCAAACTTAAAATGTCTCTATTTATCATATATTGCACTTATAATATAATATCTCCACACACATAATATATAAAGAACAAACACTATTTTTAACACTCATGATATTTTTGATGTCATTTTTGTTATTTAAACTAGTTAAAACTGTTTGAAAAAAATCTGGCTTGGACGTCCGTGAGTTGTAGGTAATGTATGTTAACACGATAACGACCAAAATACTTTACTAATCGAGTCTTTTTTTTTTTCGTTTACGAATTATTAGGCATGATAAGGAATAGAGCCCTATTACTTTTCACGGTCTGATTCGATGTGGTTTAATTGTTATTAAATAAACAAAAAAACACTGAATATTTACGCTCGACGCGACAATAAAACTAGCGCCTTTCATGAGAACTATCTTTTTACGTACGCATAGCCATTACATAGCCATAAGCCACCGGTGGTTTTACTATCGTCAACGAACGCCGGCGCCGTTCGTTCGCCCGACCGGTACATTGTTTTTTGTTAAAAGAAAGTTCTTACCTTTGCTTGACGAACTGATGATATTTATCAAGTATAATAACTATTTTATCCATAACAATAATTAAAAACACTAAACATACGTAAATAATAACACACCAACGTTATAAAACACGAAAATAACATATTTTACATTCCACAATTTTTACGACACTGAAATGTCAACCTTGACGTAATGACGTTTCGGTTCATTATGATGGACGGGCGCAAGCGATTTTACAACTTGTCTTTATAAGGATACAGTTTATATTGGCTTGAGTATTTTTAACTATAACCTAGAATACAGACCAGACTAATAAAATAAAAGACATTGACCTCTAACAAAATTTTAAACGGGAATATTTTTAGCGGCGCGGGGTCCCTTTTTACACGCCTTTAGCTTCCCCTGTATGTTTGTATATTTGTAGGTTTGTATGTTTGTATATTTGTAACCGAGTCCTTTGGGCACGATTTTGACCCACTTTAAACGGCCAGATTTCGTTCAAACTGTAGATTTATAGAAGACCGATGACAATATACACTAATTTGATAAAATGATTCGGTATTTATTGGTTTTTAGGATTCTGTGGTTGTTGAATGTGTAAAATTCTGAATCGCGATATTAATGTTTTCGAAATAATAAGAATCTTTTTGATTTTATTTTAGTTCTTAAAGTTAGTTTTGATTGTCCCATGTTTCTGAATCGCGATATTAATGTTTTCGAAATAAGAATCTTTTTGAGTTATTTATCTATATTCTACCTTCATGTAGTAGGTATTACTTTACTCTTTGCTTCGTACTTTTGAAGTTTTGATACTATTTTATTTTGAGAGAGACTAAAAAGAAGAAAATAAATTAGTTTAAAAAACTAAAATAACATGCTTTAAATAGCTAGTTGAACTAAAAAGTAGTAGTTGCGTGGCCTTTGCGTGCGCGTGGCCAGGCACTGAAAGGTAAACCAATATAGAAGTACTTCTTAAAAATAGCGCTAGATGGCGTATAAGACATGAAACCCACATTAGTACTTTTTGAAATTAGCGCTATCTATGTGATTTATTGAAAACTACTTAGGAAGCCGTGTGGGGCCAGCTTTAGAATTGTAGACCAATACATTATTAGTTACTTATCAAATAATCAATTTTATTGTGAAAAATGAAGATTATGAGGCGTGCAGTTTTGGATTTTCCAAAGTATTTAAGTTTCTTCTGTAGTCCAGGCAGACGTAATCCCTGGCAGAAGCTAGTTCATTAACATATTTTTATCAAGCTAAGCAAAATAGTTAGCATTACCTAATAATATAAAAATGATCTACTCTATAGGACGGATACTAAACAATACACAATTTTCTAGTATCGTTAATTTTTTCTTTCTACCATTTTGTTGCCCCATTATTGGGCACAGGTGAACGGGATTAGGCCACAGTCCACCACGCTGGCCCAATGCGGGTTGGCGTTTTTTATTATAATTCTCTGTAATACCGTAACTATCACATTATCGACATTTAGCCCATACATAAGTAAGTAAATAATTAGTAAACCTATTATGACCTATGGTTGGTATGGTAAAATGGATTTAAGTTACATCTCTATCGACTACTGAGTGATCCTCAATTATCCAAATTACTAAGTGATGTGGATTCACTATTTGTGTAGCCAGTGCCAGCCTTTTAAATACCCCAGAAATGCAAGTTACAGCATTTAGTATTATATTGCAGCCTCGCAATCAACAAACTGTCATAGTAACAAAAGTAGTCAGTCTCTTTTATTTTGTCTAAGCTTTTATAAATTCTCATTTCAAATACTTGTCGACAAAAATATCACACTATCAAAACTATGTAAGAATTGAAATACGGGTATGTATATATTTTGATTATTATTTACGGTGACATTCCTAAATAGGCGTGAAAGAACCAATCACTTTCTTTTTTGTGATGATTAATTATCATCACAGAACTACATAACGTATTTTTTGCATTTTAAATCTTTAAATAGATTCAAATCGCTGCCGATAAACTGTTGTACAGTTTGGCAGCATAAATAGTACTAAATAATTTTATGTTACTAATTTGAAGTTCTAAATAAATAAATAAAATCTTATGAGAAAATCAAACAATCCTGAGCAAGCTACCTTTTGTGTAAAAAAAAAAACCATGTCTGCAATTCACTCACGGCAGAAGTGAAACTTTTTAAAAGTAGCCTACGAGAGATTGATATGAAAAAAAAAACATAGCACGCCTGTATTCTCGAAGGGGTAGGCAGAGGTGTATTACACACCCACGATTCACCAGCTATGTTTAAGTCCCACGTAATAGGGGGCGATCCTATTGACGTCAAGAGATTGAGATGGATATAGAGTATCAGGAGTATTGGGATAAATGTAAGGTTTATTATTTTTTATCAAGCTTAAAATTACCTCATATTAATTAAATTTAATGGAGCAGTAAAATTCATTTAAATTTTGTTTTTTTGCAACGATATAATGGATCCTGTAGGAATTCATGGGACAACTTTGGTAAGAGATCTTGTGAACCTCACCATAGCAACATAAATAACAAATGTATATGATTCACTTCAGGGGTAGGTGAGAAAAATACTTTATGCATGTATGGCATGGGAATACCAAGAAAACATAGCAAAACAGAGATATTAGTTTATTATTGAATGCATATCACTTTTTTAAAGTTAATATTATGTACACCGTGGTCATATGGTTTAAGTATTGATCACGCAAGCTGGAGATCGAGGTTTCAAACCAACTACCAAGGAATACTTTTTGTGACAAAAAAAATATTTCAAAGTTAAAATAACTTTAATGGAATTTTCTGCAACTCACTGTTAATCCTATATATTGATGTGTTTGTTTCTTTATCGTGACGCATTTTCGTTTCATCGAGTTTCACATCACAATGATTTTAAAGAAGTATTCACTTCAAAAACTAAACGAAAGGAATGGGTATAAAGTCTCTTGAAGGAAGCTCATTTATTCTTTAATTAGCCATAACAAAACTTTTGGTAAAGAATAAAAACCTAGGTATTTTTTAGTCAATGTCAAGGGTCACTCTTATAGATTTGTGGAGATATCACTCAGACAAAGTGTTATAAAGTTGCCACTGTCAGTGCGCCAGTTCGATATACGAGAACTTCAACCTCTAAATATTTGAACAGGCCACACTGCGCACAGTTTTAAATAAAACATTCCTGCAGACCAAACTAAATTTTTCATGTGCTTTAGCGTTTTTGTGACCTTAGAGAGTAACTTTTTCTAGGTGCCCGACTATGTGTTTGTTGTGAACCACACAGACCGTCAAACTATTTTATGCATATTTTACCCACCATCATAACTGATAGCTTTTTCGTTCTAATTAAGACGCGCTCTATTTTTTTCTAACGTGTGGAAACCTTTTATGGATAATAGTTCACTGGGCTAGCTTAAGATCCAGTGGAATTGATGTACCTGCTGTAGCCTAGAAGTGTTTCTTCAGACCACATTTAGCCAGGAGCTAAGTGTACAAATGCCAAAATACTATCTCAATAGTTGACAGTAAATGATAAATTGTGATAAATTTATTTTTGATAAGGGCAAGCACCCTTTTTTTTTTTTTTAATTTTGGGTGGGAAAAAATGTCCTACCACACACCCCGCTGCCCGGGGAGACAACGGGGTAGTGTGGGGCTCTCACCCACTAAAACCCACCGTGCGCCTCCACCCGCCCTTGCTACGGCGGATCACGGGTACCGCGTCGTTTCGACCGCGATCCGCAGGCGGCAGCCCCTTCGGGTACCCTCTCTTGAGCGACGCCTCGCGCACTTGGGCGTCGCACCTTCGCGGTAGGCTTCCGCGGACGGCAGGGTACTCTCCGACCCCACCGTCCGCAGCCTCGGCTAGGGCGGCATCAGGCGCAGGTAAGCGCGCGCACGCCACCCCGTGCGCCGGCGGCGGATCTGGTCCGCGAAGGAGGATTCTTCCCGGGCCCTCACCGCCACCTCCTTCCGCGAGATGACAGCCTCGCAGAAGGCGGCGACCGCGGTCCAGGCCCTGTCACTGCCAACCATCGCTCGCGCAACGGCCGGCAGCGACAGGTCCACGCCTATGACTGCAACGAGTTCCCGGCGCTGCACATCCCAGGCCCGGCACGAATCGAGCGTGTGCTGCGACGAGGACTCGGCGCAGCCGCAGTGGTGACAGCCTGGGGTCGTCTCCCTCCTAGCGATCATGTGCAGGTATTTGCCGGAGCAACCATGCCCCGACAAAACCTGCACCAACCGGAAGGTGAGGATCCCGTGCTGCCACCCCGCCCATTCTCCCAAGATCGGCTGGAGCGCCCCCACGGTCCAGAGACCAGCTCTGGGCGTCTCCAGCCGAGACTTCCACTTTAGGACGGTGGCGCGGCATCTTCCCGCCACGATGACATTGCGCTCGGCGAGGGGCGGCTGTCCCCTGCACGCGCCGTCGACGCCCGCCGATAGACGTCGGCGAGCACCTCCGCCTCCAGATCCCGCGGGGGGATTCCGGCCAACGCGCAGGCTGCATCGGTCGAAACCGTGCGGTACCTGCGTATTGCCCTGACCGCTACGACCCTCTGTGGACGCCACAGAAGGGCCCTATTGCGAGCGGCCAGGGACTCCACCCACACGGGCGCGCCGTACAGTGCCATCGACCGTACTACCCCCGCGTAGAGTCGTCGACATGCGAGACTCGGTCCGCCCAAATTCGGCATCAGTCGCCCGAGGGCGGACGCCGTGCCGACGAGCTTTGGCGCAAGACGGCGGAAGTGCTCGTCAAAGTGCCACCGTCCATCCAATACCAGGCCTAGATATTTGATGTGGGCCTGTATTGGGAAGCTCACACCGTTGACCGTTATCGAGGCGCTGGCGGGCGGGCCCCGTCGGCGCCCATGGAAGAGTAGGGCCTCCGACTTTTCAAGGGCCACCCTAAGCCCCAGCGCCTCGATCCACCTGACCGGTACCTGAGCTGGCCAGCGTTGCCGCCTCCTCGAGGGTCCAGCCCCGGGCTGTGACAAGCGTATCGTCTGCGTAGCTAATTACGCCCAGCCCGGGGGGGAGCCGGCCACGGAGGACCCAGTCGTAGCCGATGTCCCACAGGAGCGGCCCAAGAACCGAACCCTGCGGGACGCCGCACGACATAGCCCTCCTTACAACGTCCCCTTCCCGGTCCACGAAGAGGACGCTGCGGTCATCGAAGTAGGCCGCCACCAGCCGCATTAGGTAGAGGGGCACTCCATAGTACCGGAGTGCCTACTTGATGCAGCCGAATGGCAGACTATTGAATGCGTTGGCGATGTCGAGCGACACCGCCAACAGCACATCCCTCGAGATGACGGCCTCCGCAGCTGCGGCCTTCAGGCGCAGAAGGGCGTCGACCGTAGACCGACCCGCCCGAAATCCAAACTGGGCTTCGGACAGGTCGGGGCCGACCGCTGTTAGGTGCCGGACGATGCGGGCAGCGACTACTCGTTCGAGGAGTTTGCCAGTTTGCCCACCTCGTCAAGCAACACGATGGGCCTAAAGGCCGAGACTGTGTTCGGAGACCGTCCCGGCTTCAGCAGGAGCACGAGCTTCCCCTCCTTCCAGCAGTCAGGGAACTGTCCGGACACCAGGCAAGCGCTGAACAGTCACCCGAGGCGGGGCTCAAGGTGGTCGAGGACCAGGGCCAGCACTCGGGCGGGAACCCCGTCCGGCTCGGGGGCGGCGCCTCTCCGCATACGCGCTGCCGCCGCCCCCATTTCTGTCGTCGTCACGGGTGGTACCTCCCCGTCGTCGGCCTCCCGGTCATCATCTGGCGGAGCCATGACCAGGGGCGTGTGCACCGCCCGTGAAGGGAAAAGAACCTCGACCACCTCAGAGAGGAAGCCCGGCTGGAGGGTCTCCGTAAGGGAGCTTGTTAAGCGGAGCTTGTTAACCGCCGCGCGGTACGGGCGTCCCCAGGGGTCACGCTCGAGACCCTCCAGCATCTCCTGCCTTTTAGCATCTTTGGCGCGATAGATGGCCAGCTTTAACGCTGCGCGCGCACTGCTGTACGCCGCATACAGCCAGCCCTCCCGCTCTTCGTCACGGATTCGGCGACGTCGGCTGCGGGTGTAGGACCTCCGGGCACGAATACAGGCCGCACGGGGGTCCGCTAGCTCCGTGGACCACCAGTAGACCCCCTTCCGTCGAGGCTGGCGCCACACGCGGGGCATGGCCGCATCGCAGATCTGCGTAAGCATGCCGTGAATGCGGCCAGCCTCGGCGTCCACGTCTTCCGTCAGGGGGGGAGGCAGCCAGGATTGAAAAATGGCAGCCTCCACTAGCAGGTCCCGGTCTAGCCTACCCACAGCCCATCGCGGAAAAGCGGGAGTTCTGTCCGCCGCGTGACCCCTGCTGGCACCCTGAAGGGTCCGGGAAACCTCTATCTGAATGTATCTGTGGTCAGATAGGGTCTCGACCTCCTCCAGGACTCGCCAGCTCCTTACGCGTGCGGCGACACCAGGGCTAGCGAACGAAAGGACCACTATCGACGCGCGCCAGAGTCGCACGCACGTTTGGGCGGACCCTCGGTTGAGTAACACGAGGTCTGCCGCTGCGGCCCACTCTTGGACCTTCACACCTCGGGGGTCCGTCCTGGGGGACCCCCACGCCGTTGATTTGGCGTTGAAGTCCCCCAGCACGAGCACAGGGCTCGGTGCTATACGCTATATCGAGGTCTCCAGGCTGTGCAGGAAGACCTCGAAAGCCGCCAGACTACGACTAGGGGAGAAGTACACGCCATACAGCGTGACCCCTCCCCATTCAGCAGCCACATATCCCGTGCCCTGGTCTTTGAGTGACAAGGGCGGGGAATGCGGCGCCGCCGAACTGACGACCGCCACGGAGCCATCCCCCCTACCCGCCCAATTGGGGCGATCCGGGACTATGTACGGCTCCGCGGCTACGGCAACACCGATCGACCGCTCCGCCATGGATTGCAGGAAGAGGTCCTGCGCCCTGGCGGAACGGCCGAGATTCCCTTGGAGGAGGATAGCGTCGTGATCCGTTATTGGTTCACGATATCCTTCTCTATGCGCTGCGGCAGTCCAGCCACACCGGGTTGGGCAGCCGGGACCGATTGGCTGCCCACCCCCCTCTTAGGGCCTGACTTGGCCGGAGGCCTGTACCCTACCCGCCCCATACAGTGGTTGGCAGCACTCGCGGCCATTGCGTCAGCCGTTTTGGCGCCCTCTGGCCCCAGGTACTCGAAAATCCGAGCACCTGCTGGGCTTGGCGGGAGCGAGCGGAAATGTCACTGAGATCGGAGACGTTTATCTCCCGCCGGGCACGCTTCAAGACGGCCTTGTAGGTAAGGCCCTTTTCTTTACCCTCAGGCAGCACGGTGATCACCACCGCAGCTGCCTTCGGGACCTTCAATTTCCGCGACTTCTTCCTACGCGGCTTCGGGGCTTCCCCTCTCTGATTGATTGGCGCCGCCTCGCGCTCCGAGGCAGCGCCGCGGCCCTTGGCCCGGGATCGCCGGAGCCCAACCACCTGCCAGTCCCCGTCTGAGGACGTAGCAGTGGCAGGGGTGGGGGCAGGAAGGGCAAGCACCCTGCACTAAGGAATAAAGTTGTTATATGGGGGAACCTTACAAACATGCAAATTCACGTACACACAGTACACCCAGACTCAGAATAACCATTTGTGGATCACACAAAAAGTTGTCCTGTGTGGGAATCGAACCGACATTACTCGGACAGAAGGCCGGTATCTAAACCACTCCGCTATCTGTACAGTTAAAAATAAAAAGTTGTGATTAAACACCAATGTAATTACTATTATAGAATGGATTTTAGGAGGAGAGCCCACCACTCACCCACGGATTGTCAATCCCGGTTATCTTTGGACAGAATAACCTTAGATTGCCAATCTGCACTCTCACAGATAGAGGAGAATGTGATAATAGCAAAGTAGCATGCACGATAATGACAAAAAACTCATCAACGCGACACAACCATGCGATACGGCAGAACTCTCAATGTAATTAGAAAAAATTTGAGATATGTCTTGAGAATTCTACATTAGGAATCAATCAGCTGTTTGGACAGTGGTATCACCATGAGGCTAACACTACTGTATTATGACTGATCTTAAAATATGTTATTATATAATAAATAAATCATTAGAATGTGTGTGTTATCATGTGCAATATTTTATAAGCATTTATTTGTGAGGATAGAAAGAAAATAGCTAAAGCGTAAAGCGACACGGCGGAGTGGATGACTAAGCCCGATCATGCGCGATATTGGGCACTGAACTGTTCCTAACACGTATGCTACTTGGCTACTCTGAGGTAAGTAGTTGTTTGTCCACATTACTAGAATATAATTTTTTAACAAAAAAAAATCAGATTGGCAGTATTATTATAATAATGCAGGTTTAACTTCGCTTCGCTTCTTTAAATCCAACATTGTAATAAATGATAAAGAAAAATATATTTTTTTTATTGCTCATGATGACAGTAAAGCCACGGCCCACCTGATGGTAAGTGGTAACCGTCGCTCATGAACTCAACTATATTTGCGCACCATTTCACTTCTCAGGTATGAAAAATGATAAAACGGCTATCTTCTGCTACAGCCAAAACACACTGACGTGCTTCATGACTGGTCACACAGGAGAGTAATGCAATGGGTAATAATTGCTTACTTCCCTTAGTCGCCTTGTACGACAGACATAGCATATGTTATGTTTTTTTTGTTTCTAATTAGAAGAAACATAAAACACATACAGCAGCTTACCATACGCGATTTGATTAAATAACAGCGCGCATGGTGCATATCGGCTGATGACCTACCGAGGTTTACATGCTTATAAAACCTACCAAGAACGCTGCTTGTGAAAATTGAAATTTAAAGCTGAGGTTTCTGTAATTATGCAAGCTGAAGGATTAGGGGCGAATAATAAAAGTGTTTACGTTGTAATTGGAGATTACTTTATTCACGGCATGAACCTTTACAGCTAATCCACAATGGTTCAGATATGAACCAACACAAGCATATATTGAGTGGCGACTATTTAATAAGATTTTTTTTATTGCGTATGGTGGCAGACAAGCCACTGCCCACCTGATAGTAAATGGTAACCGTCGCTCATGGGCTTAACTATACAGATAGTATTGTGAAGCCGCTGCTCACCATTTCATTTCACAGATATGATGCTATGTTATGAAGTGAAACAATAAACGGCTATCTCCTGCTACAACCAAAACACACCGAGGGGCTTCATGGCCGGTCACACGGGAGATGGTGGTAGCAATCCGCTCGGACCCGATAGGAAGTGAGTACTCCCACTTGGTACTCAGCCTTACCTTTTACCAATTAAATAATATATACGCAAAGACATCCGATAGATGGCGTCACCCAAGATATTAAGAAGGAATTTGCTATTGAAATTGGTAGTTCCTGGATGTCACAATTGCTTAATTTTCCAAGCCTCTGGAACGGTATTCCAAGAGATGCAGACACAAATCCTGCTCGTGACTAATATTTTCATTTCACATTTTCGCACTTTGCTTTCTAGTAAATAGAGTGCTCGGCAGGTGCTTAAAATATACATCATAATATAGTACCGTAGATATAGTTCTGGACGATTGTCAAACTTTTAATTAGCATTTTGTTATTAGTTTATTTAACAATTGATGTTGTTAATATTACGAAGTTTAGGTTCGAGGCATAATTAAAAATTTCGGAAAGTTATAAAAGTTCCAATTGTTGTGCTCTCCGATTTTTAAAAACGACCCTTGCAAACAGCCCCAGCTCAAATTAGCATAGTCTGTGCTACGAAACATAATGATAGTAGTTTGACTGACAAAATTTACCTACAGTAGTAGGGTGGCGGGCTAAACTTAATGGTATAATTAGCAATGTTGAAACGAAAGGAAATTGGAAAGTTGTTTGGAATATTGTTGAACATTTGACTATAATGCCTTCTTAATGTCTGCCTGTCTTTTTAACAGACGAGCATGCATGAAAGCGCTGATGAAAGTAGACGAAGCGAAAGATGTGTATCAGGATCGTAGCAAGTGGAGAGAAGTGGTCTTTGCCTACGGGAAAATGGCGTGACAATATGTCTTTTTAACGTATTGTAGAAAATGCACTTATTTCTTATTTGTTTTGATCACTTTTAACTTCTTTAATCTTGCAGGTAACTTGAGATAAGATCGTGATATTAGTGGTAGTATTTATATGTTAGTAACTGACCAGGCGAAGTTTGTACCACCTCAGAATCAATAAATGTTGTTTTATAACTTATTAACTGAAACGTATGAGAAAATTAAATATCTTCATAATGTTTTTTTCGTGAAATGTTTCATTAGTTTAATGGGTATTCCACTATTTTGGGTGGAGACAAATATAACATTATAAAAATCGATCCAGCTGTTCATGAGTTATAAATGGAGTAACTAAGCTGAATTTGTTTTATATGATTTGCGGCCCGTCCCGGTTTCCCACGGGTAGACATTTATTTTTAAACATTTTGGGATAAACGTAGAGTAAGTGTATCTTATGAGATGTATGCAAGAATAGAACCTCTTGGCACTCTGTTCTCTCTGCCTACCCCGCAAGGGAAATGGCGTGATGATAAGTAAGTAAGTGTATCTTTATGCAAGACATCTATTTATAGAAATAAATATAGCCCATGTCATTTATTATACATATATATTATACATTTATTATACATTTATGACATGCTTAGCCATATAAATTAACAAAATGTGTGAAAATGTGAAATCAAGAATAACCTAATCCTGCTCGTGACTGTTATTTTCGGTTTCACATTTTCACACTTTGTGTTAATAGCTGTTATAGTTAGACGTATAGTATTTAGGACTTTTTTGTAGGTATTGATATCTTCTATAAAACTGCAGTAGGTACATAACTTTATACGCAGTGTACGCGATATAAGGATTTTTTTTGGTAATTTTTTCACACGTTGGATTACATTATCGAAGTTTTGTTCAGATCCCTAACTTTCTGAAAATATTCTATTGCCTATATTCACCAGGTATAATGTAGAATTCTAATGATGAAAGTTTTTTTTAAATCAGTGCAGTAGTTTCGAAGCCTATTCAATGCAAACAAATAATCGAATTTTTCCTCTTTATAATATTAGTATAGATATTTGAAAAATTATACCTACCAGCTAGAATACGTCTCGTGGTTTAAAAGGCTAATAAATTCAATATTTTATTAACAACGGTGAACAAAGAAAAGGTTATATTTTTATAATTAATATAAATTAAAACAAATTTCTGGTACGATAGAATACAATCATTAGGTATTATTACCTCTGGTAACATAGATTATCCCTTGGGAAAGAATAATACCCGTCCGGCAATATAGCGTGTCGCCCTCAGGCGAGTTTCGTAAGCGTTGTTTACACGAAAAGAAGGTCGTTGTAAACACTTATATATAATTATACATTTTGCACTTAATTATTTCTAAAGAAATTGATGTAATGTTTTGCAGGATAATAATATTCAAGCAAGTAAAGAAAACAAACATTAACTTTATAAGAAAATGGTGCAGTGACAGCGTAATGTCAGTATTTGGGACATGAAATAGTCGTTGAGCGTTCCTTCTCAGGGAATTTCCCTTCATTAGCAGACGAGGAACGTGAGCGTAATTGTAAAATTATGAAAGTTTGAAAAAAAATGTGCTACACATACTTACTAACGAAATTCTATCGCAACAATATTATGATCTTATATCTCTATCCATCCATCCATCAGCCTTTAAACGTCCACTGCTGGACATAGGCCTCCCCAAGAGAACGCCACAGCGAGTGGTCCCGTCATGGGGGATAATGCCGTAATCGCCACGCTTGGCAAGCGAGTTGGCGATCGCAGTGGATGTTGTTAATACTCGAGGGAGTGCTGCTGCCCACCCCCTTGGTATTCCCTCAGTCGGCTCTTACGACTCCCGTGGGTAGAGAGGGGTGGGACAATTCTAAAGCCGGCCCCACACGGCCACGGATCTTATATCTATACTATTATAAAGCTCTAACAGAGTTATGTCTGTACATTTAAGATATTTAAGAAAAAATTACTGAATTAGGCTATAATACAGGAGTGTCTTAACACGATTTTTTTAGATATTTTGTCTGTTTATTTGTTTGTTTGTTCGCGCATCACGCAAAAACTACTGAACAAATTTTAATCGAACTTTTTGTGTTTGATAACTCTTAATTAGACTTAACAACTGGTATACATTTTATGCCACTACTATATCGGAAACCTGAGATATTTCCTAAAAACTAGCTTTTGGCTGCGGCGGAGCCGCGGGCAAAGGCTAGTATATTATAAAACAGAGTCGGCTTAGTTACAACATTTATAACTTACTAGCCTTTGCCCCCTTTTAAAGGTTATATATCATCGCGATATAGTAGCGGGATAAAATATATACCAGTTTTTAAGTCTCATCAAGAGCTACCAAATAAAAAAAGTTGTATTTTGATACGTTCAGTAGTTTTTGCGTGATGCGCGAACAAACAAACAGATAAACAGACAAACGGACAAAAAAACTAAAAAATATTGTTTTGTGTTTAGACCATGGACGTATAAAAGGAACGGACAGCGCCTCGCTAAGACAAAATTGAAGATACGTAATGGCGGCGGCTATCTATGTGGGAATGAATTTAGGGTTGCCATGTTAGCCAAATTTACCCTTTTTGTTATACATATTAAAAAAAAACCGGTTGGCAGATAAATTTATTGGAAATGTATATGAAATATACCGTACCTACTATTTGAAAAGGTTAATAGTGCAAAAAACACAATTTTACTGTATTTATTTAAAACTTAAAATAAATCATCGGCAGATAATGGGTAATAAAGGATAACATAATTATGTCGATAAAACGGGATTAACTTGCATGTTTGTCGGGACTACAGTGGCCAAGGTGTCTTTACTGCTTTGACAATTAATGTGTTTCCGAGGAATCCGATGCAGTTGTAATCGGTAGAGTTATTGTTCTAGAGCAGATGGGGTTCACAGAATTCTAGGAAACTATTGCTCTTTTTTGAGGTGAGTGGAATACACAAAGATTATTGTTTTAAACAGTTTTATGTTATCTATATGGGCCGCTACAGTTTCTAATTAAAGCAGATATATTATTATTAAAATAGAATATTTTGAAGAGTGGCTAAAGGTAATTTTGATGATTTCGTTTTGGTATTAGATAACGCTTCTTACCACTCCCATAAGTTAGAATAAAACTGCCACTACAGGGTGGCGTAAGGCCCAGTTCAAAAGTGGCTAAACTAAAAGAATGTAAACAATTAATAAATGAATACGCTGATTAAAGCAGAATTACTGTAAATCATTACAAAAGAAAAGACTTATTATCAAAAAATGTAGTTGAGGAGTTCACTCTTGATTATGGTGTCAACATCTCAAAAGACTTCCTTAGCATTGTAAATCAAATCCCATATAACTAGTATGGGCACAGGTAAAGGGGCGTGTCGCAAGAAATAACAAATGTTTTAAAATGGCTGAAATTAAATAATTATTTACTGAGGGCTAAAGTTGTTGACACTGCAATGGTAGTTGAGATACGTCGAGTATATTATTATACTTAAAGTAACGAAATAAAATGATGCTACTTGTTCACCTTATTAATAATGTAACAGAAAGATTCTTAGTAAATGTAGATTCTGAAAGTAATATTTCAGAAATAAATTGTGATTAAGAAAGTTCGGCTTTTATTTTTTTCATTTTGACTAAAATGATAATAAGCAGACAAATAGGCATTTACGGTGGGCATCTATCACCTTATTTTAAGTCGGTTTCGTTAAATGCGATTTTCTTATGAACATAAATAACACTCGCAAATGCAATTTTATTACGTTACTAGCCTTTCCTCGCAGCTCCGCCGCAGCCAAAAGTTAGTTTTTGGGTTATATCTCAGCTTCCCGATAAAGTAGCGTATATATAAATGTATACCAGTATATCACGCAATGGCCGACTAAGGTGTGAATGTGTGCGTGTCGGCATGTACGTACAGCGAACTGGCCGACTCTGAGTGACACAATCTTTTGTTAGCAAGGCTCAGTCCGTTCTTTTTATTAAGTCCATGGTTTAGACATGCCTAATAAATTATTTTTTTCTCAAATATCTTAAATGTACAGACAGCTCTGTTACAGCTTAATAAGAGTATAGAAGAACGGATGGACAAATTTTTATGATCTTTAATTTGTTGGGTTTATCTCCGACCGTAAAAGCAGAGCAAATATTAAATAAAATGGAAAAATATATTGTGCAGGAATTTATTTTTCTTATACAAATGTATGATTCGCTTTTTTGACTTGATTGCTTTGTTGATCTAAGAAATAAAATAAATAATACCTATTTATAAAATAAATCAGCTGAAACTGGTTGAAATTAATTATTATAACAAATATATCTACTATAATTTTATTTTTATTTATATCTCTTTAATTATTTTTAATTGTGTTTCTAAACGAATATTATGTGGGTTGAAATAAATAAACCAAAAATTTGTATAATCATATTGCTGTGGGTAGATGAAACTGTTGAAACAACATATCACTTTTGGACATCTACCATCTAAGTCCACCCGTGATCATGAATGCTGTAAAGTATTCGAAACGTCGGGATAGTATAAAAATCAAATAAACGCGATAAATTCCGTAAACGAAGTTTTATTTCAGAATGTGTAAAATTCGCGTAAATGTTAGAAAGTAGATACTATTAAAATGTATAGAAATTTGACAACTCTAACGTAAAGTCACATGACTTAGCGTTATAGATATCGTCAAATTCCCATACATTTAAATAGTTTTCTATAGCGTTAGCGATCATAGAATGCAACTTGGCTAGCCCCATAGGTTATTATTTTAATATGTACTCAATATATTTAGAAGATAAGTGTACCTACCAGTAAAAAGCCATTATATTTCTACGAACAATCTGCGTGGTTTAAAAAGAACATCGTGTAAGAGATATTTTAGATCCAAAGTGCAAACCAACCAATTGCTTTCACAAATACTGAAATTAGAAATAATGCTGACAGATATAGCCTAACCGCTGACAAGGCAAATGAAAAACTGTTAAAACAAGTAAAAAAACATTGTAGTGCCTGAACCGGGATGAAAAATAAATGTCCGAAATGTTTTATCAAACATAAAACTGGACTGTTGCGTGACATAGTTTCCGTGGTAAACAGTAGTTGAAAGCGCATTATAGCGCTTTTAACAATGCTGCTGGCTATTCCAAACTAACTATTAATGCTAAGGTGTGATAAAAACTAACAATCAATACCTACAATTTATTAAATTTGAAGGGTATGGGTATGTACTGTCTAAAGAACAACTTTTTACCAGATGCTGCACTTGAAAGTAGTAGATACTTATAACAAAACTGTTTTAATTTTTGTCGGGCTGTTTGTTCTGGATAATCTCCTAAACGGCTGGACCGATTTGGATGGGACTTTCATTGACAGATAGCTGATGTAATAAGAAGTAACTTGTGGTTTTTGGAAAAATAATTAAGGCTCCGTTCAGAAAAATAAATAAACTAAGGTATTTGGCTAACAGACGACAAAATAACAGCTTCTGTCGTTCTTTTTAATTAATTTACATTACAAGCAAGTTTCATTTAATAACCTATTAAAATTCAAACCTTAGACGATGCAGATTGCTTAGGATTGATAATCACTCATAAAATAAATTGTAGGTGACACGATGTGCACCAGGCCATCTAGTTAGAAATAAATATTCATAGCGCTGTTAGTTAAACAGAATAAATGAAAGTGTTTTTACATTATTTAAATATGTCCTGTATTATGTATTGTTCCAATTCAATATTTTCCCGCCGTTTTGCAGGTAAATATTTTCAGGTTATATAAAAAAACTATACATACTCGTTTATATATGTATACATGTGTATACAGCTTTCGATACGCTCAATAAAATCAATTTGGTTAGTTCGCTACTATTTCGGTAATCTCAATAGAAATATTGACTGTGTAGTGGTTTTAATTTTGTTCACAATGCACAGGCATTGTAGCGGAGAGTTGGCCATCCGGACACTGTTAAAATATTCTACTTCTAAACCGTAATGTTTTATTCGTCCGTTCTGTTTTATTCAGCCATCTTTGTGGCTTTAATATTCATTACTGGAGCAACCCCTCTTGGCTCCTGAACCTAATACACTAGAGGTCACCTCTTTTAAATGAATGTAGGTTTAGGTTTTTATATAATAGGATAGGAGGATTGTACTGGTAGTTAAAAGAATGTGAAATACAGGAATATTATATACGTAAGCCTATAAATTATGGAATTAAAATGCAAACCAAGATTTATGTCGAGTCTGCAAACATTTTACTTTAAAACTGGCCTAGAGCATATCACGCTGAGAACAATAATAATTAATAAGCACAGTAGGTATTTCCCCTAGTAATTATGTGTTTTGTCTATTAGAGTTGATATCTATCCATTCCCATGTTGTGGCACCGTGCAAACTATGAAACTCCTGTTTCTACTTCTGCAGTTATTCTGAATTTTATTCATAGATAACATACAT
Organism: Leucoma salicis; assembly: GCA_948253155.1. Taxonomy (NCBI): domain Eukaryota; kingdom Metazoa; phylum Arthropoda; class Insecta; order Lepidoptera; family Erebidae; genus Leucoma; species Leucoma salicis. Next base: position 8,499,749 of record OX411806.1, read on the forward strand.
AAGGAATTAATTTACCGACTCCGATTATTGCATTAAATGACAGAGACGTGCGACAGGACATTAAGAGAATAGCTTAAAGCTCACACGAATAAGACGAACTATAGATTTCGTCACATAATCTTCTTTAAGCAAGGTTTCATTAAGTTTTCTCGAAGGCTACTACCTACTTTAGCTATTCCAAAGACAGATAGACTGACAGGGTGAAGGTTCATCCCGTCTCTGCCTTACCATCAAGAATACTTACCCCATAAATCTCAAAAATATATGTCAGTAATAGTGTCATCGAATAAAAAATGTTACGTTATTTTAATTTGTCTGTCACCGTTCAATGACACTAAGCTCAAAGAATACTTTGGAAAATCCAAAACTGCACGCCTCATAATCTTCATTTTTCACAATAAAATTGATTATTTGATAAGTAACTAATAATGTATTGGTCTTATTAAGTAGTTTTCAATAAATCACATAGATAGCGCTAATTTCAAAAAGTACTAATGTGGGTTTCATGTCTTATACGCCATCTAGCCTAATTCTAAGAAGTACTTCTATTAAACACAAAGTGGAAAATGTGAAATCGAAAATAACAGTCACGAGCAGGATATATTATTTTCAATTTCACATTTTCCACTTGTGTTTAATGTATATGGCTAAGCATGTCAAATGCTAAAAATATCTAAAATAAGTACTTCTATGTTAGTCTACCTCTCAGTTCCGGGCCGCGCGCACGCCAAGGCCACGCAAAAAAAGGGTCCCCGCGCCACTAAAAATATTCCGTTGGTGTGTTATTATTTACGTGTGTTTAGTGTTTTTAATTATTGTTATGGATAAAATAGTTATTATACTTGACAAATATCATCAGTTCGTCAAGCAAAGGTAAGAACTTTCTTTTAACAAAAACCAATGTACCGGCCGGGCGAACGGCGTTCTGTTGACGATAGTAAAACCACTGGTGGCTATGCGTACGTAAAAAGGTAGTTCTCAGGAAAAGCGCTGATTTTAGTGTCGCGTCGAGCGTAAATATTCAGTATTTTGTTGTTTATTTAATAACAATTAAACCACATCGAATCAGACCGTGAAAAGTAATAGGGCTCTATTCCTAATCATAATAGTTCGTAAACGAAAAAAGAAGACTCGATTAGTAAAGTATTTTGGTCGTTATCGTGTTAACGTACATTACCTACAACTCACGGACGTTCAAGCCAGAATTTTTTCAAACAGTTTTTTAACTAATTAGTTTAAATAACAAAAATGGCATCAAAAACATCATGAGTGTTAAAAATAGTATTTGTTCTTTATGTGTGTGTGTAGATATTATTTTACAAGTGCAATATATGATAAATAGAAACATTTTAAGTTTGAAAAATCAGTTGTTCCGTGTAAAGCGGGAGTAGAACCCACTTCAACGCTTCGTTTATGAGGCGTGCAATAACATGACGATGATAATAATGCAAGTATAGTTGGCGGGCGATGGTGATGATGGTGAGTGTAGTAATGCACACAGATGTATTCACACAGTCTTTAATTCCCGCACGATTACAAATGTACAATTTTTTACAGTAACAGTTTTAAGATAGAAGGGGTAAGAAATATATATATAGCACAAGCGATAGCGTAGAAGGTAAGTACAGAGGTAAGCTAGAATAAGATCGCGCACAGATTAGTCAAAGCGACGGAAGCGACAAGAGACACAGGCTTCGCGTGGGACGTCTGTTTTGCCACTAGCGGCGCGGGCGCATCGGATCAGCTGGCTGCGGTACGGTGTGCGGGAGGATAGGAAATGCGTGTTTCCAATGAACCATAAGTTTATTGTGTAAATATTTTGTAGTGTGTAATATATAAGATGGTGTATATAGGTATGTATATAGGAAGTAGGTATATGAAGTTGTGAGTTGTGTGAATATAAAGTTTTATATAATTATATATAGATAAATATTATATGTGTGTGATAAATAATTATATTAATATGTACATAATATAATACAAGCAGCCTACATCACTCCCCCCCCAGAGACCTAGGGTCGATAGTAGTCGGGGAACCGAACTCTGCGACCTGAACGGGTAGTTTTGACGCTCTGCTGGTCTGGACTACTAGTCTGGCTATGGTTGGTATCGGGGTTGGAAGCAGGTTCCGAAGTAGGGATACAGATAGGAGGGGAGGGGAATGGGTCAGCAAGTATATAGGCCGGCTTAAGACGGTCTATAGATACTGTGACACTCTTACCTTTAAAAAGTATTTTAAAAACTTTGTCCCCATATTTAAGCACTTCGTGAGGACCAGAGTAAGGAGGTTGTAAAGAACCTCGTGATGTGTCGTCCCTTAAAAATACGTGGCTTGATGATGTCAGATCCTTAAAAACGAATATTTTGTCCTTATTATGGCGAGATGCTGGAGATGGACGTAGCTTTTGTGCGAAATGGCGTAACCGACTGGTGAAATCCGACAAATCGGTAGAACTTGCGACAGTTGCCTGGAAAAATTCACCGGGAAGCCGTAAAGGTTCACCATAAACTAACTCGGCTGATGAAGCCTTTAAGTCCTCCTTGTACGATGCTCTAATTCCTAATAGGACTAGTGGTAAAATGTCACACCAATTGGAGTCTGCATGGCACATAATGGCCGCTTTTAGCTGACGGTGGAACCGTTCCACCAAGCCATTGCACGCCGGATGGTACGCGGTAGTACGGCGATGTTTAAATCCTGTCACTTTTCCTAGGTACTGGAAAAGTGTGGATTCAAATTGCCGGCCGCGGTCCGTGACGATATCCGTAGGACATCCATATCTGGATATCCACGATATCAGCGCCTTGCCAACGGTTTCCGCAGTTATATCCATCATCGGCATGACTTCTGGCCAGCGGGTGAAACGGTCCACCACAGTCAAGCAGTAACGGTAGCCTTGTGATGGTGATAGTGGGCCTATAATATCCACATGGATGAAGGCGAAACGAGCGCGGGGTAAATCGAATGTACCCATGGGTGCAGAAACATGGCGATTCACCTTGGCGCGTTGACAAGCTAAACACTTGCGGGACCACTCACGACAGTCTTTTCGCATGCCAGGCCAGACAAAACGCTCAGATACTAGCCTTGTACTTGCTATAGCGCCTGGATGGCTGAAGTTGTGGAGTCTGTCGAAAAGAGGTTTCCTAAAGGGCTTAGTCACAAAAGGACGTGGTTGCGAAGTACTTATATCGCAATAAAGTTCTGAATTGCTGCCAGGGATTTTGAGCTTTTCTAGGTGGAGCGAAAATTCACCACGGATGTACTGTAGAAGCTCCTGATCATTAGCCTGAGAGTCGGCTAGCTGATCGAGATCAATTGGCATCTGCAGTTCATCGATCCGTGAGAGCGTATCGGCTACGACATTGTCTTTGCCGGATATATGACGGATATCTGTTGTGAACTGAGAGATAAAATCTAAATGGCGGTATTGACGAGGCGAACAGTTAGACTTTCTTTCATGAAAGGCATAAGTGATCGGCTTATGGTCAGTGAACACAATGAAGTGTCTAGCCTCCAACATGTGGCGAAAGTATTTTATACTTTCGTATATCGCCAGAAGTTCGCGATCATATGGTGAATATTTTTGCTGGCAGGGGTTAAATTTTCGCGAGAAAAACGCGAGTGGCTGCCAATGACCGTCTTTAAGCTGCTGTAATACTGCACCCATTGCAGAGTCAGATGCGTCAGTGACTAACGCCAGCTTAGCATCACTGTCTGGATGAGCGAGTAGTGCAGCATTAGCAAGGCTCTTCTTACACTGGTTAAAGGCAACTAGTATCTCTCCAGATACATCAACTGGTTGTGAGGCTTTCGCTGCACCAGCGAGTAAGGCATTGAGAGGGCCTTGAATCACGGCTGCGTTGGGTAAAAAGCGCCTGTAAAAATTCAACATGCCCAAGAAACGCCTCAGCTCTCTGATGGTCTTCGGAGCTGGAAACTCTGTGATTGCCTGGACCTTTGACTCAAGAGGTTTAGTGCCAGATGCAGATATGGTGTAACCGAGAAAGGTTACTTCGCTAACTCCAAAAACGCATTTTGATGTGTTTATGAGAATGCCATATTCCTTCATTCTCTGGAATAGTTGCCTAAGATGACCTTCGTGCTGTTCCTCGTCTTGTGAGAAGCAAAGAAAATCATCACAGTATGGGTACACAAAATCTAAGCCTCTAGTCATCTCATCTACAAATCTTTGAAATGTTTGGCCTGCGTTTCTCAAACCAAACGTCATGGACGGGAATTCATACAGACCAAAAGGGGTGGTGATGGCCGTCTTCTGGATGTCGCCTTCGAAGACAGGGATCTGGTTATAGGCCTTCACCAGGTCTATTGTACTGAAGACCTTGCAGCCAGCTATACTGTGGGCAAAGTCATGGATATGCCTAATAGGATATCGGTCAGGAATAGTCCGTGCATTAAGCATACGATAATCGCCGCAGGGTCTCCAGCCGTTATCTTTTTTAGGAGCTAAATGCAGGGGAGAAGCCCAAGGGCTCTCTGAGGGACGTGCAGTACCATTACTAAGCATAAGCTCGATTTCACTCTTAGCTATTTTGAGCTTATCGGGGGCGAGCCTGCGGGGTGTACAGTGTATGGGAGGGCCGGGCGTTGTGCGAATATGATGTACTGTATTGTGCTTTGGTGTAAATGGAGTGCCTGTAGGGCGAGTAATCTCGGGATACTTACTTAGTAGGATATGGTACCTGCTATCACCCGTTGCGACCTTAACAGAACACACATTAGTTTTAGCAATATAAGCACTAGAATACAAAGTTGTAGTATTATCGATAAGGCGTTGATTGCGAACATCTACTACAAGATTATAGAAAGCAAGGAAATCAACACCAATAATAGCTTTTGTAACATCAGCTACTGTAAAACGCCATGGAAAATTTCTTCTTAACCCTAAATTTAATTTTAAATTAATGCTACCAAAAGTGTCTATAGGAGATCCGTTGGCCGCACATAACTGAAATTCAGTTTTTGGACGTCGCTCACGGAGTGCACTACGCGGGAAGACACATAGATCACTGCCGGTGTCCACTAGAAATCTTGTGTTCGTGGAGCGATCAGCGACGAAAAGGCGACCTGAAGATATCGGGCAGTCGTCAGTCGCCATCAGCGACTGCCTGTGGCTTTTCCCGATTTGCCATAGTCACACGGAGTTAAGCACTGCTGAGCTTTTGAACCAAATCTGGAGTGGTACCAACATATAGGGTACTTGCGGTAGCTTGAGTTCGATCGGGACCTTGGATGTGAGGGTGATCGACGTCGTTGGGGCCTAGAACGGTTGCGTTGGTGGTTCGATGCACGTGATTGCTCATCAATCTTGAGCGCAAGACGTTCCACCATCTTCCTTAGTTCGGCAATCTCACTAGCTGCGCTGTTAGAAACTGGGGCAGCTGCAGACGTCGATGCCACTACAGGTGGTGAGGTCAGCTCGTGAATACGATCAGCTAAGTCAGCTAGCTGCTCCATTGAATGTGAGGGCTGTGATGCCAACACCGTCTGAATACCAATCGGTAGTTGGTTGCTCCATATCTGCTTCACTATATCATCAGCAGCGGACGGTCCAGCTAAGTCTTCTAGGTGACGTAAAAACTGAGATGGTTTACGATCACCGAGCTTCTCTTGTGTGAGCAGTTGCTTCACCTTCATTTCGCGCGAAGCCGATAGACGTCGAAGGAGCTCGGACTTGATCTTCTCGTACCGGTGCTTGACAGGAGGATGCAGTATAATATCCTTCACGGTTTTTGCGTGCTGTATGTCAAGATGGGTGGCTACACTGCTAAATTTGACAGAATCGTCTGTAATATTAAGACTGTCAAATTGACTCTCGAGAAGCGCGAACCATAGTTCCGGATCCTCAGTGGAAAATGTAGGCACTTTTAGTTTTATTAACCGGGCACGAGATTCGGACGACGATTCACGTCGGTCAGTGGAAACGCGCATTTTTTTTGCTCGACGCGTGGTGACTTTGTCGGGTTTTGAGTCGACCGTTTTCACCGATTCACTACTATCACTCATTTTTATAATAATGTTCTATACGGGGTCACCAGTTATAGTTGGCGGGCGATGGTGATGATGGTGAGTGTAGTAATGCACACAGATGTATTCACACAGTCTTTAATTCCCGCACGATTACAAATGTACAATTTTTTACAGTAACAGTTTTAAGATAGAAGGGGTAAGAAATATATATATAGCACAAGCGATAGCGTAGAAGGTAAGTACAGAGGTAAGCTAGAATAAGATCGCGCACAGATTAGTCAAAGCGACGGAAGCGACAAGAGACACAGGCTTCGCGTGGGACGTCTGTTTTGCCACTAGCGGCGCGGGCGCATCGGATCAGCTGGCTGCGGTACGGTGTGCGGGAGGATAGGAAATGCGTGTTTCCAATGAACCATAAGTTTATTGTGTAAATATTTTGTAGTGTGTAATATATAAGATGGTGTATATAGGTATGTATATAGGAAGTAGGTATATGAAGTTGTGAGTTGTGTGAATATAAAGTTTTATATAATTATATATAGATAAATATTATATGTGTGTGATAAATAATTATATTAATATGTACATAATATAATACAAGCAGCCTACACAAGTATTGTATGAGAGGGACTTATCAATGTGTAGCTGAAACTTTGCCAAGCGGGCCGAAACCACCATCAATCAAATTTTGACATTCAATTTTTCGCTCGGCCTTCTATACACACAGAATGATGCTGGCATACTATTTGAAAGAATGATGTTTTCATCGTAATAACTTTTGGACTTGTATGTGTCAATTATGTTTTATGTGTAAATATAGGAAATATACTTAACTTAACTTAACTTATCATCACGCCATTTCCCTTGCGGGGTAGGCAGAGAGAACAGAGTGCCAAGAGGCTCTATTCTTGCATACATCTCTCGCTTCCTCAACATTCATAACTCTCTTCATACATACTCGCCGGTTTCGGAGACTCCTGACTCCACCCTCCTTCAATACATGACCGATTTGGTATAGGTAGGTGAGTCTCGGTCTCCCCCTGTACCTACATCCTTCCACTTTCGGCATTGTATATCTTCTTAACCAGTCGTTCGTCCGGCATTCTTTCCACATGTCCGAACCATCGGAGCATTCCCTTTCTATATATATCTTTACACCAATACTCTCTTTCATACCTACTCGCTCTCTTACGTCGTTGTTACGAATGCAGTCAGTCAGCCTCACTCCACAGAATCTCCGCAGAGACCGCATTTCAGCCGCATTGATTTTACTCTCATACTCCTTTTAGCATACCTAACTTTCGCTTCCATATAATAACGTTGGGACAAGCACTGCGTTGTGTATTGCGACACGTGCCTTCTGGCTAAGGTGGTGGCTGCCGAGAAAGTGTCCCAAAGCTCCGTTCACTCTATTTACTGCATTCACTCTTCTCTCTACATCAGTGGTGTACCTTCCATCCCGACTGAATCCACTTCCAAGATATACAAATTCATCCCCTTGTTCTAACACACCATTTCCTATTGCTACTCTAACATCTGTTCTGGCTTCTTCTCTTTCAAAAACCATTACTTTGGTTTCGCTCACATTCACACGTAGGCCCCTTTTCTTACAATCTTCTGCCATTACGTCGACTAGGGTTTGCAGGTCAGTCGCAGACTGCGCTAATAGGACCGCATCGTCTGCATATAATAGAGAGTTAACCACTGAGTCGCCCATCTGAACTCCCACATTCATTTCATTCAACCTTATTATTAGACATTTATCCAGATATATGATAAACAGTCTGGCTGATAGAACGCAGCCCTGTTTAACGCCGATATTGACATCAAACCAGGGTGACATTCCATCATCCAGCCGCACACAAGCTCTGCAGTCCATGTAGTTTAACTGCACCGCTTGTAGCAGTCTACCGTTAATACCATACTCCGGCAAAATGTCCCAAAGTTTCTTTCGTACAACAGTGTCAAATGCTTTCTCCAAATCCACAAAATTGCAGAAAACCCTCTGGCCTACAGCCAGATGCTTCTCCACAATGTTGCGTAGAGAAAACACTTGATCCATGCATCCTCTTCCACACCTGAAACCTCCTTGTGCCTCACACAAAAATTCATCAGACACCATCCTCATTCTCCTTTCAATAATCTTACCATACCCTTTGGCTGCCAAACTGGTCAAGCTTATGGCTCTGTAGTTTGCACAGTCATAACGTGAACCCTTGTTTTTAAACAAGGGCACGATGACTGCGCTTCTCCAGTCCTTGGGAACCATTCCTGAGCTCCACCATAAATTGAGAAGCATCAGGAAGGATTCCCAGATACATGAGCCTCCAAGCTTGATCATCTCAGCAGACACCATATCAATACCCGCTGCCTTACCATTTTTCAAACTTCTAATTGCCCATTCAACTTCATCTATACTAATGTCATCAGAGGATGCCGATACCGAATGCTGATCTATTAGACCACATGTGGCACCACCCTGAACATCCGCATAAACACATCTTGTGTTTGCATAAGAATGTCTCCACCTTTAGACCTTATTTTATTCATTCTGAAAGCTGACCAACCACTCCGAGATTTCTTCACCTCCCTCCAGAAAAGTTTGGTGTTGCTCTCGAAGTTTTTGGTCAGCCTTTCTTCTGTAATCATATTTGCTCTATCACGCTTCTCTTTCACTAAGGCATTGGTGTCAATATTACGTTGCCGGTATATTTCTTTCTTCTGTTCTTTCATAAGCCATGTGGGGTTGGCTTTAGAATTGTCCCACCCCTTCTCCACCCATGACGGACCCCCGGTATTCCCGTGGGAATACCGGGGGAGTGGGCAGCAGCACTCCCTCGAGTATTAACAACATCCACTGCGATCGCCAACCCGCCTGCCAAGCGTGGCGATTACGGCACTATCCCCCATATGAGCGAAACAGCGCAAGGCCGCTCGTTGTGGCGTTCTCTTGGGGAGGCCTATGTCCAGCAGTGGACGTCTAGAGGCTGATGGATGGATGGATGGATGGTTTTTTCATACTTGCACTCAGGTTCAAAGAAGATACATAGTCCAGCCACGCTTTCTTCTTTTGGTCTACGGAAGCTGCTACTTCCGTATTCCACCATGCATCACCTTTCACTTTCCTATGCTTCTTTGAGCATCCACATACTTTTTTTTGATAGTATGGTAGATCTGTATCTGTATCTTTCAATACTCTCCAGCATACTTCTATGTCAGATCCCGGCTGACTTGCCATTGTCAGCCGTTCACGGACACCCTTTACATACTTTGCTCTTACACTCTCTTCTTGCAACTTTTCAATCTTTATTCTTTCAAGCCCTCCGAAGTGGACACGCTCTCGCCAGTGTCTCCACTTTCTGAACACACCACTAAATCTCGCAATAACGAGATAGTGGTCCGTGTCGACAGTGGGACCCCTGTAGGCTCTTGTATCCAAAATTTTACTTCGGAGGCGACTGTCTACCAGAATTAGATCTATCATACTTCTCTGTTCATTCCTTCTCCATGTAAACATATGGATGTCCTTATGTTGAAAAAATGTATTTGACACAATAAGGTTTCTCTCCATACATACATCCGCAATGAGCCTACCTGCATCATTCACTCTCTTATATCACCAAATGAACTAAACACTTCCTCGAAGTCTGGACGCTTGGTCCCAATCCATCAATTCAAGTCTCCGCATACGATCACGCGTTCTCCAGCTTCTGCCAAATCCAGAACTTCCCTAACATTATCCCAGAACTTCTGTAGATCCGATGCCACCGAAGAGCCTGCGGGAGCATAAGCTGCGACCATGAAGACCCTGGTGACACCTAGTTTTATTCGGACCCATAGAAGTCTGGGATCGAACATTCCGTAGTCTTTCACACCTGAGGCCAAGCGAGCGGACAGCAACACCCCCACTCCCATGCTGGCCCGATCGCTCTGCGGTACACTCGACCACAGAGCTATGCCGCCACCAGGAAGATCACAGGCGTCGCTACCCTTTCGCTTGGTCTCTGTTACACAGAGCACATCAAGCTGTCTGTCCGACATGACGGTTACCAGCTCGTGTAACTTACCTTCCACACCACCTCTTACATTCTACGTGCCTACTCGACACTCTGCTCCCCTCGACTCGCCAAACTGGACAAGGCGTGATGGGTGGCGGCCCCATCGCCGCATCTGCCGTTGTTCGTATCGACGGGGGCGGGTCGGTACGAGTCGCCTCTGGGGCACGCCCTAACCCGCATTGCGGTACGCATTCGAGCCGGATTGCAGCCTTTTTTTTTGTTTTTTGTTTAGGCGGGAATAAATGTACCTAACCGCACACCCCGTCGTTCGGGGCAACGAACAGGGTAGTGTGGGGCCCTCACCCACTAAAGAAACCCGCCGTGTGCCGACTCTCCGCCTTTATTGGCGGGCCACTGGAACTATGTTACATTCCTTCGGTGGAGCAGCCGGATTGCAGCCTGTGGATTGCAGGCTGGCAGGGATCGCGACGAGCACGCTCCGGACTATAATCACCCAAAATATAATAAAAAATATAAAGGAAAATAAAATATATAGGAAATATAATAATGATTTTAGCATGCATGCATCACGCCTGTATTCCCCGAAGGGGTAGGCAGAGGGGTATTACACACCCACGACTCGCCAGCTACGTTTAAGTCCCACGTAGTAGGGGGCGAGCCTTTTGACGTCTACCGGACACATTTCTAAACTCCGGGCTGCTACTGAGAATTTTTCTTTTTAGGAAAAAGCTCAATAACATTGCCCGACCCGAGGATCGAACCCGAGACCTCATGATTAGCAGTCGCATACACTACCGCTACACCACAGAGGCAGTTTTGTATGAATAATAATGATTTTATGTTATTGGACATTAAGCTAGAGCAAAATTGTAGGTACTAGGTATGATACTATATGTTGCATGATATATTTTGAAGGCATACAACAAAAGCTCAGTATTAAATAAAATGATAGTTATTTTTACAAAAAAATTAATTGTAATATACATATTATTATTCCCAAGAATAACAGTGATGAACAGTCTCAACTCATCAGATTTAATTGTCAGCATTTATTTCTAGCACATAATAATTAACAGTCAACTGACATAAAGTAAATATTTATTCTTGAGAAAATTATTGGGCTATGAAAATCTCATAATATTTATAAACCGAACGCCTGCAGTTTATCATTCGTAATTTACACAATCAATGTAACATTGGCGTTTAAAAGCGTTTTTTTTTTCGTCAGAAAGCTTTACTTAACAAAAGTTATAACTATAACTAGGACGAAGTATAAAGATCGATTATTACTGACAGTGATTAAAAAAAGTATTGCATATAAATATACAACATCGTAGACGCGATAATAGGAAAATTTCCTCAAATACGTCATGGATGTAATCAAAATACTTTGGAAAATCCAAAACTGCGCGCCTCATAATTTTCTTTTTTCGCAATAAAATTGATTATTTGATAAGTAACTAATAATGTATTGGTCTTACTATGTAGTTTTCAATAAATCACATAGACGGCGCTAATTTCAAAAAATGCTTGTGTTTCTCATGTCTACTAATATATTGGCCTATAAAAGTAAATCTACGAAATAAGGTATAGGCTATAGCGCTGGTTTTAGTGTACCACTGTGCCATCGTGTCGAGCGTAAATATTCACTATTTTTTGTTTATTTAATAACAATTAAACCACATCGAATCAGACCGTGAAAAGTAATAGGGATCTATTCGTAAGTATACTCAAGTTAAAGAAAAAAAAAAGACTCGACTAGTAAAGTATTTCGGTTGTTATCGTGTTAACATACATTACCTCCAACACACGGACGTCCAAGACAGAACTTTTTTAAACAGTTTTTTAACTAGTTTAAATAACAAAAATGGCATAAAAAATATCATGAGTGTTAAAAATAGTGTTTTTTATTGATTTGTGTGTGTATATATTGTTTTACATGTGCAATATATGATAAATAGAGACATTTTAAGTTTGAAAAATCAGTTGTTCTGTATGAAACGAGAGCAGTACACACCTCAACGCTTCGCTTATGAGGCGTGCAAAATTAATGGACACAAAAGTAAATAATCACAAAATACTAATTTAAACAGCACCTGACGCGTAGTTCCACAACGCATGCATGCGCAACATTCATCTATCGCTTTGTATATACAACGGCAACGGTATATACGAGTACATACGTTATTCTTTTCCATGTATAGCTTCTTCTTCTTTTTTGATTATTACAATCAGCGTAAGCCTGTGTCAAGTTTCATGTTGCATCAAGTAAGTTTAGTAAAAATAATTTGTCAAACAACTCACAGTCAGTTATAGAAAATTAGTCATAGTCAAGTCAGTCATGCCTCAATAAAGTGATGGCGACTTTACTGGAAGCTTCTATTATAGGGAGTTTTGGAGTCAACGTTCCATCCATCCATCAGCCTTTCAACGTCCACTGCTGGATATAGGCCTCCCCAAGAATGGGGGATAGTGCAGTAATCGCCATGTTGCCATGCGGATGTTGTTAATACTCGAAGGAGTGCTGCTGCCCACTCCGCCGATATTCCCTCAGACGGCTCTTACGACTCCCATGGGTGGAGAGGGGTGGGACAATTCTAAAGCCGGCCCCACACGGCAAAGTCAACGTTACGCCACTAATATCACATGCCAACACTTATGCATATGCACACATAGTTAATTAGTAAAATGCCACCACTTTTACACATTAATAATTGAAATAGCACAACTATTGGAAAATAATGTACGACATAATTCTTTCATGATCCTGCTAAAAATAATATGCAGTTTTCTTTGCCTTCCCTCTATATTATATACGTTATTTCTCTTCCATGTAACAATATGTGCTTAAACGTGACTAATAAGTTCCACTTCAAAAATCTTTGCTTTATAAGGTAAAGACAAAAGAGGCGGCCTGCAACTTGAATAGAGTTGCGGTGGCGACAGTGTAATGAGCGAACTTAGTGTTATTAGACAAGTCATTGTTCCGTTGCGCTTGGCTATTATTGTAGCTAACTGCAAGTTGAATTGCTAAAGACCTTTGCTGTGAACTTTGTAGTTATATTGTTGTTTTATTTTAGTTGTGGGTTGGACACTGTACCACCGAAGGAATGTGACATAGTTCCAGTGGCCCGCCAAGAAAGGCGGAGAGACGGCACACGGCGGGTTTCTTTAGTGGGTGAAGACCCCACACTACCCTGTTCGTTGCCCCGAACGACGGGGTGTGCGGTTAGGAACATATTTCCCGCCTTAACAAAAAAAAAAAGGGTTGGCCACTGTATGGTATAGTTAATTAAATACAATCTATGCGCTGCCGCAATGCTCGAGCTAGTAGTGCAGCAAGATGCCACGCGATTCTTAAAACTTTTTTCATCAATCATCGAAAGACATTCTAACTATAGTTGATTTGAGGTGATTTGCTGGCGCTCAATAATACGACTCGCTGATTTAGCCTGTATTTCGAACCTATGTTGTGTTAGATAGTTTGACATTGTTACTTTACCGTTGTCAAGCTACGGTTTCAGGGGAATGGGTATAGGTATTGCATTACGTAGTCATATTAAAAATAATTTACATTTTAAGAATCTCCTTTCTACAAAAATGTTGTGAGTAGGTACCTACCTACTCACAACATTTTTAGATTTTTTTAATGGCAAACCGTGTGCAATGTAATATTGTTTACTAACTTTACGTTATGTCGTATTTGTTTCAAATATACTTTTTATTTTATATTTTATATGCATACTTTTATTAGTATACGTACACATTATGGAGTTATTTTTATATTGAAATTAGTCACATAAAATATTATTATTTAACAAAACTAACAATATAATATCATGCTTTATAATTAAAATTTATGGGCTTGTTAGTCGTTGCGAAGCCTTCCGTCACATTTCACAGCACTGGCATGTTGTATGTATAGCGTGTTTTTTTTTATTGCATCTAGTGGCAGACGAGCCACGGTCCATCTGATGGTAAATGGTAACCGTCACCCATGGACTCGACTATACCGAGAGTATTGTCAAGCCTTCATGTGCTTCATGGCCGGTCACACGGGAGATGGTGGTACTAACCCGCTCGGGCCGGATACCAAGTGAGTACTCCCACTTGGTACGCAGCCCTACCACCAGTCGTGCAGTTGATGATAATTGCTTACTTCCCTTAGTCGCCTCATACGACACCCGTGGGAAAGAATGGGGTGGTGACACTTGTATTCTTAATCCGTCGCCACACGGACAATCGGTGTTCTTTCAGTCATGTGAATTGCATTTTCCGTGTGAAACAACGGTAGCTATTCGTATTGTCATGGTTTGTATGGTGAAGATCTCCGAAAGCCTAAACCCTTTCAACCTTCCTCTGCTTGCATACATTGTAAGTAAGTTATTAAATATATAGGAATACGACTAAAACTAGAATAAGTTTTATATATAAATAAGGAATAGAATAAATATGTTAATAGTAATAAGTATAATATAGATAGCAATAATTACTCTACAATAAAATGATAGGTACATCAATAAATGGCTTATTATCTACAAGAGAATAATACATATTTATAAAGACATTAATTTGATTTGTTCAAGACTAAATATTTTATTATAATATTTGGGTGGCAAACAAGTGGGTATACGGCCCACCCCATAGGTAGTAGGTCTCTGGAGCATTGTTCTGTGCTCTGGAGTTCCACTTACTATACGAAACATAACAGTACCTACTGTATTCTCTCGCTATTTTTTGTGAGAAGGTATTTATCCGGTCGAACCAACCCATTCATACTGGGACAAGCAGGGTTCTACCACTAAGCCATTCTCCGGTGTTTATTCCAGTTATATGAAGTTGCCGCTTCCGCCTTATCTTTTTCAATAATAAACGCAATACGTTTTCCCTGAAGTGAATATACACAAAATGTACATTTTGGTAAAAAATATAGTAACATTTTAAAGGTAATCGTCCTTAAACTTAGAAAGGTATTTTAATTAAAGTAAAAGTCGTTTGTTTAAAGTCCACTCTACCTAAACATATATCCTCAACTAATAATTGTGAAACTAGCTGCATATATCTACACATCCTTTAATACATTTCATGGAGATCATATCACAGTAAAATTTTATTCATTTAACTTACTTTAATAAAATGCTTCATTACGCGAACGAGGATTTCATAAAAAAGTGAAGAATTTTAATATAAATTCCATAACGTGTGTATCGATATATTTGTTTAGTAAATAACATTATGTTGCCTTATTCATAATTATTATGGTATATATCTATATTCTAATAGAAAAATTATTCACACAGTTGCTATAAAAATTAAGATAAATACACGAAAAATATAGAATGAAATACTCCACTAAATTGTATCGTTGGATAAATTTATTTCAATTAAAGTTAATTTATTACGGTTTTCAAGTGATAGAGGTTAAACAGGTTCATTAATAATTACTTTTGAATAGAGATGGTTATCTTAATTGTTTTGTCTATGTCGTGGTCACATCTTAAAATTGACCCACATCATTAAGTGATTATCAATTCTATGATAGATCTACAATGAAAACGAAGGTATTAGAATAATTCATAGGAATAATTTATTAATATTTTGATCTGTATTTTAGCACTTGACATGCTCAGCTACTTTAAATAACAAATGATTCGTGAAAGTGGAAAAAGGGACTTTTACTGCGAGCAGGATTCGAACCTGCGGCCCACCTATTCGGGGATGTGCTCTAGATCGCTAAGCGATTGCAGTCGCCTAACGACGATTCCAAATCTCCACTTCACATTAAATTTGTCTTTACGACCCACGCCACCTACCGGTATCGGTGGGTGGGACGCATGTTCGAATCCTTCTTGCAGTTAAGTTCCCCTTTTTCCACTTTCACAAATAATAATTATTTATTTAAATTAATATTGGTACTCATATTCGATACCTTTAAAAATACAATTCAATTTAAAGATTCTAGTGTCTTCATCTAAGTTTACATTACTTTAAATCACGTTACAAAATGAAATATTAAAACAAGTTGGTTAAGTATTATTTGCAACTAGTGACTGCCCGCGACTCCATTCGCATAGACATTTTAGAATATAAATAGGTACATCACTTTACGGAACAATAAATATTTCTATGTAAAAATAGCTAGCTATCTCATGAAGACTATCATATTTCCGAGATGAAAAGTGGCCCTTTTGGGCTCCAGAATATGTGTTTGCATAATCTCATGACGATTGGTTCAGTAGTTACGTGATTCTGCCCGCGAGTCCATCCGCGTGGATACATACACTCACAACAAACTCACTTTTGATTTATAAAAAAAACATAGTATCACGCATTTATCCTTAAGGGGTAGGCAGAGGTGTATTACACACCCACAGTTTGCCAGTTATGTTTAAATCCCACGTAATAGGGGGCGAGCCTATTGCCGTCTACCTTAACGTCATACTTAACGTCTTTGGGTGACGCCTGCGCCATCTTTCGGAAGTATTTGCATACATTATACCGACCAGGTAAACTTAATTTTACAATTAAGATTTTACCTAATAATGACGCAAACCCTATAAATATTTAGATGTTTTTATACATATTTTTAGCATTTGACATGCTTAGCACTATACATTAAACAAAAAGTGAAAAATGTGAAATCGAAAATAACAGTCACGAGCAGGATTCGTACCTGCATCTCCTGGATACCGTCCAGATGCTTTGCCAATTCAGCCATCGTGACAATTGCTCCTGACTGCTAAGGCGTCACCCAAAGACGTTAAGTATGAATGTGTTATCGAAATAAAAAAATAAACACATACTTTCGAATAACTATAAAAGTCAGGGGTGTATTCCGTGTAAGGACCTAGGGTTGGAAATCGAACTCCTATACCATTGCCTATGCAGTCCTTTGTTTTACTACTAGGTACGTGATATAATAAGGAATGTGCTATACTTTGTAAAATTAGACGTTCAGCGGAAGACAAAAATAATATAATACTTTATATTATGTCACAGAAAACTGTTCCCAAACATTTCTCAGAACGGGATATTACATTACAATATGAGGATAACAAAGAACATATCTTCATACTATATCTACGCTTATACTATATTGGCTACCGGGAAGAATACATTCGTAAGGGTCGCAAGATTAACTTATGTACCATTTTTGTTTCTTCTTCAATAATTCAGGTCTTGTTTAATCTAGAAATAGTTCCATAGCAACTAACCTACAGTACAATTCTATTATTAATTTTTGACATACTTTACTTTTTATTTATGCATATTTAGACCGCTAAGAAGAAAAGACACATACAGTTTAATTTTGTTTATTTGTATAGATGCCGCAATAGCTGTATATGCTAGCATTTGTGATCAAATAAGTATTATTTCAGTACTTACTATTAAATATATTCCGAATAGTTTACATAGTATGGACTACTATTTGATCAAGTGGGAACGAGAAGAACAATACCACATTTTCATCATTCGGATGATTGTTACTAAAAATATAATAAAGACTATTTTTGCTTTGATGTTTTATATATTTCTTAAGCATTGGACGTAAAATTGTGAAGGAATACACAAAGTCATGTGAAAGAATGTGTTCTCGAAATAAGCAGTTCCGAGTAGTTACGATGGCTGAATTGGCAAAGCAACTAGGACGGTATTCCAGGAGATGCAGGTTCAAATACAGCTCGTGAATGTTATTTTCAAAAAAGAAAACAGATTTACGCCTGTATTCCCCGAAGGGGTAGGCAGAGGTGTATTACACAACCACGACTCGCCAGCTATGTTTAAGTCCGCTATGTTATTTTCGATTTCACATTTTCGCACTTTGTGTTGAACTATTTGTGTTATACAGAATATATCTTATTTCTATTACGTTCCAAGGAAAATGGAATTACCTATCTTACAATAACATACTAAAAATACTTTGGAAATTCCAAAAAAGCATGCCTCATAATCTTCATTTTTCACAATAAAATTGATTATTTGATAAGTAACTAATAATGTATCGGTATTACTAAATAGTTTTCAATAAATCACATAGATAACGCTATTTTCAAAAAGTACCTTCTCATCGTCGTCTTATACGCCATCTAGCGCTAATTTTAAGAAGTACTTCTACACTGGTCTATAGAAATATTTCTCACGAAATAAGGATAGCACTGATTTTAGTGTCGCATCAAGCGTAAATATTCACTATTTTTTTTGTTTATTTAATAACAATTAAACCATATCGAATCAGACCGTAAAAAGTGATAGGGCTCTATTAGTAATCATAATATTTCGTAAACGAAAAAAAAAGACTCGATTAGTAAAGTATTTTGGTCGTTATCGTGTTAACATACATTACCTACAACAAACGGACGTCCAAGACATTTTTTTAAACAGTTTTTTAACTATTTAGATATTTTTTTTTAGATATTTTTATATATATATTTTTAGCATTTGGCATGCTTAGCACTATACATTAAACACAAAGTGAAAATATAAAAATATAAATATATATATAATATAATATTATTTTCGATTTCACATTTTTCACTTTGTGTTTAATAGTTTTTTAACTAGTTTAAATAACAAAAATGGCACAAAATTACCATGAGTGTTAAAAATAGTGTTTTTTCTTGATATGTGTGTGTATATATTATTTTACAAGTGCAATATATGATAAATAGAGATATTTTAAGTTTGAAAAATCAGTTGTTCTACGTAAAACGAGAGTAGTACTCACCTCAACGCTTCGCTTATGAGGCGTGCAATAACAATAATATGGGTACCTATAGTTTTAATAACTAAACCATTTTATCTGTAGGTATAAAAATAATAAGGCATAATAAAACATAGCATCACGCCTGTATCCCCGAAGGGATAGGCAGAGGTGTATTACACACCCACGGCTTATGAGCTGTTTAAGTCCCACGTAATAGGGGGCGAGCCTATTGCCATCTACCGGGCACATTTGGAAACTCCGGCCTGTAAATTTGTCGGTAATATTTATACATAATAAATCATAGCTTCTTTTAGCCATGACTATTAAAATATATGTTATATAACACCCTCGAGTCGGCGTTCTTAGTACCTAGTCAGAAAAAATATGGGCGAAAGCTGAGCTGAGCATTGATAAATGAACACGTCTTGTTGCCTCAACTAACTACATCGTTAGTTTATTACTATCAATTATGTAATGGTTTTTATTTTATAGCATTTGAACACGACCAGTACGGCAGTGGAAGAGCCTTACTTCTCCCAGCATAAATGGGCTGAGACGAACGGAAAAGTGCCATCCTTTCACAGAATATCAGCGTGAAACAACGAACCACGGTAGGTAATCGTAATCTCGTGTTTCAAGTGCCGGAGTTCCTCTCCACCTCATATATCTTTCGTTGGAGTTGGCAATGTGCGAATAAATCCTACGCTATTGCTGCTAGGCTACGGTAACTGCTTAACATCAGATAGGTCCTATGTTTTTGTCACCCTCGTAGTGTAAAAAAAGGATCGAGAAATAATACGCTTTGATAAAACATGTTCCTTACTAATATTTAGATATTTTTATATATATATATTTAGCATTTGACATGCTTAGCAACATACATTAAACACAAAGTGAAAAATGTGAAATCGAAAATAACAGTCACGAGCAGGATTCGAACCTGCATCTCCTGGATACCGCCCAGATGCTTTGCCAATTCAGCCATCGTGACCCTTGCTCCTGACTGCTAATCTCGATAGCACATTCATACTTAACGTCTTTGGGTGACGCCTGCTTCATCTGTCGGAAGTATTTTCATACATTATACTGACCAGGTAAACTTAATTTTACAATTAAGAATTTACCTAATAATGACGCAAACCCTATAAATATTTAGATATTTTTATATATATTTTTAGCATTTCACATGCTTAGCAACATACATTAAACACAAAGTGAAAAATATGATATCGAAAATAACAGTCACGAGCAGGATTCGAACCTGCATCTCCTGGATACCGTCCAGATGCTTTGCCAAAGACATTAAGTATGAATGTGCTATCGAGATTAGCAGTCAGGAGCAAGAGTCACGATGGCTGAATTGGCAAAGCATCTGGACGGTATCCAGGAGATGCAGGTTCGAATCCTGCTCATGACTGTTATTTTCGATTTCACATTTTTCACTTTGTGTTTAATGTTCCTTACTATTTTTTTATAGCATGTAGTGGCAGACGAGCCACGGCCCATCTGATGGTAAATGGTAACCGTCGCTCACGACCTCAACTATACTGGGAGTATTGTCAAGCCGCCGCTTACAATTTCATTTCACCAATATGAAATGAATGAATAAACGGCTATCTTCTGCTGCAGCCAAAACGCAACGATGTGCTTCATGGCCGGTCACACGGGAGATGGTGGTACCAACCCGCTCGGGCCCGATACCAAGTGAGTACTCCCACTAGGTACCCAGTCCTACCACCAGTCATGCAATAGAGTCGCTACATACGACACCCGTGGGAAAGAATGGGGTGGTGACACTTGTATTCTTAGTCCGTCACCACGTCCACTTCTCCCGCAATATAAGGATTATTCCTTAGTGCCGGGTAATGTCGTTAAAAAGCAAAAAGAAAAAATGACGCAGTGTATAAAGGCTCCTGAAATAGAAAGTCATATGTGTTTAAAACTAATCTAACGTTTAAATATATAGCTTGCATACTTTGTCTCGTGTAGTTAGTATACATTTTTTACAATTTCATTTCCATTCTGTGACCTACTTTCGAACCGCTCTACGGCGCTACAGCGAGACCGCTTTTCTTCCACCGGAAATGAGATTTCCCGCCTGATATAATGGGCTTCCCGATTGCGGTATATGAAGCTGGCATTTAGCAACTATACTTGAATTGACGTTTTCTCAGACTTGCCACAGCATAAATTGACGACTTTAAATGTTGATGTTAGATCAAATTTAGATTTTAGAATAAATATAGCAAAGGAGATTTTTTTTTAAATTTTTATATTGCATGTGGTGGCAGACGAGCCACGGCCCATCTGATGGTAAACGGGAACCGTCTCTCATGGACTCAACTATACCTAGAGTATTGTTAAGCCGCTGCTCACCATTTTATTTCACCAATATGAAATGAAAGAATAAACGGCTATCTCCCGCTAAAGCCAAAACGCAATGATGTGTTTGCCCTCATTATCTTAAACAAGCATATTTAAAAACGATATGCTGTTACAAGAACTGGAAACACCAAATATTTTTTTTATTGCTCATAGTGGCATAAGAATAACGGCCCTTCTGATGGTAAATGGTAATCGTCGCTCATGGACTCAACAATACCGAGAGTATTGTCAAGCCGCTGCTCACTATTTCATTCCACAGATATGAAATGAAAGAATAAAACGGCTATCTCCTGCTACAGCTAAAACGCAACGATGTGCTTCATGACCGATCACACGGGAGATGATGGTACTAAACCGCTCGGGCCCGATACCAAGTGAATACTCCCACTTGGTACCCAGCCCTACCACCAGTCATGCAATGGATGATAATTGCTTACTTCTCTTAGTCGCCTCATACGACACCCGTGGGAAAGAATGGGGTGGTGACACTTGTATTCTTAGTCCGTCACCGCACGATAGCTTATTTTCATTGTTGTATTATATCGGCCGGAAGGTACAAACAATATTAGTTGAGCCACAAAACTGCTTTTGTACATAAGTATGTACAGACGCAGTTTGTAAGTCAGATGTGTAAGTGTATACTTACTTATCATCACGCCATCTCCCTTGTGGGGTAGGCCGAGAGAACAGAATTCCAAAAGGCTCTCGCTTCTTCAACATTCATACATTCAGTCAAGAAAGTATTGGGAATGGATGATTTGTTTATGGTACCAAATTCAAATTTTTTTTTTTTCTTGTTGTTCGATTGGCACAAGTGTTATCCATTTTGGCGCGGAGTTTGAGTTGCATCTGTTATTTATATTAAATACAGTGCTGTTTTTAGTTATATCATATCTAGTGCGTATTGCGAATTTCATAATGGACAAAAACATCGAACAAACAGTTTATCTTAAATTTTGCATCGCCAATGGAATTTCGAGTTCGGAGTCACTGAAAATGTTACAGAAGGCTTACGGTGAATCGACTTTACCAAAAACACGTGCTTACGAGTGGTACAAAGCGTTTAAAAGCGGTCGAGATGTGATGGAAGATTTGCGTCGCTCTGGTAGGTCATCAACGTCTGCAACTGAAGTTAACATTGCAAAACTGAAGGAAATAGTGACTGATAATCCTCATTCAACTTTGAGAGAGATAGCCGCCGAACTTTCTGTGTCTCACGAGTCGATCCGTACCATCATTAATAATCAGCATTTGAAATGCTTAGCAACGTACATTAAACACAAAGTGAAAAATATGGTATCGAAAATAACAGTCACGAGCAGGATTCGAACCTGCATCTCCTGGATACCGTCCAGATGCTTTGCCAATTCAGCCATCGTGACCCTTGCTCCTTCTACTACTTACTTCTTATACTTCCGACAGATGGTGCAGGCGTCACCCAAAGACGTTAAGTATGAATGTGTTATCGAAATTAGCAGTCAGGAGCAAGGGTCACGATGGCTGAATTGGCAAAGCATCTGGACGGTATCCAGGAGATGTAGGTTCGAATCCTGCTCGTGACTGTTATTTTCGATATCATATTTTTCACTTTGTGTTTAATGTATGTTGCTAAGCATGTCAAATGCTAAAAATATATATAAAAATATCTAAATATTTATAGGGTTTGCGTCATTATTAGGTAAAATCTTATTTGTAAAATTAAGTTTACCTGGTCGGTATAATGTATGAAAATACTTCCGACAGATGGTGCAGGCGTCACCCAAAGACGTTAAGTATGAATGTGTTATCGAAATTAGCAGTCAGGAGCAAGGGTCACGATGGCTGAATTGGCAAAGCATCTGGACGGTATCCAGGAGATGCAGGTTCGAATCCTGCTCGTGACTGTTTTTTTCGATATTATATTTTTCACTTTGTGTTTAATGTATGTTGCTAAGCATGTGAAATGCTAAAAATATATATAAAAATATCTAAATACGCATGAGAGTTGCTGAGGACATACTAGAACGAGTCAATTCCGACCCAACATTCATGAAACGCATTGTTACTGGTGACGAGACGTGGGTTTACGAGTTTGACATGCAAACTAGTCAACAAGCTTCAGAGTGGCGTCTTCCAACTGAACCGAAACCGAAAAAACCACGCCATAGTCGATCAAAAGGCAAAGTCATGTTGACAGTTTTCTTTGACTATCGCGATGTTGTGCACTCGGAATTCTTGCCAGAAGGTCAAACGGTAAATAAAGAATATTATTTGAGCGTTATGCGGCGTTTAAGAGAGCAATTTCGACGGAAAAAGGCCAGATTTTTGGAAAGAAAATTCTTGGATTTTGCACCACGATAATGCGCCTTCGCACAAGGCCATCATTGTGAATGAATTTTTGTCCAAACACTCAACAAATACCATCGAGCAACCACCATATTCACCAGATATGGCTCCAGCCGACTTCTTTCTTTTTCCTAAACTCAAATTACCACTTCGTGGCACCCGTTTTCAATCGGTAGAAGACATAAAGGAGAATTCGCGGCGAGAACTGAACTCAATTCCGGAAACAGCGTTTAAAAAATGTTTTGAAGATTGGATTATTTGTTGGCGTAAGTCTATCGTTTCTGAAGGAGCAAAATTTGAAAGTGATAAAATAAATTTGGATGAATAACAAAAATTTTGTGTATTATTTATTAACTTCCCGGTACTTTCTTGACAGAGTAGTAAGTCTCTTTATACACGCTCTAGGAGGTCTCTAACTGCGTCGGTACATGGAAAATAATAAGAGAAATGAAATTAAAAACAAAACTCAAGCAATCATTGTGATGGATATCTATTATATATAATTCCAGTGTCTATATTATATTATATTATATTTATTATTATTATTTATTTATTCAAGAAAAAACATATGGCGGAACGAAGTTCGCCGGGTGAGCTAGTTTAATATATAGAGCGACTTTAAAATAATTTTCTTTGAAAAACTATAAACAATAGAATAAAACCCTTGATTTGTAATTAATAAATATTTCATTATTTACAATAAACAACTACATAATAACAACAACAACGCTACTGTAACAACTTTGTTATTAAAATTACAACAATTACCTGTACAACTGTTAAGGCTTTACCCTTCAGGTGAGTTCTAAGAAGAGAGAAACTTTCGAAGTGCTCTTAGAGTACAAGACTAAAATTTCGTTATAGGTTCAATTACTTAAAGGAATTAATGACTCAAACTTTGCCGCCTGGTCTTTCATCGTTTTAGATGTAAGTAAAAAGTTATATAAAATCAGTGTTTTATCATCTATAAACTGCCTGTAATCTCAGCTAGTAAAAGGTACATGAAAAGTTTTAAAATGTATAGTGTATAGTTTATGTAGAACTTACTTCTGTGTCGTGTCGTTATGGACGTTAAATCAATTAGAGCAATTGCAAAGCGTAGTTAATAGTTAAATGCTATGTCTATACTATTATAAAACTGTAACAGAGCTAATCTGTACATTTAAGATATTTGAGAAAAAATGACTGATTTAGGCTATATAGGCGTGTCTGAACACCAAAAGATTTTTTTTAGATTTTTTGTCTGTTTGGCTGTTTGTTTGTTCGCGCATCACGCAAAAACTACTGAACGGATTTTGAATCAAATTTTTTTGTTTGATAGCTCTTGATTACACTTAACAACAGGTATACATTTTATCCCGCTACTATATCGGGGACCTGAGATATAACCTAAAAACTAGCTTTTGGCTGCGGCAAAGCCGCTAGGGCTAGTTTATTAATAAAAATGATCTCAAGACCGTAATTCCGATCATGGCGGTCAGTGCCAATCGACACTAATCGAGTACGCAAGCGGGATGATTCCGACTCGACTGGAAATAGATGCAAGCGAATTTACGTGCGAGGTTATTGGTGAAACACGTCCAACTTTTTAACTCTGAGTTGCTATTGAGACTTTCCTAACTGAAATACCCATTAACTTTTTGTTGGCCCTATCCCGGCATCGAACCAAAGACCTCACGATCCACAGTCGTATACACTACCGATAGACCACCGAGCCTATCGGAGTGATATACGTATAATGGTGATTGTAACTGTCAATGTAAAAGTACATTAGTAGTTTGCTTAAGTAGTGCTTTGCCTGGTTTGCGTCATAAGTTTTAAAGTTTCAGATAGCGTCTAAATCCTGGGTTCTATTCTTGAATGTCTATTAATGAAGTTATCTATGAGTATGTTACTAAAAATAATGGCAGTAACCTTTTGAATTCGGAATATAAAACTCGCTCTGTTATATTGGCAGTCATGTTTTGCCAATGTGACACCGAAAAGGTAACTGGGTCTCAATGGCTGTTGCTAAATATTTGAAAAGGTCGCACTGCGCACCGGCTTAAATAAAACATTTCTGTCTCTCTACACTACATAGTCCTAGTGGACTTTTTGTAGCTTGTATGTTTGTAAAGTCCCCCGCGATACACAAAGGAAATACATCTTCAAGGAAAGGGATAGGAGGTGGAAAGGCAGAGGATAATAACGAGAGGATAAGTACTCGTAGGATATTAAGGAGAGGATAGGAATGATAGTAATAAGAGGATACGGAGGGGGTTTGGCCCTCCGGCACTCTCACTCACCATACGCAACACAACGGTAGGAGTATCTACCGTATACCGGCTCTAACACTAGAAATGTTGAAAAACGCATTAATTGGTCTGTACCTACCTCATATTTTCTTATAAATATACGAATACTTACACATTTATAAAAATATTTTTAATAAAAATATTTTAATCGAAGTTTTGAATGTATAAAAGTAGGTATTGACGGTCACAGGAGGACTTGTACACAATACTCTTTAGCTTTTTATACAGTTTATTATTGCTAGTACAGTAATATTTCATAATGTTTGAAAGACTTTCTGTGAGTCTTTTGTAGACAATATATTTTGGTAAGATATTGCCGTAGAAATCTACTGAGTTCTTTGGATATTGCAATCTACATGGCGACCTGAGTAACTATGTAGGGTAGCTGTTGTGGGCTTGAAATACACTGAGGCAGTTTATCGATTTCGACTTTTTATTAATTTTTAACTTCTACTAGGAAATAAGTAAATAATTATACATAATTATTTACTTATTTTAGTAGATACACCTACTTATGTTCTTATTTTTTATATATATATTTAAAGCACTTATCATGGTCTTCCATTTAACAGGACACGCTCTTTGTATTCTGGTAATTATATACGTGTTTCGGCGGTTAAGTACACCACGTACCTAATAAAATTAACGATACAGAGAACATTACGATAGCCCTTAGATAAATGTAAGGGATATGAGTGACAAAAAAAATACGTTAAAAATTCTTAGTAAAAAAACTACACTTTGATACAAACATTTACCGCTCATTTTCCCCTCCTTAAAATGTGATAGTCTTAAACCCTAAAATACTTTATGATTAATTTGTGATAAGAAGATACAATTTCAATTTTCAAGATCCTACCTGTAATAAATAGGTATCTGCCCCCAAAATCAAATTTAACCCCGCCAATTTCCCCCACTGACTGTATTTCCAATTTACATGTTTCTATTTATTGAGAACAAAGAGTTTCTTACAAAGTTCTCGCTCCGAAAGGGAGGATCTTAAAGTGGGAATTTTCAAAAATTCTTTCTTAGCTGCTTTAATAAAATAAACCTACATTATAAATTTTTCGGTAGTCTTTAGTAATTTTGGCTGTGCGTTGATCGGGAGTCAGGACAATTTTATATTATGGATTACAAAAATAAAAAAAATAGTATAAGTAATTTGAACTCTAGAGAAAAATTCATTACCACTGAAGTAATAAATATAACAGGCGGAGAGACGGCACACGGCGGGTTTATTTAGTGTGTGAGGGCCCCACACTACCCTGTTCGATGCCCCGAATGACGGAGTGTGGGGTTAGGTAATTTTTTTGCCGCCCTAACAAAAAAACAGAAGATTTCATTGAAATGTAAATAGGCTATATATTTACATAATATATATTTGGCATTTGTGATTCAAAGATCAGTCACGGAGATTTCTCAAAAACTAATTTGCATTATTTTTCACCAAGTTAAATTTAAGCGTCCTTATCCACGTAAAATGTAAATACCGCCCGCTCTTGAATGTAAAGTTCATGGTTGATTTTACTTCCATGACACGAACACCTACTGAATTTTAATATATTGAATAAGTATTCATAAAGTAATACAGGTTTGAAAATACAGTGCTTTGTAGTTTTCTCAAAGATTTTCTATTATTATAATAGTAATACATTTTAGAGATACTCAACTACACTGTAACTCGAAAATACACAAGGTAACCCAGGACGCGCATGTTGAAATCCTGCCGCGTTTATTATTTTCTATTACACATTTGTGCACTTTGCGTTCAGGTAAATAGCCGAGCATCCTAAGTGTAAATATATAAGTTTAATCTAAATAGTTTAAATATTAAAATATGATTAATTTTCAAATTCTTTATGCATGAATTGATTTATTATTACATGTTGTTTATATTATACTATTTAAATTATATCTTAAGTATAAATTATTTGAGAATAAGGAAAAAGAGATTTTTTGTACTAGCGGGAATCGAACCCGCGTCTTTTCCAATCCGGGGAAGTGCTCTAAGCCACTGAGCTATAGTACAGGTACTTCGACCATCCCAATCTCCTTATTACATTTGTCTTTACGACCAGCGCCATCTATCGGAAGCATTTACATGCATTAAACCGATATAGTAAGTTTAATTTTGCAATTAAAATTCATACTATTTGATGGCGCGATTTTTTAAACATTTTTGATCTATATTTTTTAGCATTTGACATGCTCCGCCACTTTTTAAAGTATAAATTATTTGAGAATAAGGAAAAAGAGATTTTTTGTACTAGCGGGAATCGAACCCGCGTCTTTTCCAATCCGGGGAAGTGCTCTAAGCCACTGAGCTATAGTTCGCTGGTCGTAAAGACAAATGTAATAAGGAGATTGGGATGGTCGAAGTACCTGTACTATAGCTCAGTGGCTTAGAGCACTTCCCCGGATTGGAAAAGACGCGGGTTCGATTCCCGCTAGTACAAAAAATCTCTTTTTCCTTATTCTCAAATAATTTATACTTTAAAAAGTGGCGGAGCATGTCAAATGCTAAAAAATATAGATCAAAAATATATCTTAAGTATTTTGATATGTATTTGTAAATGTTAAATATGTTTATTAATGAAATAAAT
The DNA here is from genome assembly GCA_948253155.1 of Leucoma salicis. Classification (NCBI taxonomy): domain Eukaryota; kingdom Metazoa; phylum Arthropoda; class Insecta; order Lepidoptera; family Erebidae; genus Leucoma; species Leucoma salicis. The sequence continues at coordinate 8,528,071 of OX411806.1, forward strand.
GAGGCTATATACTTATTATATAATCTAAATACTATCGTATTAATTTGAAAAACCCGTATCTATAAATTATTCGTGCAATGAAACCAGGCATAAGTAAAAAAGTGAAATAAATTAAACTCGTGGTGGATATCCACATCAAACACATTAAAAGTCTCCACAGACGGACAGTTTTACGGCTATTTAAACACGATTTATTTGGGTAGGCGAGAAATTTAAACAGATTAGTGTTGAACCCGTTGTTTCACTGCACAGCAACCATGCTGTTTTAGTAAGGATTAACTAGTTTTGAAAGCCGGCACCGTTTCCTGTAATAACATCGTGCCATAAACACATTTGGCACAAGGAATTGATGACTAAAGAATTAGTCTAACAAAGGCTAGTCCTAGTGGTGGTAGCTTATCCCAGCATAAATGGGCCGGATCGATCGTGGAAGTACCACCCTCTCACAAAAGATCAACGTATAACTACGTTAGTTACTCCTAACCTTTGTTTCGTATGGTGAATGAGAGAGTTGTAGTCCCAAACCCCCTCCCTATCTTCTTCTTGTTATCCTTCCTATCCTCTCCTTAGTATCCTACCTATCCTCTCCTTATTATCCTTCTTATCCACCGGCTATGCCTTTCCTTGGAGAGAGAGAGAGAGAGAGAGACATGTGAGTGATGCCTCTGGTGTCGGTGTTGCTAGCGTCTATAAACTACGGCTACCGCTTACCATCCAGGTGGCCGTATGCTTGTTTGCCATCCATGTAACATAGAAAACTCTATATATATTGCGTAACAGCCAAATTATTTGGTGTTTCCAGTTCTTGTAACAGCATATCGTTTTTATATATTATGCTTGTTTAAGATAAGGTTATCATTATGAATTAGTAGTTTACAAACAGTTACACATCACATAATCGTGACACAACACGCAACCCTACTCGTGTTAGTGCCATGACACGTGATGGAAGAGGTCACAATGGGCTTTGAGGTATTTTATATTAACTTGAAATACCTATAAAATAAAACCACTATTACAGAATCTAACGCATTTAGGTACTGATTTTATATTATACTGATGTTTCGACTACTTTATAGTTATGCGAGTTATACGTCAAATGGTAGATTAATTGTTATCGGAAGGTATTATATCGGAAAGTATTGAAACGTATTCTATTTATAGTATTAATTCTATAGGTTCTATAGCCATTCACTAGAAGTATTGCATATTGTTGTACTAATATATCAATGGACTTCATAATTGAGTCGAGGGTTATATCGTTTGAGCTGTAATAGAGAAAAATATTGTAACTGCATTGTAGGCCTTAGCTGTGAAATTAATTATCTTTAAAATTAATAAGTTTAATATAAATTGTTAACAATTATTTAGTGATGGCATTACCGGGATGATAACAATAATAATTCAATTTTATTGTATTAGGTAGCCTTTGCCCGCGGTTCCGCGGCAGCCTAAAACTAGTTTTTAGGTTATATCTGGTCTCCAATAATGTATCAAGGTAAAACGGATACTATTTTAAGTTAATCAAGAGCACAAATACAAAAAGTTTCATCAAAATCCGTTCTGAAGTTTTTGCGCGATGCCCGAACAATAAATAGACAAACATACAGAAATAAAAAATCTGGAAAACGGTTGACCCTAAAGGCCATCCCTGCAGCTTCCCGCTAATTTGATACTTAAGCGCTCAAAATAATATTTAAATTGAAATAACTTTTTAATGAATGAACCGATTTTCTCGTAGTTTACGGCATTCAACGCAGCTTGTTGAGCTCTTTGTAGAATCCTAAAGTTCGAACTGGTCAGACTGAAAATTTCATAGAAATTCCGAAAAAAACATTTTTTTAAATTTTTTTCGACAACGATGTCTCACGAACGAATCAACCGATTTTGACCGGAGTGGCGGTTATCGACGTGTTTTTTTAATGTTAAGAGCTGATTAGTTTTTGGAATTGATCGGTAAAACCATTTATAAGTTATTAAAAAAACACATTTGAAAAAAACTTTTCTTATAGTTTTTCTGAGATTGCTCAAGATCTCGGTCCGAATTGGTCCTAATTGTATTCAAAATCTAAGTTTGGTCAAGTCTTTTCGAATGACGCCATCCGCGATGAAATCGGTCAACACACACACACACACACACACACACACGCAAACACACACACACACACACACACACACAAACACACACAGACACATACATACAGACATCATCGCGGAAACATTCGGGGAAGCTTCCTAGGACCCCAAAACGTCAACATCCGTTAAAAACTCGATTTTTAAAAAACGGGGTAATACCAATAAGTTCCCAACTTTTGAAAATTTTCAATTTACTTAGCGGGAAGTTAAAAAAAATGTTTTGTGTTCAGAGACTCCTAAATAGACATAATTCATTCTTTTTCCCGCAAATATCTTAAATGTTCTGTAAATTTAAGATAGCAGCAATGTAGCTCTGTTACAGCTTTGTAATAGTATAGATAAGATTACATTGGTCTTACAAATAATAATAGCCTGTCCTCACGGCTTTATCGTAAGTAAAAGCTAGCTTTTAGATTATATCTCAGGTTTTCAACCCAGTAGAGGAATAAAATGTGTACTTACCAGTTTTTAAGTCTAGCCAAGAGCAGCATACGAAAAAAGTGTCATCAAAATTGGTAGTTTTTGGGTAATGTTTGACCTTTTTTTTATTGCATGTAGTGGCAGACGAGCCACGGCCCATCTTATATGATCGTAAATGGTAACTGTCGCTCATGGACTCAACTATACCGAGAGTACTGTCAAGCCGCTGCTCATCATTTCATTTCACCGATATGAAATGAAATAATAAACGGTTATCTCCTGCTACAAACCAAAACGCAACGATGTGGCCGGTCACATGGGAGATGGTATGGTGGTACCAACCCGCTCGGGACCGATACCAAGTGAGTACTCCCACTTGGTAACCAGCCCTTCCGCCAGTCATGCAATGGATGATAATTGTTTATTTCCCTTTGTCGCCTCATACAACACCCCATGGGAAAGAATGGGGTGGTGACATTTGTATTCTTAGTCTGATAGACTGGACACACGGACCGAACTAACAAACCTTTAAAAATTTGAAAAAAAACTACATTTATATAATAATTTTTTTATCAAATATCTTTAATATACAGACATAGCTCTGCTACAGATTTATCTATAATATATTGTAAAACTTTTCGTACTCCACTGTACTTTACTTGTGAATATACCGCTTGAACAAGTTTCATGATGATATGGAAATGTAATTTTTAGCTTAGTAATGAAATATTTTATAATAATCCGAAAACGGTATTTATCTAGCGGAATAAATTGTTCTTTACGCTACGTTGGATGGAACGATTCGCAATAACCGTCCCTGAGTCAGCAGTTGCTGTGATGTTCTGTGAGCGTTTTCGTCATCAAACAAAATAAATTAATTGAAAGCATTGATAATTTCAATACTGTATAAGTCTCCTTGTCTTTAACTGAGCCATGAGACTAATGAGTATATTTTTTAGAGTATTTACTTTGTTTTAAACTACATCGACTTAAATTGTGTAAACTGTGTTAGGTATAATCATTCGTTCCGTATACGCAAACAAATATTTTTTCAAAGGTTATAAATGTCGCCACTCAAAGAGGATAGTCAATATATTACATGCTCAAGTCCATGATTTTTTCTGAACGATTCATAATAGTTTTTGATTTATTTTGATTACATCTTATTTAATAAAAAACGACATCCAAGAACCTGAAAACCTATTATTTAGCTATTGACGCAGTACAAATTGTGTATGAATTTGCTTAGAAATTGGAGTAACATGCAAAGGTACGTAGAAATGCAATTATTCATATAAATATTGAATAGTATAAAGAGATTCTAAATAATATACCTACATATTTGCTTTGGGATTCAAATTGCGTTATGCTTATATCCTTTGTTCTAGTATAACATAAGTATATCTACAACTCGTTCCGTAATTTATTTACCTTTGTTATACAAATATAATATTCTTTTTCTGAACAAGTATAAAACAAGTAATGTTTTAGTAACAATGACTTGATATCAAATATAATATCACTTATGTACGCATGGCCGCTCCCAGTGACGTCAGAGAGTAACTTTCTAAAACAAGGCAAATTTAGGTAAGCTTCCAGTACAAATATCCAGGTAACCAGTCTGTAATAATTTTGTAGTACTTATTCTTTCTCGTCAAATGGCGCAAAAGCGTATAAATTATTATTAAAATATTATTGACGCATGAGATCGAGGTCGCGATACAGAGAGACTGCAGGATGGTTCTAAAAGGGGGCTTTATTATAATATATACAGCTATAATAGCTGTCGAACCTAAGACAAAGCAAAGGCTAGTTTTTGTTATATTTTCTTACTTTTCCAATGGGTTTCATCCAGTTCTAAACTTTTTTGCTTTCGAAAATTATCGACACTGGCCTAGTTAGCGTCCGCTATGGCTAAGCTGCTTTATGGTGCGTTGTATAACATTCTCACAGAGTCCGTTGTACTCGAGGATAACAATTTGGACTTAGACAGGGCCTCTCGACTGACTGTGAGATACTTATTACTTCTAAAGGACACCGCCAGGTACACACGGACCATTGAACACAAGAAAACATAGCATTTTTGATGGATTACGGCAGACTACATGAGAAATCCGAGCCGCTTTAGAATTGTCCCACCCCTCTCTACCCACGGCAGTCGTAAGAGCCAACTGAGGGAATACCGGGGGAGTGGGCAGCATCACTCCCTCGAGTATTAACAACATCCACTGCGATCGCCAACCCGCCTGCCAAGCGTGGCGATTACGGCATTATTCCCCATGACAGATCCGCCCGTCGTGGCGTTCTCTTGGGGAGTCCTATGTCCAGCAGTGGACGTTGAAAGGCTGATGGATGGATGGACATGAGAAATTATATGAAGGTTATTAGAGGTGTCACAAATATATTCAAGTATTGGTTCCAACATCAGACCAAGTCTGTTAGGTCGGGTTCCTTCTTTTTGGAGACATATTACTTGAAGTGTGATGTGGAAAGATATATGAAAATATAGTCTATATCTATGTACTATTATAAGCTATAGCAGAGCTATGTCTGTAAATTTAGGATATTTGAGAAAAAATAATATATTAGGCTATTTAGGCGTCTCTGAACATAAAACAATTCCTTTTAGAATTTTTGTCTGTTTGTCTATTTGTTTTTTCGGGCTTCATGCAAAAACTACTGATTGTGATGAATTATGATAATACTTTTTCGTTTTCTGATAGCTCTTGATTAGGTATACATATAAACTAGTCAAGAACCTAAGATATAACAGAAAAAAAATGCTTTTAGCGTCAGCGATCCCGCTGGCAAAGGCTTGTTAATATGAATATAATAAAACTATGCTGATATTATGTAAAATACCATATTTTTTACAGAATATTGACGCGAAGTAACGGTAGCTCTTCCTACTGTTGTGTCACGTTCGGTAAGTGAGAGTGCTGAATGCCAACCCCTTCTCATCTTCTTTCTATCATATTTCTGCTTCAATTCCACAGTCTTCTTATTCCTTCCTCATACCTTAATAAAATCACGAATGTTATGTGTTTTATTTTATGTAAGTACGCGTATAAAACTATAAGCAAATTTAATGCAGCGTCTGTATTCTACAGAGCTGATTAAAAAAATCAATTCACTGATCTTTGAAGTTCATAAGATAGAGAGGCATTAAGCGCAAATAGTAGCGCCCACGCCGCCCCACGTGCCGGCGGCCGGTCGTGCCAGAGGAGAGATCAGCCTTCCTAGCCCTTTCCGTCGCCTCTAGAGATGACATCCTCGCAGAAGGTGGCGACCGCGGTCTAGTACCTATCGCCGCCAACCAAGGCTTGGACAACAAATGGCAGCGACAGATTTTCTCCCATGACTGAAGCGAGATCCCGGCGCTGCTCAAGTTATCAGAAAAATTCCTCAGCCATGCAGATTTACTATCGATGTTTTTTTCACGGAATAGTTATAATATATATATATATATATATATATATATATATATATCTTATAATTAAAGCTTATCTGTGGGCCTAGCCAAGTTGCATACTATGATCGCTAACGCTATAGAAAAAAATAATGTATGGGAATTTGACATTTTTAACGATATCTATAACGCTAACTTACGTGACTTAGCGTTAGAGATGTCAAATCTTCATAAATTTTAAAAGATTTCTACAACGTTGGCGATCATAGAATGCAACTTGGCTAGGTACACTGGTTAGAAGAATGTATGCAAATACGTCCAACAAATCGCATGGGCTTGTCTTTTTTTCTTATTCTCTTTTTCCCCAGTGAATTTCACGATAGCTTAGTTGGCAGAACGGTACTCAGAAGGCCCGGGTTTGATCCACCACTCGTGGCTATCATTTTCTTTATATTACTCAATATTCCTATCGAGTAGTATACTCACTACCTGTAGTTTATACAATCAAAAAAGATTTTAAATGTATTAATAAATCACGAGAAATAATTTTTGATAGTTTGTATTAAAACTAAAATCTCACTCGCAATAATATAGGTAGGTATGTGGTGTGACTATACAGGATTGCATCAGCTGTGATTACAGGCAGTCAGTCAAAAATATATAAGTATTAAGCCCCATTTCTTTAATTGTAATATGAAACAGGCTTATTCTTTATTTAGTCTAACTTGCTCTCTTCATTCTGAGTATTATAAAACATACAAATATTAAGTATTGCTCAGGATCTGTGCATCTTCAAAATTGTTCGTTTCAAAAACAAAGTTCGTTTTGTTTCAAGTTTACTTTTTATTACATTCCGGTCTCAAAACTTTTGAATATGGCCCATTAAGCTCATACCTACAGTGTCTGTAAATATTTGTATTTTCAATTTAGAACAATTCTGAACATCTTATATTCTCACATATAAGTACTTCTCACATAGACAAATCACATTAAAAATAGATTAAGAAGTACAATTGAGCCCTTACTTAAGATTTAGATAATAACAACCATTATTTATCAAATGGTATTTATAATTATCATTAATTTATACTGGCCTTTGAACGCGGCTCCACGGTTTTTAGGTTATATATCTGGTTCCCGATGTAGTATCGAGATAAATTGTATACCAGTTAAGTCTAATTAAGAGCTATCAAATAAAAAAGTTTCACCAAATCCGTTCAGTAGTTTTTGCGTGAAGCGCGAACAAACAAACAAATAAACCGACAAACAGACAAAAAATCTAAAAATATTGTTTTGTTTTCAGACACGCCTATATAGCTTAATAAAATATTTTTTTCTAAAATATCTTAAATATACAGACACAGCTCGTTACAGCTTTGTAATAAGATGAATGAACGACTGCCTCATTGGTCTTTTCGTTAATCTTCTAACTGCGCGATCTCGGGCGGAACCAACCTTTTATTTTTGTTAAGGCTGGAAAAAATGTTACTAACCACACACCCCGTCGTTCGGGGCAACGGGCAGGGTAGTATGGGCCTCTCACCCACTAAATAAACCCGCCGTGTGCCATCTCTCCGCCTGTATCGGGGGCCACTGGAACCATGTTACATTCTGAAGGAGGTGGAACCGAACTGAGACCAAAAATTAGTCCATGGATGTATATTGAATTGGCATTTACTTTGTTTCGTTTTCGTGGGTAAAACCCGTAAAACTTTGAAACTTACAACATGCACGGCGCAAACTTTTCCAAATAACACCATCATCTTCTTTTATCTAGTAAAAAGTAATGAAAGTGTGTGTGTGTGAGATTTCGGAGATTTGGTCCGTAATTCGTGTCGCACGACCGTGATTCATGGGCAGCTTGATCCGACCCCAGATTACATTGCCGCCCGCTTGTTGATTATCATAGTCATTATTTTGCAAGATAAATGATAATTTCTTGTAATTACTCACTCCGTATACTCCTAATATTTTATAGGTGAGAGTACATTATGTCATAGTGTAATGTGTAAGTATCTATACGTGTTTTCAATGTTTTAATGATGTACGCAGAAATAGATACCCATAATTCTGTGGGTATATTAAATTTTAAGGAAGGAGTCAAGATCAATCCTAGAATGAAAGGTATTAAATTTTGTAACATATTTTACTTATCTATAGATAAAGCAGCTAGGTTATATTAGGAAACAATGATTTCCTGCTTAGACTTTATGGAGAGACTGTTACTTTTCCTGATGTTTATTGAAATGAAATAAAACTTAAATTCAGCTCCAGGCCAAGTTCTATCTGTCCTGATAATTGCACTATAATTCGTGATGTAATTTCAGAGATATGCGCTAACAAACAAACAGGCAAAAAATTAAATGATGTTTGTTTTCTATTTTCTTCTATTAGCTTCTAAGAAGAAAGACAGATTTTTTCTCTTATCTTCTCCTCTGCATTTTCTAAAACATTTCTGCAATATACAGAGACACCGGGTTCTATTGTTTTATTTTATAGAAATTTTCATAGAAGCTAAACTCCATTTAGATATTATTAATTGAGTCAAACATTCTCTGTCTAAAATCAGGATTTTTTCACATCTTTAGTGGTTCAAATAAAACGAAATTAAGCGCTAATCAATATTATCTCAGAAAAGGCGTTATTAATCCGTATTTGATGAACGGCACTGATCAGTCCAATAGCATCTGGAGTTCTTTTGAAGATTTCATTTGAAAAGCTGCCGGCCATGGATTTGGGCGTGTCCCTCGCTCCCTTTGTATTTTCTTACTTTGATCTAATGCTACGTTTTTACCTTTGACTGGTACTTTTCCCTGAATGACGGTCTTCAGACACTTGTATGTGCAAGATCGTGTGATTGTATCTTGTATTCAGACTCATAGACGTGTCGTATGACACGTGAAAATGTTAATGTACACAATACTTTGTGTGATATGCACATACTCATACTTATTCTGAGTCTGGGTGTCGGATCACGTCTATCAATATACGTATAAGTACCTATAGTGTCACGATACAGTGATATAGATATTGCCTAGTCTTTTACTGACTAAAACCAGTTCTTCTTATTTTATTGTTTTGGTGACGACAAGCCATGGCCTACCGGATAGTATGTGGTAATCACCAGTCATGGACTCCACAATATTAAGAATACTGCCCAGTCACGGTATGGGCAGGTGTGGGCCTGCTACAATCGAGTAATAATTATGTCCTAATTTATGACTCATTAACTTACGAATCGTGGGCCTTCTGTGTTACCCCTATTAAGTTGAGACTACATAAACCAAATGTAGGTATACTTTTGCTTACTTCTTTCGAGTATAAGGCTATTTATTATACTTACTGCTTATACAATTCTACTTGCTGATGGTAATCACAGTAATGTTATATACACTGCGTCCGCTAGCGACCTAATATGAATTTAGAGAAGTTTGCAAATAAATTTAATTTGTGTATTTACTGAGAAAGTATTTTGTCAGCTTTTCGAGCCCAAGAGAAATAACGCTAAAATGTTGAACGAAGCATAGGTCAGACTTATTCTAACTTCTCCGTTAATGGGCTTGCGGTCGTTCATTTGAACTGACACTTTGACAACGATAATGTAAGGCGTAGTCCCGGGGAGACATGAGAATAGCTTACCGCGAATTGTAGACAGAATTACAAGAAAGATTGACGTCAGGTGGCCACTGCCCACTGCTTTTTGTAAATGTTTATTTCAAAAATATTTTATCTGTGAAATAAATTAAGTTAGGCATAAATTAAGCTACCACTGAAGTAATGTAACATAGTTCCAGTAGCCGGCCAATACAGGCGGAGAGATGGCACACGGCGGGTTTATTTAGTGGGCGAGGGCCCCACACTACTCTGTACGTTACCCCGAACGACGGGGTGTGCGGTTAGGTAAATTTTTTTCTGCTTTAATAAAAAAGCATGAATTAAGCTTATGTTATGTTCCTCTGAAGTAACATACATTCAAATTGTATTTTTAAGATGGTGCAAAGGATAATAATTAATCAATTTTCGCCAGCTCTTGTTCAAATAATTTGATACAAACATTTTTACATATATTATAGTACTAGATATACGAGTAGGTAAATAATACATATATCTAGTATTTAATATATCACGCGTTATGATCTACTGTAAAATATGTTGCGCCAGATTACTGTAGTTATCATATTATACTACTAGCTGACCCGTGCCCACTTCGTTGAGCGGTAAACATTTTTAAAATACCGGCTAATAGAAATATCACTCAATAGATTACCTACGACACGGTCGTGGTTCCATACCTATGTCGTATTATCTCTATAACCATTTGTCCCAAATTCCAAATGATATGCAGTAAAATGAAAAAGTCTTTTGTTTTAAACACTTGAGACGATAAATTTACTTATTTTGATAATTCCTAATTGTTAATAATATGAGTATGCACAAAAAACATAATCTAATGATTTAAATTATTTTTTTACATAAAAACTACTTTTTGTGATTTAAATATAAAAGTGAGACTGTCGCTGACTTTTTTAAAGGCATTATCAAGCTCTACAACAGAACTTACTTTTCTCTAGAACTCAATCATATATCTCTCATCGTTAAGGCAGCGTTAGTAAGAAACGTTTTCGTGCGAATGTTTTTTCTCCGACTTACTTTGCAAATCCGACCACGAAAAAGTCTTATAATTTTTGGGTTAATATATTATAGCGTATGACACTCACAAATAACGTCACTTTCTATTAGTAAAAAAAATTTCAAAATCGGTTCAGTAAATTACCCCCTACAAACTTACTCTTTATAATATTAGTATAGATTAAATAGATGAACTCATACACGAATATTTATAGCTACTTTTCAACGGAGCCGTAGAAGTGGACAACAGTCTCGTGTGTATTTTATTTAGAAGCCAAGAGACCCGCTAGTACAATGATGAATATTAAAGTAAACAAAATTGATAAATAAAACATTGCGGCATAGAAGCCGAATATTTTAATAGCGTATTACCCTCCGGCCGACCCTAACCACTCGCCTCTAAAGAACAATACACAGATTGTAAAAAAATATATTTGTATTACAAAGCCTCTAATTATTTTTCATTAAAAGGTTGGGGCCGGAAAAATGTGTAATGGAAAGAACGGTAAACATAATACGACTACTTGTAAATTAAAATTACGAGTATTATCTGTAGGTAAGTAGGTACTGTTATTTAAACTTTTGTTTTCTTATGCGAGGAAATCTTTTATAGATACCCCTCCGATTTTGTAAATTTTTACCTCTTTAGCTAATTTTATCATCGCTTTTATTTGCATTACATCTGGTAGAGATACTAATAAGTTGAAGGTGATGGCATAATAAAACACTTTTATACAACGCACATATATTCTATTCTCACATTTATCGTGATGTGATTTTAGCTATTATATTGCCGTGTAGTGCCGGCTTTAGAAGTTTCCCACCCCTGTCCACCCATGGGAGTCGTAAGAGCCGACTGAGGGTATACCCCGGGGGAGTGGGCAGCAGCACTCCTTCGAGTATTAACAACATCCACTGCGATCACCAACCCGCCTGCCAAGTGTGGCGATTACGGCATTATCCCCAATTCTTGGGGAGGCCTATGTCCAGCAGTGGACTTTAAAAGGCTGATGGATGGATGATTTTAGCTAATTCTATCTGATGAGTTTCGGCGTTCGACTCTAAGGTCGTGCAAAATGTATTAACAACGCGAAGCTTTGAAATTGTATCAGTAATACGGCTTGCTGCCTTATACTTACGTGGAATTGAGTTATAAAAAATGGGTAATGTTAGAATGTTACGCAATTGCTCACTGCTACGAGGCAAAGGCGTGGGACTGTAATAAAATAAAATAAATTCTCGGACTTCATCCGACTGGAGTTGACTGACTACAATGTTTCTCAGTCAATGTAATTTTAAACTTGAAGCCAACTTTACGCCCCATTTCTTATTCAGTGTGGACACACGTGATACATGAGCCAGTGATATACCGTCAGCGAAAACTGGAACGTCTTATTCAGCTATGAATACAAAGTTTCACTGAGAACACTTACTCTGCTGGTGGATTTTTAAATCAGAGCAATGTTTCTTGTTAACTATCGAAATTAGCAGTCAGGAGCAATTGTCAGGATGGCTGAATTGGCAAAGCAGTCCTATCCAGGAGATGCAGGTTCAAATCCTGCTCCTGACTGTTATTTTCGATTTCACATTTTTCACTTTGTGTTTAATGTATAGTGCTAAGCACGACAAATGCTAAAAATATATATAAAAATATCTAAATATTTATAGGGTTTGCGTCATTATTAGGTAAAAATCTTAATTGTAAAATTAAGTCTGGTCGGTATAATGTATGAAAATACTTCCGACAGATGGCGCAGGCGTCACCCAAAGACGTTAAGTATGATGTGTTATCGAAATTAGCAGTCAGGAGCAATTGTCAGGATGGCTGAATTGGCAAAGCATCTGGACGGTATCCAGGAGATGCAGGTTCAAATCCTGCTCCTGACTGTTATTTTCGTTTTCACATTTTTCACTTTGTGTTTAATAAATACAAAAATATTTTTTTAAACATTTTATTTAAAAATAATATTTAACCATTTTTTATTTGTTGGCTAATGGTAACCGCAACTCTTCGCATTGTCGTATTATTCCAATGAAAACAATTTGCATGCAATCGCGACATTAGTGCTGCTAATGCACTTGTTTCAAGCATTCGTGTTAGTAAACTATGATGACTTTAAGTGCAAAGTATATAAAAGACCTATGATATAAAGATATTTGCTTGCAATCGCGACATTAGTGCTGCTGATGCACTTGTTTCAAGCACTCGTGTCAGTAAACTATGATGACTTTAAGTGCAAAGTATATAAAAGACCTATGATATAAAGATATTTGCTTGCAATCGCGACATTATTGCTGCTGATGCACTTGTTTCAAGCACTCGTGTTAGTAAACTATGATGACTTTAAGTGCAAAGTATATAAAAGACCTATGATATAAAGATATTTGCTTGCAATCGCGACATTAGTGCTGCTGATGCACTTGTTTAAAGTAGTCGTGTTAGTAAACTATGATAACTTATATAAAAGACCTATGATATAAAGATATTTGCTTGCAATCGCGAAATTAGTGCTGCTGATGCACTTGTTTTAAGCACTCGTGTTAGTAAACTATGATGACTTTAAGTGCAAAGTATATAAAATACCTACGATATAAAGATATTTGCTTGCAATCGCGACATTAATGCTGCTGATGCACTTGTTTCAAGCACTCGTGTTAGTAAACTATGATGACTTTTGGTTGACTTTGACCTATGGTTTTGTTTTAAAAAAGATTTTGATCTCACAATTGGTATATTTAATAGATTATGTTAATAGATGTCACTGCTTTTATTACTTACTTTTATTATCAATATTAGACAAACTTAAACTGTCATTCTGAATTAAAATAACAAAGTAATCTAATCTTTATTGCTCATATATAAAATGAATAATTTAAATATTTTTTGAAACACATATAAATTTAATAGAGCAGCATCTAGCGTTAGAAATACGCAACTCTGGGATTATAATCCAACTAAATTGAAAACTATAACAAGAGGAAGTGAAACACCAATCTACTGCCATACGTAAACTGGTTAATTTATATTCCAGCTACATTCTTAACTTTAAAACACCTTTTAATAACCTCAAAATCAGAGACATTTTTTGTAATAGTACGATTCTCAAGCTAGTCCGCTATAAAATAATGATTTTAAGGGAATTCAGTAAATTGTTCTAATACAAAACATCATTTTGCTTTGCGGTTGGTTCAGGGCGAACTATGTATGGACCCAGAGGAATGTCCTTTATATTATTAAGGAAATCAAATTATATATCTAATTATGTTATTATTTTTTATATAGGCATTTGAAGCATTTGGCACGTTTGGCCCTTTACCAGATAGAGTAGAGTTTTCAAAGCAAAATGAGGCCACCAGTGCAAGAGTGGCCTTTTATTAAAACACAAAATTGGTAATAATCTGAATCGTAAAATTAAGTTTACCTAGTCAGTATAATGTATGAAAATACTTCCGACAGATGGTACAGGCGTCACCTAAGATGTTATGAATGACCACCACCGAAGGAATGTAACATAGTTCCAGTGGCCCGCCAATAAAGGCGGAGAGACGGCACACGGCGGGTTTCTTTAGTGGGTGAAGGCCCCACACTACCCTGTTTGTTGCCCCGAACGACGGGGTGTGCGGTTAGGAACATTTTTTCCCGCCTTAACAAAAAAAAGGAGCAGTTGTCACGATGGCTGAATTGGCAAAGCATCTGGACGGTATCCAGGAGATGCAGGTTCAAATCCTGCTCGTGACTGTTACTTCGATTTCACATTTTCACACTTTGTGTTGATTTATATGGCTAAGCATGTCAAATGCTAAAAAAGTATATAAAAATATCTAAATCGCAAATAACTTAAAAATAGATATTTTAAACTAAAAACTTAGATTTTTAGTTCTTTATTTTAACGATAGATGACATAACAAAATTTTATTTTTACGTTATTATTTTTTTTTTAATCTGGACCCAATGCGAAAAATTTGGTTATGTTTGTTTAGGTTAATATAGTTAATATAGCATGAATTATAATTCGAGAAATCTTGGTATTAGGGGCACTGATAGTAGGTGCACATGCGAAAGAGGAACTTAAACCATAAATCCTGTAGCGCGGCTATTATTTATGGGCGAAGGGAAACAAATTTGGAGTAGTCTCCCATTTCTACGTTGATTATTGTTTTTTCTATAGTTTTTTTTTAAATGGAATAATATTTAACATAAGCATAATTCATACTTCCCTAAAGAACATCACAAATATCGGACGTACCTACCTACCTTGTGTTATCGAGATCTAGACGGAATGTGAAAATTCAAAATAGCCCGTTCTTGATCGACTAATAACAACTTCAATGATTTTAATGCTGATATCTACTAAAATATTGCTATAAATATGACTTTGATTCCTTTTTTATCATGTTTACATATACATTTCCATCACGCATTTTAGAATTGTCCCGCCCCTCTCCACCCATGGAAGTCGTAAGAGCCGACTGAGGGAATGCCGGAGGAGTGGGCAGCAGCACTCCTTCGAGTATTATTAACATCCACTGCGATCGCCAACCCGCCTGAAAAGCGTGGCGATTACGGCACTATCCCCCATTATTGGGGAGGCCTATGTCCAGCAGTGGACGTTAAAAGGCTGATGGATGGATGGATGGGATAGATACATTGATAAATCAGAAATAACAGAAGTTACTAAAATCAAGTACTAAAATCAGAGGTTGCATATGTGTAATCAATTTATGTTGGACTGTTTAATTGTAACCATTGACGATGGCGCCATGTTTATCTAAATCCTCTTTTCTAATATTACCTAAATCCTCCTTTCTAAAAAGATGACAAATGATAGGCCTATAAGAATAGAAACATTTATTTTGAAATTCAAAAAGTCTGAACCTCAAACAGTCAAGTTCGAAGAAAAAGCTATATAAACTGGAACATAGACGATTCTGATTCACTCTAGACGCAGGCATGGTCCTGTAAAAATAGCAGAAGATTCTGATTTATTCTAGATGCAGGAATGGTCCTGTAAACATAGCTGAAGATTCTGATTCATTCTAGACTCGGACGTGTCGTCCTATTGAGATAGCTGTCAAAGCTCCGAATTATCTTAAAGTTCCTTGAGAAGTTGTCAAGGCTCTTCTGAACATTGTCTTGAAGTTTTGGTTCTTCACTGGAGGCCGTTTCAGACATTTCAGGTGTGATCTGTTGGACTTCAGGGTCTGGTTCTGAGACCGGGTCTGACCTAGAACGGAAGGGATTGTACGGAACGCTAAAGGGAGTGAACCTTTGTACATGTACGGAATGCTAAAAGGAGTGGACCCTTGTACAAGAACATCTTTTGAGGTATCCCAAGTGTTGCGGTGAATACTAGGTAAAGACAGTAATAACTCTAGTATTACTTAGGCTACGTCCGCACAGACAGGCGGCTTGCTTAGCACCTAGAGCCTAGTGGCTTGCATTCTGGCTACTTGCTAGGATACTCAGAGCCCGCACTGAGAGGTGGTTTCCCTGGTGGGTCGCTAGGTGCCTTGGTCATTTGCTAGTCGACACGTTGACGAGATGTCACTTTCAAAAATAGCTCTAAAACTGCTACTTACAGAAAATTCACAAAAATGTACCATTTCACGGCCTTATCCATCATGTTGGGTTCATGACATAAATAAGTCACGGTCAAGTTATGGGGAGTTTAATGTTCTGTATAAACAATTGCTTAATTTTGACGACAATTTTTACGAATATTTGCGTATGACAAGAGAAACATTTGATCTACTTCTCAGTAAAGTTAAAGGAAAATTAAATCATTTGGATACACATCTTAGAAAAAGCATATCAGCCGAAGAACGACTAGTCGTTACATTAAGGTAAGTGAAACTCTAAATACATATTATTTTTATTTATTCAAAAAAACTTAAAAAACAGTAATTTAAGATCTATGGAAAAAACAATTCTTCATATAATTATTTGTAATTGTTTATGTAACTAATCAAAGCCGAATCGTTCTCCGTATGCATGGGTATATTATGAATTAAATTTTGTTCAGATGAATTCTGGACGTGCAATTCATAGACTGATTGTGGAGTATTTATATTTGGTACAGGAATATTCATCACTGGTACCGATTGTTGAATATTATTTTCTATAGCTTCAATTTCAACCAAAATTAATTCTTGAACCTTCGATCTTAACCTTAGTTTACGCCTTAGTGGAATATTTTCCAAATAAGGCAGAAGACTCTCAAAAAACAGTAAATCATCGCTTTTTTCTTTGATACTTTCTCTCTCGAGAATCTCATGTTTCTTCTTTTCTATTTCTAAAAGTTGATCATTGTTTTCGGTTCTGTTCATACGAATTTTCTTTCTTTGTGATGTTTGACTATAACTTTGAGATCCTAGAGTATCACTTGTAATTGTTTCTGAAGTAGAATTAGTCTGCACAGAACCTGGATTCTGCAGCTCCTCTAATGTTGTATTGGTTGTAATAGAATAATTATCATAATTTTCTGTACTTAAGTTTGAATCTCTCGCGGGGCTCTCGCTCTGGTTCTTCTTGCTCTTTAAAAATAATAATTGATCATAATACTGCCACGTACTTTTACATATTTTATCAGCGCTGTCTCCACTCTTTGGCTTATCAATTTTTCCACATTCTTTACTGTTTTGACTGAAACAAAAACCAGCAGTTAATATGTTATTCAGGTATTAAATAATTTTTTTTTTCAGATATTTGGCTACTGGAGAATCCTATAGGTCTCTTGCATTTCATTTCCGCTTAGGTCGCACTACAGTTTCTGAGATTGTAAGCGAGACATGCAATATTTTGTGGAGTACACTGAAAGACGAATACATGCCAATTCCAACGACGGAGAAATGGTATGAAATTGCTGATAAGTACTATAACAAGTGGGATTTCCCCAATTGTATTGGTGCAATTGATGGGAAACATATAAGAATACAGTGTCCATGTAATAGTGGATCTTTGTACTATAATTACAAACAATATTTTTCAATGTTACTACAAGCTGTAGTTGATGCGGATTGTAAAATTATTTTAGTATATATCGGAGCAGAGGGGCGTCAGTCCGATGGTGGAAATTTTAGAACTTCATCTTTGTTTTACATGTTCGAAACAAATGGCCTCAATATTCCATCGGAGAAAGAAATTCCTAATACAAATATTAAAATACCATTTGTTTTAGTTGGTGATGGTGGTTATCCACTAATGAATTATTTGATGAGGCCTTTTTCATTAAGAAATATTGAGAACACAAAAACTATTTACAACTACCGACTCTCAAGAGCTCGCAGAAGTGTAGAGTGCTGTTTTGGTATAATGGCAGCAAAATGGAGGATTTTGCAGAAAGCTATTGAAACTAAGGTCATATTTCAATTACGAAAGCTGTATGCATTCTACACAACTTTGTTATGACGGCAGATCGATCTACGTTTCAACAGGACATAGATTCTACTATTACTAATTTGGTGCATTATCCACCAGGACTCAATATAGATTTTCAAACAATGCATTACAAACTAGAGATATTTTGTTGAATTATTTCAACGGAATTGGATCGATTACCTGGCAGAATAACTCGTTGCCTGAAAATATAATCCAAAACCATAATATTCATTTACAGCATTAACTTCTCATTTTTCAAAAAATAATATGACATCATAAATCAATAAATAACTTTTTAGTACTTACCATCTTTTTCTACTTCGACTGCTACCTCTTCCCATAGTTTTTTAAGACAACTGCATTTTTATGGAGTTCACTAGCCTGATTCCACAGAGGTTCTCTTTTAAAAACTGCTGCAATTAATAATTCATCAATTTTTTTCTTTTAAAATGCCTAGCGCCTCGTGACAAAAAACCAACACGTTTGTTTACTTCGATACACGCTAAGCGACTAGCTAGGCGCCAAGCGCGCAGTGCGGCCGGTCGCGAACATTCTAGAACGTTCGTTTTACTAAGCTACTCGCTAGGTGACTCGCTAGGCTCTAGGCGCTAAGCAAGCCGCCTGTCTGTGCGGACGTAGCCTTAGTGCTTACAAAACTAGTACGTGTTTTCTTATTTATTAAAATTTGTTTCGATCTGTTTCCTATTTAATTTCTTTTAAGACCCCTAGGTAGGTCCTAAATAATTGTGGCGTGACGGCTTCACCGTTACGCTACAGCCAGCTTGTGGTATGATTCTCAATTACAATAATTAATGTGACTAAATATAAGCAAAGTAGGTAGGTATATCCAGTACATAGCGTGGGTCTTAGTTGTTATACTCCAGTCTCTCTGGTATATGAATTATCATGAAATATTCAGAAGACTTTATAATAATGAAACGAATTGAATAAATCAACAATACATACTGAAAATCAACAAAGCCGTGATTGGGATTTAAAGAGCGTCGATCAAGCCAATAGCATCCGGCATTCTAAAGAAAGTTTCGATTGAAAGAGTTCCGACCATACCAATGCACGTGTCTTTAGATCTCTTTGTAAGTGCGCTCTTTGATCAACGCCTCGAGTGTCGCTTGGTGTTAACACTGTTATGGCGTTATATGTGACAACGTACACGTGTATGTGTATATTAAGAAAACTTGATTAATTTGTGATCAAGCCAAGTTATTAAAAAATATATTACAATCAAAAATACATATCCTTGATAGCCTAACTTGTAGAAATAAATATAGCAATATTATTAACAACTAGCGGTACCCCATGGTTTCATCCGCGTATAATTAAATACATCAGGCCACGTTGGTGCTGAACAATATCTAGGACTGGACTAGTACAAGCTACTGACTAGTACAGTCAAGACAATTCAAGCTGGCCCTATCTCGATGGAGTTGCGCCATTTAATTACAGAGTTCTCATGGCCATCTTCCAGCTCCATCATCAGATCAGCTCCGTGTCATCATAATATTGCATTGTCAAACGATATACATATGAGTGTAAAATTTAATTTCAATCGGAAACCGGGAAGTGTGTCAAATTTAACTTGAAAAATCTGAATGGGACAAGTTAAATAAAACCTTGAAAAAATTGGCCACGCTAACCGCCCGTTTTACCCTCCCTCCACATTATATGTTTTCACATCAAAACTTTTCCGATTAATTATAGAGTATAGTTATGCGTACGATCAGAAATATTAACACTATTTAAATGTTGTTATTCAGTGAGTATATTATGTGGAATTAGTAATAAATTATTCGATTTTTGTATAGTAGAAACATTATCGTTGTACTGATTAGTCTGTTCTCGGTGTACACTATGCCTACCTATCAAATATTTGTAAAGTCCAACGTGACACAGTAATTACAAAAAAAGAGCATCCTTTTTAAAAAAAAATGGTTGCTCTAAGTTGTAATTACTGTGTCGCGGTTAGTGCATCCTTTCAAAATATGTATTGATGTACGTAGCGAGGTTTCATTGCACATGACTTTCTTTCAGACCTCTATGCGTACATTTTTTGCGCATCTTATATGTCGCTTCTATTCGGTCCAGTCACTCAATATCGGTCAATTAAACTCTGTTTCATAGATATTTTTTTTATTGCTAAGTATGACAGATGAGCCACGGCCCACCTGATGGTAAATGGTAACCGTCGCCAGTAAATAATTTATTATTTATTTATTTATTATACAATTGGTACAACATTTAACATTAAATTTGTCCCACAAAACCGGTTTTTTGGTTTGACTGTGGGTAAGTCACATTATTAACATATAAATAACTTTTAAGTTTCTTTTTAAACTTTAAAGGATCTTTTTCCTGTCTTATGTCCGCTGGTATACTGTTTAGGGCATAAGGCACACGTTTCTTTAGTGTTCTATCACCATAATAATTTATGATTTTAGGAATATTAAATGTACCAGCAGTCATCGACCTTGTATTAAGATAGTTCGTTACCAGGATAAGTTATGCTCTTTTTTGTCATATTGATTTATAATTAGGAGATGTTTATGCTTTAAGCTAACCGGTAAAATGTCACATATTTTAAATAATTGTCTGTAATCTTCTTGACAGCTTGCTTTTGTCTTTTTTGTGACCATCATCTTTAGAAACCTTAATTGCAAAGTTAAAAAAAAAACGGCTATCTTCTGCTACAGCCAAAACACACTGACGTGCTTTATGACCGGTCACACAGGCGACGGTGGTACCGACCCGTTCGGGCCCGATAGCAATTGAGTACTGTCGCTTGGTATCCAGCTCTACCACCAGTAATGCAATGGGTGATAATTGGACACGGATAATCATTACTAACATTAACAACTAATAAACGATTTAAAAAAAAGAAAACCGCCTTCAGAATACACCAAGGAACTAAAAAGCAAAAAATAACTGGTATTTACATACGATTTCCGTGCTAGACACCTACTGATGTGTTTGAAGTCGGAGCACATGATAGGGAGGCCTACCTTGGGTGCATCTCGTATGAAGCGTGGAGCACAGGTGTCTGAAAATTACAAAGGCTATCCTTTTCTTTGTCTTCGCCTAAAGCGCAATAGAGAAAGAAAGAGAGCATAGCGTCTCGGAGAGTGTTCCAAATACCGTAAAAAAAAGCTTTATCTATAATATGGGTACGCCAACTAAACGCACTGCTTCAATGAGACAGCGTGGTTTCAGAGTAAACGAAGAAATATTATCGATGTACACAATTTTTTAGATTTTTGTTGATTTTTAAAAAACCGCTTCACCGAACCGACCGATTAAATTGATATGGGAACATTTCTGAATCTTTCAAACAAAAGAATAGACGTCGCGGGACGTCTACCAGATGTGAAACATCGAAATTATTTTGTAGGAATACTGAGTAGAAATAAAATGATCATAACTTTTTCAATGTGTGCTTGTATAAAATTATGACTTATGTAAAATAGCGGAAATGGACATAAATCATCTTCATCAGGCCCTGGAAATCATCTAGGACCAAAGTACTCGTCAAGACGAATCAAACGAGTCCAAACTCGATAGTGTTGCGAATTAATGAAACGGTCATTATGAAGTTCCTATATCCACCTTCCAGCTCCATCATCAGATCAGCTCCATGTCATCATAATATTGCATTATTACGCAATATACACATGCTTGTAAAATTTCAGCTTAATAGGAAATCGGGAAGTGTGTCTAATTTAACTTGCAAGATTTGAACGGAACAAGTAAAAAAGCGTCGCCACGCTGACAGCAGATTTTAGCCTCCCTCCGCATATCTTTACACATCAAAAAGTAAAAAAGAATTTTGCAAATCTGTCTATATTATGACGAAGTAATGCCCGAACATACATAAAAAAAAAAATATAAACATCCGAATTGAGAACCTCCTTTTTTTGAAGTCTGTAAAAAACTAACAACTTCAACCTCTTCTTCACTGCTCTCCTTTCTTACGTTCTATGCCCCTTACCCCTTTCTATTCGGACCTGTCACTCAACACTAATTCATTTTATTCATTGTAGTCTTCATTCGTACAGACTTACCACTCCATTAAAACATGGCAAATGTACTTCTATTGTTATGTAAATTCAGCCAAATTGCTGTTTTCAAGTCGATTGGTCAACTGATGAAGTATTTCTGTGTCACTTTGTAACGAGATTTTGTAAATACCATTTTTGTAAAACAAATTTAGTGAAAACATTGCTATTAAAAATGTGGTCTGAGCGACTGCTGATCAGGTCTCGGGTTCGATCCCAGGGTTGAGCAGTGTTATTGAGCTTTTTCGTAAAAAAGAAGAACAGTTCTCAGTAGCAGCCCGGAGTTTTGAAATGTGCCCGGTAGACGGCAATAGGCTCGCTCCCTATTACGTGGCACTTAAACATACGTGGGTGTGTAATACACCTCTGCCTACCCCTTCTGGGAATACAAGCGTGATGCTATGTTAAAAATGTTACTTTAGATTTAATAAAATAAAATGTCCAGCTTAGAAATTGTTAACAATGTTTCTGCTGCTAAAGTGAATTTAAAAATATCATGTCAATTTTATTGTTAGTATTTTTAGTCCTAAAATTATTATACCTCTATTTTGTTTATATCCCCAACTTTCAACGACGCAGTCTCAAAGTTGTGCAAAATGGGTATAAGTTACAATGGTGAAATGAGTTACCCAATAAAATGTGAAATTATATAAAAGATATAGAAAAATAGAACTCCATTCATTTATTTAGTTGTCGTATTTGTATACTGTGTATCGCCAGTCTGTCCCCTATTAGACTCACCGGGTGACCCGTAAAACTGACATGCACAAATTGACATATCCTGTCCCTTCCATTTTCCTATTCCGTATTGACATTTCCGTGGTGCTGTGGTTATTATGTTGAACAAACATTTTGTAATATAATTGCTTAAACGACTCTTTAGCCCTTTGTTGATGCATTTGTGATGGCGTTATATTCATATATCTGTAGTTTTACACGTCTACCCCAAAGGTAGTCTGTTTTTTTATATACCTACTTTTTCACAACCTGCACCTTAGTCACTGCACCTGCACCTGCACTTTCCTTAGAAAGAAAAAAAGTACTGACAAATAATATAGCTGTGTCTGTATTGGCCGACTCCTGGAACAGGATGACATTATTTCAGTGGTACGAGATCTACCTCCCTGGCTACTGCTTCCTTCTGCGAGATGACTTCTTCGCAGAAGCGACCGGGCCCAATTCCTGTCACTGCCGAGAGCCATCGAGAGGTTCCCACCTAATTGCTGCAATGAATTTACGGCGCTGCTAAGTCCAAGCCGGGCATGACTACAGATGCTAGGTGGACCTAGCGTATAAAATTTGCACGTTCATAAATTCAGTCAAAAATTACAGTTGAAGTATCTTATTTTTTAACCAAAAAGAATGCGTTCTTAAAATAATCCATCCATCAGCCTTTCGACGTCCACTGCTGTACATAGGCCTCCCCTAAATTGAGGGGTATAGTGCCGTAATCACCACGCTTAGCAGGCGGGTAGGCGATCGCAGTGGATGTTGTTAATACTCGAGGGAGTGCTGCTACCCACTTCCTCCGGTATTCCCTCAGTCGGCTCTTACGACTCCCATGGGTGGAGAGGGGTGGGACAATTCTAAAGCCGGCCCCACATGGCAAAAAAATAATACTATCTATAAAAATCTTACATGATCATCATCTATGTACCTACCAAATTACATTCAAATCTGTACCGCCGTTTAGGCGTAATTGATGGACAAATATCTAAACATACATTTTTGCAAACTAGTTTTTTTTAAATTACGTAATAGGATATACATACGATCAATTATGAATCTGCTAAATATTGCTGATACCAATATAATTTTGAATACAGGCCTTTCCCAATTTGTGGCTTTATACCTACCCTTTTGAATCTCTACTTAATGGCAATAATGTCAGCCTATAGAATATATGAAAGAAACGGGCGTTCCATTAATAACCTATAACTCAGTGCCGGCACCATAGTTTTTATAGCATCTTGAGCAGAAGCTCCTAAAAAATTGTCGTTTCTTTAAATAAGTGTAACAGTGAGGGTATTAGGTCAGGTCTCAGAATAAACGTGAGGAAGACCAAGTTTATGGTAACCTCCAATAGCCCTATCCTACAATTAACTGTAGCAGTAAAAGAGTACCTACACAAATATGGATACGTGGCTGAATCAAGACTGGGATATTTTTTTATCTTTGTCTATGTGTGTATAAAGACTATAAATAATAAAGTGCGGTAAAATTAAGACTAAGCATTTTATAGTTTATATTATTCACGTATCAAGCCATTATGCGAGACCATTAAAAACATATTTTAATTGGTGCTGCTTAGCGTGCTCGTTTATTGGCTGTGAGAGAGTAAGAATCAGATATTTGGACTCAAGCACTTCTGTCACCCAACACAGTCGATGGACGATACAATATTTCACATTGCATATTGTCTCCGTTTAGACATCTCGTGCGTTACTCCGCATCGATGTCACTGTGGGGGAGGCTGTCAGCAAAAGTGCAGGCAGAATACCACGCCATGCAAATATTAATGAGATATTCCATCGTGTTCTTATTACCGCCGGTTTACCAGCTTTAAGTGAACCTACCTAAACTAATGCTTTGGTGCGTTACGATAGAAGAGACCAAACTATATGACTTTAATGTCTTGGAAGATGGGTAGGCCTTTGGGACCCCACCTGCGTCGACAACCTTGCTCTATCCTATCTGCCAAAACCCCTGGCTATTCAGGAGCTACATTTGAGCAGATCCTCAAACGGCAGAAATATAACAACCTTGAGGGTATACTTTTGAACCTTTTGGGGACCAAACGTTTGGGCCTTTGGGTCTGAACACGCGCAGATTTTATAAAGAGAATGCCAGTTGACTAATTGCCACTCTCCATCGTGATCAGAAGGCCGGCTTTTACCTAGCACAAAGGATTAGCATTGCCATTCAACGTGGCAATGCTGCCAGCCTTCTAGGCCTATTGCCAGTAGTCAGTGATGCGGATGAATTTTTGTGTAATAAATCAATGTCACGATTTACAAGAGACCGCGCGGGACGGAAGCAGCGGTCGACTCAATTTTTGAGATGTCAGCCCTTTTGTGTTTGATGTCATTGGACAAAATTGAACTCTATTGTATAGTATAATGTTATTATTTATTAAAGATGCCTAAAATTTAGATGTTTTATTTACTTTTTTAGCATTTGACATGCTTTAGCCATGTAAATCAATACAAAGTGTGAAAATGTGAAATCGAAAATACCTGAACCTACCTGAATCTTGCTCGTGACTGTTATTTTTATTTCACATTTCACACTTTGTTTTGGTGGCTAAAATTTCTTGTATATAACATGTAACATTTTTTAATCTGTGCAATTCGTATTCGTTGTAGCCAGATCATAGAATTAGCCACTTCGTGATGTGGATGACCTTTTTGTGATACCTAACCTAACAAAATTTACCCGTTTCTTAAAATAGTCAGCCACAACATGAAGTGGCCACGGCATATAATATATATATGTATTATGATAAAAACGGTAGAACCCGCTGTATCTGTATATACACATACAGTGATAAAGGCACATAAAACAAAGGTTATTAAATTACCTGTTAGTTTGTTTTTTAAAACTAAGATAAAACTACATTCCACACGAATGAATTATCAGAGAGCAGCTAGTTTATTATGAGTTTGAAAATACCTAGAGTTCTCTATGCGTTGTGTTAACAATTGCTTCAAACATCTCTAATTAATTTTTCTCCTAGTCTCAAACACAGATTTTGCATAGGTACTTATTTAGCACAAAGGTGGGCACGGAGATTTGTTCTCTAGCGCAGTGATTTTGTGTAAAGACAATTATAAACTTTCCTGCATATATGTACTTCTTTTTTATAGCAATATTTATATATTTGTGATAACACTGATAACACAATAGAGCCTATGACGTAATGCCAAACATCGAACTGAACAGAAACAAACATTCTGGGATATTATATAATAATGATGAAATAATCAATGTGTTAACGTTATGGCTATACGTACCGTTATAGTAGATCGTTTTGTTTGATAAACATTAGTGTAACGTGTAGGTGCAAATCCTTACGTAATATTATAAATGCGAAAGTGAGTTTATTTGTTTGTATGTTACGCTTTCAATCTGTAATTACTAAACCAATCGTCATAAAATTTTGCATACATGTAGTGTAGAACCAAGAATAGCACATATTGTCCGTGTGGTGCGGACTAAGGATACAAGTGTCACCATCCTTTCCCGCGGGTGTCGTACAAGGCGACTAAGCGAAGTAAGCAATTATCACCCATTGCATTACTGGTGGTAGGGCTAGGTATCAAGTGAGAGTACTCACTTGCTATCGGGCCCGAACGGGCCACTGCCACTGTCTCCTGTGACCGGTCATGAAGCACGTCAGTGTGTTTTGGCTGTAGCAGAAGATAGCCGTTTATTCTTTCATTTCATATCTTAGAAATGAAATGGTGTGCAGCGGCTTGACAATACTCTCGATATAGCTGAGGCCATGAGCGACGGTTACCACTTACCATCAGGTGCGCCGTCTGCCATCATAAGCAATAAAAAAAAATTACATAAAAGAATTTACAGAAAATTTAATTATCAAAGTATTTTATCCCGGAAATGATGATGATGAATGACATTCAATTTCCAGGTATTGGTGTAAAATTTACGTAAAAATATTACTCACTTTTTCTTTTACTAAACTGAATATATTGCGCAGAATTGGTGACGAACTCGTGGGCAACTCCTAGTCTGTATATAAAAATGGTGTATACGCACTGATAACCTATAGCAGTAAAGTTAAGGACTGCAAACATATTGGTATCGAGTTTGATTTCCAACCTCAGGTTGAGACCTCGCAAGGTATACACCACAAATTTTTCGATTTTTTTATATTATGTGTGTATTTGTTTGCAAATTATCGCTGCGTGGAAGCAATATGTTATGAGGAAGTCTGCAAGCCTAAGAGATTTTCTCGACAGCCTATGAAGTCTACCAACCCACACTGGCTCAGCGTGGTGCATAATGGCTTAAATTCTTCTTAGTAAGAGTGCTCTTGAGAAGGAGACCCGTGTCCAGCAGGACTGTAAAGGGCGTCGAAAAAAAAATATAAAAAATTTGGGCTCGTCCGGGATTTGAACCCGGGACCTCTCGCACCCTAAGCGAAAATCATACCCCTAGACCAACGAGCCGCTGCACGAGTAGTCGAAATTATATATTGAATTTGAAGTGTAAACAAATTTTTAAAGTGAAAGTTATTTGACGACACAACGCCTACTTAGAATATTGCCGAGCTCTTGCTCTGTAACGGCTCAACTAAAATTATTTTAAAAGTAAATAATAAAGATATCTGTGTGGATGTAATTAGGTACTATTAAAATAAATAATTTAATTAAAAAAATATATTACGGGAATTGTAAATATTAAATATCAATATATATTATGAATAAAAAAATACAAAATAAATAATCAAAGCTCTACAGATTAAAAATCAACATTTGATTATCGCGTGGTATTATAACTATTGAACTATAACTATTGAATATTTGTAATTACAAGTTTAAAAATTATGTATTCAAATAGCAAAAAAGACGGGCTCGTCCGGGATTTGAACCCGGGACCTCTCGCACCCAAAGCGAGAATCATACCCCTAGACCAACGAGCCGCTTGTGAAAGTTGAACATAATATCAATATACTTACATGATTTGTAAATATGTAGATCTATAATTATATCGACGTGAGGCAATGACCTTACCAAGTTATAACTATAGATAATACACTATATTATATGAGAATAACAGTATCTACATGTAAACTCGCAGAGTGTGACATAAAATTGTGCTTATATGTCACACACGTGTGTACATTGAAATATTTATGTATATCAAATTGGATCTGAATGTTGGGCGACGAAAGTAGCGCATAAAAGAAGAATGCATGCGGCAGAGATGCGAATGTTGAGATGGATGTGTGGAGTGACTAGAATGGACAAGATAAGGAATGAGTATATCAGAGGAAACGTGAAAGCAAGACCCACCCCACTCCAGTGACTGATGATAAATTAAAGAGCGGACGGTTAGCGTGGTATGGACATGAGATGCGTCGAGAGGAGATGCATGTAACTAGAAGATGTATGGAAATGGCAGTGCAAGGTAGAAGGGGAAGAGGTCGACCGAAAAAGACATGGATGGAGTGTGTGAATAACGATATGGAAGAAAAAGGGGTGTGTGTTGAGATGACGGCTGATAGAGGAGAGTGGAAGAGAAAAATTCGCTGTGCCAACCCCACCTGAGTGGGATAAGGTGGAGACAAAGAAGAAGATCAAATTATACTTTGGCTATACAAAAGAAAGACGAAGAAGTAAGAAAAAAAGAAATTTACTTTATTATATTTTTTACACATAATCACCATTATATTATTCTTTTGCGGTCATACTGGGCATATTGGGCATTGGTCTCCTCTCATAGTGGTTATAGCCTACTGCGGGCTTCCAGAATTCAAGAAACATCTCTATAAGCCAGAGGGTTGTGCCGTCCGAAGTCTGGACCTCGGACTGACGATTGAACTCGATACCACTATCTTTGCAATTCTTGATATAACAGCTAGGTTATTACTGCAAAAAACTAGATCTAAATCAGTCAAAATAGGTTATAATTGGACATTAAAACAAGGCAGTAATATAGGTGTTTACCTCAGACTAAATTTACAATTCAAAAGTATCGCTTTATCGCTCATAATTTCGCGCTTATGGAAATTTTGTTCCTTGGTCGGATTATACTTCTTGGATCAACTTTTTTTACTTTTGCTAGAAGATTGATTGCCTTTCCGCCTACGTCGATAGCGTGTTATATAGGTATGTGTCTACTCTACCACTTTACAAATACTACTTTTTTATTATAAGTACAGATTGGAACATGTTGAGTGATATATGTAACTGTACTTCGAATAAGTATTTATCTTTGCGTGACTACCAGCTGTATCCCGCGGCTTCACTCGCGCAAATAAATGAATATTAAAAAAGAAAAGATTTTGTTAAAAAGTGCTATCTCTAATGAAATAAAACTATTAGTAATCATCAAAGTTTTAGATTTAATTACTATAGTAGGTACCTCTTTGTAAACGACGTTTGCAGTGTTTCCTTTTGCATCTAAAACTCACTCTGGTCTGGAGTATGCAACATAAATCTCTCCTTGTGAAAAGCAGTCCTTATTTAAATCGATGTCAGTAATTTTCAGTGACTGGCCTAGGGACTTGTTAATTGTTATTGCAAAGCACACATTAAGAGGGATCTATATTCTTTAATATTATTTGAATTTCTTCAGGATACTCTATATAATCTTGTGTTATATGAGCCCAAGTCTTGGCTAGAAAGGTGCGGGAAGAGATAGTTGTAGTTGCTCATGTAGCCACTCAGTAAGGTCATTGTTTTATTATGTCTCATGATGCTGTGGGTAATAACTATAATAGTTCAGACGAATACTTTGTTGATATGTCAGTATTTCATATATATGGAGGTTTATATCAGTTAGTAGCAGACGGACAAATACATCCGATATTGTAAGTCTATCACAATTATGAGAAATTTTGCATAGAAGGGAACCCCGTAAAAAGGCTTCGGTTTAGTTCAATACAAAACCAATCCCAATGACATTTTGATGTATATTTGCCTTAGTATGCATCTGTTACATCCGATCTCCAATAAGTGATATCTGATACAGACACATTTTTAAGGAGAATCCTACCAAACTTCGCGCAAGATTTACAAATGCTACTGGAAAGAAGCAGCTCAAAAAAACTAACACTAATTATAAAAAGGAGTTCACACAGCTGCAGTAATTAATTATCAACAAAACCATCTACAAGTACACAGAGTAGCTGTAATTAATTACCTGAAGGTTATTCAGGTAATTACCCGGATATTCACAATGCAGATGTTTGTAGGTAAGAAGAGAATAATCCCGAAAGACGATCGAAAAGACGATTGCTTGCGTGGAAGTAGTTCTTTCCTGATTATGTAAATAAGTAGAAACGTCTCAAAAATGGGTGGATGGTTTGAATAATTTGTGAAAATTGCTTAAGTGAAGATGTTATGATATTATTTAAATCTCCATCATCCATCCATCAGCCTTTTTACGTCCACTGCTGGACACAGGCCTCCCCAAATTGGGGGTATAGTGCCGTAATCGCCACGCTTGGCAGTCAGGTTGGCGATCGCAGTGGATGTTGTTAATGCTCGAGGGAGTGTTGCTTCCCACTCCCCCCAATATTCCCTCAGTCGACTCCTACGACTTCCATGGGTGGAGAGGGGTGGAACAATTTTAAAGCCAGCCCCACACGGCCGATATTTTAATCTACCATATTATTATGCAATCAGAAAATGTTCCTAATACTCGTACAATTCTTTGAATTAGTAATAGATACGAATGTATTCAAACAACATAAAGTAAAACAAGATGTAACTTTTTATATCTTGTGAATTCTAAGTCTTGTGATATAAAATGTCATAATTCGTTTGTCCATAATTACCTATCATTTGGAGAATTCGGAAGGAGGTAATCTATATACATGTAATTTCTTGTACCGACTGACTGACGATCAACGTAGAGCCTAAACCGCTGGGGCTGCAAATTTGAAATTTTGGTAGTTGATACCTTTTTTTGTAGAGATCCACTAAGAAAGGATTATTGAAAATTTCACCCCTAAGAGGGCAAAATTAAGTATAAACGGTTGTATCCCCCATTCTTGGGGAGGCCTATGTCCAGCAGTGGACTTTAAAGGGCTGATGGATGGATAGATGGATGGAATGGGCGATGATAGTAGTGACCCAAATGTCAAGCTCGAGCTTATATGTCAGGTACCTATGTCTTTTAAAAATAAAAAATAAAAAACAAAATATCCCTCTTTAATTATTTATTACTTCTGTATACTACTGCATGCCATATATTCGTTTAGATATTAAAAATCTTATTTGCTAATGAGAATGATAGCGTACAATGCATGTCAGTTTCGGTAGACGACCTTTGATCACGACACAGTTGACCTAGTTTGATTAGAAGATAAAATTCATCTTGGATATCGACTGGCTCGGTGAATATTTAAACTCAGGCAAATATAACTATTCTGAACATGAAACAAAACAAGGTAAAGTGAACTCATCACTACTACCTTCTGCTTGTGAATTCATTACCATTGAATAAGGTTGTCGTTGTTCCACAGTAAAACGTAGGTTGAGGATTAAGATTTAATATTTACGTGCTTGTGCGAAAGTTAATATTTTATTTATATAGGCACTTTGGATGTATTACGCTTACTATACTTTCAAATATGACTTCGTCACCTGAATTATTCCTCAGTACAAATATCTCTTTTCCGGCACTTTAGAATTACATATAAATTGTACCAAGTACATACTTAACTACACATATTTTTTCTTTATATTTTATATAGATTTTTTAGCATTTGACATGTAAATTGACACAAAATGTGATGTGCATATCAAATATATAATATACTAAAGTAAGTAATTGCTTTCAAAGTTAGAATAATCATTTATTTATTTACTCTATTTTATTACCTGGTCGGTATATATAACGTATGCAAATACTTACGATAGATGGCGCAAGCGTCATCCAAGACGTTAAGAATGTGTTATCGAAATTCGCAGTCCCGAGATGCAGGTTCAAATCCTGCACGTGACTGTTATTTTAGATTTTACATTTTCACACTTTGTGTCCATTTACATATAAATTACTCCTCATTACTAGTGGTACACCTTGCTTATCCCAGTATGAATGGGCTGGTCTCGATCGGGGATGTACCACCCTCTCACAAAAGATTAGGATGAAACAACGGTAGGCACACAAACTGTTGTGATTCGCATGGTGAGTGAAAGCGCTGCACCCCAAAGCCCCTCCCTATACTCTCCTTATTATCCTTTCTATCCTCTCCTTAATATCATTCCTATCCACCTCCCTATATATATTCCTATCCCTTTCTTTGGAGATGGCGACGATGATGATGATGGCTAGTTATGCCTCTGGTGTTTCTAGGGATTATAGGCTAAGGTACCATAAGGTGGGTTATATGCCTGTTTGCCACTCACTTAGTATAAAAAAAATCAATGAATAAGTCTTTATTTATAAACAGTATTTTAAAATTCTTATAACAATTATAAATGTTTTTATCGGGCACTTGTAACTTTATTAATCATTCATTGTTGAACCAGTTTGTTCAAGAGTTCGGTATTAATGGTAACTTTGCAGAACTGAGTTTATTTCGTATAAGATTAACATATCACACACAAAGGTAGAGAATTCAGAAATCAATTTATTAAAACTCTTAGCCGAATTTAAACGTTATTTTATAGCGTTCATAAAAATAGACACCAAGTTCATTATCGTAGCCGGTTGCAATAAAATTTCAGCATACAGTTATGATCCAATTATCGTTTCTATATTAAAGCAATATCACTTTCCAAATGCCTGAGTTTAATTGATTGTGACTACCTATCCATTGTTGTTCTAAGGCAGCGTTATTATTTTAAAGCTTCATTTGTTTAATGTGCCAATAAGCAACATAAATGTGCACTTCATTATATCAATGTGTCTTTGTTATGTTGTTTACCATATTTTTCATCATAAAGTAAAAACGCTTTTATGCAAACAAACATAGCATCACGCCTCTATTCCCCGAAGGGGTAGGCAGAGGTGTATTACACACCCACGATTCGCAAGCTATGTTTAAGTTCCACGTAATAGGGGGCGAGCCTATTGACGTCAAATGAATATAATATATAATGTCTTTTATGCAAATTGATAACATTATCCGTTTTTACATATCATGTAAATAGGTTTTCGTAAAAAACATTTATATTTCTAGGTAAGCAAATCTATTATTGCGTTATAATAAAACTTTCAATGTATTTAATACCTTTTTTCGATTGTTAGTGTCGTTTTTTCTACAAAAGTAGAATAAGGCGAAAGATAAAATTTTTGAAAAGTTTTTTATCTTGTTACCCCAAAGAAGTATAACTTCTAATGCGTGTACATAAGTAAGTGTGTAAGTACCGGGATGGTTTTGATTCATATTTTGCTTGCTATTGCGGCTTGAAAGAGTACAGAGGGCAGTACTTAAGGTCATAATGAACAAACCAATCCATTTCCCTACACACCAATTATACACACTTTGTAAAGTACCTACGGTTAGGTATACCTATATTCTAAATACAATTCTGCGCAAACATGCAGAACTTGTATTTGACCCTAATATTGATAGACAAAAACGCAGAGCAGATAGAGTTTGCCAAATAGAATCAGCTAATATTGTAATAGTAAGACGTCAATACTATTTTATAAGCCCTATTCTATACAACAGAGCTAATAAAAAGCTTCAAATTTATTCTCTTACTTCTCGTAAATGTAGGTCAGTCTTGCATTTAAAATGGCCCAGTTCCTTAAACTATGAAGAAATGGAAAAAAAATTTAAAATATAATCTCGGGCACTCCCTTTCAGACCTTCCAATAATACATAGGCACTCACACACTCACTCTCTCTATCTATTAGTCTCTCTCACACTCATACACACGCACGCGCCACGCATACACACACACACACACACACACACACACACACACACACACACAACATATTTCATTATTTATTATCTTACTAGTATTTAAATAATAAATTTCACATTTAGGTTTAAGATTTTTTAATTTAATTAGGTTAGCGTTAATAGCTACGACACAGTTTTTTTTTCTTAACTAATGTAGCTGTTAATGTACACAACGTTTGTAATCTTTTTATTGTATTTCCAATAAAGTTATCTTATCTTATCTTATATTTGGACCCGGTAGGTAGCGTCATGATAGGTTTTCAGAACCTACCTTACAACAAAATTTCCCACTCCAACAACCGCATTTGTTTTTATGAAAATAATCCTTAGTAGCTGAAATAAATGCTCCATCCAAGCGAAACGTCAATGTTCGGACGAGACAACGTCGGGTCCACTAGTTTTACTCGTATTATATATTTTTTAATACTTATAGTTATGAAAGTATCTATTAGGAAAGTGTTTTTTTTTAAGTTATAACAATCATTTCTTTATTTGCTCTATTTTTTACCTAGGCTCTATCAGAGTCTTAATGTGATCTTTGAAAAAACTGCTATTAACAGGTACAAGCAAACAGCCTCTAAAGCTTGAGAAGGTGCTACTATCAGCTAATCACACCGTATTATCGCCGTACCGTATTTAATACCAAACTGTCCTATCAGTATAGGACAAAAAATGAAACGATGGAGGCTAGTACATTTATGGGTTCAGAACAGTGTTCATATTGTAATTAAAGGAGAATTTCCCCTTCATTGTGGTTTATGGTGTCAAAAAAAAATGCCTTCGATTTGAACTGGAGATAGAAACAGATGTTTATTTCTTAACTGTTCTTGCTATTACTGTTGATCTATCATTGCTATTTTTATCTGAATTCAATCACAGGAAATTGGCTTAAAACTCCTTAAGGCATTGACGAGGGTAAAACGTTTTTGATGAGTACAATTGCGTAAGCTTCGTAATTGAATTTTAATATCATTAACGAATGAAAACAGAAGCCTAAGAGGCTTTACTTAAGAGCGCATTTATCGTGTCACGTTAATGGCCTTAATTATATTGTAAGCATTTCTCTTGAACGTTTTTGTCAGACATACATTCAAAGTTGTATACGGAAATGAATCTGAATTGAAATATGTTATGTATCTTTTATGTACTTATTTTGTATATGTATTTATTTTAAAACTTTTGCACAAAAGATACAAGGCGGACTATTAAGTCCTGCCTGCCGTCAGAGGCAATGCATTCCAAAGTAGAATGAACTGGATATTAAAGGAAGAGTGCACAAAACAAGAAGAGTGGGACGGACATTGGAGAAGAGGGTTGCTGTTTGTTTTTAGCGTAACGAAAATGCCGGTCATGAGTTGAAGAAAGAAATAGAAAACGAGGTTTAAAATATTTAGGAGCATTACAAGGGTTAAGAAAATATTATAGCAACACCAGTGCTCATAACCTGCGTCTTTGCCTTATACGTCTTTGTCATTATGTTTTATCCTGTTATCTTATATAACTAGATTGTGTTCGTGGCTCCATCCGGATGAACTTCACACTATAAATACATTATCCTCTACGCTATTATAATAAATATGTAAAACTGTAAAAATACCTATCCCACGGGAACCATTCATTTTTCCAAGATGAAAAGTAGCCTATATACTTTTTTGCGCTCTAGACTATATGTATACAACATTTTATAACGATTGGTTTAGTAGTTATGGCGTGAAAACGTAACAAACAAACAAACTTGAATTTATAATATTAAGTAAGAAGGTCATACTTTATCAAAAATATGGAATTATGCAATTTTATGTAATGTTCTTAATGCTTATAGCGGCCGACAAGTCACGGCCCACCTGGCGTCTGGGTCGTAAAGACGGTGGTACTTACACGTGAGGGTATATTAATAACTAAGGGCTTTTACTTGCTGTCAAACCCTACCAGACCTTCATCGCAGACTGGCTTAAATAATATATTGGTTCAATACACAAGTGTGAAATGCTTTATTTGATGTCACCCAAGACGTTAA
The DNA here is from genome assembly GCA_948253155.1 of Leucoma salicis. Classification (NCBI taxonomy): domain Eukaryota; kingdom Metazoa; phylum Arthropoda; class Insecta; order Lepidoptera; family Erebidae; genus Leucoma; species Leucoma salicis. Next base: position 8,563,742 of record OX411806.1, read on the forward strand.
GAATGAATGTGTTATCGAAATTCGCCGTCCCGAGCAATTAACACGATTGCTGAATTGGCAAAACATCTGGGACGGTATTCCAGGATATGCAGGTTTAAATCCTGCTCGTGACTGTTATTTTAGTTTATTTTTTCACGTTTTCACATTTTGCGTTGATTTATATGGCTAATCATGTCAAATGATAACAAATTTATAATAGCTAAACATATTGGTTTACGAACGTAGAAAAGAAGCATTAAAAGTACTGACTTAAGATTATCGCGGTAACTTTGTTAATCAACGTTGGTATCTACTAAAAATTAAGACATATGTCTTCTATTCCTCTTTCAATATTTTAAAGCTGTTTTCAACAAAAAGCACGTTCAAGTATAATGAAATGTTATGATGTTAGTAACAGGCGCTATGACTGCGTCGTTATTATGGCGATTCAAGTTAGGTGATAAAAGTATGTGACCTCATTTGTAATTTTGCCACGCTGCTATAGCTTTACGATAAAAATATTATGTAGGTATGTTGCCAGTATGCAGTTATATAATAAACTTCACATGTGGTGTTGTAATTTCGATATCTGTAAGGAGGGACTAAATAATAATGATTTCCACATCGTAATTTCGGCGGCCAATGTCAACAGACACTTAGCCATATACACAGGATATATTATTGCGCATAATTGTATGCGCAAATAAAAGTGCACACTGAGTTCCCTCGCTCTCATAATGCGATGGTACGGCATTCCGACACCACCCAAGAGAGATCAGTCGCAGGATTAACAGCTTTACGTGCTTTCCAAGGCACGGGGGTTGGGGGTTTTTCCGGGTTGCTATTGAGAATTTCTTGTAGGAAAATCAAAATAGGTTTTTGTTGATCTGGCCCGAGAATCGAACGCGAGACATGATCTGCAGTCGCATACACTACCATTAGACTACCGAGGAAGAGAGAGACTGAATAGTCATTGATGAACTAGCACATTTTACCACGAGGGATTATAATGCTTCTTATTACTAGCTAGAATCCTGGCAGTGTGCCTGCGTCGCAGACTAGTCAACATTGAGTTGTCTGTGGCGTGCGATGACGCGTACATGCATGTGTGCTATATAAACTTAGTGGTAAAGTACCGGTAAACTAAAATGTGGGCATATATGCATATATTGATTATAATACTATATTGTAGCATTATGTTCAATGAAAAAAGAACTGTACATGACGTAAATTATGGTTCTGGAACTGGGTTTTCCATTGTACTTGGATACTTATAAGACCAACTTTATGAATGGGTGGGGTGACAAGAAATAGTTATAATAATAATAATAAAATTAATATCAATCAAAGGCTGGGTTAAAATCGACAGAATATAATATATTATTATGTATATAAATAAATAACTAGGTAAATATTATCTGGTTAAATAAATAGGGTAAAGGAGGTCAATGTATAAACAAAATTCTTGGTTCCAGGTGTTTTTAAATATCCGATCCACGATCCTAAATCCTACACTCATACGAATAAAGTGAACATGAAAATTGAATTTACAATAATATTATGCTTAATCAATAAATACACTTATCTATACATCTAAAAATAAATAAAATTTAAGTGCCTCTTTGTTATTTGCTGTACAGTTTAATAAATGCGTATGAAAACGTACGTACATATGTACGGTAGGTACTTTTAGTTAAAAAAACTCGTCTCTATGTTTCTTTCAGTTAACTTCCGAAATGTCTATACCGATTTGGACAGGACTTCCATTGACAAATAGCTGATGTTATAAGGAGCAACTTAGGCTACTTTTATTTTAGAACGAGAATTAGGGTTCCGTGCAGAAACAATAAATTAAAATCCATGCAGGCGGGCGCTGGTAGTAGTATATTCTATAATTATTATAGGCTAAATATCGACTCGAACTCTCGATGACGAGGGTACAATATTGTCTGCAAATATAATTCCATAAGCCGTGTAATTGAATTTTAATCTCATTAGCAGGCGATAATGGAAACTCGAGGGAGCTCTCTTTAAGAGTACATTTAACAGGTAATTTTAATGACCTTATATGATTAACAACTCATTATTATTACCCAGTTACGTAGCGAGTTACATCCAATCTTAAAAATATTTTAATGATATTTGTTAGGTACCTACGTGTGATATACTAATAGGTATAGCTTTTGGTCTTGTGACTGTATAAAACGTTTATACAAATAACTTATAGTGCAGTGTATCTTTGTTATATCTAAATAACAGCTTTTACTAAATGCATACTCGTATAAGTTTACCTGGTCGGTATAATGTATGAAAATACTTTCGACAGATGGCGCAGGCATCACCCAGAGAAGTTAAGTATATGAATGTGTTATCGAAATTAGCAGTCAGGAGCAATTGTCACGATGGCTGAATTGGCAAAGCATCTGGTCGGTATCCAGGAGATGCAGGTTCAAATCCTGCTCGTGACTGTTATTTTCGAATTCACATTTTTCACTTTGTGTTTAACATACGAAAGTATAATATATTATGTTACCTAAAACTAAATATATTTTGTATGTCTGTCTGTTTGTCCCGACTAATCTCCGAAACGGCTGATTTGGACGGGACTTTAGCTGTCAGAGTGGATGTTATAAGGTGTAAATAATTAGTGCTCCGCTCAAAAAAATACAAAAAAATGGAAGCGGACAAATTCGCGGGTAAAAGTTAGTATTATATATTAACTGCAACTGCATCCGCGTGGAATGTAAATAAAAAAATAAAATAGTTGCTGAAACAGACAGACTAGCCGACAGTCATACAAAGAGGCAGACAAAAGCTATAAAAAATGGTATTTTGTTATAGATAACGTGGTAAATTTAAGGTGGTAGAGCCTTGCTTATACCAGCATGAATGGGCCGTCTCGATCGGGAAAGTACCACCCTCTAACATAAGATCAGCTTGTAACATCTTACCGAACGTTATGTTTCCTATGGTGATTGAGAGCGCCGGAGGCCCAAATCCATTCCTTATCCTCTCCTTATTATTCGTCCTATCCTCGACTTATTATTCTTCTTATCCACCTCCAATCCCTTTTCCTGGAGAAGGGGACGCGCGAATGATGCCTCTGATGTTGCTAGCATCTATAGGCTACGGTAACCGCTTACCATCAGGAGGGCTGTATGCTGGTTTGCCACCCAAATAGTATAAAAAAACGTATTTGCATATGCATTTAGTAAAAAACTGTTATTTAGACATTATAAACACACTTCAATTTTATTTATTTGCCTAGAGTATAGATTTCCGTTAAATAACCAAGAGAACCCCTTATCGTGTATAAACATAAAAATGCAATTGGGTTTAATTGTGTAACCATTATTTCGGACGAACTTAACAAACACGGTTTTATTGAGAATATGGCTGAATTTCAACTACAAACGCAGCACTTTGCGTTCCAGACTCTGCTAACAATAAGTGGATTATTTAAACTCAGTTTCACCAATTTATGAGTATATACGCTACAATAGACACCACAAACTATTCCAGCTTAAGAGTATAAGTAAAAATGAATGCCTTAGCCTTCATATATTTGTGAAAGGCTACTCGACATTTTGTATCTATGGTCATAGTGAGAGAAATATAGCTTTTTGATTTGGATTTAAAAAAATAGCGTTTAAGTGAGATATGCGATATACTACCGCTGCCACCAGTCAGAAGGGGTTTATTCTGAGACTCTTCGTCTTAAAGAGACGTCGTAATAAAAGGGGTTATACCGAGCTCACTCAACCAAGAGTGCGATTAAGTAAAACATGGGTCGGCAACCTTTTGGCCGCCAGGGGCCACAGGGGGGCTATATAAAGTAAAGCAGGCCGCATTTGTCATATTATTTAAAATGGAAAGACATTTTATTTTTATTTTATTAAGAGAAATTACGAAAAATAATAATAATAACATTTACGTTATAGTACTTATTATTATTATTTATTTAGGTATATAAATTAATATAGGTACTTAAAAACAATCCCGGGACGCAAGAGGGTAGCTTGCGGGCCGCGTGTTGCCGACCGCTGCACTAAAAAATCCGCGACAAGCATTAGTGTGATATGCGATATTAATAATGAGTGTTGATACCGCTGCCACCAGTCAGAAGGGGTTTATTCTGAGACTCTTCGTCTTAAAGAGACGTTGGAATAAAAGGGGTTATACCGAGCTCACTCAACCAAGAGTGCGATCAAGTAAAAAGGCCGCAACAAGCGCACCTCTTTCATTTTCGCGGACTACATCATGGGATCTTTCTCTGTGAGGAACGCCAACGCCTACTGTGACATTTTCGAAGGTATTTGCAATCCCTTACTTTTGTGCTCACTATCAGAGATTTCTTTACTGCACATTAACTCTTTGACTGTCGTCTCATCCTTATGCGACTATCACTTAAGAAAAAGAAAATACTACTCATTTCCCGCTAGAGATATTTAAAATAGGTTATGTCATCTCTCGTGTATTGACTTTTGTCCAGAACTGTTGTGTTACATAAATGAATGAAAGTTTGTTTTTTTCTGAATTTGACGTGACATTCATGATATTATTGTCATCCCATACATATGATATTGTGATTCAGTACACTACCTACATAGGTACCTACATAGGTACTACCTACATAGGTAGTGTACTGAATAAGAATATGTAAGCTAATACTGTAGGAAAAATGAGTCAAGTTACAACATAGTTACAAAAAACGTTACTGTGCATTTGAAGCTGTCGAGTATTAAAGTTACTGTAAGAACGACGAAACTTTAACTACACAGCACAGACTTAAATCTAATGCTACTTGAAGGAGAACTTCTTTTCCTTGTCCTACTTTTGGCAATAAGTTTCAAATTCCATATTATTATTATATTTTTGTTATAACATACGAGTGTCTAAATTAGAAATATATCACCAGACCAGAAATAACTCAGGTTGAGGATCGAATTTAGTCGACCCGGGTTTCAAGCATATTCGAAGAGTGCCCGCGGCACTCGTTGACACCGCTGCGCGCTCGCCCTGATGATGTGGATCGAATATGCTCGAAACCCGGATCGACTAAATTCGATCCTCAACGTGAGTTATTTCCGCTGATATATTTCTAATATGCATCAATCTCACGATAGTTTCAATACGAAAAGAGTGTCTAAATGATCTACGTGCATCAAACTTAGCAAATTACTATTATTTTCACTATATCTTGACGTTCACCAGCCGTAGCCATAAACCCTGCAGGTTACTTAATAGGTGCTTATTTATAGAAATAAACATGGATGATATGCGGCTTCGATTTCCATTCACCCAAGTAGGTATACTTACTCACAACGTTTTAGTTTCTCGATGCAGCTGGTTAATCAAATATTTTAATTTGAGTGCTTATATATCTCGGCAGATCAATAACATACAACGTTTTCCCGATTAAGTTGATCCCCAATATGTACGTGAATAATTCGGTATAGACATGAGTATATAATATTCATGCTCTAAGCCGAGGAGCCATCGGCTGGCATTAATGTACTGTGACGAAGTGCCACAGGCTAAGTGCTTTGGTAAATTACTCGCAACGCCTCTAGCCAGGGCTGTGCAATAAAATAGCTACAGTACAAACCACATAACTATGTAAGTTCTAACTTTTTAAAGATAATGTTTTAATGTAAACCTCTGCTTCTTTGAAAAGCGCTAACATATAATTGTGCTTCAGGCCGGATAGTGTATTTAGACCGTTTAGTGAAACAATATCTTTTATTTAACTTTTTAAGCCTCAGCAAGGAGTATTTCCTAATAAGATTAATTTGAAGATTTTGTCGAAGAATTCGTAAATGATAAAAGCAATACTGTGCCATTGCAGGCCACGTGTCTTCTCCATGGTCTTCGCTAGACTGATGCGGATTGGCAGACTCCCAGAAAATCTCTTAGGAATGTAGATTTCTTTAAGATGTTTTCTTTCACCGGGTAGTGAAAATTTGTGTATAACACATGATTTCGAAAAATCTGAAATGAGCGCCTAGCGAGGCCCTGCTGATCTCATAAACGTTCGACATGTCGAATTTGTTTGTCAAACGTGTTTGAACGCGGCTGTGTTTGATGAAAATGTGCAAACAAAATGTAAAATTTGACAAACCCATTTGATTGCTTATACCACTTCTATATAAGTATATATCCATACCTACATAGTATTCACTATACGCGTCTATTGTTTCTTCGCTTTATTCTTCTAAGCTACGCACGGTTTTAATATAATTTTCACTCTCATTTATATAATAATAACTTTACAAAATTTTTGGTCCACCCGACACGCCACCGAAGGAATGTAACATAGTTCCAGTGGCCCGCCAACAAAGGCGGAGAGACGGCACATGGCGGGTTTCTTTAGTGGGTGAAGGGCCCACACTACGCTGTTCGTTGCCTCCGAACGACGGGGTGTGCGGTTAGGAACATTTTTTCCCTCCTTAACAAAAAAAACAAAGGTCCTCCCGACTTAAATATAAAAAGTATAGAGAAATTAACAGAAGTAGTTAAAATATAGCATCACGCCTGTATTCCCCGAAGGGGTAGGCAGAGGTGTATTACACATCCACGACTCGCCAGCTATGTTTAAGTGCCACGTAATAGGGGGTGAGCCTATTGACGTCTAGTGAGAATTTTTCTTTTTAGGAAAAGCTCAATAACATTGCCCAACCCGGGGATCGAACCCGAGACCTCATGATTAGCAGTCGCATACACTACCGCTGCACCACAGAGGCAGTTAATAGTTAGTTTAGAACTAGTTAAGATGAATCTAATGAGCCTAAACTTGATGGGCTTACTGATAGGAACCTGGATTTCGTCTCCTACCTTCGAGCTCCATCATCAGAGAAGCTCAGTGGTACCAGCATACATGGGTGTTCCAGATAGGTTCACAGCATAGGGTCACTGATATTATTTAAAGGTAGGTAAAGTAACTAAATTTTGCCGTGTGGGGCTTTAAAATTGTACCACCCCTCCCTACCCACGGGAGTCGTAAGAGCCGACTGAGGGAATACCGTGAGAGTGGGCAGCAGCACTCCCTCGAGTATTAACAATATCCACTGCGATCGCCAACCCGCCTGCCAAGCGTGGCGATTACGACATTATCCCCCATAATGAGCACACAGTTCTCTTGGGGAGGCCTATGTCCAGCAGTGGACGTTGAAAGGCTGATGGATGAAGTAACTAAATCCCCATTATGCGTCTAAGATCCCTACCGCAGGTAACAAAAGAAAACATAAAATGATCGTTAAAATACAGGATCATACATTTAAATAAGATACACCTAAAATTATGTCTATCGATGCATTTTTGATTTATCTGGTGGTCTGATTTTGGATCTTGATATTGTCATAAGGAAAAAAAATCCTGCCACTTTAGTGAAATTTAATATTTATAAACTATTCAGTAAGAATTAATCTGTTCCTAAACAGGGAAAAAAGTCTTACACGAATATTCATTACACATGCGTTAATCTTTGAATTTATTATGTATTGAATAGGTTCTCTGCCCGTGTCAGGTCTTACGGGGACAAAACGCTAAGCTTCTGAATAAAACGTGGTGGGAGTGGTGATAGTTTCTGATAAGTGAGAGTTCTTAGTAAGTACCTGATTTGTAAAAAAAAACTGCTTGGTATTAATTTTTTATGTGTGTTTTCTGAACATTGAAGGTTCAGAAACATCTAACTAATTATTCATATAGGTATTTAAGCACATACTCACAACAGTAGTGTTCGGTGACGTGTGAGAGACATTTGTATCATTAGCGCAGCCCACGTAACGAGCTCTATTTATGGAACATCCCAGCTTAGAACTTCAAAGACTACTTTAGATAGAATAAATAGGTCAACAACAAAGGCTGTCATATTGAGGTTGATTGGGCAATATGCGAGAAAAATTCACAAGTTGTTCAATGAATATTAGGGATTGTTACTCTTCATTCAAATGGAATATATTTAATCTATACTATTATAAAGCTGGAACAGAACTATGCCTGTACGTTTAAGATATTCGAGAAAAAATTAATGAATATGGCTATTTAGGCGTCTATGACCACAAAACAATTCTTTTTTAATGTTATCTGTTTATTTGTTTGTTTATTCGAATATTACACACAAACTAATGAACGGATTTTTATAAAACTTTAAAACTTACTACTCGCGGTATACTTTTTATCTCGCTACTATATCGAGAACCTGAGATATAACCTAAACCGTACTTATTCGACCGTGATTATATAAAACAAATGTCATTAAACTATTAAATGATTCTCTAGATTGAAAGCCCACTTTATACAAAGCGCCTTTTGATTTATTTATTGCGTTCAATAAATAAAGGGTACAGGATAATGCTTTTAGGTCCAACATCGAAGCTTCTGATTTTTGCAACAAATCATGATTCAAAATTTGGAATTGAATTTTGATAGAATCGTAATGTAAGTATATTGTATACAAATTATTGTTTGTGAATGAGGAAAAAGAGAACTTTAGTACAAGCGGGAATCGAACTTGTACTTTAAAAGTAGCTGAACATGTCAATTGCTACAAATATAGATCAAAATATATTGTATACAGATTATTCGTCAGATAGTAAGCGGTAACGTTTATAATACTTTTTTGACAATATTTGTATACAGTATATTTTCGTCTTAATCTTAAAATGTTAGCTAAATTACGTACATAAATACGTACGGATATATTCTTTCTCATTACCTACTTAGTTAATGTGTCAAAGAATAACCGTAACGTTTTTTTTAATTATCGTAAAGGTGACGTTTAATATATTTATTTGGAAATATACATATATTTCGTCAAATTTTAATTGGTAATTAAATCACGTGGTTTCGCATATTTTTTTATATTGTTCAATTAGCCGAGTTATAGTTCACGTGGTGATAAGACACGTATAGTATCGCCAGAGAGGTGGCTATGGAAGATAGGCATAAAATAAACAAAATGTTTAAACTATCTGATAAATCAATTAAGCTAAGCTAACCGTCTGGCCAGAGTGGCCTAGGTACATGACAGAGTAGACTAATTTTAAGGCCTCAACAGCGGAACATCGTCATAGAGACTTCAACAATATATTTTGATGAAATACTAAAATTAAATGGAACAATACTATTAAATACCTCTAAGAATAGTAGATCTGTTATTTTATAGCTACAATATATGTAATAATTTGGATCAGTGTTGGCACAACAGTTTTATTCCTCGTAGGCTGCTGTCACTTTTCTCATACAATGAGGCCCTTTGTGCTCGTATCATCTACACAACTTATCCATGAGAAAACAAGCTTTGATATTATGTGTCGGAATGAAGTATGAAATGGATGTTCAACTGTTCGTTATTATACATTAACTGTCTATGATTTAAATGCGTTTATTGTGTTTTTACAGTAAAAAAATATGCTATTTATAAAAATGTTCCTTGTTGCTTTGACTAGGACATGATTCATGAGACCACTGAAGGAATGTAACATGGTTCCAGTGTCCCGCCAATATAGGCGGAGAGACGGCACACGGCGGGTTTATTTAGTGGGTGAGGGCCCCACACTACCCTGTTCGTTGCCCCGAACGACAAGGTGTGCGTTTAGGTAATTTTTATTCCGCATTAACAAAAAAAAAATGACATGATTCATGAGATTTTTATTAATCTTAGGTATAAAAAGTGCCATAGAGACGTTTTTATAATATACTAGCCATTGCCGGCAGCTCTGTCGTAGAAAATAGCTAGTTGTTAATAATCTAAAAAGATAGAGATATAATCTCAGATTGTCAATTTAGTAGCGGGATAGGTAATACGTATACTTTTAAGTCTAATCAAGTACTATTAAAAATAATGCGGGGCAGTCTTTGGAGACTGCCAATAGAAGTGAAAACTATGTAACTTGTGAATTGTATCGTCGAGCTATAGATTATTAATTTTGAATTATTTTTGGTTTGTAAAGAAGTGTTAATATAGACCATTGGTTAATTCACAAGTTACTTAGTTTTCACTTCTATCGGAGCGTTCGGTGACGATGACGCGAGTTCCATGATTTTTGTTCACCTAGAAAGTGCTCAACGCGCCTAAAGAAGTTTTTGCTTAAAAATGGCATTCAAATCCGTTTAGTAGTTTTAGCTTGATGTGAGAACAAACAGACAAGAATTCTAAGGAATAGTGTTTTGTGTGTAGACACTTCTAAATAGCCTCATACAGTTTTTTTTCTCAAATACCTTAAATGTATAGACAAAGCTTTGTTTTAAGCTTACATATAAAATAGTATATAAACATTAGCCTTTACCCGCGGCACTGCCGCAGCTAAAAGCTAGTTTTTATATTATATCTCAGGTTCGCGACATACTTAGTTGCGGGATAATATGTATAACAGTTTTTATTCTAATCAAGAGCTATAACATAAAAAAAGTTGCATCAAAATCCGTTCAGTAGTTTTTGCGTGATGTGCAAACTCAAAAACAGATAAACAGACAAAAATTCTAAAAAAAAATGTTTTGTGTTTAGACACGCCTATATAGCTTCACAGCTTCAGTAATTTTTTCTCAACTATCTTAAATGTAGGTACCAACAGCTCTGTTACATCTTTGTAATAGTATAGATATAATTGTGAAGTCCATACGAGTGAGTCCAAGTCATGTGTAAAATGCAGTATATTAAAACCCATACTCTCAGAACTATTTAAACTTCCTAGTTTGAAAGGAGAAAAGTCTTTCAAAGTTTTATTATTTTCGCAGAATAATTTGATTACTATGTACACGCTGTTGTTGTCCAGACAAGTTCGTATAACATTTGTTTGGAGTTGGGCTGGAGCGGTAACATTGCCCGTTTTTTATCTTACTTAGTTGCCATTTATTTTACCTTGTGTTGAGCTGGTATTGTGATAAAATGTACTGTTTATTCGTTTACTTAATTAAGCTTTCTAATAACTGTTTGTCTTTAATTTTGGTGTTGTATTTGTTGGTTTACTTGGTTCTTTGTATATTCTGTATAATTTAAACCGAAGTAGTAATAAAACAATTCATTATTTAATTCATATAAATTTTATGCATCTAATTCATAGCATTAAACATTATAGCCTTTACCAGTGGCTCCGCCGCAGCCAATCCTGCTTTTTATTTGGGGTATATGTCAGCCGATATTATACAATCCGATGCGACAAAATATATACAATATTGCGACAAAATATGTATTAAAGTCGACAAAATATGTATTAAAGTCAACTTTTTAAAGTATAAATTATTTGAGAATAAGGAAAAAGAGATTTTTTGTACTAGCGGGAATCGAACCCGCGTCTTTTCCAATCCGGGGAAGTGCTCTAAGCCACTGAGCTTTAGTACAGGTCCTTCGACCACCCCAATCTCCTTATTACATTTGTCTTTACGACCAGCGCCATCTATCGGAAGCATTTACATGCATTAAACCGATATAGTAAGTTTAATTTTGCAATTAAAATTCATACTATTTGATGGCGCGATTTTTTAAACATTTTTGATCTATATTTTTTAGCATTTGACATGCTCCGCCACTTTTTAAAGTATAAATTATTTGAGAATAAGGAAAAAGAGATTTTTTGTACTAGCGGGAATCGAACCCGCGTCTTTTCCAATCCGGGGAAGTGCTCTAAGCCACTGAGCTATAGTACAGGTCCTTCGACCACCCCAATCTCCTTATTACATTTGTCTTTACGACCAGCGCCATCTATCGGAAGCATTTACATGCATTAAACCGATATAGTAAGTTTAATTTTGCAATTAAAATTCATACTATTTGATGGCGCGATTTTTTAAACATTTTTGATCTATATTTTTTAGCATTTGACATGCTCCGCCACTTTTTAAAGTATAAATTATTTGAGAATAAGGAAAAAGAGATTTTTTGTACTAGCGGGAATCGAACCCGCGTCTTTTCCAATCCGGGGAAGTGCTCTAAGCCACTGAGCTATAGTACAGGTCCTTCGACCACCCCAATCTCCTTATTACATTTGTCTAGATCAAAAATGTTTAAAAAATCGCGCCATCAAATAGTATGAATTTTAATTGCAAAATTAAACTTACTATATCGGTTTAATGCATGTAAATGCTTCCGATAGATGGCGCTGCTCGTAAAGACAAATGTAATAAGGAGATTGGGGTGGTCAAAGGACCTGTACTATAGCTCAGTGGCTTAGAGCACTTCCCCGGATTGGAAAAGACGCGGGTTCGATTCCCGCTAGTACAAAAAATCTCTTTTTCCTTATTCTCAAATAATTTATACTTTAAAAAGTGGCGGAGCATGTCAAATGCTAAAAAATACAGATCAAAAATGTTTAAAAAATCGCGCCATCAAATAGTATGAATTTTAATTGCAAAATTAAACTTACTATATCGGTTTAATGCATGTAAATGCTTCCGATAGATGGCGCTGGTCGTAAAGACAAATGTAATAAGGAGATTGGGGTGGTCGAAGGACCTGTACTATAGCTCAGTGGCTTAGAGCTCTTCCCCGGATTGGAAAAGACGCGGGTTCGATTCCCGCTAGTACAAAAAATCTCTTTTTCCTTATTCTCAAATAATTTATACTTTAAAAAGTGGCGGAGCATGTCAAATGCTAAAAAATATAGATCAAAAATGTTTAAAAAATCGCGCCATCAAATAGTATGAATTTTAATTGCAAAATTAAACTTACTATATCGGTTTAATGCATGTAAATGCTTCCGATAGATGGCGCTGGTCGTAAAGACAAATGTAATAAGGAGATTGGGGTGGTCGAAGGACCTGTACTATAGCTCAGTGGCTTAGAGCACTTCCCCGGATTGGAAAAGACGCGGGTTCGATTCCCGCTAGTACAAAAAATCTCTTTTTCCTTATTCTCAAATAATTTATACTTTAAAAAGTGGCGGAGCATGTCAAATGCTAAAAAATATAGATCAAAAATGTTTATTAAAGTCAAATTAAGATCTAACAAACAAAAATTGTTTCATCAAAATTCATTCAATAGTTTTTGCGTGATGATCTAACCATCCACCCATCCATCCATCAGCCTTTTAACATCCACTGCTGAACAAAGGCCTTGGCGATCGCAGTGGATGTTGTTAATACTCGAAGGAGTGCTGCTGCCCACTCCCCCGGTATTGCCTCAGTCGGCTCTTACGACTCCCATGGGTGGAGAGGGATGGCAAAATTCTACAGCCGGCTCCACACGGCAAATAGATCTAACCAACAAATAGATAAACACAAAAATCTAATAAAAATTGTTTTGTATTCAGGGACGCCTATATAGCCATTATTTTTTGCGTAAGCAAGTCATTGTCCCTTCTGTTTAGTTTAGACACCAATGAAATGTGTTTTAAAGTAACAATATTGTATCTTTGAACCAACATCACACAAACAGACAGTATATCTTCATAAATACTGCAATATTATTTATTTCCCCGTACCAAACCGTAATATGTTACTAGGAGGTAAAGTTTGCCAATTTTAATTATATAAATTGGGTAATTAATTGCGCGTTCAGCCTTAAATGTCGTTTATAGCTTATAACTATAACTCACTTAAATCTCTAGGATCATCCTTATTCGTGCAGGGCTACTGTTTGTTTTTATTTTATGAATATTAACTTGAATGACTTGACCATTAAAACTAATTTTGCCACATAATGCCTTCACCTTAACTATGACTTTACACAATTAGTGTTAGAACTTTGCCTTTCCCAGCATGAATGGGTCGGCTCGACGGAAGAACGACCACCCTTTCACAGAAGATCGGCGTGAAACAAAGCTAGGTACTCATCTTCTCCTTATTATTTTTCTTCTTCAACATTCCTTTCCTTGGAGTTAGTGTGTTCTGGCAACCTCATCGTAGTATATATATCATAAAAAATATAAGGCTGGTGCTGAGCGCCATATATTAGAGAAAATGATTATGTAATTTAATAATTCTACAAAGCGATCTTCTAATAAATCGTGTTGACATTTTTGATGTGAAAACATCTAATTAGGTAAAACCGGCTGATTATTTATTTAATGATTTTAACGCCACTGTTAACAAAAGCATCTAACTAGCAAGTATAATGTCAATCAATAAAACAATAACAGTTTAAATTCGTCTATGTATAACGAGAGGACGCTTACCAAGAATTATATGATACTTGAACAATATTTGAAGAAAGAAAGAAAATCGATGTTTCCACATCGGCGAGACGACCCGTGACGGCTCATTTTTTTACCTGGAAGGAGGCCAGTGCTTTCGAATGATAGTAAATAACATTAATATTAGTTTTTGGCTAATTTAACAAAACATAATTATACTTTAAACACAAAGTGAATAATGTGAAATCGAAAATAACAGTCACGAGCAGGATCCAAAAATATCTAAATATTTATAGGGTTTGCGTCATTATTAGGTAAAATCTTAACTGTAAAATTAAGTTTACCTGGTCGATATAATGTATGAAAATACTTCCGACAGATAACGCAGGCGTCACCCAAAGACGTTAAGTATGAATGTGTTATCGAAGTTAGCATTCAGGAGCAATTGTCACGGTGGCTGAATTGGCCAAGCATCTGGACGGTATCCAGGAGATGCATCCTGCTCGTGACTGTTATTTTCGATTTCACATTTTTCACTTTGTGTTTAATGTATTAATAGTGCTAAGCATGTCAAATGCTAAAAATATAAATAAAAATATCTAAATATACATTCAGTTAAGAAAGTATTGGGAATGGTTGATTTGTTTATGGTTCCAAATTCAAATTTTTGTTTTTTTTTGTTGTTGTTAGATTGGCACAACTGTTATCCATTTTGGCGCGGGGTTTAAGTTGCATCTATTATTTATATTAAATACAGTGCTGTTTTTAGTTATATCATATCTAGTGTGTATTGCGAATTTCATAATGGACAAAAACATCGAATAAAGAGTTTGTCTTAAATTTTGAATCGCCAATGGAATTTCGTGTTCGGAGTCACTGAAAATGTTACAGAAGGCTTACAGTGAATCGACTTTATCAAAAACACGTGCTTATGAGTGGTATAAAGCGTTTAAAAGCGGTCGAGATATGATGGAAGATTTGCCTCGCTCTGGTAGGCCATCAACGTCTGCAACTGAAGTTAACATTGCAAAAGTGAAGGAAATAGTGACTGAAAATCCTCATTCAACTTTGAGAGAGATAGCCGCCAAACTTTCTGTGTTTCACGAGTCGATCCGTACCATTTTAAATAATCACTTGGGTATGAAACATGTTTCCGCTCGGCTAGTCCCAAAATACCTGAATTTTCTCCAAAAACTCAATCGCATGAGAGTCGCTGAGGACATACTAGAACGAGTCAATTCCGATCCAACATTCATGAAACGCATTGTTACTGGTGACGAGACGTGGATTTACGAGTTTGACATGCAAACTAGTCAACAAGCTTTGGAGTGGCGACTTCCAACTGAACCGAAACCGAAAAAACCACGCTAAAGTCGATCAAAAGTCAAAGTCATGTTGACTGTTTTCTTTAACTATCGCGATGTTGTGCACTCGGAATTCTTGCCAGAAGGTCAAACGGTAAATTCATCCATCCATCCATCAGCCTTTCATCCTCCACTGCTGGACATAGGCCTCCCCAAAATGGGGGTTTCACCATAATCGCCACGCTTGGCAGGCGGGTTGGCGATCGCAGTGGATGTTTTTAGTACACAGGAGAACGCTGCTGCCCGGTCCCCCGGTAATCCCTTAGTCGGCTTTTACCACTCCCATAGGAGGAGACGGGGTGGAGCTATTCTTGCTGCCGGCCCCACACAGCAAAACGGTAATAAAACAGAAAAAGCAAAACGGTAAATAAAGAATATTATTTGAGCGTTATGCGGCGTTTAAGAGAGCAAATTCGACGAAAAAGGCCAGAGTTGTGGAAAGAAAATTCTTGGATTTTGCACCACAATAATGCGCCTTCGCACAAGGCCATCATTGTGAATGAATTTTTGTCCAAACACTCAACAAATACCATCGAGCAACCACCATATTCACTAGATATGGCTCTAGCCGACTTATTTCTTTTTCCTAAACTCAAATTACCACTTCGTGGCACCCGTTTTTAATCGGTAGAAGACATAAAGAAGAATTCGCGGCGAGAACTGAACGCAATTCCGGAAACAGCGTTTAAAAAATGTTTTGATGATTGGATTATTCGTTGGCGTAAGTCTATCGTTTCTGAAGGAGCATACTTTGAAGGTCATAAAATAAATTTGGATGAATAACAAAATTGATCTTTTCCCGGTACTTTCTTGACAGAGTAGTAATTATCCTTTGTTAAGTCTGGCAATATAATAATTGGTAACACGGACAAACAAATTATTTCATCCTCAGTTACACAAAATTATTACTATGGGATTGTACTAATAACTATTTCTTAGAAAGTTTGTTAGCCATATAAACATACAAACATACATGAACATTTATTTTTGCAATTATCTTTATGAAGGCGCAATAGTATAATTAATATCCCTATACCTATATACGTATATACTACTTATATAGCACTGACGCAATTATGGTGTTCGTGGTTTAATTACTGGGAGTGTAATGAAGCAGACTATTGCCTCAAACCTCATAACCTCAAATTATATCGCATAGTTAGTTCATTATCGCTGAAAATTATGGTTAGAGTGACAAAAGATATATATATACGCCTGTCTATTTGAACAGACAAACAGAAACGGACCCTATTTCACAGTCTATAAAGATAATGAAAACCCCCTCTTTTTCTGTACTGTTGTTGTTTTACAAAATGTGATAGGAATATGGACATCATTATATTTTAATCTATTTAATTACATTGTGAGGTTCTTTGTGCAAGTTGCATTAACAAAATGAGTAGGTATTGCCTGCATCACCGTCATAAAGTGATAAAATCCCAATTACAAAACCCGTAGAGGCAAATATTTAGCTTTAAGATTTTTAAAACAGTAGTCCTTCAATGTTACGTAATGCACTTTGAAATAAAATCAGAGGGATTGGAAGGTCGTCCTGAAAAGCAATTTATAAAATCTTTTGAATCGAAAAAGGAATGAATTTGTCAAAGAAGTGAAATTGGAAGACAAATTAGTTGAAGATCTCAACTTGCGAACTCTGAGTGCCACGGATAACTAATGAACCTTAATAAATACATTATAAGTGCGATTTTAAGAAATGGCAACCAAGAGTCAAGTTAACGAAAATATTAACGAAATGCGACTTTTCACTACTGTATAAGTGTTCAAGTTCTTAGAGGGCATCAATCTTGTCTTAATTATACATAGTTTTGCCTCGGTGCTCTAGCGGTGTATACGACTGCGGATCACGAGGTCTCAGGTTCGATTCCAGGGTCAGACAAACAAAAAAATTATTGGGATTTTCCGTCAAGATTTTCTCAATAACAGCCCGGAGTTAGGAAGTTTGAGGTGTTTCACACTCGTGCCTCGAAAAGCACGTAAAGCCGTTGGTCCTGCGGCTAATCACTCATCGTTCATGTCGGAATGCTGTCGCATCGGATTATAAGAGTGACGGAACTGAGTGTGCACTTGTGTTTGCAGACACTCTTGCGCTATAATGTCTCCTACGTACATGGCTAGTGTCTGTTAACATTGGCCGCTGTGACCGGTCTGGATATCATTATTGATGTGAAACATCTAATGCGGAGGGAGGGTAAAATCAGCTGTTGGCGTGGCGACGCTTTTAGTTTTCTGGTCCCGTTCAAATCTTGCAAGTTAAATTTGACACACTTCCGGGTTTCCGATTGAGCGGAAAAATTACACGCATATATATGTATATCGCGTGACAATGCAATATTATGATGACATGGAGCTGATCTGATGATGGAGCTAGAAGGTGGACATAGGAACTCCATTATAAAACGACATAAGCCTATCGAGTTTGGGCTCGTATGATTCACCTTGACGAGTACTTTGTCTCTAAATGGTATCCAGGGTCTGATGATGGAGCTGGAAGGTGGCCACAGTAACTCTGTAATGAAACGAGCCACCTCATCAAGTTTGGAATCGTTTGATTCGTCTTGACGAGTACTTTGTCTTTAGATGGTATCAAGGGTCTGATGATGGAGCTAGAAGGCGGTCATAGGAACTCCGCTATAAAACGACATAACTCCATCTAGTTTGGGCTCGAATGATTAGTCTTGACGAGTACTTTTTTTCTAGATGGTATCCATGGTCTGACGATGGAGCTAGAAGGTGGTCACAGTAACTCTGTAATGAAACGACGCAACCCTATCGAGTTTATACTCGTTTAATTCGTCTTAAGGAGTACTTTGTCAAGTTATGATCATTTTATTTCTACAAAATAATTTCGATGTTTTCACATCTGGTAGAGGTCCCGCGACGTCTAGTTTTTATAATTATATATATAGTTTAGTACTAATTACGAGTACTATTATATAGATAGTTTAGTACTAATTACTAAATGCAAAAATACATAAATATATTACTTTTTTTTATAAATGCATACATATAATAGACAGAAAACACCAACGCAGCACAAATATCTGTGTTCATCACACAAACAAATAATTGTCCTGAGTGGGAATCGAACCCGCAACCTCGTGCACGGAAGTCGGTTACACTACCGACTACGCCACGAGGCCTGTCAAGGAAGACTGATAGATGACTTGAGAAACCTAATTGTATCGTTGCTTCAGGGTAGTAGTACTTCTCTACTCAAACCGTCTATTCATAGAGGGATTAGCGATAGGCAGCCAACATTGACCCACGAACTGATAACTGCTGGTGTAGAAAATGTATCAAATGGTAATAATCAAAGTAAGGAATGAAGGTTAAAAATCTTGTGGACACGTATATACGTATACGTAAGTATACCTTTTCTATTTGTTTTTTTTTACGCGGGGAAATCCTTGATGGATACCTTTCGCCGAATGGACGATGAGGTTATGCCGCATTCTCGATTTAATAACCAGTATACCTGCTGAAATCTCGTGGTTCCTCCAGACTTCCCTTAGTCAGAGGTGAGGTATACGCTTTACGCATCAGTTGCTCCACCCTTGGCAGGTATAGGCTCCATTCCTGGTGGCCCCGTCTGATTTGGGGGACCTATAGCTCTTCCTTATCGAGATGCGCTCGCGGAACACGTGCGCCAGTATCTTATGTCTGCTTCTGCTAGGAGGACAAGTTGCCCATCACCCTCAGGCCTGTGCTCACGGGGGCCGGAGATCGACTAGCGCCCTTTGACGCCCAGTGCATCTTCTGTGGGACGGACGGGAGACGGCTGGTCATCTCCAGCTCACGCTCTGCCGCCTCCTTTGCATGAACCGTCTGCTCGCAAAATGGCGACGGCGACTTCCCACCCGCTCTCACTCCGGACCATAGCCTTTACCACGGCCGGGAGCGAGAGGTTTTCCACCCTGACATACGTATAGACTATACCTACGATTGATAAACGTCACTAATTTCAATTTATATCGGCGACATTGATGATTTATAAAGACAGACAGTGCAACGCAGCATGGCCTCCCGCTGGTTTAAGCGGCGGGGAGCCGTTGAATGTATATAATTTCCAGCATGTTCTCCTTCACCGGACAGATGTAAATTGTGAGAAAATACAGCATATGCCTTGCGAGTCACTGCCTCGGAATCGAACTGGATACCACTGTCTTTGCCGTCTTCAGTCTTACCGATAGGCTATCATACTGTAAAAAAGGCTATTACTACGCAGACTTGGTATACCAAGCAGTTTTAACTATTAGGTAGGTACTTTAAATAACGCAAATGTTCAAACGGTGTTAACAGTGTACATTTTTATAAACAAGTAATAACTAGAGCTCGTGACTTGCTGCTTGGGTTTTAGTCCTACTTTAATACTAGCTGTCGCCCGCAACTTTATCTGCGTGGGGCTTTAAATGAGGATACCTTTTTTCCTGACATCCCATTTAAATGGAAGCGTATGTATATTTTGCTCCAAGCCGAGCTCTACCTATTTGTGAAAACCGCATTAGAAAACCGTTCGGTAATTTTAGAGATATGAGCTAAAAACAAAATGAGAAAAATCCTTTAATTTTTTAAATCATTATTAATGTCCTTTTAGGCGGATTTTTATTAGGCTATTTAGGCGTTTCTGAATGCAAAACACTTTTTTTGTTTGTTCGCACATCACGCAAAAGCTATTGAACGGATTTAGATGTAACTTTGTTTTGTAAGCTTGAACTGGTAAATGTTTTATCCCGTTATTATATCGGGAATCTGAGTCATAAACTAGCTCTTTCCCTGCGGTCAGGAAAATGTTAGTCTTAGGTATGTCTATTATATCCGAAGGAATGTAACATAGTTCCAGTGGCCCGCCAATAAAGGCGGAGAGACGGCACACGGCGGGTTTCTTTAGTGGGTGAAGGCCCCACACTACCCTGTTCGTTGCCCTGAGCGACGGGGTGTGCGGTTAGGAACATTTTTTCCCGCCTAAACAAAAAAAAAGGTATGTCTATTATATATAATTCACGTTATTGCTCACGGTGAACTCCAAAACTATCTAACCAATTTTCACGATATTTTCTTAAATGTGTGTTTTGCTGGCGCGCCTGATATAGTTTTTATCACGTATTTTTTATTAAATAATTGCAAAATATTCAAGAAAAGAAATATGAAGGTACGAAGTTCGCTGGATCAGCTAGTAATTATATACTTAGGTATATTTATTAGATTACCTAACTGCCACCACGTAAATATGTTGGTGAACGACCAACATATTATCTACGTGGCACAATACTTTAAAAAATCTGATTAACTAGACCTTTTTTTATGATGGTTTCTTTGAAATACAAACATAGGGAGTCGTGTTAGTGTTTTTCACTAGCCATTATGAACGCTTTTGTTGAGAAATTGCTGTATAATTAAATGCTGTAACGTGCCAATAAAAATTAGCACGTAATTTAATGTTATACATTAAATTATGCAAACAGCTGTGTCACGTTAAATATTGTAACGCTATACCAGTCCTACATTAATATTTTATTCAAAATGTTAGAACGAACATTTATTACGTAGATAACTGTTAACATTAACCTTTTTTTCCAAACGGATAACTAGCACAGATAACAAATAATTAAGATAAAATGCTCTGATAAGAAAGGACACAGTTGCTTAGTTGAAAAATTGAGTTAAAGCGAGTTAGTTAGAAAATACCCTTTTAAGTTTTAAAAACTCAAGTAAAAAGATAGCTCCTGAACTCATTAATCTGAAAATTTCTCATCGCTAAACCTGTCGAAGGCCAGGGTAAAAAGTTTTACGTAAAGATAAAGCATCGGGTCATTAGCACTTAAAAAATAAATACCCATTTTTGGATAGCTGGCAACATTTATACTTCAGCAATACAGTAGGTATACGTATTTCAACCGCTTTTAAGGGCTTTAGGGTCTACCAGTAGATCTTGACTCGTTACAAAACCAGTTGGCGGTATCATATTATGGAAGGAATTAAACAGTGGGTATTATCCTGACTTACAAATACTTTTAGTGGTATAATTTATATTCAAACTCCTAACTAACGGGCTGCTCAGCATGAATGGGCCAGCTCGACCAGGGATGTACCCCCCTTTCATAAAAGATACCCCTACTGTTGTGTTTCGTATGGTAAGTTAGAATGCCGGAGGCCTAAACCCCCTCCTCATCCACTCCTTTTTATTATTCCTCTCCACTTCACTTCCCTTTTCTTAGTGTTAGTGACGCGAGAGTGATGCTTTTGGAACTGCTACAGTTGTACGGTACTGCTACGGAACCAAATACTTGTTTGATGTGTTTAGGTGGCAACCCTAGTTAAACAAAAAAAAACGAAATGAAGTAAAGAACTTCTGCTCAGAAGTTTTTTTTTCAAATGATTCTTATATTTTCGAAACCAAGGAAACCAAACTCAGTTGTAGCACGGTAATGTTATGTAGGCCTGTTATTAAATTAAATATGGTTCGATTTAATCTATATTTTGTAGCTGGTTCGATAATTAACAAAAGTAGAAGTATATATGAATTTTGTTGGTTGGTTTAATGGAATAACTTCTTACCATAATTGTTTATTATAATATAAACTTTACAGAGAACAAGAGGCGCCGGTATAGCTCGTAAAATTAGCTACTCAAGTGACAATGGGCTGGCTGTACCTGTCGGAGGACGAACGGAAGTTGAAGTACGTAAAAGGGTCTTGAGTGGATACTCTGAAACAGCAAACATTATTATAGGAATTAGAAGTGATTTGTATATATGCTATGCTTTTTTATACTTCCTGGTTAGCAAACAAGCATACGGCCCACGTGATGGTAAGCGGTTACCGTAGCCTATAGACGTTTGCAACACCAAATACATCACTCGCACGTCGCAATCTCCAAGGAAAGGGATAGGAGGTAGATAGGAAATATATTAAGGAGAGGATAGGTAGGTTAACAAGGAGAAGATATGGAGAGGTTGGGGCCGCCAGTACACTCACTCAATACCTACCGATATATTTCGTAACATATCGGTGAGAAGTGGGTCTAGCCAAGTTGCATTCTATGATCGCTAACGCTAATAGAAAACTATTTAAATGTATGGAAATTTGACATCTCTAACGTTAAGTCACGTGACTTAGCGTTATAGATATTGTTAAAGACAGATAAATATATTTATTTATTTATATTCAAATATTTATTTAGGTTATAGATGTCAAATTCCTATATATTTAAATAGTTTAATAGAATGCAACTTGGCTAGACCCACAGAGTACCCCTATTGTTGTTTCAAGCTGACCTTTTGTGAGACGGTGGTACTTCCCCGATCTCGCCGGTGTATCCAGGCTGGAATAAGCAAGGCTCTATACTAGTTGTTACTACAGATAAAAATATGAAAATGTTCGCATTAACAACCCAGTGGTAAGACTGAGGCCAGGCTTGAAAAATCTCCCTGCATTGGGTTAGCCTCGTGACTGGTCAACTATTATCGTTTCATTGTTAAAGGAGTGTGTTGACGGACTAAGAGTACAAGTGTCACCACCCTATTCTTTCCCACGGGTGTCGTATGAGGCGACTAAGGGAAGTAAGCAATTATCATCCATTGCATGACTGGTGAGAGGGCTGGGTACCAAGTGGGAGTACTCACTTGGTATCAGGCCCGAGCGGGTTGGTAAAACTATCTCCCGTGTGACCGGCCATGAAGCACATAGTTGCGTATTGCCTGTAGCAGGAGATTGCCTTTTATTCTTTCATTTCATATCGGTAAAATGAAATGGTGAGCAGTGGCTTGACAATACTTTCGGTTTAGTTCCATTCGAGTCCATAAGCGATGGTTACCGGTTACAGATTGGGCCGTGGCTCGTCTACCACTACATGCAATAAAAAAAAAACCGTACCAAATAGTGCGACAGTTAATGATAATCATTATGTATATAAAATATAATATACGCACATCTTATTTCTCAACACCCGAATGCTATATTAGGTGCCAACACAACACACCCTCACACAACATATTTTACTATTTATTATCTTACTAGTATTTAAATAATAAATTTCTCATTTAGGTTTAAGATTTTTACATTTAATTTGGTTAGCGTTAATAGCTACGACACAGTTCTTTTTTCTTAACTAATGTAGCTGTTAATGTACACAAAGTTTGTAAACTTTTTATTGTGTTTCCAATAAAGTTACCTTATCTTGTCTTAATATATTTTCAAAAAATATGAGATAAAAAATAACTGGTGTTTTTAACTCCACATAGAGCAGAATGCTGTCCTAATTATTTCCTACGCTAATTTCCAAATGCATTGCAGTACTCATTAAAATCTCATTGTGGCATTCGTCGACCACATGCTGACTCATAATTATAGTGTGAGATTCTGTTCGACTCTATAATGGTTTATTTATAAGATTTATATTTCAACATCGTACATCCATAAATAAATCAACAGTTTCTTATATTAAGTAGGCCTTCCTGTTTATTAGGATTTTCTAAGACTGTTGTGGCGCTAGAGCTTGACTATTTTATGGCAAATATGTTCGGTTTTAATTAAATGGCAGCACATGTTGAGTAAGATTCGAGATAGTCGAAATGTAAGCAATATATCTACCTCTACTAACACACGTTAGGCATTACATTATTCAGATGTATTTAGGATAGGAGTTAAAAACCCTGAGCCTTTGATATAAAGTAGTGACAACAATAATTGTGATGGCTAGTATTAAATTGGTACTCATACACAATTGCCTTTGAAAATGTATAATATGTTTTAATATTTATTTTTCATTAATGTTTAAATGTCAAACTTCGAATTACTGCGTAAAGGTGATAACAGAAAATTTTACTTCCTTAATTCCATCCATCCATCCATCAGCCTTTCAACGTCCACTGCTGGACAGAGGCCTCCCCAAGAGAACGCCACAACGAGCGGTCCCATCATGGGGAATAATGCCGTAATCACCACGCTTGGCAGGCGGGTTGGCGATCGCAGTGGATGTTGTTAATACTCGAAGGAGCGCTGCCGCCCACTCGCCCCGATTTTCCCTCAGTCGGCTCTTACGACTCCCGTGGGTAGAGAGGGGTGGGACAATTCTAAAGCCGGCCCCACACAGCCGTTCCTTAATTGTATATAAGATACTAATAACTTACCTATTTAGTCTAGTAGTAGGCACTATTACATTTTGGCGTAAATTCCAGGGTAGACCAACATCGCGTCGGCCTTTTCCAAGAACTCACTGATTCACTCAGAGGAATATTTGGCAAACCTTTGACATGACCCAATCATAAAATAACGTGCGAATGTTCTGCAGCATGGGCGTGGGGTGACAGACTAAGAATACAAGTGTCACCAGCCCTTTCATTCCGCAGGCGTCGTACGAGAGGTGACTATGGAAAGTAAGCAGTCATGACCCATTGTATTACTGGTGGTAGGGTTGCGTACCAAGGGGGAGTACTTCATCGTGATCGGTCTCAAGCGGGTTGGTACCACCATCTGCATTGT
The DNA here is from genome assembly GCA_948253155.1 of Leucoma salicis. NCBI lineage: Eukaryota > Metazoa > Arthropoda > Insecta > Lepidoptera > Erebidae > Leucoma > Leucoma salicis. The sequence goes on from OX411806.1 coordinate 8,588,654, forward strand.
GAGCGACATGAAGCACAGCGTTGTGATTGTAGCAGTAGATAGCCAATGATGAAAATCTTTTTGTTAAGCTAGAGCTAGAAAACTTTTTGTTAAGATAATTAAATTAATCTTGACAGCACCGACTTGAAAACATGCATAATGATTTCTTCCTGAACAAACGCAGTCTCTGTAGACAGATGTAGTACAATAAATTGCTAAAAGTAGATACTTTTGGACAAGAAATGGCTTGCTTATTTCGTTCGCTTTTTTTTCATCTAACCATATAAGTAGTAAAAAATAAAAAAATATTTTCAGCGTAAAAAAGAATGACTTTTTTAAAGAATGTTGCTTAAAGAATGGTCTTTTAGAAAAAACCACAGTGGATATTAGATGACAGAATATTATAAGCTTATAAACTGTAGAAAAATAAAAGTAAATGCACTGTGAGAAATTCTTTAAGAAGATCAATGCTTTTAAAAAGGTTTTGGAAGAATGTTACGAATCTCCTTTGTTTTTATGAAGTTTCAACTTCTGGGCCGATTCTATCTCCATTTTCTGGTTCATTGCATTTAAATGAAGGAATATTTAAATACCTATCGTTGTCATTAAAATTTATTTATGATAGATCATCTAGAAAATACAAGTACTGTCTGAAATTTAAACTCGTACTTTCTATCTCAATACTTCAAACATGAAAAAAATTCATACATAACACCAACTCAAATATAATTTACTAGTGTTCTGCCCTCGCTTAGCACGGACGCAACTGATTAATGACAAATATCTCATAAAAAAAAAAACTAATTTATAAGTTCGTAATTCAGTTTTATATTTTCAGGTTGAACCACGGCTCCCATCGAAAAATCTAAAACATTATACCATCTCATAAAGATCCTAAGTTTGAAAGTACGTGAAAAGCGAAGCGTGTCTTTTATGTCTTTTCTTTTTTGTTATAAGTTATATAGAATCCCAAACGCACAAAAATAATATTATTATAACATATGATATTTATTTAATCAGAATTATAATAGTGAAAAACTTTTACTTAATATTATATATCCGTTTGTTTGTTTCTTTGTTACGCTTTCAAGCAGCTGTGTACTAGTGAAAATGTAAAAGTTCCGTAACTGAAAGTTATTTTTATCTGACTACCTACTCTAATATATTTGAAAAAGGCAAACGTGTTTTCAAAAACATAAAAATAGAAAATCCCTTTCGTTAAAAATAACGTTAGTAAAAAATATACCAGATTGGACTCTCGTAGTTAGAAATATTGTTGCTTTATTTGCGAATGGAATAGTCGTAGAAAACCTCGTTTTAAAAAATTGCAAGGCTCCTAGCGACGAATATGTTGACATCGCGGAGTTAGAAAGACGATATCAGAGGAAGTAGAATATTTTATTTTTGGTGAGTTATTATTGGACTGGTTGTCCAGATCGAGATATTACAGAAAAATAACAAAAGATGTCAGCAAAAAAAAAATACAATTAAAATTCTGACAATGTTTAGAAGAAAAGTTTGACTAGAAACTTTTTGTGAATTTTTCTTATTCTTTTTTCTGTAAACCGGAAACTAATTTTAATATATTATTATTAATTTTGTAATCAACATGTGAATATTAATAAGCAAGGATACTTTTCTTTAAGATTTTTTAAGTCCTTTGTCTCAATATCGTATCGGATGTGCTTACAGGGCTCTCACTCACGTGCTTCTTGTAATCTAAAACAAATTTCCTTATTCCACAATCCCCTAAAATCATGTGAGATTGCACGTGTAGATTAAGGATTACAATTTAACAATATAAGCCTTATTTAAACAGATTGCCGTCTCATGCTATTACGGAATTTGGAATTTCACTAGAGATATTGTTAAATACTCGTATTAAATTGCTGAGAATGAAGCTACATTGTAATATCCTCGGGTGTTTGCCAGTGATTGGTTTGTTCACCTCAGGGTATTACAGTTATTTAACCATCCTCATTAAAGGTCAAGTCTTACCCTAAAGCGGTTTTCTGATAAAATATTAACACCATTAGCCCTTATTTTGCTGATGAAAATGTTGAGCGAGTCCTAAACTTTAGAATAACATATATAATAGTATAAATACTAGATATTATAAAGCTGCTAAAGAGCTATATCTATACAAACTTACCAATATTATAAATGCACATGCACATGTACATATAAAAACTATTCACTTTGGTATTAGCCAAAACGAAGCTCAAAAACAGCTGCATGAAAGTCGTAGTAGATAGTTGCTACTCAGATAACATAGTGGTTAACGCTGGCGTACCACAAGTGCATAGTGCAGTTAATGTGCCGTAGAATAATATATATTCTGAAGTCCACGTGGAAGGAAACGCGGGTAGTATCTAGTTTAAGTTATTTGAATAAAAGTATTGTAGGTATTATGTTATCTAAGTAAGCCTGAACTCAAAACCATTATTTTTAAATTTTTGTCTGTTTGTTTGTTCACATATCACGTAAAAATTACGGAAAGGATTTTGATGGAATTTAGTTGTTTGAAAGCTCTTTATTAGACTTAAAAACAGACATACATTTTGTTTCGCTACTGTTATCGGAACCAGAACGATTACCAAAAAACTGGAGTCAAAGACTAGTAAATAATAAGTATGTATAGTCCAGGGGCATATTCAAGTTGAGACCAATGTCGTGAGGTGTCCCACAGGGTTTGGTCCTGGGGCCGCTCCTATAGGACATCGGTTACGACTGTCCCGCGCTGTCGGCTCCCTCCCCCGGGTTGGTGTAACAAACTACGTGATTGACGTGTTGGTCGGAAATTTTGATTGAGAGAGTGATTGAAGTGCGTTTGACATACACGTTCCAAAACATGATCAAAATAAGTCTCTTTGACGCGGAATAGAAAACTATTTTTGTAGATAATTTTCTATAGGAAATAATATGTTATAAGCCAACATGATGTCATAGAAAGTCATTGTTGGAACCGAATTACGCTAACAAATATTCTAATATGAGAATAAACTCTTACACCTTTTCAAAAGGGTTCCTCAATTCTCAATTCAAGACGTCGTGGGTTAGAATTCCACTTGTGGTGATATTTTACTATTTCACAACAAAATTTAGTTTATGAAATAGTTGTCCAGTGCCTAAACATAAATTAAAAGATTAAAACATTATAGTGAAATAATATTGTAAGTATATTGTTTATTTTATTTGCATCTTATTTATACCTTATTAGGATGTAGTACGACATTAAAATATTTTTTTAAATTCAAACTTATAGCCAACAAGTTAACTAGTTATTATTTAAAAAACCTTGACCTCACGAACGATCAACATTTTTTTGACAACCTTTGAATACCTACAGTACTGATAATGCGAATTCGATTACTGCCATTTGTTTGAAATTGAGGAAAAGATCAATAAAATAAAATTAATACTAAGACAGTTAAATGGCAACATAAATATTGACGTGGCGGTTCCCCCGAGTTTCGTCGAGATGTCAAGTGTGAGCGCGCTTGCGGTGCGGGATGTCTGGCTCGCAGCCAGCCGACACAACCATTTGTACCCACACTACTTTCAGGGAAAATGGGAATAGGAAACGTTTACTAATGCCTACATATTTAAATAATATTATAGTATTTACTAAAAATCACACTCAAAACTGTGAAAGCACAAACGTGAGACATGGGAGTTTATACATAGATAAAACCTGGTGAATAATAAATTAAATTTTGTTTGAACCTGTACAGTTATTCCAGTTTCACAGAAAGAAATATGTTTCTTTTCAAAGTAAACCTTCTTCTATATAACCTTATTGCTTTATTAAGGTTAATATAGCCTTCCATTACTTATCAAGTCTCAATTTTCCATTGATTTATCAAGGTAAGAACTATTTAGTTTTCAGAAAAAATAGCAAGGTATGTAAGGATAACTGCTAAATTGCTGAACTCACTTGCGCCGCCATCTTTCAACATGAACTATAAAACGGCCATGTGCCATGTGAATTCAAATTCAAAAATATCTTTATTTTATAGTGATTGGTGGAAAGCTTTCATAGTATCCATTTACAAAGGGAAAAGCTCACGGACTTTCAGCAGCAGCATTGCTGGCAAGTTACGAGTATGCGAAAATGTTGATTGAAAGAATTGTGAAAGAAGCCGATGAGAAAATATAAAAAGTTCAAACAGGTTTTCGAAAAACCGGTTAGATCTCTCTCTACGAGGTCAATAATATAGCCCAAGAGACCATGGCAAAAAGTCAGAAAGTCTAATTGCGTTAATATACTTAGAACAGGCCTATGATAGCCAAGTCAGGAATTAACCATGGTAGGTACTGTCCATATATGGGTTAGACTGCAACCTAATTCAGGCTCTGGAATCCTAATACAGGGATTTCAGAGAGTGTAAGAATAGATGGGTTATACATGGAATGGTTTAAAATTGAAAAAGGTTTTAGACAGGGATGTATAGTGTCTCCATGGCTGTTTAATCTGTTCATGATGAATAGTGGTTTGCAAGATTTGATAGAAAGTGAGTATTGGTTGCAAACGAAAGGGTCACATTGTTTCTATACTGATGACCAAGATAGTAGTACCGGAGATAGTAACAATAATTAATGCATCTTGGAAAAATAAAGAAATGAAGGTGAATGTTAACAAGCCAAAAGTTATGGTTCTCGATGAATGCATGACGACGTATATAGTATCTCATAGTGACCGAGGGAACAAAATGTGGAACAAATAAGAGAGTTTGCGTATCTAGGAACATTCTTTACGAGAGCTGGTAAGTATAAAAATTATATTGAAAGGAGAGCGAATGCAGACAATCAAATCAATGGGGCATTACACTAAAGCAGTCGGGAAATTCTCTAAAAAAGAATCCCTGGCTGTGCATGATTGAGTTGCAACTTTAATATACAGAAAAGTTTCGCTTACACAAACAAAGTAAAAGTAGAATAGTGGAGATGAGAGTTTTCAGAAGCACATACCTATGTGGTGTAACATTGAAAGGTAGATCAAGAAACAATATAGTGAGAGAACGGTGTGGTGTAAGAGAAGATATAGTAATAAAAATTGAGAAATGAATGTGAAGATGGTTTGGGCACATAGGATTGATGAAACAAGGATGCCTATTTATGTCCTTGGAGTTGGTGACGCACGAGTGAGGCATCTGGTCTTTCTAGCTTTTATAGATTATGATATCTGCTTACTGTTAGGTAGAACGTATGGTTATTACCTTCCCCGTGGTTTAAAAAAAATCTATCAAGTCTCAATCTATTTATCACAAGAACCTGATCATTATGAACGATTTATAAATCGGCAACTTGTTATTAATTTTATGTAGAGCAAAAATATTAATTTACAATTGTAAATTATTATCTTTAACTTTGAAAACTTTTTCGAATTTGATAGATATACTGACACTATACATATTTTATTTTTAAACAGGATTATAAAATGTCCACTCGAGGCGGTTCTGTTAGTGTGCCGGGAGTTTTTGCTTTTTCATAAGGCAAACGAAAGTTCTAGGTCAATAAGTTTGAGGATAAATTCGCAAGTTTCTTGAGACTCTACCGCAATCAATATTTGCGGAGCGCTTTGCCGCCACCTCCCTCAACTTGGTTGCTCTTGAAGTGCCTAACTTCAACTCAATTTTCGCTTCGAGGCCGCTTATCAATATTACTTATATCAACTTCGATAAAGTTCCGAACTTTGCCACAATTCACTCAGCGTATTTCATTCGTAATCTCACATATTATAAGTTTTTCTTATTCTTCTCATCTTTTCTTAATCGCATTCAATATGGTTTCATTAGACATCTTATTGAATACTAATAAAGGCAAGAGTTTGTACCACAAGCTGAATATTGTCTCGTACATTTATAAATAAACTGGTTTAGTCTTCAACATTTTCAGTATCTACAATAATTTGTAGATAATGCAATCTAAATACATTAATATGTTGATATTCAATTAATAAATAAATATTGGCACGATAACAACTCTTAATCCAACTAAAAATATTTAAATTTTATAACAGACATGAATACATAAACAAAGTAAAACACTCTTAACAGAAAATAATGTTTATTTTTTATCTACAAATAAGAAAATATGAAGAGTTCTGAGAAAAGCTGGAATTTCCTCACTTACGCTCAGTGACTGGCAGAAGAGCAAGACTTGAAAATGTAAATTTTGTAACGCAGTTTTTGCATATAATATGTTACTTATGAAAAATAAAACAAAATCTAGACACTATAATAATTATCATATCAGGGACCAAGATTAACTTTATTTAATGCTAATACTATTAGTTACTCGTACATAATTTAAACTATACTATATACTTAGGCACATACTATGTTTAATAAATTATACAACATTTTAACTGTTCCCTGTCACTGATCTGAATAATCCTTGTATCGCGGTGGACTTTACGGCCATACAAAGTACACCTAGACTCAGAACAACCATTTATGGACCACACAAAGAGTTGTCCTGTAGTTGTGTTAGTGGAGTACACGTATAACGGACCTCAATAAATCTTTTCTTTTTGACATGAAGACATTGCACAAAAATAAATTGATTACATTCTCTTCAATGCGCTCTTAAAATGTTTATACAACCATTTTTTTTACGTGTTCTCTGTACAACGTTGCCGCATCTAGGAACCGTCTCCGGTAGAACCGTATTTACATGAAGAATTTGGCATGGCTGAATGTTTTACTGCAAATAAAGTGCTCCGAACTTTCCTAGCTGTACGTTGGTCATTTAGTACTACGACTTTTAAGCATAAAGAGGCTTTACAATACTATTTAAATAACATAAAGTTGTACAAGTGAAAGTGGAAGGATGTCGGTACAGAGGGAGACCGAGGCTCACCTACCTAGACCAAATCGGTCATGTATTGAAGGAAGGTGGAGTCAGGAGTCTCTGAAACCGGCGAGCGTGTATGAAGATAATTATGAATGTTGAGGCAGCGAGAGATGTATGCAAGAATAGAGCCTCCTGGCATTCTGTTCTGTCTGCCTACCCCACAAGGGAAATGGCGTGATGATAAGTAAGTAAGTAAGTAAAGTGGTTTATAGTATCGAAGCTCAGAATAAATTAAAAGATATGTTTATCTTCTACTAGTGGTCGTCCATTGGTCAACATTCGACCATACCGCGACCGTACGTACAATGAATCCTATTAAATGTATTTTTATTGAATTCATTTGTTTCTAATGCATATTATACAAAAATATTATTTATAATGCATATTATATAAAAATATTATGTTTCTGCACTCCTCCATTTGAACTTTAACTGTGCAAAATTCCACATTATTTTCATTCTTGGTGCGCTTAATGTACTAAAAAAGTGGTACAATTTTTTTTTCTCGTATTAATATATCTTCTATACTTATTATAAAGCTGTAACAGAGCTGGTCTGTACTTTTAAGATATTTGAGAAAAAAGTACTGTAATAGGCTATAATATATATATGCGTATCTAAACACAAAAAAAAATATTAGAATTTTTGTCTGTTTTTTCGTTCGGGCTAAAAACTACTGAACGGATTTTGATGCTACGTTTTTTATTTGATAACTCTTGATGAGACTTAAAAACTGTTATTACATTTTATCACTACTATAACGGGAACCTGAGATATTATCTAAAAACTAACTTTTGGGTGCGGTGAAGCCGCGGGCAAAGGCTAGTCATTTATATTATGTTTCGATTTGCACTAGGAAGTTTCATCATTTTCCTAGTCTCTGTTGGCCTCTTACCCCTTCCATCAGTTGTAATGGGCTCGACTTGGCAGTCTATCCAGACTCGGGCATTCATGACATTCGGGACTAACGGTCTGATTTTTTTTTTTTTTTTTTTTTTTTCCTAACCGCGTACCCCGTCGTTCGGGGCAACGAACTGTATAGTTTGGGGCCCTCAGCCACTAAAGAAACCCGCCGTGTGCCGTCTCTCCGCCTTTATTGGCGGGCCACCGGAGCTATATTACATTCCTTCAGTGGTCTGAGACCTAACAGTTTTATTTACAATGGAAGAGAAGTTGTTCTGGTATATAGTATGCTGGCAAGATGGGTTGGCATGGACTTTCCTTTCAAGATTGCTTTCTCTTGCAGTGGTATGTTCTTTATAATTTGACTTCCTCGGTCAACTCTCATGGAAATAAAACGGCATAGTAAAACTATGCAAGCGTAATTTAACTGAATTGAGAATATATAGGTATTTTATACGTATTTGACTAATATGAACTGTTTGTAGCTGATCTGAAATGAGGCAAGTCTACTGTTCATTGAAATACATACCCGCCCGTATTAATCTGATGAGATTATGGCAGTATTATATTCAAGAATTAATCCAAATTAATTATCGTCTTGGATCCACGTGAAGCTTTCTAATAGCTAGGCGAGTCATCAACGAGCGAGTTCCGACTGAGCCCGGGAAAATAATAGCAATAACTTAGCTTTAGAAAATTTCTTGTCTTTTCTCCATTCAGCTTTTCAAACTCTCATTACCCAAATTAGGTCATTCTGCTTAATGTAAGTTTAAAGTTGCCGGTTGCTATAAAACGCTAAGTTCACGAGTAAAAAGTATTTTCAGCTTTTATGTATTTAAACACAGAAAGCAATTACTCTTATATAAAGTTAAACAAAAAAGGTACTCAATTAACTTTTTAGTTCATTTTCCTGGATTTTTAATAACGATAGAAAAGAAAAGTCTTTATTGGAACACTAAAAATGTTACAAACATAAATATAAATCTAACGGTTATTAGAATATGTTAGTAATAGGCATTTTTTAATACTATGTGGTTGGCAAATGAGCATACGGATTACCTGACGATAAGCGGTTACCCTAGCCTATAAACGCAGCAACACAAGAGGCATCACTCGCGCGTCGCCACTGGATAGGACGTGAAGTGGAGGGGTGATAAAGAGAGGATAGGAAGGATACTAAGGAGGGAACAGGAAGGGTAATAAGGGGGAAGGACACGGAAGAATAGGAAGGACAATAAACAGAGCATAGGAAGGATATTAAGGAAAGGATAGAGAGGGGTTTTGGGCCTCCAGCACTCACCAGGCTCTATTTTTGCATCCATCTCTCGCTTCCTCAACATTCGTAATTCTCTTCATACACGCTCGCCGATTTTGGAGACTCCTACTCCCTTCAATACATGACCGATTTAGTCTAGTTAGGTTAGTCTCGGTCTCCCTTATACCTACATCCTTCCACTTTCGCTTTTTTCGCTTTGTATATCTTCTTGACCAATCGCTCGTCCGGAATTCTTTCCACGTGTCCGAACCATTAGACCATTCCCTTTCGCATCTTTACACCAATACTCTCTTTCATATATAGGTGCTCGCTCTCTTACGTCATCGTTACGAATGCGGTCAGTTAGTCTAACTCCACAGATTTTCCGCAGAGATCGTATTTCGACCGCACTGATTTTGGTCTCATGCTCCTTTTTGAATACCCAAATCTCACTTCCATATAATAATTTTGGGACGAGCACTACGTTGTCTATTGTGACACGTGCCTTCTGGCTGAGATGGTGGCTACCGAGAAGATTTCTCTATGCTCTGTTCACTCTAATTCCCGCATTTATTTTTCTCTCTTTATCAGTCGTGAAAATTCCATCCCGACTGAATCCACATCCAAGATATAAATATTCATCCACTTGTTTAAGCACACCATTGTCTATTGTTAACTAACATCTATTCTGGCTTCTTCTCTTTCAAATACCATTATTTATTTTCATTACTATTTTTATTATATGAATAAAAATTAGTTCGAATAATTATTCTGAAAGCTACACCTTGTTATTTTATTTTAATACGATGGATAGCGATCATATCGACTGAATCTCACCATCGTAAATATTGATCTGAGCGAATGAACGAAAAGAAATAAAGCGTAGTAAATCCATTGAAACTCATAACGAAGTCGGATAAGCTTCATCTGTAATAATATTGCGGTTTTATCTGTCGGTGAAATCACTTTTTGCACAAAAGAAATGCTGGATTATAACAGATATTGTTTGTTAACATAGGTACCTACCTATATTTTTAAAGTCTGAACAGCTGACATAATTTTTTGAGGCAAGAACGTAAGTTTCACGGACTAATCTAGAGACATCTGATGTACACACATCTCCCGTGTGGAGTGATGTAGGAGTAGCCTAGTCTACTTTTAATTTAAAAAAGAAAATTAAGATTCCATACAAAGAAAGGCCCATTCAAAAAATATCTCAAAAGCGTAATTATTTTTGTTCGAATAGTTGTAACACATTGAAAAGTGTAATAAGGAAGATACCGGGCTTCGCATATTTTTCTAAAGACACCATAAATATCCTAGATTATCCTAGTATCGTGGAAGACTTTACAAACATAAACATTTACGGACACAAAATTCACCCAGACTCTGAACTGACTCTCTTTGAGGATCACAGAAAGAGTTGTCCTGTGTGGAAATAGAACCCACAACACTCGGGGGGGAGGTACATACGAGTGTATAAGTAAACAACTTAATATTTTTTCAGTATTAATGTAACATTTACTCTATTCGGATGTATGTAATATACATGTACGTGTGCTTGCTCAATGTAGTGAGTCAATTATTCCCTATTATGCGAGCTCTCTGCTCGTAGTCATTGTTATGTATCTATGGTAAGTGTATAGCTACACAAATGGTTAGAATGCCTGAATCCGATTCAAATACCTCTCTCACTATTGTGTGATTTGATATAGTTTTTACTCACTACCTATTTATATTATCGTTGTCATTGGTATCCATACTCGAATCACTAGGTAATAAAGACGCGCCACCAGCGGGCTACTGAAGTAATCCAACACAGTACCAGTGGTCCGTCAATACAGGCGGAGAGACGGCACACGAGTTTCTTTAGTGGGTGAGGGCCCCACACTACCCTGATCATTGTCCCGAACGATGGGGTGTGCGGTTAGGTACATTTTTACCCGCCAAAAAAAAAAACTATCCGTCGCGAGACGTCTACCAGATGTGAAAACATCGTACACATAATAAATTATTTGTGAATAAGGAAAAAGAGTTTTTTTGTACTAGCGGCGAACTACAAAAAATCGTAAATCATCATCGTCAGGCTCTGGATATCATCTAGGACCGAAGTACTCGACATGACGAATCAAACGAGTATAAACTCGATGGGTTTGCATAGTTTCATTACAGAGTTACTGTGGCCACATTCCAGATCCATCATTAGGCCCTGGATACCATCTAGAGACAAAGTACTGGTCAAGACGAATCATACGAGCCCAAACTCGATGGGGTTATGGCGTTTTATAACGGAGTCCCTATGGTCACCTTCTAGCTCCATCATCAGACCCTGGATACTATCTAAAAACAAAGTACTCGTTAAGACGAATCGTACGAGCCCAAACTCGATGGGGTTTTTTAAGGGAGTTTATGGCCATCTTCCAGCTCCATCATCAGACCCTGGATAGGATATCATCTAGGACTAGAGGTCAAGACAATTCAAACGAGCCCTAACTCGATGGAGTTGTGCCATTTAATTACAGAGTTCTCATGGCCACCGTTCAGCTCCATCATCAGACCCTGGATACCATCTAAAAACAAAGTACTCATCAAGACTCATCAAACGAGTCCAAACTCCGATGGGGATGCGTCCCTGCCCATTCTTCCAAGATCGGCTGGAGCGCCCCCACGGACCAGAGACCAGCCCGGGGCGTCTCCAGCCGAGACCTCCACTTTAGGACGAACTCCAGGTTTAGACCTAGGCCTTGTACTTTTTACTTGTCTGACATTTCGTAATTTTTCAAATTATTTGTGTATTTACTTACATTGCTCGATTTTCCTTCAGAAAGCATCGTGATGAAACCTGCATGCTGAGGAGAACTTCTGGATGGCTTGTCAAGTCTGTCAACCTACATTAACCATCTAGGGACCCATTCAAACTTAACACAAAAATAAAATACAAGTTATCCTTGCATCCACTCAAATAGTCAACTTTTTACCAAAATCGGTCCAGTGGAATTTAATGATATACAAACGTATAGAAGAACCATACTTAAATATAAAGATTATCTTTTATTTTGTAAGAACGTGACGTTCTTAGTTATTCATTAGGATAAATTATTATAAAAGTCTAATGAATAATAAACACATAGTTACATTTATGTAGTGGAATCTTTTAACTAAATTGTAGGCTGTAATTTATATCTATATCAAGAAATTTGTATCATACTTTATTATGTAAAACATCGGTATAGAGACCGCCATAATGTTGGGCTCGGGATCCCATAACTACATTTGGAGCAATTTGTACGTACACGGTAGGTAGTGTGCAACCCACGATGTTTATGTCGTAATGGTATGGGGAGACGCTAGCTCAAATTTTGTTACTATATTATAACGTTGCTTTCTCATTTTATTTAGTCATCAGTTACAAATATATGTCGATTATCTAGTTAGCCCACTTCCATCCATCCATCCACCAGCCTTTTAAAGTCCACTGCTGGACATAGGCCTCCCCAAGAATGGGGGATAGTGCCGTAATCGCCACGCTTGGCAGGCGGGTTGGCGATCGCAGTGGATGTTGTTAATACTCAAAGGAGGAGTGCTGCTGCCCACTCCCCCGGTATCCCTCAGTCGGCTCTTACGACTCCCATGGGTGGAGAGGGGTGGAGTACAGAAAAACAGCGGAAATGCCGCAAGGCAACTAGGTCATGTCGCCTTCAACTAGGTCAACGACGTCACAGTGGGCGGGGCCTAAAACCGTAGTATCAAATGAACCGTCACTGCGATCGGTTCGCTCTTTTCTCACGTTTATATAGGTATTAAATTCTTTTAATAATGAAGTGCGTTATTGATGGGTGTAAAAATTGCTCAGGAGCAAAATTAAAACAAGATGGCATATCATTTCATGTGTAAGTCGTTTAAATTTATATATATTTATATTTTAGAACACATTTTCTTTGTTTCATTACAAAGAGACATCTATCGTTGAAAAGTGCATTATACCTACAACTCCACAATATCACTTATATTATAAAAGCATAATTATAAGAATTTTCGTCACAAATAAGTAAATTTAGCTTTTATAAAGGAAAATCCTTTATAAAATATAAATTATTTCAAAGATTTATTACTTAGTTACATGATATGTGAGAAAAAAATATTAAAGAATTACATGTCATCTGTCGGTGAGTATTCGGAAATAATTGATAACAAAAAGTTTGCGTCATACCAGCGAACCCATTATCGAATATAAGTATTAACGTCATGTTATTTATTAAATTGTTTTTTTTTTTCATCATGTTATTGATTTATTTGTTATTATTTTAAATTCCCTGTTTATACAGAAATTATAACCGCATGTATACGTTAGGACTGCGTGACGAAAATTGTGCGAATAGGGTTGGTTCATTTATCCCAAGCACCAAGTTACCCGTCAGCGGTCGTACCCGTCCCTGGTTTAACAGTACCTGCAGGGAGGCTGCACGTCAGAAGCAGTTCGCCTATTTGGCCTGGAATAAGGCCAGGAGGTGTCAGGACCTGAACGCAAAAGAAGATAAGCTAAAGTATAACGCCGCTTATAGATCTAACAGGAATGTTATCGCCTATATTACAGGTGCATACGAATCCACTTGATCCTGATATACATTGGCATACGGCATTTTGTTTCGCAATCTCAGTTACTCTCGCAGCGGTTTATACTTGATTAAAATCTTTCACTCCAACGCTTCATTGGTCTTTTGAGCGTAGCGAAAAAAACCTACGATATTGTATCATTGCGTCTATCCCAATACTGATTATCTATATACATTATAAACAATGTAAGATAGAGTAGAATATAATAGAGTGAAAGGAGCATTGGGACAACTTCTCGGAAGTCATCACCTCAGCCAGGAGGCACGTGTCGCAATATACAACGCAGTGCTTGTCCCAACGTTATCGTATGGAAGCGAGAGTTGGGTATGCAAAAAGGAGCATGAGAATAAAATCAATACGGTCAAAATGCGATCTCTGCGGAGAATCTGTGGAGTGAAGCTGACTGACCGCATTCGTAACGACGATGTAAGAAAGCGAGTAGGTATGAAAGAGAGTATTAGTGTAAAGATGCGAAAGGGAATGCTCCGATGGTTCGGACATGTGGAAAGAATGCCGGACGAGCGACTGTTAAGAAGATATACAATGTGAAAGTGGAAGGATGTAGGTACAGGGGGAGACTTGAGACTCACCTACCTAGACCAAATAGGTCATCCATTGAAAAAAGATGGAGTCTGAAGTCTCGGAAACCGTCGAGTGTGTATGAAGAGAATTATGAATATTGAGGAAGATGTATACAAGAATAGAGCCTTTTGGAACTCTCTTCTCTCTGCCTACTCCGCAAGGAAGATGGCGTGGTGAGTAAGTTAGTATAAACAATGTGGTCCAGCCATACTGACGCATATAGAATGTTCTGGAACAAACTGTTGTGCTTGTAACGCCGTAGTGGTGAATAGACAAACTAAATTAATGAATTTTTTTCTCTATTACGCTGTAAAATACATTTCACCGCTAGATGAATTTTGATCTAGGGGTGGAGCTATTGTTGTACCTCCTCCCCCGAACACTCGCATTTAGCGACGCTTCGTTCTAAAGAGATTTTGCCTTGGAACACCTCCGCTATTTTTCTGTACTCCGTGAGCAATACTCTTTTTCATATTTCCCAAATTAAAACCAAATAGTAACGATAAAACGACGTGCATGATTTGAACAGGCTGAAAATCATCATTCTTACTCAATCCGTCAACTGCCGTTATACTTAAAAGTGTTTCAGATGAGTATCGGTCTCCCCCTGTACCTACAACCTTCCACCTTCGCATTGTATATCTTTTTAACCAGTCGCTCGTCCGGCATTCTTTCCACATGTCCGAACCATCGGAGTATTCCCTTTCGCATCTTTAAGCAATACTCTCTTTCATATTTCCCATATTAAAACCAAATAGTAACCATAAAACGACGTGTATGATTTAAACAGGCTGAAAATCATCATTCTTACTCAATCCGTCAACTGTCCCTATACTTAAAAGCGAAGGTGTTTACTGGGAAGCCTTTTGATGTTCTAATCTTTGTATAGCTTTATTATTAATGAACATCTCTTTGTAAATCTGCTGATTGTTTTTTTTGAAAGGTCGCTACATACTCTACAGACTACAGAGTAACTTCTCAAAAATATACCGAACAAATTTTTTTTTTACTATGAGGTTGGCACACAAGCTTATTTCCCACCTGATTGTAAGTCATCACTGTAGCATATATACCAGAGGCACTACTCGTGTGTTTCTAACTTTTTTATACTATCTGCGTGGCAAACAAGCATACAACCCACCTGATGGTAAGCGGTAACCTATAGACGCTAGGAACACCAGAGGCATCACTCACGCGTCGCCAGTCGGAAAAGGATAGGAGTTGAATAGAAATAGGAGAAGAGGATAGGGAGGGTTTATGTCTCCGGCGCTCTGTCTCACCATATGAAAAACAAGGAGTGCCTACAGTTGTTTCATGCCGATTTTTTGTGAGAGGGTGGTACTTCCCCGATCGAGGAGGCTCATTCATGCTTGGATATGCAAGACTCTACCACTAATGCTAAACATATTTAAAAATATCAATATATTTGTAGGGCTGCATTATTATTTCGTAAGAAACTTAATTATTATAAAAATATGCAAATATATCTGGCAGCTGGCGCAGGCGTCACCCAAGGACATTGAGAAGGAATGTGTTACTGAAATTCATAGTCCTGAACAAATGTCCTGCTGACTGAATTGCCAAAGGTACGCTTTCCGGAAGACGCAGGTTCAAATCCTGCTCGAGATTATTATTTTCGATTTCACATTTTTGCACTTTGTGTTCATATTCAGATATGTTTAATTTCGGTTAAGTATTATATAAAGGAAGACAAGGAAAAAGAAGGAGGAATTGCAACTATTTTATTTAAACGTGTCGTGTGAGCCATTCCTTACGGAAAACTGCTAAGTAAACATGTCCCGAGTATGCCGTCATACCCTGTGTTATCGTAGTGCCACGAATATTTAATTACGATATTTACTGAATAATGAAATTATAATTTCTATTGTTGCATGTCGCACAATGCAATTACTTTACGAAAATATACTTGAAAGTGTAGAACGATCTTGTCTGTCTTGTCATATACTTCCAGGATCCGATGGACCAGTTGCCTGGGGCGATTGAAGGTAGAAAAGAGTAGTACGTTGGCCGCCAACCATGGCCATCGACGATTCTAGTTGGGGGCCTTTGGGGCGCATTACTACTCATATATTGCTTTTAATATTAAAATTACATATAGATTACTCATACCACGCATTCTCATAACGCTTTAACAGATCGCAATGCGATACGCAAAACGCAGCTATTGATTTTTAATAAGCTTCGGTTAGTCATATATAGCAGAACTCATTTTATTTTAATTTATTTGTTGAGGCATTTTACGGCACTACGCTAATTACGTAGCTAATTCATATGTAAACGATCTTTACTAATATTATAAATGCGAAAATTCCTGGCATAACTACTCGACCGATTATCAAAAAACTTATCATATATACATAATCCAGAACCCAGAAAAGGAAGTCATCCATCCATCAGCCTTTTAACGTCCACTGCTGGACATAGGCCTCCCCAAGAATGGGGGATAGTGCCGTAATCGCCACGCTTGGCAGGCGGGTTGGCGATCGCAGTGGATGTTGTTAATACTCAAAGGAGTGCTGCTGAAAGGAAGTATATGTCCTTTATTTCGAAAAAAAAATGTTATCTCCAAAAAAATGAAAGTTCCTGTGAGAGAGCAATTTATTTGTGTCATATTGTGCTGTAGAGGGATGTATTTACATCCTTAAGTATTGATAATATTTATGGATAGCAAACAAAATATGTCATTGCATCACGTATTCTATGTTTAATCGTCACGTATCAATATTTGTAGGCACTTTGAAAACCTAATCCTAATGATAAAGAGAGGTAATATTTTAATGTTCACATTAAATTACGAAATGGATAAAAATGAGGAACAATAACATTTATTTCGATATCACAACAAAATAAATCCCTGTACCGCATAAGGATTTCTTTCCTTATTTATGTAATGACTAGCTGTTACCCGCAACTTCGTCCGCGAGGAATTTTATAAAAATAAATAGAGCAACCCTTGAAATGACAAACAATTTTATTATCATTCGTAAAAAATATTTTTTTTTTAATAAAAAGTAACCTATGTTACTTCTAATACCTCCAAGAATATGTGTACAAAGTTTCATGATGATCGGTTAAGTAATTTTCGCGTGAAAACGTAACAAACGAACTTACATTCACATTTATAATATTAATAATAAAATAATATCACCAGTTCTCAAAAATCATCGTGCCACGTTGTACTGAGATCGGTCTATCATTACTGACAGGACTATTGCTGCTATGAAGCCTGATATAGTGGTGATAGACCGATCAGAGCGCTGTGCACTAATTGTTGATGTCACTATTCCACATGACGAGAATCTCGTTAAAGCTGAAAAAGAAAAATAAATTAAATATTTGGATTTAGCTCACGAGATTACCTACATGTGGGATGTTGACTCGACAATTATTGTCCCGATAGTCTTATCAGTCAATGGGCTGATCGCCAAGAGTCTCGACCAACATTTAAAAAGACACTCGTTAGATAGCTGGATCAAGGGCTTGATGCAGAAGGCAGTACTCCTCGACACGGTACGCATTTTGAGGAGGTTCCTTTCTCTGGAGTCCTAACCACCCTCAGCTTGGTCCCTGCACCCGACGCCGGTGGCCTACTATTTTATACATTTTTAAATATAATAAATATTTAGCTGATTGTGTTTTTGTTTGTATTTTTTGTTTGTGTGAGCGTTTGTGTATTTTTATAATATCTTTAAAAATGTGTAAAATATGTTGTAAAATAAATATATAGAATATTAATAAGTATGATACCTACGCGTTTTAATATTTTGTTTTAGAAGAAAAAACATACAATTAAAGAACACAAAGTACACCCAGGTAAAATTTTGGCAAGGATTTCTTTTTTATTGCTAATGATGGCAGTGGAGTCAGGGCCCACCTGATGGTAAGTGTTAACCGTCGCTCATGGACTCAACTATACCGAGAGTATTGTCAAGCCGCTCCGCACCATTTTTATTTCTGAGCTATCTTCTGCTACAGCCAAAACACAATGACGTGCTTCAGGACCGGTCACACAGGAGACGGTGGTACAGACCCGTTCAGGCCCGATAATAAGTGAGTACTCTCACTTGGTACCTAGCTCTACCATCAGTAATGCAATGGGTGATACCTAACTGCTTACTTTCCTTAGTAGCCTTGTACGACACCCGCAGGAAAGGATGGGGTGGTGGTGACACTTGTATTCTTATTCCGTCACCACACGGAATATTTATGGAATAGAATTTAAATAATTTTGGTTATTATTATGAGTTTCAGTGTAATTTATGGACAACATCACTAACTTTAACATAAATTGATAAACAATTTATGCACAATTCATTAAAAAGAATCAGATTTTATGTGGTAACCTAGATTTAAACTATCTGTCTGCAACATTTCATCCAAATCCGATCATCCATATTGGCGTGATTGATTAACTTAACTCTGCTAGCCTCTTATTGACAAGGATTAATACGTGTCAATGAATAAGGTGAATAAGGTGTGTCAAGTCTCCATTATAAAAAAAAAAAAAATTATAGCACGATTATTTAAGTACCTACCTTAAATGCTGTATCCCTAAAGCTATAAGTACGAAATACATATCTCCCTGATTTCACCTAAATATCAGTAAATAATATTTCAATGTTGCCGAGCAAGCAGGAAATGTCAATATACGTTTAATCTCCATTAACAGAATGAAATTGGGTACCACCTATGGAACAAAGGCCGATGAGTCTGAATAATAGATGAAACGGGCGTAACGTGTATGACCTCTACTATATTTTTGTAGTTAAGTAACTACCCAAGTAAATAATTAACGGGTGGTATATATATATATATATATATATAACTATAGTTAATTTCTTTTTAAATTTAAATTTCCTTTTATTACAGTGAATGAAATTGTTTTAAGGTCACGAAAGAACGTGTTGTCATTGTCAAGAGCCCGTTGTGCAAAATTCCAACAGCAATTTATATTTTATATAATTTTATTATTTCCCCAATTACTTATTTACTTATTATCACGCCATCTCACTTGTGGGGTAGGCAGAGAAAACAGAGTGCTAAAAGGCTCTATTCTTGTATACATCTTTCGATTTCTCAACATTCATAATTTTCTTCATACACGCTCGCCGGTTTCGGAGACTCCTGATTCCACCTTCTTTCATTACATGACCGTTTTGGTCTAGGTAGGTGAGTCTCGGTCTTCCCCTGTACCTACATTCTTGGACTTTCGCATTGTATAGCTTCTTAACCAGTGGCTCGTCCGGCATTGTTTCCACATGTCCGAACCATCAGAGTATTCCCTTTCGCATTCTTACACCCATACTCTCTTTCATATTTCCTAAATTAAAACCAAATAGTAACCATAAAACAACGTGCATGTTTATATATATTTGTAGCATTTGACATGCTTAGCACTATACATTAAACACAAAGTGAAAAATGTGAAATCGAAAATAACAGTCAGGAGCAGGATTTGAACCTGCATCTTCTGGATACCGTCCAGATGCTTTACCAATTCAGCCATCCTGACAATTGCTCCTGACTGCTAATTTCGATAACACATCATACTTAACGTCTTTGGGTGACGCCTGCGCCATCTGTCGGACGTATTTTCATACATTATACCGACCAGGTAAACTTAATTTTACAATTAAGATTTTTACCTAATAATGACGCAAACCCTATAAATATTTATATATATTTGTAGCATTTGACATGCTTAGCACTATACATTAAACACAAAGTGAAAAATGTGAAATCGAAAATAACAGTCAGGAGCAGGATTTGAACCTGCATCTTCTGGATACCGTCCAGATGCTTTACCAATTCAGCCATCCTGACAATTGCTCCTGACTGCTAATTTCGATAACACATCATACTTAACGTCTTTGGGTGACGCCTGCGCCATCTGTCGGACGTATTTTCATACATTATACCGACCAGGTAAACTTAATTTTACAATTAAGATTTTTACCTAATAATGACGCAAACCCTATAAATATTTATATATATTTGTAGCATTTGACATGCTTAGCACTATACATTAAACACAAAGTGAAAAATGTGAAATCGAAAATAACAGTCAGGAGCAGGATTTGAACCTGCATCTTCTGGATACCGTCCAGATGCTTTACCAATTCAGCCATCCTGACAATTGCTCCTGACTGCTAATTTCGATAACACATCATACTTAACGTCTTTGGGTGACGCCTGCGCCATCTGTCGGACGTATTTTCATACATTATACCGACCAGGTAAACTTAATTTTACAATTAAGATTTTTACCTAATAATGACGCAAACCCTATAAATATTTATATATATTTGTAGCATTTGACATGCTTAGCACTATACATTAAACACAAAGTGAAAAATGTGAAATCGAAAATAAATATTTATAGGGTTTGCGTCATTATTAGGTAAAAATCTTAATTGTAAAATTAAGTTTACCTGGTCGGTATAATGTATGAAAATACGTCCGACAGATGGCGCAGGCGTCACCCAAAGACGTTAAGTATGATGTGTTATCGAAATTAGCAGTCAGGAGCAATTGTCAGGATGGCTGAATTGGTAAAGCATCTGGACGGTATCCAGAAGATGCAGGTTCAAATCCTGCTCCTGACTGTTATTTTCGATTTCACATTTTTCACTTTGTGTTTAATGTATAGTGCTAAGCATGTCAAATGCTACAAATATATATAAATATTTATAGGGTTTGCGTCATTATTAGGTAAAAATCTTAATTGTAAAATTAAGTTTACCTGGTCGGTATAATGTATGAAAATACGTCCGACAGATGGCGCAGGCGTCACCCAAAGACGTTAAGTATGATGTGTTATTGAAATTAGCAGTCAGGAGCAATTGTCAGGATGGCTGAATTGGTAAAGCATCTGGACGGTATCCAGAAGATGCAGGTTCAAATCCTGCTCCTGACTGTTATTTTCGATTTCACATTTTTCACTTTGTGTTTAATGTATAGTGCTAAGCATGTCAAATGCTACAAATATATATAAATATTTATAGGGTTTGCGTCATTATTAGGTAAAAATCTTAATTGTAAAATTAAGTTTACCTGGTCGGTATAATGTATGAAAATACGTCCGACAGATGGCGCAGGCGTCACCCAAAGACGTTAAGTATGATGTGTTATCGAAATTAGCAGTCAGGAGCAATTGTCAGGATGGCTGAATTGGTAAAGCATCTGGACGGTATCCAGAAGATGCAGGTTCAAATCCTGCTCCTGACTGTTATTTTCGATTTCACATTTTTCACTTTGTGTTTAATGTATAGTGCTAAGCATGTCAAATGCTACAAATATATATAAATATTTATAGGGTTTGCGTCATTATTAGGTAAAAATCTTAATTGTAAAATTAAGTTTACCTGGTCGGTATAATGTATGAAAATACGTCCGACAGATGGCGCAGGCGTCACCCAAAGACGTTAAGTATGATGTGTTATCGAAATTAGCAGTCAGGAGCAATTGTCAGGATGGCTGAATTGGTAAAGCATCTGGACGGTATCCAGAAGATGCAGGTTCAAATCCTGCTCCTGACTGTTATTTTCGATTTCACATTTTTCACTTTGTGTTTAATGTATAGTGCTAAGCATGTCAAATGCTACAAATATATATAAATATTTATAGGGTTTGCGTCATTATTAGGTAAAAATCTTAATTGTAAAATTAAGTTTACCTGGTCGGTATAATGTATGAAAATACGTCCGACAGATGGCGCAGGCGTCACCCAAAGACGTTAAGTATGATGTGTTATCGAAATTAGCAGTCAGGAGCAATTGTCAGGATGGCTGAATTGGTAAAGCATCTGGACGGTATCCAGAAGATGCAGGTTCAAATCCTGCTCCTGACTGTTATTTTCGATTTCACATTTTTCACTTTGTGTTTAACAACGTGCATGACTTGAATAGGCTGAAAATCGTAATTCTTACTCAACCCGTGAACTGTCCCTATACATAAAAGCGAAAAGTGTTTACTGGGAAGCCTTATGATGTTGTAATCTTTGTATAACTTTATAATTAATGAACATCTCTTTCGAAATCTGCGGATTGCTTTTGAGGGGTTGCTACAGAGCAATATACCGAGACTATTTTTTCACTCGCGTGTCTTGAACTTTTTTTATACTACGTGCGTGAAAAAACGACCATACGACCCACCTGATGGTTAACGTTTACCGTAGCCTATACACGCCAGGAACACCAGAGGCATCACTCGCGCGTCGCCAGCAGTAAAAGGATAGGAGGTGGATGGGAAAGATAATAAGGAGAAGATAGGGAGGGAGTTTGGGCCTCCGGCGCGGCACTTTCTCTCACCATACGAAACATAAGGAGTAACTATTGTTATTTCACGCTGATTTTTGTAAGAGGATGGAACTTCCACGGTCGAGCCGGCTCATTCATGCTGGTATAAGCAAGAGAAAGGATAATAAGGCAGTTTAGCTTTGAATTTAGGTGTACATTGTTTTTATTATTGCTAATCATGGTAGACGTGCACCACCACCCACCTGATGGTAAGTGGTAACCGTCGCTCATGGACTCAACTATACCGAGAGTATTGTCAATCCGCTGCACACCATTTTATATCTCAGATATGAAATTAAAGAATAAACGGCTATCTTCTGCTACAGCCAAAACACACTGACGTGCTTCATGACCGGTCACACAGGAGACAGTGTGGTCAGTACACACAGGTACCGACCCATTCGGGCCGATAACAAGCGAGTGCTGTCTCTCAGTACTCAACCCTAGTACTATTAATGAAATGGGCGATAATTGCTTCTTAGTCGCCTCGTACGATACCCGTGGAAAAGTACGAGTATAAGAAGATGACACATATATTCTTAGTTCCTCACGAACTAAAGTTGCTTTCCATCTTGCACAAAAGTACTCTCCACCATAAAGCATCCCACAGCAATTCTTCTTTTTTCCTCATAACCAGAAGACTAACTATCCCTTTCCGTAGTCATATTATATGCCAAATTCCGTAATGATCAGTTACGACGTCAAGAGGTAAGAAACAAACTCACATTCATCCATCCATCCATCAGCCTTTTGACGTCCACTGCTGGACATAGGCCTCCCCAAGTATGGGGGATAGTGCCGTAATCGCCACGCTTGGCAGGCGGGTTGGCGATCGCAGTGGATGTTGTTAATACTCGAAGGAGTGCTGCTGCCCACTCCCCCGGTATACCCTCAGTTGGCTCTTAAGACTCTCATGGGTGGAGAGGGGGTGGGACAATTCGAAAGCCGCATGTGTATTGGTTGTAGCAGAGGATAGCCGACCTATGGTGCCCCGATCTGGGCGGACGCCCTTACCACTTCTAATAAGGCCCTCCTGCGACGACCGCAGAGAGCCATAGCAGTAAGGGCCATTAGGGGGTACCGTACGGTGTTGTGGGCCGCAGCGACGCTCTTAGCAGGAGACCCGCCTTGGGCTCTCCAAGCCAAGGCAGCGGCAGAGGTCTACTGGCTCTGTGCCACGGTGCGAGCCAGGGGAGAGGAAATCTCCGCAAGGAGTCTGGATAGAGCACGTGAGGCTGCCCGAAAGGCGATGATCCGGCGGTGTAGGGAAGAGCTAGAGTGCCCTGGAGCAGGACGGGGAACTGTAGAAGCGGTTGGACCGCACCTCCACCGCTGGTTAAATCGAAGGCACGACCTCAGCTTCAGGTTGCTTTCAGGCTGTAATTGAACGGAAGGAGGCCGCGGAGCGAGAACGCGAGACATCAGCGACATCAGCCCACGCCGTCTCCCTCCACCGGTGGCGACTAGGGGGGAGGAGGTGAGCGTAGCAACACCTCCTCCCACCGCCTTGATGACTACAGGTCATGGCCAGTAAGCCATCCGCCTGGGGCGTCGGAGTAGAATGTCGAAAGATGACCCTCCGGTTCCCCGCTAATAGGCGTAGATAGGGCCGCTGTGGTTTTAGTGGGTATTCCAGGCCCAACCAAGATCCAAGCGCCCGGTGAGCTCTACGTTTCTCACCGGGCGGGATGCGTAAATGTATTTCCACAGCGAAAAAAAAGGGAATAGCTGAATGTCATTTCCCATCCGCGAAATTAAATCGTAAGTAGCCGCTTTAAAGTATTCTTTTTTAATCCATGTGTTTTAAACAACATCAGGACCCCGATTCTCGTGCATTAGACTTTTATCTCGAACTCGACATATGTCGAAAAAAATGGCGAATGTCGAGTAAAAACCAATTTTCGTATTCTCGGAATGTCACGTTAGAGATATGTCTACCACTCAGCGCACGACATGCAACGAGTAGTCTATAGCAATCGACATCATGTGTCGAATGCAAAGTCGAATGATAATTCGAACGTCACTTTGTTTTTGTTGTGAATAGTTGTGGACTTGTGGTTGTGAAACGTCTTGTAAACTTAAATTTTGTTCCAACCCAATCCTTGATATCAAGTGGAAGTTAAGAAAATGGGTGATGAGCTAATTGTCGCATTTATTAATAATCTGGTGGAGGCTACAGAAGATGCGGCACTGGGATTTATTCCACGTCGGCAAGGTCTGTGGCGTTATAACGCTATGGAGTTAAGTGATGCAGCGTTCCAAAAAAACTTTCGCCTATCGAAGGAACTGACGGATGAACTAATGGACATAGTGGAACCAGTCTTATGTCATAGGACACGACGCTTTTTTTTTGTTAAGCCGGGAAAAAATGTTCCTAACCGCACACCCCGCCGTTCGGGGCAACGACCAGGGTAGTGTGGGGCCCTCACCCACTAAAGAAACCCGCCGTGTGCCATCTCTCCGCCGTTACTGGCGGGCCACTGGAACTATGTTACATTCCTTCGGTGGTATAAACACCTAAAACATATTTTAAAACATTTTTATCGCTTAATCGATATTTTTCCCAACACAATCGATACTTTTATAAAATAATCGAGAAAACGGAACGTCATTTTTATATGTCTATAGAAAAGTCGAAGACAAGAATCTCTATTGTGACCGAGAATACAATTTTATGATACTGTAGACATTTTATACTGTAGATTTTAAAATTAGAGATTATCTCTAATTAGACATTATCTCTACAAAACGAGAATCGGGGTCCAGTTCGCTTGTTGCATAGTTTTTCGCAAGACGGCACCCGTGGCTTTATTGTTGTAAAATAAAAATTGTTAGTTTTCTTTATTTTATTAAAAACTTTTAATACATTATTTGTATTCTACTAATACAAAACAACAACTACATGACGTGTTCATGACATGACATATTCGTGCTGTTTCATGTCATGTGTTTTGTGCATATTAATCATTAATCTTATTCATAAAAAATAATAGAATTTGTTTTTACTTATTCTAACATGATATGGTTTGTGAATTTCGTTATGAATTTACGAAAACCTACTACTATCTAGTACTTTTTAATAACATGTACATTATCTTCTAATTTGTTATGTTACCTATAAAAGTAATAAAAAATTCCGTCGAATAACTAAGTTATATAACTTATCACAAAATACCTAGGTGATTAAAATTGACAATATTTACGAATTATAATTTAGTCTAATCTAACAAATACTAAATGCTTAAACAATGTATTTTTTACTGCAAACTACATGTTCTTATTAAATAATGCCGATATCCCACAGTGTGTGCTAGGTTTAATTCTATAATCAGTTAAATCGTGTAGGTACAATAGACTACGTGAACTGTGCCATCACAATTTACTAAAGTGGCTGTGACCAAATATATCTAAATTTTAGATGTTACGAGTTCAGTTCAGTCATTACAGCTTATTTTCTTGGCAATTGATAAAATAACGTACTAATTATGTCTAACCTAATATACGAAATGGATTAAATTTACTCCGATTTGATGGTGCCTGTAATCTTCTTGACCTAATTGGCTTGCGAAGAGGTTCATTAGCTCCTGAAAGTAATGGCGAATTATAATCATCTATGTCTGTTGAATTTGCATTAGAGTCCAACTCTTCGTGAAGATCTCCATTGAAATCATCAATGGTTTCAAGTGTTCTATCACTGACTTCTTCTATAGTTTTTCTTTCAACACTTATATTTTTCCTGAATGGAATCGAAGTCACAGCAGGTAAATGCGTTGTAGTTGCTATTAATGGGTTTGTATGAGTCAATTCGGTAGTAACATCTGTAGTGTAATTTTCCAAATTAGAATTAGCTAAAATAATAATCGAATTTCTTTTAGAGGACTTCGTTGTAGTGTCTGTAATAAAATCAGCTGTAGTGACATCATCAACTATGATTTTATTATTAACCGATAATGATGTAATGGATACATTTTCAGTCATATAAGATGTTTTTGTAGAATTTTCAAATACAGTGGGTGATGCAGAAGTATGTGGCTCTGCAATATTAGTAATATTAACTATTGGACTATCCACTTTTGCCTGTTCAGTTGCTCCAATATCATAAAATTTTAGATCTGTCTCGTTGTTATTATTTTTGACCATCTCTAATATGGATATATCACCACTATAATTATAGAATGGCTTTTCTTGTTGCATGTCCGGTTCATCTTTTAACAAGACTGTTAGATTCAACGAAGAATCATCATCGTTATCTACCTTATCTACCAACGGTTGAGAAGACGTTATGTTATGTTTGGTCATAGGCACTGTTTGGGTAGTTAAGGCGATCATCTTTTCAAGAATAATTGGTTTCATTTCACTTGTTTTATATATTTTGCTTTTAGGGTCAAAAACTTTTTCATCATATTTCTTTGGCATAGTAGTTTTGTTTTTAAACTTTTTGATGATATCTTTGGATTTTAGTGTTTGCGTTGTACTTAGCTTATCAATAGTTATTTTTGATTCCTCAGTTGTTGATTTAATAAGGTTGTCTCTAGGAGTGTGATCATTAAGTGTTAATTGAAGTTTGTCATTTTTGAAATGCTCCTCTGCCAACTGCTGCGCGTGTTTTTCTTGTAAAGTTAAAACAATCATGTCATTACTTATTTTGGCTTTAGCCATCACCAATGGTGGCACAAAATGATCAGTTGGTTGAGTGAATATGTTTTCTAGGCTACCCATACGAGCTATTTCTTCGTGCAACATTTTATGTTGCATATGTTTTTCATCTTCAAACTTATGAAATTGTTGAGTATTTAAATTATTATCACTAGTAACAATGTGGGGAATATTATTGTTCTGTAAATTATTTTCATGAGCTAAGATTAAATCAAGATTTTTATTCATGATGTTTGTTTTAGCGTTGAGTTTATTAATGTTGTCAGGCTTTGTCTGTATTTCGTATTCCGTCGTAAAATGTAAGTTATGTTCTGTATTTGAATTAAGAATTTCTGCACTAGATGGATGTACGTAATCTTCATGCTCCGTTGTAGCGCTTTCTTCAGTTGTCAAATCAGTTGTAATGTCTTGATCTGTAAATGCCGAATCAGATGTCGTGGTCCATGTGTCGCCCGATGTTTTGCTTATTATGGTAGTGATCTCTTCTTCATCAGTGCACGATAGATCTCTAAGCAAATCTTGATGTTTCTGCCAAAGTTGTATTATTTATAAATATGAATTAAATCATAGTTTAATTTTTTTATGTATTCGTGTCAAACTTTACTTACCACATTTCCGGCACACTGAACGCGTTTTACACCAGCTAAACCACAATCCGCAGTTAGTTGAACGGCAGCGCTTTCAGGTAAGTAGAGAATGGTCAGAGCTGGTAGAGCTCGAACCATGCATCCTTCATTTCCTAAAGCCCATTGAGGCACTGCAAATAAAATACATACAAATTTATTGAACATCTATAATAATATACATGTAATAAATATCTACATTTAAAGAGTGAAATAGGCTTGATTTACTATTCAGTGGTTTAAGGTCGAGCATCATTGAGCAGAAATCACACGACGAATCTTATTTTTTGTGAAAATGTCGTGTCATGCCATGAATTTAATCTTATCTACATATTACAAAGACTTCAAAGCACGCGTTAGTCCATATAATAAATTGTCCATATAAATAGACTGACTTCAAAAAAATATATTTCTTAGATAAAAGCTCACATTTAGAATCTATGGAACTCAATCACAGATATGGTCCAGCAAAATAAATGTTGGTATATTTCTATTACGAGAACATTATTTAATGGTTTGCTTAATATACAAAATTCATCATAAAATTGTTTCTAATTTTGCAAAAATACTACCATCTGGATAAATTATAAATATGAAAGATTGTCAGTGACGGTATAATGTATGAAGATACTTCCGACAGATGGTGCAGGCGTCACCCAAAGACGTTAAGTATGAATGTGTTCTCGAAATTAAGAGCAAGGGTCACGATGGCTGAATTGGCAAAGCATCTGGACGGTATCCAGGAGATGCACGATGATCCTGCTCGTGACTGTTATTTTCGATTTCACATTTTTCACTTTGTGTTTAATGTATGTTGCTAAGCATGTCAAATGCTAAAAATATATATAAAAATATCTAAATATTGAACTATTATTTAAATATTACTTAACAATTTACCAGGAAGTTCACAGATAAATGAAGCAACACTAGGTCCACCACAAGCGCGAGCTTCCCATCGATAATCGGCTGCAGGGTCGGCAGCGGCACACAGCGGTGCCGCGCGGGCATCTGGGGCTGAGCTCCAGTAGCCATCCCCGCTCAAACCTCGATAGTCACTATTATAACATTAATATTTACATGACGATCAAATGTTGCGTCATTTTTTTCAGATCACACAAATATAAAACAATTGCTTATTTATTACACACTAGCCTTTGCCAGCGGCTCCGCAACATCCAAAAACTAGTTTTATCTCAGGTTCCAGGTAAACAAACAGACAAACATTCTCTAAAAATAATTGTTTTGTGTTCAGTGACGCCTAAATTAAATAACCTAATATGGACATTATTTTTTTCTCATATATCTTAAATGTACCTATAATAGTGTAGAATACAGAGGGCTAGTTATAAATTTTGTGATTACAAAAATGTATATAGAAATCTCAGAGGGAGAAGGATTCAGGTCGTAGGCCGCCACTCTGGCCACGTCCAGTTCGGCAGACTTTACAAGCCAGTGAGAAAGTCTCTCAGGTATGCAAGTTTCTTTACGATGTTTTCCTTCACCGAGCAGTAATACTTTGTAAACAATTACACAAATATTTTCGAAAAATCTCGAAAGTTCATAACCATATTATAAATGTGTGCACAAACACAAGTGTACTCTATTCCATCATTCTCATAGTCCAATGGGATGACATCTGGCGAGAGATTCGTTGGCACAGGTTAGTTATTCTGTAATTATAATATTTGAGTACCCTGCACCGCTTATACATAATAAATTTGACTTGATAAAAATATACTTTATAATAAAAATGAACCAGAGAATATGTCCCTTATGTACAGTTTTGTATATCTACGAGATCACATACTAGGTTTTATATATTTATTTGTGTAATGCAGTGTTTTTCAATCTTTTTGAATACGCGACCCATTTAGGCCATAGGCCGACAAAAAGTTAGTAATTTAAAAAACTGTGTTTATGATATTCTCTAATTTGGTACAATAATATTCATTACTAAGACCTACTCGTACACTCCTTCCATCTTTTTCACTGAAATAAGGTTCTTATTTTAGTGTAGAACCTTGACATTTTTTCTTTCTTGTTGCCAGCGACGAGGGGGGTCGCGACCCATAGTTTGAAAAACACTGGTGTAATAAGATGGTGAGCAACGGTCATCCATGAGCAGCCATTACCTCTTATCATCATCAAATAGCATATATCAAATAGGTCGCAATTTGTTATTGCAAGACGAATATCAAAAAAAAAAGACCTTTACGACACCTATTTTTGTGGTTTTTTTTATCTTTATAAACTTTCCTTATAAAGTCGAACTATAATAATATACTCACGTCCAAGTGAAGTCCCCATCTGGATTACTTCGGATGAGTCCAACCCAAACAGCACTGGAAATATCAAGCTCTTTGAGGTAGGCACGCACGGCGTCATACTGCGCCGTTGTATCCACTGCGGGGAAACCGATTTCGTTAAAAGATATTTATTTTATATATATATTTTACATTCTTATATAATAAATAAGCACTTGACTTTATCCCACCTGCCGATAAGGTTTGTAAAGTGCACTAGCTTATTGATATCTACTAGTGGCCTAGCCAAGTTGAAATTCTATGATCGCTAACGCTATAGAAAACGATTAAAATGTATGGGAATCTGCCCACTAGCCACGTTGCATAAACGTTGTATAATAGAATAGAAATAGAATAAATAGAATAATCAATGTATGGAATTGACAGTAGGTTACGCTTACGTTGTCGTAGCCTTGATTGCTAACGTTAAGTCTTCACTTAAGAGATATCAAATTCCCATGCATTTCAATAGGTTTCTATAGCGTTAGGGATCATAGAATTACACTTGACTAGGCCCACTAACGCTTTATAGACGGGTGTCATCAAAAATATGTCATAATCCATTCTATTAATATAATTATGTACTATAAAAGATGGCGCTGGTCATGTATTTAAGTTTACATTTATGATGTTAGCAGCAACATTTATAAATCACATCAACAGGGCAGATCAAAATCACATCAAAATATTGTAAGAGAGATTTTTATCTCGTAATTTATCGCAACCTATTTGGAATTATTTATTTGCTTGCAAAGAATCTGGTATAGGTAAAAAGGGCATTTTAATTTAAAATATATGTAAAGGTATATTCATTACTTTATGACTACTTATAAATCAGAATATATTTAGTATATTTAGTAAACTTAACGTCTAAACCTAGAAAAACAATATAATGGAAATTACATAATTGTGTCATTAGTAGTTCGCTTTTCCGATAGAACTATCTACCAATACTTAGTAAGTGCTTTGGTATTACTGAGTTCCTATATTCTCCTTCATATCATAGTTGGGGAGCATACTGTCTCATACAGAAGTATGACATCCACAACTTACATCTTGACCTTGTATTGTCAAAAGGCGCCATGATGGCGTATCATTCGTGGACTCGGGTGACGTTATAAGCAAAATGCGACACAAAATACGCGCCCTTGAATCGTGGCCTAGAAACTGATTTTAGTTTTAGTATAATAAAGCTGAGGCAGCTCATAATTAGTTTTTAACTATAGAATCAAATCCAAAAAATACTATTTTTCTTAACTCTCTTCAATATCTCTTCAAGGCCTAGGGCCTTGTAATTAGATATCATTATTAATCATGTAATTATTAATTGATTAACATACTTATCAGATTCTGTTGTAAGCTGTTTTTTTGGTTGAAATTAGTAAATACACTAAACTATTTCTATTTAGAAAGCTTCACAATATAAAAAAGTAGTTTACAAACATTCGATTTCACGGACACAAACCGATTTTTTTAACCGTAAATTCACTGTAATCGTGAATTTCCTGATTGACAAATTGCTCATTAAAATAACCTCAATATAATCGCGCTTTGATTGAGAGCCCATTTTGAGAGTCAAATAATACATAGTAGGAAACTATGCCTTTCAATCCGACAAGCGGGAAATTTACATTACCGGCGTTCGTATTCAAATTGATGTCATTAGGGGTCTGTACGTCGGTAAGACGAAAGCTTTTAGTAATAACATTTACCCGAACATTCTGGGTAATACAACATGGATATTCACCGTTGATGTGTCTATATACTTCAGCAATAAAGCGGTGAATTTCATGGAATAGTGATAACATAATGGAATATTAATTACCCACAAGTCATAAAATAATACCATATAGAGTTCAAACTGTAACAGCGCTTTGTCTGTACACTACAGATATTTATCTGCGAGCAGGATTCGAACCTGCGTAAAGACATCTTAAACAAATGTAAATGGTGTCACCCAATCTCCACGATTAGGTGGTGGTGGTATTTTATCGCTTAACATGTTCAGCTGCTTTAAAGAATAAATTATTTGTGAAAGTGGAAAAAGAGTTTTACTGCTAGCAGGATTCGAACCTGCGTAAAGACATCTAAACAAATGTGAATGGCGTCACCCAATCGTGGAGAGCACTTCCCCGGAATGAATGGGACGCAGGTTTCAATTACCTCTTTGACTTTGACTCAAGGATTTTACATCTTAAATGTGTAGTTATTGTATTATGTTTATATTCACGGCCTCTCAGAATCTTAATTAGAGAACCCAGAAATAACCAAAAGAAAAAAGTGGCTTAAAGGGTTTGAAAGTTATAACAAAGGCGTACATAATCTCAGCCTATAATAACACATTGTGGTTTAATATACCAGTGAAATTACTTTTTACTTACATGTAATCTGTAACGAAACGTAACTTTTAATTAATATTCTCGCACATATTTACCCGCCCAATGTTTAATACAGTTTAGAGTTGGAGTATACTAACCATATTATTTTAGATTAAATTGTGAAACAGAAAAATTACTAGAGTTCCAACTCGTACAAAACGTTTAAGAACTCGTTTTTAAATCGTTTCCTACTATATCAAATAAGCTATCGCAGCATTTCTTCGAACTAATCAATTTCTCTTTTTGGGGAAGACGTTATTTATCTGCTGTGTTGTCATCACATAATTTCGATAAGCCATTTTATTCCAATATGCATTAGAGCAGGAACAATAGTTTGCATTGTTCTGTGAATTGCCTTTAATTCTACGCATTCCCCGTAATATAAATCAATATTGTACCTTACTAGAACACTTACGTTACCTTCCTATTGGGCTACGTTCAAGTCGATATGCTAGATTGGAAGATTGTTTTTGGAATATGTTGAGATAGTTATAGATCAGGTGCTAAAGAACTTTACCAATGGAAAATGTCAATTTAGTAGGTTTGTGTTTTCTTTTTGTTTGTTCGCTGATCACGCAAAAACAACAGATTTTCTTGAAGATACAGCAGATAATGCAAACGTAAAAAAATCGAATTAAAAAAAAAACATAATTTTTAATATAAAAATCATATTTATGTATTACAGGACCGTAACAGAACCTATAATACTCGTATTTATAAATATGCATTTGCGCAAAGCTGCGAGAATGACAGAAATATTATTAAATTAGCAAATTAAGGAGAACCAATTACGACAGCAAATATTGGGAGCATGTTGCTAACAATGTAACGTCCGTCTGGTGTCAAGTGACGGCGTGGCGTGTCACGCTGGTCAACACAATGCCGCGCCCAATGGCGGTCGCCAACATGAAGCCCCTTATTGCTTATTGACATACAAATATATTTATGAACGTAGATTAGCGCTAATTGAAACGATACTACGATTCCCAAATGATGATGATGTTAATTAATCATTATTTTGATCTGTATTTTAGCACTTGACATGCTCAACTACTTTTAATAACAAATTATTTGTGAATGTGGAAAAAGGGAACTTTACTGCGAGTAGGATCCTGCTTTTAATTGCGATGATGTGTTATACCAAAAACTATAATGACAGTATGTTATATAAATAGATAAATCATATAAATATAGTACTATATTAACTAAATTGATGTGTACGGCGCATATTTCTAACATTTTACCGGATCGCATTGCGATACGCAGCTATTGATTTTCAATAAGCCTCAGTTGTTGTTACGCAGAAAGTTTAGGCAAAGTATAACACAGATTATAATTATATTTATACCAAACTTAATTTTCAGAATTATCAACCTATATATTTGTTGAAATCTCTATCTTTTATTATACCTGACATCCAATTTTAATGAAATAAAACCTTAATCTCATCCCGTAAAACGTCATTCCAAGGACTGTGATCGATCCATAATTATGACATCATCGACGATTCAAACAGCAGTAGTATTTAGGTATGCTTACCTTTTTTTTCTTTCTTATTTTGTTTTGTTTAGGTGGGAAAAAATGTTCCTAACCGCACACCCCGTCGTTCGGGGCAACGAACAGGGTAGTGTGGGGCCCTCACCCACTAAAGAAACCCGCCGTGTGCCGTCTCTCCGCCTGTATTGGCGGGCCACTGGAACCATATTACATTCTTACTCCTTTTTTTTTGTTAAGCCGGGAAAAAATGTTTCTAACCGTACACCCCGTTGTTCGGGGCAACGAACAGGGTAGTGTGGGGCCCTCACCCACTAAAGAAACCCGCCGTGTGCCGTCCGACTTTAGTGGCGGGCCACCGGAACGATATTACATTCCTTCAGTGGTATTACATTCTTACCCTAAGAAAAAAAAATATCAAGTATACCTTAAACAGATCGTTATGTTGGCATAAAGCACCACGACTTCTACTTTGTGTAAGCACATATTTATTTAGTCTGAGTGTGTAAGGCACACAAAAAGATCACTAATTCACTTTTCATAATTCATTTTAAGCCAAGATGATCTTGCCTGAAGTGCCTACCTATGTATTCCCTGAAAAAGATTTTTTATCATATTTTATTATATTTATTTTAGTCCCTTATTTTCTACTCGTATTTCTCTCAATATCTGAAGCAACACCTTGATATTAAAGTACATATATCATGCTAACGAGCGCGCTAAACGTTCGAAATGTGTCACATATTGTGCGTGTATCTACACCCCCATCATATTCCAATCGATATATGTAGGCATTTTTTCATGAACCCATGTTATGACGAATACGTATGTTATAATATGGCAATAACTTTTTACCAACTTAATTAAAATTCATAATTTACAATTTAGTGTCTTTGGTATACAAAAACACAAGTTATAAAATCGTTAGTTATCACGCGAAACCGTTTTTTAGGACCCATGATTTCAAACTATAACTACAAATCTAGTAAATATTAAACAACAACCTATTTATCACATTGTTTATTTAATTTTAGCATTTATTTTTGTACGGTATACATGACTACTTATCATGTTTTCAAAATTTCTGAATATATGTAGAATTCCATTTGTTAATTGCTCAGCTCTTATAAAAAAACAACCGTTAAAAACATTCAGTTATTTTCCTAGAGATCACCGTATTCAAGCAAATTTATAGCGCAATATTACTCATCAAGTAATTTGACGCAAATACTGCTGCTATACTTGAACAGAGAATGGGTGGCCACAAAATAAAAATATTATACGTCGCTAGAAAATACTATACAGCGTGAAACAAAACGTATACTTTCAAATTAATATTGAAACGTAACGTAAATATTGGACGCCACAAACCACGGACTCGCCCGTATTGGCACACCTTTAGCAACCAACCACCTTTTTGTTGAGACCATTTTGTTAGGTCCAAACGAGTTCAAAGTGAGGTATAAATTAAAGGTTGAATGAGAAAGTGAGGTTTCCCATACCATTTGTTTTTCCTTGTGTTGTTTTGTTTTGGAAAATATACAAGTTTTGTGAAGATAGCGAAGCAAACAATTCTAATAACGACAAGAAACATACTAACACAAAAAAAACACACTGAACGTCTTTACACTGAATTTTTAAAGAGATATATGTTACATATTTTTATGTTTCATCTTTATATTAATTTTTGCGTCTATTATAGTTGTCCTGCGGATTAATTATATAATGAACTGCGTTCAAGGTAACATGATAATTATGCTAAAACATACTCAATTAATATATGATTATACAAAAACAATATTTAGATCCTCTTTATAGTTATTGGATTTTTTAATAATTGATGGTTTTTATATCAATTAGGTATGCCTTTTATTATAGATCTGGTGAA
This sequence comes from Leucoma salicis, assembly GCA_948253155.1. NCBI lineage: Eukaryota > Metazoa > Arthropoda > Insecta > Lepidoptera > Erebidae > Leucoma > Leucoma salicis. Next base: position 8,624,504 of record OX411806.1, read on the forward strand.
TTCTTGGAATCTCCTTGGACTAGATCTTTAGGAGGAGGTGTTGATGTTATTGTTTTTGTTTTATTGATCAATTAAAATTTGAATAAATATATAATTTTGGTGTCCATAGCTGCCTATAAAGTTTAAACAGATGCACTATAATCACATATCGCGTAGTGTAATGCCTGTAGAGCTGTGTCTGGTCTGATGGGAGGGAACAACATTGGAAGGACTTTAACTACGGCCATTGGAATCTCAAGCCTGTTCTCCAAAATAATCCACTGGTTCTTCACTAAAACCATAGATTTTGATGTGTAAGCACGCTATACGTAAGTGAGAAAATATTGCGTAGGTGTAAAAAAGATGCTATACCGTACCACTATCATAAAAAAAGTTTTTTTTTTATTATAGTGAAAACACCATTACTACAAATCTTCTTACACATTTAACAGTATTACATCATAGTATCTTTTGCTAATCCAAGATTAGTCTTTGTTGTTTACTAATCATATTTGTAATTAACATACCTAAAACAATTATATTTAATGTTCTAATTTCCCACTGTGTAGTTTTATTTTAGCCCTATTACGTAAAAAATACAAATATATAGATAAAGTAAGGAGACATGGGTGGGCTCGTATTATAGGCCAAGGACACTTTTAAAGAACCCTATGCAATAGTGCCATTTAAGCTAAATATATAAACATGAATAAAAAATAGTGGCAACACTGCATTTTAATAATACAGATGAGATTTAAAGCTCAAGGTTTTGTCTACTAAATTACCCCAAATACTTACGTAAGTAATCACCTCAATATACTTAACGTAGATACTTATAAACCTAAATAAAATATGGGTTGATACCAGAAAAATCCTTTTACATTTTCAGGAACAAAAAAGAAATTGTTGTAAATATTATATTTGGGTCGAAATATAAAAAGTTTTCCGGGACGCTGAGGGAATCATCATGATTGAATGCTTGGAAAAGGGAGCTATGATAATAGACTCCCACTATGCTGACCAAATAATAAGATTGCGGGGAAGCCATAAAGGAAAAAACGGGGTAAACTGAGAGCAAAAACTTGTTTCACCAAGACAACGTCCGCACACAAAACTGAGTTTCAATGGCCGACATTGGAGAAGCAGGTTCGAACTGCGGGTGTTCACCCGCATTATTGTCCAGATCAAGTCCCCTCTATTTATCGCCTCGGCTCAAAGAACACCTGGGGGGGCAAAAAAATTTAAGATGATAGCGAGGTGATGCTCTCTGTTGAGGCGTTTTGAGAGGCTCAAGTTCAGAGACAAAGCATGGAGAAAAATTTGTGTAATTTTTGACCAGTAGTTTTACGTAACGTACTCATTATCATTACTTTTTGATCATCCCTCGTAGGTACTTATCCCAAATGTTAAGCCAATGGGGTATATAGCTTTAGACACATCGTGAGAATTATTTCGCTCCCTTTCGTGATCGTCCAAAACAAGCGTGCGTTCAATTTTGATTTTTACCTCAACATAACCCTTTCAGGCCTGAAACTATATTTTTTGTCTAGCAGATCCATTACCTGACCTCTATGAATCCTTGCTGAAGCAGAGTTCATCTTATATTTGCGCCAAGCATTAGCGACTGCCAAATCAAAGCAATGAAGAATGAACTTAAGAGTACATTTTTTTGTTTTCATAAATGTTCGATAATACTCGATGCTTTGGTCAAGAATATCGACCCCTGTTCTCTTTTCTCGCCAAGTCAAGGCTGGGATTCATATCAAGTCAAGCAGTAAAAAATATTAATGATCTTTTCTGTCAAAATTCTTAATAGCAGCTCGGATTTAGGAAGTTAGCAGCGTTTGTAATGGTATTTAATATATTATATTTATGATACATATTTTAATCGCATAGTTAAAAATAAAACAGGGTTATTTTTTGTATTGTCTGTCTGTTTATTCGTATTGTGTTTATCAAATAATCACTTGCAATATATTCAAAGCTATAAAGAACATTTTGAATACAATAAAGGATGTGTGTGAAGATACATATACATACGTAACTTAGTTAGGGGGTAAGTTACGGCAAAGTCTAATAAAAACTTCCACTAATGCAGGCTATCGATAGTGGACACACCTTCAAAGAAGGAGGACAGGTAATTACAGAACATCAATAAAGCCACACCTGACCTCATAAATTTGCTAATAAACCAGATTATGACACACAGAGTGCTCGTATATTGATACTAACTTGTTGTGGACACGTTAGGCAACATCGACTTGTTTACGACATTAAATATTTTATGTTATTGAACATGACCTTTATTTTATTTTTACACTACTAGCATAACAGCAAACAAGCATATAGCCTGCGTGATGGTAAGCTATTACCGTATTTTATAGACGCTAGATATATATCACGCGAGTGTTGCCAATTCTATAGAAAGGTGGTAAATAAAACGGTTGGAAGGAAGAAGGGATGAGAAGATGGAGAGGTTTGTTCCGTGCTATGGACAGGGAATAACGCAAGAAGTTTGGTACGACACAACAGTAGGAATAGTTACCGTTTTCACGCCGTTCTAAAGTGAGAGGGTGGCAGTTGCTCAATAAAGAGATGTATGCTAAATCTATGCTAATACTATAAGTAATTCATCTGAATATGAAGTATATTCAGTGAGCCAAAAAAAAAACTACTGAAGCAGAGGGCTATTTAGGTAGTGATGTTATTTGGCAAAACTAACTTTCTCGTATTGAATTTTGCTATGAAATCCGTGGCGATATCAGTGATTGCCCATTCAGAACTAGATTGAAAAGCTTTTGAAAGCCTATCGTTCAAACACATTCCACATCGGCAGAGCTCCAAAAAAAAAGTTTGCATATTTTATATTCTCCCATACATTTTTACATCGCAATCATAAAAAATAAATACAGAAGCGATCCGGTTCTGCTTCATAACGATGCAATGAACTACGTAATATAGATATTTAGGTTGCAAAACATTTATATTTGGCAGTTTCCGATTGAATAATCCAAATTAATATTATACCTAATTATTTAGATTAATGGTTAATTAATAGGATTAGTACTAAGCACCTTCGGGTTTAGGTAACTACCATATTTTTTTGCTTACGTTAACAATAAAGAACCTTATCTGTGCTATGAAATATAGTTATTTTCTATAGTAATTGAAACTTTTTTTCTCAGTAAAACAAACGTAAAAACATGTAATGTAAAGACTGTGACATATTACGTCGACTGGGACGAAACCCCTTTCAAATATTAAGAGGTAAGTGAATTTTTTTGGTGAACAGTGTTTTTATAGATCATAAAAACCATAATTTGGGAAGTATTTTCCCTCGGAAACTTTCTTATCTCGCTGCATATTACATACATAATATATATATAGGATATAATATTGTGTATACGTGACATGTCACGATAACAATGTTTACGTACATACGAGTACATTCGTCTCTAAATTTTACGTAGGTACTACTTACTTTTTTACGACCGTGTATGACTCTATACTAACGTCATAAAAGAAATGTATTTTTTATCATGGTTAGTATTGTTGATATGAAACGAAGGAATGAAACGAGAGTCGTAAAAGCTCACTAGTTCTGAGTTTGTATTCCAAATATTGCAAATAAACTTAACGGAGTATTTAGGTATTTTATATATATTTTTAGCATTTGACAAGCTTAGCACTATACATTAAACACAAAGTGAAAAATGTGAAATCGAAAATAACAGTCACGAGCAGGATTTGAACCTGCATCTCCTGGATATCGTCCAGATGCTTTGCCAATTCTCTTTGTTTTTATAATGTATAGTGCTAAGCATGTCAAATGCTAAAAATAATTACAAAAATATCTAAATATTTATAGGGCTTGCGTCATTATTAGGTAAAAATCTTAATTGTAAAATTAAGTTTACCTGGTCGGTATAATGTATGAAAATACGTCCGACAGATGGCGCAGGCGTCACCTAAAGACGTTATGTATGAATGTGTTATCGAAATTAGCAGTCAGGAGCAACTGTCACGATGGCTGAATAGGCAAAGCATCTGGACGGTATCCAGGAGATGCAGGTTCAAATCCTGCTCGTGACTGTTATTTTCGATTTCACATTTTTCACTTTGTGTTTAACTTAACGGAGTAATTTTGGGTCATGATCTTTAATGATATTATATTATTAATTTTAAGCATTAATTAAATTATTATGGTGATTCTGTGGACCCAAATTTTCAAGGAAGCTCAGAACAACAGAACAACAAATCGCATTAACATGAATTTACATAACCGGATTAAGGTTCTAAGTCTAGTTAGATTTAAATAATAAATAGATGCAAATTATGCTTTGAAACTTTATGTCATGCTAAGAACTGTGTATAAAAGAGTGGCGAGGAGTAGATCATTTGTTAGTTTCTAACTTGCCCACGGACACCTGTCTCGCTTTTATGAGGAGATTAATAGATTATGACCTCGATCAAGCACATTGTTCCGTGCCTATGATGGAAATTAATGGATTGCGGATATACTAACTATAATGTATTATTTGAACATAAACTTCATTTGTGTTTTATTGCACTATTAATAAATGTCTCTAGTATTTCAATTTTCTTAATAAGAATTTTTTATCCCGGTATTTATTTATTTTATTTATTATATACTTTATTGTACACCATTAGTAAAGTAGACAAAGAAGTACAGAAACAAATATCTTATATTATGTGGTACAATGGGCGGCCTTATTACTACAAGTAATTTCTACCAGGCAACCTTTGGATGGAGACGATTGAGAGAGAGAGGTAGTAGTTGGTGTAACATACCTACATATATAGATATTAAATACATATATACTTACAAAATACACTACATACAAATATTTTAAATATATACATACATATAGCCATAACAACGTACGTATTATATTACAATACATCAAAATAACATAAATACGAAAATAAAAAAAATACAATTAATGATATTTTAAAGGAATAGAACTTACTTACTCATTCACATAATGATTTTTAAGTAATAGTTTAAATTTGGATATAGTCTCTGCCCGTCTATTTCAACTGGTAGGGCATTCCATAGGCTTACGGCTGTGACTGTAAAGGATTTGCCGAAGAAATTTGTGAAATGCAGTGGCATTTTTAACTTTAAGTTTTGCGATGACCTTTAGTACTTACTATGTGTATCATGGAGGAATTCAAAACGACTTTTGAGATAGGAAGGAGTTGAAGGGTTAAACAGTACATTATATAGTAATGAAAGAATATGAGTGAAATTTTGGAGGCGCTCAAGTTTATCCAATTGGTTTTCGGCGAGATCTGCATACCTGGCGTCTGTGTAGTCAAGGATAGGAAGAAGTAAAGAAGTTGCAAGCGTAATTTTGGTAGAAGTAGGGAGAAAATTGCGCAACCGTTTCAGAGAACCTGCAGAAGCAAATATCTTGCGACTAACTTCTTGGAGTTGTGGCTCCCAAGTAAAATTTGAATCGAATATTAAGCCTAAATTTTTTACTCTGTGGCTTATAGGAATAGTGACACCATCAAAAACGACCTGAGGCAACTATGTCCAATCAATTCTTGCGATCGGTCTAGAACTACCTACAATAGTCACTTGTGTCTTAGACGGATTAACGGTCAGACATTCATTCAGTCATTTACTCCATTCACTAATTTTATTGAGATCGTCATTAAATGACTTCATAGTTTCTGACAGTCGTGATAACGGAGTCTGCAAATAAATTTGAAGGTCGTCTGAATAAAGGTGGTAGGAAGAAGACAGGTTATTAGAGGTGGAATTAATAAAAATTGCGAAAAGTAGAGGGGATAAAACGCCACCCTGGGGCACACCGACTGACGTAGTAGTAGACGTAGACCAGGAGGAATAAGTATTTTCAATGCGAATACATTGTCGGCGGCCACACAGGTAACTGCGAAACCAATCTATTACCGTTGGAGATATGTTAAGAGAGTACTACTCATGATGTTAACCCACCCCAGGGCACCCCAGAGGTGATTGAAATAATGCCAGTTATCTATCACGAGATCAAAACCTGTCAAAATGCTTTATGGCCTGTTAAAACAGTGTAGTTTTATCTCGGGGGGTTTTATTTTATTTTCCAAATGCACTGTTTTGCAATAATAATATATTTTTACTAAACTTAATAATGTCTTAAAAGAAAGGGCTGATTATGTTTAGTATTCTCAGTTGGTTGTCTATGTATGTCGGGAAAAAAAACATTTATATTAGGCATACTCTATAGTAGTCTGAAGAGGGACCCAATCCATCGATATTTTGTGGTCCCACCGAGTATAAAAGTGCTGCACTTATATACAATACACCGTAGCGAGCTTGCTTATCTACAACCATTTTTAACACACCTTATCTACAAGATGTAACAGTATCTTTAAACGTGATTTACAGTTATTTGAAACCGTCTGAATAAATTAAAACTTTGCACACTTATCAAGGACCGATGACAATACAATAATTTAAGAAGTCTGTCTGTGTTGTTTTGTTATACTTTTATTACAAACCAGTACTATCGTCACATATACGATTAAAAAGGAATAGCCGAAAGAATAGTGTCTTTTAAATAGAAGTACGTAGCTTCGATGTTGTTTTAAGACTAACAAAGAAGAAAATAAATTTATAGTTTACAAAACTAAAAAAATATGAGGTGTTTGCCATCAAATTGATTATTAAGATTCTATTATCTATTTTTTAGTTTGTTATAAGCGTGTTTCTTTTTTGTTTTTTTTAAATCATAATTTAGTATTGCAACTGTAGGTACTGTGAGTCGGTACCTCTAACATTAAATTATACTAAAGTGTTTCGGTCACAAAGGTGCAGATTTGCGGTAACTTGGCTAACGCGTACTACACAAGGTTATAAATAGGTATCACAATTTACTAGTCAGTAAGATGTTAATTTGTCCTCCACAAAGACTTGTTATATCTAACATGACGGGCCTCGTGGCGTAGTTGGTAGTGTAACCGATTTCCGTGCACGAGGTCATGGGCTCGATTCCCACTCAGGACAATTATTTGTGTGATGAACAACAGATATTTGTACTGCGTCTGGGTGTTTTATCTATTATATGTAAGTATTTACAAAAAAAAGTAACTTATGTATTATATCCGTAATCTGGTACCCATAGCACAAGCGTTAAGCTTAGTTTGGGACCAGAGAAGGTGGGGTGCTAATTTATCTGGTTTACCTCCTAGTGGTGCACCCCGGGCAACGTCGGCAGTCGCCGGCGGTAAAATTCCGGACAGGACGGGTCTCCGCGTGTCCCTCTGACTCAGCAGAGGGCACAGCGGATAGACCAGGCGTCGGAGTCGGTGGGGCCAGACTGGCTCACCGGGCTCTGGAGAGGGGGGACAGTGGGGCCACAGCGGCCCCCCCCGTCCCAAATCGTAAACCTGAGCGCGTGCCTGTGGTTACGTCTCGCGGGCATACAGGAACGAGGGTCTTGGCTTAATCGCCCGGACCGCGAGGAAGACAACCTCTATAAAAAATTACCCCGAATCTCAAGCTCTGGCGCGCGGCGAGGAGATGCATGGCTGATGGATAGTTCAGCCTCGAGCGCGGCCCCAGCCAGGGTACCTGCGGACCCCCTGTGTTGGGTTACAAATGTACGCTTACCCGGGTACAGGGAGCTCTGCCTGGGTGGACCTCTTTTCTCCCATACTCGTGGGAATCATATGGATTTAAATAACTCAAATAAAGCTTCGACGGAGTCGGGTAATGCACCTGACGCCTCAGCCGTAAGGGGTCCGGCTGTAAATGCGGCCCCTACTAGTGCAGCTGCGCGTAAAACGCGCGGCGGCAAGAAGTCCCGCAAGGGCAATACGAAGACGACCAAGGGAGCGTCCCAGTCGTCAGGGGACGGCTCGATAACGAGCAGCTCGGCCGGCACTTCAGCCGCCGAGATGTCCGCCGCTGAGGAGGGTGGCCTGACTGAGGCTGCCGAGAGTCAGCCATCGCGGTCGGCAGAGGTGGTGTTGGAGTCGCGGTTCTGGCGCAAGCGCACCCTATCTCAGGGGGGCGCTGCCTCGGACTCCGACCTGAGCTCGGCTGAGATGCCTCCCCCAAAAATACCCGCAGCGGTTAGGGGTCGAGGCATCGGCCGACCCGGGACACCGATCCCGCGTGCCGCCTCAGCGGCTGAGACGCGATGCCTGAAGAGGGTTGAGACGGTGCAACACTCAGAGGAGCGCTTGGCGCTCCTGTCTGAGAAGCTCCGTCTCCCTATCGACAGTGGCGGGCCGCCCACTGCGGCCAAATTCGCAGAAAGAGCCGCGGACAGCGTGGCCATAATCACGACGGTGGCCACGGGCTCGAAGAACCTAAAAGGTAGCTTCGTCCGGGGCCTCAAAATCGCCGCCACGGAGCTGTCCAACGTGGTGGAGCGGCTTGTGTCGGAGGTGGCTGACCTTGGGGCACGTAACCAGCGCCTGGAGGCGACGGTCGAGGAGCTGCACCGGGGCATGGCAAAAATGAGGGTCAAGCTTGGGCTCCCTGAGGCCACCCCAAGTGCATCGGCCTCCGTAATGCGGGTCGAGCCTGCTCTCCCCGCGACCGCCTCGCCGCAGCCGCTGCGCCTCCGTCTGCCCCTCAGTCGGGCCCTGTCACTGGGCTCAACGATGGAATGCTCCGCGCGGTCATCGACCGCATGGATGCGGTCTTTGGCCCGCGGTTTGAGGCCCTAGCCGCAAGATTGCCACCGGAGCCCCGACTTCGGCCGCCGCTTGCGGCTGTTAAAAGAAGTGCCGCATTGTCCTCGGCACCGACACCCCTGCCGTGCCAGGGTGGTCAAGTGTCCTTTGCCGCTAAGGCGGCCAAAACACCGAGCCGGAAGAGTGCGCCGCCAGCGGAGGCGCAAACGACGAAAAAGGGCAAGAAAAAGGGCCAGGTGGGACAAGCCTCGAGGGGCCAGCCCCGAGAGGAGTTCCCACCTCTGCCAAGTGCCGCAGCGCCTCCACGTGCTACAGAACCGCGACAAAAGGCCACACCCTCGCGAGCTACGGTGGTTACGCCCCAGGATTCCGCTCCTGGCAATAAGGCTCCTACGTCCTCAGACGGGGGCTGGCAAGTGGTAGGGGCCCCGGCGATCCCGGGCCAAGGGTCGTGGTGCTGCCGCGGAACGCGAAGCAGCGCCAATGTCGCAAAGAGGGGGGCAAACGGGGGAGACCCCAAAGGCGCCTAAAAGAAAAAGGTCGCGTAAGCTCAAAGTGCCGAAGGCAGCAGCGGTGGTCATCACCCTGCTGCCCGAGGCCAAGGAAAAGGGCCTGACTTACGAGGCCGTCTTGAAGCGTGCCCGGCGGGATATAAACGTCTCAGACCTCGGAGACGTTTCCGCTCGATCCCGCCAAGCCCGGACAGGTGCTCGAATCTTCGAGTACCTGGCGCCAAGACGGCCGACGCAATGGCCGCTAGGCTGCTGGGCCTGTTCCCAGAAGAGAGTGGTGTCCGGGTCGCCAGACCCGTGAAGTGCGCCGAACTGCGCATTTCCGGGCTGGACGATTCCGTGACGGCGGAAGAGATCCGGGAGGCGATCGTCTCGAAAACCGGGTCTCCCAGCAGCGCCGTCCGGGTGGGCACCATTCGCCCAGGTCCAGGTGGTGTGGGTGCCGTCTGGGTCTCGTGCCCTGTCGCGGCGGCCAAGGATTTGGTCGCCGCCGGTAGACTTCTGGTGGGCTGGAGCGCCGCGCGGGTAATCGCGCTGGAGCCCCGGCCTGCCAGGTGCTATAAGTGCATGGCGGTCGGTCACACCCGGCCGCTGTGCACTAACTGCTTCGACTGCAGCGGGCTCTGTTTCCGCTGCGGTCAGGCAGGGCACCAGGCGGCTGCCTGTTCTGCCACCCCACACTGCCCCGCGTGCGCGGCGGGCAATCGCCCCGCCAACCACTGCATGGGGCGGGTGGGGTGCAGGCCTCCGGCCAAGTCAGGCCCTAAGAGGGGGGTGGGCAGCCAATCGGCCCCGGCTACCCAACCCGGCGCGGCTGGACCGCCGCAGCGCATGGAGGAGGATATCGTGGTCCAATAACGGATCACGACGCTATCCTCCTCCAAGGGAATCTCGGCCGTTCCGCCAGGGCGCAGGACCTGTTCCTGCAATCCATGGCGGAGCGGTCGATCGGTGTTGCCGTAGCCGCGGAGCCCTACATAGTCCCGGATCGCCCCAATTGGGCGAGTAGCGGGGATGGCTCCGTGGCGGTCGTCGGTTCGGCGGCGCCGCATTCCCCGCCCATTTGAGTGCAAAGACCAGGGCACGGGATATGTGGCGGCTGAATGGGGAGGGGTCACGCTGTATGGCGTGTACTTCTCCCCTAGTCGTAGTCTGGCGGCTTTCGCGGTCCTCCTGCACAATCTGGAGACCTCGATACGGCGTATAGCACCGAGCCCTGTGCTCGTGCTGGGGGACTTCAACACCAAATCAACGGCGTGGGGGTCCCCCGGGACGGACGCCCGAGGTGCGGCGGTCGAAGAGTGGGCGGCAGCGGCGGACCTCGTGTTGCTAAACCGAGGGTCCGCCCTAACGTGCGTGCGGCGCGGGGGCGGGTCGATAGTGGACCTTTCGTTCGCTAGCCCCGGTGTCGCCGCACGCGTAAGGAGCTGGCGAGTCCTGGAGGAGGTCGAGACCCTATCTGACCACAGATACATTCAGATAGAGGTCTCCCGGACCCTTCAGGGCACCAGCAGGGTTCACGCGGCGGACAGAACTCTCGCTTTTCCGCGATGGGCTGTGGGTAGGCTCGACCGGGACCTGCTAGTGGAGGCGGCCATTTTTCAATCTTGGCTGCCTCCCCCCCTGACGGAAGACGTGGGCGCCGAGGCTGGCCGCATTCGCGGCATGCTTACGCAGATCTGCGGCCATGCCCCGCGTGCGGCGCCCGCCTCGACGGAAGGGGGTCTACTGGTGGTCCCCGGAGCTGGCGGACCTCCGTGCGGCCTGTATTCGTGCCCGGAGGTCCTACACCCGCAGCCGACGTCGCCGAATCCGCGACGAAGAGCGGGAGGGCCAACTGTATGCGGCGTATAACAGTGCGCGCGCCGCGTTAAAGCTGGCCATCTGTCGCGCCAAAGACGCTAAAAGGCAGGAGATGCTGGAGGGTCTCGAGCGTGACCCCTGGGGACGCCCGTACCGCGCGGCGCTTAACAAGCTTCGCGCCCAGGGCCCCCCCCTTACGGAGACCCTCCAGCCGGGATTCCTCTCTGAGGTGGTCGAGGGACTTTTCCCCTCACGGGCGGTGCACACGCCCCCGTGCATGGCTCCGCCAGATGATGACCGGGAGGCCGACGACGGGGAGGTACCGCCCGTGACGACGACGGAAATGGGGGCGGCGGCAGCGCGTATGCGGATAGGCGCCGCCCCCGGGCCGGACGGGGTTCCCGCCCGAGTGCTGGCCTTGGTCCTCGACCCCCTTGAGCCCCGCCTCGGGGAGCTGTTCGGCGCTTGCCTGATGTCCGGACGGTTCCCTGACTGCTGGAAGGAGGGGAAGCTCGTGCTCCTGCCGAAGCCGGGACGGCCTCCGAATACGGTCTCGGCCTTCAGGCCCATCGTGTTGCTGGACGAGGCGGGCAAACTCCTCGAGCGGGTAGTCGCTGCCCGCATCGTCCGGCACCTAGGAGCGGTTGGCCCCGACCTGTCCGACGCCCAGTTTGGATATCGGGCGGGTCGGTCTACGGTCGACGCCATTCTGCGCCTGAAGGCCGCGGCTGCGGAGGCCGTCACCTCGAGGGAAGTGCTGTTGGCGGTGTCGCTCGACGTCGCCAACGCCTTCAATAGTCTGCCATTCGGCTGCATCAAGGAGGCACTCCAGTACCATGGAGTGCCCCTCTACCTAAGGCGGCTGGTGGCGGACTACCTGGACGGCCGCAGCGTCCTCTTCGTGGACCGGGAAGGGGACGTTGTAAGGAGGGCTATGTCGTGCGGCGTCCCGCAGGGTTCGGTTCTTGGGCCGCTCCTGTGGGACATCGGCTACGACTGGGTCCTCCGTGGCCGGCTCCCCCCCGGGCTGGGCGTAATTTGCTACGCAGACGATACGCTCGTCACAGCCCGGGGCAGGACCCTCGAGGAGGCGGCATCGCTGGCCACCTCAGGTACCGCGGAGGTGGTCAGGCGGATCGAGGCGCTGGGGCTTAGGGTGGCCCTTGAAAAGTCGGAGGCCCTACTCTTCCATGGGCGCCGACGGGGCCCGCCCGCCAGCGCCTCGATAACGGTCAACGGTGTGGCCTTCCCAATCCAGACCCACATCAAATATCTGGGCCTGGTATTGGATGGACGGTGGCACTTTGACGAGCACTTCCGCCGTCTTGCGCCAAGGCTCGTCAACACGGCGTCCGCCCTCGGGCGACTTATGCCGAATTTGGGCGGACCGAGTCTTGCGTGTCGACGACTCTACGCGGGGGTAGTACGGTCGATGGCGCTGTACGGCGCGCCCGTGTGGGCGGAGTCCCTGGCCGCTTGCAATAGGGCCCTTCTGTGGCGTCCACAGAGGGTCGTAGCGGTCAGGGCAATACGCGGGTACCGCACGGTCTCGACCGATGCAGCCTGCGCGTTGGCCGGAACCCCCCCGTGGGATCTGGAGGCGGAGGTGCTCGCCGACGTCTATCGGCGGGCGTCTACGGCGCGGGCGGGGGGCAGCCGCCCCTCGCCGAGCGCAATGTCATCGTGGCGGGAAGATGCCCGCCGCGCCACCGTCCTAAAGTGGAAGTCTCGGCTGGAGACGCCCCGAGCCGGTCTCTGGACCGTGGGGGCGCTCCAGCCGATCTTGGAAGAAAGGGCAGGGCGGCAGCACGGGGTCCTCACCTTCCGGTTGGTGCAGGTTTTGTCGGGGCATGGTTGCTTTGGCAAATACCTGCACACGATCGCAAGGAGGGAGACGACCCCAGGCTGTCACCACTGCGACTGCGACGAGGACTCGGCGCAGCACACGCCCGAATCGTGCCCGGCCTGGGATGTGCAGCGCCGGGAACTCGTTGCAGTCATAGGCGTGGACCTGTCGCTGCCGGCCGTTGCGCGAGCGATGGTTGGCAGTGACAGGGCCTGGACCGCGGTCGCCGCCTTCTGCGAGGCTGTCATCTCGCGGAAGGAGGTGGCGGAGAGGGCCCGTGAGGAATCCTCCTTCGCGGACCCGATTCGCCGACGGCGCGAGGGGTGGCGTGCGCTCGCTTACTTGCGCCTGATGCCGCCCTAGCCGAGGCTGCGGGCGGTGGGGTCGGGGAGTACCCTGCCGTCCGCGGAAGCCTACCGCGAAGGTGCGACGCCCAAGTGCGCGAGGCGTCGCTCAAGAGAGGGTGCCCGTAGGGGCTGCCGCCTGCGGATCGCGGTCGTAACGACGCGGTACCCGTGATCCGCCGTAGCAAGGGCGGGTGGAGGCGCACGGTGGGTTTTTAGTGGGTGAGAGCCCCATTCACCCCGTTGTCTCCCCGGGCAGCGGGGTGTGCGGTAGGACATTTTTGCCCACCTAAAATAAAAAAATAAAAAAAAGTGACCAGAGAAGGCTCTGTGTAATGTCCGTGAATATTTATTTATTTATTTAATTATAACTTACATTTCTATACAGTATAAGAAAAAGAAAAGTATATTTTATCTTTATGTAAATAGAAACCATATAGAGCTTTATTTTACACTAGCGGACCTAATGCCTGAGGTATTCATGGTTGATACAGAGACAATGGAAGGTGGGTGCATTTTCATGTGAAAACAAGAAAGAAAGCAAGCCTTGACAAGAGTTCAAATATACAACAATACAATAATAGCTTATAAACAATTAAAAAAAAATAGAAAACCGCCTTCAAAAACACACTTACTAAAAAGCAATAAATAATGGGTATTTACATACGATTTCCGTGCTAGACACTTACTAATGTGTTTAAAGACGGTTTTCTTTTTTAAAAAATACTTTATTTTTTGCTTTTTAGTGATTTTTATAAAATAGGTGCGTAGGTTTAAGTTAGGGGGTACAATATAATGAAGAGGCCTCCCTAAACGAAAAAATATCATCGATGTATACATTTATTTAGATGTTTGTTGATTCACCACCAGACCATTCACCAGGACTATTTCAGAATAAACCCCTTTCAAACAAAAAATAATTTTGCAAATCCTTCAATATATGACGGAGTTATGACCGAACATACATAAAAAAAATATCAACATCCGAATTGAGAACCTGCTCCTTTTTTGAAGTCGGTTATAATCAATAATAATTCTAATATATGTACCAAATAGTTACACAAAGTACGTAGTATTATTATTAGTATTATTATTACATTAGATACAGAAATATAATGTATACACGCTAATACATAATAATATACGTATAAATACAATATTCGGGAGTGATGTAACGATTTCTCCAGCTCCGCCAAATCCTAAAGTGTTGTGAGACTTTCGTCTTAAACTCGTAGCGATTTGTACACATCCTATACAATCTGTATTCCATAGAAAAATAGAGTAGACAAGAAAGGAAGAAATACAAAATCCGAAAAATGAGACGATAAAGAGGAAATCTATCATCTATAGAGCAGATAGATAAGAATAGCAATAGGTAAGAATTTGAGACGGGTACTTTAAACTTTGAACGAGAAATTCAGTCTTGTTGTTTCTTCGTTTAGGTACTTCTTCTAAACCATACTGGATGCATGAATATGGACATTATAATTTTAACTGTCGTTTAGATATATTCAAGTTAAAGAAAAACCTTTATATAGCACAACCTAATCGAACATTCGATAACATTCTGAAAAAAAAAATTAATTGCAATCTACTCGTACAAGCGTAACCTAACTATTATAAATCTGTAACAGAGCTGTGTCTGTACATTTAAGATATTTGAGAAAAAAAACTATACTAAGCTATATAGGCGTGTCTAACAATTTTTTTACATTTTTTGTCTGATTGTTCGTTCGCGCATCACTCAAAAACTACTGAACGGATTGATTTTTTTATTTGATAGGTCTTGATTAGACTTAAAAACTGGTATACATTTTATCCCGCGACTATATCGGGAAGCTGAGATATAACCTAAAAACTAGACTTTGGCTGCGATAGAGCCGCGGGCAAAGGCTAGCTCTACATTAAAAATAGTGAGTTGTGAAAATCATGGAAATTTTTAACATTAGCGAATTGCGCTCTTGCGAAGACAGGGCGAGCGCTTATGATCATTACTCTAATTAAGTGAAACAAAAGTTTTAGAAGCCCACTGATAAACGAAGATAGAATAGCTTAACATAATCTTCTATCGTTATTACCGTTTACCTAAAGATTTCTTTCGATTACACATGAATAATATTAAAGATATAAGTATACTTCAGTGCAAAAAAATCATTGACAATAATTGCGTTAATAGCAAGCTCCCAAGAGCTTGTTCAATAATTCAATACCAGAACTACGTAGCATTATTGGAAGTCACGAAAACAATACGAATAATTTATTTTACTTTCAAATGGATCCCAGCTTATATTTCATTTGGAATTTCAATTAGAATCAGAAATTGCCTTGAAAAAATATAATTTGGGATTTTTCCGGGCAGCTAAATGGTTCTTTTCCAACTTTTCCAGTTATGACATTAAAGTAGAGCCAACCTTCAAGACTGGAGATAAATTGTTGTACTATAATGAATTCTGAAATATATTTTACTTAATTCTATGTTTATTTAGTATTTACTGGACTACTAGCAGGCTGTTTTCCATATAACTGTACAGTAGCAGACAAAATTGTTTGAGTGAATGTATTCTTAGAACAAACTATGATGTACTGGCTCGCTACATTCACCAATAACAAAACTATTCTATGGAATAAATTCTATGTATATTTATCTATTATTTATTTACCGTGATGATATAAATTGATTGTTGATTCTGAAATACTATGCAAGACCGATGCCATAGACGCTTGGAAAACAGCCGTCCCGAACACCGTTTTGCCTGATGACTTCCAAAGACAGTGGGACGAGCCGCTCAGCAAGCAAATCAGAAAACAATTAATAGATAATGCTGATAGTGCTGCTGAACGTGCGCGTCTTCTAGCTGTGGGACGATGGGAATCAGGTCTATGGCTGCAAGTACTTCCCTCGTTCAATATAGGTACCATGTTGGACGATGCAACTTTCCGTATTGCCACTTGCCTTCGCTTAGGTACACCAAGGGTTGCTCCGCATCACTGTCATTGCGTGGAAAGGGTCGAAAGCCTAGGACACCATGGCTTATCATGCAGTAGGAGCGCAGGTCGTATACCGCGACACGCTCATCTTAATGACATCATGCTTCGTGCTCTTGTCGCCGCTGGCGTACCAGCTGTGCTTGAACCTAACGGCTTGGTACGTGACGATGGCAAAAGACCAGATGGTATGTCACTTCTACCTTGGAAGTTGGGTAGGTCTCTGGTGTGGGACGCCACATGCGTAGACACCCTAGCCATCGCATCTTCCAAGTACCGCGGTATGTGCCGGTGCTGCTGCTGCTTCAGCGGAGTTGCTCAAACGGCGCAAATATCATAATCTTATTGAAGATTATGTTTTTGAGCCGTTTGGGGTTGAGACGCTTGGGTCATGGGATCCTAGTGCATTTTCGTTATATAGCGAAATATCAAAAAAACTAGTCGACTTTTCGCGTGACCAGAGGCCAGCGCCTTTGCACAAAGAATAAGCATTGCCATACAACGTGGCAATGCTGCCAGCCTTCTGGGTACATTACCTAATGACGGTGACGCGGAGGAATTCTTCGATGCCTAAAATTTGCCTATTTGTAAATATTATTATTGTAATTAGTATTGAATTTATTTTGGTAGTAACCAGTTCCAAACATTTCCGTGAACATGGGTTAAGTTATGGTAAGGATTAATATGCAATAATAAAACAGTTTAAAATTAAAATTATAAAATTTTACAAGTATTTTACCCCTTTTTTCACGCTATAATACTTACGAGTAGCTTAATCTTTGTCAAACCGTAAACGTCAAATCAATACTTCATTCAATCCTGATGAAGGAAGCTTGTGTATCATACGCATTAAAATTCAGGTCACATAGCCATGGAGGCCCACGTCGTCTCCCCAAACATGATCGTAGGCCCGGGATCTCGGACGTGAGGCCCCGGCTAAGTGCCCTGGAACACTTCTTAGTTTACGATTATAGTTATTGCAGTGTGATTGCTGTTTTTTTTTTATTGAAGCTCAATAGGTCGTCGTAGTCTTATTATATATACTAACTACCTGCGACTACGTCCGCGTAGAAATTCTTTACGTATTGTCTGTTTTCGTGTGTATCCCAAATTATTTTTCCAATTGTAATATCAGCCGTCAGTGATTGTCCTGTATAAATTTGTCCAGCCCTTTCGGGGGTTACACGGTAAAATAAGTGTTAAAATAAATGATGTTATCAATAACTTAATACATTCGTAATAATACACTATCATGCATTATTTATTATGAACTAACCCAAAAGGTATTATTTATTTACAAAATCACTTTCTTTTGAATGTTTTAGCAATGAGTCAACTATCTGGTCGAGACATCTTTACGTACCTAAATCAGTTGTATAAAATCATAGAGTCGTAGCTAGACTTTTGGGTACATTCACATTTCATTAAAGGGCGAGAAAAATCCGCAAGGTGTCTATAAAACCGATACGATTTATGGATTGGCTTGGATTTTTTTTTGTTTAGGCGGGAAAAAATGTTCCTAACCGGACGGCATTAGGCGCAAATATTCACGCCTGCGCCGCCCCAATCGCTGGCGGCGGTTCGAGTCTGTGGAAGGAGGATCAGCCTCCCTGGCCATTTCCGCCACTTCCTTCCGCGAGATGACCTCCTCGCAGAAGGCAGCGACCGCGGCCCAATTCCTGTCGCTGCCAAGCATCGCTCTGACAACGCTCGGCAGCGAGAGGTCCCCCCCTGTTGCCGCGACAAGTTCACGGCGCTGCCCGTCCCAAGCCGGGCACGACTTGAGCGTGTGCTGCGCCGTGTCCTCGTCGCAGCCGCAATGGTGACAGCCCGGAGTCGCTTCCCTCCTTGCGACTATGTGCAGATATCTGCCGAAGCAACCGTGCCCCGACAGCACCTGCACCAGTCGGAAGGTAAGGACTCCATGCTGTCGCCCCGCCCACTCCTCCAGCACAGGCTGGAGCGCCTCTACCGTCCAGAGACCAGCCCGGGGCGTCTCCAGCCGCACCCTCCAACTGGCTATGGCAGCACGGCGGGCGTCGCCCTGCCACCTGGCCACCTCGCTAGGCAGGAGGTGACCGCCCCTAGCCCGCTCTTGCGATGCCCGCCAATACACCTCGGCGAGCACCTCTGCCTCCAAGTCTCACGGGGGGATTCCGGCCAACGCGCAAGCCGCCTCCGTCGACACCGTGCGGTATCCGCGTATGAGCCTGGACGCGACGGCTCTTTGTGGTCTCCACAGAAGAGCCCTGTGCGGCGCGTCCAGGGACTCCGCCCACACAGGTGCACCGTACAGCGCCACCGACTGGACCACCCCTAAGTATAGCCGTCGGCACACATTGTTGGGTCCGCCCATATTCGGCATGAGCCGTGCAAGGGCGGACGCTGCGCTGACGAGCCCCGGGGACAGTTGGCGGAAGTGCTCGCGAAAGCGCCACCGCCCGTCCAGCACCAGGCTCAGATACTTGATCTGGGCCTTCACCTCATTTCGGACCCCGTCCACCTTGATCGAGGCGCTAGCAGGTGGCCGACGTCGGGGCCCATGGAAAAGTAGGGCCTCCGATTTATCCAGGGCCACGATCCTTCTGACCACCTCCGAGGTCCCTAAGGTGGCCAGGAACGCCGCTTCCTCGAAGTTTCCACCCCGTGCCACGACCAGCGTGTCATCCGCATAGCAGATGACCGCCAGCCCGGGGGAGAGCCGACAGCGTAGCACCCAGTCGTAACCGATGCCCACAGGAGCGGCCCTAGAACCAAACCCTGTGGGACACTGCACGACATGGGTTTTCTCACAACGTCCCCTATGCGGCTCTCATAGAGAACGTTGCGGCCCTCAAGATAGTCCGCCACCAGCCGCCTCAGGTATGCAGGCACCCCGTGATACTGGAGCTCCTCCCTGATGCAGCTGAATGGCAGACTATTGAATGCGTTGGTGATGTCAAGCGACACCGCCAACAGCACTCCACCGCCAGCGACAACCGCCGCGGCCGCGGCCCTCAGGCGCATGATCGCACCGACCGTCGAACGACCGGCTCGAAATCCGAACTGGGCGTCCGACAAGTCGGGTCTGATGTCGCGCAGGTGCTGGACGATGCGGGCAGAAGGTTTCTGTGACTGCGGAGCTTGTTAAGCGCCGCACGGTACGGGCGACCCCAGGGGTCACGGTTGAGACTGTCAAGTTAGTATTACCTAAGGGATTTTGTTAAGCAACGTTTATCATAATACCCCAGCATTTAGAAACGTCAGAAAATAAAACTTATATGATTATTATTACATATACCGATGTCCAACACAGATTCGTTAGAATTGAAACTGAACTTTTTGTAATACATTCAAACATGTATTTTGAGCTTGGTGATTTGGTCAGTTAAGGTAAAAATTTATTCGTTCATATTTGTGTAACATGTGTGTAATATACGTTACATAAAGCAGAAACACCACAACTTGGCAGATTGCACACGTCTTAAATATTCGTACCTACTTATTATCTATATACTTATAATAAAACTGTAGAGAGGTCAATTCTGTACATTGAATATATATTCTAAATTAATATCTGAGGATGAATGGTGATCGATACTGATGCCAAAAATGTACTCAGTAAATGTTTTGTCTGTCTGTCTGTCTGTATATGCACGCGTGGGTCAAAAACTACTGAAGGGATTTTAACCAAACTTGGTACGATTGTAGTCCATACTCCTGGGCAGTTTATAGGCTATATAACATAACGCTAAGACACATAGGAGGTGAGCAGTGATGATAAATTTGAAGCAAGTCGGATGAAAATGCGTTTTCGAGCTCTTATCTTCGCATACGTTGATCATACACCAAAAGTATGTATTACAAAGATGATGGTCTTCAAAATATCTACAAAAAAGTCCTGAATAGTATATATCTATCTTTTATAAATTAGCCACAATAACGTGTTTAATCGTTAGGCATTTCTTCAAAGAGTATTATTATTAAATACATAAATATATTGTATTTCACATAGATATATCTTTATCAAACTCCCATATTCAAAAAGCACACTTTAATATCTATTTTATAAAAAAATATATAGAAATCGGTTTATAAACACACAAGATATAGATGCAATAAAACTTCCAAATCTCGCCGCTCCCGTATGGGTACGGCTATACGGTTGATTTTTGTTTAACGCGCGAAACGGCCATTCGCTGCATCTATAAAAAGGCGAGAGCGCTCACGCGCCGACTTCTAATCATAAACGTGGGAAATCTCACTTTGCCAGCAACAGCCCGAGCTGAGGTCCTTATCCCACAGGGGGTGCCCTCGGGTAGCGTTGCCTAAATGTTGGTTTGAGAGCCCTCTGCGCTCACCAATTGTCCGGGTAAGGTTGTCATAGCCATCTGAGGCTTAACAACAAACGTCACAAACACAAAAAAAAAAACGCTCCGACTTCACTCACATTGTCACTCTTAATGCGAACGGACGTGGTTCTTATTGACTCTTTCTCGGAATAAGCGCGTTTTAGATTTAAAAAATACATAGATAGGTACGTAGTTTTTAGATATAAGTTCTCAGGAATCGTCAGAGGAAAGAGCTCATCTTTTAAACTCTATGAGAGTTAATAATGCAACTGCACGAGCACATGAACGCAGTTACGAGGGAGAGATGCGATTAACTTCTGATAGGGAAAGAAGAGCTAGACAGTCAATGAGTTTTTAAGAAGAGATTTTGATATTATTAGGCATATTGATACGTTGCAGAAAACAATACTAAATGAAATGAGTGCCGGAAAGTGTAATCTGCACTAATTTATAATGTACACTTTTAGTGCCTAATTGTGGATTTTCTCTGTTTTATACTTCAACTGCCTCTGTAGTGCAGAGGTGGTATAAGTGACTGTCAGGAGTGCTGGTCATGAGGTCTCGGGTTCGATTCCCAGGTCGGGCAGTGTTATTGAGCTTTTTCGTAAATAGAAAAATTCTCAGTAGCCGCCCGAAGTTTGTAAATGTGCCTGGTAGACGGCAATAGGCTCGCCCCCTATTGCGTGGGACTTAAACATAGCTGGTTAATCGTGGGTGTGTAATACACCTCTGCCTACCCCTTTGGGGTGTTGCTATGTTTTTGTTTATACATCAATGTTTATAACATATAATTATACTAGGCTGTACAGCTTGATGGTGAGTAAGACGGTAAGTTTGCCACCCTATGAGTGGTTGGCGTGGCAGCCTATAGACCAAAAGCAACCTTCGCGAGTAATCCACCCCAAGAACAGCTATAGGACATGAAGAGGAATGATGATATAGAGGAGATGGGGAAATGGTCAGGTAAAATAATAAGAAGGAAATGTGGAGGTGGTTTGGTAGGTTTCTATTTGGGAGATAGAAACACACATATTTGACCTTTTTTGAATTAAGAATGTTAAATTTCATTTTATATTCGATACAAGCTGACCCGGCGAACTTCGTACCACCAAATATTGCAATTATAAATTGAGATATAAAGTATCCTATCTCTTAAGTTGGAACAAAACACACATTTAAAAAAAATCGTTTCAGTAGTTTCGAAATTCATCCGGGACAAATATCGTGACACTGGTATTATATATAATAGATGGGATACACATACATTTCAATGGTTTTATAAAATCGCGGGTAAAATAGCGGTCGAATTTAGAAAGTAAAACTTTAACGCTGACGAAGTATCAGCTAGTATAAAATATGATTAATGGAGGGTGTGCTTTACTGCTTTGTATAAAATGGTACTTCGAATGAATACACTGAAATTGACGAACCTCGTAATTTATTTGTATAATCAAATATGTATAATTTAGTACTTGACGAATACGTGAAAGTGATGCCGTAATATAAATATATAGAATTAATAATAACCTCTTTCCTCCACCTGAGTCGTAGTAAACTTGTCTGAGTGGTCGTAGTTTTATGATGATGTGTTATTGATGATGTTTGTTTATTGCAGCCCTCGCAAAGCGCCTCCACTTCTCACGATCTTCAGAGTCACAGAAGCATTGGACTATGATGCTTTTATCACGTCTGTCCAACGTGTAGGCGATCGACCTCGTGAGCGCGTGCCTTCCACCTGCCCACCGAGTCTTTCCATGGAGTTTTGATTTCGTGTTATGTGTCCGAAATATTTGAGTATTCGTCTTTGCACAGTTGACGATAAACTCTCCTCAATTTTAAGATCTTCCAAAATCGAAACATTGGAACGAAACACTGTTTGCAATATTTTAGTAGATAAATCTAATCATCTAAATAAGTAAAATCTGATGACAAGTTAGAATGCGGTTAAGCGTTAGCAGTTTTCATTCTCTCTATTTATTGGTCCAGAAAGTCCAGATTAATCTCCAAAACAATTGCATCAATTGTGACAAATCTGCCATTATTTGATAGTGTGCTTTCTAAAGAATAAAATAAGCCAAACCTAACAAATCGAGGTTGGCTTCCGATCTGTTAGGTTTTAGCTGGTCCACCAGTAGTTACGTATAGTGACTGCCTATTTTACCCCAGACCTAATTAGAGGGACAATATGTGTCCTCAAAACAAGACCAAACTAACCAGATTTTTATTTAAGTTTGTGACAATGACTGCCGGCTTGTATCATGTATCTTGTATTACACTACTTACTCAACCTTGCCAATCGTTCGAGTGTTAAGTGCACAACTAAGCCTTCTCAATCAGCCAGATATCATCCTTACTAATATTATAAATGAAAAAGTAAGTTTGTCTGTTTGTTTATTTGTTTCGCTTTCACGCTGTAACTACTGAACCAATCATTATGAAATTGTGCATCTGGAACCCAAAAAAGACATAGGCTTAGCCTATGCATTAAATTTTTTATCCAGAAAAATTAATTATCCTATGGGATAGCTATTTATGCATAAACAAAGTCAATATGTCATAGAATGACGTACCTATATTCTGCAGTCCACGCTGACGATGTAATATCTAGTTATAAAGTAAGAAGATATATACCGCAAATGTGACAAGATATTATAAAATATTCAGAATGTTATTCACATATGCTTTCATATTGTACCTTCAAACTTTAATAATACTCGACTGTTGTCTCCATAACTCGTCACAGAACAAACTTCAGTAACTTGTTCATTTGAGTCACAACATCTTTAATATAAAAAAGAGGACGCGTGGAAGGTAACGAATATAACACACCCGATTTCACAATGGCTTTATCTTCCTGTTATTCTTTCTAATTTTTTGTATTTTCATTTTATATTAATTGAAAATCCCATACCTACCATAAAAACAACTGAAAAAGTAGAATTATGCAAGAAAATTCGAAAATAACAGTCACGAGCAGGATTTGAACCTGCATCTCCTGGAATACCGTCCGAGATGTTTTGCCAATTCAGCCACCGTGACAATTGCTCGTGGCTGTTATTTTCGACTTAACATTGACACACTTTTGACTTCATTTATATGGCTAAACAAGTCAAATGTTAAAAGAATATCAAAAGAAAATTCGAGTCACACCCATAACAACTCATATAGGACGTCGTTCACCTAAGTCTTTCCGTTTGTTGAAAAGGCTCGTGCACAATAGTGGGATGAAAATAGAATGCAGAAAAAATTTAAAACTAACAACTTATGCCCGGTTCCTATAATAATAAAACGGGTCGTTTTACTTACAATCGGTAGAAAATTCTACCAGGCGTAAGTAAAATCTGTTCCTATAAAATACGAGTCGTAAGTGAATTAACTGACAGTTTGCGACTAACGGATGGGAGGGTTTTTACGGTTACGACCCGTAACAACAATCTATGAAAACGAAGATTTATGGTGTTTCTATAAAAAAAGCAACCGATAGTTATTTTGTCAAACATACCAACCGTAGATGACATATTTACCAGCCAATTTCGGACGGTTTTGAGAAGTCATGTGCTGGTATATGGCTATTGAGGCTT
Source organism: Leucoma salicis (assembly GCA_948253155.1). Lineage (NCBI taxonomy): Eukaryota > Metazoa > Arthropoda > Insecta > Lepidoptera > Erebidae > Leucoma > Leucoma salicis. The sequence continues at coordinate 8,648,561 of OX411806.1, forward strand.
AAAAGGGAAAATATATCGAACTCTGAGACTATCAGATCGATTTGGATTCAGATGAAATTTGTTTTTAATTTTAGTTGTTGGGTTTAAACATTAGGCAAAAAGACAGGCCTAAGCACAGGGTTAAATTCGGGCGGTTCATTGAATCTAAGGCAAAAGCAGCGGCAAGGAAGCTTGGCGTACTTGCGAAACTGCGACAGTACCTACTTTACGTCAGGGCAGCTTTTAATGTTATATAAAACCTAAGTCCGCTCATGCACGGAGCATCATTTTCTGGTTATACGCATTACTCTTAGAGTACTTAGTTGTCGCGTTTGAACCGATGCTGCTAAATATCATCAGAATCTATATTTTTACTGACCATCAGGAGGGTTATAGTTAAGCACTCGCTTAGAACAATTTAAAAAATTCGAAATCGATCAGTAATAAATACTACGTTGTACGTAGTACTAGTACTTCCAAGAGCTTTATATAAGGGCCATAGATTATAGAAAAGAGAATCCTGTGACTATGGTTGTTGTCATAATTATCTTCTTCTTCTTATTTAATGGCTTTTGTGTCATAATTATGATTGTTGTTCAAGTTGACAGTAGTATTTAGTGCGTTAGCGTTTCGTTTAGATGTAGGTATTAAATAGTTATAACGTTTAACATAAATTATTAAGGTCTAAAATGTGTCTAAACTATTTAATTGTTAATAAACAATAATTTAATTATTTTAATTAGATTCTTTTTTTTCGCAATTTATGTTCATATATTTTTTTTCTGTATTAGGTATTTTTATATAAAAATAAATCCAATACTAATTACAATAATAATATTTACAAATAGGCTAATTCTAGGCATCGAAGAATTCCTCCGCGTCACCGTCATTGGGTAACGTACCCAGGCGGCTGGCAGCGTTGCCACGTTGTATGGTAATGCTTATTCTTTGTGCAAAGTAAAGGCCACGCGAAAAGTCGACTAGTTTATTTGATATTTCGCTATATAACGAAAGTTTTGTATATAAATAACTACATTTATTTTTAAAACACACCTTTGGTTCTGAACGTCACGCAACACACAAACGATTGATGTAATAATGAAACGCAAAGAGGGTCATCGGTATTCTTAACTGACAGTTCTTTGTTACTGCTAGACATGATAATAATGTTGTGAAACACCCGTGAAGCCTCGGTATCGGTATCTTGAAAACTTCTGGTAGCTGTCATACAATGACGATTCGTTGAATATAGGAACCGGGCATAATCGAGTACCTAGCTTAACTTTTTTATGGTGAGCTCTAGGGATAGGTAGTAGGTACCTAACCACCTACACCTACCTACTCAAGTCGTGTCAATATTCAAAATTGTTCAACAGTACCACATATATAAAAAACACACTCTCTTATTATATTTATATGTAGACTAGCCTTTACCCGCGGCGCCGCCGCAGCCAAAAGCTAGTTTTTGGGTTACATCTCAGGTTCCCGATATAGTAGCGGAATAAAATGTATACCAGTTTTTAAGTCTAATCAAGAGCTATCAAACAAAAAAGTTGCATGAAAATCCGTTCAATAGTTTTTGCGTGATGCGCGAACGAACAAACAGATAAACAGACAAAAAATTGTTTTGTGTTCAGACACGCCTATATAGCCTACTAGCCTTGTCAGCGGCTTTGCCGCAGCCAAAAGCTACTTTTTCGGTTGTATCACAGGGTCCCGATATGGTAGCGGGATAAAATGTCTACCAATTTTTAAGTCAAATCAAGGCCTTTCAAATAAAAAAAATTGCATCAAAATCCATCTAATTAGAGCTTTTAAATAAATTCTAAAAAAAATCTAGTTAAAATAATTTTCTAGTTTTTCGGTTATGTCTCAGGTTCCCGATATAGTAGCGGGATAAAATGTATAACAGTTTTTAAGTCTAATCAAGGCCTTTCAAATAAAAAAAGTTGCATCAAAATCCGTTCAGTAGTTTTTGTGTGATGCGCGAACAAACAAACAGACAAACAGATAAACAGACAAAAATTCTAAAAAAAATTGCGTTGTGTTTAGACATGCCTATATAGCCTATTACATTCATTTTTTCCAAATATCTTAAATGTACAGACATAGCTCTATTATTACAGCTATATAATAGTATAGAAGAATACAATATTTTTTTTTTAACCCGTGACCACGGCCGATGCAATACGGTCGAAACGTCGGGAAATTAAGGTATTCAACCTCAACATTACGAGTATATACGCGATTAAGACCCGATATATTAATTTTTGTGTACAATATTTTTTTCTTAAATATCTTAAATGTAGGGACACAGCTCTGTTACAGCTTTATAATAGTAGATATAGATAATATAATATGTAGTAAGTATATAATCAAACAATTTGCCATGTGGGGCCGGCTTTAGAATTATCCCACCCCTCTCTACCCACGGGAGTCGTAAGAGCCGACTGAGGGAATACCGGGGGAGTGGGCAGCAGCACTCCCTCGAGTATTAACAACATCCACTGCAATCACCAACCCGCCTGCCAAGCGTGGCGATTACGGCACTATCCCCCTTTGGGGAGGCCTATGTTCAGCAGTGGGCGTCGAAAGACTGATGGATGGATGGATGGATAGTCTAATAAATCTTAATACCCACTAAGGTTCTTAAAAAGCGTGACCACTGAATAATCTACCAGTTCCAGTGGTCCGCCAGTATAGGTGAAGAGACGGCACACGGTGGGTTTATTTTGTAGCTGAGGGCCCCACACTTCTCTGTTCGTTACCCCAAACGACGCGGTGTGCGGTTAACAAAAAAAGAATTCAAAAAAGTTCTTAAAAAGCCTGCGCCTAAAATTCTGCATACAATTTTTCAATTCAAATTTTTCTTCTTTTGAGCAAAACATCATTAAATATTAAGGTTATGTGCAGCGTTAAAGCATGAATATGCTTATGAAATGGTAGCAGCTTAATGAGCGCGATGAAACATGTAGCTGAAGTAGCCTCCGTAAAAGCACTTTTCATGACTTTTTTCTCACATATTATACGTATTCATGACTATGCATAGACACTGCTCTCGCTGAATATTCAAGCTTTAAGAATATTTTATTCATACCGGTATAGTAGATTCTAGCAGTGGAGACAATACATGAAATATGAGTACCTATGGCAGGTGCTACTTACTCAGTAGTTAATGTTAAAATAAAGATATACTTATTATGTTTTATGAAAAATCGTTGGCTTAGAAAACATTTGTCTATGCTAAATTGAGAGAGATTTGGAAAGAATCAGCCACAATGACCTGAAGCCTCGCATTTTAAAGTTGTATTTTATTTTAAATTATATACATGTAATGTTAGTTTTAGAGTTTCATGATAGATTTGATATGTTTTTAATATACAAATTATAATTTGTGAATAAGGAAAAAGAGTATTTTAGTATAGGCGGGAATCGAGCCTGCGTCCCTTCCTATCCGGGGAAGTGCTCTAATCCACTGAGCTACAGTACTATCTTTTAGACATACCCAATCTCCTTATCACATTTGTCTTAACGACCAACGCCCTCTATCGGAACGCATTTACATGCATTAATCCAATATAGTAAGTTTAATTTTGCAATTAAAATTCATACTATTTGATGGCGTGATTTTTTAAACATTTTGATCTATATTTTAGCACTTGACATGCTCAGCTACTCTTAAAGTACAAATTATAATTTGAGAATAAGGAAAAAGAGTATTTTAGTACAGGCGGGAATCAAACCTGCGTCCCTTCCTATCCGGGGAAGTGCTCTAATCCATTGAGCTACAGTACTATCTTTTAGACATACCCAATCTCCTTATCACATTTGTCTTAACGACCAACGCCCTCTATCGGAACGCATTTACATGCATTAATCCAATATCCCCCTGTACTAAAATACTCTTTTTCCTTATTCACAAATTATAATTTGTACTTTAAGAGTAGCTGAGCATGTCAAGTGCTAAAATATAGATCAAAATGTTTTGAATATGTTTATTGTAATATAGATTAAAACATATGGATTCAGAAAGTACTTATTTTTTCAAACTGTCTAAATTTCAGTAATATTTTTACAGCAAGTTGTCAGTAAAACATGAGAGTTGTAAAAAAAGCGATGACACATAAGTTGTTTATGACAAATTCCGCCTTTTTCATGTCCTTACATACTGTATACATACATACATACTTTATTTTGGTAGAACATTGCTTGATATGTTTTTTTAGTAAAGATTTAATCATATAATTTTAGGAAAATTAATTAAGTTAAGCAGACGCATTTCTTATAATTTTACATTTTCCCTGATCATAATATAATATCTTTTCCTCGAAATCAAATAACCTTAACAAGAATCAGTGAATAAAAAGATTTTTGAAAGCTTGTGATATTACGAAAAGCCCCGATTAAATTCCTTGAATTACAAAACAATGATAGTAAAGTATGCAAGTCCTTTATAAGTGGCACATTGAAATTAATCTAAGTTTTCATTTAGAAGATAAAGACGTCTTGTATTACAAAGGATTTGTCTGACAACAACAGTGTCACTGTTCACAAAGACGAATAAGTAGGTATTGTTTTGTTTTATACAGGCGCTCTCAGAACGAGGCACACCCCAGTAATTTTCGTTTTGCCGGTTCTTTTAACGTAAAAACGGCATTACATGAAAATGTTACAGACACATATTCTCGTGTAATGTTTTATTGATGTACGAGGATATGCTCGTATAACAGTTTCGGCAAGATAAGGGTACCTCTTATTGTCAAAAATTTACAAAATGTTCTTCCCAAACACCCTCTTATCTGGATAGACAAAGCGTGTACATTTTTATTAAAATTGAATTTTAATATTTTGTATAATCTTTTTTGTCAAATATAATTTCAGCAAAAAAATCAATAATACAACTGTTGCCACGTGATAACCTATGGGTTCAGGGTGACTAAAGCCTGGAATACCTATTTATTTTTGTATTATTTACTTATTCTTTCAAGGATATAAAAGTTTTAATAAGAATATTTATTTTAACTAAATAATCATAATTTACAAGCTTTAAACGTAATATAATAAACATATTATGAAAAAGACTAATCAGTGTTGTCATCGCCTAAAACTTTGATCTGAGGTATTTACCGAGTTAAAAAAACGGTAATCCTACAATATGAGAAAAGAAATAAAAAACTGGCCAAGTGCGAGTCGGAATCGCGCACGAAGGGTTCCGTACTATTGACTAGGTAAACAACATTACACTATTGTAACTCTCTGTAACCATGGTGTTTAAATTTGACTCATTTCGTGGTTTTCAACTTAGACTTAGATGCGCATAACGAAACAGTTTTAAATGTAAGGAATTATGTTACCATTAGAGTCATACGAGGTAACTGTGCGCAGTGGGTAAGCGTGCGCAATATCGCCGTTCTTGAGATACAGCCTGGTGACAGACGGACGGACAGACAGCAAAAACGAGTAAAGAAACACGTTTGTGTATGGGAGGCCCCCTTAAATATTTGTTTTATTTTAATTTAATTATTTATTTTTAAAGTGAATATATAACTACCTGTTGCCGTTATCAATAGCGAGCAAAAAAGGGCAAAAAAACACGTTTGGGAGCCCCCCTTAAATATTGTTTTTTTTTTTGTTTTTAGTATTTTTGTTATAGCGGCAACAGAAATACATCATTTGTGAAATTTTCAACTGTCTAGCTATCGTCGTTCTTGAGATACACCCTGGTGACAGACGGACGGACAGACAGACGTTGTATGGGAGCCCCCCTTAAATATTATTATTTTTTTTGTATTTGGTAATTGTTGTTAGATCGGCGTTAAACAGGGCTGCGTTCTATCAGCCAGACTGTTTATCATATATCTGGATAAATGTCTACAAAGGTTGAATGAAATGAATGTGGGAGTTCAGATGGGCGACTCAGTGGTTAACTCTTTGCTATATGCAGACGATGCAGTCCTATTAGCACAGTCTGCGACTGACCTGCAAACCCTAGTCGACGTAATGGCAGAAGATTGTAAGAAAAGGGGCCTACGTGTGAATGTGAGCAAAACCAAAGTAATGGTTTTTGAAAGAGAAGAAGCCAGAATAGATGTTAGAGTAGCAATAGGAAATGGTGTGCTAGAACAAGTGGATGAATTTGTATATCTTGGATGTGGATTCAGTCAGGATGGAAGGTACACCACTGATGTAGAAAGAAGAGTGAATGCGGGAAATAGAGTGAACGGAGCATTGGGACAACTTCTCGGCAACCACCGCCTCAGTCAGAAGGCACGTGTCGCAATACACAACGCAGTACTTGTCCCAACGTTATTATATGGAAGTGAGAGTTGGGTATGTAAAAAGGAGCATGAGAGTAAAATCAATTCGGTCGAAATGCGATCTCTGCGGAGAATCTGTGGAGTGAGGCTGACTGACCGCATTCGTAACAATGACGTAAGAGAGCGAGTAGGTATGAAAGAGATTATTGGTGTAAAGATGCGAAAGGGAATGCTCCGATGGTTCGGACATGTGGAAAGAATGCCGGACGAGCGACTGGCTAAGAAGATATACAATGAAAAAGTGGAAGTATGTAGGTACAGGGGGAGACGGAGACTTACCTACCTAGACCAAATTGGTCATGTATTGAAGGAAGGTGGAGTCAGGAGTGTCGGAAACCGGCGAGCGTGTATGAAGAGAGTTATGAATGTTGAGGAAGCAAGAGATGTATGCAAGAATAGAGCCTCTTGGCACTCTGTTCTCCCTGCCTACCCCGCAAGGGAAATGGCGTGATGATAAGTTAGTTTAGTTAGTTAGTTAGTTATAGCGGCAACAGAAATACATCATTTGTGTTTTATCAATCTTTACGAACTTAGCAATCCTAATATACCAAATGCATAAAAATATACTTTCAGAAATTATAAATAATTGTTTTTAATCTATTTTAAACGATTACTTTCATCGAATCTGTAATGAAGAAATAAATACTACCTGGTATAATCAATGCCAAAATGAACGTGAACTATATTAGGTATAATTACGGTCTAATTGATGCGATCTCCGCATATTTAACGTAAATGAAGTAATTTTACATTACTTATTTAATCTTAGCAAGTAGTGTATTGCTATAGAAACTTTTCATTATGCTTATTCAAAACCAAGACTTTTAGATCCTTATCTAAAGAGTATTACGAATATGCTTAATTGTCCTTACTAATATTATAAATTAGAAAGTGCGCTTGTTTGTGCTATCACGACAATTTTGCACACAATATAGTGTTTTCCGGAGTTTGGAAATGTGCCCGGTAGGCGACAATAGGCTAGGTTAATACTCGAAGGGGTGCTAATTTGTCCGGTTTACCTCCTAGTGGTGCACCCCGGGCAACGTCGGCAGTCGCCGGCGGCTAAAATTCCGGACAGGACGGGTCTCCGCGTGTCCCTCTGACTCAGCAGAGGGCACAGCGGATAGACCAGGCGTTGGAGTCGGTGGGGCCAGACTGGCTCACCAGGCTCTGGAGAGGGGGGACAGTGGAGCCACAGCGGCCCCCCCCGTCCCAAATCGTAAACCTGAGCGCGTGCCTGTGGTTACGTCTCGCGGGCATACAGGAACGAGGGTCTTGGCTTAATCGCCCGGACCGCGAGGAAGACAACCTCTATAAAAAATTACCCCGAATCTCAAGCTCTGGCGCGCGGCGAGGAGATGCATGGCTGATGGGTAGTTCAGTCTCGAGCGCGGCCCCAGCCAGGGTACCTGCGGACCCCCTGTGTTGGGTTACAAATGTACGCTTACCCGGGTACAGGGAGCTCTGCCCGGGTGGACCTCCTTTCTCCCATACTCGTGGGAACAACATGGAAAAATTGTTAAACTCAAAATTGACCGAGTTTGGTGAAAATCCCGACGCCTCAGCCGTAAGGGGTCCGGCTGCAAATGCGGCCCCTACTAGTGCAGCTGCGCGTAAAACGCGCGGCGGCAAAAAGTCCCGCAAGGGCAAGAAGACGTCCAAGGGAACGCCCCAGTCTTCGAGGGACAGCTCGATGACGGGCAGCTCGGCCTGCACATCAGCTGCCGAGATGTCTGCCGCTGAGGAGGGTGGCCTATCTGAGGCTGCTGAGAGTCGGCAATCGCGGCCGGCAGAGGTTGTGTCGGAGTCGCGCTTCTGGCGCAAGCGCACCCTGTCTCAGGGGGGCGCTGCCTCGGAGTCCGACCTGAGCTCCACTGAGATGCCTCCCCCTAAAATACCCGCAGCGGCTAGGGGTCGAGGTATCAGCCGTCCCGGGACGCCGATACCGCGTGTCGCCTCAGCGAAAGAGGCAGAGACGCGATGTCTGAAGCGGGCGGAGACGGTGCAACATGCAGAGGAGCGCTTGGCGCTCCTGTCTGAGAAACTCCGTCTCCCCATAGACGACAATGGGCCGCCTACTGCGGCCAAATTTGCCGAGAGAGCCGCGGACAGCGTGGCCATAATTTCGACGGTGGCCCTGGGCTCGAGGAACCTCAAGAGTAGCTTCGTCCGGGGCCTTAAAATCGCCGCCACGGAGCTGTCCAACGTGGTGGAGCGGCTTGTGGCGGAGGTAGCCGACCTTGGGGCACGCAATGAGCGCCTGGAAACAACGGTCGAGGAGCTGCACCGAGGGATGGCCAATATGAGAGCCGAACTTGGGCTCCCTGAGGCCATCCCGAGTGCCTCGGATTCTGTGATGCGGGTCGAGCCTGGTCTCCCCGCGACCGCCTCGCCGCAGCCGCCGTGCCCCCGCCCCACCTCGGCGACCGCCTCGGCTCCGTCTGCCTCGGCTCCGTGGATTTCGGGCGGGTCGGTCTACGGTCGACGCTATTCTGCGCCTGAAGGCCGCGGCTGCGGAGGCCGTCGCCTCGAGGGATGTGCTGTTGGCGGTGTCGCTTGACATCGCCAACGCCTTCAATAGTCTGCCATTCGGCTGCATCAAGGAGGCACTCCGGTACCATGGAGTGCCCCTCTACCTAAGGCGGCTGGTGGCAGACTACCTCGACGGCTGCAGCGTCCTCTTCGTGGACCGGGAAGGGGACGTTGTAAGGAGGGCTATGTCGTGCGGCGTCCCGCAGGGTTCGGTTCTTGGGCCGCTCCTGTGGGACATCGGCTACGACTGGGTCCTCCGTGGCCGGCTCCCCCCCGGGCTGGGCGTAATTTGCTACGCAGACGACACGCTCGTCACAGCCCGGGGCTGGACCCTCGAGGAGGCGGCAACGCTGGCCACCTCAGGTACCGCAGAGGTGGTCAGGCGGATCGAGGCGCTGGGGCTTAGGGTGGCCCTTAAAAAGTCGGAGGCCCTACTCTTCCATGGGCGCCGACGGGGCCCGCCCTCCAGCGCCTCGATAACGGTCAATGGGGTGGGCTTGCCAATCCAGGCCCACATCAAATATCTGGGCCTGGTATTGGATGGACGGTGGCACTTTGACAAGCACTTCTGCCGTCTTGCGCCAAGGCTCGTCAACACGGCGTCCGCCCTCGGGCGACTGATGCCGAATTTGGGCGGACCGAGTCTTGCGTGTCGACGACTCTACGCGGGGGTAGTACGATCAATGGCGCTGTACGGCGCGCCCGTGTGGGCGGAGTCCCTGGCCGCTCGCAATAGGGCCCTTCTGTGGCGTCCACAGAGGGTCGTAGCGGTCAGGGCAATACGCGGGTACCGCACGGTCTCGACCGATGCAGCCTGCGCGTTGGCCGGAACCCCCCCGTGGGATCTGGAGGCGGAGGTGCTCGCCGACGTCTATCGGCGGGCGTCGACGGCGCGGGCGAGGGGCAGCCGCCTCTCGCCGAGCGTAATGTCATCGTGGCGGGAAGATGCCCGCCGCGCCACCGTCCTAAAGTGGAAGTCTCGGCTGGAGACGCCCCGAGCCGGTCTCTGGACCGTGGGGGCGCTCCGGCCGATCTTGGAAGAATGGGCAGGGCGGCAGCACGGGATCCTCACCTTCCGGTTGGTGCAGGTTTTGTCGGGGCATGGTTGCTTCGGCAAATACCTGCACACGATCGCAAGGAGGGAGACGACCCCAGGCTGTCACCACTGCGACTGCGACAAGGACTCGGCGCAGCACACGCTCGAGTCGTGCCCGGCATGGGATGTGCAGCGCCGGGAACTCGTTGCAGTTATAGGCGTGGACCTGTCGCTGCCGGCCGTTGCGCGAGCGATGGTTGGCAGTGACAGGGCCTGCACCGCGGTCGCCGCCTTCTGCGAGGCTGTCATCTCGCGGAAGGAGGTGGCGGAGAGGGCCCGTGAGGAATCCCCCTTCGCGGACCCGATTTGCCGCCGGCGCGAGGGGCGGCGTGCGCGCGCTTACTTGCGCCTGATGCCGCCCTAGCCGAGGCTGCGGACGGTGGGGTCGGGGAGTACCCTGCCGTCCGCGGAAGCCTACCGCGAAGGTGCGACGCCCAAGTGCGCGAGGCGTCGCTCAAGAGAGGGTGCCCGTAGGGGCTGCCGCCTGCGGATCGCGGTCGTAACGACGCGGTACCCGTGATCCGCCGTAGCAAGGGCGGGTGGAGGCGCACGGTGGGTTTTTAGTGGGTGAGAGCCCCATTCACTCCGTTGTCTCCCCGGGCAGCGGGGTGTGCGGTAGGACATTTTTGCCCACCTAAAATAAAAAAAAAAAAAAAAAAAAAAGGTTAATACTCGAAGTGCTGGTATTCCCTCAGTCGGCTCTTACGACTCCCATCGGTAGAGAGGGGTGGAACAATTCTAAAGCTTTACATGGTCTTATTGCAAAGAAATTGAATTAATTTTATGTATTTTTTTGTTTTTTATTGCTCTGAACTAGTTTCTTTTTTATTTTAGTTTGCTCCATCGTTAAAAAAGTTCTATTAGAAATACCGAGTTTTGCTATGATTCAGGTGCAATCTATTTGTTCTCTGTACATGTCTTTAGATTCACCAAAATAAAAATTTCTAAAATATTCAAGAGAGTAAAGAACTTTTGAAAGTCATATAAATTTTCATAACAACAGAACAACTTTACTCGCTAGTATAATTCCGCAAAAAAAAATTAATATGGTATAAGGCTGTTTCAGTAAATTTGGTAACAATTTGTATATTAAATTGCCCTCGTTCTACTTTGCAGTTGATTGGCTTTAAATTGTGTTAGTAAAGTTGAACTGACCTGTGACGAGATTAGCGTGATGGAACTGGCAGACAGCGTCCGCCTCGTACCAGGATATGCGGTCCCTGAAGTAGCGGTAAAATACTGGGAAGCCTTCTTCAGGTAGAACCCATGTGTTGCTGATGTTTATCTGCGTATTTAATAAATACTATTTATGCGCTATTTAATTATGCTACTTTGATACAATTTGCTCTGGGAAATTCTATTTTAAGTAGGCACACATAGAAAATAAAAAGATAGATTAGTTGTAACCAATGAATATAATTAAAGTATTTAAAATATAAAGTTATCACAGTCTTCGCGTTATATAATCACTAGCCTTTGCCCGCGGCTCCGCCGCAGCCAAAAGCTGGTTTTTGTGTTATATCTCAGGTTCCCGATATAGTAGCGGGACAGAATGTATACCAGTAATTAAGTCACAGTAGTTGAGTCTAATCAAGATCTATCAAATAAAACAAGTTGCATCAAAATCCGTTCAGTAGTTTTAGCGTGATGCGCGAACAAACAAAGAGATAAACAGACAGACAATAAATCTAAAAAAAAATGTTTTGATATTTACGCTCTTTCAATATATATATGTATATAAAATATTTTTATTTTCCTAAGCGAAACATGAGGTTGATTTTTTTACTTTGTGTTTTTTTTTCAATTACGTTATGGACGACTACTTAAAGAATCGACTGCACAGATGGAGGAGTGGCTTAGACACCGGCCTCCTCTACATAAGACAACTCTTTGAGTGATCCAAAAATGGTTGTTCTGAGTCTGGGTGTACTTTTTTGTGTGAAATTGTATGTTTGTTAAGTCCCCCGCAATTATTCCTTAGTACAGGGTGCTGTCTTTAAAAAATAAATGGGGATTTACCAAGAACAGTCTAGAGGTCTTAATGTTGTTATAAGCTGTACATAAATTTGTTTATTAAGTAAACGTTAGAGAATGTTAGATAACGATGAAAATGTTAATTATAACAGTAAGGTGGACTTATGAATAAAGATAGATGGGATTTCCAGAACTTCTATAGTTAGTTGTTGAAACTTTATGCAGAAATTCCTTTAGGTCTTTAATGTAATTCTGTAGAGTGTTTTGGATCAATTTTGGAGTATTAATCATTAAACTTAATACCGACATCAACCCAATGAAGCCCATAACCGAGTCTTAAAAAGAGGTATCGGAGCACATCCTCAGACCCTTTTTTTTTTTTATTTAGGCGGGAAAATATGTTCCTAAGCGCACATCCCGTCGTTCGGGGTGACGAACAGGGTAGTGTGGGGCCCTCACCCACTAAAGAAAACCGCCGTGTGCTGTCTCAGCGCCTGTGTTGACGAACCACTGGTAATATGTTGGATTATTTCAGTGGTCACATCCTCAGACCCTGTGTGTGCCACTTTTAGCATTACCAAAGTTCCCGAGGCATCACAGTCATAATTTACTTACTACTTATGAGAGATTTGATTTTAGTAGCAAAAAGAATAGTAATTCCAACCACTAAAATCAAATCTGTTTAATATCAGATTCTCATAAGAAAGTTATCTTTTCCTTACTAATAATATGTACTTATTATATCGCGCCACCGAGGCTCCCTACAATTTACCCAAAATATCATCGCAAAACAATGTTTGGTTCAGGACGAATCTCATGGAACCGTACACATAAATATTATTGTTTGTAAAGTATAAACTATGCAATAAACATATTAACAAATGACAGACATTAATTTAGCAAAACTATCATTAAATATAAATAAATTTTATATTTAATGATTGTAAACAGTCTTTGTGGTGCAGCGGTAGTGTGAGCGACTGCTTATCATAAGGTCGCGGGTTCGATCCCTGGATCGGGCAGTGTTATTGAGCCTTTTCGTAAAAATAATAATTCTCGGTAGCAACCCGAAGTTTGGAAATGTGCCCGGAAGACGACAATAGGCTCGCCCTCTATTACGTGGGACTTAAACATAGCTGGTGAACACAGGCGTGATGCTATGTAATTTAATATTTTGATCTGTATTTTAGTACCTTACATGCTCAGCTACTTTAAAGAACAAATTATTTGTGAAAGTTGAAAAAGAGAGCTTTTCGAGCGGGATACGAACCTGCGTCCCTTCCAATCCGGGGAAGTGCTTAGCAGTCTAGAGCTCTCTATTTACACTTTTAGAAATAATTTCAAATTACATATTTATAAAAATAATAAATATCTTCTACTACTTTATGATTCTCACGGAATCGAATAACGGCACCGGTGATCCTTCGGTAACGTGCAGCCTCTTTGGTGGTTGATCAATAACCAATATATGTCAACTGCATCGCGAAATGATTTGATCCTCGTCTGACGTTTCGCCAATATGATACTGACAGATCACTCTTGTGTAGAAATCGATACTTCAGACACTATCAATTGTGGCGCCACTGTCGTGCCATCTCATACTTCCATTTAAGTTCTACTATCAGATTCGCCATATATTTTACCATTTCCTGTATCTAAATACGGCTGAGTAATAAAGTGAATCCAGTAGTGATTGGTAGCCTAGCAGTAAACCCAAGGTCTACAAAGGTAGCTGTATGGAGGTTGATCCCCAGTCCAAGGCTGAATACTCATAAAGCACACACCTCATGATTATTCGAATCTAGATTCTGCTCGTGACTACGTCCATGTAGACTTCAGAATATAAATACGTCAAATTAATTAATCTCTTCACAAAAATACCTATGTCATATGAAGCATTAATTTCCCCGGGACAAAAAGAACGAGTATGTATAGCCTATGTCCTTTTTGGCTCCAAATTATAGATGTAGATACATGCAACATTTCATAATGATCGGCTTAGCACTTCCATAATGCCGCAACAAACAAACAAACGCACTTTCGCATTTGTAATACTAGGTTCTTTAGAATATAAACACATCACTCTACAGTATTTTAATTATCGCTATAGTTCATATCCTACGGAAACCATTAATTTTTCCGGAATGAAAAGCCTTATATCCTTTTTTGCTCCAACGTGTATGCAAAATTTCATAAAGATTGGTATAGCAGTTATAGCGTGAAAGTGAACAAACTAACTTTTATAAAATTATTAAGGGCAAATCCCTTAGCTCCGCCACAGCCACCTAGTTTTTAGGATCTATCTCAGGTTCCCGATATAGCAACGAAATTAAACGTATACCAATTTTTTATCTAATCACTACCCAATAGTTACAACCAAGCATTCAGTAGTTCTTGCGAGATGTGCGAGCAAACTAGTAGGCAAAAATTGTAAAAAAATATTTTTTTGGTACATACATACACACAGGCTAATGCAGCCATTTTTTTCAAATATCTTCGATATATGGACACAGCTCTGTTATAGCTTTATAATAGTACAGTGGGCTATGTGGGGCCAGCTTTAGAATTGTCCCACCCCTCTCTACCCAAGGGAATCGTAAGAGCCGACTGTGGGAATACCGGGGGAGTGGGCAGCAGCACTCCCTCGAGTATTAACAACATCCACTGCGATCGCTAACCCACCTGCCAAGCGTGGCGATTACGGCATTATCCCCCATGACGGGATCGCTCGTTGTGGCGTTCTCCTGGGGAGGCATATGTCCAGCAGTGGCCGTTGAAAGGCTGATGGATGGATGGATGGAATAGTACAGGTTTTGAAATTGTTTGTTGACTAATATTTTTCGTTGAAGGGAAAACAACGTAAGGAAACTTTTAAGTCTTTTAACTTAGATTTTGAATACAATTTGGACCAATTCAAATCTCAAAAAAACTACCAAAATAAAAAAATTCAAATGTGTTTTTCTTTCAATAACTTTTAAACGGTTTTACCAATCAATTCCAAAAACTAATCAGCTCTTCATCAATCAACATCAAAAAACCACGTCGATCGCTGCCAGTCCGGTAAAAATCGGTTGATTCGTTCGTGAGATATCGTTGTCGAAAAAAATTTTAAAAATTGTTATTTTCAGAATTTCTATTTAATTTTCAGTCTGATCAGTTCCAGCTTTAAGGTTCTTCAAAGAGCTCAAAAAGTTGCGTTGAATTCCGTAAACTACGAGAAAATCGGTTCATTAATTCAAAAGTTATTGCGGTTTGAAAATTCAAAGAATAGTGTTTTATTAAATCTTTATCAGACAAATCAAAAGCATACAATAGTTATCTCTTTGAGCTTGGGGACGAAAATTATATAAAAAGTAATAAGTGCAATTTTGAGTGCTTAAGTATCAAATTAGCGGGAAATTGCAGGGATGGCCTTTAGGGTCAACCGTTTTCCAGATTTTTTTTGTTAAGGTGGGAAAACAAATCCTAACCACACACCCCGTCGTTCGGGGCAACGAACAGGGTAGTGTGGGGCCTTCACGCACTAAAGAAACCCGCTGTGTGCTGTCTCTCCTTCTTTATTGGCGGGCCAATGGAACTATGTTACATTCCTCCGGTGGTCCGCCGGTGGCTTACCCTTTCGGGTACCCTCTACTGAGTAACGCATCCGCACACGGAGCTTCGCACCTTCGTTGGAGGAATTGCGGGTGGCGGACGCTCCCCGGTCCATCCACCCGCAGCCTCAGCTAGGGTGGCATGAGACGCAAGTACTCGCGCCTGCGCCGCCCCGAGTCGCTGGCAGTGGTTTGGGTCAGTGGAAGAATCCTTCTCCGTGGCCCTCACCGCCGCTTCCTTCTGCGAGATAACCTCCTCGCAGAAGGCAGCGACCGCGGCCCAATTCCTGTCGCTGCCAAGCATCGCTCTGATGATGCTCAGCAGCGAGAAGTCCCCCCTATTTCCGCGACGAGTTCATGGCGCTGCTCGGCCCAAGTCAGGCACGACTCGAGCGTGTGCCGCGCCGTGTCCTCGTCACAGCCGCAGTGGTGACAGACCGGAGTCGCTTCCCTCCTTGCTACTATGTGTAGATATCTGCCGAAGCAACCGTGCTCCGACAGCACCTGCACCAGTTGGAAGGTAAGGACTCCATGCCGTCACCCCACCCACTCCTCCAGCACTGGCTGGAGTGCCCCTACGGTCCAAAGACCGGCCCGGGGTGCCTCCAGCCGAGCCCTCCATCTGGCCATGGTAGCATGGCGTGCGTCACCCACTGGCCACCTCCCTGGGTAGGGGGCGACCGCCCTCCTATCGCTCTTGCTACGCCCGCCGATACACCTCAGCGAGCACCTCCGCCTCCAAGTCCCACGGGGGGATTCCAGCCAACGCGCAGGTCGCCTTCGTCGATACCATGCAGTATCCACGTATGACCATCGCAACGACTCTCTGTGGTCTCCACAGAAGAGCCCTGTTTGGTGCATCCAGGGACCCCGCCCACACGGGAAGGAAACTTTTAAGCCTGTGAGTTTTTGGTGAAGTCTGCCAGTCTGAACTTTACCAACGCGACATGGTAGACTACCACCTAAATCCCTCACAGTCTAAGAGAAGATTCGTGGCAATGGGTTGTGCACCATGAACCGAAAAATAGATCTCCATATCCTAAAGAATAAATGTATAACGTAATTATGTAGTAACATTTAGAGATATCCGATAATTGGTATTCAGGGTTAGACAGACATGCGCAACGAACTTGCTAAGATGTCTTCGAAAAGCTGCTCTCGATAGCTTAATTAACATGCTAAATTCTCAAGTCCGTTTTCCGTCGTTGTTCCGTTTGACTTCGTAATTTTAAGAATTGTGTCCTGTCGTGTTTATGCGGACACTTAATTTGATTCAATAGATGTAGAACAGAATTAATGTATTCTTCAACTTTGCTTTTTTATGACGAACTAGCCTTTGCCCGTGGCTCCGCCGCAGCCAAAAGCTCGTTTTTAGGTTATATCTCAGGTTCCCGATATAGTAGCGGGATAAAATGTATACCAGTTTTTAAGTCTAATCAAGAGCTACCAAATAAAAAAACAATGCATCAATATCCGTTCTTGCGTGATTAGCGAACGAACAAACAGACAAAAATTCTAAAAAAAAATTGTTTTGTGTTTAGACACTCCTATATAGCCTAATACTGTCATTTGTTCTCAAATATCTTAAATGTACAAACACAGATCTG
The DNA here is from genome assembly GCA_948253155.1 of Leucoma salicis. Lineage (NCBI taxonomy): Eukaryota > Metazoa > Arthropoda > Insecta > Lepidoptera > Erebidae > Leucoma > Leucoma salicis. The sequence goes on from OX411806.1 coordinate 8,665,659, forward strand.
TTACAGCTTTATAATTATAACGAAAGAATATTCCTTGTATCGCGGGGGACTTTACAAACATACAATTTAATGGACACAAAGTAGCTGAACAACCATTTGTGAATCACACAGAGTTGATCTGTGTGAAAATGGAACCCACAAGATTCAGGCGAAAGATTGGTATCTAAGCCACTCCGCCATTTATGCAATCAGAGAGTACCTACACATCATTATACATCTATTTGGTGTTATGTCCGCTACAAGCTAGGGAAGCTGGCAGAGAATGTCTTGTTCAGTGCTGCAACCATGAAACTTCATACCACTGTCAAACATCTGTGATTACTATTCTTATCAAAATCTAGGTTTTTTCCCTATTATCCTAACTATTATAAAGCTGTAACGAACTGTGTCTGTACATTTAAGATATTTGAGAAAAATAACAGTAACTGCCTCGGTGGTGCAGCGGAAGTGTAAGCGACTGCTGACAATGAGGTCTCGGGTTCGATTCCCAGGTCGGGCAGTGTTATTGAGCTTTTTCGTAAAATGAAAAATTCTCAGTAGCAGCCCGGTGTTTGGAAATGTGCCCGGTAGACGGCAATAGGCTCGCCCCCTATTACGTGGGACTTAACATAGCTGGCGAATCGTAGGTGTGTAATACACGTCTGCCTACCCCTACGGGGAATACAGGCGTGATCCTATGTTGTCATGACAGTATTAGGCGTGTCTGAACCAAAACAATTTTTTTTAGATATTTTGAATGTTTGTTCGTTCGCGCATCATGCTAAACTTTCGCGCATAATACTACTAAACGGATTTTGATGCAACTATTTATCTGATAGCTCTTGATTAGACTTAACAACTGGTATACATTTTATCCCGCTACTATATCGGGAACCTGAGATATAACCTAAAAAGGTTTTTTGGCTGCGGTGGAGCCGCGAGCAAAGGCTAGTAGGCAATAATAATGTCAGTCATATTAACAAAAGCTACAAAATATTTCATAATCATACGTTTATCCTATTAATTGCATTCAATTTGTTTTAAAGCTTTAAGCTCTTGCTCACTATTAAAGTTGTTACCTATTCATCTAAGCCGAGGTAGGCATTCTCTCATTACATTGTGTATCGTCCTTGTGTCTCTTTCTATGTATTTATGTATCTCGTTCTCTATATTATTATAAAGACGTAATGTTTATAAGCTTTCATGTCGGGAGTAATCTACTAATCTACTTATCCGACTTACAAAATCTTTTACCAATATTATTAGAACAGACTTGGAGGAGTGAGTTTAGTTTAGTTTAGAAAATACTTTAAAGTAGGTAGATTAACTTCTGTACCTCGTTTCTTTCCATTCGAGATATTATGTAAAAAAAAGTTAGTAGTAGTGCAAAATACTGATACACTTATTAAAAGAAGTTGTAAAATGTTAAATTCAAAGACTTTAGCTATTAATTCACTAGCTAATGCTAGCCATTTCAAATCTAAACTAACATTGCAATATAAAAAATCTCTATGGCCACAGGAAGCCTTCTCTTTACCTATAAACAGTAACTTTTATCCTTCTCTGTACTCCGGACTATATGTATGCCAAATTCAATGATGATCGGTTTAGTGGTTACAGTGTCAAGAGGTAACAAACAAATAAACACATCCATCCATCAGCCTTTCAACGGCCACTGCTGAACATAGGCCTCTCCAAGAGAACGCCACAACGAGCGGTCCCGTCATGGGGGATAATGCCGTAATCGCCACGCTTGGCAGGCGGGTTGGCGATCGCAGTGGATGTTGTTAATACTCGAGGGAGTGCTGCTCGAGTCGACTCTTAAGACTCCCGCAGGTAGAGAGGGTCCCGTAGGTACAAATATTACAAACTAGATTCTGCCCGTGACTTTATCCGCTTGGAGTTCAGAATATAAATACGTCACATTAATTATCTCTATGCAATAATAGCTATCCCACGATACCTATGTCCAGCAGTGGACGTTAAAAGGCTGATGGATGGATGGAAATAAATAAAGTTACATAGAAATCTGTTCAGTAGTTTTTGCGTGATACGTGGAGAAACAAGACCAAACAATCTAAAAAATTGTTTATTGCCTATATAACCTAATACAATATCTTTTCTCAAATATCCATAGCTCTGTTACAACTTTATAATAGTTAGGATTGCAATAATTTGAATTAACTCTTTATTAGTATGTATTGTGCGCCAGATATACTAGAGATGATATATTTTAGGATGATATATTTTTCTTCTATAACCCACATTTCGGTACTACGAGCTAAAACTTTGTGGAAATATTAATAATTCATTACTAACTGCTCATCGGAAATTATCTAGGTCAGCTATTAATAGTAGATAGTTATTCAAGTATAAGAGAATACATTGTCATTGTCGTTACAATTGCCATGTTCAAAGGAAATATATTCGTATTTAGCCAGCTTCCTTAGCCAGCAAAACATTTGTGTTACTAAGTTAACAACCCTGTTAACTCCAGCCGCAGGACTTATTTACATTTATGTACTTGTTTAATATTGCAGTTTAACTTTCAGAAAGGAATACAATGCTTATAATGGTTTAGAATTTAGATGTTATAAAATTAGTTCTAACAATTATGAACAGAGTGACGTAGTATTTAATATCTATTGCCTTCCGCGCCGAATATATGTATTCAGCAACAACCCTGCGCACAGAAGTGTTTTACGGTCGGTCAGACTGAAAACGGTGGTTGACCCGTTCGGCCAGATAACCAGTGAGTACTCCAACCTTGTAACCAACCCTACCATCTGTAATGCAATGGGTGATAATTGAGTACCTATATTCCTCATCGCTATTACGACGCCCACGGTAATTAATGGGGTGGTGGCACTTGTATTTTTAGCCTGTCACCATAAGGAAGTGTTTCACCGAGTTTTCTAGTACAACTCGTATTAGAAAACGGAAATTGTAGATTTATCACACTTATTTCGATTTTCCTACCCAGTTAGCAGTACCTACGGTTCGCAGAAGTTGAACTAAACGCGTAAATTAACATAAAACGTTTAATGAATAATTATAATAGTTAAAAAGTTTAGCTCAATCATCTATATATCCTATATGGAATACTATGGATCAAAACATAAACCTGAATACTGAACACGACACTTACCTGCACAACACTTGGCACATAGATGAAATAATTAGGCTATCTGTACATTCATAGAACTCATTGTCTTATTAGTCAAACTTCTGTGTGCACATGATACATCCTATCAAATATTCATTGACGTATAAAAATTGGCAAACGTTATAAATGCGAAAATGCGTTTATTTGTTACACTTCTAATCTTATCCCGAAAAAATGGATGATTTCTGCAGGATAGCAATTTTTGTATCATCCATCCATCCATCAGCCTTTCGAAGTCCACTGCTGTACATAGGCCTCCACAAGAGAACGCCACAACATGTGTTTCGCTCATATGGGGGATAGTGCCGTAATCGCCACGCTTGGAAGGCGGGTTGGCGATCGAATTTTTGATTTAGGCAACTAATGTGCTTTCAAGTGACGCGTGTTTATAGAATTGCATAATATTAATATAAACACGATCCACGTCGTCGATCCAAGCATAATTTTTTTTTTTGTTAATTATACATATATTATTTCTCTAGGCTGTTTTTCTGTCGGTCCGCCTTCTCTTATTCCTTTATTAAATTACTTATTTAGCTTTGCATAATAAACGAGTATAGACCCGTCAAATTCTTACCATAACACAAGAAAATGTATTTATATTTATTCAAATTTGGCCTCCTTTATCGAAGGCCACTCTCTAGTACGAGATACTCACAATTGTGATTACAAAAACTGTGAGTTTCGATGATAATTGAGTTGTTTCAATGAGAAATGAGATGAATATTTGAGTTTACGATGACAAGTACAGCACACATCTAAACCCTTTTATTCCGTTTGTGGATATTCTCGTTATTAAATAATTTAAGTATCTACCCCGTAGCGTAATGAGCTGAGCAGCTAGAAAATAATATTTTGATTCGAAACTGCGCTAGTACGTATGTATCCAAACGCGTATCTAAGATTTGCATTTATCCAGCAAAATGAGGTATTTAAGATTAAGTATTATTATTTAATAGAAGCGTGACAGCAACGCGTATTTTGAACATTTTTTTTTTTGTTCTAATGCTTTATATTTTAGAAATATAACAATACTAGCCTTTGCCCACGTCCCTGCCACAGACAAAAGCTGGTTTTAGGTTACATCTCAGGTTCCCGATGTAGTAGCGGGGTAAAATGTATACCAGTTTTTAAGGCTAATCAAGAGCTATCAAATAAAAAAAACATTACATCAAAATCCGTTCAGTAGCTTTTGCGTGATGCGCGAACGAACAAACAGACAAACATAAACAAACAGACAAAAAATCTAAAGAAAATCGTTTTGTGTTCTGACACGCCTTATAGCCTAATACAGTAATTTTTACTCAAATATCTTAAATGTACAGACATACCTCTGTTACAGCTTTATAATAGTATAGATAAACAAGTTTTTAGTTTGGAGGGCATGTGGAGGCCTTTGCCCAGCAGTGGTACATGAATGTATTAGCTTTACCCATGTACTAGAGCCGAGTAAAGCTCAGCTGGGTCCACTGTAATGACTAAATTCTTGAAAGAGTTAGCACAGGATAAAGGTAAGTACCTACATAATAGTATTAATTTTTGCTTAGTGCACAAAGAATGGAGTTCACGGTGATTCAGCTTATGATTTGACAAATTTGGGACCATTTTTGGTTTTATGTTATTAAGAGTATTGGTGTAAAGATGCGAAAGGGAATGTTCCGATGTTTCGGACATGTGGATATATAGTGCTAAGCATGTCAAATGCTAAAAATATATATAAAAATATCTAAATAATTATAGGGTTTGCGTCATTATTAGGTAAAAATCTTAATTGTAAAATTAAGTTTACCTGGTCGGTATAATGTATGAAAATACTTCCGACAGATGGCGCAGGCGTCACCCAAAGACGTTAAGTATGAATGTGTCATCGAAATTAGCAGTCAGAAGCAATTGTCACGATGGCTGAATTGGCAAAGCATCTGGACGGTATCCAGGAGATGCAGGTTCAAATCCTGCTCGTGACTGTTATTTTCGATTTCACATTTTTCACTTTGTGTTTAATGTATAGTGCTAAGCATGTCAAATGCTAAAATTATATAAAAATATCTAAATAATTAGTTAGTTATGTTATTAATTTCAAATATTTATGCTTGTATGTATTATGAATGCTAAAGTGCGTTTGTTTGTTTGTTACGCTTTCATGCCATGAATACTTAACCATGTCTGATGAAATTTAGCATACATGTAGTCTGAAATCTGGAAAAGGTCATAGGCTACTTTAATTCCCGAAAAATGTTCGGTCCCTGTGGGATAAGCATTTTTGCATAGAGATACTTTTATTTCTTTCATTTCATATCTGAGAAATGAAATAGTGCACAATGCTTTCGGTATAGTTGAGTGCATGAGCGACGGTTACCACTTACCATCAGGTGGGCCAGCTTATTTTTTATGCACCTGATACAGACCTCCCGAGAGAACCATCTCGTTGTAGTTTAAAATAACTCTTTCTATTAAATAGCTCAGTATGTCAAGTGTTTAATTATAAATTTATAATATTCTAAGGTTGTAAAAGTAAGCTAGCTATAAAACGTACAGCATTAAAGAATAATATCGGTCAGTAACTATAAGTTCTATTTAAGGTTTTATTTTGCTTATAAATTATAACATAATAAAATATCGTTCGAAACGTTAATCAAAGACATTGAAGCGTATTCGCAACTATAAATAATAAATGGGGTATGTTATATTTGGGTTAAATTAATTTTGTTTTTAATAAGAATTCGGCTGATTTGTTAACTATTATGTATTCCAAAACACTTCTTTAAATTTACACAAGCATACCCAAGTATATAATATACTAGTCTGCTTCTATTACGTACTCTGTTGACTTTCTGGGTTAACAGATACATAAGTAACGCAAATATTTAAAGTTTAAAAAATAATTAAAAAGCTTTACGTTTTCAGACCCCACATCTGCTTTGATGTGAGCGCGGCAGCGAAACTTTTCAACTAACTACCAAAAAGGGTAAATTATAAAGGAAAATAAAAACTTAAAGCTCATTCTTACCGCTCGTCCTTGGACGGAGGCGAACAGCGCCAATAGCGCGACTGTATACAACATTACGCGGTCACGTAGTCTTAGAGCGACCACGTAGCAAACCGTAGCCGAGCGTCGCTGTAGCGTGACTGCCGCAAGACCCCCTACGACACTACGGGTGTCGTGTGCCGCGCGCCTCGTGATCTACGCTCCGATATTCGTAGTGGGCACATTATGTAAACAGAGTATTCAAATATGTATAACATAAATATATTAATGAGCATAATTTTTTTGTATGCGGAACTGTCTATTTACATGGAAGCCAGGCTTTGCATACTTTCTCATTAAAAGTATCAGTAAATATTAATTTTCAAATAAAGTTTTGCTAATGAGATGAGATTTTCCCTTTTTTTAAAGGAAAGCTTTTCCTTATACAAATTTTGTTGTCTTCTATACTATTATAAAACTGAGCTGTGTCTATATATTTAAGGTATTAGATAAAAAAAATATTCTACTTACGCCTCTCTAAATATAAATAAAAATCTTATAGAATTGATGTCTGTTTATTTATGTTTACACATCACGCAACAAAGGAGTTTGATGAAACTTTTTTGTTTGACTGGTCTTGATTAGAATAAATCATCGGGAACCTGAGATATTATCTAAAAACCAGCTTTATTGTGCGGTGGAGCCACGGGCAGGGTCTGGTTTATTCCAAAACACATAAAATATGTATTCACTGTTTGGGGTTGCTAATAATAGATTTTTGTAAATGTTCCCAATGAGCTCTCTCTCGTATTTTAACTTGCTAATATTTTCACTTGATTTAAGTTTGAACAACAACAAAATCTACGAAGTGAAAATCATATCTCAACAAAGCAGGCACGCGACGGAATTTAGAGTAAGTGTAAATAAGGCGCACGCACTTATCTCGTTGGATATTCACAATGTGAAACAATAACTAATTAAATTATTGGCAAAAGTTCACTTTTACCTTGTGTCTTGTGTTGAAATTAAATATTGATTTATTTAGAAGCAATATATTTTCAGTTTTAATACTACCTTTTCAATAAGAAGATACAGGGAGGCTATAACGATGTATCAAGAATGAATCGATTTCGCTTTGAAATAATAGTGTACATAGCTGATATGATGATTTTATAATTTAACACAAACTGCGAAAATGTGAAATCGAGAATAACAGTCACTAGCAGGATTTGAACCTGTATCTTCTGGAATACCATCCAAGAGGCTTTGCCAGTTCATCCTCGGTAGTCAAAATTAATACATCCCATCTGAAAATAGGTATTCACATATAATAGCGGGCTAAGGAACATATACATAAAATAATATTTATTAAGGATTTTCTCTTTCAGTACCGTAACATACTTATCCTACCTAGTCTTTATAAAAGACCCAACCCAGTCATATATAAAGATTTAGCTTTATGAGATCTAACATTTTCAAAGTATAAATAATTTGTGAATACTTTAAAAAGTAGCGGAGCATGTCAATTGCTAAAAGAAATAGATCTAAAATGTCTAACATTTTCATTTATAAATTAAAACTAAAAAATCTAAAACCTGGACGTGAAATAAACTTTGAAAACATAAAATTAAAAAGCAGAAAAGTAGACCGCACGACTTACTCTTCGCTAGTTTGATTTCAAACATATTTTATTTTCTTAAACAGCTCAAATACCTTCTAGTAATTAAAAAAAACCCGCAATGGCAGGGACGGCCAACTACACTGGCCAGATGAGCTGGCCAAGAGTGATATACTGAATATGTCTAATCCCGCAGTAATTTTTTTGAGAATTAATGTGACATTTTCTAGATAAGAAGTTACACTATAATGATTGATATTTGCCTGCGGTGGAGTCACGGCAAAAATCTAGTATTTTCTTTAAAATCAATCACTACAATCGCCACCTAGAATGGAAAACGTTAACTGTTTATGCTGGGAACAATTAAATATTCTTGCAAATAATATACCTGCCTTAATTTGAGTCCTGTTTTTATAACTGCATTATTTTAACTGTCTATAATAATAGTTAATATTAAAACAACCATTTGCGGTTAACTTTCAGTGAAGAATATCGTTTAATTATTAGTTCAACGAAGTTTCTGTTTGAGTAGAGTAAACTCAATGTCATTGGTGTAGTTAATGTGTATTATGTATACAACACCAATGGCAATGTATTATGACTTACGTACTTGCAGTAATACAACCAAAGCTAAAGATAAGCTCGAGGTATTCATTAGGTTAGGCAACATTAATTAGCTCACTCAACTCAACATCGACAGCAACATAATACGCGCTTAACTGTACAAATCTTCACTTAAAATATTTCTTAATTTTTTATAATCAATCTTCTATGTGATTGGTTGGTCCTTTCCTATGTGTGATCAAGCCAATTAAACATACATAGCATCACGCCTGTATTCCCGAAAGGGGTAGGCAGAGGTATATTACTCACCCACGGTTTGCCAGCTATGCTTAAGTCCCACGTAATAGGGGCGAGCCTATTGCCGTCTACCGGGCACATTTCCAAACGCCGGGCTGCTACTGATAATTTTTCTTTTTACGCAATAGCTCAATAACACTGCCCGACCCGGGGATCGAACCCGAGACCTTATGAACAGCAGTCGCTCACACTACCGCTGCACCACGCAGGCAAGTCAATTAAGGCTTAGGATATCCCGATATGCCCGGTTACTTACTATTATCAAAATCGTATGTATATACTTAAGCTTTTTACTTGCAAATTATGCATTACAAAGATAAACGAATGTAACATCTGGATGCCCATTATTATTTTAGCTTCACTATTATCGTACTTATAGTAAATACTTTCGAAAATCCAAAACTGCAAGCCTCATAATCTTCATTTATCACAATAGAATTGATTATTTGATAAGTAACTAATAATGTATCGGTTTTACTAAGTAGTTTTCAATAAATCACATAGATAACGCTAATTTCAAAAAGTACTAATGTGGGTTTCATGTCTTATACGCCATCTAGCGCTAATTTTAAGAAGTACTTCTATATTGGTCGAGCTCTGTAGTTTTGCAAGGCGCCATCTGGCAATTAGTAAGAACAACAATCCATGAGTTTACATTATATACCTGCATAAGTGCATATAATATATATAAACATGTAAAATTGAATAATTTATTAAACTGTAAACAAAAACAATTTAAGAAAACAAAAAGACATCGCTAGTTTCCTTACAAAAAAAAGCAATATTGTGGTTCTATATATACAAAAGCAACTGAATACATCTAAAATTGCCACTTGCGACATCTAGGGCTGCATTTGTCATTATCTCTTTTACTTTAAAACAACGACATCTATCAATAGAAAATTGCAACTTTGGACAATATTATACGACTTATTTAAAAATCACTGAGTTCAACAAGAAATCTCTAAACCATTTATCTTCCTAACTTGGTTGCCTTATAATTTTATACTTTGTTCTAAGTGAAAACACCGTGACGCCAAAAAAAATTGTGGAATGTAAAATATGATTTTTTCGTGTTTTATAACGTTGGTGTGTTATTATTTACGTGTGTTTAGTGTTTTTAATTATTGTTATGGACAAAATATTTATTATACTTGACAAATTTCATCTTGGTCAAGCAAAGGTAAGAACTTTCTTTTAACAAAAAACAATGTACCAGCCGGGCGAACGGCGTTCTGTTGACGACAGTAAAACCACCGGTGGCTATGCGTAAATTGCGTTACGTACGTAAAAAGGTAGTTAGTTCTCATAAAAGGCGCTGGTTTTAGTGTCGCGTCTAGCATTTACGCCGTAAATATTCAGTATTTTTTTGTTTATTTAATAACAATTAAACCACATCGAATCAGAACGTGAAAAGTAATAGGGCTCTATTCCTAGTCATAATAATTCGTAAACGAAAAAAAAGACACGATTAATTAACTATTTTGGTCGTTATCATGTTAACATACATAACCTACAACTCACGAACGTCCAAGCCAGATTTTTTTCAAACAGTTTTTTAACTAGTTTAAATAACAAAAATGGCATCAAAAATATCATGAGTGTTAAAAATAGTGTTTGTTCTTTATATGTGTGTGTAGATATTATTTTACAAGTGCAATATATGATAAATAGAGACATTTTAAGTTTGAAAAATCAGCTGTGCCGTTTCAACCGGGAGTAGAACCCACCTCAACGCTCCGCTTATGAGGCGTGCAATAGAAAACATTCAACAGAAAGCAATCAGTTCTATCGTTTTAATCTGTAATCAATTAAGATTAAGCAAACACAAATATAGCAGCTTCTTTCAAAGGCTTATAACCTCAAGAGAGATTATTTTAAATATTGTATTAATTAAACCACACTATTGAGTAGGAAAAATAACTACAAAATAAACTACTAACTTAAAATGCATAATTACACAAATCTACTAGCAGGATAATGCATTGTACCACCGAAGGAATGTAACATAATTCCAGTGGCCCGCCAACAAGGGCGGAGAGAGGCGGGTTTCTTTAGTGGGTGAAGGTCCCACACTACCCTGTTCGTTGCCCCGTTGTTCGGGGTAATGTGGTTAGGATCATTTTTTCCCGCCTTAACAAAAAAAAGGATAATGCATTGTAATCAAGAACTAAAAGCAAAAATAATAAAAAGCTCTATGGCAAATGAACTCTTTAGTTTTTTAAATTATTATTTTAATAATAATAAATTAAAAGGGTCCTGTTACGTTTCTACACATTTTACCTGTGTATAAGTGGACACGATGCATTACAATCGAGCTATTATTAAAAAATGAATGGATTTATAAACCGTTGTGTTAAAAATGTATAAAAATTAACAACATATTTTTATGGCCGTCTGGTTTTTAATTCTAATAATTAAGATTACCTTACCGGAACAATATATATTTTAATTACATCCAACAGATGGCGTTAGCGTCACCCAAGACAGTTTATGGTAACGTAGTCGTAAGACTAAGGCCAGCTAAAACACAAAGACGACGAAAGACTTTTACAAGTGCGTCTGTCATGGCCTACGGAGCCGAAACGTGGACACTCACGATAAGACTGGAGTATTAGAATGTAAAACACACAATCTTGTCGGCATCGCATCGTATCATTGTGATTAATTTAGGGATCACCGTGATCGACTGAGGATTTATTGTGTCATCACGCGTCGTTGTCTGTACCAATAATAATGAGATGATATAGGAAATATTTGTTTCACGTTCTAAGGGGCTTGGTCCGGAAACTCAATGTCACTCAGCGAGCTTTGAAACCAGCTACTTATGCACGGCGTGTCTCTGCGGGAGCGTATCCGGAGCAAAGTAATTTACCAGAGAATGATTCGAAATACGACATAGCTCAACGTATTAGTAAGCTGAAGTAGCAGTGCGGTATATTTACCGCAGAATTGACAACGGTACTTATAGGGGTAGACGAGTTCTGGAGTGGAGTCCACGAATTGGTTAAGGTAGTGTAGGACATTTTATAAAGTAGAGTGTGTTAAAAGTAGAGTAGTCTCATATGAAAGACAGTCTACTGGTTGGAGACGAGAAATTTAGGATAGGGAGGAGAGACGTGCCTTAGGAGAGGTCTATGTCTTGCAGTGGACTAACATCGAGTGATGGTGATGATTCGAGACGTTGGTAAAGTGGAAAATCAAGTAAAAACAATAGACTGCGTAAAGTATCTAGTTTCATTTCACAAGGCGCTAATAGTAGCTACATAATTTAATATTTCTTATTCGAAATCCCCTGCGGTTCGTGACTCCGAGGCCAACGAGGCGATTGTTCAATTTGCAAGTGTAATAAATCATTAAATAACTTCGTCATTCTATTACAGGGTAGGCCTGCCCAAATTTTATAAACTTTTTTAAAATTATTCTTCATAGGCATCCCCAAGTGTAATTTAACAGGTGATAATGATAAAGACAGTAGCTGATATCTGTATTAATTATTACCTACTGATTCTATAAAGTTGTGGATATGTTTTGTTTCATCATATATTATGCCTTTTTCCAAATGAATTAAGATTATCCAACAGAAAGAATTGAAAGAAAAAAATATTTAACGTTTTGGATTGAAACAGACGTTATGTGTACTTTACTATATTTAATAATATTCCAATAAGCATAAAAGTAATGTATACGCCTCCTTCAGCACACATAATTAAACCATAGAGCTTCTCGAATCCGAATTCGTACCGCGGTACGAGCACAACTATCCATAATATATTATGACACTCAGTAAAGAATACCGGGTCTGAATTTATTTGTTTACATTTACTAAAGGCATACATTATCCATGGCTAGACAAATAGATGTCAAGGCTATTAGTCCGACCTCGGATCTGTTATGACATATCTGACTTGTTTGTATTATGTGATTAATCCTTGGAAGGGTAACGTTAAGCCGTAGTGACGGCTAAAGAGGTGGCGGAGGGGGTGAACCTCGAGTCTAACTCGAAGTCCACCTTTACACCGTTCCTTTTGGTTGAAATTGGAAAGGTCTAGTAAAGTAAATTATTTATAATAATCCTTTTAATATACATAAGCCTAAATTAAGGCTTTACGTTACTACTATTTATAACTTATTTTGTAAAGTCTGAACACTGTTTTCGTAAGCTTACGCTATTATTCATACTGTTGATGCTTGCTGTAAGAAGACAACATTGTAAAAAGGATTGCCTGCCACGATAGGATGTACCTCTCACGTTAGCTTTGAGAGTTTCAGGTACCCAAGGGGAATTTAATGCCAGCAAAAATATTGTTTTAGCCATATTTGTCTACATATTTTCTTTTTGTCGTCCTACAAAACACTGAATAAATATGCTTTTGCTGTCGTCTAAAAAAAACACCTACAGTTCGATAGAAGGTGAAAGTTGGCGCCGGAACACAAGTACCTACAAAAATAATTAAAATGATTTGATGCATAAATGTCCTTTGTATATTGCTTTTGCTCCATGATCTTTTTTAGAAATATTAAATATTGATAACAATGTGCACTGTTCGTAGGCACGAGTGCTTTATTAGCTTACTATAGCCGTATCAAAACTAATATTAACGTTATCCATGTCCGAACAGTATTAAGAATGGACATAAAATATCTAACCGTATAATTTACAGAAAACTCGTTTCATGTTTTATGAAACTGGTAATAACTCTGTATCAGCGATTCAGCTGAACTATGATTGCGAATTTTACTCACAAATACGAGTAGGCTTTATCGGTTTGTTACCGTTCTCTCTTTATTTATTGTTGTACCCGGGTTTATTACTTCACTTTCGAGTCGGCACTAACAAGCGTCGCTCTTGAAAATATTTTCCATTATGCAGGACCTCCGGCCGAATTCAAATTAAGTTTCATAGCGGGGATGACACTAAGGCGAGATGATTGTGTGAGTACCAAGTTTCCCTATTAGTCTCTGTATTTACACGAATGGGTTCGTGATCAGAATTTTAAATTACTTATCTTTCCACCGAGGTAAGCATTGTATGGTGAATTATTGATGAATACAGGTAAAAATTATAGTAGCTGGGTACATTGACGTTTACCTACACTGAAATAATGTTACACAGTTCCAGTTATCGGAGAAACGGCACACAGCGGGTTCATTTAGTGCTCGAGGCCCCACACTACCCCCGAACGACTGGGTGTGTGGTTAGATACATTATTTCTCCTTTAAAAAAAAACCTACATTGATGTTTAGGAAGAAATTGAGCAAACACATAACCATCTATAATTATATAACCATTTGGATAGTTGCGCTTGAAATAAAACTATGGATTTTATTGGCCTTGACTCTATTTTTATTATCTGTACTTTCGGAATGTATTTAAGTCAATTTATTGGACGACTTAACATTATTTCAGCGTAATCTAATGGTATTCCTAATAAACATGGTAGAAAAACGATCCCGCTATTCATTAATTTTTATTTTGACAGGATACACACGATAATTTTACAAATTTTCATGCATCACGTCAGTTTATCCCGACCAGACAATATTTATTCCACACGTGTGAGTCATCCGACTGTAGCGGCAATCACAGATATACCACATCATGTACTGGTGGTGTACGATGATAAATACTGCTCTGGAACGTTACTGCGAAGCAAGATTGCTATTACTACAGCACGTTGCGTGGTAAAGGCTGATGAACAAAAAACTTTCATTAAAGCTGGTGGCAGTAGTATTACTGGTTTGGGGTAAGTATAAAGGAATCTTAAATTTTTATAGTATTTATAAGTCAAGGTAGATCAAGATTGACGCCTTTTCTATGTTTAAGGCAGCCTCTGAACTGAAATATTGCATGGGGAGAAAGTTTTTTTTAAATTCTTTATTGTAAATTTATCTTTGCTACTCGTACTTTATATTGATTATTAATTATTATTGCTAATATTAATTCGACAAAAGCTGCATTAAATACACTATTTTAAACAGGAACAGAGCTCTCATTTAACTTAATTCTGTATGTATGAGCATAAATGTGTAAATGCATATTTAATGTTGATTTTTCAGTCAAGTAATTCCAGTGATCGAAATAAAAATACACGAGTATTTCCAATACTACGGCAGAATGGATAATGACATTGCCATGTTAGTACTGAAGGTATGAGAGCTCGGCTCAGTTATATTTATAAATCCGCCCTTTAATTGGGAAATGTATAATATAGGTTCTGTCCTATTTTCGTTAAGGTTATTTGTAATGATAGCAATCTTCTCGCTCTAGAAAATGCTTAGAATCGCTCGTGGACCCAGCGTAACCAGGAAATCTGTCTGCCTACTATCAAAATAGTTCTAATCAGGTGATTAAGAGTAGACACTGTTATTTAAAAAAGCACAACAAGGTATTTTATGGTTGGTTTAAACTATTGTGTCTATCCTTTATTGTTCAGCAGCAAATAATTAACTTTTACTCGCAGCAAACCCTATCACCACTTATAGTATATAAATAAGTCAACAATCTTCTCTTGTTTGAAGTTGAAATGTACCAATAAAATAGCGTTCTAGAAGTCTTTCCTATGATTATAACTTTGTTGACTAAAAATGTACTACCTGTTTTAGCCGGATACAAGAATGACAGGACATAAGACACTAACAAGTTATTATTATTAATCATATTATTAATCTTATATCTTGAACCCTTATTAGAGCTCAATGATGAGAACGCGTAACATTGGCGCATATTTTTTTTTTTTTTATTGCATGTAGTGGCAGACGAGCCACGGTCCATCTGATGAAGCCGCAACGATGTGCTTCATGGCCGGTCACACGGGAGATGGTGGTACCAACACGCTCGGGCCTGGTACCAAGTGAGTACTCCCACTTGGTACCCAGCCCTCTCACCAGTCATGCAATGGATGATAATCGCTTACTTCTCTTAGTCGCCTCATACGACACCCGCGGGAAAGAATAGGGTGGTGACACTTGTGTTCTTAGTCCGTCACCACACGGACAAATATATAACGTGACTAATTAAGGTTTTTTTAACGTAAATATAAAAACAAGCTTATATACCGATGATGGGGACGGTTGGCCACCTTATTGCTGGGACCCAGTTGATTGAGTCCAAATAAAAATAACTCATTGCGAAAAGGACAAAATTCTTATATTTAGTCTGAGTTATACATGTGTCTGTCTCACTCTTGCCAAAACCTAATATGTGCATCCTTTTCTTCATCCTTAGTGTCAAAATAGTAGCGAGTCAGTCGAGAAATAAGTATGTTGTTATTTTTAAATGGTTGTTAAGCACTTGATATGCCTCGGCTATTTACCACGACAAAAAATGCGATCCTGTCCAAATCTGACATAATAATCCAGAAAACACGGTCTCAAGCCCCGCCAGTGGCTATCAATTTCTATTTCACATGTTCGCAGTTTGTGTTCTCGTAAAACATTATAAAAATATCATGTTTCAAAATATAAATAAGTTGGTATAATTTTAGTGAAATTTCATAAAATTTTACTAATGGTAGATGCTTGCTTATCTCAATAGGCTTGCTTGGCTCCATCGGCGAATTACTATCCTCTCACAAAAGAACAGCGTGAAAGAACTATGTTACGCCTACCGTTATGTTTCGTATGGTGAGTGAGAGAGCTGGAGGTCCAAACACCCTCACTATCCACTGTTTATTATCTAGCTATCCTTGTCTTAGCATCCTTCCTGTTATCTCCTTATTATCCTTCCTCCAAAGAGAAAGAGAAAGTTTAGTCCGTGTGGTGACGAACTAAGAATCCAAGTGTCACCCCCCCCCCCCCCCCCCCATTCTTTCCCATGGGTGTTGTACGAGGCGACTAAGGGAAGTAAGCAATTATCACCCACTGCATTACTGGTGGTAGGGCTAGATACCAAGTGGGAATACTCACTTGCTATCGGGCCCGAGTGGGTTAGTACCACCATCTCCCGTGTGACCGGCCATGAAGCACGGTATGTTTTGGTTTTAGCAGTAGATAGCCGTTAATTCTTTTATTTCATAACTGTGAAATGAAATGGTGAGTAGCGCCTTGACTATACTCTCGGTACAGTTGAGGCCATGAGCGACGGTTACCATTTACCATCAGATGGGCTGTGGCACGTCTGCTACCACACGCAATAAAAAAAAAATTTTAAAAATCTCTGATAGATCCCATAGGAATTTCTAATCGAGATGAAAAAAAAAATGTGTTTATTCCCACCATATATTCATTTCGTACTTCCAATCTGTTTAGTTGTTAGTTCTATATAACAAAAATAGCTTCATCCATCCATCCATCAGCCCTTCATTGTCCACTGCTGGACATAGGCCTTCCCAAAATGGGGGTTTTACCATAATCGCTACGCTTGGCAGGCGGGTTAGCGATCGCAGTGGATTTTTTTAGTACACAGGGGAACGCTGCTGCCCGGTCCCCCGGTAATTCCTTAGTCGGCTTTTACGACTCCCATAGAAAGAGATGGGGTGGAGCTATTCTTGGTGCCGGCCCCACACGGCTTAGCTTTGGGAAATATTCATTTCTGCGTATTTTACCTATCAGGAAAGATAGCTTATCTTTTTTTTTTGTTTAGGCGGTAAAACATGTAGCTAACCGCACACCCCGTCGTTCAGGGCAACGAACAGGGTAGTGTGGAAGATAGCGTACCTAGTAGGTTAAGATATCGGCACAGTTTGATTCCCACAAAGGACCGCTGGATAGGTTGTATTTGGATCCTCGGTATCGACAGTAAAGAAAAATTTGAGAGAGTTTAGTTTTGGAGCAGAAAGTCAAATTAACGAACAAAACTGGGCATTCTGAACAGAGTCAAGTGGTACTACACACCGAGGCAACGATTTGTGCTATAAGTACGTGTATAAAGTACAAGTCCACTCTGTACTGCAGGCTTAAATACCTGCTCAACTTACTTGACTCCCTGCAAAGGTATGCTATTCGAATTATCGATGATCCCAATCTCACAGGTGGACTGGACTCGATGGCAGAGAAACTTAGGGTTAGACCCTCGCGTGTCTGTGCTCTACTGACTCTTTTATGTAGAGTGCTTTGAGAAACTGTTTGAGGTAGTACCAACATTGCCTTTTTACCTACAAACCACGAGACTCCGTAATAGAGTCTTTCATAGAACCTTTTTTGTTTGTTTGGCAGACCACTGGAACTATGTGACATTATTTCAGTGGTGTCTTCCATACCACCTGGAAACAAACTCACTCAACACGTCGTGGAACTTCCTGTTGTAGTATTTACCTAGTACTGCGACCGCGATTTCCATCGTTAAACGTAGATTGAGAAGATTGTTTTAGTCAGAGGCGATTCATTAGCTGTGCACCTGGTGTGGCCAAATCCATGAGTAGCGGCTACCACTTAGTTGTACCATCAGGAGGCCTAGCTGCCACCGTTGATAACAAAAAGCAACATTTCTTGGTGTAATCCACTAATAATAATGTTCTGAGTTTGGGTGTATATTGTGTCGGTCAATTATATGTTTGTAAAAACCATGGCAATTCAGGAATTATTCCATAGAACAGGGTGTTGTCTTACAAAGCCAAAAATAATGCACCGATGGCGGAGTGTCATCCAGGTTCTCGATTCCCACACGCGTATTTATTAATAGGGTTTCTTCAATCGTGTGGAATATTGACAAACACTGATTTTTTGACGTGAAATTAAAACTTCTGTTTTGCTAATGTCGTAAAAATATTTTGCAGGAAAACGTGCAACTCAACAGCAACGTGAAAAAAGTGCTTCTAGCAGATCCCAGACAGAAGTTAGAAGTAGGCTCTACTATGCAAGTTTCTGGTTGGGGTAGACAGGTAATTTATTGATATCGATTAAAATACTTTACCTAATTTAAAACATTGTACTTCAAGCAATGCGATAAAAGGCAATCTTTGAACTGTTGCCGCTTGTTGCAATCGCCACTTTGTTATTGCGGATGCACTGGCCTCAGGCGCTCATGTTAATTATTAATGTATTCTTGGCGATTTTAAGTGCTATATAATATGCGTATAAAATAAAGATATTTTTTTAATTTGAATTTGTTGATTTGATAATTATTATTGTATTCCTTTTTGCAAAACCCTACTTAATAATTAAAAATAGTAAAAATCAAAAAACTCGACTCCATAAAAATTGTGCCTATAAAAAGAGTAAGAGTGAGCTTTAGTTGGAAACGTAGGTTGGACAACACAGGGGTGCGGGTCGGGATACCTCCGCGTTGGTGCACCCCGGGCAACACCGGCACTCAAGTGCCGGCGGCTGAATCCCGGCAGGGGACGGGTCTCCGCGTGTCCCTCTGATTAGCAGAGGGCACAGTGGATAGGCCATACGTCCGCCGTGGAGGGTCGGCGGGACCACAGTGGCCCCCCCGACCCTGGGGTGGGGACAGCGGGGTCAAAGTGACCCCCCCCGTCCCCGGAGGCGGGGCTTTCAGCCCAAGTGGCGACGGGCTCACTGCTTGCAGTGGGCCGAACGTCTGCCGTGGAGGGCTAGCGGGGCCATAGTGGCCCTCCCGGCCCTGGGAGACGGAGACGGGGCTTTTCAGCCTGAGGGGCGACGGGCTCACTGCTTGCTTTGCAAGCGGTGGGCACGGTCTGATGCAGACCACCGTTCGGCCCGACCCGTAATCCTGAACGGACAGGACCGGGGGTCTTCAGACCGCGGGGAAGAAAACCCCTATAAAAAATTACCCCAATCTAAGCTCTGCCGCCCGGCGAGGGATGAATGGCTGGAGGGTATCCAGTCGCGAGGGTGGCACCCTATAGTCGAAGGACTCAAAACTTAAATATGGCGGACGTTAAAAACACCAGTATACCTCCGGAGGCGACCAGTATACCTGCGTCCGGTAGGACGCAACGCGTCCGGAGAATCCCTCACAGGGCCGAGTACCAAGACCGGCCCTGTCAGCCCCGCGTATCGGAGGGGGGCAACCAACGCCGAAGATAAGGAGATGGAAGGGAGGAGGAAGAAGAAGGGGAAGACCCGTGGGAAGGAACCCACACCTGCGGGTAGTGCTGCCATGGGTGGCGGCTCTACCGCCGACATGGATTCGTCCGACGGTGGCAACACGTCTGCCAAAGTGCCGAGCGCCTGCGTGCCGAAGCCTTCGAAGCCTAAGCAGGGCCCGGCCACACCGAAAGATCAACCAGCCGAGTCGACGAAGCAGCCAGCTGCATCGGTCGAGCAGCCAGCGCGTCTCCGGAAGCGCCCGATTTCGGAGAAGAGGAGCGCGTCATCTGAGTCGGAGGGCAGCTCTACAGAGATGCCCCCGCCGGGAAGGCCGGGAAGGTCGGCCAAGAGGGGCCGAGGCGCTACCAGGCGTATGGCAACCCGAGCCTCAACCCTAGCGGATGAGGCCATACTGCAGGGTTTGGGAGTGGGGCTCTCGGTGGAGGAGAAGGTAACCCTCCTCACATCGAAGCTCCGTGAAGATCCTCCGGAGACGGATGGTCCGCCCACGGTGGACCAGATTGCCCAGAAGGTTTCGGATGCCCTGGCCGTCGTTCTAACGGTGGCTAATGGGTCGCGGAGCCTTCGGGGCAGTCTCGCGGAGGCCCTCAATAGCGCTACGAAAGTAGCCTATGGAGCGATGGAGTCTCTCCGGCGGTACTCGGTGCCGGGGGAGACTGGGAAGCTGGAGGCGCCCTGCCGCTGCAGGTGCCTCGAAGCGGAGGTGGCAGAGCCCCGTAAGGAGCTCACCGGCCGGCGAGTCAAGCCAAGCCTCGCCAAAGCCGGGCCGGAAACCTCTGCCTCAACGGCGGGCATGGGGCCTCCCGCCCCTGGTCTCCTTACAGAGGAGCAGATGCGCCAAGTCATCGATCGCATTAGTGCCATCTATGACCCGCGCATCGACTCCTTGAGCACTAGGGTGCCGCCGGAGCCAAGACTCCGTCCAGCTCTGGCCGCGGACAAGAAGGCCGCGCCGCCTTCGGCCCCAACGCCGCTTCCCTGCCAGGGTGGCCGCGTGGGCACTTATTCCGCGGCTGCGGCTGCTACGCCGCCCAAGGGGCAGGGCAAAGCCGCCAAGGCAAGCAGGCCTAAGACGGCGCAGAAGGCTGGGCAACGCTCCAAAGGCCAGCCCAAGGAGCAGTTCCCTCCCCTTCCGCGTGCTGACCAGCCCTCTCGGGCCCAAGCAAACATATCCCGGGATTCTCAAGTCCCACCACCCGCCACGTCCGGCCCTGCACCCTCTGACGAGGGCTGGCAGACTGTGGACGGCGGGAGGAAGAAGTCCCGGGGTAAAAAGAAGAGGGGATCTGCGGCTGGGGCTGCTGCCCAAGCCCAGGAGCCTATAGCCGTGCCGGGGGACAAGCCCGGCTCCAAAAAGAAGCCGCGTAAGCGCAAGCTTCAGACGCCGAAAACGGCAGCGGTGGTCATCACCATGCTGCCGGAGGCGGAAGCAGGCCTGAGCTACCAGGCCATTTTGAGGAAGGCCCGGGCGGAAATCGACGTCTCCGACCTCGGATGCGTTGCCGCTCGGACCCGCCAAGCCCGGACAGGGGCTCGAATCCTCGAGTTCCCTGGCGTGGATGGTCCCAAAATGGCCGACACGATAGCCACGAGGCTGCGAGGTCTGTTCGGTGAAGGCAGTGGAGTCCGCATTGCCAGACCGGTGAAGTGCGCTGAACTGCGCATTTCCGGTCTGGACGACTCGGTGACGGCTGAGGACGTCCGGAAGGCTATTGCCTTGAAAACCGGATGCTCGGATGCCGTCAGAGTGGGCTCCATTAGGACCGGGCCCGGCGGTGTGGGTACCGTCTGGGTGAGTTGCCCTGTCGCGTCGGCTAAAATCTTGGCTGACGCAGGCAGGCTCCTCGTGGGCTGGAGTTCCGCGCGGGTTGCCGTGCTGGAGCCCCGACCTGCGAGGTGCTATAAGTGCATGGCGGTTGGACACACCCGACCGACGTGCACTAACTGCTTTGATTGCGGCGGTCTTTGTTTCCGCTGCGGTCAGGCAGGGCATAAGGCGGCAACTTGCACCGCCCCCCCTCACTGCCCCGCGTGTGCTGCAGGCAATAGACCTGCGAAGCACTACATGGGGCGGGAGGGGTGTAGACCTCCAGCCACCACAGGGCCAAAAAAGGGGGGGAACAGCCAATCGGCCCCGGCTGTCCCCCCTAGCGCGGCTTCGCCGCCGTCCCGGGTGGAGGAGGATATGGTTACGGCTTAACGTTCAACCGTAACGCTGTCCTCCTCCAGGCGAATCTCAACCACTCCGCCAGGGCGCAGGATCTTCTCCTGCAAACCATGGTGGAGCGGTTGATTGGTGTAGCCGTAGCTGCGGAGCCTTATTGCGTTCCTGACCGCCCTAACTGGGCGGGCAGCTGCGATGGCTCCGTGGCAATCATCAGCTCCACGGCGCTTCGTTCCCCGCCCTTGTCGATCAGAGACAGGGGTACCGGATACGTCGCGGTCGACTGGGGGGGAGTTACGCTGTACGGCGTGTACTTCTCCCCCAATCGGAGTCTGGCTGATTTCGGGGTCTGGCTTAACAGCCTAGAGACCTCGTTGCGGCGCTTGGCACCTAGCCGCGTCCTGGTTGTGGGGGACTTCAACGCCAAATCCACGGCGTGGGGGTCCCCTGCGACCAATGCTCGCGGGGCGGCGGTTGTTGAGTGGGCGGCGTCGACGGGCCTCTGTTTATTAAACAGAGGCACCGTCAACACGTGCGTGCGGCGACGGGGCGGGTCGATAGTGGACCTTTCGTTCGCTAGCCCTGACGTCGCAGCACGTGTGGGGAACTGGTATGTTCTGGAGGAGGTTGAGACCTTGTCCGACCATCGGTATATCTGGATTGAGGTCTCCCGGTCCCTCCAGGGCCCCAGTAGGGGTCACGCGGCGCGCAGAACTTCCGCGTTCCCGCGGTGGGCTGTGGGTAGGCTGGATAGGGACCTACTGGCGGAGGCAGCCATCGTTCAATCGTGGCTGTCCTCACCGGCCCGGACTGAGGAGGTAGACGTTGAGGCTTACCGATTTCGCGCTGCGGTCACGCAGGTGTGCGACTCGGCCATGCCCCGTGTGCGACGTCCTCCTCCGAGGAAAGGGCTCTACTGGTGGTCCCAGGAGCTGGCGGACCTCCGTGCAGCGTGCATTCGTGCCCGGAGGTCCTACACCCGCAGTCGGCGGCGCAACCGCGATGGGGAGCGGGAGGACCGGCTGTACGAGGCATACCGCACTTCGCGGGCCGAGTTCAAGCTGGCCATCTGTCGCGCCAAAACAGAGAAAAGGCAGGAGATGCTGGACGGTCTCAATCGTGACCCCTGGGGTCGCCCGTACCGTGCGGCGCTGAACAAGCTCCGCACCCAGGGCCCTCCCCTCACAGAGACCCTTCAGCCCAGCCTCCTCACCGAGGTGGTCGAGGGCTTATTCCCACGACGGGTGGAGCACGCGCCCCCGGTCATGGCACCGCCAGATAGCGACCGGGAGGCTGACTTAAGTGTACCACCCGTCACTGCGTCGGAAATGGGGGCGGCTGTTGCGCGAATTCGTTCCAAGAACACCGCCCCCGGCCCGGACGGGATACCTGCCCGGGCTCTGGCCCTGGCTCTGGACCACCTGGAGCCTCGCCTCAGGGGACTGTTCGACGCGTGCCTGGTGTCCGGACGGTTCCCTGACTGCTGGAAGGAGGGGAGGCTGGTACTCCTGCCGAAGCCGGGGCGAACGCCGCATACGGTCGGGGCCTTTAGGCCCATCGTGCTGCTGGACGAGGCGGGTAAGCTGCTGGAGAAAATCCTCGCTGCCCGCATTGTCCAGCACCTGCGCGACGTCGGACCCGACTTGTCGGACGCCCAGTTCGGCTTTCGCGCTGGTCGTTCGACGGTCGGCGCGATTATGCGCCTGAAGGCCGCGGCCGCGGCGGTCCTCGCCGGCGGTGGAGTGCTGTTGGCGGTGTCGCTTGACATCGCCAACGCATTTAATAGTCTGCCATTCAGCTGCATCAGGGAAGCGCTCCGCTATCACGGGGTGGCTGCATAACCTGAGGCGGCTAGTGGCAGACTATCTTGAGAGCCGCAGCGTTCTCTATGAGAGCCGCATAGGGGCCGTTTTGAGGAGACCCATGTCGTGCGGTGTCCCGCAGGGTTCGGTTCTAGGGCCGCTCCTGTGGGACATCGGTTACGACTGGGTGTTACGCTGTCGGCTCCCCCCCGGGCTTGCCGTTATCTGCTATGCGGATGACACGCTGGTCGTGGCCCGGGTGGAAACTTCGAGAAAGCGGCGTTCCTAGCCACCTTAGGGACCTCGGAGGTGGTCAGGAGGATCGGGGCGCTGGGGCTTAGGGTGGCTCTGGACAAGTCGGAGGCTCTACTTTTCCATGGGCCCCGACGTCGGCCACCTGCTGGCGCCTCGATCACGGTGGACGGGGTCCGAATTGGGGTGCAGGCCCGGATTAAGTATCTCAGCCTGGTGCTGGACGGGCGGTGGCGCTTTCGCGAGCACTTCCCTCAACTGTCCCCGAGGCTCGTCGGTGCGGCGTCCGCCCTTGCACGGCTCATGCCGAATATGGGTGGACCCAACAATGCGTGCCGACGGCTTTACGCGGGGGTGGTCCGGTCGATGGCGCTGTACGGCGGCCACAGAGAGTCGTCGCGTCCAGGGTCATACGTGGATATCGCACGGTGTCGAGAGAGGCGGCCTGCGCGTTGCCCGGAACCCCTCCGTGGGACTTGGAGGCGGAGGTGCTCGCCGAGGTGTATCGGCGGGCGTCGCAAGAGCGCGAGGGGGGTGCACGTCCCCCACCAAGCGTGGTGGCCAGATGGCAAGGCGACGTTCGCCAAGCTGCCATGGCCAGCTGGACGGCGCGGCTGGAAGCGCCCCGGCCCGGTCTTCGGACCGTAGGGGCGCTCCAGCCGGTGCTGGAAGATTGGGTGGGGCAACGGCACGGAGTCCTTACCTTCCGACTGGTGCAGGTGCTGTCGGGGCACGTTTGCTTCGGCAGATATCTGCACATAGTCGCAAGGAGGGAAGCGACTCCGGGCTGTCAACATTGCGGCTGCGACAAGGACACGGCGCAGTACATGCTCGAGTCGTGCCTGACTTGGGCCGAGCAGCGCCGTGAACTCGTCGCGGTAATAGGGGGGGACCTCTCGCTGCCGAGCGTCGACAGAGCGGTGCTTGGCAGTGACGGGAATTGGGCTGCGGTCGCTGCCTTCTGCGAGGAGGTTATCTCGCGAAAAGAAGCGGCGGAGAGGGCCAGGGAGGCTGATCCTTCCGCAGACCCAAACCGCCGCCAGCGACTAGGGCGGCACAGGCGCGAGTATTTGCGCCTAATGCCGCCCTAGCTGGGGCTGCGGGTGGAGGGACCGGGGAACGTCCGCCACCTGCAAGGCCTCCCGCGAAGGTGCGACGCTCCGTGTACGGATGCGTCGCATAGTTAAGGGTACCCGAAAAGGTAAGCCGCCGGCGGGCCACTGAAGGAATGTAATATAGTTCCGGTGGCCCACCAATAAAGGCGGAAAGATGGCACACGGCGGGTTTCTTTAGTGGGTGAGGGCCCCACACTACCCTGTTCGTTACCCCGAACGACGGGGTGTGCGGTTAGGAAAATTCTTTTCTGCCTTCACAAAAAAAAATCCGTGCGGTCTGCCACCACCTCGCGTTTTCATATTAAGTTTATAGTATATGGCCTGCTGTTACAGAAAAGTGAAGCAACCAGATGCAAAGTTTACTTTTATATCTACGATTAAAAAATATATATATTTATAGGATTACTAGGGGGTTAATTACAGGCAAAAAAAAAACATATTAAAGAAACTTAGTTTTTTAATAAAATTACATTATTACTGCCTAATACTGGTCTTGGGGCTTTCGACGAATGTTGATGTTGGTGTATGTTTTTAGGTATTTCTACGCTATCTTCAGACGAACTTGCGTCAGAATACTCTGTAGACGGCTGGTAATCTGAGTCATCCTCAGAATCGGACATAGTAATAAATAAAATCGCACAAATACCAAAATGCACAAGAAAGTAGTGCAGTTCTACAAAAGAGTTGCAAGCCGTACGGGTGGCTGGCGGGCTAATGATTAATTATTAGGTGTGGCGTGACTGACTCGATAATTGTTTTAGGTACTAACAGAAATTTCGTTAGGTTTTGGCGCGAAAAATATGGTGCGCCGGCGGCGGCAGCCCGTACGGCCTGCTAATCTTGTTAAGTGCAACATGTAGGTAGCGTGGCTTACTCGAAAACATACGACCCGCCAGCGGACCGTATGGCAGTGAAAGTGTTATTTAAAAGGTACGCTAACCTACTTGTTTTCTATTTCAGAGTTTACCTCAAAAATACTCTAATATGCTGCTATGGGTTGATTTAGTCGTCATGGATAGAGAAGACTGTATGAATGCTTACAAAAACCTGATAACGCCTTCTAACTTTTGCGCTACATATAAGCACGTGAGTTTTATAAGCTACCTACTAGATCACCCGGTGAACTTCGTATCGCCTACAATTTATTGTATCAACGGTTATCAATCCTAATCAGTCTGCATCCTCTGAGGTTTAAATTAGATTATTAGGAATCTTTATATTAAAGGAACCGAACAAAATAAAAAAGGCAATTACTTAAAAAAAAAACAACGAACAGTAATTGAATTTGATGTATGTACCTAGCTAGACAGTCAGTACATTAATGTTGTACCAAGTCCATTACAGTTTAATCAACTTTAATATAATAAAATAAAGCCTAAGGGTTGCTTGGCACAAACTGGATTAGTTGCAAAGCTAAACACAAAGTGGAAAAAGTGAAATCGAAAATAACAGTTACGAGCAGAATTTGAACCTGCATCTCCTGGATACCGTGCAGATGCTTTGCCATTTCAGCCATCGTGACAACTTCTCTCGACTGCTAATCTCGATAACACGTTCATACTTAACGTCCTGGGTGACGCCTGCGCCATCTGTCGGAAGTATTTACATACATTATACCGACCAGGAAGTTGCAAAACTACGAAAAAAGTAAAAGAAAAGTAAGAAGTAAGTAAGTAGAACGAGAGTGACCGACATAGCCCGCCGTGTTGCCATGCTGAAGTGGCAATGGGCAGGCCACATCGCTCGACCAACCCACAACCATTGGGGAAGAAAGGTTCTCGAGTGGCGACCACGTATCGGACGGCGCAGCGTAGGACGGCCCCCCACCATATGGGCGGACGATCTGGTCAAAGCTGCGGGGAGCCGTTGGATGCGGTCGGCACAGGACCGCTCGTTGTGGCGTTCTCTTGGGGAGGTCTTTGTCCAGCAGTGGACGTTAAAAGGCTGATGGATGAAGCTTTTACTTCATGCCACAATATTAGAATAATTTATGTTATCCTTGTTTTGTATTATGAACTGTTTATTACGTCACCCAGAAAACTAAATATGTTAACATCTCTAGTAGATCTATCTTATGTTTCAGATTTTTCTCTCCTCAGCGTGAACAAAAAAATTACATATTATAATTATATTATAATTATTGTACCTACTGCCGAGATCGAATATCAAGCGATGTTATTTTTTTTACTCAATTTTACCTTATGTTATATTCTAAGGATCATAGTTTATCTGACATTGGAGGCCCGGCTTTATACCAGCATCGTCTCGTTGGAATGTTCTCTTTTCCAACTATTACAAAATACAAGCCAAACATCGCCGTCTTCACAAACACCACGTATTTCTACAAGTTAGTATCGCATTTATACAAGTACATCACTGGCGGACTAATTAGATTATTGACTGATGTTGAAACGGCTAGAATAGTTTATTTCAGTTACTTTCATAGTATTATGTCCTAGGGCATACTGCTATGGGGATGCTCCACCGATATAAATTCTATATTTGTACTTCAGAAAAGGGCCGTTCGGGCAATCTATAATCTGGACCCGAGAGGTTCCCTTAGATTATATTAAATTGGAATAAATTGGCAATTTAAAAAAATGGCCCATGAGTTTCTTGCCGGGTTCTTCTCATGAAAGGCTTTACTACGGAATCCGGCCGCTTGTGGCGATTGCAATCGCCACTTTGTTAATGCGGATGCACTCGCCTCAGGCGCTCGTGTTAATTATTTTAATGATTAGTGTATTATTGACGATTTTAAGTGCTACTTAATAGGCCTATGAAATAAAGATATTTTTTAATTTGAATTTGAATTCTTACTTAACTACAAACTGCTCTATTGGGTGGAGCAAACTTTAGAGAGCAGTTTCGAGGTCCCGTAGTTACAAAGCTTGTTATCTATCAAACGACTTATTATCTATCCACTGCTGAGTACATAGGCCTCTTCATTACTTCGCCATACAACAAACACTGTTTTATGTACCTCCTTACACTTATTTTACACAAAGAAAACCTGTAAAATAGACGTTTCAGAAATGTTTAGCTTTTTCAAGTGCCCAAAGCTCCGAGATAAATGGGGCACCTAGTTTTTGCCAGATCAGCATTCAATAACCGATACGGGTGACAAATAAAAACTTTTACAAATCTCAAACAACAGTCTACCTGCGCGAGCTCTGGCTTTATTTACGTGGTTTTTTTTATAGAAGATACTTATTTAAACAAATTTAATATAACAATATAGAAGATACTTATTTAAACAAATTTAATATAATTTAATACCTCCGCGTGGTGCGCCCCGGGCAACGTCGGCACTCTAGTGCCGGCGGCTGAATCCCGGCAGGGGACGGGTCTCCGCGTGTCCCTCTGATTAGCAGAGGGCACAGTGGATAGACCGGACGTTCGCCGTGGAGGGTCAGCGGGGCCATAGTGGCCCCCCCGACTCTGGGAGGGGGACAGCGGGGTCACAGTGACCCCCCCGTCCCCGGAGATGGGGCTTTCGGCCCGAGTGGCGACCAGCTCACTGCCTGCAGTGGGCCGAACGTCTGCCGTGGAGGGCCAGCGGGGCCATAGTGGCCCCCCCGGCCTAGGAGACGAAGACGGGGCTTTTGAGCCTGAGGGGCGACGGGCTCACCGCTTGCCTTGCAAGCGGTGGGCACGGTCTGATGGAGACCACCGTTCGGCCTGACCCGTAATCCTGGAAGACAGGACCGGGGGTCTTCGGACCGCGGGGAAGAAAACCCCTATAAAAAATTACCCCAATCTAAGCACTGCCGCCCGGCGAGGGATGTATGGCTGGAGGGTATCCAGTCGCGAGGGCGGCACCATAGTCGAAGGACTCTAAACTCAAAATGGCGGAAGTGAAAACAAAATCTATACCTCCGGAGGGTACCGGGCGCAATGCGCTCGGAGAATCCCTCACAGGGCCGAGTACCAAGACCGGCCCTGTCAGCCCCGCGTATCGGAGGGGGGCAACCAACGCCTGCGAAGAAAAGGAAAAGGAGATTGCGAGGAAGGGGAGGACCCGCGGGAGGAAACCCACACCCGCGGCAAGTCCTGTGGAAAGCGGCTCAGCCCTTGAAGTAACTTCGGGCATGGAGACGGATGGCGGTGATCGCGGCACAACGGCCGCAGGCGCAGCTCCGTCTGCATCGGAGTCCCAGCGGAGGGTAGCTGGTTCGGCGGAGCGGCCCTCACGAGTCCTGAAACGCTCGATCGTGCGGTCGGTGGGTGCGTCGGAGTCGGAGGGCAGCTCCACTGAGATGCCTCCGCCAGGGAAGCCGGGAAGACCGGCGAAGAGGGGCCGAGGCGCCACCAGACGCACTGTGCCACGAGCCTTATCTGGAGTGGACAAGGTTTCAGAGGACAACTTAGGAGTGGAGCTCTCGATGGAGGAGCGGATTACCCTCCTCAAATCGAGGCTCCGAGAGGAGCCTTCTGAAAAGGCCAGTCTTTTGACCGCCGATGAAATTGCCCAGAAGGTTTCCGACGCCTTGGCGATTATGTTTACGGTGGCCAGCGGGTCGCGGAGTCTTCGGGGCACCTACTCAGAGGCTCTCAACGAGGCATCACAAGTTGCCTTAGGAGCGGTGGAGTCACTCCGGCGGCACTCGGCGTCAGAGGAGAGCAGGAGGCTGGAGGCGCGTTGCAAGCGCCTTGAGGCTGAGGTGGCAGAGCTCCGCAAGGAGCGCACCGGCCCGCGAGACAAACCAGAGCTCGCCAAGATCGTGCCGGGAGCCTCGGACTCAGCGGCGGGCGCGGGGCCTCCGGCCCCTGGACTTCTCACGGAGGTGCAGATGCGCCAAGTCATTGATCGCATTAGCGAGATCTATGACCCGCGCATCAACTCCTTGAGCGCCGGGATGCCGCCGGAACCACGACTCCAACCACCACTGGCCGCGGATAAGAAGAAGGTCGCGCCGCCTTCAGGTCCAACGCCGATGCCTTGTCAGGGCGGCCGCGTGGCCAATTACTCCGCGGCCACAGCCGCACCACTCAAGGGGCCGAGCAAAGCTGCCCCCAAGGCGAAATCAGCACAGAAGGCTGGGCAGCGCTCTAAGGGCCAGCCCAGGGAGGAGTTCCCTCCTCTTTCGCGTGCTGGCCAGCCCTCGCAGGCCCCAGTAACCATGCCTCGGGATTCTCGAGTCCCGCCTCCTGTGCCGTCCGGGCCTGAGCCCTCTCATGAGGGTTGGCAGACAGTGGGCGGCGGGAGGAAGAAATCCCGGGGCAAACGGAAGAAAGGAGCCGAGACAGGGACTGCTGCCCGGGCTGAAGAACCTGCGGCGCCAGGGAGCAAGCCCGGCCGCAAGAAGCCGCGCAAGCTTCAGACGCCAAAAACGGCAGCGGTGGTCATCACTATGCTGCCGGAGGCGGAAGCGGGTCTGTCGTACCAGGCCATCTTGAGGAAGGCCCGGGATGAAATCGACGTCTCCGACATTGGAGTCGTTGCCGCCCGGACCCGCCTAGCCCACACAGGGGCTCGAATTCTCGAGTTCCCTGGGGCGGAGGGCCCCAAGATGGCTGACACCGTGGCCGAAAGGCTAAAGGGTCTGTTTGGCGAGGGGAGTGGAGTCCGCGTCACCAGACCGGTTAAGTGCGCCGAATTGCGCATTTCCGGTTTGGATGACTCGGTGACGGCGGACGACGTCCGGGAGGCTATTGCCTCGAAAACCGGATGCTCGAATGCCGTCAGAGTGGGCTCCATTCGGACCGGTCCCGGCGGTGTAGGTGCCGTCTGGGCAAGTTGCCCTGTCGCGGCGGCCAAAACCTTGGCTGACGCAGGCAGGCTCCTCGTGGGCTGGAGTTCCGCGCGGGTAACCGTGCTGGAGCCCAGGCCCGCGAGGTGCTTTAGGTGCATGGCGGTCGGACACACCCGGCCGACATGCACTAACTGTTTTGACTGCAGCGGTCTTTGTTTCCGCTGCGGTCAGGCAGGGCACCGGGCAGCAACCTGCACCGCCGTCCCTCACTGCCCCGCGTGCGCGGCAGGCAACAGGCCTGCCAAGCACTGCATGGGGCGGGAGGGATGCAGACCCCCGACGACAGGCCCAAAAAAGGGGGGGACCAGCCAATCGGCCCAGGCTGCCCCCCCGAGCGTGGCTTCACCACCGTCTCGGGTGGAGGAGGATATGGTTACGGCTTAAAATTCAACCGTGACACTATCCTCCTCCAGGCGAATCTCAACCACTCCGCCAGGGCGCAGGATCTTTTCCTGCAAACCATGGTGGAGCGGTTGATTGGTGTAGCCGTAGCTGCGGAGCCTTACTGCATTCCTGACCGCCCTCATTGGGCGGGCAGCCGCGATGGCTCCGTGGCAATCGTCAGCTCCACGGCGCTACGTTCTCAGCCCTTGTCAATCAGAGACAGGGGCACGGGATACGTGGCAGCCGACTGGGGGAGAGTTACGCTGTACGGCGTCTACTTCTCCCCCAACCGGAGTCTGGCTGATTTCGAGGTCTGGCTTAACAGCCTAGAGACCTCGATACGGCGACTGGCACCTAGCCACGTCCTAGTTGTGGGCGACTTCAACGCCAAATCCACTGCGTGGGGGTCCCCTGCAACGGACGTCCGTGGAGCAGCGGTGGTAGAGTGGGCGGCGTCGACGGGTCTCTGTTTGCTGAACAGAGGCTCCGTCAACACGTGCGTGCGGCGACGGGGCGGGTCGATAGTGGACCTTTCGTTCGCTAGCCCTGACGTCGCAGCACGAGTGAGGAACTGGTGTGTCCTGGAGGAGGTTGAGACCTTATCCGATCATCGGTACATCCGGATTGAGGTCTCCCGGTCCCTTCAGGGCCGCAGTAGGGGTCACGCGGCGCGCAGAACTCCCGCGTTCCCGCGGTGGGCTGTGGGCAGGCTGGATAGGGACCTACTGGCGGAGGCAGCCATCGTACAATCGTGGCTGTCCTCACCAGCCCCATCCGAGGGGGTGGACGTTGAGGCTGGCCGAGTTCGCGCTGCGATTACGCAGGTTTGCGACGCGGCCATGCCCCGTGTGCGACGTCCTCCTCCGAGGAAGGGGCTCTACTGGTGGTCCCAGGAGCTGGCAGACCTCCGTGCGGCGTGCATTCGTGCCCGGAGGTCTTACACCCGCAGTCGGCGGCGCAATCGCGATGGGGAGCGGGAGAGCCAGCTTTACGAGGCGTACCGCACTTCGCGGGCCGCGTTCAAGCTGGCCATCTGCCGCGCAAAAACAGAGAAAAGGCAGGAGATGCTGGACGGTCTCAACCGTGACCCCTGGGGTCGCCCATACCGTGCGGCGCTGAACAAGCTCCGCACTCAGGGCCCCCCCCTCACAGAGACCCTTCAGCCCAGCCTCCTCACCGAGGTGGTCGAGGGCCTATTCCCACGACGGGTGGAGCGCACAACCCCGGTCATGGCTCCGCCAGGTAGCGACCGGGAGGCTGACCTCAGTGTACCACCCGTCACCACGTCGGAAATGGGGGCGGCTGTTTCGCGGATTCGTTCCAAAAACACCGCCCCCGGCCCGGACGGGATACCCGCCCGGGTACTGGCCCTGGCTTTGGACCACCTGGAGCCCCGCCTCAGGGGACTGTTCGACGCGTGCCTGGCGTCTGGACGGTTCCCTGACTGCTGGAAGGAGGGGAGGCTGGTACTCCTGCCAAAGCCGGGACGAACGCCAGATTCGGTCGGGGCCTTCAGGCCCATCGTGCTGCTGGACGAGGCGGGTAAGCTACTGGAGAGAATCCTCGCTGCCCGCATCGTCCAGCACCTGCGCGGCGTCGGACCCGACTTGTCGGACGCCCAGTTTGGTTTTCGAGCTGGTCGTTCGACGGTCGGTGCGATTATGCGCCTGAAGGCCGCGGCCGCGGCGGTCGTTGCCGGTGGTGGAGTGCTGTTGGCGGTGTCGCTTGATATCGCCAACGCATTCAACAGTCTGCCATTCAGCTGCATCAGGGAGGCGCTCCGGTATCACGGGGTGCCTATATACCTGAGGCGGCTAGTGGCAGACTACCTAGAGGGCCGCAGCGTTCTCTATGAGAGCCGCATAGGGGACGTTGTGAGGAGACCCATGTCGTGCGGCGTCCCACAGGGTTCGGTTCTAGGGCCGCTCCTGTGGGACATCGGTTACGACTGGGTGCTGCGATGTCGGCTCCCCCCTGGGCTGGCGGTCATCTGCTATGCAGATGACACGCTGGTCGCGGCTCGGGGCGGAAACTTCGAGGAAGCGGCGTTTCTGGCCACCTTAGGGACCTCGGAGGTGGTCAGGAGGATCGGGGCGCTGGGGCTTAGGGTGGCCCTGGATAAGTCGGAGGCCCTACTTTTCCATGGGCCCCGACGAGGACCACCTGCTGGCGCCTCGATCACAGTGGACGGGGTCCAAATTGAGGTTCGGACCCAGATCAAGTATCTGGGCCTGGTGCTGGACGGGCGGTGGCGCTTTCGCGAGCACTTCCGCCAACTGTCCCCGAAGCTCGTCGGCGCGGCGTCCGCCCTTGCACGGCTCATGCCGAATATGGGCGGACCCAACAATGCGTGCCGACGGCTTTACACGGGGGTGGTCCGGTCGATGGCGCTGTACGGCGCACCCGTGTGGGCGGAGTCCCTGGACGCACTGAACAGGGCTCTTCTGTGGAGACCACAGAGGGTTGTCGCGTCCAGGGTCATTCGCGGATACCGCACGGTGTCGACGGAGGCGGCCTGTGCATTGGCCGGAATCCCCCCATGGGACTTGGAGGCGGAGGGGCTCGCGGAGGTGTATCGGCGGGCATCGCAAGAGGGGGCGGGGCGCAGGCGTCCCCAACTCCGTGAGGTGGCGAGGTGGCAGGGCGACGCCCGACGAGCTGCCATGGCCAACTGGAGGGCGCGGCTGGAGGCGCCGCGGGCCGGTCTTCGGACCGTGGGGGCGCTCCAGCCGGTGCTGGAGGAGTGGGCAGGGCGACGGCACGGAGTCCTTACCTTCCGACTGGTGCAGGTGCTGTCGGGGCACGGTTGCTTCGGTAGATATCTGCACATTGTCGCAAGGAGGGAAGCGACTCCGGGCTGTCACCATTGCGGCTGCGACGAGGACACGGCGCAGCACACGCTCGAGTCGTGCCCGGCTTGGGCCGAGCAGCGCTGTGAACTCGTCGCGGCAATAGGGGGGGACCTCTCGCTGCCGAGCGTCGTCAGAGCGATGCTTGGCAGCGACAGGAATTGGGCCGCGGTCGCTGCCTTCTGCGAGGAGGTCATCTCGCGGAAGGAAGCGGCGGAGAGGGCCAGGGAGGCTGATCCTTCCGCAGACCCGAACCGCCGCCAGCGACTGGGGCGGCGCAGGCGCGAATATTTGCGCCTTATGCCGCCCTAGCTGGGGCTGCGGGTGGATGGACCGGGGAACGTCCGCCACCCGCAAGGCCTCCCGCGAAGGTGTGACGCTCCGTGTGCGGATGCGTCGCTCAGATGAGGGTACCCAAAAGGGTAAGCCGCCGGCGGACCACCGAAGGAATGCAACATAGTTCCAGTGGCCTGTCAATAAAGGCGGAGAGACGGCACACGGCGGGTATTAAATATGAGTATCCATCGGTTAATAAAAGAAATATGTTGCCATTTTATGGTACGGTATAATGGAACCAAATTGTATTTTTAGGTGGATCCAGCTCAACACACAGCGGTTTTTGAATAAATATTGCAAAGAAGTTAACAGGGATTTACATGACTTTATTACTTCATCTAGTATTGAATGAAATGCCTAACTCTTTGTGGACTATTGAAAATATATGTAGGTATCTAACGTATTTGAAAATAAACTGCTTCAGGCTGCTATTATAAATAAACTTATATTGTGCTGTCAAAAACTTGCGCCTTACATTTTCATAAAAACTGATGTCAAGCCTCTCACGTTATGCTTAAAAGATTATGAGTGTTACTTAGTTTATTAGGCACTCAAATAGTATATTTTGATAAAAACGTTTTCTTACAATTTACCTATTAACAAAATTATGTTTATATTGAGTTCATATATTATATTTTCAGTAAGTTGTTACTGTAAATTAAGGAATGGGAGTTCTTACTGTTGTTCAAAGTACCTATATATATTTAGGAAAATGTATGTATACAATTGGTATGGCAGTGTCTTTACGTTTTGAAAGTGTATAAGAAAAATGATTGTAAATATTTTTAAGATATTTCATTATAAGTGTTATCTTGCAATAAAATGAGACGTAACAAATTATATTAAATTGTAACAGTCGATATACTGTTATTATTATCCGTTTGTTGATTTATTAACTGTTCCAAACAAAATTTCTTGATGAAATCTTTGATTTGTTTTTCAATCCAGTCTCTAAAGACGTACACGTTTGTATAAACGCTTGGACTATCTTGCCGAGCGCAGCCATCACCATGAGAGGTCAAACCAACTAGCACACTGAAATAATAAAAAATATTTTTAAGTTATGTAATTACTTCTGTCTTTGCCGTGTGGGGCCGGCTCTAGAATTGTCCCACCCCTCTCCACCCATGGGAGTCGTAAGAGCCGACTGAGGGAATACCGGGGGAGTGGGCAGCAGCACTCCTTCGAGTATTAATAACCCGCCTGCCAAGCGTGGCGATTGCGGCACTATCCCCCATTCTTGGGGAGGCCTATGTCCAGCAGTGGACGTTGAGGGGCTGATGGATGGATGGATGGATGGATGGATGGAAGGAATTACTTCTTCCTTCTTATCCTCTTGTTATCAACTACCTCTATACCTCCTATTGCTTTCCTTGGAGTTGACAACGCACAAGTGATGCCTCTGGCGTTGATGCCTCCGGTAACCGCTTACCATCAGATAGGCCGTATGCTTGTTTGCCACCCATGTATTATACAAAACAATTTATGTCTATGTTGGCAAATTCTCTATCCTACCATCGTATTTTAACCAGTAACATAAGAGTAGGCCTTCCCTCCTATTACGATACATGTTCAGTAGTGGGACCCTAAAAACAGAATACAAGCTGATAAAAACCTAAAATTTACGCGAATTTTACACATTTTGAAATAAAACTTCGTTTACGGAATCTATCGCGTTTACTTGATTTTTATACTATCCCGACGTTTCGAATACTTTAGAGCATTCATGATCACGGGTGGACTTAGATGGTAGATGTCCAAAGCTGATACGTTGTTTCAACGGTTTCATCTACCCACAGTAATATGATTTTACAAATTTTTGGTTTATTTATTTCAACCCACATAATATTCGTTTAGAAACACAATTTAAAATATCTACTCTAAGATTTATGCTTACAATGTATGAGATTTTAAACTAGTGTAATAAAATTAGTATAATACTCCTTTAAGTTTTAAATTTTTTGTTTATATTTAGTGCTTAAAAATTCTACCACAAACTACCAATTAAAATTTTTAAGTAATCAAAAAACTATTATTAAGAAGACAATATTGATTATTAAAGAAGAAGCCGGTTTCCGAAAAGGCTATAGTACCATAGACCACATCCATACGCTACGCCAGATTATACAGAAAACCGAGGAATATAATCGGCCTCTGTGTCTGGCGTTTGTGGACTATGAGAAAGCCTTTGATTCGATCGAAACTTGGGCGGTGCTGCAGTCCCTTCAGCGGTGCCAAATTGACTATCAGTACATCGAAGTGCTGTAGTGCTTGTATAGAAACGCCACCATGTCAGTCCGTGTTCAGGACAGGAGTACAAAACCGAACCAACTGCAGAGAGGTGTTAGACAGGGAGACGTTATGTCCCCGAAACTCTTCACCGCTGCATTGGAAGATGTCTTCAAGCTCTTGAACTGGACCGGATTCGGCATCAACATCAATGGCGAATACATCACTCACCTTCGATATGCCGACGACATTGTAGTAATGGCAGAATCGCTGGAGGACCTTGGCACCATGCTCAATGATCTCAGCAGGGTTTCCCGACTAGTAGGTCTCAAAATGAACATGGACAAGACGAAAGTCATGTCTAATGTCCATGTCATTTCAGCACCGGTCCTAGTCGGGAGTGCGCTTCTCGAAGTTGTCGACCATTATGTCTACCTGGGACAAACGGTCCAGTTAGGTAGGCACAACTTCGAGAAAGAGGTCAATCGACGAATCCAACTCGGCTGAGCAGCGTTCGGGAAGCTAAGGAAGTACTTCTCGTCCAATATTCCGCAGTGTCTGAAAACGAAGGTCTACGACCAGTGTGTGTTGCCAGTGATGACATACGGAACAGAGACGTGGTCTCTGAATGTTGGCCTCGTTTCAAGGCTCAAAGTCGCTCAGCGGGCCATGGAGCGGGCTATGCTTGGTATTTCCCTACGTGATCGAATCCGTAATACGGCGATCCGTAGGAGAACGAGAGTGACCGACATAGCCCGCCGGGCTGCTATGCTGAAGTGGCAATGGGCAGGCCACATCGCTCGACGAACCGACAACCGTTGGGGAAGAAAGGTTCTCGAGTGGCGACCACGTATCGGACGGCGCAGCGTAGGACGGCCCCCCACAAGGTGGACCGACGATCTGGTCAAAGCCGCGGGGAGCCGTTGGATGCGGTCAGCACAGGACCGCTTGTTGTGGCGTTCTCTTGGGGAGGCCTATGTCCAGCAGTGGACGTTGAAAGGCTGATGGATGGATGGATGGATGATTGATTATTAGTTTCTATTATTAAATATATTGATTTTAATAGAAGCTAACACTAAAAAGCTACCACCGGATCGGAACGCGGCCTGACTGAGAAAGATCCGGCCAGAAAACTCAATAAATAAAAAAACTAATAATCAATATTGTCTTCTTAATAATATTAGACACAAAGTGAAAAATGTGAAATCGAAAATAACAGTCACGAGCAGGATTCGAACCTGCATCTCCTGGATACCGTCCAGATGCTTTGCCAATTCAGCCATCGTGACCCTTGCCCCTGACTGCTAATTTAGATAACACATTCATACTTAACGTCTTTGGGTGACGTCTGCACCATCTGTCGAAAGTATTTTCATACATTATACCGACCAGGTAAACTTAATTTTACAATTAAGATTTTACCTAATAATGACGCAAACCCTATAAATATTTAGATATTTTTATATATATTTTAATATTATGTGGGTTGAAATAAATAAACCAAAAATTTGTAAAATCATATTACTGTGGGTAGATGAAACCGTTGAAACAACATATCAGCTTTAGACATCTACCATTTAAGTCCACCCGTGATCATGAATGCTGTAAAGTATTCGAAACGTCGGGATAGTATAAAAATCAAGTAAACGCGATAGATTCCGTTAGCGAAGTTTTATTTCAAAAACCTAAAATTAAATTATAAGGTATAACCTTCATCCAATATTTCTCCATTAAATTATCCAACATGATACATGAAAAATATCCTTCTTTAAACGAGGTTTGAGAAGAGCACTTTACGGTAGGGGGTGCCTTGGCTATGCCCCTGGTGATGCTAAAGTCCATAAGCGGTAGTTACCACTTACCATCAGATGGGCCTTTGCGCGTCTGCTACCGTTGGCAATAAAAAAATCTGGAAAATGGTTGACCCTAAAGGCCATCCCTGCAACTTCCCGCTAATTTGATACTTAAGCTCTTCGAGCTCAAAAGTCTGATAGATATATAATAATGCACTATTCGTTGAATTTTCAAATCGCAATAACTTTTGAATGAATGAACGGATTTTCTCGTAGTTTACGGCATTCAACGCAGCTTTTTGAGCTCTTTGAAGAATCTTAAGGCTCGAACTGGTGAGACTGAAAATTTCATATAAATTCTGAAAAAAACATTTTTCATTTTTTTCGACAACGTTATCTCACGAATGAATCAACCCATTTTGACTGGACTAGCGGCGATTGACGTGGTTTTTTGATGTTAAAAGCTTATTAGTTTTTGGAATCGATCGATAAAACCATTTAAAAGTTATTCCAAAAAATCCACATATGAAAAAAAAATTGTAGATTTTTTGAGATTTCTCAAGACCTACCGGCTCGAATCAGTCCTAATTGTATTTGAAATCTAAGTTTGGTCAAGTTCTTTCGAATGACGCCAGCCCCGATGAAATCGGTCACGCTGATCAAAAGTTATGAGAGGTACACACACACACACACACACACACACACACATCATCGCGGAAACATTCGGGGAAGCTTCCTGGGACCTCAAAACGTCAACATCCGTTGAAAACTCGTTTTTCGAAAAACGGGGTAAAACCAATAACTTCCCAACTTTTGAAAATTTTCAATTTTCTTAGCGGGAAGTTAAAAATGAAAGAAGATAACTTTTACTATAGGGCATGGGTCTCCTCTGGTACTGACAGCGGTTTAGGCCGTAGACCACCACGCTGGCCCAGTACGGATTGACAGACTTTATAAGCAGTTTAGAACTGCTACTTTCAGACTATTAGTGAAACAAACGAAGTAAGTTCTGAGGATTAATTTAATTTGGCAAAATTCTTATTATCGTAAAAGTATTTTGGAATTGTCTCCATTAGTGAAATCGGTTTTAACCCTATCATATTAATAAAATACGTTACTTACTTTTTCCAGAGAACTCCACCGCCAGAGTCTCCCCTACACGTATCCCTTTTTCCGTTACCATACAAACAGAACATGTCGGAAGTAAGCAAGTAATTATTATGTAATCTCGAACACTCTTCAGCCGGGACGTATCGCAATTGAGCCATCATAAGTGAGTTTGATACCGCACCACCTCCTTGCTAATTAGGAAAATTAAAATACATATTGAGAAAATAAAATACAGGTAAATGTTAGTTAAGTTTTAATAACAGACTCCGGCGTGGTAACGGCTGACGTGGTTTGAAAATGCAAAGAATGGATTGCGTGAAGCGCAGCACCGCCTTATAAAACATTATATACTTACAGAAAAAGGTTAATGCATGTATTGCATATTGTAGAATAAACTTACCTCTGCTGTGTTTCCGGAGCGCTATAACAAAGTCCTTCTTTAAACAAGGCTTTAAAAGAGCATTTCTCTCACAGAAAGGGACAAATTGGCTATATTATTGTTGTTGCTAAATATCATGAGCAGCCGTCATACCATCAGGTGGGTAGTTTGTTCGTCTACTGCAGTTAGATTAACGTATTACAAGTTATGACGTCAACATCTCGACGTGATTCGGTTATAAAAGAAGATGAACGATCTTCACTCAGTGCTCTTTTAAGCAAAGTGCTAATTAATTGTTACCTTGGCATTGCTCATGAGCTACTGTTATCATTTAAAATCAAATAGCCCATACCTCATCTCTTATCACTAACAGAAAAAGAACTTAAAATATCTAATAAAATGTTTTTACTGGACAGGACATTGATATTGCGCAATTTTAACTGCGTTAAAGTCAGTGTTCTGTCCCCGTGATATACTCGTAGCTTATATTATTTTTGGATAAATTAACTTTTAATAATGAAGTTTACTAGAATCAGTTTAGTAGTCAATGAATTTATCAATTACAAACAAATAAATCTTCATAATATTAGTA
Source organism: Leucoma salicis (assembly GCA_948253155.1). NCBI lineage: Eukaryota > Metazoa > Arthropoda > Insecta > Lepidoptera > Erebidae > Leucoma > Leucoma salicis. The sequence goes on from OX411806.1 coordinate 8,705,986, forward strand.
TTCTTTGTCTTTTAAATTCCTTGTAAAATTTTCAGGTGTTCCCAAGAGCTTGTGATTTGACAGAAAGCGGCATTTTCTATCATCAGTTAAATATAATTCACATTCATGCTCAGTACAAAGTTCACAAAATTGGACACCATAATATTTTGGTTTGATTGGACATGCTTAGTATAATGAACACAAGGTGCGAAAATGTGAAATCGAAAATATTAGTCACGAGCAAGATTTTAGCCAACATTTCCTAGAAAATCCTGCCAGGTGCTTTGCCAATTCTTTGCGCGTGAGTAGTTTTATTTTACATTTTCGTACTCTGCGTTCATTCCGAAAACATAAATTAACAAAGGAATTACTGACCTTCGTCCAACCCCATCCAGTAACAACAAAGTTTGCTTCCTGCTCGTTCATCCATTTTTTATGGTTAACCAATATTACTTTCTTTACAAACTTGCCAAGTTTTAAAGGTCGCTCAAGAAATAGTAATGCTATATCACATGCAAATATTTTCACTTTACTATATTCTTCATGTACCACAAACGATTTTACATTATATTTGTCCGAGTTGAAATCGTATAAGTATTTGGAACCTAAATAAACACATAATACGTATACTATGTGTTTGACAATAACGAAAACCCTAACTCATATATTGGATCCTTCACGTTACTAAGTAATTATACTTTTATTGTATTCTGGAGCTCAGGAAAAAACATAGGCTACGTTATATCCCGAAAAATATAATGATTCATGTGGGATAGTTATTTTTTCATACAGAAAGACAAATCTCTAAACATTATCTTGATGTCCCCATATCTCTTAGGGCTTAGATAGCATCGGCGGCCAACTGTAGTAATGTCACATAGTTCCAATGGTCTGCCAATAAAGGTGGAGAGACGCCACACCACAGGTTTATTTTGTAGGTGAAGGCCACACACTACCCTGTTCGTAGCCCCGAATGACGGGGTGTGCGGTTAGCTAAATTTTTTCCCCGACTTAACAAAAAAAAGCTTAGCTTAGCTACCGTGTGCGACCGCCACTGCCACTGATAGATATTCAAAAAATGTAGGTAGCATAATGCTCTTGGTGGATCATTCCCGCATATCGATATTCTTGTGCACTAATTCCATGATTTATCGAACAATGAAACCAAATTTTGGACCTACTTCCATTCTTACTACAATCGGCGGCTCTCACTACTTCGTGTGCCCTCCTTGTATCAACTGAACTTGAAAATTATAATTATGAGCCATCGCAGTCACCTAAAACTTATAATAAAATTCTCTACCAGAGACAGAGAAATATAGACAGCGAAATATTCGGTATCTCAAATGGTAAGTGGCTACCATAGCTTATAGAAACTTGGAACGTCAGAGGCATCACAAGCGCGTTGCCCACGTATACGCTTAGAGAAGGGTTTTGCCTCCAGCACTACTTCACACATGGCACGATACGTAGCAGCGGAAGGAATGCTTTCTGAATGACTACTTATCAATAACTTCATGAAAGTGCAGTACACTTCTCAGACAATTCATGGTGTAAATCGACAAGGTTCTATCACCAACTGGCTATTACCTCTTACAAATTATTGTAGAGAACTTGAAAATACACATAAAATACTACGGATTCCATTTAGACCTACTACTTCTGGATATTTTCGTTCCAACGCTTACCTAACTATTATATGAAACGCCTATGCATCTGGTCGTCTTAAAGCAGTATTATCATAAACTTACAGTACGATTTCAGTTACTTTATACATGATTCTATGTAATTTACTAATAAGTAAATTTATTACCTGCTTGAACTAGCATTTTATTGACATCAGTATTTATTTCTAAACAATGACCCGCCGTTATGATAGTCCAGCTGTTAAGGATGACACCACCACACATCCCACCTTTATTGAAGAACTGGACTGCGAAAGGGTAACTCTCTAGAGAGGCCTCCTTTCCACCAACAACTTTCCCTTCCCATTTTTTTAGGATATTATTTTTCGTATATACCAATTTTTCACAAATGCAATAGGTTAGTATAAAAAATATTGAGAAAGTAACTCTAAAATTCTTCGCAAGCATTGGGAGTTAACGTTCTATTGCTAGGTAGATTAATTAAAAAGCCATAATCATTACGCCTTACTGACATTCATTTTCCAACAAACAACATTCCGAGATTAGAGTTTTATCGCGCAAGATTAAACTGTAATTATATATCCTAGGAAGATTTTTTTACTAATACGTCGGAATGTTAGCTTTATACCGTAGGACTGTAGCAATCCTATTACACTTAACTTACCTTGCAGTAAATATTCTTTTCATTACTCATACTCTGAAAGTAGGCCTGAAGTTGCCTGAGGAGCGGGTTGAAAGTCATACTTTTCAGCCCTAGGGAGAATTACTTTCAACTGACAGCTGAGTAATTATAAAAAATAAAACAGTTCTATTTTCTGTTCAGCCAGTCAATTACAGCGCGATGTAAAATTGAAATAACATAAAGTTAAGTATTTATTAAAGAATTTGTTTTTATATGACTTTATTTTAATATAGTTGCAACTAAATATCTTTAAAATAACGAAGATTTATATTTTTTCAATGATTAAAATGAAAAATAATGGCTGAATAGCTGACAGGCCATAGAAAAAAAAACAAAATCGGCGGGAAAACGGCGATTCCAAATTAAATTTTTTAGTCTCCCATTTTTTCTTTAGCTAATTCATGATTTTTATTTTTAGTTTCCTCGTATTCGTAATGAAAAGCACAGTGTTTACCTCGGGATAAAGACATATTTAGTCCCTCGAACTATTGGAGCCCTCGCTACGCTCGAGCGCCAAACCCCGTCTCGGCACTAAATAAGTTGCTTTCATCCCTAGGTTAACAATGTACTATTTCATTACTCATACTCGGAAAGTAGGTTTGAAGTTGCCTGAGGAGCGGGTTGAAAGTAATACTTTTCAGCCCTAGGGAGAATCGCTTTCAACTGACAGCTGTCAAATTATTTAAAAAAAAAACCTAGTTCTATTTTCACATTTCTATTGAACCTTATTCTAACTTACTACAGCCACTCAATCACAGCTCGATGTTTAATTGAAATAACAAAGTTAAGTATTAAATAAAGAGTAAAATATTTTACCATTTTTTCAAGTAAAGTAGCTGAAGGCTACATAGAAGAGTCAGTAGAAAATAAAACTAAGATATCACACACAGTAACAGAAATGATAAATCTGCATTCCACTGACTCTCCACTACCAAGCACTTCCAAAGATTATCCGGTGCAATCCAAAAATATTGCTGCAACATTTAACAAAAAATACACAAATATCAATCTCCCTAACATTCACCCAAGAACCCCTGGATACTGGAGAAACTCAAGTTTCCCAGAAAATATCAAATATCAATACCTATACCCGGAAGGAACCTTTCACTAACTATAACTAGTTGCTCTAATTTTACTATAAATTTTAAATAAATAATTATCTAGCAGTTGATGTAAATTAAAATTTCATTTTTGCATGTTTTTATTTTAACTTTCCTTGTATTCGTAATGAAAAGCACAGTGTTTACCTCGGGTTAAAGACTTATTTAGTCCCTCGAACTATAGGCGCCCTCGCTGCGCGTTACTTTCACCCTTAAGGTGTATGTATATGTGGTGTGTATGTACTATTACTTATCCCTCTTTATAAGAGATGATATAGCCTAGAGGTAAAATGAAGAACTACAACGACAATGACATCGGGTTCGATCCCCAGTGCAATGTCAAGGAGCACTGCACTGACTTTTCAAGATTTTTCGAGAATATGTTTGCAAATTATCACTGCTTGTTGAAGGAAAAGTCGTGAGGAAAATTGCATGCTTGAGAAATTTTCTCGACGGCTTGTGAAGTCTGCCAACCTGCACTAGGCCAGCGTGGTGGACTACGACGAATCCCTCTCGCATTGAGAGGAGACCCGTGCCCAGTAGTAGGGGACAGCATTGGGTTGAAAAAAATCCCTCTTTACTCTAATTCCTTTTAACACCAGTAGGTATTTAAATAGTGCGCCGCCGGCGGACCACTCAAGTAATCTCACACAGTTCCAGTGGTCTGCAAATATAGGCAGAGAGACGACACGCGGTTTATTTAGTATATGAGGGCTCCACACTACCCTGTTCACTGCCCCGAAAGACGTGATGTGCGGTTACGTAATTTTTTTCCGTCTTAACAACAAAAAAGGTATCTAAAGAGAGCGCGACTTATTATTTTTTAAATGTCAGGTACATATTTTTTAAATGTGAGAAAATAAGAATATACTGCACCGATGGCGGAGTGGTTTAGATACCAGCCTACTGAGTGTTGTGGGTATGATTCCCACACAGGACAACTCTTTGTGTGATCTACAAATTGTTGTTCTGAGTCTGGGTGCCCTTTATTTCCGTGGAATTGTATGTTTGTAAAGTCCCCCGCGATACAAGGATTATTCCTAAGAATAGGGAGTTGTATTTTAAAAAAAATCAAGTAGTTATTTTTTTTTTAATTAATAATTTATAATTTATCGTATAGTAGTAATCTAGTATTTGCCTACGACTCCCTCCCCATTGAATTAAGTTGTTGCTATCCAAGAGAAAAAAAGGCTGTACCAGATTTGCTCAATATCCGTGCTTAGTAGATGTCTAGTGTCGTAGGATCTTTTCGGTCTTAGTGATGATTGAATTTCGCTTTTATAAATAGGTATACATAAATTGTAGACAACGACTAGAACCGGAGTTCGCTGGTGGTATTGCCGAAAGAATATCAAGAGTGACTGACTGTTGAAGTTATTTTATTCACTTTTTCTGTTGAATACACTTTTTCTTCTTTATTCTTGTTCGCTATGATATAGACGCCAGTGATAGCGGTAAAACCAAGGACTGCAAAGACAGTGGTATCGAGTTCGATCCCGAGTGGAAAGTTCAGATCTCGTACGGCACATACTTCTGCATGCATGAGAGATTTTCTCAACGGCTTGTGAAGTCTGCCAACCCGCATTGGGTGGACTAGTTATGGCCTAATCCCTCTCACCATGAGAGGAGACCCGTGCGCAATAGTAGGACAGGAAAAAGGGTTCTTCTGTTTTACCAAACCAGTCTCAGGTTCGTATCCCGGGTCAATATTATTATTGAGTTGTTCTATCAAATAAATATTCAATAGCAGTTTCGAGTTTGGAAGTTGGCGGTGTTTCACCCTCGTGCCTCGGAAAGCCGTTGGTCCTGCACTCTCCGGCGGTCCCGAAATGCCGTCCTTATGGACTAAAAGAGCAGGGAACATAACGTGCACTTGTGTTTGCGCACACAATCGTGCACTATAATAACTCCTGCGTGACGGTTAGTGCCCGTTGACGCTGGCCGTCAAAATCAAGGGCTATCAAAAAAATCAACATTAATTCAGTAGTGCAAATAAACAAACAGACAAGCAGACAAAAATACTAAAAACTTGGGTATCTCTGAATACTGGTCACTAATTATTTCTTAAATGTACAACCACAGCTCTGTTACTAGCTACAGCTACAGTATTAGACTATTGCCATGCAAATGTCAATGTCCTTTCGGTTACACTTTCAGGAGAACAATTTAGGAGTAGGACGGAATATTTTATTCCTGCGAGGTAACATAAGCATAGCGTAATAACTACGGTCGCCCGCCTTCGTAGCGCACTCAGTTGCCTTTCGCCGGCCGCCGAAAGCGCCGCGCGTGGCCTTTTCCCGCACTAAACATAACCTTAAACGGCCTAATTACACAAACATTAGCATACAAACATCAAATCTCCTCACAAAAATTATATCAATGATAAAATATGATGTGTTGTATTAAAAAATGTTTCTATATGTGTATAGAGTTTATCTAAGGAGTTGAACGGCTGATTCAAAACTTAGGAGTACCTATATTGATTGTGTTCATGCAGTTGTTTTAAAATGAATCGGTACGTACACAAGGGCTTCTCTGTGATTTCCTAATTTAGAGAAATATTTTATTATTTATATAAATTAAAGATTTTAAATAAGTATTTAATTTTATACATATCTAAGATAAGTCAACTTATCGCATTAGCATTGTTTATCATATTATTAAGCGTTTATCATTTATTTGCATATAATTAAATATGTCACGGTAGTTCCTCATCAGGCTTTGAATTGAATGTTAAATTGTTTTTATTCTTCATTATTTCTTAAAATGCTTTCAAATAACATTATATAAAAGGCTAATTCACTTTTGCCACTTTGTGTCATCTTTTGTGGAATTAGCGTATGGTATTGCCCCTATACTGGTATCGTCCCCTTTATTTGATGGAGTAAAGATCAATAATATTGTAAACATTGTTTTACACAATGCAAATTAATAAAGCAATTCGGGAGTGATTTTTAAGTACCTAACAAGGAGAATATAACCACTATGTTTAGTACCTAAGGTCAGCTGAGAGGTACACCTATTGCTAAAACAATTTTTCGTGAACAGGCTATCGTATATTTTTCATATTGGTCTGGTGGTTACAAACCCTTGCGTTTTATTATATTACTAATATAGATAATTGGGTGTTGTCCGGTAATTTAGGGATAGTAAATGATTACGATATTGTAAAACTGATAGGTAAAATAGTTGGTTTAATAATCAGTTTCTTCACATAACCATGTTTGGTTTTCAACCTAGCAACATATATTAAATTTGTCGTTCCCCGGATGTAATTCGACTACCCAGCCTAAGGCCCATTTGCCCTTACAAGATTAGTCCTTGGTGATAGTGTTATTTAATTTAATATTTTGATGAAATTGACGTCATTTGCTGCTCGTAAATAGATTTGATAGATATTGGTGCCTGTAATAAAATCGGGACAGCTTTACACAATTTAATGGTGCCCATTTTTGTTCTGCAAAATGTTCCTAAGGACCATATAATATATACCTATTTTATTGTAGCAATTAGAAGACTTTTTTAAACATTGATTTAATTTTAAAGATATGTATATATGAGTATAATTAGCTATATTCTAGCTCTAATAACCGACTCTTAAGTACCTGTTTTATAATATAGGCGGCTAAATATCTAGTTAATTATAATGTTCAATACAGATAAACAAATTACGGGAGAATATAATATTACAGACGTCCACGGCTTTATTATATTAAATGTGCAGATATTTTCCTTCTCGTTTCATCTAAGCTGTGTTGATATCTTGGGTAGATACATGTTACATGGACACAGTTTACTTATCCTTGGTATTCGTGTAGGATTATGATAAGCTACTTAATATCAACGGTTTTATCTTTACATTTCTTATAGATTGACATCTTATTCTTTATAATAACAAATATTTTAACTATATACGTGCTTAAAATGTAGTCTAGCAATTTATAAAATAATTTAACTGAATTGCAAACAACTTATACAATTGGTAGGAAATTTTTTTTTACGAATGTTGAGCTACAATTTTGACTATTTTCATATATAACTTAATTCTTCTATATGTGTGTGAAAACTAAACTGTTCGTAAACGGCATAGTTTTTGGTGATTTTTTATGTATTTGACTACGTTCCTGGATGGTATAAATTTTCAATTTGAGATTCCTTAGCAATACCTATTGTTCTATGGTTTTATTATTGTACTTTGACGGAATTATGCAAATTTTTATTCTTATATGATCTCGTATTGAATATAATATATATCAGAAAAAAAATTACCCCAAATTATCCTGAATTATTGAAAATACAAATATCGATAAAAATTCTGTAATACGTTAGCCAACATTTAAGCAGAATAACACCCTTGGATCCGCTGATGCTAAACTATATAGGTATAGGTACTTATAAAAATAACTGACTGACTGACATATCAACGCACAGCTCAAACTCCTTGGGCTAGTACTCTGAAAATTTACATAATTGGGTGTATTTAATACTGTAGGTAAGCACTAAGAAAGGATTTTACGCAAATCCTATCCAAAATGGATTTAACACTATGATGCGAGCGAAGCCGCGGCAAATCTAATATCTTTAAACGAGCAATTCTTGTATATATATAATCTGAATCTCGGAAACGGCTCCAACGATTTTCATGAAATTTAGTATGTAGGGGGTTTCGGGGGCGATAAATCGATCTAGCTAGGTTTCATTTTTAGAAAATCTCTGTTTCGCAATTTATGCACGTGTTTTACAATTAGTTGGAAGAATACACGAACTGGGGTTGTCGAAATCTACTAGATAAAGGTACTACATACTATATACTTATCTATATGGCAAATTTTTAAAAAGTTATAATTATGTAATGCATATTACTTATTTATAATATACTTATTAGTCCCAATATAACATATGAGATTCAGCCCGCGACTTTGTCCGCGTGGACTTCATAATACAAATATGTGACTTTACCGCACACTAATGTCTGTTCAAAAATTACTATCCCACAGGAACTATACATTATATGTATGCTAACTTTCATGATGATCGGTTCAGTAGTTATGCCGTGAAAGTGTAACAAACAACCAAACTCACTTTCGCATTTATAATATTAGTAAGGATTAAGGCTCCAGTGTATTACGTCTTACAACAACCTTAGTATGAAGCCGTTGAATTCTATTCAAAATGCGAACTGCATATGTTGCCAAGGTCACAGAGTAGAGTGACTTCTTGTGTATCTTAGTTCTTCTACAATATTTTATAAACAGTTGCTTTTTTGTATTTAATATTAAATACACAATATAAACAGAATGCATTCTACCGTACTTCTGTTAATTTAAACAACTACACCAAATTATGAAATAATACTACGTTTACGGAATCTGTTGGATTTACTTGATTTTCAAATATTCCGATGTTACAAATTCACCATGTTTCAATTTCACCTCCGTAAACCTTTTTGACGTGACAACATCTAATAAATCGACGAACACCGGCTGCACGCACGAAAAAGGATGACTCATTGTCCCGTTGCGCTCATTATACGCTTGCGCCGCATCCAATTTTATTCATAAAAGTATGCAATCATTTCATCAATGTTTTGTTATGACGTTGTCACGTTAAACAATCGTCCGTAAACCGATTTAAAAAAAAAAGCGTCACACCTGTATTCCCCGAAGGGGTAGGCAGAGGCGTATTACACACCCACGATTCGCCAGCTATGTTTAAGTCCCACGTAATAGGGGGCGAGCCTATTATTGACGTCTACCGAGCACATTTCCAAACTTCGGGCTGCTGCTGAGAATTTTACTTTTTAGGAAAAAGCTCATTATATTTTTTTTAAACTATGATTAACCAAAATTTATCGTTTACAAAGGAACATTTTATTATTCCCTTACACGACTGTTTACCTTAAGTTTGGTATTTAATTTTGATTTTTGGTACAGTTAATAATTTTATTCATTTTTTAAACAACATCACCCATTTATAATATTTATGAAGCGCCCTTCGTGATGTTTGTACTGGTAAATTATTCAACCGGAAACGATTCAAGAATACGCTATTATACATAGGTACTCGTATTTACTCGAAAGCTAACATTTTTGATTTTCCTTTTTTCGTTATTATTTTAAATCTTCGTTTCTTACAAATGATATATTTCGAGTCTAATTGTTCTGTTCTTGCGAATAAAAAGATTGTTTTTTTTTAATACTAGTATTGTATTCCTTAACATTAATATTATCAAGTCAAGAGTAAGTATTAAATGTACTAAAAATTGTCTTATCGTTTATTATTCTAGATTATATTCTGATAGAGTTGTAAAAAACAGATTTAGCGTAACAATTGTGTAGCGAATGAGGTGACACCCAATCACCCGGTTATAATCTGGTTACGGCTGCGTCAGTAGTAGGGTTGGACGGAACTACAAAGTTTTCTAATAATAAATAACTTCGCGCCAAACACAGTCTATACTGAGCCTTCAGTCACAATCTATGTCTGTAGATTGTTTTCATTCTTTAGTTTCATTCTTTTTATGGTCTCTGATTCCTGAATGTCTAATGAACGAATGTCATGGATTCGATTCTCTTACACCACCAATTGGAGTGGAATCCATTTTGTCCACAATTCCATCTAATTATTTTTAGCAAACCCCTTGTATCGCCGTACATCGCTCTTCACATAGTGTTCTAAAGCTGGCTGTACACACTCGTCGAGACACAACGAGACAGGCCGAGGGCGAGTGTGTACATGGTAGCCTCGTCTCGTCTCGCGGCTTTCGCTATGTCTCGGAAGCGTGTCGGTTTTTTGTGCACGAGTCAAAGGGTCTCGGTGAGTCTCGCGATGAAAACGAGAGCGCGCCTGTGCACACTCGTTTGCTTAGTTGCCCGCCAATTGCATTCGCGTAAAGACGTGTTTTCTGGCTGCGACAACAATGTGGTCTAACGCTTTTTAGAAGCCTACCAGAGGCAAGCACTATTATGGAATCCTAAGAATGTCAGGCACAAGGATAAGCAACTATTACACGACGCTTGGTTGCGGATAAGCAACGAATTTGATATCCCCGTTGAAGATTAAAAAAAATATATATTATTCCCGTTGAATAGTTAAAAAGTTCTTTTTCGCCATGGTTTAATATATTTTTTTATGGTAAATGTTTAGATATTTTTATATATATTTTTAGCATTTGATATGCTTATTGTGGTGTGCTCAATAAGATAGATTGCATTTTGTGGTGTACTCAATAAGATAATAAACTTTATCCCGTGCAAACTTCATGGTATGGTTTACAACTCTCTAGTTAAATCTCATTTAGAATATTTAATTGATGTCTGGGGATGTGCTGCCAAAACAAACCTTCAACAACTCCAAATGACTCAAAACAGAATAATTAAAAAACTATATAAATTGCATTATTTAACGCCAACAGAAACTTTATACAAAAAAACTAATAAACCTTGTAACACACAAATTCACGCAACTCAATATTTGCACGCATAAATAATTGGACTATGTATTTACTTAATAAGATTAGCATGTAATTTTTCTTAAGTGAAATGTAAATTTCTTTTAAAAAATAAGTTTCTTTAACCACATAATATATAGTGTATTATGCATGCGGTCACTCGTAAATTTGTATAGAGAATATACCGTAATATGCCTTGTTATGATTTATATTAATATACCTATACCTTTTACAGCTACGTGTGTGATGAGCTTAATAGTACTGCACATACTCGTATTACACTTGTAACGTTACACGCAGCTATACATATATCGCAGCTGAAGTAAATATTATGATTTTCTTAATTTTTTTTTTATAAAGAATGGTTTAGGTAATAAAATACTATTTTATTTATAGCTACCATATAGCTACACAATAATAATAAATATTCACGGACATTTCACACAACGAGTTATGAATGTTGAGAAAGCGAGAGATGTATGCAAGAATAGAACCTGTTTGCACTCTGTTCTCTCTGCCTACCCCGCAAGCGAAATGGCGTGATGATAAGTAAGTAAGTAAGTAAGTATTTCAAACAACGTCCTCTGGTCCCAAACTAAGCTTAACGCTTGTGCTATGGGTACCAGATTACGGATATAATATATATCTTAGTTTTTTTTTTTGTAAATACATATAATAGATAGAAAACACCCAGACGCAGTACAAATATCTGTGTTCATCACACAAATAATTGTCCTGATTGGGACTCGAACCCACGACATCGTGCACGGAAGTCGGTTACAGTACCGACTGCGCCACGAGGCCCGCCAAATAAATTATTTTAAAGGCTTAGTTATAAATCTGCTTGATATTTAAGTAATATAGATTTTATAGATACACGATAGATCGTACCACATTCTTACTTTTTTGGTTTCATAGAAATTATATATTTTACATTTAAACTGTCAAAATACTAATACCTACTTATAAAAGTTATATCTTCTTAGTAAAACTTGAAACCACTTGACACCCCTATAAAATTGAATTGCTTTGTTCAGCGAGTGCTAATCAATCGTGCGAGCCTTATTGCGATAAGCGATGTGTTGGTTCCCCGATTTTTGTGCGTCTCTATTACCATTAACTCTATTTCAGCACTTTATTGACTTGATGACATTTTTAAATATTATATATTCAGCTGTAATCTGAGATATAATATTATGTGCATTGATATTTAATCGCTTTTTAAGTAATCAGACATCGACGATTTCATATCAGGGATGTTGTAGAGCTCCGTAACCGTAAACGAAACTCCCATCCATCAGCCCTTCAACGCCCGCTGCTGGACATAGGCCTCCCCAAGAGAACGCCACAACGAGCGGTCCCGTCATAATGCCGTAATCACCACACTTGGCAGGCGGGTTGGCGATCGCAGTGGACGTTGTTAATAGTCAAGGGAGTGCTGCTGCCCAGTCCTCCGGTAACCTATGTTAATCGGATTGGCGGCGATCGACGTGGTTTTTTGATGTTAAGAGCTGATAATTTTTTTTGGAATTGATCAGTAAAACCGTTTAAAAGTTATTCCAATAAAACCACAAAAAACAATTTTTTTTGAAAACAATTTTTTTGGTAGTTTTTTTGAGATTTCTCAAGATCTACCGCTTCGAATCGCTCCTAATTATATTCAAAATCTAAGTTTGGTCAAGTCTTTTTGAATGACGCTAACCCTGATGAAATCGGTCAAGCGGTTCAAAAGTTATGAGAGGTTTACATACGGCCACAGACACACACACACACAGACACACATACATGCAGACATACAGACATCATCGCGGAAACATTCGAGGAAGCTTCCTAGGACCTCAAAACGTCAACATCCGTTGAAAAATCGATTTTCGAAAAACGGGGTAAAACCAATAACTTCCTAAATTTTGAAAATTTTCAATTTTAATCTAACCATCCATCCATCAGCCTTTTAACGTCCACTGCTGGACATAGGCCAAGAGAACGCCACAACGAGCGGTCCCGTCATGGGGGATAGTGCCGTAATCACGACGCTTGGCAAGCGGGTTGGCGATCGCAGTGGATGTTGTTAATACTTGAGGGAGTGCTGCTGCCCACTCCCCCGATATTCCCTCAGTCGGCTCTTACGACTCCCCTGGGTGGAACAATTCTAAACCTATATAAAATATTCGAATAATTTTGGGTAGGATAAATGATAGATTATTTGTTCCGTGTGGTGACGGACTAAGAATACAAGTGTCATTACCCCATTCTTTTCCACGGATGTCGTATGAGGCGACTAAGGGAAGTAAGCAATTATCATCCATTGCATGACTGGTGGTAGGGCTGGGTACCAAGTGGGAGTAATCACTTGGTAGCGGGCCCGAGCGGGTTGGTGCCACCATGTCCCGTGTGACTGGCCAAGAAGCAAATCGTTGCGTTTTGGTTGTAGCAGGAGATAGCCGCTTATATTTCATTTCATATCTGTGAAATGAAATAGTAAGCAGCGGCTTGACAATACTCTCGGTATAGTTGAGTCCATGAGCGACGGTTACCATTTACCATCAGATGGGCCGTGGCTTGTCTGTCATTATATGCAATAAAAAATAAATTTAAAAAATATTATGACAGGTTTTTTGTTTTGCCCAGCTAAGCCAACACACAAGCCGCGCGCTGCCCCACTTTCATATTTACGAGATTTTGTATTTTACTTTTATAAAAATCTTAAATTCATTTCATTCAACCTTTGTAGACATTTATCCAGATATATGATAAACAGTCTGGCTGATAGAACGCAGCCCTATTTAACGCCGATATTGACATCAAACCAGGGTGACATTCCATCATCCAGCCGCACACAAGCTCTGCAGTCCATGTAGCAGCCTACCGTTAATACCATACTCCGGCAAAATGTCCCAAAGTTCCTTTCGTACAACAATGTCAAATGCTTTCTCCAAATCCACAAAACTGCAGAAAACCCTCTGGCCTACAGCCAGATGCTTCTCCACAATGTTGCGCAAAGAAAATACTTGATCCATACATCCTCTTCCACACCTGAAACTTCCTTGTGCCTCACACAAAACTTCATCAGACACCATCCTCATTCTCCTTTCAACAATCTTACCATACACTTTGGCTGCCAAACTGGTCAAGCTTATGGCTCTGTAGTTTGCACAGACATAACGTGAACCCTTGTTTTTAAACAAGCGCACGATGACTGCGCTTATCCAGTCCTTGGGAACCATTCCTGAGCTCCAACATAAATTGAGAAGCATCAGGAAGGATTCCCAGATACATGAGCCTCCAAGCTTGATCATCTCAGCAGACACCATATCAATACCCGCTGCCTTACCATTTTTCAAACTTCTAATAGCCCATTCAACTTCATCCATACTAATGTCATCAGAGGATGCCAGTACCGAATGCTGATCTGTTAGACCACATGTGGCACCAGCATCACCCTGAACATCCGCATACATATCTCCAAAATATTCACTCCATCGGCTTAACACATCTTGTGTTTGCGTAAGAATGTCTCTACCTTTAGACCTTATTTTATTCATTCTGAAAGCTGACCAACCACTCCGAGATTTCTTCACCTCCCTCCAGAAAAGTTTGGTGTTGCTCTCGAAGTTTTTGGTCAGCCTTTCTTCTGCAATCATATTTGCTCTATCACGCTTCTCTTTCACTAAGGCTTTGGTGTTATTCTTACGTTGCCGGTATATTTCTTTCTTATGTTCTTTCATACTTGCACTCACGTTCAAAGAAGATACATAGTCCAGCCACGCTTTCTTCTTTTGGTCTACGGAAGCTGCTACTTCCGTATCCCACCATGCATCACCTTTCACTTTCCTATGCTTCTTTGAGCATCCACATACTTCTTTCGCTGTATCTACCATACTATCTTTCAATACTCTCCAACATTCTTCTATGTCAGATCCCGGCTGACTTGCCATTGTCAGCCGTTCACGGACACCCTCTACATACTTTGCTCTTACACTCTCTTCATGCAACTTTTCAATCTTTATTCTTTCAAGCCCTTCGAAGTGGACACGCTCTCGCCAGTGTCTCCACTTTCTGAACAGACCACCAAATATCGCAATAACGAGATAATGGTCCGTGTCGACAGTGGGACCTGTAGGCTCTTGCATCCAGAATTTTACTTCGGAGGCGACTGTCTACCAGAATTAAATCTATCATACTTCTCTGTTCATTCCTTCTCCATGTATACATATGGATGTCCTTATATTGAAAAAATGTGTTTGACACTATAAGGTTTCTCTCCATACATACATCCGCAATGAGCCTACCTGCATCATTCACTCTCTTACCATCAAATGAACCAAGCACGTCCTCGAAGTCTGGACGCTTGGTTCCAACCCATCCATTCAAGTCTCCGCATACGATCACGCGTTCACTAGCTTCTGCCAAATCCAGAACTTCTCTAACATTATCCCAGAACTTCTCTAGATCCGATGCCACCGAAGCATACGCCTACGGGAGCATAAGCTGCGACCATGAAGACCCTGGTGACACCTAGTTTTATTCGGACCCATAGAAGTCTGGGATCAAACATTCCGTAGTCTTTCACACCTATATCCGTATCCGTATCCAAAATTTCATATCATAATAAAAGGGATGTTATGTCCCTGTTACATATTACTGAAATTATTTTAAGTTAGTTAAGAATGAAATGTAAACATATAATATAATTCCTCTGTTCATGTGTATGTCGCTAAACTCCTAATAAACCGTTGGACCGTTACCGTTTTGACACAGATGAAGGGCTTTTCTTACCTTTAATAAAATGTGTTATAATAATATTTAAGCTTTAATTAATTTATTGCATAATAGATACTAAGCAATCAATAGATAAACAAACGAGATAAATTATGAAAAATTTAAGAAATCTATCATTATTTTAAGCATAGCACACGTACCTACTTCGAGGAACCTGTTATCATGTTAACAATGTGATAATACTAAATAAAGCATATTAATCAAGTTGAAAATATTACATGATTACCATTTGATTAGAAAATCTAGTGTAACGCAATGGTATTGTAATCTTTTGTTACTATGCTATATTAATCTGATTAATGGCTATTAAGAGATATACTGATAAGCTTCAGGTTAACCTCCATCCATCGATGACTCCCCACCCCTACGCTTATGAAAAGGGGGCTAATACAATCGATACTATATTAGAACAAAATAATAAATAATTTAAGAAACAAAGTACCAAAATGTGAAATCGAAAATGATAGCGTCTCCTGGATATTTGTTCCATCCGCTTTGCCAACTAAGCTATCCTGACATTTGCTCGCGATTATCAATTTTGTTAAGACATTCACTCTTAATGTCTTGGGTGACACCCGCGTCATATTTGGATGTATTTTATTATTTATTTTGATAGTTTATATGCCATTCATTTAAATGAGCTGGCTTGACAGGAGAACTATCACCCTAAGTTCACATATACTGTTGAGTTTCGTATGGTGAGCGGCTGCTACTGAGAATTTTTCTTTTTAGGAAAAAGCCCAATAGCACTGCCCGAATCGAACTCGAGACCTCATGATCAGTAGTCGCTTACACTACCGCGGCACCACAGAGGCAGTTATCCTTCACTCATCATCTCCTGTCTATTATCCTGCCTTTCCACTCCAGGCCCTTCCTTGTTGCCTTGGTGTTGCTAGCATCTATAGTCTATGATAATCGCTTACCATCAGGTCTGTATGCTTGTTTACCATCTTTTCTTGTTGTTTTATTGCATTTAGTGGAAGACTAGCCAAGGCCCATCTGATGGTAAATGGTAACCGTCGTTCATGGACTCAACTATACCGAGAGCATTGTCAAGCCGCTGATCACCATTTCATTTCACAGATATGAAATGAAAGCATAAACGGCTCTCATGCTACAGCCACAACGCAACGATGTGCTTCATGGCCGGTCACACGGGAGATGGTGGTAGGTACCAACCCGCTCGGGCCCAATACCAAGTGAGTACTCCCACTTGGCACTCAGCGCTACCACCAGTCATGCAATGGATGATGCTTACTTCCCTTAGTCGCCTCATACGACACCCGTGGGATATAATGGGGTGGTGACAGTTGTATTCCTAGTCCGTCACCACATGGATGTAAACCCTGTAGTAAGTTAAGAAAATATATATACCCACAGTAAAGAAATGTTTGGTCATATGCCGTGAAGTATTTGAAAATTTAAGTTTTCCTGTTTTACTTGTTCTTTTGCACCCTATCATCAGATCTTGAAATTTAATAATCATTTAATAAACAATAATATGAAATTATAAAGATCATTATTGTTGAGAATATACTTTAAATCTCATGATCAACGTCATCTCAGCGATTTTATACAAAAATTAAAATATTCTGACAAATGAGTGTACATTTTTGAGGATCGTAAAAAAGTATTAATTTGGCTATAAAGGGTTCAACTACCATTGCACATTTTCACAAGTCTTAAAGAAAAAAGAGAAATGGAACAAAGAAACTACATGTCACCGTGACAAATTGGAATCACTTCAATGATTCCGCAGCGCCTAAATCTGGAATGTTACCAATTGCATTGCACTCATACAAATATGCTCGCTAAATTGTACAAAATAAAGCGTTTTGAGACAAAGGAACAGTTTTATTTGTAGAGCGAATAAAATGTGCTGAGATCGTGTGCGGTAGCTGACCTTTATACTAGTTTATACTCATATATTTACTCGAACTAATTTACACAACGCATTCACAATAGAATACGTTGAATACCATTTTATATCGACACTATTTCTGTATGTTATTAATTCGTGTAAAACAATACCTACATTTATATTCGACATTAGCTTATTAAGCTTTAAAATGATTCATAAAAAAATTAACGTGACGGGATTTAATCACTTTTGTTTTATTTTTTATAATTTATTCTTCTTAAGTCATTTTTACTATTTATATTATTATGGAATTCTTTTAATTGCTTATGAAGGCAATCCATCCATCCATCCATCAGCCTTTTAACGTCCACTGCTGGACATAGACCTCCCTAAGAATGGGGGATAGTGCCGTAATCGCCACCCTTGGCAGGCGGGTTGGCGATCGCAGTGGATGTTGTTAATACTCGAAGGAGTGCTGCTGCCCACTCCCCCGGTATCCCTCAGTCTTACGACTCCCATGGGTGGAGAGGGTTGGGATAATTCTAAAGCCGGCCCCACACGGCAAACGAGCCACAAAAATTAATAAATGGACTACTATCTATCGCTACAATTAAAACACATCGAACTGCTTTACGATCGATCACACACATGGTAGATAGTAGTACCAACCCGCAAGGGCCCGATAAGGAGTGAATATAATCACTGCCCTCTGTCACCCCATCGTCCTCATAAGACATCCATGAGAAAATGGGATGGTGACACTTGTGTTTTTAGTCCGTAACACATAATAGTATATCTATTTTATACAAACATTCTGAACCTTATATCAACATAAATAACATGGTGATTCATTGCTTGCCAACATCATACCGCCTCATATCAGCCAACCAAACGTATTTTATAACTTGTTTCAAGCTCAATTATAAATAAATTGGGTAGCTATTTTTATTTATACTTAAATAATAATTGACAAATGCCATCAACATTTCTACTGTATTAGTAATAATAATTATAATGATTAATCAATCCATCATTAGAAGAATTCTTAAAATTGAATTATTCAAAGCGTTTATAACGATCTCTTATAGACTTTTAATACAAGATTATTATTATTATTTGTATCTAATGCTTAAGCAAGTAATATTTAAACGCTAAAAAACGTACAAGGTTAGTGTTTAAAAGACAGCTGACCTCATCCTATGCTGTACGCGTTAAGATCATGCATCAGATCTACAAACAACTATAAAAACGAGAGCAAAAGTTAATCACAATAACCCCGTCACGTACACCCCGATAAAATCTTGAATATAGTATTAACTAACAGCGTTTTATTATCTATATTCCATGGTAATATTATAAACAACATGACACACCAAAATAGGTAAATATTTTTCAAATATTACCAACAAAACATTCTTGTCGACTATTTATAATTTTATTTGTAGGTATATTGTACATATTTAGAACTGATAATGAGTACTCACGTGATTTAGTAACACAACATAAATTATAAACAGATATTAAGAATACAAATTATTATTTGTGAATGAGGAAAAAGAGAACTTTAGTGCGAGCGGGAAGGGACGCAGGTCCGATTCCGATTTCTCTTTTTCCTCATTCACAAATAATAATTTGTACTTTAAGTAGCGGAGCATGTCAAATGCTAAAAAAACAGATCAAGATATTAAGAATATTATTTAAACCTATTCCAAGTAATCTAGTTATAGGCTCCACATGTGATTTACCTAGAGTTACGATTCTTTTTGGTCTCGATCATCAAATCTATTTTTTGAATTGCCTTACAAGTGGCGAGCTATGTGGTAGAATTCTTCGATCAATTATACACTAGTTGATCGAAGGTAGAATTAGATATTTAAATCGTAGTTTTAACGGCTTAATTAATTTTCTGGATAGTGGATAAAGACAATAATTAATCTATTAAATCTCTTTCCTGTAACTCGTTACTAACGATTAATTGGAAAATGAAAATAAGCTCGATGACTCTCTCGATGATGAAAATAGAAGCGATGAATACAGGAATACTACGCTAGTGATTTAAATGAGACGGTACTGATTACAGTCAATGGGCCTAAAATCAATATGTAATCATCATATCTAGTTGATTGATCGGTAAATATGTCTACATCGTATCAAAGTATATAGGTGCTATAAAAATTCAATACATAGTTACATTTTATCTTTATTACACACTAGTTATTGTGCGATACCTAACTCATATGCGGAGTTATTGGGTTCCCCGATTATAGATATTGGTTGCTCCTTAATCCAATGATATAAGATATTTTTTTTTATATCAAGCAATAATAACAAATCGTTTATACAAGTTTTAAAAAATCTGAAGTGATTTCTCTTTTATTTGGTTCAGCGTGTCATTTGTGCAATTATATTTTTTAAGAGAGATCTTCATTTATGTATAACACTCGTAGAATAAGTGCGCCGCCATCTACACCCTGCGTCTGCTAGGGTGACGGACAGCCCGGAAGATCGTTCGCTATGTGCACGTATTACATACATCATCTCCGCGCAAAATGAGAGGACAGGATCCCACACCAGGAAGTAGAGGAAATATCTCAAAAACTGTGAGAATCACGCTACAACAACTTGAGTGATACTTAAAGTTATTCGGATGTTTCATTTATCTACCAACCAAATTTTATCTAAAACTGTTTAGCAGCTTAGGCGTGGTCCACAGACAAAACTATTCGTCATACAATTAGAGTATGAACTACGCCACAATTTAGCACAGATATATCTAAATACCTATCTCTCTTTCTCTCTCTCTCTAAATACAAACACCAAAGTGTTTGACACTTTGGTATTTATGATATTAGTAGGATAAATTGTCGAATAGCTATATAGAATAGAATAAGCTAGTGCAACCAAAAGTAGGGACATTAGCAGTCAGCTGGTCACCATCACAAAAAACGGGCAATATGTGTATCAACAATTTATATTTAGAGATCACTCAAGTTTAAAGTAAAAAAAAATATGTATCACAGCACCATTAAAACTAATTATACAATAGAGATATGTACCTGCTACCTTTGTGATGTAAACAAAACCAATTAAAACTTTGTGTACTCATATACTTACGTACACAATTAAACTCTACTTACGTACACAAAGTTTAAAATAGGTAAGTTATTATATATTTTTATTTTAATCATTAGATTTCTAAATACGTTTTTTTATACTAAACGCGTGGCAAACAAGTATACGGACCACCTGATGGTAAGCAAAGTAAAGGTTACCTAGCCTATAGACGCTAGCACCACTAGAGGCATTAATCATGCGTGGCCATCTCCAAGGAAAGGGATAGGAGGTGAAGAGGAATTATAATAAGGAGAGGTTGGGGAGGGACCCCTCTCCACCCATGGGGGAGTCATAAGAGCCGACTGAGGCAATACCGCGGGAGTGGGCAGCAGCACTCCTTCGAGTATTAACAACATCCACTGCGAACGCCAACCCGCCTGCCAAGCGTGGCGATTACGGCACTACCCCTCATTCTTGGGCCTATGTCCAGCAGTGGACATTAAAAGGCTGATGGATGATGAATGGATGGAGGGAGGGGGCTCGGGCCCGCGGCCGTCGTCTACGTATGGAGATTAATTTCTGGTTATAATTGACAGCAATGTCAAACATCCAATGAAAATATAACAACTTGCCGATCAACAAAATGATTTACCATTGTACATCCTGTTGTTTTAACAAATTGTCTAGGATCAGTACAACGTGTTTTCCTGTTTTGTACTCGTAATGCGGTAGAACACACCGCAATAGCGTTTGACATATTATTATAATCAGCCTCCTAGGGGAATGTGTTTGTTGATGCTAATACTTGACCTCGTTTGGTTGCAATCAAATTCAATTCATGAAATTTATTGTTTGATAATAAAATTGTGACCTCAATAATGATAAAGCGATGTAATTTACCAGATTTTAGCGTTTACAAAGCATACCACATTTATTTATATTTTATAAACCTGCCTCTTTACCCGGTGTGAAATTCTGAATCGAAGTAGTTCCATTAATGTTTTTTGCATATACACTCTTAAATTTATTCATTAACCAAGTAGAAATATTAGATAATTTAACCATTTCATAGTGAGAAAATAGCGCATATCGCGACCGACGTGTCGACCGAAGCAGCTTCATTAATTGCCAATACTTAAATCTAATAAAAATATTTCTTGCATTAATCAGATTCTAAAATACCGAATAATATTATTTTATCTTATTCAAAGAACAAATAAGGCCGTAGCGACACCCTGTTGCTCTAGGTGGTGAATGGTCAGATGTGACAATAGGGCTGAAAACACTAATACCAAATCTTAAATCTAAAAAATATTTCTAAGTACCTACGTCTGTTCGTATGTGTTTGTTATATAAGAGAAAATTTGATACTGGTACCTATTATTTTTAGTAAATGCAAGCGACTATGACATAATCGTGCGAATTGACACAGAAATAATAAAAATGCTGTTTATATTTGAAACATAGAGTAAAATCGATTGATATCTTACTGGTCAAGGAGAGCATAGCTTGAGGAGACAAAAGAAAAATGAGAATAAGAAAAATGGTGGTAGTACTAAAATTGTAAGTGAGATATGTTTATATCTCAACAGCACCATCGTTAATCGCAATCAATAAACAATAAAATATATTGCCTACATAAGATAAATAAAGCATGTTACGCGACGTCAAATTACAAAAAAATTAACTATTTTAACACAAGCAATACAACATATAATAATTCACAATTCCACAGCGTTATTGATGATATTTTTTTAAATATTTTATCAGTTGTTTCCTATTGTTCCCTCGATGATATCTATCTTTATTTTCAGTCTGAGTACCGGAGCGTGCGTGAATAGACGTCTCTACCATTGATAACTTTGTTGCATACTTATTTTAGTGTACGGAGTTTATACCTTGATCTTAATATCAGTTTAAAACTTAAATGTTTACAGTTTAATGACAAAAAAACTACGGATTATAATTTATGCAAGGTAGGTAAGTGTTACAATAAATTATACGCACTAATTTTGTTTATTTGTTCGCTTGTAATGTATTTATAACACAGAGACAAAAGTATATATGAAAAAAAATACATTAGATTTACGTATCGTTTGTACGTTTAAATGTATTTATTCAAAATAAAGAATGTTTGGAGAATGTGCGCCAAGAATTATTTTTGGCGCCAGTTCTGACATGCAGTTTTTATTTAATAAAGACTTCATGCCTTGATAACAATGAATATAATATATCTCACATACAATCTGTTACAAAATTAGCATTATTATTTTATTTTCTTTTTAATGGCATCCACGCTAGTAAATAGTCACAGTACCTCAGCCCTTAACAATATACAATGAATGGACACTAAAACTCAAGTAAGTACCTATTTGTGGATTGCACTTTGTGGGTATAAAACCCACAACAGTCAGCCCTGAAGATATATAACATGATATGTAACTAACCATTACTATATTATCTGTGCAGTCTTCTTTTTTATAGTTTCAATTACAATTTCTGATACAAAATCTACAAGCCATAAGTTGCGCGTGAACTATCAAAATACATATAGTATCATCTACATATATATACAGTTTGATAAATAGTGGATATCGGTAATTTATGTAAGAACAACGTACCTACTTAAATAATTATTTGAATCAAATTACTGCATTCACATTGCATCAGCCTTAAGCAGTTTTACTTGTGCTCGGTTCTTTGTTTAGACTCGTTTAACGGGAGCTAGTTTATTTATCCTTTAATGACGTTATTTAAGGTCATTGATGTTATTAGTTCCGAAGTCTTGATAACATTCTTATGACCCACGCCACCTATCGGATACATTCACATGCATTATTCCAATATAGTATGTTTAATCTTGCAATTAAAATTCATACTATTTGATGATCGTAAAAACAAATGTGATGTGGAGATTGGGTATGACCGACTTCACTGCGATGGATTGGCGGTCTAAATCACTTCCCGGGATTGGAAGGGACGTAGGTTCAAATCCCGCTCGCAGTAAAATTATCTTTTTCCACATTCAAAACTAATTTGTTCTTTAAAGTAGTTAAGCATGTTAAGTGCTAAAATACAGATAAAAAAAAAAATCTTTTTTATAAGTTACCTAATTGGTTATTTGGGGCAACACTGTTCAGTATCTGTGATGACACACAGACCTACTGTTTCCACCTAATTATATCTTATGAATGACTTGGAGCGTCGCAGAATTTAGAGCGTATATTAATACGTTATAGCAATACGTTAGTTAAAATTTAATAAATAACCTTATTTTATATTTAAAGAATCCTTGGGATTATATTTTCTTTCTTCCGTAGAATAAGGTCATGGTTTACCTAGATAGAAGTATAGTTTGAAGCCAAAGAACAATTCTTTAACTATTTAATACAATGTTCGTGAATTATCCTACATACCTAAGAGATTGCCTTGTACTTCTTACGTGTGACTGTGACACACTAGGCCACTATTGCGAACTATGGCCTAATTATCTCTTATTCAGATAAACCCCCGCACTTGACATGCTTAAAAAATTGCGATATCATGTATTTGGGTGAGTGAGGTTTTTCGAAAAGCAAAATACACAATGTTATCACGTTCTTTTATGAAGACAAGAATATGTAAAGATTGATGCGAGTAACATTATGCCAAAGAAAAAGCATGGCCTTTCGGTCATTTGTGAAAAAAAACCCCGTCCCCAATATTATACAACACATTGGCTTTAATAAAGCATCATATATAGGATTATAGGTATACCGTATGAATATTATGATCCTCATTGGTGTTCAGTAAAATAAACTAAAATAGTATATATTTACTACATTCAAACGTTTTCTTTAGAAGTAGGTCAATAAATTCTTGCTACCTTTATTGGTGTTGTTTTATATAACAGTAGCACCATTTTTACGGCCACTATACATTGATGACACATTCAATCGGAACGCTCTAGTACTATTATATACATCGGCAAGGCAAAACAATTTGTAACTATTACCAGCTCTCTAGTTTACCTTATGAATTAAATATTTTTACAAACTAAATCAACTATGTAGGTATTGACATGAATAGCGGCTGTCAATTATTATTTATCGAATATTTTATTATTCAAATTGTAAATAATAAGTAAATGTAAATAAAGGTTAGATCGGGTCAAGGCGTTGCAATTTATAAATGTGATAAAAACAAACAAATTTAATACATAATATACATGTATCTAAATTACTTTACTTATCATTACGCCACCTCCCTTGTGGGGTAGACAGAGAGAACCAAGTGCCAAAAGGCTCTATTCTTTCAGACATCTCTCGCTTCCTCAACATTCATAATTCTCTTCTTTCACGCCCATCGGTTTCGGAGACTCCTGACTCCACTTTCCTTCATTATAATGACCGATTTGGTCCAGGTAGGCTTAGTCTCGGTCTCTCCCTGCACCTACATCCTTATCTACATCCTTCCACCAATCGCTCGTACGGCATTTTTCTCACATGGCCGAACCATCGGAGCGTTCCCATGTACCTAAATTAACTACCTAAATTAAGATTTTAATGATATACGAAAATGATAACGATCGGATGTTACGCTTGATGCTGGTGGCATGAAAACATCAGTGGAAATTCATAAAGGGGTTTTGGAAACCAATGACAAAAATGTCTGCCAATCCTGATTGAATTTTATTCAATCAGGATTGGCAGGTAAATATTGTTATTCCTCTTCAGTTAATTAATTAGTGGTAGGTACCGTAGAGTCATAACAATTTTTTTTTGCACCTGTGCTTCAGTTTAATAATTTTATTTTATACAATTTTACAAACGACTAATAAGGTTATACTAACTAAACTAATCCTATTATAATAAAAATAAATATAAACAAAAACTAATATGATCACTTGAATGAACCTTAGACTAAGAGAACTAAAGGTCATTCAAATTACATTCTACTATTGGCAACGTGCCCAAAATACTAAATAATATTTATAAGACATATTTTAATACCCCTCTCCACCCATGGGAGTCGTAAGAGCCGACTGAGAGAATACTGCGGGAGTGGGCAACAGCACTCCTTCGAGTATTAACAACATCCACTGCGGCGATTACGGCACTATCCCCCATTCTTGGGGAGGCCTATGTCCAGCAGTGGACGTTAAAAGGCTGATGAATGGATGGATGGATGATATTTTAATAAAATGAATCAGCTGTCTCTGATATTGTTATAAATAAGTAGATTCTAGCCGCGACTTCAACCGCGTGGCCTCGAGAATACAAAATACGCCACTCTACGGCACACTAATAATCCCTAAGTAAAAAATGCTGTCCCATAAGAACCGGCCATTTTTCCGGATAAAAGTAACCTGTCTTTTCTGAGTTACAGAATAAATTCATAATGATACGTTATGTAGTTACGGCGTAAAAGTGTAACAAAATAACGCACTTTCTCATGTATATATCTTTACCCCTCTCCACCCACGGGAGTCATAAGAGCTGACTGAGGGAATACCGGGGGAGTGGGCAGCAGCACTCCTTCGAGTATTAATAACATCCACTGCAATCGCCAACCCGCCTGCCAAGCGTGGCGATTACGGCATTATCCCCCATTCTTGGGGAGGCCTATGTCCAGCAGAGGACTTTAAAAGGCTGATGGATGGAAGAGGCTTCGATCAACAATGCCTCCTGTAGATCGAAGCTAAGAGGAAATTATTAGATTTTTATAAATTCAATATATACTGGTCTGTACATTCAAGATATTTGAGAAAAAAATATGTATTAGACAAGGACTCTGAACACAAAACATCTTTTTTAGATTTTTTTATCAGTTTGTCCGTTTCTTTTTGTCTTTTTTTTATTGCTATTGATGGCAGACAAACCATAGCCCACCTGATGGTAAGAGGTAACCATCGCTCACGGACTCACCTATACCGAGAGTATTTTCAAGCCGCTGCGACCCTTTTTTCTAAGATATGAAATGAATGTATAAACGGCTATCTTCTGCTACAGCTAACGGTGGTACCGACCCGTTAAGGCCCGATAGCAAGTAAGTACTCTCACTTTGTACCCAGCCCTACTACCAGTAATACAATGGGTAATAACGCGTACTTCCTTTAGTCGCCTTGTACGACACCCGCGTGAAAGTATGGGGTGGTGACACTTGTATTTTTAGTCCACACGGACCGTTTCTGTTCCGTTCCGTGATTAGTAAAAAAACTACTAAACCTATTTTGATGAAAGTTTTTTTGCTTAATAGCTCTTGATTAGACTTATATATACCGCTACTACAATGGAAACCTGATATATAAACTATAATCTAGCTTTTGGCTGCGGCGGTTACGCTGGCAAAGGCTAGTCTGCTTATAAACGCGTAGAGCATAGCTCACGCCCCTGCAAGGTAGTCCGAAGGTGAACCGCAGGGAATGCGCCATGAAGTATAGGAAAAATACCTTTGCATTAAGTAATACGCCTGATCACCCAACAAGGAAAAATAATACCTTATAACAAATATTCGTGACTCGCACAATTGTCCTGTCTGGCAAATGCACCCAGAACGCTCAATCTAATAGGTCATTACATAAAGTCTGTGTCAGGCGAAATTCATTACAAACAATTTATTTTTTCAAGTGCAAATTTTAAAAATCATCATAAAATGTGTATAAATATTTTATTTTTTCTTGTCAATATTTTATTTTTTCTTGTCTATATAGGTACCAACACCTACAATTACCATTGTCCAATTAAAAGTTGTGTCCATCCAAAGGTTGCCTGGAAGAAATTACTATTAGTAATAAGGCCGCCCATTGTACCACTTATGGGTTTTAACATTTCTTTTTTTTTCTTTCTTCACATTGTACCTTAAAATGATATAACATGACGGGCTTCGTGGCGTAGTCGGTAGTGTAACCGACTTCCGTGCACGAGGTCGTGGGTTCGATTCCCACTCAGGACAATTATTTGTGTGATGAACACAGATATTTGTACTGCGTCTGGGTGTTTTCTATCTATTATATGTATGTATTTACAAAAAAAAAGTAGTATATGTATTAATATCCGTAATCTGGTACCCATAGCACAAGCGTTAAGCTTAGTTTGGGACCAGAGGACGTTGTGTGAAAATGTCCGTAAATATTTATTTATTTATTATATGGTGTACAATAAAGTATAAATAAATAAATATTTTGTTTATATTTATGGTAACCGATAAAAAAATCATAATATTGACACCCCTATCTCTCTCGCCGGTTCACAGGCGACTAAAAACACGTCTACCTGCATATTACCTAGTTAGTTAGCTTTGACTATAACATCTAAAGGGGCTTTCATATGCGCATTACTAATTATCAAAATTGGTACATAGGTCTAGGTACCTACTATTATTTTGACAAAACTTAACGTTTTGGCCAAAATATTCTAGGCGGCGGGAAAAAATGTTCCTAACCGCACACCCCGTCGTTCGGGGCAACGAACAAGGTAGTGTGGGGCCTTCATCCACTAAAGAAACCCGCCGTGTGCCATCTCTCCGCCTTTATTGGCGGGCCACTGGAACTATGTTACATTCCTTCGGTGGTACCTATGTTATACCTACCTATAGGTATTATCTGATGAAAACAACTCAATATTTAAAAGATATTTAAATACCAATTTAAAGTTAATGAACTAATAAACAACTACTTATAAAATATTAACAGTCATCCTTACAAGGTGACTTGACAAAGAGATCGATAAAGGAAAATGTACAAGATGTAGATATTAAAATTCGTCCATTCGTCGTTGTGTCCGTATTTAATCAAAAGCTGATACTTACAGCTAAACGAAAACATCATTACAAAACCCTAAAGCTTATAATATATTTACTTGCTTGTAAAGGACGCCAATTACTGTCGATGGGATGATTAACATTCTTTATTCGATAAAGGAAATAAAAATAAGTACAAATGAGATTATTTTATATTATTATAAAAAAAAATGAATTTCAAATATTAAATGGAAAACTATTTTCTTTTAAACGTAGGTACACACCGAATAATATAGTTTTAGATGAGCGTAATTAGCCATTGTTTGGATACATCTGTGGTAAGAAGTATACAACATAACGGTTATCAATATAGTCCACGACGTAAACAATATTAATTGAATAAATTACCTTTTGTTTGCCACAAAACAATACTTAGGTACAAGGTTGTTTTATATGTTACAACAATTTTGTGCGACAGTCGCGCACAGACCTTTTTTTGGTTCGAAAGGACATCTTAAGAAAAAATATTCTAGTCATACAAGTAAGGCTCTATTAGTAAAAATATATATAATACTAGCCTTTTCCCACGGCTCCGCCGCAGCCTAAAGCTAGTTTTTAGGTTATATCTCAGATTCCCGATATAGTAGCAGGATAAAATGTATATCAGTTTTTAAGTCTAATCAAGAGCTATCAAATAAAAAAAGTTAAAGTTTTTGCATGATGCGCAAATAAACAAACAGACAAACGCAAAAAATCTAAAAAAAATCGTTTTGTGTTTAGCCACGCCTAAGCCTATTACAGTACTTTTTTCTTAAATATCTTATATGTATAGACATAATGCTGTTACAGCCTCATAATAGTATAGATAATTGAAGTATCACACTAATTATTTCTATGTCAAAATAGCTCTCCCACGGGAACCATGTATTTTTCCAGGATTAAGGAAAGGAAGAGTTAACAAAATGAGTAGAATGAGACGGACAACGAAGAAGTAGATTATTGGAGGAACGTAAACCCCAAGTACTGAAAGTAAGGCTTCAAGTAGGAAGGTGAAGTGGATGAAGTAAATATAGAGTAGAGTAATGTGAGAGCTCGCAAATTTCTGGCAATAATTGAAGACGGGAACGATAAGCGGAGACATGATCATACTTCCGAATCTATACTATAATAAAATAACAACAAGCCTGTCTATACATTGCAGATATTGAAGAAAAATTAATATGGGAGGTGTTTATTAGAGCTACAGGCCAAAACAAAAATTATTAAAATGTTTGTCTGTCTATCTGTGTTTATATTTGCTCGCGCATCACGCAAAAACTACTGTACAGATTTTGATAAAACTTTTTTGATTGATTGCTCTTGGTTAGACTTAAAATCTGGTTTACATTTTATCGATATAACCTAAAAATAAATAATATATGAACGGATTTTGATGAAACTTTTTTGGTGATTGCTCTTGATTAGATTTAAAATCTCGTATACGCGTACGAAGATGCGGGCAAAGGCTAGTATTGAATATAAATCGAATACAGTTAAGGTGGTCAAGTTTGTTGAGAAGATCAGCATTCTGGTCTTATAACTGATCATAGTAGATCAAAGGAAGGATCAAGAATTGCACAAGTGAAGTTTTGGTCCTAATTTAATTAACCTCTCTGGTCAAAGCGAATATAAACACTACGTTTATCTCTGGTTCAAAATATCATCTGTCAAAAATCACTAAAAAAAATTATGTAAAATGAATATTTTATACGTAAATTGTAAACGATATTCCCTCCAAGTAAGCGACAAATTATGAAAAAATACAAGTGAAAATCCATTGTAGGGTTCCTGGTGACCTGTTACATAAGTTTCTTTTCAGAAACTTACTTCAAACATCAGCTGAGCATCGGACTGATGCACGAAGAATCAATAAAAGGTAAGACGTCTTTATTGAAGAAACTGACTCATTTAATGATGAACCAGAAAAACGTAGCAGCTAGTTAATATACTTAATGTTAGATCTTGTAACTAAAGTTGAATAAATCAATAAATAATAATAGTAATAGTGATTGGCAGAAAGTTTGTCAGCCGATATAGTGTGCGAAGTGTTCCAGTAACTTGCCTACTTATGCATGTGACCTGACTTCTCCAATTCAGCGTAGAATCTATATGTAGGTCAAGGCCTTTGACAGTAGATCACTGCACTATATAAAATAATGGGGATATTAGTATACTTCTCATTTACTATGAAGAAGTGCGTGTTTTATACTTAGAATTGTATTGTGAAAAACATATTTGTATTAGCTGTAGTAATTTGTGCAGCTGGATAACTTGTATACAAGTCTACATTGTAAAATTACGAAAATTCAATAAAATTCTGAAAATGATAAAAATTGATAAAAGCTTTATGCAGCCCTTTTTATCTACTACTATCACCTCGGCTAATAATTAAGTGAGAGTTGTCAGATCATATCAACTACAACTATAATAATACAATATATGTTGGGATCTGTATGAAAACTTTGATAATTTAATCCAACGTATATAAAAATACTTAAAAAATCCTTATATCGCGTACGCTGCGTAAATAATTGACAGTAGAGTAAAGTGATGTACTATAGTTTTATAGAGGACATTAATATCTACAAAAAAAATCTGCAATACCATACGTCTAACTATAACAGTTATGTCACAATCTTTACTAATATTATTAAGAGGAAAGATTTGTTTGTTTGTTTGCATTGAATAGGCTCCGAAATACTACACCGATTTAAAAAATTCTTTCACAATTAGAATCCTACATTATCCCTGATGAAAATAGGTGATAGAATTTTTAAAACGTCGTAAAATTTTAGGGATCCCTATGAAAACTTCGATAATGTAATCCAACGTGTGAAAAAAATACCAAAAAATTACCTTATATCGCGTACTCTACCTAAATTATTGACAATAGAGCAAAGTGATCTACTACGGTTTTATAGAGGACAACAATACGTCTAACTAGAACACCTATATCACAATAAATATTTTTTAAAGCCGTGGAAACTTGGATGCAGTTGACACATGACTTCTCGTTCTCACAAGGCTGATAAAAAAACAGTAAGCGTTCCCATACGTAACCATTAATTCTCAACGAAATTTTGTCCATGAACAAACATAAAAACTTACTTGTTTCAGTGTTATTTTAAAAGCTTTCCTTAAAGCAATAAAATACAGTTTAAAAAGCCGGGGGTAACAGCTAATAGGTTATCCATATTTTGCGTTAACAGACTGTTTATAAAAACCCAATGGTCAGTAACGTTTTATCTATGTTTCGTTATATCAGTCTATTAATTTACTCAGTATATGTACATTATGAACGATAGAGGCGTACGGGGTTATCGGAAGCCTCAGGGTCCATCTTGTTTCAAACCTACACATACTCGTTACATCGTATTTTGTTTTTAATAAAAGGTAGAGGTGTTCAGGAGAAATACTCGTACCTACGCTTGTCGTCCACATGGCTGTTGAGTTAATCTTCCTTTGCCGGTTTTCCAAGCGAACTTAAATATCTTATTCGTTCTCTTAGGTGTTTTCAAACTTTTTTATACATAAAGGAGATGTCCCAAATGCCCATACATTCATGGCCTGGAAAGGACAACCATAAAACAATATTTATTTAGAGGATAAATGACTACACTTTTGCCCTGTATATTTCTTTTCACACTAAAACTTTTGGATTATGAGATAAAAGACATCTAAGATGGATATGGAAATACCCCAAAATCCAATATTTGATCAAAAATAACACCATAATTATAAATAAATTAATGTCTACATGATAAATAAAATAATATCTACATATATAAACAAATAATGAGGCTGAAGTCACTATACAATAGTACTTAATAAATAAAATCACAATACAATATTCACAATACACAACAATAACATAGTAGAATGCAACTTTACTCTTTGGTAGAGTGACATGACAGATGTAAAATGTTTTGCCAATATTTTGAATCATAATTTCTATTCTTTATTAGAAATAGTATCGGTTTTTGCCAAATAATTGTGCATATTACTGTTCTTATGAAAATCAAAATCATTTATTCACTAGAATGTAGTACATAGATGGTAGGCAATTATATTAAATACGTTCTGTGACATTCTACCATAATAAACGGTGTCCGAACATTAAAGACAAGCAGGGTTCAGGAAGTTTTTATTATAAATATTCAAAATAATATTGAAATTGGATTAGCTACCTACTTAGTTAATATAACAATAAAATTTACCATAATGATAATAATAATTAATTGAAACATGAAATTAAACAATGTCAATTCATATAATGATAACGTTGGTTGTACAGTTTATCCAGTCAGAATTAAAATTAATTAAATGTCAATTAAAAATTAAAACATGCGATTATATAATGTCATCTAATAGTAATAATGATTGTAACATTTTTTAAGTCAAATTGCAAGAAAATTAAAATTGTTTACGCATGCGTCAAATATTCTTTTACATCGTAAAAATAGTGTTCTAAGAGCCACTGCGTAATTTTATTTTTAAATTTGTTAAGGGGCAGATCCTTAAAATGATTTGGCAGCTTGTTATATACAGTTATAGCATTTATAAACGCATTTCTCTTGACTAGTTCCAACCTGCACTGAGGGAAATTAAGTTTAAATCTATTTCTCGGAACGACATTTCTTTTACTTACTTCTGGCTTGAGCTCAAAATAACATGGATGCTGCTTGACAAAAACACAAAGTTCCCTTATGTACATACACGATAAGGGCAAGATACGATACTGTTTAAACAAAGGTTTACAGCGGTCTAGAGACCAAGCACCACAGATAGCTTTCACGCATTTTTTTGTACTATAAAAGCTTATCCTATGTCAACAGAGTTTCCCCATAACAATAGACCATACGAGAACACCGAGGACACGTACCCATAGTATGCGCTAAGCGCTGCTTTAGTGGATACTAATAGACGCAATCTTTTAATTGCATAAACAAACCTGTCAAGCTTATCGCAAACATACTCAATGTGTATTTTCCAATTACAATTCTTATCGATGTGAATGCCTAGAAAATTCGTAGATATACTTCCTCTATTTTATTTTTTCCGTAGTAAATGTTCATTTTAATGTTTTGTTTTTTATAAGTTTGAAATTGGATAATTTTGGTTTTGCTTAAATTTATTTTCATATTATTGTTGCTTAACCAGGTAATTATTGTGTGTAATGTTTTATTAATGTCATCTTCATATTTATCGATGTTCTCACATTTAATA
Source organism: Leucoma salicis (assembly GCA_948253155.1). Lineage (NCBI taxonomy): Eukaryota > Metazoa > Arthropoda > Insecta > Lepidoptera > Erebidae > Leucoma > Leucoma salicis. Next base: position 8,739,521 of record OX411806.1, read on the forward strand.
ATAATCGTACTGTCATCTGCAAAAAGTATGGTTTTATTTTATTAGGAAGGTCGTGTATATACATCAGGAATAGAATTGGGCCCATGACGCTGCCCTGAGGAACTCCATATTTATTTAATTTAAACTCAGATCTACTGGTAACTTTGTAATTGTTTTGAACTTGGGAAGTCTTGTCAAGCTTAAAAACAAGTAAATTGTGATCCACGCAGTCAAAAGCTTTACTCATATCAAGGAAGATTGCAGTTACTGGTGTGTCATCATTAATAGCCTATGTAGTAGTTTTTATCAGATTAAAGCAGGCAAGGGATGTGCTACTATTTTTCCGAAATCCGAATTGGTCCTTTTTTAGTATATCTTGCCTAATAACAAAATCGTAAAGCCTTTTTAGCATAACCTTCTCAAAGATTTTTGAAAAAACGGGGAGTAGAGTAAGGTGGCGATAATTATCCATAACAGTCGTAGCTCCTTTCTTGTATAAAGGTTTTACAATTGATTGCTATAAGGACTCAGGAAACATACCTTCTTTAAGTGATAAATTAATTATAAAACTCAGTAGTTCACATATATGTTTTGCACAAGTTTTTATTATTTTCGTATTTATTTCGTCAACGCCTACTGAGTTAGTATTGTTAAGGCTACTGATTATTTGTAAAATTTCGACAGGATCTGTTGGTTTCAAAAATATTGTACTATTATTATTATAATTCATATTTTCATTTACATTTTTACTATTATATTTAAAATCATTTTTATTTGTCAAATCTATATAAAAATTGTTAAATAATGTACTAATGTCAGTAAAATTCGTATATATTTGGTCGTTATGTACTATTTTACTTATTTCACTATTACTACGTATGTCATCAATGTTTTCGTTAATTATTTCCCAAACTGCTTTTGATTTATTGGGCTTATTATCTATATATTTCTCATTGTGTAACTGTCGTGATTTTAATAAGCATTTTTTTAATATTTTACTATATTTTTTGTAAAATATATTGTTGTGTTTTTTGTCAGCCCCTGTGCGCTTGTGTTTGAAATAGAAGATTCTTTTTTTAATACAAGAATTTCTAAGTCCCTTTGTTAGCCAAGAATTTTTAATTTTTTTATTTGACTTCTTAATAATAATCACGGGAAAGCACAAATTAAAAAACAATGTAAATGTCTCACAAAATTCTTCAAATGACTCCTGCAATATGTGTTTGTTAAATACACTAGAGAAAGTAAATTAGGAAATGCAGGAAATAAATTTTTGTTTATTTTCTTCACTGAAATCTCATACTTTCTCCTTCCAACAATGTAGTTGGCATTTATTATGAATTTTTACCGTCAGAGTTTGTGTTGTTTCATGATCTGAAAGACCTAAGTAGCTAGTTTCGGCATGTACTCGTTTTATGTTACTGGCGATCTGATCGATACAAGCGAGATTTCTAGTAGGTGATTTTATATGCATTTCTATATTGAAGTTTTTTAATAAGATAATAAGGTCTCGGCAACTTTTATTTGGTCTCAATATGTCAAATTTCCAATCACCACATAAAATTACTTTTTTACGTCTATTTGAAATTCGTAACAAAAGTTGTTCTAATTTTTTAAAGAAATTGCAAGGATTACTATTAGGAGTTCTATAGATACAGATAATAATTATTTTTTGTAATGTTAATTCTACTCCACTACATTCAAAGTCAAATTCAGAAACAAGGTATTTTATGCAGGCTAAATATCTACAGCATTTTAAATTGTTTTTTTATAAATATACAAGAACCTCCTCTTTTCGAGTTACGACAAAACGATGAAATCAATATGTAACCCGGAATTTTCATAAGATTCTCTGTATCTTTTTTAATAAAAGTCTCAGTGTGGCAGATTACAATGATGTCTTCCGTTTTATTAATTGCACCTGCAATGTTTTGATGTAATATAGTTAGTTTCAAATCTGTCTTAAGACCGAAAAAAACATTATATTTTCCCTTTTCGGTAATGGAAGATTATCAGATGGTATCTGTTTAGTAATTAATGTAAAATAGTATGGTATTGTTCCCTTTTTACCTTTTTTCTCCGTAGTCATAGTGCGCGTTTCTGATTGGGTTTGTAAATTATTTAAATTTGGGCTCTCACTAAGATCTCTTAAAGATTTAACATTATGTAAATGTGATGTGTATGTATTCAAAATTTGTTCAGGAGGCCTTATAGAATTTGTGCAAGCAAGTCGTTTCAGCAATGAATCATACATCATAAAATCAATTTCTAAATGCAACTTGAAACTTAGTCTATATACAAACTTTTTTGGTTGTATCATGTAAATATCCTTACAGTTCATCTCAATATATTTACTATTGTTATAAGTATTTATTAGTAACTTAATATTTTTATTTAACAAACTTTCATTTAAATAAGGGTTATATTGTACGCCAATAACAAATACCTTGCGACAATCTCGTAGCAGATATAATGAGCTACTTTGATCTGATAACAGTTGCCAGGGATTTTTTTCGTTAGCACCCATCACCAAAATGACTATGTCCTCTTGATTTAATAATTTTCTGACGCTTTCAAAAGATTTGAGTAACACGCAGCTTGTTGCGTAGGGCTTAATTGTACTAATAATATTATAACTATTGTCATCTTTCCTTTTACGATCATAAAATAATTGTATCGCTAAGCCCCGATCCTGTTGGTCACCAAATATGTAGATTTTCTTTTTTTTGGGTCGGGCAGCGCCATCTATTGATTGGAATGCTGTAGAATTCAATATGGCATCTACTGAACTGACGTTATTATTTAGTCCTTTGGAAATGGGCAAATCTTCTAAAGCCAAGATGTTATTTTGAGATTGCTGTACAGAGATTTCATGATCGTCCATGCTTGACCTCTCATAATGACTTCTGGGTGTTTCGTAAAGGCAATTCTTACTATTGAAATTATGTATAGGCGAATGACGAATTATTTTTGTTTTAATATTTGTAAGCCTTTTTAATATCGGTGTCAGCGATATTTGATTAGACGTAAACTTCTTCGGAGTATTTGAAATCGAGCCATAAAACACATTTTTAAGGAACTGCAGCTGTTTATTTTTTTCCATTATTTCCTTTCGCAAATTAGTACATTCGGAGTTGAGGTTATTTATTTCTTCATGAGCGCTGGCGTTTTCGCTTTGTAATTTTATAATTTCTTGTTTTAGTTGACAAACCTCAGCCAAATCGATATCAGTACCTACATGTAGGAACGCTTCTTGTTGACAAATTATTTTTTTCAGAGATAGTGGAACTAGGAAAGGTGTCGTCCAATATTAAATTTGAAATATCCATTTCGGATTTTCTTCTTAACTTATTAAAGATTTTCTTTAAGAAGTTTTGTTTCGAAATTATTTATGTAATAATTACGCAATATTGCTTTGTCATATAATAGTACCAGAGTTTTTAATGTTGTCAATTCAGCGTAGCGGTTATATCCTCTTTGGTTGTCAACAGATAACAATAATCTACCAATCACCATTACGGTAAAGTACAAATTCAACATAATAGCTTTTTAAACTATAATCTTTTTCTAAAGTTCTATCAAGAAAAGAAAACCACTGACGGATTTTATAAATTATTAGTTTAATTTTAAATATACATTATGTCCGCTACTAGGCCGTAATTGGCACATGTCCTTTATTAAGAATTGTGAATTAAAATCTAACGAATCGGTACAAATTCTATGCTGGTTCTGTCTGGTATATTTGTTTTTGTATGCAGATGAACTTTTTTTTTTCAAAAACATACAATTAGATTTTGCGTGTTTCTAAAGTTAATTTCATTATATAAAAAGTAAACAGTCGTACTTATAATGCATGATATTAATATTACATTCGATTATTATTTTAGTTTTTATTGCGTTTTATCTTCCAACATCCTGGTGTCTGTCTAGGTAATAGAAGCCAAAGCCACTTTTAGAAAAACAAACATTAAGCTGTTCAATTATGTTTTTGTTATTAACATTCGATATTAAATGGGAAATCAATTATTATTAGTATTTAAAATGCTAAAAACTATATAAAAATGAGATCGTAAACAAAAGTTATTTAAGTTTCTATTTACGTGGCTGTAATTTCCCCGCGTTCCCCTAATAGACGCTTAAACGTGTTAAACTGATAAAAATAATATGACGCAATTGTCATCATATAATGTTAATAATTAATCATCTCAGTATAAGAAATTGCATAATGCTATGCCATTTAATATGAATTATATATGCAGGTTATATATTGTATAGATAAAACGCTATATCAAATCGCCATGCATTTATTTGAAGGTTTATTGGTATGATAAAACTAAACAGTTATCGAAGCAACTGAAATATGTCCATGTGTATGCTCCGTTTGTTTTGTTTCAAATTGCAATAAAATGAATCATAATAACTTGCTCGTTTTAGGTGTTATGATGAAATCTATAGGGCTCATGCTAAATGGGCGGACCCAATAATGCATACCGATAGCTTTACACGGTGTTGGTCCAGTACACGGCGCTGTACGCTGTAAGTGCTCCAACCGGTGCTGGAAGAGTAGCAGGGTGACGGTATACCACCGAAGGAATGTAACATAGCTCCAATGGCCCGCCAATAAAGGCGGAGAGACGGCACACGGCGGGTTTCTTTAGTGGGTGAAGGCCCCACACTACCCTGTTCATTGCCCCGAACGACGGGGTGTGCGGTTAGGAACATTTTTGCCCGTCTTAACAAAAAAAAAGTGTGACGGTGTGTGTCCTTCCGACTGGTGCAGGTACTGTCAGGGCATGTTTACTTCGGCAAATATGTGCAGAACATAGTGACAGGTGGGAGGCGATTCCGCGCTGTCACCATTGTGGCTGCGACGAGGACACGGTGCAGCACAAGCTTGAGTTGTGTCCGGCTTGGGCCGAACAGCGCCGTGTACTCGTCGTGGCAATAGGTGGGAACCGCAACGACAGGAATCGAGCCGCGATCGCTGCCTTCTGCGAGGAGGACATCTCTCAGAAGGAAGCGGCAGAGAGGGCCAGGGACGAGGATTGTTCCGCTGACCCGAACCGCTGTTTTCGCTAGGTCCCGGGTTTAGTTGATTTATTAATAATATATTAATCCGCAGGCACTAAGACACAAAACATAATGACATAAATATAAAATATTCATTTTATTTAGTTATGCAAGTTTTTTTTTCTAACATGCATTAACATTAAAATAAATAAACCTTAATGTCAAGAAACGTTAAATAGTATCTACCAGTAGACTGCCTATACAGACGAAGATACGGCACGTATTTTATTGGGTCAAGACCCCAGACCCCACACACCCTGTTCTAAGTATACCCCGATAAACAGGAAGTGCGGAACGGTACATTTTTTCCTGATTTAACAAAAAAATGGGTGAAAAATGAGAAAAATATTTTTAAAGACGCGATTCCACAATCCGAACGCTGAAAATAAAATAATTAATGCTGGTTGCTTAGAAAATCAACGCCCGCGCACACGAAACCGTGAGGTTAGGAGAGTTATGTAGATAACTTCTTCGCCTGCCAGTATGATGGCGATCTTAGAATACATAGTGACACCCTCGTCTATGGACGTCATAAGAATCAGGAGTCATCAATATAAGCTGATAATGCTGCTAGAGAAATCTAGCAAATAAGCCAATTTACGTCCTATTGCGGAGGAAGCTCAAAACCTATATACCTATATGAATAAACTAGCCTTTACCCGCGGCTACGCCGCAGCCAAAAGCTGGATTTTAGGTGAGATATAACCTTCGGTTCCCGATATGGTAGCGGGATAAAATGTACCAGTTTTTCAGTATAATCAAGAGCTACCAATTAAAAAAAGTTGCATCAAAATCCGTTCAGTACTTTTTGCGTAATGCGCGAACAAACAAACAGATAAACAGACAGACAAAAAATAAAAATAAATATATTTTGTGTTTAGACTCGCCTATATTAGGCTTGGCCGTGTGGGGCCGGCTTTAGAATTGTCCCACCCCTCTCTACCCACGGGAGTCGTAAGAGCCGACTGAGGGAATACCGCGAGAGTGGGCAGCAGCACTCCCTCGAGTATTAAAAACATCCACTGCGATCGCCAACCCGCCTGCCAAGCGTGGCGATTACGGCATTTTCCCCCATGACGGGACCGCTCGTTGTGGCGTTCTCTTGGGGAGGCCTAAGTCCAGCAGTGGACGTTGAAAGGCTGATGAATGGATGGATGGGATATTAGGCTATACTTAAAGTATTTTTTTCTCAAATATCTTTAATGCACAGACACAGCTCTGTTACAACTTTATAATAGTACTAGCCTTTGCCCGCAGTTTCGCCGCAGCCAAAAGCTAGTTTTTAGGCAATATCTCAGGTTCCCGATATAGTAACGGGATAAAATGTATACCAGTTGTTAATCAAAAGCTATCAAACAAAAAAAGTTGCATCAAAATCCGTTCAGTAGTTTTTGCGTGATGCGTGAACAAACAAACAGAAAAACAGACAGACAAAAATTCTAAAAAAAAATGTGTTGTGTTTAGTTACGCCTATATAGCCTATTACAGACATTTTTTCTCAAATATCTTGAATGTACAGACAGCTCTGTTACAGCTTTATAATAGTATAATAGATAGATAAATTCTGGGAAAGAAAACTTAACTTAAGTATAGTTAAGGGATTGACAATAAAATTGAAGATAAAAGTTTGTCATAGTGAGTGCACGTGCTCGATATTTTTGTTTACAGAAAACAGATTTTATTGCCAACTTACATGCTTATCTATAAGCTGACATTACATAATTAGTATATTACATCAACACTCAGATATAATATAGTATTGAAATCGATAAATTGCCAATATTTGTATTGTTTCTTGTAGTTTATTAATCTACTACCAATATATCTACAGTAACTAGAAGAAATGAATCCTTAAAACTTCCCGGATTCGATTTGTACGCGTTACGAGCGCACCAACGCGCGTAATAACGCGCGTGTCGCTAGAATTCTGTAAAAAAAACCATTAAATATATACATTATGATGTAGTAAAGTTATTGTCTCGTCCTATATCACGCTTAAGATTTACATTTAACATTTCATGCCAATGTGGTAGAAAATATTATTGGCAAAATCATGTAAATTACAAAATAATCTTAAAATTTTTATAACCACGTGTTGAATATAAATATTGCCTTATCAAAGTCTTACTATCAATCAGTTCTTAAAATAAGAATACAAAACATGATGGATTACAAAAATAAATCCGAAACTGTATGTTCATCTTATCAAATGATCCACAAGGATAAAATACTTGATTGACGCCTGAGCGTATTTAGATTTTTTATGTTATTCGCGCAATGTTTAAAGTTTTACATATTAGAACCAGGTTTAGCATTAATTGTACAAAAACTAAAACCAATGAACCACCTTAATACTAACCTTGATTTTTATTTTGTAAGAAAAATAATACTTTCTAACATTTACGCGAATTTTACACATTTTGAAATAAAACTACGTTTACGGAATCTATCGCGTTTACTTGATTTTTATACTATCCCGACGTTTCGAATACTTTACAGCATTCATCCACGTCACTTCTAAGTCCACCCGTGATCATGAACGTCGGGATAGTATAAAAATCAAGTAAACGCGATAGATTCCGTAAATGTAGTTTTATTTCAAAATGTAAGAAAAGTATTCAAAGGAGTCAATTTATGTTTGTATGAGGAATGGGCTCACCACAATTTATAACGTTTATTAATGTATTATATATCAAATCCTTCCTTAGACTCCTTAGATAACAGTAGTAATATTATCTTCTTAAACTCTAACCGGAATATTGAGAAATTAATTGAAACCTAAGAGAAACGATAAACATAAAACTCTGTTTTGTTATATTTGCATCCACAATGGTATCTAAATCAAATGAATTTTTTATACGTATTTAAAAAGTACATTCGATTTTGATTTCATTAGGAATCGAACCGAATACGATTATTTTACACTTAAAAAAAATGTCGTCTAACAGTAATGTGGTTTACTGTTCAAGTGATAAATATTTTTTTAGGCATTGAGAATTCGTATTATTCTAAACAGAGATTGCCTGGTCTACTAGGGAATCTATGTTATCCTGATATTTACATACATATATTCACGCCTTTTTCCCAGAGGGGTAGGCAGAGACTACGGATTTCCACTTGCCACGATCCTTTGCTCATCTTTTTTCCTCATTCACTGTCATTATATTCGTCATACATGCACGTCGGTTAAGGGTACTTCTAACCTGACCTGTCTCGAAAACTTCTCTGATTTGGTCAGAGAACGTTCGACGTGGTCCACCCCTCTCAATAATATAATATTATTATTATATGATAGTGGCCGTGTGGGGCCGGCTTTAGAATTGTCCCACCCCTCTCTACCCACGGGAGTCGTAAGAGCCGACTGAGGGAATGCCGGGGGAGTAGGAAGCAGCACTCCCTCGAGTATTAACAACATCCACTGCGATCGCCAATCCGCCTGCCAAGCGTGGTGATTACGGCATTATCCCCCATGACGGGACCGCTCGTTGTGGCGTTCTCTTGGGGAGGCCTATGTCCAGTAGTGGACGTTGAAAAGCTGATGGATGGGCGGACGGATTATAATAATAATTCATATTTATTATATTAATTATTATTGGAATCATGGAAGGATAAACAAATACACGTAGTCCAATTAACAAAAACTTTTATTATATTAATAATATCTTCATTTGCGAAATCTCTCAATAATAATGCCTCATCTAAGAAAGATGCAGATGGTTCGATATTATCCTGGTGGCGAGCCCAAGATAAAAACCACACAATGGAAATAACGTGTGCACAGCAACCAACAGTGTATCTTCCTACCAAACAATTACAACAATATCCAGCAAGTGCAGTTCTAAAATAAGCAGTTTGTGTGGTTCATATAAATGGTATTCACAAACACGTGCACACTGGAGGACATAAAATGAATAAACAATCTGAAATCTTTCTTTTAACAGTGTAGGTACCAAAAATCGAGATGTATTTTCACATAATCTAAAAATACAGTGACGTGAAGTAGAAGCAGCACGCTTGTAATTAAACAAAGTAATGTGCGGCACTGTTCTAGAAATAGGGGGCTGAACGGGTGCAGGCACAGGCGATGGTTGTGGGATGTTACTGCTGTCTGCAATCTCTAGTAGTTGAACTGGCACTTCAGGTCTATTAAGAGTATCATCTTGCAGTCTATGTCTGCTGTGCAGCGCGAAGAGCTTTCAACCAGCAAGTCATACAAACTTGTTCTAAGCGTTCCACCTATTTAAATATAAAAATTATAATAGTTGATTGTCATAATATATAATTCATGCAGGCTACTTAAACCAATTTTAAAGTTTATAACAATAAATAAAAAAAATATGATTTATTATCGCCATTGCATTGTATATGACTGCACAGATGGTGTAGTGGTTTAGATAGCGGCCTCCCACCCGAGTGTCGTGGGTTCGATTCCCACACATCTTCGTGTTTGTTCCGAGTCTGGGTATATTTTGTGTCCGAGAAATTGTATGTTTGTAAAGTCCCCGCGCTAAAAGGATTATTTCTTATTGCAGGTCTATATAAAAAAAGAGAATATAAACATATCTACTAATATTAGTACTTTTTTACCTGATGTGGTGGTATCCACGACAAAATGATGTTTCTTTCTGTAGAGACATCAGAAACAGTTTATTTTGTGCTCTTAAAAACGGAGAACCACATTAATTGCAGATATTCCGGTACCCGAATCTTTTTGTTGTCTGAGAAGTTTATGTACTGTGTAATATTACTAAGCACTTTTTACAAACTGCCTGTTGTGGATTTAGCTGAAATTAAAGCAGGTACATTTAAAAAATGTAGTTTATACTAGGGTTGCAATATTGGTTTCAAGCTTTAAAACTCACCTCGCTACAAATCCACTCGCAAACAAGTTGGCACACATTTTAAGTTGATTCAGAAAGTAATTGTCTTTGTACATTGCGTTGAAACACAATTCACACAACGATTTACTAGAAAAGGAGCTGATTTCAAAGATTTTTTTCTAATTAAACAGTCATTGCTGTCAGTGTCAATAGGATTTGCGTTCATTCTACTGTGATCATTATATTTATTATCATAACAAAAATATTCTCAAAAATGTACTTAATTCAAATATATTAGATACAGTTAAATTCAGTTTAATTAATTTATAATATTAAATAATCTTTTATGGCAATATTATTTATTCACTACATGCGTATTTGAATATGATTTTTTCAATTTGAACTAACCCGATTTTCCTTTACGCTAATGATTTATGCGTGTAACCTTTTATATGGAAGATTAGTTTATTTTATAGATTTAATACGGTTTATTTAAAATCAATACTATTACATTTTTTTATAGATTTCATATTCCGGTTTCATTTATATTTCAACTTTTGGGAAAACGCATTTAAAAACGAGCTATTATTTTAGAGTATAATGCCATCATTAAACGCAACGCCCCTTTGTGACCACTTTTGCTATAAATACGAGCCCCGATGCAAAACAGTTCGTCTAGTGTGAAATTTTCTCTGTGAGATTTTTTCTAACTTCATTATTTTTGTATATCTATATAAAATATTAAGCTGTTCTACTATCACATGTCGCGTTACTTATGGCATTTTTAATTATGAACCAATAAACTATTTTAGCTTTTTAAATTTATACATATTCTGTTTTAAATTCGAAGAAGTTATAAGCAAAATAGTTCGTCTAATTTTTAATCGATGCAAAAGAGTTCGTCTATCGGTGAGTTAAATAAGATTATTCCTTCTTTGTACAATTATGTTGCATAATTTAAATTTGTAAAAGTAATTCTGTGTCGTTTGTTAAGTGAGACAGTATAAATTCTAAAAAAATTCAGTTTTTTTCATTAGTTTTCAAATAACAATGGGTCGTGGCAAACCCGTGTGTGAAGAGCTTCGAAAGCGAAAAAATTGTGGGGTCGATGCTGGCAAATCAAGTTACCAAATATCTAAAGACTTGATACTTCCAAGGTCTACAGTCCAATCTATCATTCAGCTCTATAAAAAGAATAGAACGACTTCTTGTTTGAAGAAAACTGGTCGACCACGCATCACAAGTGCAGTAGAAAACAGAATCCTGAAGAAAATTATCAAAAATAATCGTCGTGCTCTAGCTGGAGAACTCACGGTGCAATGGAAGGACATGATTCACAAAGACGTCTCAGCTGATACTTGCAAAAGAGTCCTAAAAATAATGGGTTACGGATTTTACACCGCTAAGGAGAAGTTTGCTCGTGATCATTTAAATTGGACTTCCGATCAGTGGCGTAGTATCATTTGGAGTGACGAGTCCGAATTTGAAGTGACAGTCGGCGATGAAAGGAAAAAAGTGATTCGGAACAAGAATGAGGCATTTCATACTGATTGTCTCAAACGCATAGTGAAGTTTCCGGCGTCTCTTATGATATGGGACTGCATGTCTGCACAAGGTGTTGGTGGTATGCAGTTTGTGGATGGTTCTATCAATGCTGCAAGGTATCAAAACCTTTTGGAAGAGAATTTACTGCCCTCTATTCCGTCACTTAAGCATCAAGATTCCTTCATTTTTCAACGGGATGGTGCTTCCTGCCATACTGCAAGGACAACAAAGACGTGGCTACTGGCGAAAAGCATCCCTACAATCGAATGGCCATCTAACAGACCGGACTTGTCACCGATCGAAACTCTATGGTGGAAAATGAAAAAAGTTCTCCGTAAAAATCCATCAAGATCGAAGAGCGACTCAAAGGCTAAACTCTTGGCTGTCTGGGAGTCAATTACGCCTGAGGAGTGTGCAGCGTTCGTTGCAACCATGCCTCTTCGCATTAAAGCTGTCATTGAAAGCAAAAGCGACACATCTAAGTGGTAGACGAACTATTTTGCGTGAGTGACAAGGGTAGACGAATACTTTTGCGTTATGTTTGTTAGAATATTTTTTTTAAATTTTTATGTTATGTAAAGTCATGAAAGAATTTCAGTTATGTTAAAATAAACTTTAAAATGTTCCTCAAATTGTGGTTTACTTTTTAATAATTTTACCAATATTTACTTTCTATATTTTACGCTTTGCACTACTTTCCATACTAGACGAACAATTTTGCATCGGGGCTCGTATAGGTCAGTATTAGATTTAACCAGCATATGTTTTCATCTCGAGTATCACACACCATCTCAAAATATATCACAGGTACTTTCGAATTCATTAGGTATAGGTATATAGGGATGAATTAGTTTGAATTAATAATCTCCTTCATTAGCATGAATACCTACATGTACAATAAATATATAAGATATCATAAATATCATAAATTTATACAGAGGATTTTCGAGAAGAATATTCTAATATTACATATTTATTTATGCCGCCTTTATATACCTATTTATGTTAGTATTTTATCTCAGATTGACCCATTTTAAACCATATCTTATTCACATGACGATAATCACAATTATAGAGATAAAACCATTGGTATATAACTCTTATTATTTTTTCCTTCATCAACCGTAGGTACATGACTGTAGATAGAGATAAATACCACTCTTATTTTTAGTAAGGCGGGAAAATTGTACCTAATCCCATCTTTCGGAGTAACGAACTGTATAGTGTCCATCACCCACTAAATAAACCCGCCGCGTGCCGTCTCTCTGCCTGTATTGGCGGTCCACAAAAACTGTGAAATTACTTCAGCGGTACTTCCCATGTTTTCCTGAATAAGTTAATGCACTAGAAGTAAGCCAAAAAAGCAGGACAAAGATATGTATAAGAATCTTCGGGCTTCAGCGATTAATACCTACTACGGATCAATCGTAAAGGGTGTGCTCATAAGGCGTAATAATGCAACTAAAGATATCATTACAACAAAATCACATAGTTTTATTTTAATATTAAGGTGAACTTTACCGACGCACGTGATAGTAGGTATGTTTATCAACGATATTTTTTTTTTTATCATGGCTTTACATTGTCATTCTAAATAAACATTGATCTAGAGCTGTATAAAAATATTTAAATAAACCTTTAACGTAAACCATTACGTATAATGTTATATTATCTTATTTTATGTTTAAACTATTTTATATTGTAAATATGTTTTGACATTAAAAGGCTTACACTTTTAGTGCTAACTGTTGCAGAGGAGCCATAGCCCATTTTGTAATAAGTTATAACCGATGTTCTTAACATGGGAATATCAGGGCGGGAACCAAAAAATACCAATACGCTTAGAAGATAATTAGGGATCGGACTATCTTCTTTAACAAATATTTTGAAATACTTCGCACTAAAATAAAAAATACTATGGTACTTGCCCGCATGTACAATAAATAGTGAAATCACTTATTACTGAACCAGTACAGCTCTCTTATGAGTTTTTTTTTCTCATTTAGAAATATTATATTACTTTCCTGAGTTGTATCGTGCAGGAATGAATGGTACTACTTCTTAGTACTTACGTCACTCACTATATGAAAAAAAAAACATACAGCCGAATTGAAAACCTCCTCCTTTTCGGAAGTCGGTTGATAAAGAAGTTTCACTTCAAAAACTTCTCCCTAAAAATTTACGTTTTAAAGGACGAATTTTAGACTCGTGTCTTTTATCTGAAGCAAGTATATAAGTAGTTATAAATATACCATATGCTAGACAAATAACCCTGATTGAACAAATTGATAATTATTTAGAACAATTGATATGACGTCATTGTTTCCGTGTTCGTTTTAAAACTATCGAATTGTATGCAATAACAAAACAAACTAAAGTCTATTGGAAGCGGTATAAAATATATTTCTTGAATTTGCGTACACGCTGCCTTAGGACATCATACTATGCCGGCAGGCCACTGAAGTAATCCAACACAGTACCAGTGGTCCATCAACACAGGCGGAGAGACGACACACGGCGGGTTTCTTTAGTCGGTGGAGGCCCCACACTACCTTGTTCGTTGCTCCGAACGACGGGGTGTACGGTTAGGTACATTTTATCCCGCCTAAAAATAAAAAAGGACATCATACTATAGGTCAAAGTTTGGAAATGACGACGAAACACGATATATTACCCAAAATCTCCAACCCAATATCCCAGTACACAAAGGGAGTTCTCTGGTCCATTCCATTTCCACCTACAGAAGAAACATGCATTGATTGATATAATAATTATCTCTATTTGCCACATACCACTTCATCTCTAACGTCACTTTATCTTTTGTTACAGATCAGGATTTGGAATTGGAAATTTGAACCGCTTCTCCAAAGATAGAAACTCGTAACTTTACATAGTATTTTAACTCTTCCATAGTTTACTTCCTATGTTCTTACATCAAACCTTTTTATAATAATATATGTACTATACTGTTAAGTCATACTTTAACGTAAAAAACACTTAAATCTATAACATATCCTAACGACAATATAAAGACATAATAAAGTACAACATATTTTTATTACAAACAGAATTAAATAAAAGATGTGATACTACAGTACCTATCACGTTTACATATAATATACATCAGGACAAATAAGGTGCTATAGTACCTAATGAATTCATAGTAAATAATTTAGCGTCTGTAAGGAAGCGTTTCAAAGAAGAGATTTTATATAACAAACTCACCTTGGAGAATGTCACACGGCGTAGTGAAGAATGGAAAGAACAAAAACAGTGCGCAGACGCCGGAATCTTTTCGTGATAGTCCGGAACCACCCCCGCCCGATGGAGGATGGGGTTGGATGGTGGTCTTCGCTTCATTTATGATCCATATTGTCAGTAAGTAATTTTAATTTTTTTAGGGTGATTAAGTTTTTAATGAGCTCTGTAACGCCTTATTGCAGGCAATCTTAACAATTTGAGACTGTTTCTCTTATCTAGGCTACAATTAATACTATTCGCTACATCAGTATCAAATACCAATATGTACAATAGGCCGTTATCATTAAATATAATTACGCGAGTAGTACGTGAAAAGAGGATTTGGAGGATGGTCACGGTGATCACCACCGCAGCTGCCTTCGGAACCTTCAGCTTCCGCGACTTCTTTCTTCGTTTCGGAGCTTCCCCTCTCTGATCAATTGGCGCCGCCTCACGCTCCGAGGCAGCGCCGCGACCCTTGGCCCGGGATCGCCGGGGCCCAACCACCTGCCAGTCCCCGTCTGAGGACGTAGCAGTGGCAGGGGCGGGGGCAGGAGCTCGGGGTGCGACCGCCGCAGCCCGTGAGGGTGCGACCGTTTGTCTCGGCGCAGTAAGACGCGGAGGCGCAGCGGCGCTTGGCAGAGGCGGGAACTCCTCTCGGGGCTGACCCCTCGGGGCTTGTCCCGCCTTGTCCTTTTTCCTCGACTTTTTTTTGGCCCTTTCCTTGGCCTACAGGAGCCGGCGAAGGTTTTGCCGCTGGTGGTTTGACCACCGGTGGTTTGGCCGCCGTCGCGGTAAAAGAAACATGCCCTCCCTGGCACGGCTGGGGTGTCGGTGCCGAGGACGATGCGGCACTTCTTTTATCAGCCGCAAGCGGCGGCCGAAGTCGGGGCTCCGGCGGCAATCTTGCGGCTAGGGCCTCAAATCGCGGGCCAAAGACCGTATCCATGCGGTCGATAACCGCGCGGAGCATTCCGTCGTCGAGCCCAGTGACAGGGCCCGACTGAGCGGCAGACGGAGCCGAGGCGGTCGCCGAGGTGGGGCGGAGGCGCGGCGGCTGCGGCGAGGCGGTCGCGGGGAGAGCAGGCTCGACCCGCATTACAGAAGCCGATGCACTTAGGGTGGCCTCAGGGAGCCCAAGCTCGACCCTCATATTGGCCATCCCTCGGTGCAGCTCCTCGACCGTTGCCTCCAGGCGCTGGTTTCGTGCTCCAAGGTCGGCCACCTCCATCACGAGCCGCTCCACCACGTTGGACAGTTCCGTGGCAGCGATTTTGAGGCCCCGGACGAAGCTACCTTTTAGGTTCTTCGAGCCCATGGCCACCGTCGAGATTATGGCCACGCTGTCCACGGCTCTTTCGGCAAATTTGGCCGCAGTAGGCGGCCCATTGTCGTCTATGGGAAGACGAAGCTTCTCAGACAGGAGCGCCAAGCGCTCCTCTGCGTGTTGCACCGTCTCCGCCCGCTTCAGAAATCGCGTCTCAGCCGGGTAAGCGTACATTTGTAACCCAACACAGGGGGTCCGCAGGTACCCTGGCTGGGGCCGCGCTCGAGACTGAACTACCCATCAGCCATGCATCTCCTCGCCGCGCGCCAGAGCTTGAGATTCGGGGTAATTTTTTGTAGAGGTTGTCTTCCTCGCGGTCCGGGCGATTAAGCCAAGAACGTCCTCTGGTCCCAAAATAAGCTTAATGCTTGTGCTATGGGTGCCAGATTACGGATATAATCCTTTTTTTTGTAAATACATACATATAATAGATAGAAAACACCCAGACTCGGTACAAATATCTGTGTTCATCACAAAAATATTTGTTCTGAGTGGGAATCGAACCCACGACCTTGTGCACGGAAGTCGGTTACACCACCGACTACGCCACGAGGCTACTGGTGGATAAGCTAAATCCGAACAGATCGGAAGCCGAACCCAACAAAAAGATTGGGATAAGTTTAGGGAGATGATGATGACAATATGGGTTTCAAATAAAATATTTTCTTAAGTAAGGAGATCTTGCCCTACTATATACCATAGCAAGCTCGCCAGATGGCCTGGAGGCTTGGTATGAACCACCGAAGGAATGTAACACAGTTCCAGTGGCACGCCAATAAAGGCGGAGAGACGGCACACGGCGGGTTTCTTTAGTGGGTGCAGGCCCCACACTACCCTGTTCGTTGCCCCGAACGACGGGGTGTGCGGTTAGGAACACTTTTTCCCACCTTAACAAAAAAAACAAAAAAAAAAGGAGGCTTGGTATGAAGTACCTATTACTATTTATTATTGATACTCAAACTTTTGATCTGAAAATACATTCCCGGAAACAACGAGATGGCCATAAAAGGAAAAAAAAAGAAAAGATATAAAAATCCTCCTGTACTCCTGTTAGTTTCCTAAATTCACGGTATAAGATTAATAAGGCGACCGGTCGTAATGCAGCATACGAACCAAGCAGAAAAAACTCGTCATCATCGTTTTAGTATCGGTAAAGTAGATAAATAGTAATGTGCACAATACCTTTTTTTATGAAATAGTTTGATAACAAGTGATTGCACACATTTAACGACAATAACGTCAACATCTGTGAAATATGACTTTGTTCTTGTTGGATAAATATATTTAGAATGTATTAGTAGATTTAATCTGCAAACAAGGTAAAATTACTTTGTGAAGTGAACATCAACATGGCTTAGTAACGTTTCAGGAATGGATTTTCAAGAGGATTTGAGTTCGTAATGCATACATACATATATAAACTCACGCCTGTTTCCCAGCGGAGTAGACAGAGACAACTTATTGCCTTAAACCACTGAAAGTGCTCACTTTTCGAATTCCATCTGCACCAACTACATTATCTATTCTATACTATTATAAAACTGTAACATAGCTATGTCTGTACATTTAAGATATTTGATAAAAAATGACTGTAATAGGCTATATAGGCGTGTCTAAACACAAAACGATTTTTTTTAGATTTTTTGTCCGTTTGTCTGTTTATCTGTTTGTTTGTTCGCGCATCACACAAAAACTACTGAACAGATTTTGATGTAACTTTTTTTATTTGAAAGGCCTTGATTGGACTTAAAAACTGGTATACATTTTATCCTGCTACTATATCGGGAACCTGAGATATAACCGAAAAACTGGAAAATTATTTAAACTAGAATTTTTTTAGAATTTATTTAAAAGAACTACTAGAAGGATTTTGATGCAACTTTTTTTATTGGAAAGGCCTTGATTTGACTTAAAAACTGGTAGACATTTTATCCCGCTACTATATCGGGAACCTGAGATGTAACCGAAAAAACTAGCTTTTGGCTGCGGCGAAGCCGCTGGCAAAGGCTAGTTCTTTTTATAATTTTGTCTGTAGGTAATGATGCCAACCATTAATGAAGGTTGTACAATAATTAATTGTACCTAAGCATACAGGAAACTTGAGAAAAAGTTTTTATTGGCATTATTTTTGTTTTTAGTATGTATACTTATATTGTAAGTACATACATTTAAAATATGTTATATAATAATATCTCATATTGTCACTGCAGTTTAAATACATCTATTACAAAGATAACGAAATACATAGTTAAGTAGGTACTTATAACTAATTTAAAGTATTAAACACAAAGTGAAAAATGTGAAATCGAAAATAACAGTCAGGAGCAGGATCCTGCTCCTGACTGTTATTTTCGATTTCACATTTTTCACTTTGTGTTTAATGTATAGTGCTAAGCATGTCAAATGCTAAAAATATATATAAAAAATATCTAAATAATTTAAAGTATAGTAAACATAACATTTGTCTTGTTATACAAACATAAATCTTGATAATTGTGACAGAATTTCTAGTTTACTTAAGTCGTTATGATAATATTATTGAGATCAAAATGTTTCACTTTATTTCCATCGGGCGCCTTACATTTAACAAATTTGTTCCTTCATTATTTTAATTTTGTTGTCTTTGAGGTTATTTTCCCATTGTTTAATTGAATACTAATTTATATTTCTGTATTTCAATATTACTTATTATTCCTTACTGATATTATTCATATGAAATTAAGTTTGTTTGTTTGTTGGTAACGCTGTCATTTCGTGACTACAAAACCAATTAGGTATCATAAAATTTTGTAAACAAGTTCAGAACCTTGTAAAGGACATAAACTAGGTACTTTTATCTCGGAAAAATAGACGGTGTCTGTGTGATGACTGTTGTTGCATAGAGTTAATTCTAATGCCATAGAATTACATTTTTATAATATATTTGCCGTGTGGGCCGGCACCAAGAATAGCTCCACTCCGTCTCTTCCTATTGGAGTCGTAAAAGCCGACTAAGGGATTACCGGGGGGCCGGGCAGCAGCGTTCCCCTGTGTACTAAAAACATCCATTGCGATCGCCAACCTGCCTACCAAGCGTGGCGATTATGGTAAAACCCCCATTTTGGGGAGGCCTTTCCAGCAGTGGACGATGAAAGGCTGATGGATGGATGGATGGAATATGTTGACGCAATTACGACGTCCACATAATAGGTAAGTAGCGGGCAAAACCTAATTTTAAATACTAGTCAATACTTAGGTACTCATGTAAAATGTCCAGTGGGTTATATACATAGTTCAACTCAATAATTTTCAATGCTATACATAGTTCAACTCAATAATTTTCAATGCTGGCATTTGACTGTTTTAAAATGTCGGCCGCCAAAATAACCTCTGATTGGAATTTTGATTATCTCTTTAATATTCCTTTTACAACTTGTTCCTTAGTCACTTCTTACGACATCCTTTAAAGTAAGAAATGAATAAATCATAGAAAATGTAATAAGATATATACTATGAAAGATGAGAGTAGGAGGCACAGAGCATGAAACATGACGAGTGCACACCAAGCCGTCTGCAACCCCGGGCAACAGCTCTTTATTAAATCACTACATTTATCTCACCTAACTATCAGACACCGACTAAGCCCTATTTATTTATCTCTAATTCACGTTGCACATATGTCAGCTATCATTTACACGTTTTTCATTGCAGGGATATGTAATTACCGTAATACTACATACAAGCATTTCATATATCTATGAAGTCTTATTACAAGCGATTAAATTAAACATAAACTCTCTTTTTAACATGTCAATATAAATTGCTGACTGAAATTCTTTCAATAAACTGAAATTATTTATAATTGAAAAGACATACATATTCGTATATACTTAATAACATAATTATATTGAATATACATAGCTACCACATAACTTACTTACTAACTGAGAAATTCGAAATAACACATATTTATGATAAATATCGCACTCATGAATGAGTTTCGCGTGACAAGGATGCCTCGCGGGTCATTCTGACGTCACTGCTAGTCATGCGATAATTCAGTTTATCAGGATAAATGAAACCATCTTTTATTTAAGTAGATCAGGACGTTTACGAACGTTTCTGGAAAAAACTTGTTTTTCTTCTATGACCCTCTTCTGTCCTTCTGACACGTAGCATGTTCAGCCAATGTGACATAACAATTAAAAATCGATGAGAGAGCTAGCGTAATTGTAAGATTTTGTTATAAGCAAAATGTAGTATAATAATTCCCAGTGTTTGAAGTAAGACATGCAATCAGACAGAAAAGTTTTAAATAAAGATCATCATCCATCCATCAGCCTTTTAAAGCCCACTGCTGGACATAGGCCTCCCCAAGAATGGGAGATAGTGCCGTAATCGCCACGCTTGGCAGGCGAGTTGGCGATCGCAATGGATGTTGTTAATACTCGAAGGAGTGCTGCTGCCCACTCCCTCGGTATTCCCTCAGTCGGCTCTTACGTCTCCCATGGGTGGAGAGGGGGTGGGACAGTTCTAAAGCCGGCCCCACACGGCTAGATATTAAGTTTAAATATTATAATCGGCTCTATATTTTTTATCAAATTTTGGATAGAGGCGTTTATTGGATTTTTGTATAAATGTAAAAATCGTATGAAAATAAATGAGTAATACATAATTTCCGTCAAAATTGAAAATAGAATCCTGGAACACGATCGCATACCAATTATAAAAATAAAACATCCACGAATCCGGTTAAATACACACAATAAAATCATCAAAATCGATACAGCCGCTTAGGAGGAGTTTAGTAACTAATATACGTACAGAATAATTATAAAGATATGTATATAATAACTAGCTTTTGCTTGCGGCTCCGCCGCAACCAAAAAAAAAGTAAGGGTAAAATATATACAAGTTTTTAAGTCTAATCGAGACCTATCAAATAAAAAAAGTTGCATTAAAATCCGTTCAGTATTTTTTGTGCGATGCGCAAACAAACAATCTAAAAAAATGTTTTGTGTTCAGATACGTCTATATAGCCTAATACAGTCATTTTTTCTCAAATATCTTAAATGTACAGACACAGCTCTGTTAGGTACAACTTTATAATAGTATAGATTAATTACTTTGTGAATTAACTCTCCGCAGTACTTTGTCCAGAAATTTGCTTGCTGTATCCAATATTTAGGAAGGAAATTAAGTGACAGAATTAGTTTTGGTGTAGGTATACATTTTTATTTTCGATGGTCCGCCAGTAGAGGCGGAAAGACGGCACACGGCGGGTTTATTTAGTGGGTGAGGGCCCCACACTACCCTGTTCGTTACCCCGAACGATAGGGTATGCGATTACATATATTTTTTTCCCGCCTTAACAACCTTACAGACCTTCTTTATTAAACAACTAGCCTTTGCCCGCGACTTCGCCACAGCCAAAAGCTAGTTTTCTGGTTATATCTCAGGTTCCCAATATAGTAGCGGGATAAAATGTATACCAGTCTTTAAGTCTAAGCAAAGGTAATAAAATAATTTAAAAATGGAATAAAAACTGTTAAAAGCTTCATTCGGATCATTGCTTTCAAGTACCTCACTAAAAGTTAGGGCTTTTAAACATTTCTTAAATTTAATTACATTCTCTTTATTATAGTCACGTTTTTCAATAAACCAATACTTAAATTTACTGCCAGTTTTTATAGGTACAGTAAGCAACTGGGCGGTGTGGTCAGACAGTGCCAATTCAAGTAATCTACTCTCACATCCACGAAAATTATACATGAAATTGTCAATGCATGTTCCACTTATCACGCGTGTGGGTTCATTAAATGCCCATTTCAAATTATGACATGAGAGTGTTTCCAGAAATTCTCCTGTTAACCCGCTTTTATTCAATATATTTATGTTGAAATCACATTATCATTTACAGCATTCATGATCACGAGTGGACTTAGATGTTAGACGTCCAAGGCTGATTTGCTGGCTGCAAAAACTGTGTAGTGGAATGCTTATAAGACAATATTTTTGATTAAAGTTATTGTATTATTATTAGCATTCTACTACACAGTACCTACCTATGTCAACTCTACATATATTGTAACAATTTATCAATTGGAACTGGTTAGGAACTCTTACTTTGCATTATTTATATAACTCGAGAGAAAATACTATATCTACTCTTTTGCATTGCAGAGTCAAATTGGAGTGTTATGTGTGTCAGCGTACATGATGGGCTTGGCTTGTCTAAATCTATACTATTATAAAGCTGTAACAGAGCTGTGTCTGTACATTCAAGATATTTGAGAAAAAATGTCTGTAAAAGGCTATATAGGCGTGTCTAAACACAAAACAATTAGAATTTTAGTCTGTGTGTCTGTTTGATTGTTCGCACATCACGCAAAAACTGCTGTACTATATCGGGAACCTGAGATATAACCGAAAAACTAGAAAATTATTTAAACTAGATTTTTTTTAGAATTTATTTAAAAGAACTACTGGAAGGATTTTGATGCAACTTTTTTTATTTGAAAGGCCTTGATTAGACTTAAAGCGCAGCGTAGGACGGCCCCCCACCAGATGGATCGATGATCTGGTCAAAGCTGCGGGGAGCCGTTGGATGCGGTCAGCACAGGACCGCTCGTTGTGGCGTTCTCTTGGGCAGGCCTATGTCCAGCAGTGGACGTTAAAAGGCTGATGGATGGATGGATGGATGGACCTTTGCTTTCCATTGGTTAAGATCAAGATATATAAGATATATTCGCAAAAGCGGTTAAAGTGGATATCAAAGGGCATTAGGATATGCTGTAAATGTAAGAGAAAAATGTTATGGCGATACCGCAAATAAATCTGATTTTAAAACCCTATCTGCTAAGCTTAACCGAATTGTAAAATTACAAAAAAAAAGCTCATAACGATAATTTTATAAATTCAGCTCATAACAAAGGTAAAGTAACTTGGAAAGTAATTAATAGTACAAAATCTAATATGCCTAGGAATGAAACAGATTATATTAATATTGATAATCATGTAACTATTAGTGATCCACAAATTATCGCAGATACTTTCAACAATTTTTTTATTGACCAAGTGAAAAATCTAGAACCTATTGTAAATGATACAACTTGTATTTCAAATTGTCCTAATTCTCTCTTCATGACACTGACTTTTCCTGGATAAATAAATGAAATAATAAATAATCTTAAAAATACGTCTAGTACAGGTTACGATCACATAATTATCTACTATGATTCTAAAAAAAGTATCGTCCATAATATCAATCGTACTAAGTCATATATTTAATCAATGCATTATTAATGGAGTTTTTACTGATAAATTAAAGATTTCCATAATAAAACCTATATTTAAGAAAAATGACAGACATTCTATGACATGCTACCGTCCAATAGCTTTAATTCCAACATTCTCGAAAATATTTGAAAAGCTTTTACATAAGCGATTATATTCATTTTTTGAGAATGCTAATATATTTGCGGATGAACAAGTAGGGTTTAGAAAAAATAAATCCATAAATATAGCTATATTCAATCTTATACAAAAGGTATTAATTAATGTGGATAAAAAAAGAACAGTATGTGCGTTATATATGGACATTAAAAAAGCATATGACTATGTGGATCACAATATATTATTAGATAAATTATATACGTACGGCATAAGGGGAAATGTGCTAGATATTACTAAATCCTATCTTACAAATAGAAAGCAATGTACTCAGATAATACGCATATGTCCTAATCACAAAGAAGAAAGAATATTCTCATCAGAATACAGAGGAATTCACCTTGGCGTCCCGCAGGGAAGTGTCCTTGGACCTATTTTGTTAAATATTTTTATTAATGAATTTCCAAAGGTAACGAATAGACCAACAATTTTGTTTGCAGATGATGCTACGATAGTTTTTGAAGGTAATGATAATGAAGCTTTAGCATTAGACATAAATAATACTTTACTGAAGGTAAAGAAGTGGTTGATATCGCAAAATCTGATTTTAAACATAGAAAAGACTTATTTAATGACATTTAAAAATAGACAACCTGGGGTTACGGAAAATCTTAAAGCAGACTGCATGGGGACTAACATTAGCATGATAGAAACTACCAAGTTTTTAGGTTTAACGATAGACAATGGTCTTACTTGGAAGTTACATATAGAAAATCTTCACATAAAGTTAAATCAGCAGTCTTATGCACTGTATATGCTCTCTAAAGTCGTTAGTCAGTCAGTTGTTATAACAGCCTACCACGGATATGTAATGTCCCAGCTAAGATATGGGATTATATTTTGGGGATACTCAACTGATAGCGAACATATATTTAAAGCACAGAAAAAGTGCATAACAGCAATATGCGGGTTACTACAAACTGATAGTTGTAAACCATTTTTCAAAAAACTGAAATTATTGACAATGCCCTGTTTGTATATATGCAATAATAAAGTTTGTAAGAGATAACTTAAATGTGTATACTAAACTTAGTAGTGAACGACACAAATTTAAAATTTCTTGTCCATCACATCAAACCGCAATGTTCAATAAAAGTATACTATGTATGGGACCAATTTATTTATAACCATCTACCGAAAACACTGCTAATAACAAGCAATCGTAAAGAATTTGATGGAAAAATAAAAAAGATATTAGTTGGGAGGGCTTATTATAGTGTCAATGAGTATTTATGTGACAAGTTATTATAGTAAGTAATTATTGATTAAGCATTAAATTGTATCTTAATAATTAAAATAATGACATAAGTATCATAATCTTACCAAATCATATCTGTATTGACTTAATAATTGACATACGAGTATTATTATTACTGACATATTATTATTATTTCCATATTATTATTATTTACAGTATTTTTAAATGAACTGTTTAAATATCTTTTTTAAATTGTTTTTTATGCTAATATTGCATGCTTTTACCAGAATATGGTGAGACTATGATTTCTTTATAACACCAATGTATAAATACCTATTTCGCTATAAATGAATTTAAAGTATTCGAAACGTCGGGATAGTAGAAAATCAAGTTAACGCGATAGATTCCGTAAACGTAGTTTTATTTCATAATATCAAAAAGTGTTTTACCACATAATGTATAATATTATCTAATCTGTATCTAACAGATAAAAAGAAACTTTAAACCCGATAAAAAACTTTGATATTTTTAAGGGTGCTTAAATTATGTAAATATTCCTGGAATGTACTTAAGTATATTATTATTGGTGGCCTAAACCCAGCAGATAGACCGTCAATCTGGTCGAAGTCACAGGGAGCCGTTGGATGCAGTAAACACAGGATTGCTCGTTATAGCGCTCTCTTAATCTGGGCTATGTCCAGCAATCGACATCAAACGGCTGATGGATGGATCGATGGATGACATTAGTATTGCCTAATACTTTTTCATTATTTTCTACTTTATTAGATAAAGTGCTGATAGCCAATGTTCTATGTAACATTACGTCGAAAGTACCTCATATTGACTAATCTTGATTACATAGGTACATTATTACAAGTTCCGTGGTTCTGCACAATAGTCGATGTATCGTGTATCTATCGATCATATAGATATCTACACACATGTTAGGTTTCAGGCAGCTTATGCGCATAATTTAGATACCAGACAGATAATCAGATATGCTTCAGCCTCCGGTGTCTAGTTTTTTTTTGCCATTTAACAAGTCTAGAGAAGCAAATATTTCAAAAGAGAATGCCGAAAACCAGGCTATATTGTGCCCGTCGTGTGTCTTAACTATCTAAACATAAAAAAAACGTCTTTTGAATAATGATGTTATAAGTATTTATTTTCGTCATAAGCAAAACCCCACGTTTCAAAGTTATAAAAAAAAGATATACATATTATTAAATCGAAATAAGCGGAACTGCCCTATTTATTGGAAGGCTTGGATAGTCAATATCGCCAGTTTGTTACTATACCTACCCATTTTTAAAGCCAAATAGAATATTGATATGAAATACCTAAATAAAAGAAAACCCACATGAGCTCCTGTTATAATACTTAGTATTAGTCGAAGATTATTTTATGAAATCATAATTATGAAGTTTTATTTTTAAATTCAAAATATAATATTATTATTTTATTAGCAACCCTTATTGATTTGAATTTGATTGACAATTTGACATGATTTGACATTTGTACTGCCGATAACGTGTTATGTACGTTTATGTGTTGATTGCTTCCTTAGATGAAGGATAGTAATAGATATGACATACGCATACACCCGTAAGGGACAGATGTAAAGTACATGCAAAAACAGTTATGTCAGGTTATGATACATATTCACCATTAACAATTATTAACTACTAAATACGCAGTTATATACTGACATATATGGCTGCCCTCTTCTTCCTCTATAGGAAGGAGGTATTTTGCCCTCTTCTCTCCTCCCGCATAGGTGAGATCAGCGAACAGAGGCGGAGTCTATTAATATTACAACATATAATGTGGCAGGACTAAGGTAATATAGTAAGGTAAATTAATTTATAACTTTATTTAGATATTTTTATATATATTTTTAGAATCTTAATTGTAAAATTAAGTTTACCTGGTCGGTATAATGTATGAAAATACTTCCGACAGATGATGCAGGCGTCACCCAAAGACGTTAAGTATGAATGTGCTATCGAAATTAGCAGTCAGGAGCAAGGGTCACGATGGCTGAATTGGCAAAGCATCTGGACGGTATTCAGGAGATGCAGGTTCGAATCCTGCTCGTGACTGTTATTTTCGATTTCACATTTTTCACTTTGTGTTTAATGTATGTTGCTAAGCATGTCAAATGCTAAAAATATATATAAAAATATCTAAATATTTATAGGGTTTGCGTCATTATTAGGAAAAATCTTAATTGTAAAATTAAGTTTACCTGGTCGGTATAATGTATGAAAATACTTCCGACAGATAGTGCAGGCGTCACCCAAAGACGTTAAGTATGAATGTGTTATCGAAATTAGCAGTCAGGAGCAAGGGTCACGATGGCTGAATTGGCAAAGCATCTGGACGGTATTCAGGAGATGCAGGTTCGAATCCTGCTCGTGACTGTTATTTTCGATTTCACATTTTTCACTTTGTGTTTAACATTACTAATATTACAAATGCGAAAGGGAGTTTACTTATTTGTTTGTTAAAAACTTGCCTAGTGCTGGCTGGAGGGCTTCACAAGCCATCAAGATTGTCTCTAGGTTTACAGGCTCACAAATAATCACTCCACCACCTATACCGGGAGTAATGTCAAACCGTTGCTCACCATTTCATTTTTAGTCATGAAATGAAAATATTAACAGCTATCTCCTGCTACGACCAAAACACACCGATGTGCTTCATGGTCGACACGTGAGATGGTGGTACCAACCCGCTCGGGCGCTATAGCGAGCAATCCCACTTGTTACCCAGCCCTACCACCATAATGCAATGGGTGACAACTGCTCACTTCCCTTAGTCGTTTGGTACAATACCCGTGGGAAAGAATGAGGTGGTGACACTTGTATTCTCAGTCCGTCACCACATGGAAACCAGCTAATAACGCGATAATAACCAAAATGGGGCATTATTCCTGATCACTAACAGGATAAAAATTATCCTTCGTATGTGTGCCAA
The DNA here is from genome assembly GCA_948253155.1 of Leucoma salicis. Taxonomy (NCBI): domain Eukaryota; kingdom Metazoa; phylum Arthropoda; class Insecta; order Lepidoptera; family Erebidae; genus Leucoma; species Leucoma salicis. The sequence goes on from OX411806.1 coordinate 8,767,110, forward strand.
ATACTACCCAAATCCGTCTAGTCATATTTTGCGTGATTAAATAACAAACAAATAAGCACATATGGATTAGTAGTATTTAGTTTAACAACATAAATTTAAACTTATTTTTTTTTTAAATATCAATTCTATAGTACTTACATGTTTCAATAATTTTGGAAGTGCGGACTTATCCAAAAAGACCTTGCGCCGAGTTTTGCAAAAGAAGTCACTCTCAAAGTGCTTTGAAGAAGTGCGTGTGTGGATTTCTACTGCGTACACCCACGCAGTAGAAATCCTACTTAGCCGCCCAGTAGCCAGCTTATCTTTATCTATAGGTTGGGCACTTTCTTATCTTTATGGAATCTGAAAAATACACAACGAACTATTGTAAAATCTCTAGAAACGAAGTCTTCACGCTGGTGGTAGGGCTGGGTACTTAGTGGGAGTACTCACTTGGTATCGGGGCCCGAGCGGGTTAGTACCATCATCTCCCGTATTACCGGCCATGAAGCACATCGTTGCGTGGCTGTAGCCGTTTATGCTTTCATTTCATATCTGTGAAATGAAATAGCGAGCACCGGCTTGGCAAAAAAAAATTTGCAGTACATTGAAAAATTTCAAAAAACAACAATCTTAGCGCGTTTGACAGTTTACAAATAATTGAATATTCATAGCTAAGACAACGTCTGTCGGGTCAGCTAGTCCGTTATAAAATATTAGTGAAAGACTTTTTGAATTCGGATGAGTAGTTTGAGATATTAACCCTGACATCCAGATCTAACAAATATTCCATCCATCCATCAGCCTTTTGATTTTTTTTACTTGTGTATAATAGTGTGCTTTAGCAGGATTTTTCCGACTGTGAAATAACATCGTTACAGGTTATTAGAGTCCTGAATAAAAAATCTCATCCCGATCTTGTTTTAAGATTACCAATGGTCTCCCTAATTGAATTGTGGAGGTCGCCTATCTGGCAGTCGCTCCATTTAAGTAGTGGTGGATCAGCTTAACCCGAACCCATCAAAATTTGGAATAAGACTAGGAAGAAGTTCGTATTTATAATATTAGTATACATAAGGATATATATAAATATTAATTATTTTAATATATTTTTGTATATTATTTATTTTGAAATGGCCTTTCTTCAATCAGCCCTTGGCAAGATATATATTTCTATACGATTTTCAACTTCATCCAGAGTTAACCTTGAATATTGCTTAAGTTTAGTAAGAAGATAGTCCTCACACCATGTCTATATGTCTTGTAAATTTAATTTACCTTGAAAATTTCCGTGTGTTTGTAATTAGTGATCGCATTTCAATTTAATTAAGTACTTAGGTGCCGAAGTAATCAACATCGAATATTACTCTAGAGATAACCACTGTTCCGAGGTTGTTCGATCTTATTAAACAGAAATTACTCAACAACTAAGGACATTTCTAGTACTATGATTTTATCATCAACGTACTTACCTATGTATATATTTATTACTAGCCTATTTAGTTATATCTCAGGTTGCCGGTATGGTAGCGGGATAACATGTATACCAGTTTTTAAGTCTAATCGAGAGCTATCAAATAAAAAAAGTTGTATCAAAATCCGTTCAGTAGTTTTTGTGTGATGCGCGAACAATGAAACAGATAAACAGACAAACAGACAAAAAAAATCGTTTTGTGCTTAGACACTCCTATATAGCTTATTACAGTAATTTTTTCCCAAATATCTTAAATGTACAGACATAGCTATGTTACAGCTTTATAATAAGTATAGATAGATAGATTATTGTTCTATAACCACTGCTATATAGGCCAGTGCCGAAGCCTTTGAAAATGGTAAAAAGTGAAAAAAAAAAAGTAGGATGAAACCCCAATGGGGCAAAGTAAGAAAATATAACAAAAATAAAAGGAAAATTAATTTTCGGGTGATTTGAGGTCGGGAAGGGGGTGGGCGTGAGCTGTTAAGGGGGCAAAAAATTGGTTTATCACGATTTCCGGCAAAACTAAGTCCTATCGAAAAAAATTTAATGGAAAATTAATAATAAAAAGATCTACAACTTTTGTATTAACACTTTTTTCACATAACCTCAAAATTTATGTGAAAAATCTAAAAAACCGACATTTTGGTTTTTTACTTTTAACTTCCACAAAAAATAATATTTTTTCGCGAAATTTGGTGAAAACTTACCTTTTTATATCTCAAACACATTGTAAAATTGATGCAAAATATTTATTTTTTCCTCTTATTTTGATTAAATATCGAAAATTCACCCTAATTTTCAATCAAAAATTCTCACGTCAAAATATCTGCTTTTTGAAAAAAATCGATGTGCTTTTTATACGTCGAAATCTCTACCTTTTTGATGGTACAAAAAAAATATACATTACTATGAAAAATTTTCTCAGAAAATGCAAAAAAGCTAAATAACTTTTTGTTAATCCTTATGTAAAATATTGAACTATTTATTAAAATTTGCACTTTAATTACTCAAAAAATTTAAGTTTCCATGTTTCATTGATAAATTTAAAAAAATCAAATCCATGAAACATATATATTGCAAAAAACATGTGAAAAAGGTTAATTTTTTAAGTATTAAAGATAGGATTTGAAAGGAATTCTGTCAAAATATTTAGGTTTTTTTTTCATTTTCTGAGAAAATTTTCAATGCGATATAATATAATACTACTGTGACGATTTGAAGTAGCCTATGAAATAAAGATAATTTTGAATATGAATGTAGTATAAAAAATTGCTTTTTGATGGATGCATAATATTACTCTAGTAGGTATGATATTTGTAATGCTATCGTCCTATATTTCTTAAATGCACCTTTTACTACTTACTTATCATCACGCCATCTCCCTCGCGGGGTAGACAGGGAGATCAGTGCCAAAAGGCTCTATTCTTGCATACATATCTCACTTCCTCAACATTCATAAGTCTCTTCGTACAAGGTCGCCGGTTTCAGAGATTGCGATTCCTGACTCCACCTTCTTTCAATACATGACCGATTTGATCTAGGTATGTTAGTCTGGGTCTCCCCCTATGTTTATCCACTTTCACATTGTATATCTTCTTAAACAATCGCTCGTTCGGTATTCTTTCCACCATCGTAGCATTCCCTTTCGCATCTTTACACCGATACTCTCTATCAGACCTACTCACTCTCTTATGTCGTCTTTACGAATGCGGTCAGTCAGCGTAACTCTACAGATTTTCCGCAGAGATCGCATTTCGACCGCATTAATTTTACTCTCATGCCCCTTTTTGCATATACCCAACTCTCGTTCCTTATAATAATGCTGGGCTACAAGCACTGCGTTGTGTATCATGACACTTGCCTTCCGAATGAAGTGGCGGCTGCCGAGAAGTTATCCCTTTCCATCCCGATTGAACCACATCCAAGATATACATATTCATCCACTTGTTGTAGCACACCATTGTCTATTGTTACTCTAACATCTGCTTCTGGCTTGTCCTATTTAAATATGACATCTCTGCTCCGCCCCAGACCTACTGGTCGGATATGCCTAAAGCATTAAATCCGCCTTGAAATAACTAAAAAAATTTGGTACATGTTTCTCTATTTAATGAACCTACTAAATTCAAAAAATAAACTTACCAAACTAATTTATTTTGTTTCACTATTGACGGGACAACTTTTTGGTTGGCTCGCCTAGTCTATGCATAATATACTATATGTACTTACGCAGTAATATGGTAATTTGGCAACGCAGCAACAGCTTATTTTTTATTTTTTTATTTCATTCATCGTCACTTAACTGCCTCTGTGGTGCAGCCGTAGTGTAAGCGACTACTGTTCATGAGGTATCGGGTTCGATCCCCGGGTCGGACAGTGTTATTGAGTTTTTTCGTAAAAAAAACAAAGGAAAAATTCTCAGTAGCAGCCCGGAGTTTGGAAATGTGCCCGGTAGACGTCAATAGGCTCGCCCCCTATTACGTGGGACTTAAACATAGCCGGCGAGTCGTGGGTGTGTAATGCACCTCTGCCTTCGGGGAATACAGGCGTGATGCTATGTTTTTTTTTTGTCACTATAACTTCGTCAGAATCAACTATTAAATCCAGTGTTTCACGATGAAAGTAGACTATAGGAAATATAAATGTGATTATGAATATTTTAAACTAATTTAACGTAATCTTTCGCATTTACTATAGTTTCTGCAATCTCAATGTGTAATATTCACTTAAATGTCACATTGTATAGGGTTTATTTAATGCGTAGATACATATAATTTATTATGAGTACTTTATTGAGCATTAAACACAAAGTGAAAAATGTGAAATCGAAAATAACAGTCAGGAGCAGGATTTGAACCTGCATCTCCTGGATACCGTCCAGATGCTTTACCAATTCAGCAATCCTGACAATTGCTCCTGACTGCTAATTTCGATAACACATTCATACTTAACGTCTTTGGGTGACGCCTGCACCATCCGTCGGAAGTATTTTCATACATTATACCGACCAGGTAAACTTAATTTTACAATTAAGATTTTACCTAATAATGACGCAAACCCTATAAATATTTAGATATTTTTATATATATTTTTAGCATTTGACATGCTTAGCACTATGCATTAAACACAAAGTGAAATGTTAAACACAAAGTGAAATGTTTTCGATTTCACATTTTTCACTTTGTGTTTAATGCATAGTGCTAAGCATGTCAAATGCTAAAAATATATATAAAAATATCTAAATACTTTATTGAGTTCAAGAAGATTTTAATACATAATTTTACACATACGCTCATTATCATTATCGTTGTGTTCTGACAACAGATTTAACATGCGTGATATCTGTAAAGGTTAATTAAGTAGGCTTTATTCCGTCGCAAATCTCGCATTAACATTCGCAAGCTTATTTATAGTATAATTAGAATATAATCTTATCATTCAATTGATTTGGAAAATCAGGGCAACATGATTTAAACTGAAATTATAATATTATTATGACAACCCAATATTTATCAATCAAGTAATCAGAATATTAGTATTAAGTAGATAAATTATTATTTTTTTAATAAGGTTTTACAGAAACACCAAGTAAGTATTCACGTAATGCCTAAAATAAATATTAAATAGCTGAATAAAACAACGTTTTACACAATCAAAGCCGCGTGATGTTGTCCAGAATCATGCAATGAATGTTTATCGTTCTTTGAAACTGATCAGCTGAGTCGCGTATGCTTTATCACTTTTATCAGCAATCAATTTAACTGCTGTTGTCTTTTATGACGATATCAACTATTGATACTGTCACAATATGGAGGCAATTCACTTGAAATAGATAAGTTGTCTAAATTTTTGAGTGTGTTCCTCAATTATTTGAGTAAATAAGCAAGTATTGACTAAATTTATTAGTGTGCAAGTATTTGATAAATAATAATTTTTGATGTATATACAATAATAATATAAACGATAAATAAAATGCCAAGTTCTTTAGTGATTTTTTAGGCTGACTATTATTTTAAAACGGCAGAAGTAAACTTCTACTGTTTCGTATTAAACAGACTTTTTTTATCACTGAGAGAGAAAGAAATAACGAAACGGACCTATACCAAATTTCATAGGTATGGGTAAAAAAAATAGTTAATTACTTTTTTCTGTTAATCGAATTTCTTTTTTCGAAAATAAAATAAAATTAAAACATAATTCTAAATATTTAATCTTATATTTTGACTACTGTGCGAACACTAATATACTTATTCTAAATTGACGCTACGCAGGATACTAATACCAATACGATACCAAATTTTTTATGAAATATGTATATCCTATTCTTTGATATAAAGCAATATTATTGACAAAGCAAGCGGGAAAAAGAAAAAAGAATGACAGATTATATGTATTCTAACGAACACTAATTTTAGAATAAAAACAATAGAAAGTATGTGTATGTGTGTGTGAGCGTGTGCTAAAAGCCCAAAAATAATTATAAAAGAATAACATTCATGATAGATATAAAAAAACAGCGTTTACTTAAATAAAAATAGAGCGAGTTGAAATACAATAATTATTTTGTTTTTCAACTAATAATAGCAATGACTGAGTGTTTAAACAATTAAAAATTATTTTTTTTCGAAAATTTTCATTTAAAAATATATATTAAGGAACAATGTGGTCTAAAGATTTTCTGAAACAACAGTAGTCTACGAAAACTACTAGCACCTTTAACTTATACAATAGGTATAATATAAATCATATGCCCTAATACTTTGGTCACAGAATAGATACTAGTCCTACGGACTTTGGTCCTATATAGGTCCTAGGTACCATAGACATAGGATTTTTTTACTACGTACTTTCTACGTCTATGATATATACCGCCATTTAATGTAATTTCGTGACATTTATTGCGGCACAAAATGTAATTTTGTTTTGATATTGCCCTGTCATTTGTTCTCGATTAATTAAATATAACTTTATACATTCTTCTCTAGTTGAAATAAGAGGCACGGGCTTGCAGTTGAAATAGTCACGTTGCTGGGTCACGTTATTTCTGGAACACGTTTTGTCCCGGTTGTACCCAGCGCACTAATAACGATGGCGGTAATAGATGTCAGACACAAACTGCGACACAAAATTATTCCCTGGTAGGCACTAGTTACTTGTCTTATCGGCTAGTGTGTGTAGTGAAAGTTGTAGTCTTGTAATTGGCCGAGCATGAAAAAAATAGGGAGTTATTTGAAAATAATATTATTTTTTGTTTTTTATTGTATGTAGTGGCAGATGAGCCACGGCCCATCTGATGGTAAATGGTAACCGTCGCCCATAGACTCAACTATACCGAGAGTATTGTCAAGCCGCTGCTCACCATTTCATTTCACAGATATGAAATGAAAGAATAAACGACTATCTCCTGCTACAGTCAAAACGCAACGATGTGCTTCATGGCCGGTCACACGGGAGATGGTGGTACCAACCCGCTCGGGCCCGATACCAATTGAGTACTCCCACTTGGTACCCAGCCCTACCACCAGTCATGCAATGGATGATAATTGCTTACTTCTATTAGTCGCCTCAAACGACACCCGTGGAAAAGAATGGGGTGGTGACAATTGTATTCTTAGTCCGTCACCACACAGACATAATTTCGGAACGGACGGGAATTCAGAGTCAATTGTCTATACAACACAAGAAACAATAGGTGTGTATTATTAAACTCAATACCCAGAGTACAGTACACTAATATTTAAATTGCTAAAATAGTTTCAAAAATACAAATTAGAAAATAATAACATTATTTTCATAATATGTTATAAACTATTTTGAGATCCTCAATGAACATTGTCCTACACATTTGTATTTCGTATGGTGAGTGACATATACAAAAAGAAACCTTAATATATGTTATCTGTTTCTAAGTGCGAAACTGCACAGATGGGGTAGTGGTTTAGAAACCGGTCGAGTGTTGTGGATTGGATTCCCACACAAGACAACTCTTTGTGTCATTTACAAATTTAATGGTTGTTCGAGTCTGGGTGTACTTTGTGTCCCTGAAATTTTATTTTTGTAAAATCCCCCGCGATACTGAGATTATTCCATAGAGCTGGGTGTTATCTTTAAAAAAAACGGAAGTAAAATTGCTTTTTTATAACTTGAGTAACTTTTAGGCCCATTATGATCCAATTACAAATTTTACTTAAGTACCTATTTTAATTAAAGGTCAACACAAAAGAAATGCTAATAATCATTTATTTCAAATCATGATCATTTAAAATAAGCAAAGTTCTGTAGATATACGGTGAAGCAACGTGAAATTTATTCCAATTGTTGAAATATACCATGAGAAGCACTGCATGGGGCACAAATTATTTTAAAATCACCTAAAAACGATATTTCTGTACTTTACAGGCGTTGGCATGACCTAGCCTGACCCGATAAAATATCTACTGATACACATAACATGTTCAATAAAGTTTATGTTATTTTATTATATGAAGAGAGGAGGAGCACTATTCGGTTGCTCTTTTGTCGTTATCAGCACACATGGCCGATGACCTCAGTCCATAATATTAATCAAAATAATGCGATAACAATGATATTATTTATAGCATGGGGTTTGAATCTGTTATCTATGGCCCAGACGTCACCCAAAGACGTTAAGTATGAATGTGTTATCGAAATTAGCAGTCAGGAGCAATTGTCACGATGGCTGAATTGGCAAAGCATCTGGACGGTATCCAGGAGATGCAGGTTCAAATCCTGCTCGTGACTGTTATTTTCGATTTCATATTTTTCACTTTGTGTTTAATGTATAGTGCTAAGCATGTCAAATGCTAAAAAATAAAAATATCTAAATAGTTACTGAGTATAAATATATAACAAAGCGCTTCAGATTTTTAACATTATCTAGGTACATAAAATATATATTCACCGACATTCACGGACATTTTTCACACAACGTCCGCTTGGTCCCAAACTAAGCTTAATGCTTGTGCTATGGGTACCAGATTACGGATATAATACATATACCACTTTGTTTTTTGTAAATACATACATATAATAGATAGAAAACACACAGACGCGGTACAAATATCTGTGTTCATCGCATAAATAATTGTCCTGAGTGGGAATCGAACCCACGACCTCGTGCACGGAAGTCAGTGCACACTACCGACTACGCCACGAGGTCTGTCAAATATTATGTGGGGGGAAACAGGGGTTAATATTTTGTATGAGATCGCGAGTGCATCTCAACTGAAGAAAACAACAAGAAAACATCGAGTCTATCATAATATGATATTATAATTATAAATTATCTTCAATTAATAACAAATTACGACGGTATTATCTTAGCGACAACTAACGTATTAGAATATTGCTATCAGCATAAATGCAAGACATCATTGGTACCTTGAACTATTTATACACAACAACTAAAATAGACAACACAACAGGATATTTATATAAGTAGAACAGAAATTTATGCATAGATAAGTGAAAGTCTCGTGTCTAGACCGAGGACAAAAAAGATAGAAGAGCATTTGAGTACTTTGTGTTTACACAAAGTAATTATCCGCGTGATGGGATTGAGGTTTTTTTTGTAAACTACCTATATTTAGGCACTTTAACATATTACAATCTTTATAGACTAATAAGTAATATCAATTTAACATAAACTAACTAACTAACTTATCATTACGCCATTTCCCTTTTCGGGGTAGGCAGAGAGAACAGAGTGCCAAGAGGCTCTATTCTTGCATACATCTCTCGCTTCCTCAACATTCATAATTCTCTTCATACAATTTCACCGGTTTCGGAGACTCCTGACTCCACCTTCCTTCTATACATGACCGATTTGGTCTAAGTAGGTGAGTCTCGGTCTCCCCCTGTACCTACATCCTTCCACTTTCGCATTGTATATCTTCTTAACCAGCCGCTCGTCTGACATTTTTTCCACATGTCCGAACCATCAGAGCATTCCCTTTCGCATCTTTACACCAACACTCTCTTTCATACCTGCTCACTCTCTTACGTCGTCGTTACGAATGCGGTCAGTCAGCCTCACTCCGCAGATTCTTCGCAGAGATCGCATTTCGACCGCATTGATTTTACTCTCATACTCCTTTTTGCATACCCAACTCTCGCTACCATATAGTAACGTTGGGACAAGCACTGCATTGTGTATTACGACCCGTGCCTTCTGGCTGAGGTGGCTGCCGAAAAGTTGTCCCAATGCTCCGTTCACTCTATTTCCCGCATTTACTCTTCTCTCTATATCAGTGGTGTATCTTCCATCCCGACTGAATCCACATCCAAGATATACAAATTCATCCACTTGTTCTAGCATACTATTGCCAACCGATACTCTGATATCTGTTCTGGCTTCACCTCTTTCAAAGACCATAATTTTGGTTTTGCTCACATTTACACGTAGGCCCCTTTTCATAGAATCTTCTGTCATTACGTCGACTAGGGTTTGTAGGTCAGTCGCAGACTGCGCTGATAGGACCGCATCGTCTGCATATAGCAGCGAGTTAACCACTAAGTCGCCTATTTGAACTCCCACATTCATTTAATTCATCCTTTGGAGACATTTATCCGGATATATGATAAACAGTCTGGCCGATAGAACGCAGCCATGTTAAACGCTAATATTTACATTAAACCAGGGCGACATTCCATCTTCCAGCCGCACACAAGCTCTGCAGTCCATCTAGTTGGACTGCACCGCTTGCAGCAGTCTACCGTTAATACCATACTCTGGCAAAATGCCCCAAAGTTCCTTTTGTATAACTGTGTCAAATGCTTTCTCCAAATCCACAAAATTGCAGAAAACCCTCTGGCCTAGAGCCAGATACTTCTCCACAATGTTGCGCAGAGAAAACACTTGATCCATGCATCCCCTTCCACACCTGAAACGTCCTTGTGCCTCACACAAAAAATTATCAGACAGCATCCTCATTCTCCTTTCAATAATCTTACCATACACTTTGGCTGCCAAACTGGTCAAGCTTATGGCTCTGTAGTTTACACAGTCATAACGTAAATCCTTATTTTTAAACAAGAGCACGATGACTGTGTAAATTATTGTATATTAAAAAAATGGCCATTGGCAATTCTTAGTTAAGGGGAAGACACTTTGTATAATGTGTTCTATTATTTACACTTTGTTCATGTGTTGAATGGGATTGAAGTAGTGACATTATATGTAGTCCATTTCTATAATTAAGAGATCCAGCTTTAATTAAGTAGCACATAGGTTAACACATAACTGTAGTGTATACTAGTGAACCTCCTCCATTTTGCACGTATGCAATTAGCCAATGCAAATATTGTTAGGATTTAAAGTATTGTATGCTGTAAATTAACTTGATTAAAAAAAAGTAAATAAGATTTTTTTACATATAAACCTTTCTTGAAAAATTATCTCAACAGTGATAAGTTTCAAATTAAAGAAAGCGGGCAAACAGACTGACGCCAATAGTGACTTTACGCTCTGTATACATGATGCAATTTTAAGACATATTTTATCTTACCGATAAAATTTGTGTGTAATAATAAATACAGTTATGGTTAAAGTAAATATAATATTAAACTATGTAGATAATTTATTAAATGGTTGTATAATAAATATACTAGGTGGAATTAGTAAAACATACTAACAAAATGTACAAAAACTCCTACTATGGATATAGGTATGAGACATGCGAGTTTTGTAACCGGGTACTCAATATTTAACGAAATGGCTACGCACCACGACATAATCGATTAATAGCTATTCAATAATAAAAACAATCCTTCGCACAAAGTTTCCGGGTATTCATGGATTAGTAAGTGGATTAGTTAACCACCTATGTGCCATTTTATTAGATACGCACTATGTGAGTGCTATGTTGCTATGGATCATAATACGAAATTGTTGCCGTAACGAGTATCTGATAAAACAAATCATGAATAAGAAAACTAAATTTATTTGTGAAATAAATATAAGGATTAAAAAAAATCTAGGTATAAGGGCTCTTTGCATGAATACCATTATTGATCGCGTGAGGCGAAATAGATCCGAAGGGTGAAATGATATGACACGTCCAAATAGTAATTATTGATCTATACGAGTGACACTCACAGCGGCTTTGCTGACAAAGCAGTTTGAATGAATTTTCTAATCTTTTGGGATCGGCTCTTGGTGATCTTATCTATTTCAACATTAAATAATTTTTTTGGATCTGTATTTTAGCACTTGACATGCTCAGCTACTTTAAAGAACAAACTATTTATAAATGTGCAAAAAGAGAACTTTACTGCGAGCGGGATTCAAATTAACAAATAGTTTGTTCTTTAAATAAAATGTGTCTTTGTGGATTTAAACAGAATAACATTAGGAAGCTAGTCCTATATTTGTTACCTTGAACTCGGAAACGCAACTTATGTCACACTAAGGGTAGATAAAAACTAGCCCCTTCGCATTGCGGTTTAGTTAATACCAGCCAAGTTAACCTTATACTGTTAAAATAAAGGTCAAGGTATTACACCGGAAGCCCCAATATGATCCATATATCCGTCGTAATGGCGATGATGCAATAATTTGGTTTATGTAAATGGTAGGTAGGTACCACTGCGAGACGGTGGACCACTGAAGGAATGTAATATGGTTCCGGTGGCCCGCCAATAAAGGCGGAGAGATGGCACACGGTGGGTTTCTTTAGTGGATGAGGGACACTACCCTGTTCGTTGCCCCGAACGACGGGGTGTGCGGTTAGGCTATTTTTCCCGCCATAACAAAAAAAAAGGTACCACTGTGAGAAACAAAACCTCCATTATTCTTAAAAATTGCATGGTCTGCTAATATAATTTAATATAAGTTGATAATCAATCAACTTACGAGTATATGCTATATGCTACGGTAACTTTTTAAAGTTTTGTTACATGGAGTATGGTATACGTACTGCTTCTGTTTTGATTCTCACACAGGTTAGATATTTAGGTCATTCACAAAATGCATTTAGAGATAAGCAGGTAGGTGGCTTAATCTATTTATTATTTTACGTTGAAAAAGATACTCAACTACTATAAATTAAATCATTCAATATTTTTAGTTCTTAAAATGTAGGTACGTATAATGAGATATTATTGTTACTCTACTCTATTCGAAACTGTACTACAAAATACAGGTACATCGTACATCTATATTGAAATTTACAACGTAAAATTAATATATAGGTATATATTATAGCTACTAACCTATTATATAATATATTAAATAAATATACTGCCGTTTGCACGAAGATCTTCCGTCGTGCATTTCTGTTTCGTGATCGGTCTCGGGCAAGAAGGTTGCATTAATTTCTAACCCACAACTACTCCACTCATACCTGTATCTGCAACAATGCTCTTTGCTTTGTTCGATTTGTCTCCACCTGGTATAACAGAGTAACTGTTCTAACTAACTAACCTATCATCACGCCATTTCCCTTGCGGGGTAGGCAGAGAGAACAGAGTGCCAAGAGGCTCTATTCTTGCATACATCTCTTGCTTCCTCAACATTCATAACTTTCTGCATACACGCTCGCCGGTTTCGAACATTCCTGACTCCACCTTCCTTCAATACATGACCAATTTGGTCTAGGTAGGTAAGTCTCGGTCTCCCCCTATACCTACATCCTTCCACTTTCGCATTGTATATCTTCTTAGCCAGTCGCTCGTCCGGCATTATTTCCACATGTCCGAACCATCGGAGCATTCCCTTTCGCATCTTTACACCAATACTCTCTTTCATACCTACTCGCTCTCTTACGTCATTGTTACGAATGCGGTCAGTCAGCCTCACCCCACAGATTCTCCGCAGAGATCGCATTTCGACCGCATTGATTTTACTCTCATGCTCCTTTTTACAAACCCAACTCTCGCTTCCATATAATAATGTTGGGACAAGCACTGCGTTGTGTATTGCGACACGTGCCTTCTGGCTGAGGTGGTGGCTGCCGAGAAGTTGTCCCAATGCTCCGTTCACTCTATTTCCCGCATTCACTCTTCTTTCTACATCAGTGGTGTACCTTCCATCCCGACTGAATCCACATCCAAGATATACAAATTCATCCACTTGTTCTAGCACACCATTTCCTATTGCTACTCTAACATCTATTCTGGCTTCTTCTCTTTCAAAAACCATTACTTTGGTTTTGCTCACATTCACACGTAGGCCCCTTTTCTTACAATCTTCTGCCATTACGTCGACTAGGGTTTGCAGGTCAGTCGCAGACTGCGCTAATAGGACCGCATCGTCTGCATATAGCAGAGAGTTAACCACTGAGTCGCCCATCTGAACTCCCACAACATTTCATTCAACCTTTGTAGACATTTATCCAGATATATGATAAAAAGTCTGGCTAATAGAACGCAACCCTGTTTAACGCCGATATTGACATCAAACCAGGGTGACATTCCATCATCCAGCCGCACACAAGCTCTGCAGTCCATGTAGTTGGACTGCACCGCTTTTAGCAGTCTACCGTTAATACCATACTCCGGCAAAACGTCCCAAAGTTCCTTTCGTACAACAGTGTCAAATGCTTTCTCCAAATCCACAAAACTGCAGAAAACCCTCTGGCCTACAGCCAGATGCTTCTCCACAATGTTGCGCAGAGAAAACACTTGATCCATGCATCCTCGTCCACACCTGAAACCTCCTTGTACCTCACACAAAAATTCATCAGACACCATCCTCATTCTCCTTTCAATAATCTTACCATACACTTTGGCTGCCAAACTGGTCAAGCTTATGGCCCTGTAGTTTGCACAGTCATAACGTGAACCCTTGTTTTTAAACAAGGGCACGATGACTGCGCTTCTCCAGTCCTTGGGAACCATTCCTGAGCTCCAACATAAATTGAGAAGCATCAGGAAGGATTCCCAGACACATGAGCCTCCAAGCTTGATCATCTCAGCAGACACCATATCAATACCCGCTGCCTTACCATTTTTCAAACTTCTAATCGCCCATTCAACTTCATCCATACTAATGTCATCAGAGGATGCTGGTACCGAATACTGATCTGTTAGACCACATGTGGCACTAGTATCACCCTGAACATCCGCATACATATCTCCAAAATATTCACTCCATCGGCTTAACACATCTTGTGTTTGCGTAAGAATGTCTCCACCTTTAGACCTTATTTTATTCATTCTGAAAGCTGACCAACCACTCCGAGATTTCTTCACCTCCCTCCAGAAAAATTTGGTGTTGCTCTCGAAGTTTTTGGTCAGCCTTTCTTCTGCAATCATATTTGCTCTATCACGCTTCTCTTTCACTAAGGCTTTGGCGTCATTCTTACGTTGCCGGTATATTTCTTTCTTGTGTTCTTTCATACTTGCACTCAGGTTCAAAGAAGATACATAGTCCAGCCACGCTTTCTTCTTTTGGTCTACGGAAGCTGCTACTTCCGTATCCCACCATGCATTACCTTTCACTTTCCTATGCTTCTTTGAGCATCCACATACTTACTAATATATAACAGAGTATTTATTAAAACAATGGAAAATTCACGAAAGAATTATTATGAAGAAAATTTATTTTCTCATGCGTTTTTTATAGAACGACTTTTTCGATGAGAAAACTGAATTTAATTTAGCTAATAAGTTAAAACAAAATTTGTTGATTTGAGGCATTACGAAGTTTGCCGGGTCAACTAGTAGGTATTTAAATAATTAAAGTTACCAAAACTGATATTAAATAAATACATGAACAAATTTTGCGTTGGTCGCTTTGCCTTCTGTATCTGAAGTTCAAATGATTTATATGTCAATTAATTTATAAAACTATTTTTAAAACTGATTCCCTCTAATAGGTACAGTTGTATGAAATTATTCTGTTTTTTCCTCATACTTTGCTACCCGAACATAGATACTAATAGGAGGAAGAAAAATTGAATTAAATAATTATGTTTGGTAAGGCAATTAAATAAATCAGCAAAAACGGTATATAATTAATTTGGAGATTATTTCAATATACTTGTAAACACATTTCTAATATCAGAAGTACTTACATTTACAAGTTTACTTTAAATTAAACAATGGGTATATTCATTAAATGATGAGAACATTTAGGTATTCGATCAAAATACCATCTGGGATTATAGTACGCGTGAGGTATTTATAAAAATACTTTTATTTTGACTGACTCCGACGTTATGGGCTAAAGTGGTCACGAGAGAATGAGAGAGTGAAATTATTTTGGTAAAATACCACACGCCTATAAAAGTGATAGATAATAAATAATAGTATATAACAGTAGTAGTACATCATGAAATTTTTCTTGGTACTTTTTAAACGTACTTTAATCATGATTTAACTCGGGCCTCCTGGCGTAATCGGTAGTGTAACCGACTTCCGTGCACGAAGTCGTGGTTTTGATTCCCACTCAAGACGATTACTTCTGTGATGAACACAGATATTTGTACTTCATCTGAGTATTTTCTATCTATTATATGTATGTATTTCCAAAAAAAATAATATATGTATTATATCCGTAATCTGGTACATATAGCACAGGCGTTAAGCTTAGTTTGGGACCAGAGGACGTTGTGTAAAATGTCCATGAATATTTATTATTGTTATTTACATTATATGTACGAACTTATAGTCTTCTATTTCAAACTGGAAGTGAGTCAGCCACTATGAGTATCACTAGGGTATGGTAGGGGATGCAAGCGATACATCGATGTCTGTCTAGTCGTTTCGAATCGGTCAGGCCAAAAACTGCCCCTGAGTTTTTCTGTTCTGGATACCAGCCGAAAGTTAAGAAATCATATGAACATACATGTGAACATAATGATTACAAAATCATTATTGATGAGTAAGAAGCAAGTAACCAGACCTCTATACAAATCGTACTACGAGAGAAGAGAAGGGTTAGTAAACCTAATGTGTTGATTGGAACTATTTTACAATTGGTACCTCTATTATAAGTATTTGCTATCGAAAGAAAAAAAGCGAGGTTACATCCATGAAATTTTGGAAAATTCAATTATTAAACTAATGTTTTATGTAATTCTTCATAATATCGCCATCGAGAAAATTTATGTGTATACGCAATTACACAGTTCACTTCAGTCCATTCGATTATTCATCCATCCATCCATCAGCCTTTCGACGTCCACTGCTGGACATAGGCCTCCCCAAGAAATGGGGGATAGTGCCGTTATCGCCACGCTTGGCATGCGGGTTGGCGATCGCAGTGGATGTTGTTAATACTCGAGGAAGTGCTGCTGCCCACTCCCCCGGTATTCCCTCAGTTGGCTCTTACGACTCCCATGGGTGGAGAGGGGTGGGACAATTCTAAAGCCGGCCCCACACGGCTATTCGATTATTATATCGATGTATTTAAAGAAAAAGTTAATAAAGTTTTACGGGACAAGTGTGCTTGGGTAGTGCACCTTGCCCTGTGCCCTTTTACCTATTCCCTTAGTTATGAAATAATCATGTTCTCTCAAGATAAAAAAAAAACATGTTTTTTTTATATGGACTGAGAATTAAAAGAGAGTTCCTCTTTTAGTTTCTTCATCCTTACAGTTTTGAGATCCACGAGCTAATTTTACATATGTATGTATGTGCATGTTTCTTACTCAATCACGCAAAAACTGCTGAACAGATTTGGATAATAATTAGCGCACACATTTATGCCCGGGGTTAACATATAAGATACTTTTTATCCTGGAATAATTTTAGGTATTCTGGAATAGTCGCGAGCAGCAGATAGTAATTTCATATAACGTTATATCTGTTAACTATTTTTTTTATTATCCTTATTAAATAGTAGAAATGCAAAAGTAAGTTTGTGTGATACACTTTCTCGCCGTACATACTGAATCAATGTTCATGAAATTTTGCATACATGTCGTCTGGAGCCTAGAAAAGGATAAAGACTTTTATCCCCGTGTTGTTCCCGTGTGCGTTTCAATACCTTTTCTAACTCAATATTGGGCACAACTTTTTAGCTATTTTTACATCGAGATAATGAATGTGCCATAGAGTGATGTATTTATATTCTAAAGTCCAGGCAGACGAAGTCGCGGGCAGAATCTAGTCTATTATAACTCTAAGGGCGGATTCGACCAAACAAGAATACATTTTATTCCTAGAATAAATCGCTTCTTACTCGAGAATAAATCAATTTTACATTTTACCAACAACAATTCGAAGAATAGCGAGCCTATTTGGGAATAGTCACTATACCACCAATAAGCATCGAATAAGGAGTTAATCCAAGAATAAAAAAATGGCGTCATCTTTTTTATGCTGTAATTTTTCGAAACCAATATCGGTTTCGGTCGCGTGACAGCTACTTTCTCACGCTATAATAAGACAAATAAGAGTTGAGATGAGTTAAGCTATACACTGTCCCGTTTGTAGAACAACTTCTTTTTTCTGGGTATTACATTCACTTCGCTATTCGCGAATAGCTGTTCCAAGCATAAACGACACGTCAGATGGCGTGGAAAAACGACTGTTGATTATGTAAGAGAATAAAATCGTGGAATAGATTATTCTCGGTATAGTTATTCTTGTATATATTCGAGTTTGGTCGAATCCACTCTAAACAAACCTTTTATTTCAAGTGTGTCACACAAATTTATATATAGATAAGATTACCGTCATGTGATTTTATGTAGTCACACGATACATATCTTCGGTCTTCCGTTCTTTTGTGTCAGTCTGTTGTATTCTATACTTGTATTTTAATTTTACTTTTACTAAATAGGTAACTGGCAAATATCTGCATTGTTTGATATCTGATAATAATATAAATGATATCTTAGTTGTCTTGCAATCTTCAGATAAATTTATTTCGTGTGCTCTGGTTCTATCTCACTGGTGTCGTAGAAGAGAGACGAAAGAAGTAGGTATAATTGAGGTTAACAATACCACAGCCAAATAAAACTCGAATAAAAACCTCAAGTCTGTCCATGGGACTTACATATACAATGTGGTAGCCGGCACGATGAATCTCTTCTGAAAATAATTGAATAATACTTATATAGTAGGTACAACACTATATATCGTGGGTGTAAAGGTAAAACTCATAAGGTGACGTTTTTGGCTATTTTTGTTATTTTTATTAAAACATCATATTTTACAATTACAGCTAAGTACTGAGCTGTAATTTGTACTTCTTTGTTTTCTTTATCACTTTTTGAAGTTGTCACATATAAATAAACATTTCACAAGAGCTTGATTATTCCGTCGTTGCTTGAAAGAAAACCAAGCCCACGAACACACTACCGTATTCAGTGTTTTAATGGAAAATACAGACACATATCACATTATACCCTATAGTCCACGAATTCATATTTACAAGACATTTCAACAAACAAATAAAAAGAGGTAAATTCAAAATTCTTCATTAAGTAAATTTTATGAAAAATACCATCCCTTGCCCAAGATATTTTCTTTTATGTGCCTGAATGGCAAAGGAAGTTCCTTGACGTAGGTACTCATCCTATTGTCAAAGCGTTCCTTTGTTAGGTGCCGTTTCTACTCTCACATAATGCATCGATATTGTTTTGTACATGCCTATCATGTTAACCTACTTCATTTTAATACTAGTTAACATAGTAAATGTGACAATAGGCGCAAAGTGACAATTTACAATGAATTCATCAAGCTTAGAGACTTTACTTTCCTTATACTATGCTATTTGTAGAAAGCTTTATGTTTTTCAAACAACAAAAACCAATTAATACTTAAAATAATAAAAGTAAAGTAAGTTTCATTCAAAATATACCCTAAACTTTATCAATACGTAGTCGTACAATATGGCTTACGGAAGTTAAATGTTTCTAGATTAAGCTTACCTATAAGAGGTGATCCATTTCGAGGTTCCCCACCTTTTTAAAGAAAAAAACACAGAAAATTCTAATTTAATGGAGAATGTTTATTATCATTTGAAAGAACATTCTTTGGCATTTATTTTTTGAAGATTATGTCTATCAAATGTTGGCCGTTGCTACGTCGCAGATGGTCCGTCCGTTGAGTCCAATTTTCGATGACTTGTTCAAAAATTTAAAAAGTAGGGTACCTCGAAATGGATCACCTCATATAAACATTTAAGCACGGATAGCTTTCGTTACAGAAATTTAGTAGTCCACAATATATAATGAAACAATATGATCGTAAAAAGTTTTGATGGTTTAATAACGATGATAACCTTATCGTTTTCAGCTGATGGCCTGACTTACTCATTCGGCATATTCTATGATGAGTTTCTGACCTACTTTAACGAGGGCAACGGAAAGACCGCGTGGATCGCCTCTATCCTCGCCGGGGTCACACTCGGTTCGGGTAAGTAATCTATTTAATATATCGTAAATCAAGTTTTAAACTATTCCATCCATCCATCCATCAGCCTTTTAACGTCCACTGCTGGACATAAGCCTCCCCAAGAATAGGGGATAGTGCCGTAATCGCCACGCTTGGCAGGCGGGTTGGAGATTGCAGTGGATGTTGTCAATACTCGAAGGAGTGCTGCTGCCCACTCCCCCAGCATTCCCTCAGTCGGCTCCTACGACTCCCATGGGTGGAGAGGGGTGGGACAGTTCTAAACCCGGCCCCACATGGCGATTTAACTATTAACTTATTCAAAAACACCACTAAGTTCAACATAGCCATAACTGCATTCGTGTAACTTTTCGTTAGTTTTTTCACAGCAACACCACCAACAATAAAGATGACATTCGTGTCTAATCTTTACAAAATTTACTCATCATATTCTTTTTCTTATTATGAGGTAAGCCAGTAATGCACTTGCAGTTCTAACGATCGCCAAGGTTAAGCAACTTTCGCTTGGTTGGCAGTCAGAGGGGTGATCAAAAAGTGACACCTATCTGTGAACACCTGAAAGGGAAGGGATGTTAGTACGTAGTACAGTGGGTCCCGACTTTCAAATAACATCCTTTTTTTTTGTTTAGGCGGGAAAAAATGTACCTAACCGCACACCCCGTCGTTCAGGGCAACGAACAGGGTAGTGTGGGGCCCTCACCCACTAAAGAAACCCGCCGTGTGTCGTCTCTCCGCCTTTATTGGCGGGCCACTGGAACTATGTTACATTCCTTCGGTTGTCCGCCGGCGGCTTACCTTTTCGGGTACCCTAGCAGTAATTACAGGTTGTCAGTATTTTTTTTTTGTTTTGGCGAGAAAAAATTTAGGTACCTAACCGCACACCCCGCCGTTCGGGGCAACAAACAGGTTAGTGTGGGGCCTTCACCCACTAAAGACACCCGCCGTGTGCCGTCTCTCCGCCTGCGTTGACGGACCACTGGTACTGTGTTGGACTACTTCAGTGGTCCGTCAGCGGCAGGTTGTCAGCCCTGAGCAAAAAATCTGACTCCGATTTTGTTGTAAGTTCACTGGTTGTCCCGCCTTATATTAGGTCGTAGAGGACAGATAGGCTCCTAGGGAATACTGGAAGGCCTGGAGGATCAGCTAAAACTGAACATTTCAACAGGGAGCCGACCCCAACAAAATATTTGGGTATAAGGCTAGGGACATGTTTCTTTTCCTTATTACCAAACTATTACTTGTCAAAAGAATTACTTTGAGTTTTTAGGGTAAAATTACCATAATTTCTTTTTGTTTTGTTATGGCGGGAATAAATGTTCCTAACCGCCACACCCTATCGTTCGGGGCAACGACGAGGGTAGTGTGGGGCCTGCACCCACTAAAGAAACCCGCCGTGTGCCGTCTCTCCGCCTTTATTGGCGGGCCACTGAAACCATGTTACATTCCTTCGGTGGTCCGCCGGCGGCTTACCCTTTCGGGTACCCTCTACTGAGCGACGCATCCACACACGGAGCGTCGCACCTTCGCGAGAGGCCTTGCGGGTGGCGGACGTTCCCCGGTCCATCCACCCGCAGCCTCAGCTAGGGCGGCATGAGGCGCAAGTATCTGCGCCTGCGCCGCCCCAGTCGCTGGCAGCGGTTTGGGTCAGCGGAAGAATCCTCCTCCCTGGCCCTCTCCGCCACTTCCTTCCGCGAAATGACCTCTTCGCAGAAGGCAGCCACCGCGGCCCAATTCCCGTCGCTGCCAAGCATCGCTCTGACGACGCTCGGCAGCGAGAGGTCCCCCCCTATTGCCGCGACGAGTTCACGGCGCTGTTCGGCCTAAGCCGGGCACGACTCGAGCGTGTGCTGCGCCGTGTCTTCGCCGCAGCCACAATAGTGACAGCCCGGAGTCGCTTTCCTCCTTGCGATAATGTGCAGATATCTGCCGAAGCAACCGTGCCCCGACAGCACCTGCACCAGTCGGAAGGTAAGGACTCCGTGCCGTCGCCCTGCCCACTCTTCCAGCACCGGCTGGAGCACTCCTATGGTCCGAAAACCGGCCCGGGGTGCCTCCTGCCGCGCCCTCCAGCAGGCCATGGCAGCTCGGCGAGCGTCGCCCTGCCATCTGGCCACCACGCTGGGTGGGGGACGACGACCCCCCTCCCGCTCTTGCGATGCCCGCCGATACACCTCGGCGAGCACCTCCGCCTCCAAGTCCCACGGAGGGGTTCCGGCCAACGCGCAGGCCGCCTCCGTCAATACCGTGCGGTATCCAGTATGACCCTGGAGCCCTATTTAGTGCGTCCAGGGCCTCCGCCCACACAGGGGAGCCGTACAGCGCCATCGACTGGACCACCCTCGCGTAAAGCCGTTGGCACGCATTCTTGGGTCCGCCCATATTCGGCATGAGCCGTGCAAGGGCGGACGCCGCACCGACGAGACTTGGGGACAGTTGACGGAAGTGCTCGCGAAAGCGCCACCGCCCGTCCAGCACTAGACCCAGATACTTTATCTGGGCCTGCACCCCAATTTGGACCCCGTCCACAGTGATCGAGGCGCCAGCAGGTAGCCGACGTCTGGGCCCATGGAAAAGTAGGGCCTCCGACTTGTCCAGGGCCACCCTAAGCCCCAGCACCCCGATCCTCCTGACCACCTTCGAGGTTCCTAAGGTGGCCAGGAACGCCGCTACCTCGAAGTTTCCACCCCGGGCCACGACCAGCGTGTCATCCGCATAGCAGATGACCGCCAGCCCGGGGGGGAGCCGACAGCGTAGCACCTAGTCGTAACCGATAACCGATGTCCCACAGTAGCGGCCCTAGAACCGAACCCTGTGGGACACCACACGACATGGGTCTTCTCACAACGTCCCCTATGCAGCTCTCATAGAGAACGCTGCGACCCTCAAGATAGTCTGCCACTAGCCGCATCAGGTATACAGGCACCCTGTGATACCGGAGTGCCTCCCTGCCTCCGCCAGTAGGTCCCTATCTAGCGTGCCCACAGCCCACCGCGGGAACGCGGGAGTTGCCGCGTGACCCCTACTGAGGCCCTAAAGGGAACGGGAGACCTCAATCTGGATGTACCGATGATCGGACAAGGTCTCAGCCTCCTCCAGGACACACCAGTTCCTCACTCGCGCTGCGACGTCGGGGCTAGCGAACGAAAGGTCCACTATCGACCCGCCCCGTCGCCGCACGCACGTGTTGACGGAGCCTCTGTTAAGCAGACAGAGGCCCGTCGACGCCGCCCACTCTACCACCGCCGCTCCACGGGCGTTCGTCACAGGGGACCCCTACGCCGTGGATTTGGCGTTTACGCCATACAGCGTAACTCCCCCCCCCCCCCAGTCGGCCGCGACGTATCCCGTGCCCCTGTCTCTGATCAACAAGGGCGGGGAACGAAGCGCTGTAGGGCTGACGATTGCCACGGATCCATCGCAGCTGCCCGCCTAATGAGGGCGGTCAGGAACGCAATAAGGCTCCGCGGCTACGGCTACACCAATTAACCGCTCCACCATGGTTTTCAGGAGTAAATCCTGCGCCCCGGCGGCGTGGTTGAGATTCGCCTGAAGGAGGATAGTGTCACAGTTGAATTTTAAGCCGTAACCATATCCTCCTGCACCCACGACGGTGGCGAAGCCACGCTAGGGGGGGCAGCCTGGGCCGATTAGCTGGCCCTTTTTTGGGCCTGTCGTCAGGGGTCTGCATCCCTCCCGCCCCATGCAGTGCTTGGCAAGCCTGTTGCCTGCAGCGCACGCGGGGCAGTTAGGGGCGGCGGTGCAGGTTGCCGCCCGGAGCCCTGCCTGACCGCAGTGGAAGCAAAGACCGCTGCAATCAAAGCAGTTAGTGCACGTTGGCCGGGTGTGTCCGACCGCCATGCACTTAAAGCACCTCGCGGCCCGAGGCTCCAGCACGGTGACCCGCGCGGAACTCCAGCCCACGAGGAGCCTGCCTGCGTCGGCCAAGGTTTTGGCCGCCGCGACAGGGCAACTCGCCCAGACGGCACCTACACGTGAGGGATTCTCCGGGGGCGTCGCTCCTGGTACCCTCTTGGGGTCTTCCTGGTACCATCTTAGTGTTTTTACTTTACGCCATTGTTGATGAAGTTTTACGTCCTCCGACATGCCAACCCTCGCGACTGAGCTCCTCTCAGCCATGCATCCCCTGGCCGGGCGGCAGAGCACGGGATTGGGGTAATTTTTTATAGGGGTTTTCTTCCCCGCGGTCCGAAGACCCCCAGTCCTGTCCGTTCAGGAGTACAGGTCGGGCCGAACGGTGGTCTGCATCAGACCGTGCCCACCGCTCGCAAAGCAAACGGCGAGCCCGTCGCCCCTCGGGCTAAAAGCCCCGTCTCCGTCTCCCAGGGCCGGGGGGACCACGTCAAATTACCATCCTGCAATAAATATTCATCCAAAAAATTTAAGTGCGAATGAACTTTACATAACAAATTAAAGTTACGTTTATATATTTCAGGTCCAATAACAAGTTCATTCGTAAATCGTTGGGGCTGTCGAGCAGTGACAGTGGGAGGAGCATTGTTGTCTGCATTTTGCATTACGATCTCTGCCTTTGCCGGCAATGTGATGATGCTCATCCTAACCGTCGGTGTCGGTGCTGGATTTGGATTGGGGCTTATTTATCTACCTGCTATTGTCAGTGTTACGGTCTGGTTCGAACGGTATAGAAGCCTAGCCACAGGTACCTACTAGCTTTGATAATGAGTTACTGTGATATGATTTTAGATTGTATCTAGGTACGTACATTAATTAAATTCGTAGACGTTACTTTAAATTTAAAAAAAATCTTTACATTTTCAGGTATTGCAGTATGCGGATCAGGACTTGGCACATTTTTATTTGCACCAATCACTAAAGCTTTAATAGATTATTACGGCTGGCGTGGTGCTATGGCTCTCATAGGTGCCTCTCTCCTCAATTGCGTGCCTTTAGGACTAATGTTTCGACCAGTTCCTGAACCCCCACAAAGCCCCTTCAGTGAACCGATGTTACCAAAACACAATAAAGCTCCATTGAAAAGATCAAAAAGTACAGAACATGTGATCAGAGCCAACGGAAATGTTGAAGATAATGACATTGCAAGATTAACTCTTTCTCAGCCAGCATTAAATAAACCAATTGAACATAAACATCCACAATCACGTCACGGTAGCGGTATTATGTATAAACCAGATATATTATACCAAGGAAGTATGCAAAGCCTTGCAAAGTTTAGATCATCATCACATATACCGGAAAAAATCCAATCCGAAATAAAGGAAAGAGAAACGAGATGTAATTGGTTGCCTTGTTCGTCAGAGTTCAAATATGCTTTATCAGAAATGTTGGACCTGTCACTTCTCGTAGATCCTATATTCGTACTATTCGCTTTGTCGAACTTTTTAACTAGTATTGGCTTTTATATCCCATATATTTATACAGTACCAATGAGTAAAAAATTAGGTATCGAGAACCCAGCTTACTTAATCTCGATTATTGGAGCTGCAAATGTGGTGGGAAGGATAGTTCTTGGCTACATCAGTGATAAACCATGGGTGAATCGATTACTAGCCTATAATTTGTGCCTTACAATCGCTGGATTAAGTGAGTAAAATTAATAGCTAATCCAAGAATAACATAAAATCGAAATTACATTATCTAATAAGCCAATATTCATTTCAGGTACGATTTTGGCTATGGCCTGCTGGGAATTTTGGGGACTTGCTATGTATGCTGCTACTTACGGCTTTACGATAGGCGCTTACGTAGGACTGACCTCTGTAGTCCTTGTGGACTTGTTGGGAATTGAAAAACTTACGAATGCCTTTGGTCTCCTTCTACTATTTCAAGGCATTGCGTCTCTTATTGGACCACCGTTTACAGGTATTTTTCCAAAAATTTGGCTTTGTTTCTATATCTATAATAAGTCACTGTATATGTTTGACTGCTTCTTCACGCGCTTCTTTTATAAGCAAAATAACAGGTTTCACTCAAATTTCATTGGGCATTTAAGTATTTTTAATTTAATGTTTTTATATATACACTTTTTTATACTATGTGGGAGGCAAACAAGCATACGGCCCTCCTGAAGGTAAGCGGTTACTGTAGCCTATAGACGCTAGCAACATCAAAGATATCACTCGCACGTCGCCATCTCCGAGAAAGGGGTAGGAGTTGGATATGAAGGATAATAAGGAGATGATAGGGAAGGGGTTTGGGCCTCTGGCGCTCGCACTCACTATACGAAACACAACGGTAGGAGAAACTGCTGTTGTTTCACGCTCATCTTTTTTGGGAGAGATCGGGGACGTACCACCCTTACGTCCCCGATCAAGTCAGCCCATACATGCTGGGATAAGCAAGGCTCTACTACTAAGCAAATGCACTTAATAAAGGTCTAGACTTAAAAACTGGTATACGTTTAATCTCGCTACTATATCAGGAACCTGAGATATAACCAAAAAACTAGATTTGTTAAAAAAATATTTTACCTACAGATTTTATTTGCAGGATGGTTAAATGACACACTACATTCATATTCCCCAAGCTTTTACGTAGCAGGTAGTGCAATATCAGTGAGCGGTGCGATTTTGTTCCTGATTCCCGTGATCGAAAGACGAAATAAGAGGAAGTGTTACGAGGAAACAGCAATGGCGGAGATATAGCAGGATGGATATAAAGGGCCTGAGTGCGGTTACCCAGTAATTGTACTCCACAGCCCTTCCACGCCATCCTATATGAGCTCTAGCGAGGACTCTTACAGCAACAGGGTATACAAAACTACAATAATAGAAGGCAAAAATAGTTTTTATGTAAATAATGATAACGAAGATATCTATAACTTTGTAAATAACGACGTAATGGATGAATATGATAATTTCGACATTTCGAACTGATCCCATTCCAAAGTGTTGTATAACGTGTGTAAAATAATACGTAAAAAGTTACCATTAAACAAGACGGTGCAATTTAGATTTAAATTTTTGGTCTTAATTTAAGGTTAATTTAAGTAAAGATTACTAGCTCGGGTGAGCTGCCACTATATTACGTAATTTCAAAGTTGTAGTGAATTATATCTTTAAGTAGTAACGATATATACTAATGTTATTAATAACGTGTATTTATTATGAACATATTTTTTTAAATAATAGCTACTCGGTTTAGTATTTGCTAATTACTTATTTAGGGTATATTTCTTCTTCTTTTTAATTCATCAAAGAAGTCGTAGTCAAAGTCAAAGTCATGTAAAATTAGTCATAGTCAAGTCAAAGTCAAAGGTCGCTTCAGCAAAGCGGTGGCGACTTTACTGGAGTTTTGGAGGCAACACGAAAAAACAAGTTAGGCAACACTTATGCACATACACAAATAGTTAATAAGCAAAAGACCACCACTTTTACACATTAGTACTTGAAATAACACAAGTTTAGGAAAATAATGCAGAGCGACGACATGATCTTCTTCATGTTCCCGCCAAAACTCCATGACCATATTAAAATTGCTAAGGTAAAAGCAAAGACAATCTTTGTTCTTTCCAAAGAGGATTACTATCGCAAATATTCGTCGGTACTATCGCAAATAAAGTAATGATTTCAGCACTAGCTACACTGCTATAAAACGAGATAGCTGTGCTAGAACTTGACGTCTCTTTATAGAACCACGAAGTGTAAATATTACAGTTACTTATACCAATTTTAGTTTATCGTTTTTAGAACTTAGAATGCAGACATCTGCTAAGTTTTATTATTTTAAACTCTTCCAAATAATATTGAATTAATATCTCTTAAAACGATTATTTTATGTATTTGATTTATATATTTAGGTAACCTGTTTTTTGTTATTCTGTATTGTAAAACGTTTAGTTCTGTGTTTCCCGAATCTTGATAATATTTTACAGCAAAATCTACAATTTCACTAGATTCTTTGATCAAAGGTATGTTAAACTTTTCAAACGCGATAGTGGCGTAGTAGTAGTAGCACAGTGGCGAGATTTGGTACATTGTTAAGTTAGGTTCCGTCGAGCTCGAAGATTTAATATAAAAGTTCCATCTCGAAATATAAATCGTTTTAGCGTGTATATAGGTACACACATAACATAGTTTACTTATTATTATCTGTCATGCTTTTTCTTTTACGTTACACTTATAAAAATACAATTATATAAATTAAAATTATATTTATTAAAAAAAATGCTTAATGATATCAGTAAGAAAGTGCTAAATAATATATACTACACAGATGTAGATTTAAGTTATTATAGCAATATTAACAGTAGAAAGTGTGATATATCACTCAACTGTGAGGAACCAATTAAAATGTGCCCCCAAAATATTAAACCATATATCGAGCCTTTCATAATAACATATAATTCCTCAATATTATTATTATATTCATATTAAGCGCCAAAGATCTTAAAATTATGTAATCGCAAAATATATATATCATTATTTCTATTCTTACATTTTTCCTGAAAAGGCTCGATATTTCGTATGTAATAACTATTATAGTGGTTTGTACCTAATATTTAAGTTTGTAATTTATAAATTTACATTAATGTTTTATATATAACGGACCAAATGCTGTAGTCAGTCTTAATAGAATGATACAATAAAAAATAAAACTATTTAATGACAACTATAAAAAATACCGCAAATTGAGAGCGAAGAATATTAGAATGATTATATTTTACCTACCTACTACAAATGATTATATTTTTTTTTGTATTATATTTAAAACATAATCCATAATTATTATGTTATAGTTTAGATGAACTGATTATGCAATATTTTTAGTAGTGGCCTAATGATTGGAACCGTGCCAATAATATGACAAGTTGATATATAATGGAGCAACATTCCCAAATACGTGAGGATTATTTTTATGTTATGTTATACAGTCTGGAACTATTATCAAAGTTATATTCTAGTCAATTATTTTCACTTTTCACATGCATTTTCTCAGAATATGACCATCTTAATGTTATTTCTTAGAGAATCACTTATTGTTAGTACTCTAGAATACGAATTTATTTGAGTAGGTAGTAGCTAAACCATTAAGTGGGTATTTTAGAACATAATCATGTTTTTATAACGACAAATAATCCTCGGTTTAAGATTCTGACATTTTAATTGGTTTCTAGTAGTGTAATGTTACTTTTGATTCAACAGCAGTAATTTAGTCATTAATTAATATAGTGCAGTAATAGCCTAGCGGTAAAATCAAGGACTGCAAAGATGTGTTACCATGTTCAATCCTCAGTCCAAGGTTGAGACCGCGTATGACACACACCTCTGATTGTCCGAAATTATGTGAGTATTTGTTGACAAATTATCACTGCCTAATGAAGGAAAACATCATAAGGAAACTTGCAACCCTGAGAGATTTTCCCGATGGCTTGTGAAGTCTGTCGATCCGCACTTGGCCAGCGTGGTGGATTACGGCCTAACCCCTCTCAATCTGAGAAGAGACCCGTACCCGACAGTGAGATAGTAATAGACTGTGAAAAAAAATTGTCAAATCTAATGTGACATAAAAATCCTGAGCGTGGTCGGAAGATCTTAGAAAAGCGTATAAAGTATTTCTCACAGGATAGACTTGAAACACTGACCATTATAGCTATACCCTACCATATGTAGGCTTGTATTAAATTATTATATATTATAGCCTTATTGTGGACCAATCGTCTATAGAATGTGTTGACATTCAATTAATTACTAAATAGTACTTTTTTAGGTAATATAAGACTTAATTATTGTCGTATCGTAATCTAATGCTGTTTCCATTGTATATTGTTAAGTTGTGATATTTTCCATTTTGTTTAAGTAGTTATGAGTACGAGTAACATGTATTATGTTTCTTCCTTTAGTGGCGAAATATAAAATTGTTAGCAAAATTTATCCACAAATTTACAAGACAAATAGCACCTAACAATCGAGAGGTTCTCTCGAATTTTAGTGCATGTGCTCCGAATTTTGGTAGAAAGGTCAGTGTGTGTGTTGTCAAAACATAACTCTGTAAGTACCAAAGATGATTGCGTATTCCATAATTAGGTTGGTACCTTGTTACGTCGACTTATTTTCAGATATATTTTTTTAATCACACACCGAACACCGAGCACATTTACACCTGGCGCATGCGTAGGTTTTGGCTTGTGCCATGTGAGTTTTTTTTGTCATCACAGGCGCCATTATGGCGATGATGGAAGATCATATAGCAATTCTTTTGTGAGATACCGTACGATGAAACTGTGACTGTCTGCGGACTATTTATAAAAAAATCTTTTTTACAACTAGATTCGAACTGTAATTGATTCAATAATTTTATAACCCAGGAATAAAACATAATGTTCTTACAAATAACTGACCACTAATTGTATCACCTGTAACTACTTAAATGTAAAAAGACATTTCGACTGAATTAGGTAGGTAACATAATATATATGATCCTTTATGGAATTGAAATAAGCCGATAGTTACTCTTCGTACAAATTTTTTTCTGTTGGCATTGCAATCGTATTTAATACGGTTATTATATTATGTAGTGTTACTATTATGTATACTATATATATAGATACCAAAATTACAATATGTTTAAACGAAATTAGTTTTTTAATCTCCCTAAGTAAAATCAATGCGGTCGAAATGCGATCTCTGCGGGGAATCTGTGGAGTGAGGCTGACTGGCTGCATTCGTAACGACGACGTAAGAGAGCGAGTAGTAAGAGAGTATTGGTGTAGAGATGCGAAAGGGAATGCTCTGATGGTTCGGACAGCGTGATGGAGGTGGTGTATTAGTCGCAGTCATGAGACACCTCAGGCCACGCTGTGCGACTGTGTCTTCACAGATTACAACATTGAAATACTTGGAAATTATATTTATAGAAATACCCAGTAGTGATCTTTCAGGGTGTCTTCTAATTAGTGCCGTATACATTCCGGATAAATCTCCTTTAGCTGTTTACAATTTGTACTTTGAGATCACGAACGAAATAATAAGAGATAGTTGCACTTCGAATTTTCTACTATTTGGAGACTATAATATTTCAGACGCGAAGTGGCAACCTCTACCGAACTCTAACTCTCTAGGATGTTCTGGTACTTCCCTGATCTGCCAACAATTACGTGGTTTTATGGCTATCCATGACGCTAAGCAGTATAATATGTTCCTAAATGCAAACGAAAGAATACTGGATTTATGTATCACTAATATGAAAGACTGCAGCACACACCAACCTCATAATTTTATATCCATCCCCATAGACGCCCATCATCCCCCATTTTATGCAATGATTCCCTTCACATTTAAAATTACTCCCATGAGCCGTTGCCCTATTTCAAAACACAACTTTTTTAAAGGCAATTACGAGCTTATAAACAAGGACCTTAATAAAATCCCATGGGACGAATTAATTGGGAATGTATCAGCAGAGCATTCAATTAATATATTCTACGAAATAATCTACAGTATTGTAAAAACACATATACCTTTAACAAAGCCTAGATCATCACGATACCCAGTGTGGTTTAACCCATCCCTTATACACATATATAAAAATAAACATAAAGCCTGGAAAAAATGGAAAAGGTATAAAAACATTTCAGATTACGAGGTATTTTCACTATTCCGGGTGAGATTCAGAGCAGAAGTTGTGAAATGTTACAAAAATTATATTAAAAATGTGGAAGACTCCATTCCAAATAATTTTAAATATTTTTGGACATATGTAGCTAACAAAAAATCTAAGACCGGTATACCATCCAGTTTGATATATAATGGTCGAGAATCCCGCGTTCCCGAAACTATTTGTAGCTTGTTCTCCTCTTTTTTTGAATCTGTATTCATACCATCAACTCTAACCCATGATTGGTTACCACCTTCTGATGTCTCTGATCAGTGTGTTTTATTAAATAGTCTGTACTTCGATACTAACACAATAATTAAGGAATTAAAATACCTTGACACAACCAAAGGTCCAGGGCCAGATAATCTACCAGCTGTATTTTTTAAACTAACTGCTCAGTCCATAAGTAGACCTCTGTACCTTGTCTTCAATAAATGTATTACTGAAGGCTACGTTCCAGACGTTTGGAAATGCGCATATGTCGTTCCTATCCATAAAAGTGGTTATAAACATAATATAGAGAACTATCGTCCTATTTCGATACTATGTACAATATCCAAAGTATTTGAGAAATTAGTACACGCCGCAATTTACCCAATTATTCATAACTACATCATACAGGAACAACACGGTTTTGTTAAACGAAGATCAACGGTTACTAATCTAACAGTATTCTTAGATTTTATGTTTTGGAATTTTGATAGACGCATACAAGTGGATGCAGTTTACACAGACATTCAGAAGGCATTCGACAGTGTGGATCATGAAATTCTTCTCAATAAGATAGCTTATAATGGAATAAGAGGCAATTTATTACAATGGTTTAGATCGTATATTACTAATAGAAGTCAGATAGTGGTAGTCAATGGTTACAAATCTGTGAGTGCTAAGGTAACATCTGGTATTCCACAAGGTTCATTACTAGGTCCTTTACTGTTTGTCATCTTTATTAATGATATCAAAAAGTGCTTCAACTTTGCTAACTTTCTTTTATACGCCGATGATTTAAAAATATATCAAGTTATTAAGAGTAATGAGGACTGTTTAAAATTTCAAAATGACCTCGACAGACTCTCTGAATACTGTAGGCTTAATAAACTAAATCTAAGTTTCTCTAAATGTCATGCCATAAGTTTTACAAAAAATAAAAACATTATAAAATTTGATTACTCCTTGTGTGGTAATACTTTAACCAGAGTTACGCATCTGAAAGACTTGGGTATATTACTTGATGACAAATTACACATGGACCTTCATATTGAAGCAATTACCACAAAAGCCTCTCAAATGTTCGGCTTCGTCATGAGATCCGCTTGCGATTTTGTCCGCCCATTTACATTCATTCTATTATATTGTTCTTTAATTCGGTCACAATTAGAGTACGCTTGCTTCGTGTGGGACCCCTTGTATGACAAATATAAAAAAGCCATAGAAAGAGTTCAAAAGAAATATTTTCGAAAAATGCACTATAAATGTCAACATGCACGTGCACCATACGACCAACTTTTGACTCAATACAATATATTGCCCCTAGATAAACGAAGAGCGCTTCTTCAGATGTCGACACTATATGATATACTTAATAACAGATTAGACTGTACCACGTTGAATAATGAGATTAAATTAGTAGTACCTAGATTCATCCACCAACGTAGAGTGCGCAACTACCCACTCTTTGCCTTACGTTCATTCAGAACTAATGCTGGTAACCGTGCTCCAATTCAACGTGTTACACATATGTACAATACATTTTTCTTTGATATTGATATATTTCACCTATCTAAATCTATTTTTAAGAAAGAAATTTTGAACAAGCTTAGGAATATTAATATAAATTCTAATTTATGACACTTGATAACTATTAACTAATTAAAGTAGGATACACTATTTTGTTTTTTAACACTAGGTAAGTACATATTATTTAAATACCATGTTCTGTACACAGCTAACTAATCTGTGGAAAATGTTGTGGTTATTGCATTTACTAACATTATATAAAAGCATATCATTGTTTAAGCATATATTATACAATGTAATAACGTTTATTTTCCCAAATAAAGTAAAATAAAAATAAAATAAAATAAAATGTGGAAAGAATGCCGGACGAGCGACTGGTTAAGAAGATTTACAATGCGAAAGTGGAAGTATGTAGGTACAGGAGGAGACCGAGACTCACCTACCTAGACCAAATCGGTCATGTACTCGTACTGAAGGAAGGTGGAGTTAGGAGTCTCCGAAACCGGCGAGCGTGTATGAAGAGAGTTATGAATGTTGAGGAAGCGAGAGATGTATGCAAGAATAGAGCCTCTTGGCACTCTGTTCTCTCTGCCTACCCCGCAAGGGAAATGGCGTGATGATAAGTAAGTATATTATATGTATCTATTTTTTCATTCATGCCTAAAGTGTTTCAACATAAAAAAACAGCAGGATGCCATTATTAACCATTGGTGTGCATATATCGATAAATATTGGTGTACAATATCCCTAAATGAATGAGTTATTTAATGACACCAAAACTGAGGTAACTTACTAAGAATACCTATATAATTGTCAACACCCCGTTTTATCCAGCGGATGTCATGTCATGCTAAGGGAAGTAAACAGTTATCACCCATAGCATTACTGGTAGTAGAGTTGAGTACCAAGTAGAAGTAGATATAACACCATCTGCCATGTGACCAAAAAGTACCTCGGTGTGTTTTAGTTCGTTTTATTCAATACCTATCCATGAAATTAAATGGTGATTAGCGGCTTTGCTGACTATTCTAAGTACTATTGAGTCCATAAGCGGGATTTATCTCTTACCATTAGATGGGTGGTGACTCATCTGTTATCATAAGCAAGAAGGAAAACTGGTTTATGTTTACATGGTATGGGCTCTCATCCACTAACAAACCCACAGTGCGCCCTCACCCGCTCTTACTATGGCGGATCACAGGTACCGCGTAGTATCAACTGCGATCTGCAGACGGCAGCCCCTTCAGCCCGAAGGGGCCGCCCCACTTGTGCACCATTTCATGAGCCTAACCTAAGTTAAAACCTAACCGTTTCTTAAAATAGTCACGAAGTGATCAATTCTCAGATGTAACCATGACATAGATAATTAGAGTATATACTAAAGGATGCTAAATAAAAAAGCTTTCATAAATATAAAAATACCTGTAGGTATGTGTAACACACTTTTTGTGTTTTCATATGGTCAATCTCAATTTACGTAATTTGAATAATATCATACAAATTACGTAAATTAAATAATATAGGAAAATACAATAACTAAAGAACAATTACAGAAGTTAAATTACAAAGACATCAATAATAAATAAAGTAAATGTTCTTTCCTCGTTATTTTCGATTTCATGTTTATGTCCTGCGCATAAATATTCTGCTACGCACGCGATCATTGATTAAATAATACGACTATATCGGTGAGGGCAGGCGCTATCTGTAACAAAAAAAACTTTACGTAGATACCTACTTAGTTACAAGGTTTATAGAAAA
This sequence comes from Leucoma salicis, assembly GCA_948253155.1. Classification (NCBI taxonomy): domain Eukaryota; kingdom Metazoa; phylum Arthropoda; class Insecta; order Lepidoptera; family Erebidae; genus Leucoma; species Leucoma salicis. Next base: position 8,801,983 of record OX411806.1, read on the forward strand.
CCTAAGACTGCAAAGATGTGGCATCGAGTTCGACCCTCAGTCTTATACCTCAGCTATCCCACGAAATCATTCATTTTTTGGGATGACAAGTAGCCTATGTCGTTTTCTGTACATCGGATTATACGTATGTAAGAATATCATGACACTACCACTTGGACTGCCGAGGCAGTTACCGTTATCTGAACCGAATGGATAGTAGGTACCTACTGTTGCAATTGTTTTATCCAAATTTAGCCATCCCTCAATCCCCCGGTGTATTTTGTTTGTAGGGAATGCACGATTGATAGAGTATAGCTCTACTAGTGATAGCACTTAAAAATGGTAAGTCGCTTGGTTATGCCTTTAAAACTGCTGGGTCAGTGTGCGTCTATTAACATCAAAGAAAAAAACTACTTCCTAGTAATCTCCTAGCCCTAATAAATTTAATATAGTAACTTAGAAACATTTCTAAGTACATATACGAGTGAAATGAGAATAGGTAATATTTTAGTTACTAATATATGTAACTTACATTAAATCATCATATTCATCATTCATCCACTCAGTATCCCAATGAATACATAGGTTTTTATTCGCGGTCGGCATACTATATCTCCTCTATCAGTCTATTGATGCGAAAATGGAAGAAAAGTAAAATATTGCAAAGGTCTATTTCGCTTAAACGCAACTGCCATAACTGTTTATAAATTTATTGCAATAATGATTTTTTATATTATTTTGAAACGTTTAGTGAGGTTTTTTAAATTCCTACATACCGGTGAATCATCGTTATTTTTAGATATATGTGTTTATAATAAATATCTGTGGACCTTGTGCACGGAAGTCGGTTACACTACCGACTACGCCACGAGGCCCGTCAAATCCTAAATAAATAATAATAATAAGTAACTATAGGTAACGTCTCATTAATTTCTCAATTCTTAAGTGCCTTAAGTTAGCAATTAGTCAAGTAGTGGCCAAAGCTAGTTTTTCGGTTATATCTCAGGTTCCCAATATAGTAGCGGGACAAAATGTCTACCAGTTGTTAAGTCAAATCAAAGCCTTTCAAATAAAAAAAGTTGCATCAAAATCCATCTAGGTTCTTTTAAATAAATTCTACAAAATATTCTAGTTTAAATAATTTTCTAGTTTTTCGGTTATATCTCAAATTCGCCGCAATCAAACTAGGCTTGACTGCGGCGAAGCCGCGGGCAAAGGCTAGTCTTCTAATAAATTAAGATTATGCTGGCTAGAACATAAAGTGTGAAAATGTAAAATAGAAAACGATGACTACAAGAGTTAGTTCTTAAAATATGTATTTATAAATATAAAAATAACAATATACTAGCCTTTGCTTGCGGCTCCGCCGCAACCAAAAGCTAGTTTTCGGGTTGTATCTTAGGTTCCCGATATAGTAGCGGGATAAAATGTATACCAGTTTTTAAGTCTAATCAAGGCCTTTCAAACAAAAAAGTTGCATCAAAATCCGTTCAGTAGTTTTTGTGTGATGCGCGAACAAACAAATAGACAAACATAAACAGACAAACAGACAAAAATTCTAAAAAAAATGTTTTGTGTTTAGACACGCCTATATAGCCTATTACAGTCATTTTATTATATCTGATATTTTGGATTAGATTAAGCCTCCAGTTATTCATAAATAGCCATACCTTTTTCTGAAGCAGGTTGGCTCAAAATTATATTTAACATCCCAACCAAAATTTATAAATTAATTAACTGATTAACGTGTTTTCACCCACCGATATCCTCTAACCTCTGTAGGTCTGTCAAACCAAGAACGTGAAGTTCTATGAAATACTAGCTGCTACCTGCGATCCTTCCACTTTAGTTTATTTATTCTGCGAGGGAACCCTAATTATTATTTCAAAATAAAATTAGGCTAAATTACGTCTTATAACATCAGCTATTTGCCAGGGAATATTTCGTCGAAATCGGTTTAGCCATTTCAAAGATTTGCCAGAACAAAAGATATTCAGACAGGCACAAATTACAAAAGTTTTATTTTTGCTAACATTAACGTACATTTCCTAATATGTTCGTGTTCTTAGTTATTAAAATTATGGACAACGAAACCATTAAACACAAAGTGAAAAATGTGAAATCGAAAATAACAGTCAGGAGCAGGATTTGAACCTGCATCTTCTGGATACCGTCCAGATGCTTTACCAATTCAGCCATCCTGACAATTGCTCCTGACTGCTAATTTCGATAACACATCATACTTAACGTCTTTGGGTGACGCCTGCGCCACCTGTCGGAAGTATTTTCATACATTATACCGACCAGGTAAACTTAATTTTACAATTAAGATTTTTACCTAATAATGACATAAACCCTATAAATATTTAGATATTTTTATATATATTTTTAGCATTTGACATGCTTAGCACTATACATTAAACACAAAGTGAAAAATGTGAAATCGAAAATAACAGTCAGGAGCAGGATTTGAACCTGCATCTTCTGGATACCGTCCAGATGCTTTACCAATTCAGCCATCCTGACAATTGCTCCTGACTGCTAATTTCGATAACACATCATACTTAACGTCTTTGGGTGACGCCTGCGCCACCTGTCGGAAGTATTTTCATACATTATACCGACCAGGTAAACTTAATTTTACAATTAAGATTTTTACCTAATAATGACATAAACCCTATAAATATTTAGATATTTTTATATATATTTTTAGCATTTGACATGCTTAGCACTATACATTAAACACAAAGTGAAAAATGTGAAATCGAAAATAACAGTCAGGAGCAGGATTTGAACCTGCATCTTCTGGATACCGTACAGATGCTTTACCAATTCAGCCATCCTGACAATTGCTCCTGACTGCTAATTTCGATAACACATCATACTTAACGTCTTTGGATGGCTGAATTGGTAAAGCATCTGGACGGTATCCAGAAGATGCTGGTTCAAATCCTGCTCCTGACTGTTATTTTCGATTTCACATTTTTCACTTTGTGTTTAATGTATAGTGCTAAGCATGTCAAATGCTAAAAATATATATAAAAATATCTAGATAACGGAACCGTCAAACACCTTCGTACGTGGTATTAATTTTAATTAACAAAAGAATTAAAACAAGAAGATTTTGGGTGCATCCAATTTGGCAATGCAGAAATTCTTTGCGTATGGCGACGGCCTAAGAAGATAAGTGTCACCACCCCAGTCTTTCCCACGGGTGTCGTACAAGGCAACTAAGGGAATTATCATTCCTTGCATTACTGGTGTTAGGGCTGGCTACCAAGAGGGAGTACTCGCTTGTTATCGGGTTCCAGCGGGTCGGTACCACCATTACCCGTGTGGCCTCGCTATAGTTGAGTCCATGAGCGACGGTTACCATTTACCATCAGGTGGCCCGTGGTTCGTCTGCCACCATACGCAATAAAAAAAAATGGTAGAATGGTACTGTCACGTCGATTGTTCTATTTTTGTATCGCCTAATCCACAGTACCTATTTAAGATACGAACATGTATGAAAGTGAGTGAAAGCACCACAGGCTATTTGGATGATTTATTAATATTACAATCATCATATTAAGAGTACGGTTAGGAACATTATTTCCCACCTTAATAAATAAAAAAAAAGGTGAGCAGCACTAAGAAAGACGAAAAATCCTATAAAATCCTTTAAAAATAAATTTTTCAATGAAAATTTCATCATCAGACATCCCTATGACCCAAGCGCAGTCGAGGGTAATGCGCTAGTCTGCTATAAAAGATAAAAAAGTGTTAAATATGTTTACCATACCTTTTTTTTTTGTTAAGGCGGGAAAAAATGTTCCTAACCGCACACCCCGTCATTCGGGGCAACGAGCAGGGTAGTGTGGGGCCTTCACCCACTAAAGAAACCCGCCGTGTGCCGTTCACCACTGGAACTATGCTACATTCCTTCGGTGGATGTTTACCATACCTAAGTAATAAACGTTGCCAGAACGAATTTTTAAAAGCCAAGACGCGTTAGACATTCGACCTCGAACACTGCCAAAAATGTATCCGAGAAAGCAACGACATGACATAACATTTTTTTTAAGTTCACGCAGACTGAAATCGATTCGAAAACCACAAGCCAAGCTCTGCACACACACATAACTTCAATAACTCCTTGTGGCATTCACGGTCCTAGCCCCAGGGGCTTCGGCTGTCCATCAATATGTCTGTCAGTCAGTTAGTTATTATTTTATATATAGGTATAAATTATAAGAAGTTATGAGGAATTCACCTCTAATCTTAATATAAGTATAGGTTATAGTTATAGGGATATCTCTGGTCTGGGTCCGGCACTTAACGAATACACATAAATCACAGGAACCCTCATTTTGCCGGATAAAGAGTAGCCTATGTCCTTCTTTGCACTCCGGGCTATAAATAGGTACCTATGCCAAATTTGTAACGATTGGTTAAGTAATTAATTACGGCATCAAGAGGTAACAATCTCACTTTCACATTTATAGTATCTATCTATTAGTAAGGAAGAAAGGATTTCTCTAAAACACAAACACGCAATTTCAAATTACCTAATTCACCAAGTTTCAGTCACAAAACCCCTAAATAGTTTACGTGTATGAATATTTGCTTAAAAAAGTTAATTTTACAAAACATTCTGTTTTGTGTATGCTATGAAGTCAGCCCGCCAACAGAAACTTTATCTAGCATAATAATTCTTTTATATTATTCACGTTTCCCCACGGTTTCACCCACCCTTGAAATTAAAACATATTTGAATATCTATAAACAATTTATAGTACTTTATTTATAGTTACTAGTCATCAATGTTTTTAGTCAGAAACGATAATGTGTTCTTTTCGTTCGTCACGCGAAATATATTTTTTTATAAAAGCGGCATCTATATTTTCAATTTTAATTTTGTGGAAGCTAAACGTGATTTGAGGATCACTATAGGCCTATAGTGATCCTCAAAAATTTAGCTATTAATTGCATTTTCTTTCTAATCCGCTTGGTAGAGATTAACGCGTTTAAATAAATAAAGTCTTCAACGTTATTATTATTAGTATAGATACAATAAATTTATTTTTATATAAGCAATTTTGTATGAGAATTTATTTATATCTTTAAACTTCCGAACATGTCTACAACTAATAACTAAAGATGAGAGTGTTGTAATTCACATAAAGCCTTTAAGTTTTAAAACCAGTAACTCAGGTCTCCATCTTAGGTCCTTACAACCGAAACTAGTTTCGTTACAGTCTGTTTACTTCATTGTACAAGCAGTGGAACTGAAACAAGACTTGTTTTCACAAGTGCGGAGTCGCGCATTGACACAGTCATAACAAAATCTACGAGCACAAATGTTAAAATTGTTCCATTACCCTAACAACTGAAGTCTCCAACCCATTACATATATAAGTAATACTTAAAACATATGACCACGGTGTACATAATATTAAGTTTGAAGAAGTGATATGCATTCAATAATAAATTAAATATCTCTGTTTTGCTATGTTCGCTTGATATTCCCATACCAGTCATAAATTATTTTTCTCACCTACCCCCGAAATGAATCATATACTCTTGTTATTTATGTTGTTATGGTGAGGTTCACGAAGTCTTTTACCCCATGGATTATATCGTTGCAGAAAACAAAATTTAAATGAATTTTTTCCATTAAATTTAATTCATGGGAAGTCATTTTAAACCTCGTAAAAAATACAAATTTACATTTATCCTTATACTCCTAATACTCTACATCCATTTCAATCTCTAGTAGGCTACTTTTAAGAAGTTTCACTTCTGTCGTGTGTAAATTACACACCCTATGGGTTTTTTGTAACTCATTCCCTCCGCTGTCGCTTTAAAAATAATAAGTAAATGACTACACATTTAAAAATTTATTGAAAAATAAATTATAATAATTTGGTTGATATTAACTTGCATCCATAGCATGGCAGCCAGTTAATATTCACGTTTGAAAACGTCTGTCAGAGAACCCAACTATAGCGCCGTGCGCAAATGTATGCATCTATGGACTGTTGTAACGCTTGGCACTTTCTGATGGTAGAAGAGCATAGTGCCTTCGCATGCGTCCAAGTAGTGCAGCCCGTAGTCTCTCGTCACTGGCAATGAAACACAACACAGGAACGCTGGTTGCAGCCTGAAATGTTATTGATATTTAAGGAAAACGTTGACTATCAAATTAAATTTAATATGATAATAAATTGAAAACTTACAAACAACACTTTGAACTTCAAATAACCTCTTTAGTTTACCAACGATATAATAATATGATTCAATAAGTTTTATTAAAAAAGTTTGTTTATGATTAAATAAGTCTCTGAATAATTCAAAGTTATCTCTAAATTTATCCAAACAATACCTATCCGTTTTAATCTGAGACGAAATATGAAATTAATTAATAAAATAGGTCAAAGTTGTTTACCTCTGAGGCTATGGGTGCTATTAACGCCAAAGCAGGTGGCACGTGAGGTCTATAGCTGTACAAAAGTAATGGTAACCATTGCCAACCAACTAAAACAGCTGCAGGGATCCAAAGAGCAAGTGTAGATACAGACAGCACATGCAGGCTCTGAAAAATCATCCTTTAATTGTAAAGTTATAAAAGTAATAAAATGTTTGAGATTAGGAAATAGCTTTATTAGGTACCTGTGTGAGCCTTGTCTGCTCTTTTTGTAGCTCGCCTTTATAAAATATTCTTTCTAAACGAACGGCTTTGCCCATATAATAGAATCTGCCAAATACATAATTGATTTGATTAATAAAATGTAACAGAATAAAATATCGTTCCTGTATGCTTTTTAATAACAACTTACATGGCTATAACTGGTATTACTCCACAGAAAAGCACGTAAGGTACAGCGAAGCCCATATGTTTTCCTCCAGAAGATTGCGACGGCCAAAGAAAAGTGCAAGCAGTACCAGTTGAATCACAAGAGTACTTCCCATATCCAAATAATGGAGGTGTAGCGAATATCACTGAGTTGGCCCAACTCAGAGCCACTAGACTCCAATAAAGTCGAAGATAAAGAGTCTTTTCTGGAATATAGATTAAATATATTCTAACTTAAATACTATATAATGTCATCTCCCTTGCGAGGTAGGTATATAGAATATAATCCTAACTATTATAAAGTTGTAACAGAGCCGTATCCGTACATTTAAAATATTTGATAAAAAATGACTGTAATAAGCTTTATAGGCGTGTCTAAACACAAAACAATTTTTTTTAGATTTTTGTCTGTTTATCTGTTTGTTCGCGCATTATGCAAAAACTTCTGAACGGATTTTGATGCAACTTTTTTTATTTGATAGATCTTGATTAGAGACTTGGCGTCTTTAACCATAGATAAAGGACCTATATTTATCTAAGTCTTTAACAATATCTATAACGTTAAGTCACATGACTTAACGTTAGAGATGTCAAATTTCCATACATTTTAATAGTTTTCTATTAGCTTAGCGATCATAGAATGCAACTTAGCTAGTTACCCCACTGGTATACATTTGATCCCGCTACTATATCGAAAGCTTGAGATATAACCCAAAAAGCAGCTTTTGGGCAAAGGCTGGTGATTAATATGTCACAAAATATATGTTAGTATATACATACCACGTCTGTAGAATCTTGCTAATAAATATCTTTCTAAAACAGCAACACATATCGAAGTCATTTGGAAGACGCCAAAGAACTGATTTAAAAATGCAAAAAATTGGCAACATGCTGGACCAAAGAGCCATCTGAAAACAAATGTATTGATTAATTTACCCTGTCTGGGCAACTAACTAATTAACTGCCGCTATTAAAACTGATGTATCTGGTAATATAAACTTTTTAAGTAAACGGAATATTTTTCTCATTTTGTTCTCTTTAGTCTGTTTAATCTTAGTTATAGACATATATTATTAAAATATTATATAAATGCTATTCTAATTCCTGTTTTGATTTATAAAATACTCATTAATTTGTTATACCTATTATGTGTATACTTATTAATTATTATATTGTACCTAACTGAAGTGTAGATTATAATATGTATTTACATAAATACAAATGAACCAACCTATAGTCGTAGAGGTTTCCTTTCACTACTAAGCTATAGTGCATGCGGTGTTAATTAGTAAATAATTGATTATACTTTGTTTTGATCTATGCTATGTGTTTTTCCGTTTGGTGACGGACTAAGAATACAAGTGTCACCACCCCATTCTTTCCCACGGGTGTCGTATGAGGCGACTAAGGGAAGTAAGCAATGATCACCCATTGCATTACTGGTGGTAGGGCTGGGTACCAAGTGGGAGTAAACAGTGCTATCGGGCCCAAGCGGGTTGGTACCACTATCTCCCGTGTGGCTGGTCACGAAGCACATCGTTGCGTTTTGGTTGTAGCAGAAGATAGCCGTTTATTCTTTCATTTCATATCTATGAAATGAAATGGTGAGCAGCGACATGACAGTACTCTCGGTATAGTCGAGTCTATGAGCGACGGTTACCATTTACCATCAGATGGACCGTGGCTCGTCTGCCACCACAACCAATAAAAAAAAATGTAAGTAAATAAATGTTTGTATTGTGTACAACAATTGTGGATTATCCTATAGTAAATAAATTAATATTTAAATAACTAGAAACTATCCCAGCGGTAAAACCAAAGCTTGCAAAGACAGCGGTATCGAGTTCGATTTCCAGTCTGAGGTCAAGACGTTACAAAACATACAGGTATATGTGTATTGGTTGATAAACTAGTTATCCAAACTCGATGAAGGAAAACATTGTAAGCAAAACCTGCAAGCTTGAGTGAATTTTGAAAATTTGTGATAACTGCTAAGCCTACTAAGTTAGCGTGATGGACTATATGGCCCCATATCCCTCTCACTCAGAAAGGAGATCCGTGCCAACAGAAAACTAGTATTAGGTTAAAAAAAAATGTTCAGAGCTATTTCTAAAAAAAATACTTGATATGTCTTAACTCGTTAATAAAGAGTAACTTACCTTTTTGCTATAGCCGAGGATCCAGCAAACGGAAACCCGACAAGATTTCGCCCAAGTGACGCTGTGCATAGATTAAGTACCAATATATGACTTCTGAATATAAGTAGGTGACTGTGGATGAACGTGACAAAAAGCCAACCGTTGAGCAGCACCCCGAAGACACCTAATAAATTGGCACGCATTAATATAACAATTTGCCGTGTGGGGCCGGCTTTAGAATTGTCCCACCCCTCTCCACCCATGGGAGTTGTAAGAGCCGACTGAGGGAATCCGGGGGAGTGGGCAGCAGCACTCTTTCGAGTATTAACAACATCCACTGCGATCGCCAACCCGCCTGCCAAGCGTGGCGATTAGGCACTATCCCCCATTCTTGGGGAGGCCTATGTCCAGCAGTGGACTTTGAATGGCTGATGGATGGCATGGAATATAATAAACAACGTACATCAACTGTTCACTGATTTGTAAAATATTATTTATCCTTCCTAAAACATCACCAACTAGAAAATCATTTGTACAGAAATTACTAACCAAATACAAAAAGACATGATCCCAATAGAATTTTGTAAGAACCGTCAAAATAATACCACGGACACTCATCTTGAAGGTCGTCGAACAGGGTTTGCATATTTAGGAACTACTATCAATATTAATAAGGCGTCAGGCACCGCCGAGAAAATTAATAATATTTCGTTTACTATGCATTTAGACTATTACGATAATCAAACAAACGTCCACGTAGTAAAAGTTGTTACAGAGACTGATCAGGTTGACGAACATCCGCGTAGGATCTTGGTTTCACAAAGGGTTCACAACTCGTTACACTCCCTGACGCCACTTTGTGTGCGGCATCGAGGGCGTGAACGTGCGGTTTATACTGCAATGCTGACTGAGCAGTCGTTGTACCCGCATTTCTGTTCATGTAAAGATATCCTAATTATTATAAAGCTGTAACAGAGCTGTGTCTGTACATTTAAGATATTTTAAGAAAAAATATTGTAATAGGCTATATAGGCATGTCTAAAGCCTTTGGCCGCGGCTTCGCCGTAGCCAAAATCTAGTTTTTAAGTTATATTTCATGTTCCTGGTATAGTAGCGGGATAAACTATATATAGTTTTTTTTTAAAAGTTGCATAACATCTGTTCAGTAGTTTTTGCGTGATGCACAGACAAAAAATCTAAATAAAATGTATTGTATTTAGTTATTTTTATGTACTTTTTTAGCATTTGACATGTTTAGCCATATAGGTAAATTAACACAAAGAAAGTGTGTGTATTCAAATGCTTTGTCAATCCAAATTGCTGAATTGGCAAAGCATCTGGGACGGTAGGTATTTCAGTAGATGCAGGTTCAAATCCTGCTCGTGAATGTTATTTTCGATTTCACATTTTCACACTTTGTGTTAAAAATGTTTTGTATTTAGACAGGCCTATCTAGTCTAATACAGTCATTTTTTCCCAAATATCTTAAGTTTACAGACACAGCTCTGTTACAGCTTTATAATAGTTAGAATTATATAATAGTTCCTGTCACAGTGTTTGCCCGCGTTGAACTCCGAAACTACTTAGTCGATGTTAACGTATTTCATTTTTCAAAACGTGTGATTTACTCCAACTTAAAAGATAGTATAGATTGTATCCGGATTATTTCCATTTTTTATTGCAAAATGAACGATCGAATTATGCGTGCCACAGCAACGCGTGGCCAGGTCTGAGGCCTCCCGCGAAGGTGCGACGCTCCATGTGCGGATGCGGCGCTCAGTAGAACCCGAAAGGGTAAGCCGGCGGCGGACCACTGAAGTAATGTAACATAGTTCCAGTGGCCCGCCAATACAGCGGAGAGACGGCACACGCCGGGGTTTTAAAAAGGTCTGCTAGTCTTTATATAAAAAATAATCTAAAAATAAATGTTTAGTGTTCAGAGACGGCTAAATAGACTTTTTTTTTTTTGTTATGGCGGAAAAACGTACCTAACCGCACACCCCGAACGGGGCAACGAATAGGGTAGTGTGGAGCCCTCACCCACTAAATATATCTGCCGTGTGCTGTCTTTCCACCTGTATAGGCAGACCACTGGAACTGTGTGACATTACTTCAGTGGTTTGAGACCGTTTTTTTTAAAGACCCTGGACTAAGGAATAATCCTTGTATCGCGGGGGACTTACATACAAACAATTTCACAAAGAGTTGTCCTGTGTGGGAATCGAACCCACAACACTCGGGCAGGAGTCCGGTATCTAAACCACTCCACCATTTGTGCAGTCACACGCATCATTTTGTGTTCAGAGGCGCCTAAATAGCCTAATACATTCATTTTTTTCTCATATATCTTAAATGTACCGAAATAGCTCTGTTACAACTTTATCAGTATAGATAACTAATTTTGATATATCAACTCACAGCACAAACTGCTGGGAGAGAAGACCATGAAAATTTACATAAGGGGTTCTTTGATACTGTACGTGAGCGCTAAGACAGGATCTTACGCAAATCCTATATAAAAAGGATTTAGGTTTCATTATGAAGCGAGCGAAACGAAAATTACTTGTCCTGACTGACGATCAACGCACAGCCAAAATTACTACGACTACAGCAATTTGGAATGTACATTTTATAATATATCTTATATGCATCAGTTAAGAAAGGATATTTGAAATTCCAACTTTAAGGGGGGTTTTTGGACTTTCAAATTTTAAGGGAGTAAAAGGAGTGGTGATTGTTTTATTGAAATGTCTGTTTTTGACGTGATAACGTCTTATAAATCGATGAACGCCGGCTGCACGCACGAAAAAGTTTCACGTCTCAAAAAATGTATGGCGATCGATCACTTAGATCAATGCGGTCGATGCATTGTTTGTCAAACTCTCAGAAAATATATATGACGTTATCACGTAAAATTATCGTCCGAAAACCAACATTGCAGACAACCATACAGTTTTTTTTTTTACTAGGTAATAACACAGTGGACGGAAATTTCTTTTACTTTAAAAACTTTAAAAAATTCGTTTAATCTATACTATTATAAAGCTGTAACATAGCTATGACATTTAGGATATTTGAGAAAAAATTACTGTAATAGACTATATAGGCGTGTCTAAGCACAAAACGGATTTTCTTTATTTTTTATCTGTTTGTCTGTTTATTGGTTTGTCTGTTTGTTTGTTCGTGCATCACGCAAAAACTACTGAACGAATATTGATGCAACTTTTTTTGTTTGATAGCTATTGGTTAGACTTAACAACTGGTATACATTATAACATTTCATCCCGCTATTATACCGGGAACCTGAGACATAACCAAAAAATTGGCTGCCGCAGATCTGAGGGCAAAGGCTAATATTTACTATATTTATTGCATAAATCTTTTGATTACCATAATCACGCGTGCGAAGCTGCTGGCACCAGCTAGTAGAGACATAATTATGTGCACATACTCATGACTATTTCTAAGAGAGATAGAGGCGCCACTTGCCATCAAACGGCTATTTGCTGTCCATTCTTTGCCCACGTGTGAATGAGACGAGACTGGATCGCCAGCAGACATATTATATAGTTTATAACCACACTGTTACCAACATTTAGATTATTGTTACTAAAAATTGCCATTGCGTTCCCACGGAGTGGCAGAGTCTTGCTTATTCCAGCATGAATGGACCGGCTCGATGGGGGAAGTACCACCCTCTCACAAAACATCAGCGTTTAACAACGATAGGTACTCGTTGTTTTTCGTTTGATGAGTTAGAGCGCCAGAGGCCCAAACCCCCTTCCTATCCTCTCCTTTGTATCCGTCCTATTCACCTCATATCCCTTTCCTTGGAGATGGCGACGCGTGAGTGATGCGTCAGATGTTGCTACCGTCTATAAGTTAACCACTTACCATCACGTATGCTTGTTTGCCATCCACGTAGTATAAAAATCCTATATGATATTTATAGGATAATTTATAAAGCGGTGCATAGTCGTAATATTAGCTTTGTTTAGGGCAATGATTCGAGAAAGTGTTACGATTTTTAACTTTTTTAATGCATTTTTTTTTGTTTGAAAGGCCTTGATTAGATTTAAAAACTGATATATATTTTATCCCGCTACTCTATCGGGAACCTGAGATATAACCGAAAAACTAGGCTTGACTGCGGCGAAGCCGCGGGCAAAGGCTAGTCTTCTAATAAATTAAGATTATGCTGGCTAGAACATAAAGTGTGAAAATGTAAAATAGAAAACGGTGACTACAAGAGTTAGTTCTTAAAATATGTATCTATAAATATAAAAATAACAATATACCAGCCTTTGCTTGCGGCTCCGCCGCAACCAAAAGCTAGTTTTCGGGTTGTATCTTAGGTTCCCGATATAGTAGCGGGATAAAATGTATACCAGTTTTTAAGTCTAACCGAGATCTATCAAATAAAAAAGTTGCATCTAAATCCGTTCAGTAGTTTTTGCGTGATGCGCGAACAAACAAACAGATAAACAGACAAACCGACAAAAAATCTAAAGAAAATTGTTTTGTGTTTAGACACGCCTATACAGCCTATTAAAGTAATTTTTTCTGAAATATCTTAAATGTTCAGACACAGCTCTGTTACAGTTTTATAATAGTAGGTATATAGATTTATGGAGCCGTATCGTCTCGTCACTCTGTATGATTCTGTAATGGTTAGCTGACCTTGTAAAACAATGTATACAATAATATCCAACAAATGGGCCTTTTGTGGCACTCAAGACGGCAAGAAAGAAAGTGATATGTAAATTGATTGCTCCGAGCAACGGCTATAGTAGCTAAGTCAGTAGGTAAAGTTGCAGACACGATGATCCGGAAGACTCGGATTCTCCCCGCTCATAGTTTTCTATTTCACATTTTCACACTTTGTCTTCTCTAATAAATGGCCAAGCCTAAAAGTCAAGTGCCTAAAATCTATACACAATTAGCTGCATATTGATAGCTATTTTTTTTTATTGCTTATGGTGTCAGGTGAGCCACGGCCCATCTGATGGTAATGGTAAGGCAGTATTCTCAAACCGTGCTCACCATTTCATTTCACAAATATGAAATGAAAGAATAAACGGCTATCTCATGCTACAACCACAACACACCGATGTACTTGCAACCTGCTCGGGCTCGATAACAAGTGAGTACTACCACATGGTACCCAGCCCTACCACCAGTAATGCAATGGGTGATGATTGCGTACTTCCCTTAGTCGCCTCGTACGACAGTGGGGTGGTGAAACTTGTATTCTTAGTCCGTCACCACACGGAGATAGATAGCTAGCTAGCTATTTATATTTTCCAACTTCACTTCTTTATCATTAAATAACGATACTACAGACGTATTTATATCTACTTTTAATTTGAGTACTTACTGAGTCGCTAATATATTCACACTGATTTAAAAATAGTAATCAAGCCGACCTATATTCATAGCATCCATGTTTGATTTTTTTCCACGTGACTATACTTTCGTACATACTATTTGTAGGCCAAGCTCAGGTAACCGCTGAATTGGCATAGGCAATATACGAGAATGTGTTGTAGCTTACCTATTATATGTGTGCGTAAATTACCTGACAATCCGTAGGTTATTGAGTTGGAAACGCCCTTGAATAGTACGTCAGGTCTGTGTTTCCGTACACCTACTACTCCATACGACCGACACACCTCGATTGGTCTCGGTTAATTGTGGAGAAGATCGCGTACGTTTATGGCTATGTGTACATACGAGTACTTACAGCCGATCATCGCCTAGCCGTTATCAAACTCGTTGATTTGTATATTCGCATTGAACGCGCAGTGTAGTGTCGTTACCGGCCCGATCGCGCCAGGATGTTGTCGTTGGAGCACTTATCGCAAATGGTAAAGGAACACCTCGGCCTTTGCAACAACATCGACAATATACAAAATACTTGTAAATGGACAATTTATGATTCACCCCTAGGTGGACGTGGCCTCATAGCTACCGAAGATATAAGTGCTGGTGAAGTGCTTTTTGTTGATCATCCTACAATATATGGCCCGCGCACCAGTATTTCTATCGAGCGAGGATGTACCGTGTGTAATAAATTAGACAGTGAAACATTTTATAAGTGTCAAAAATGTGCCTTGTTACTATGTTCAGAAAAGTGTCAGAATACTGACATGCATTTTAGTGACTGCAGCATAATTTCTAGCTGGAACAACAAAATACCCATCGAAGATGTCGACGACTCATTATTATCCAGATCGCTAACAGCAATAAGAGCGCTTTCATTACATGAAGGTCAAAAAATAATGATGTCCTCACTTCAAGCACACACGTTTCCACAACACGGATCTGAGATTCGTCAATTAAAGCAATTCTTTGATATACCAGAGGATGAAGAGCAGCTTATGATTCTCGCATGTTGCGCACTTGATACCAATGCATTTCAAATTGCCACTTCATACGGCAAAAAGGAAGCACAAATGCGCGGACTGTATCCTGTGTCAGGATTGATGAATCACTGCTGTGTATCAAATACGAGATACTGTTTTAACGCTGACCTACAAATGACAGTGAAAGCGGTGAAACCAATAAAAGCGGGCTCAGAAATATTTACTTGTTATTCAGGACTTTTATGGGGAACTCCAGCTCGCCGCACGCATTTGTACAAAACTAAACATTTTCTATGTAAATGTGATCGTTGTGCTGATCCTACGGAACGTGGCACTTTACTTGGTGCTTTGAAGTGTTTTGCGACTGAATGTCCGGGATATTTACTACCTGTAGAACCTTTAAATTCTTCAACTGCCTGGCGATGTCTGGAATGTAGCTTGAGAGTCCCTGTTAAAAACATTTGTGCTATACAGGGAGCCTTAGGTAGTCTTATGGGAACATTAGACTTTGAAAATGTAGCGCAATTAGAATATTTTTTAACCAATCGTATAACGAAATTTATTCCGAAGACAAACCAAATTGTAGTAGATCTCCAGTGTCGTCTAATATGGTCATTTGGAGAGGTTGAAGGATATCGATGGCATGGTAAGTAGAATTTATACAATCCCTATAACTCAAAATCATATTAATTCATTATTTTCTTGTGAAATATCTTATTTCTAATAGTAAACAATAGCAGATGGGTTAAGATGTCACTCGCTGCTTATCACAACTCGTTGATTCTGCATAAGTAATGATACGCGATGAAGCTACTGCTAATTAATTGCCACCTATCTGTCAGTCGAGAATTAGTTTAGATGAGGGTTTGATTATAAGAACTAATTGTGAATACAACACCTACAGCCATATAAAATATTGGTCAGTTAATTAGTCAACACATAGAATTTTGTCAATGCTACTTTGAGCCGATCCCGAGACATTGAAAAAAGTAATACGTGATCTTTTTTTCATAAGACCATAATATATATACTTTTCGATTTCCTGAATGTAAGATTAGTTTATCAAATTCATATTATATAAAAGACAGGAGATATTTTATCTGTATCTATTTTTTTATCTAAACTATTTTCAAATGACACTGGTAAGTATTTTTATTATGAAACCAAATTCAGCTGTAGTTTTACTGCTGTTATTTTTGTAAGCTGCCTCGGCGGCCTGTCCGTAATGTATGTGACAATAAAGAGTTCTTAGGTTCGATTCCCGGGTCGGGCCAGCAAAAAGATATTAAATTTTTCCCTCAAAAAAATCTTAATAACAGCCACATTTTAGGATTTTGGCGGTGTTAGTACCCGGTGCCTCGGAAAGTAAGTAAAGCCATTGGTCCAGCGCCAGATCTCTCTCCGGTCGTATTGGAAATTCCGTCCCATCGGAGTATGAGAGTGAGGTGAACTGGTGTTTGTGCACACACTGTGCACTATAATATCTCCTGCGTACATGGCTAGTGTCTGTTGATACTGGCCGCTTTGACCGAAATTACGGTGTGGAGATCATTATTTTATATTTTGTAAGTGCTCTATCTCTGTCTCTCTCTATGTAATGAATAACCAATATACCTAGTATACTTTAGACGTGATGCTTTGACTAATGACGTGGACAGTCCAGTTTTCTCTCAACGATGTCGATGGAAGCTTAGTACAAAAATAGATGTACTCTGGCCTCATTCTTCGCACAGGTCCCTCAACTCATTGTTACATGCTCACACGTGGTGATCAAATATTTTTTTAATGTTTATAGATGTATAGTTTAATTATTTTCAATCTAACTATATTGCAAGAAATACAAACACTTACAAAACATTATTACATTCTATATAAAATCCGACTTAAGAAATACATTTTTGAAGATAATATGCATTTTATTTTTTTAATAAAAATGAATGGCACTTAACCTTATAAATTATATAAAGTATACAAATATTGTTGTAAAAATATTGGTAGAAATCTTCGAGCAACAATACCAACTTGTTTATCGAAGGTAGTAATAAACACAATTACTACTGCCCTACTAATAAACGTTGTATAACCTCTGAATAGTTATTCAGTGTTTTGTCTTTGTCACTAATATGACAGTTTGACGTTGAAAGAACGGAACAAAACACCGAATAACTATTCGGAGCTTATACAATGTTTATTACTCGTAGTAAGGGGTTAAGGTTCATAATGTACCTGTATTTGACCGGATTTGATTTTTGATCAATTTTGGATATACACAGTTATTCCATTGTCACTTAATTACTCCTTAGTAAATCTACATTAAAAAGAGTTATTATTATTAGCTTCAGGATTATATTAGGAGGAAAACAAACAAACTCGGCGAACACAGCAACAAGGCAGTCAGCACCTTACATCAACACAATATATTATCTATAGGTACTATTATAAAGCTGTGACATAACTATGTCTGTACATTTAAAATATTTGTAATAGGCTATATAGGCGTGTCTAAACACAAAACTATTTTTTTTAGATTTTTGTCTGTCTGTTTATCTGTTTGTATGTTCGCGCATCACGCAAAAACTAGTGAACGGATTTTGATACGACTTTTTTTATTTGATAGTTCTTGATTGGACCTAAAAACTGGTATACATTTTATCCCGCTACTATATCGGGAACCGGAGATCTAACCCAAAAACTAGCTTTTGACTGCGGCGAAGCCGCGGGCAAAGGCAAGTCTTCTATACTATTATAAAACTGTAAAAGAGCTATGTCTGTACATTTAAGATATTTGAGAAAAAATTACTAAATTAAGCTATATAGGCTTATCTAAACACAAAACGATTTTTTTTAGATTTTTTGTCTGTCTGTTTATGTTTTTGTCTGTTTGTTTGATCGCGCATCACGCAAAAACTACTGAACGGATTTTGATGCGACTTTTTTTGTTTGATAACTCTTGAATAGACTTAACAACTGGTATATATTTTATCCCGCTACTATATCGTAAGCCGTGTGGGGCCGGCACCAAGAATCTCCAAAGCTCCACCCTGTCTCTTCCTACGGGAGTCGTAAAAGCCGACTAAAGGATTACCGGGGGACCGGGCAGCAGCGTTCCCCTGTGTACTAAAATCATCCACTGCGATCGCCAACCCGCCTGCCAAGCGTGGCGATTATGGTAATACCAACAAGTCACTTCATGGTGGTTATGGGAGATTTCAATGCAAAACTAGGCATAAGGAGAGACGATGAGCTAAAGGGCAATATGGATTTGGGCAGAGGAACCACAGGGGCCAGATGCTGTCTGATTTTTTTGAGAAGGAAGGCCTCTTTATGATGAATTCCTTCTTCAGGAAACAGCACCAGCGAAAATGGACCTGATGGTTCAGTGAAAAATGAGATCGACTTCATCTTAACGGACAAACTACACATATTCAATCACATGATCAGCAGGATTAAAACTGGGAGTGATCACCGCTTAGTTAGAGGCATATTGAATCTAAATATGAAAGTCGAGAGGTCACACTTGTGAAGTCTACGCTCCGACCATCACCTGCTCAATACCTGAACCCCGAAAACTTTCAGCTCAAACTACAAAATCGCTTTCAATGCCTAGACGAGTGCGATTCAGTGAACGATAAGAACAACAGGTCCGTGGAAACTGTCCAATGGAAGCGGTCGGGTTGACCTTTTTTTAAGACCAGTCGCGTCAATAGGACTCAAAAGCTTTCGGACCAAACTCTTAAGCTCATGGCGAGACGGACAGAAATGACGGTGCAGTCTTCGGCTGATTTGTCCAATCAGAGGCGACTAAACAGGCAGATCTCCAAGTCTATGCAACGAGACATTCGCCAATTTAATACCTTGCGTATTAAAGAGGCGATAGAGCGGAACCAAGGTTCCAAAGTGTTCGCAAGAGATCTGTCTGTTGGGAAAAGCCAGCTGACCAAGCTGAAGACCAATGATGGCACTGTTGTTTCTTCCAAAGATGAGATATTAAGAGAGGTCCACGAGTTCTATGGACAGTTATACAGATAACTGTCCATAGAACTCGTTCCTCGGTTCTGGGATCTGTATCCCAGAACCCTGTTGTCAGCTTGGTCCATGAGCCCAGATCCAAGCTAACTCGGCTATACCAAAGATATCCCGGACGTCAGCCTGTACGAGATCAGAATGGCTCTCAAACAACTAAAGGACGGAAAGGCACCGGGAGAAGACGGAATTACTATAGAGCTTCTGAGGGCAGGCGGGAAGCCGGTCCTCAAAGCCCTCCAGAAGCTATTCAATTCCGTCGTTCTCAAGGGCGATGTTTCAGAGTCGTGGACCAGAAGCGTGGTGGTGCTTGAAGAATCAAGAAAGGTGACAGAACCCTCTTGAAGAATTACGGACCTATCTCGTTCTTGAGCCATGTCTATAAGTTGTTCTCGAGGGTCATTACAAATCGACTCACGCGCAGGCTTGGCGCCTTCCAGCCTCCCAAACAAGCCGGTTTCCGAAAAGGCTATAGTACCGTAGACCACATACATACGCTGCGCCAGATTATACAGAAGACCGAGGAGTATAATCGGCCTCTGTGTCTAGCGTTTGTGGACTACGAGAAAGCCTTCGATTCGATCGAAACTTGGGCGGTGCTGCAGTCTCTTCACCGGTGCCAAATTGACTATCGATACATCGGAAGTGTTTGTATAGAAACGCCACTATGTCTGTCCGAGTTCAGGACAAGAGCACAAAACCGATCCAACTGCAGAAAGGTGTTAGACAGGGAGACGTCATGTCCCCGAAACTCTTCACCACTGCATTGGAAGATGTTTTTAAGCTCTTGGACTAGACCGGATTAGGCATCAACATAAATGGCGAATATCACCTTCGATCTGCAGATGATATCGTAGTCATGGCAGAATCGCTGGAGGACCTTGGTACCATGCTCAACGACCTCAGCAGTGTCTCCCGACTAGTGGGTCTAAAAATGAACATGGACAAGACGAAAGTCATGTCTAATGTCCATATCATTTCAGCACCGGTCCTGGTCGGGAGTGCGCTTCTCGAAATTGTTGACCACTATGTATACCTGGGACAAACTGTCCAGTTAGGTAGACACAACTTCGAGAAAGAGGTCGATCGACAAATCCAACTCGACTGGGCAGCGTTCGGGAAGCAGCTGAGGGAGATCTTCTTGTCCAATATTCTACAGTATCTGAAGACGAAGGTCTACGACCAGTGTGTGTTACCAGTAATGACTTACGGCACAGAGGCGTTGTCTCTGAATGTTGGCCTTATATCAAGGCTTAAAGTCGCTCAGCGTGCTTTGGAGCGGGCTATGCTTGGGATCTCTCTACGTGATAAGATCCGTAATACGGAAATCCGTAGGAGAACGGGAGTGACCGACATAGCCCGCCGGGTCAGCATGCTGAAGTGGCAATGGGCAGGCCACATCGCTCGACGAACCGACAACTGTTGGGGAAGAAAGGTTCTCGAGTGGCGACCGCGTAACGGACGGCGCAGTGTAAGACGGCCTCCCACCAGGTAGACCGATGACCTGGTCAAAGTCGCAGGCAGTCGTTGGATGCAGACGGCACAGGACCGTTCGCTGTGGCGTTCTCTTGGGGAGGCCTATGTCCAGCAGTGGACGATGAAAGGCTGATGGATGACTATATCGGGAACCTGAGATATTACCTAAAAACTAGCTTTTGGCTGCGGTGAAGCCGCGAGCAAAGGCTAGTCACTAATTAATATTATTTTCCAGCAAAAACTTGACTCCCAGTTATACATGTGTTAATTATACAAGTTTAAAATTTTAGCACATTTTAATGTAATTAAGTCATTCACAGTGGCGTAACTACAGGGTGGCAGGGTTGGCAAAATGGCACGGGCCCCCGACCTGACGGGGTCCCCAACCCGAGATGCAAACTTAGAATTCATTTTAATACCAAACGTTTCTGGAGCCTCCCTCCAGCCAACCAGAAACCAGCCAGCCTGAAGAAATCTCGGAGTTGTTAGTCAGCCGTGACAATAAATAAAATAAGGTCTAAAGGTGGAGACATTCTTACACAAACACAAGATGTGTTAAGCCGATGGAGTGAATATTTTGATTATTTTGATATCGGTGTCACATGTGGTTTAATAGATCAGCACTAGGTACCGGTATCTTCTGTTGACATCAGTATGTAAGAAGTTAAATTTGCGATTAGAAGTTTGACAAATGATACCTTTTTTTTGTTAAGAGGCAAAAAATTTACCGGCCAACGCGCAGGCCGCCTCGGTTGATATCGTGCTGTATCCGCGTATGACCTTGAACGCGACGATTCTCTGTGGTCTCCACAGAAGAGCCCTGTTCAGGGCGTCCAGGGACCCCGCCCACACAGATGCCCCGTACAGCGTCATCGACTGGACCACCCTGCGTAAAGCCATCGGCACGCATTGTTGGGTCCGCCCAAATTCAGCATGAGCCGTAAAGGGCGCGGTGACTAGCCTCGGGGACAGTTGGGGGAAAAGCTCGCGAAAGCGCCACCACCCATCCAGATCAAGTATCTGGGCCTGGTATCCCAATTTGCACCCCGTCCATCGACCCACACCGACATCGGGACTCATGGAAAAGTAGGGCCTCCGACTTATCCAGGGACACTATAAATCCCGGCGCCCTGATCCTCCTTACCACCTCGAGGTCCCTAAGGTGGCCAGGAACGCCGCTTCCTCGAAGTTTCCGCCCAGGGCCGGGACCAGCGTGTCATCCGCATAGAAGATGACCGCCAGCCCAGAGGGGAGCTGACTGTTGAATAATGGTACCTATATGATGAAAAATGTATATGATTGTGGATTTGAAGAAAGCAATTGACACGGTAGTGCAAAAGGATCTTTGGGGCATTTTGCAAGAGTATGGTATTAACGGTAGAGCGAACGGTGCAGTCCAATTACATGGGCTGCAAAACTTGTGTGCGAGTGGATGATGGAATGTCGCCCTGGTTTAATCTAAATATAGGCGTGCAATAGGAGTGCGTTCTATCAGACTGTTTATCATATATCTGGATAAATGTCTCCAAAGGTTGAATGAAATTAATGTGGCAGTTCAAATGGGCGACTGAATTCAATGCTATATGCAGACGATGCGGTCGATATAATGCTATTAGCACAGTCAGCGACTGATCTGCAAGCCTTAATCGACGTAATGACAGAAGATTGTGAGAAAAGGGGCCTATGTGTGAATGTGAGCAAAACCAAGATAATGGTCTTTGAAGAGATGAAGCCAGAACAGATGTTAGAGTAACAATAGGCAATGGCGTGCTAGAACAAGTGGATGATTATGTATATCTTCAATGTGGATTCAGTTGGGATGAAAAGTACACCATTGATATATAACAAGAGAGTAAATGCGGAAATGAAGTGAACGGCGCCTTGGGACAACTTCTTGGCAGCCACCACCTCAGCCACAATACACAATGCAGTGCTTGTCCCAATACTATTAATGGAAGCGAGAGTTGGGTATGCAGGAAGGAGCATGAGAGCAAAATGAATACGGTCGAAATGCGATCTTTGTGGAGTGATGCTGACTGACCGCATTCGTTACGACGACGTAAGAGAGCGAATAAATCTGAACGAATAGATCTGAAAGAGAATAATGGTGTAAAGATTCGAAAGGGAATGTTTCAAGGGTTCGGACATAATAGGTGAAGAAGATATACCTACAATGCGAAATTGGAAGGATGTAAGTACAGGGTGAGACCGAGACTAACCTACCTAGACCAAATCGGTCATGTATTGAAGGAAGGCCGTGTGAGGCCGGCTTTAGATTGTCCCACCCCTCTCTACCCACGGGAGTCGTAAGAGCCGACTGAGGGAATACCGGGGGAGTGGGCAGCAGTACTCCCTCGAGTATTAACAACATCCACTGCGATCGCCAACCCGCCTGCCAAGCGTGGCGATTACGGCATTATCCCCCATGTCGGGACCGCTCGTTGTGGCGTTCTCTTGGGGAGGTCTATGTCCAGCAGTGGACGTTAAAAGGCTGATGGATGGATGGATGGATTGAAGGAAGGTGGAGTCAGGAGTCTCCGAAACCGGTGAGCATGTATAAAGAGAGTTATGGATGCTGAGGAAGCGTGAGATGTATGCAAGAATAGAGCCTTTTTGCATTGTGTTGTCTCTGCTTACCTCGCAGAAGAGATGGTGTGATGACAAGTAAAGTATTTAGAAACTATATAGGCCAAGACAGGCTATGTAACTACAATTATATTGGCTATTTTCCTAAAGATAATAATTATGTTGTTAATATTAAATTATTATTTCATTTAAATTATGTTCCTAACACCTATGTTTTAATAAAAATAAAATTTATTAGATATTTAACTGAAATGCATAATAATATTAGTAGGTAATACTGTTGGGTAGGTAATTAAGTGATTTATTAATATTAAATTACAAAGTGACTATGTTTACGGGGAGGATCCAATGAATTTGCCACGGGCCCCAGATGGTATAGTTACGCCACTGGTCATTCACTCATCTTGCATGGTAGGTATCGCACAGGAAATTGGGATAAAAAATAAGCTAATGTGTTTACCTTGGCTTCGTTCCAATCTGTTTACTTTTCTATTATGCCAAAAATAGTTAGCCCTCGGGAACTATTTTTACCGTAATAAAATATGTTAATCCAGTATCTTATTTATTTTCATCCAAATCCGTTTAGTCGTTTAGGCGTGATTGATAGACAAATATCCAGACATACAAACGTTTTCAGAAACTTTCGCATATAAGTATTATAGTAGGATAGGATTGGTTCTTGACTAGAATTTTCATGACGTTCAAATAAAAATATAGCATCTCGCCTGTATTCTCCGAAGGGGTAGGCAGAGGTGCATTACACACCCACGACTCGCCAGCTATGTTTAGGTCGCACATAATAGAAGGCGAGCCTATTGACATCTACCGGGCACATTTCCAAACTCCGGGCTGCTACTGAGAATTTTTCTTTTTAGGAAAAAGCTCAATAACATTGCCCGACCCGGGGATCAAACCCGAGACCTCGTGATTACCAGTCGCATACACTACAGCTATACCACCGAGGCGGTTTCATGACGTTCAATACCTGCAGTAAATCTATAGGTAGATACTATTATAAAGATATTTGAGAAAAAAATACTGTAATAGGCTGTATAGGCGTGTCTAAACATAAAACATTTTTTTTTTAGATTTTTCGTCTGTTTGTCTGTTTATCTGTTTGTTCATTTGCGCATAACGCAAACACTACTAAAAAGATTTTGATACAACTTTTTTTATTTGATAGCTCTTGATTTGACTTAAAAACTGGTATACCTACATTTTATCCCGCTACTATATCGGGAACCTGAAATATATAACCTAAAAACTAGCTTTTGGCTGCGGCGGAGCCGCGGGTAAAGGCTAATACGTAATATAACTATTGAACTTATAACCTAATATTTTGATCTGTATTTTCTAACACTTGTAATCTTCAGCTACTTTAAAGAACAAATCATTTGTGAAAGTAGACAGCTAAGCCATCGCAGTCACCGAAACGATCCCCAATCTCCACCAGACCACTTCCCTGGATTGGAAGGGATGAGATTCGCAAGTTCTCTTTTTCCCCTTTGACGGGCCTCGTGGCGTAGTCGGTAGTGTAACCGACTTTTGTGCACGAGGTCGTCGAGGGTTCGATTCCCACTCAGGACAATTATTTGTGTGATGAACACAGATATTTGTACTGCGTCTGAGTGTTTTCCAACTATTATGTGTATGTAATTACAGAAAAAAAAATATATGTATTATACTCGTAGTCTGGTACCCATAGCACAAACGTTAAGCCTTAGTTTGGGACCAAAGGACGTTGTGTGAAATGTCCGCGAATATTTATTTATTTACTGAGGTATTGGATTCATATTCCAAAACCCCACTTCACATCACTTTCACAAATAATTTGTACTTATTACGTAACTTATGCTACAAATTGATATCAGATTATTTTTGATGTGAAATATCTAATGCGGAGGGAGGGTAAAACCGGCGGTTAGCGTGGCGACGCTTTTATTTTACTTGTCCCGTTGAAATCTTGCAAGTTAAATTTAACACACTTCCCGGTTTCCGATTGAGCTGAAATTTTACCACATATGCATATCGCGTGATAATGCAATATTATGATGATAGCTGATCTGATTATAAAGCTGGAAGGTGGACATAGGAACTCCATAATGAAATGGTGCAAGCCTATCGAGTTTGGACTCATTTGATTCGTCTTGACGAGTACTTTGTCTTTAGATGGTATCCAGAGTCTGATGATGGAGCTAGAAGGTGGCCATAGGAACTCCAATATAAAACAACGTAACCCCCCCGAGTTTGGGCTCGTATGATTTGTCCTGACGAGTACTTTGTCTCTAGATGGTATCCAAGGACTCATTTGATTCGACTTGACGAGTACTTTGTCTTTAGATGGTATCCAAAGTCTGATGATGGAGCTAGAAAGTGGCCATAGGATCTCCTATATAAAACAACGCAACCCATTCGAGTTTGGACTCGTTTGATTCGTCTTGATGAGTAAGTACTTTGTCTTTAAAGGATTCCTATGGCCACCGTCCAGCTCCATTATCAGACCCTGGATATCATCTAGGACTGATATACGATGATACTAGATAGTATCCAGGGTCTGATGATGGAGCTGGAAGGTGGCCATGGGTACATGGTAATTAAACGTCGCAACCCATCGATTTAGGGCTAGTATGAGTTATCTTGAATAGTACCATAGTCCTAGATGATATTCAGGGTCTGATAATGGAGCCGGATGGCCATGGGCACTGTGCTATAAAACGCCGCAATCTCATCAACTTTGGAATCATTTGATTCGTTTTGACAAGTACTTCGATCCTGGTTGATATCCAGGGCCTGATGATGATGATTTATGTCCATTTTCGTTATTTTACACATGTCATAATTTTATACAAGCACACATTGAAAAAGTGTGGATATGATCATGCTCTTCATTCTACCCATTATTTCTACAAAATAATTTCGATGTTTTCACATCTAGCAGACGTACCACGACGTCTATTTTTTTTTTTTAATAATGTACATTTAACTCTTCTATGTAACGTGCATCTCTTCCTCAAGTCTATGGTGGTGATTACGTGATTAGACATTGAGTTTGCTACAGGGCTATAAACGACATGTACCATGTAGGTACCACCTATTGTAAACTTGAGAACGTAACACACACCGAATACAGTCGAATGTGCAAATTATATTGTTTATCTATATGGAAAGAAACCCATCGAAGATTACATATTCACGAGTAGTAACCTTTGTTTTTTTGTTAAGGCGGGAGTAATGTACATAACTGCACACCCCGTCGTTCGAGGCAATTAATAGGGTAATGTGGGCCCCTCACCTACTAAATAAACCCGCCGTATGCCGTCTCTCTGCATGTACCGATGGGCCACTGGAACTGGAAGACTTCAGTGGTACGACTAGTGACCTATCCTGGCTTAGCACGGCCTTTACTGAAGAAAATGTTTGGGAATTTTATGAACTGCAATAATCTAGCCCATTATTTGATGTTGTATCTTATTAGGCATTAGCCAGCACGTGCCGCAAATTGGATTTTACCACAATTAACGTTTTAGTCTTATCAGAAACAGGTTTGTAGGCTTTAGCCAAACAATCCATTTCATTCCATTGTACGGTGAATTTATTAAAAATACGGTCAACAATAAGCGATCTGATTTCTAGACATTGCATAATAATGTTGTTCTATAACAAAATAAAAAAACAATAAGAAAAGACAAACTTGAAATTACGCATCATAAAATTCATCCACATCTCTGACTACTGGCAACGTGCCCAGAAGGCTGGCAGCAATGACACGTTGTATCCCACCATTGAAGTACATATATTATAATGATCACATGATAACAAATAATCGGATGGTTAAGTAGCGCGCGTTTATAACTTACACATTTTCTTCAAGGTTACGTCAAGTCCACATATAGGTACGAGTAGAGGCTAGGTACTTACCTAGCCTCTCTGGAGATCGTCTCCGATTTGGTGTGAGAACATTCGATTGGATTTCGTTAATCTTTTTTCATCCATCCCCTATTGGTATCCAAACCATCTTACCATTGCTTTCTCACTCTTTCTCACTACATCTTCTTTCACCATTATTTCTGGAGACCCAACGCACTTTAAATTTATAATAATTTTGTGGGACATCTTGTGGAGTTGACACGTGACCGAAATACTGGCTTATATCTCGTCCAAAGGCAAGCATTTTGGGCACCTTGCCGGCTGTGGATTGTCACTTTAAGGAACTTTAGTCCACTTGGTCAAAAATTAAAGTTCATTCAGGTGTACATGAATATATAGTAATTTTATTTTATAACTTTTACTTAAGTAAGCATTTGGTTGTAGGTACCTAAACAAATAGTGATTAATGTAAGCCTACCTATATACATGTTATATTAACATATTTACCTAATAACACATAATATAAATGTTTAAAAATGTATCTACACTCTACACTTTGGTACTTAGGTATTTTTCTTTCTTCTTCTCTGGCTAAATAAAGACTCGTGCCAGGAATAATATTGAAATGGAAAGGATTCATATAAACTTAGGAAGGTAAATAAAAATATAATAACAAGCAATAAAAGAACAACCCCAAATCAATAATGTTTATGGTAAAACAGAAGGACAGTTTTTATAAATAGTTTGGCATTCTCCATTTTGCTTTTAGGTCGTTCCGTGCAGTTGTAAAGTAAACATAAATGATTCGTCAGACATGTATTACGTCAGAATCGACACGTTAACTGGCTCCAGAAATTTATTATTTCCAGTGGCTATTTTCATACCGGGTCATACGGGATGTACATTGATGTTCAATTGGCTGCAGTCAGTCAGATCTCCGCGGTACTGTACCCACATTGCCTTCACGCGTACTAATAATTTAAAGGCAATATTAATATGACATGTAGTTCCAAAGATACATTAATGTTAGCGGAATACAATGGAGATTCAAATAGACTGTGGATTATTAAACAATCCAATCTCGGTGGCAGAGGATTATTTGCTGTCCAGTCTATCAAGAAAGGAAGTTTAATATTTACTAATAAGCCGTTGGTTGTAGCCCCGCAAAGTGACCGCTCTCGGGATACATATTGTTCAATATGTTTTAAAATTCATTCTTGCTACCCCTGTGAGAAATGTTCTTTGATAGTCTGCTGTAAAGATTGCCAGGAATCTCAAGAACATGAATTACAATGTAAGTTTATTACAAATAACTGGAAACCTAAAAATGACCCTGACACAACCCATCCGAATGTACTCAAACAAGTACAAGTTTATATTCGCTTTTTGCTCTTAACTAAACAGCAGAACATATTGTTAAAAGAGTTGCAGAAGTGTGATGTCAAATCTAATATTAAAGAGTTGGAAGATTTGTGTTCAAACTATGTAATACCAGAAGTACAAACTAGATATATTGAATTAGTTTACTCTATAATGAAAGTGAACGCCTTCAGGATTGCTGAGAGAGTTCGAGAAAAGAAAATACCCTTACGTGGTCTATATCCTTTGTCAGCATTTCTTAATCATAGTTGTGTACCAAATACAAGAAATGTGTTTAAAGATGATTTGACTATGGAAGTTTATGCTTCTAAAAATATTGAAATGGGAGAAGAGATTCTTACGTGCTACACGGGGCTTTTATGGTGTTCTCCAGCGAGACGATATCAACTATATGTAACCAAAAACTTTTGGTGCATGTGTAAAAGGTGTGAAGATCCAACTGAAATAGGTACCAATTTGTCTGGGCTCAAGTGTTTGAAGAAGCAATGTATAGGTGTTCTTCTGCCAAAAACACCATTAAACCCTAGAGAAAGTTGGCTGTGTGATAACTGCAATTCTGAAATCCCAATATCACAAATAAACAACATTCAGAGTATTTTGGGCAGCTTAGTCGGATCTCTAGATTTAGACGACCAATTTCGCCTAGATGCACCCATTCTTGCAAGATTAGCAGACTTTGTACCTTATGCTAGTCATATATTCATCGATATACGACTGAGGTTAGCTTTAAGACTGGGATTTACCGAAGCATTGAAACTGAACGGTATTTTAACCTTAAGACATTTTAGCTATCGGTGGTCTAACCAAACAGCCTAATGTTGTAATATCCTAACAACGTCGGAATTAATTTGACTCTTAAACTAGTTGGTACCTTAAATTTCTAAAAAAATAATCTAGCAATATCATAACTATTTATAAAACACAAAAAAAAACACAGCATTACGCCTATATTCCCCGAAGGGGTAGGCAGAGGTGTATTACACACCCACGATTCGCCAGCTATGTTTAAGTCCCACGTAATAGGAGGCGAGCCTATTGACGTCTACCGGGCACATTAACAATTTAAATCACGGACAGAAAGTACACCGTGACTCAGAACAACCATTCGTGGATCATACAAAGAGTCGTCCTGAGTGGGAATCGAGCTTACAACACTTGGGTGGGAAGCCGGTATCTAAACCACTCCGCCATGTGTGCAGTCATAATTATACCTACTATATAGGTACCTACCAACTAGCGCTGAATGCATGGTATTAAAGTAATAACAATGCTAGCCTTAATTGCCAGTCTGGTGTGATTATCTAAATAGCGAGGACTAGGTGGCAGGATAGCCGCACCAGCTTATTGTATGAAAAAATATATTTAACATTAACGTATTTATAACTTTTTATTACTTTTACACGTGTCTTCTAGTGCTGTATGGACTCTATGGTCAAAGAGAACCAGTTGAAGCAGTCATCCAATTCACTTAAAAAATTATATTCCCAAGCCCAAGACATGAACCACTGAAGGAATGTAATATGGTTCCGGTGGCCCGCCAATAAAGGCGGAGAGACGGAACACGGTGGGTTTCTTTAGTGGGTGAGGGCCCCACACTACCCTGTTCGTTGCCCCGAACGACGGGGTGTGCGGTTAGAAATATTTTTACCCGCGTTAACAAAAAAAAAAGGCCCAAGACATGAGATATATCCTAGCTATTATAAATATATATAATTATAAAGCTGTAACAGAGCTGTGTATGTGTGTGTGTATCAGAGCTGTGTCTTTATTAGACTTAAAAACTGGTACATTTTATCCCGTTACTACATTGGGTAACTGAAATATAACCTAAAAACTAGCTTTTGGCTGCGGCGGATCCGCGGGCAAAGGCTTGTAATTACATATTTATTAGTTCTTGACTAAGGAGATACATTCATATTATATTTCTAGGATGCCTTGCGGTTAGATATTATATACTTGGCCAAGGTTGATTTTGACAATTCGTAACCTCAGACCATTCTTAGTGAGTACGTAACGTAATAACTATTAATTAAATTTATACTAAACAACGATAATAAAAATAAGCAAGAGTTAAATATTTCGAATTCGAGGAAATCCAAGCCTGTACAACAAGCTGGTAATATTACTTAGAGAATATTGTTTTTTACGCCGCAAAAATCGCTCGAGTAAACAATATTCAAAGAACATGTACAGACCACTCTACTATCCCTCTCCACCCATGGGAGTCGTAAGAGCCCACTGAGGAAATACCGGGGGAGTAGGCAGCAGCAATCCCTCGAGTATTGACAACATCCACTGCGATCGCCAACTCGCCTGTCAAGCGTGGCGATTACGGCACTATCCCCCATATGAGCGAAACACATGTTGTGGCGTTCTCTTGGGGAGGCTTATGTCCAGCAGTGGACTTCGAAAGGCTGATGGATGGATGGATGATGTACAAACACTAGCCATGTACGCAGGAGATATTATAGTGCACGTGTGTGCGCAAACACAAGTGCACTCTCCGTTCCTTCACTATCGTAATCCGATTGGACGACATTCCGATACAGCCGGAGAGATATCCGGTGCAGGATCAACGGCTTTACGTCCTTTCTCAGGGACGGAAGTGAAACACCGCCAACCTCCTAACTCTGAGCTGCTGTTGAGAATTTTTTGACAGAAAACCCCAATATTTTTTTTGTTGGCCTAACCTGGGGTCGGACCTGAGACCTGGCGATCGGACCTGAGAGCTGGCGATCGGCAGTAGCATACCTCTACCGCTAAACTACTGAGTCACCGAGGTCACAGTAAATATATAAACATATTTACTGTGCCGAGGTTCTTTTTATATTACGTTGACAGTATTACATTCGATACGCTTTTAATTTGTAATGCTATACCTATGCTTCGATTAATTATGTATACATTAATGGAAACTACCTAGTGAGAATTAATCAAACTCAGCAAACAATCCTTACTAACATTAAATTGGTGCATTTATAATCTGAAGCACTAATTCTTACTAATACTTATTATAAACAAGGTTCTGCAGGCGACTCCGTCCGCGTAGACATAAATTCATCACTCTACGGGACACTATATGACAAAACACTCTATGTAGAAATAGCATTAAACTCTACATCGCTATATAAGAATACCTATTATACGGGAACCACTATTTATTTTCGGTATGAAACGCCTATATCTTATTTTTGCGATCCAGACTATAAGTATGCAAAATTTCATGATTGGTTCAGTAGTTACGCCGTTAAAATTAAACATACAAAAAAATAACTCACTTTCGTATTTATAATATTAGTAGCCTTTTTTTTAAAGGTGGGGAAAATTTTCCTAACCGCACACCCTGTCGTTCGGGGCAACGAACAGGGTAGTGTGGGGCCTTCACCCACTAAAGAAACCCGCCGTGTGCCGTCTCTCCGCCTTTATTGGCGGGCCACTGGAACTATGTTACATTCCTTCGGTGGTTAATATTAGTATATCCTTACGTCCATTAACTGTTTGTTTGTTACGCTACCTATATAACACGCCATAACTATACAGCCGATCATCATAAAATTTTGCATTTATCTTTCTGAAGTAAAGAATATACCTATGTTTCTTTATATCTCGAAAAAATATACCGTTGGATAGTATTTTTTGCACAGAGATAATTAATGTAGAGTGACGTACGTAATATAAATGTTTCATATATTACGGTAGGACAATGAAAACGCAATTTCTGTATGATGCATGCAATACCTATCTCGTTTGAGTAAACGTTACGGCCGTTGCACATTCGGATCGGAGCACGATAACACTCCTGTGCTCCCAACCTGCACGATTTAAATTACGCCTCCGGCAGTTACAAGTTTTACAATCCTGAAATTTCACGTCGTACATATTATGGCCTCGTACATTTACAAATATATAGACGTAGACCATCACATTATAAGCCCCTGTACTTACTATTGTATTTTATGATTTTTTATCTAACTTTAATGCACGTAGCCTTTTTATCGAAAGAACTTATTCTTGCAACTGGCTCTCCAGTCCTCTGCAAGGCCGAGAGAATTATATTTATAAGTTTCAAACATAATAAAGTGTTACATTTAAATTAAGAACAACATTCAATCTATTCTTGTTTTTAACTGATTATGGCTAATTTTATAACAAATAAGACACTGTATATATAAATAATTGCATGTACGAGTAGTACATATATATACTACAAGTACCTATCCATGTATTTCAAAGTACGTTTATTTTGTTAGAATTATATACTATATTTTAGCACAGTAAGAACTGCGTCATGCCGCAAAATCTAATGAGTAAAACTAAAGATTTGTGTAGGTACAGTGTGTAGTTAGTATTGCAATGTAGGTGCGACGAGTACTACGCAACAATTGAATAAAATCAGTTACAATGTTATAATGAGGGGCAGTAGTACGATTGACCGCCGATTGACATGGGCGCCGCCGCGAGGAACGCCCGTCCTAACGTCGTGTCTAGGTGGATATGTCTACCTGTACCGTTAGTAACATTCAAACTATTTTATTCTATAAATTCACAACATTAAGAGTAACGAGCCAAAACATGTCAGCGAATGTATTCCGGCATTGACAACAAAAACATCACTGATAACTGATAATCCAGTTTGTGTTAGCGTATATATGTTACTTCTTATAAAACAACTTTGTGCATCGAATATTATTTTGATAAGAAATTTCCGTAAATCTTAACTCAGCAATAAACATCATCTAGTTTATCGTCTCTACATAAATTAGCGAAGGTAATTTTCTTCTGCCAACTATTTCTATCTGTTTGCCAAGATCGAAAACCAATTTATACATTTATGACCTAGATAGGCAGTTATATGAAAATCGTTTGAAATAGACTCATCATTATTAATTTGATACTAATTGGTGTAGCTAATTACTGTGACTCAGGAATTAGTGAAACCCAACTTTTCGATTATTTGTGCAATCTGTTATAATAAAATAGAATGGTTTTGAAAATAGCAGTTATTTTTTGGCGCATGATTAAATCACAATTTGACTTTTCTTTAAGATATGTAGGTAAGATCTCTTACCTACATATCTTAAAGAAAAAACAACGTTATCTTGCACATAATATATCTATATTATGTGCAAGATAACGCTGTCTCAGATAATAAACTCTGGTTGATTCGATTTTTTTTATTTGTATCTTCCAAAGTCTATAATTATATTGATCAACAACATCTATGTAACTCAAGGTTAGGTACAGAACCACAATAATAAATCTATTTATTTTTAAACAGATACTTTCCAGGCTATTTTGCATAGCATTTATTTTCTACAACTTTACTGCTCAAACTTTAAGGTCTGTTTTAGTATGGGCTACTGACTTTTAGAAGACCTTGTTTTTAATTTTATAACGTTAGTACCATATATGATGCTTATAATTTTATTTACAAGTGTGTCGACATTGATTTTTTAATGGCTTACGTTATAGCAATATTTATGTCTGAGGATTCTGATCAATAATGACGGGGTCTGACGACGTGACGAGTAAAGGGCAGCAACAACCACAGGTAACACTAGCCAGTAGGTACCACGTAGTACCTACTACTCGGTAGCCTACTACAAATGGTATTTTTTATTTTTTTTAATCTATATTGGTATATGTAAGTATTACGTGAGTTGAAATTTTGAATGTAGGTTTCTTTTGTAATGGAAGCATTCGCCAGAAAATATTTTTTGGTAATTCCAACTTTAAAAATGGAAATGGGGTTCATATATATGGGGAAATGGAGGATAACATTTAATATGTTTTGTTTTTTAAAGAACATGAAAATTAAAATTGTATTTACGCTTATCAAAACAAAAACAATGACGTATTGTCCTGCTTTTGTATTGTCAAATTTTAGTGCAAGAAAATGAGAGGTGATACTTTGTATTTTAAATATAGTATTACCTATCTACTAGCGCAAATCCTGACTTAGTGCTCACCTACAGTATCACAGAAAACCATAATTTTGTCAGTTTGAGCTGTGCGTTAATATGTCAAACATACACTCAGTAATTTTTTTTTATGTACATATGTAGGTTTAGCAAAATATTTACGATAAGTATTTAGTGTACAATACTTAAAAGAAAAAATAAGTCGTAAAGACATGCAATTGTGAAGTGGAGATTGGGCGTCACTGTCGCTGACTGCAATGGCTTAGCGATCTAAAGCACTTCCCTGGATTGGAAGGGATGCAGGTTGGAATCCCGCTCTCAGTAAAACTCTCTTTTGCCACTTTCACAAATAATTTGTTCTGAAAAAATATCTTGAAAGCTCGCAGCCTAAAAAGCTGTGTGGCGCCCGCTAGTGACTAATAAATAACAATAGTTGTCCATATATGTATACCTTACGCCTAAAAATTCCATTATTTTATTCTTTAAAAAATTAAACATGAAATTCAAAAATGTATGTTAACCACTACCAACCTGCATAACTGATAATTCATTATCTTCATCTTTAGAAGCGATACTCACAATCTGAAACAAAATCAGAGTCTGTATTCTGGAAAATTAGTATAGACAGGTACCGTCTATACCGCATTGGCAAGATGCGGAGGCAACCTAAACCGTATCACAGATTACTAAATAGTTACTACGTAAACCGTATTACTGTTTCGAGTTGTTCTTTTATCTCAATAATACCTGCTATTGTGGAGTATCTATAGGCTATAGGTACTACCTACAGTATGTGTGTATTAAAATAATTCCAGCATAAAGTATTAACTTTAAACTATATTAGGATAACTATATTAGAATACTAGCCTTTGCCCGCGGTTCCGGCGCAGCCAAAAGCTAGTTTTTAGGTTATATCATATTTTCCCGATATAGTAGCGGGATAAAATAATATATAGCTAGGTCCAGATTTTAAGTCTCATTCTCAAATATCTTAAACGTACAGACAGCTCTGTTACAGCGTTATTATAGTGTAGAATAGGATACTGTAAGACACATTAAAGTTACTGGACTGCGATCCTCTTTACATTGTTTTTATGTTATTGTAAGATAATGATTTTATCTTACTAGCCGCAGACATAAGCCAGTTTTTAGTTTACCTATATCTCAGGTTCCCGAGATAATAGCGCAATAATATGTATACCAATTTGTAAGTCTAATCAAAAGCTATCAAACAAAAAAGTTTCATCTAAACCCGTTTAGTATCACGCAAAAACTACTGGACATAAATCTTGATTATTTTTTTGTTTGATAGTTCTTAATTTGAATAAAAATCTGGTAAGTATACGTTTTATCTCGCTACTATATCGGGAACCTGAGATATATATATATATATATATATATAGAGGAATGAGAGTACAAGTATAATTATATAGAGTTAAAAAAACAAAACCCGCCCGCTTAAAATCAACTAAAAGGACTGAAACGGGCCGCTTGCCTATTTTCTTTTTTAAATATTTTCTTTTTATGTGCCGAACCCGTAGAGCGCGGGCTAAAGTCCAGTATTAACAGTTTTTGGTTTTATAGCCAAAAAACATTACGAATTTTGAACTAGACGGCACTGATAACTCGTAATCGGAAAATATGGACAATAATCTTTCTTTCCCCGTACCCTTCCTAACCGCAGTCCAACACCCCTTCACCACTATGATTACAGGGTACTTAGTGCAGATTTTTGATTGTGTTCTAGAGCTGTCGGATTATCGACTGGCGTTGAAAGAGAGTCTGTGCCGAGGCAGCCTGCGCACGCTGGCAGCGTTGGGCGTGGGCGACGCGCACCTGCGTGGTCTGCTCCTCTACCACTTGCACGCCGTGCTGGCCGAGCGCGCCAGGCGAGCCACCCACCTATATGATGTAAATGTTCTTCTGCACATATTTTAATTTATTGCTAATAGACAAGTAATAACAAATAAACCACGGTGCCTTCAATCAACAAATTGGTGGTCGAAGCACGGTCCGCCTTTTGGTAATTGGAAGCGCCGCGCATCAGCTTAAAAATAGTAGTGTTAGTAATACCATGGCCACTGCCAAGGGAGCTTCCCACCATAAGAATCAACTGCTTCGCTTCTAAATCGCAACGAGAACCTAACATATACATAAATAAAATATTGGGTGTTCAAAAGTAGCATTTATATTGACTACCGAGCCCATGACACCCATGTGAAGCCGGGCCCACCTCGGCTTCACATGGGTGCAAATAATCTATAGGATTTTTCCAGAACTACAAATGTCTCGTAGATACCTAAATAGGTACATGATTTTGTTGTATCTTCTAAGGTTAAGCTATGAAAACTAGTTCTTCGCGACTTGATTTACAAAATACAATATCTCATAAAAAAATCTTCCTTAAAAAATAATCAAAGTCGTAGAAAAGGTAGGCGGAGAAACAGACGCAGATACGACGCTAGACGCTTTTTTTATACTAATTATAGATGAGGATATCATAATATTTGCTTATTATTTTGTATATTTGGTTGCCTAATATTTATTGTCCTGTTGTTGCCCTGTGTTTAGTATTAAAATTTTACATGTTTCTTTGAAATCTAACTAAACACTGAAATATTTTCCTACACGTATAGAAAGACTCAGACTCTGAATATATAATTTGTGGGTTACAAAAATAATTTTCTCTGGAAAGAACCTAATTAACACAAAACAGCACACAGTGCCTATAAATTCTCACAATTCTCTGCAGGCCTACCATGAACTCTAAGCTAGCGATTCAATTCCGAAGCAATTCAAAATAGGTGTACTTGGTTTACCACTGAAGGAATGAAATAAATATAGGTAGTTCCGGTGAACCGCCAATAAAGGCGGAGAGACGGCACACGGCGGGTTTCTTTAGTGGGTGAGGGCCCCACACTAGCCTGTTCGTTGCCCCGCACGACGGGTGTGCGGTTACGAACAAGAAGAAAAAAGGTGTGTTGTTGTATTTCGTACCATGATTTCTAATTGAGCAATCTTGTTTAGGTTCTCAAGTGAGTTCATGGTACGAATTTCAATACAAAGATGTCATGTTTGCAATTTAGATTATTATTATTTATTTATGAATGTGCTGATTCGGCAAAATACAAAAGATTGCGTCTTTGACACGTCATGGTATGAAATTGCGTTTCAGTTCAGTTTGGGTCCTAAACTGGATCGCAATAAGAGTTCGTGGTAAGTCTGCTGGTCTTTTTAAACGTCCCCGCGCGCCAGACAGAAAAATGCTCCTATATTCGTAGTTGTCGCCGTCATGCTAATAGTATCTAATAAAACATAAACATAGCATCACGCCTCTATTCCCTGAAGGGGTAGGTATATTGCCAGGGTCGGACTGGGCCGGAAGGGCCCGGGTGGCTCCCGTCAGGGCCCGAGACTAGATAAGATGGATACTATCAGAAAATAATGAAATTTACAAATTATTAATTAAATTTTACATTAAACACAAAGTGAAAAATGTGAGATCGAAAATAACAGTCAGGAGCAGGATTTGAACCTGCATCTTCTGGAACCGTCCAGATGCTTTACCAATTCAGCCATCCTGATAATTGCTCCTGACTGCTAATTTCGATAACACATCATACCTAACGTCTTTGGGTGACGCCTGCGCCATCTGTCAGAAGTATTTTCATACATTATACCGACCAGGTAAACTTAATTTTACAATTAAGATTTTACCTAATAATGGCGCAAACCCTTTAAATATTTAGATATTTTTATATATATTTTTAGCATTTGACATGCTTAGCATTACATAAAATTTTACATTAAACACAAAGTGAAAAATGTGAAATCGAAAATAACAGTCAGGAGCAGGATTTGAACCTGCATCTTCTGGATACCGTCCAGATGCTTTACCAATTCAGCCATCCTGATGATTGATTTTTCACTTTGTGTTTAATGTAAAATTTAATGTAATGCTAAGCATGTTAGCAGTCAGGAGCAATTATCAGGATGGCTGAATTGGTAAAGCATCTGGACGGTATCCAGAAGATGCAGGTTCAAATCCTGCTCCTGACTGTTATTTTCGATTTCACATTTTTCACTTTGTGTTTAATGTAAAATTTAATGTAATGCTAAGCATGTCAAATGCTAAAAATATATATAAAAATATCTAAAAATTATTAATTATCAACGATATATATACCTGAAGTACAATAGGTACCTAACGTACAGTTTCAGCTATGCTGTTATTAACTCGATCGTAAAAGCTGCTGTTCTTGTCATCCTTGATTAGATCCGATTCTGTGTTCTTGCCTGCGCGGGACCCCTATCCTACCTACCACCTGGGTCGCAAGCCCCTCAAAGTACGCCCGTAGGGGGCCCGCGCAAGCTGGGGCCCGGCTGGCAAACGCCACCTCGACTATATGGCCAGTCCGACGCTGTATATTACGCACCCACGGTTCGCCAGCTATGTTTGAGTCCCACATAATAGGGGGCGAGCCTATTACCATCTACCGGGTACAATTCCAAACTCCAGGCTGCTACTGAAAATAATTATTTTTACGAAAAAGCTCAATTATTGAGCTTTTTCGTAAAAATTGCCCGACCCGGAGATCGAACCCGAGACCTCATGATCAACACTGCCCGACCCGGAGATCGAACCCGAGACCTCATGATTAACAGTCGCTCACACTTCCGCTGCCCCAGAGAGGCAGTTATATCATAGTATCTAATACCTAACCACACACCTCGTCGTTCGGGGCAACGTACAGGGTAGTGTGGGGCCCTCACCCACTAAAGAAACCCGTCGTGTGCCGTCTCTCCACCTGTATTGGCGGACCACTGGATAGTATCTAATACCTACCGTTAATATTTTTTACAGGAATTAAAAGCTGAAATCGAAAGTACTATAGAACAAGCTTACAATATACTCCAAGGAGATATATCCGCACCGCCGGATCTCGAGCTAAGACGGCGCTACCTTGGTCCAGGCTGTGATAAATCCCAAGAAGAAAGA
This sequence comes from Leucoma salicis, assembly GCA_948253155.1. Classification (NCBI taxonomy): domain Eukaryota; kingdom Metazoa; phylum Arthropoda; class Insecta; order Lepidoptera; family Erebidae; genus Leucoma; species Leucoma salicis. Next base: position 8,841,555 of record OX411806.1, read on the forward strand.
TTCTTCATCTTAGACATATAAACAAACTATTGGTAGATAGATACCTATCCTTAATAAAGAGTGTTTTATAATCAACATTTTATATAACTTTAATCAATTGTTATAATTTTAATAGTAGGCATCTAGGTAGATAGATTTAGTAATTGTGATAAGGATCTACAAAGTATATTAGGAACCATATAGGTACTTATACCTATAAGGTTCCTATTATAAGATAATCATTGTCTACCTAGTTATTATAGGCTCGGGTACCTATTATTCTTAAAAAACGTTACCTTACCGTCATAATACATTTATTGTGAGTTTACACTATTTAATAAGTCAGTAACATAAACAGACTCCTTCAACTAAGCCCGTTGTCAATATCATGACTAGGTAGGTACTTTAAATACCACCTATACTAAAGGTCGTAGCATTATTAAACCTAATTAAACATGTTAAAACCCTTTCTAAATAGTTTTATTTCATAATATAAAGTATTCTTAAAAATATTGAAATGCCAAATATTATTTAGGTAGGTAATCCACTGTCCAGGAGCTGGCGGACCTCCGTGCGGCGTGCATTCGTGCCCGGAGGTCCTACACCCGCAGTCGGCGGCGCAACCGCGATGGGGAGCGGGAGGGCCAGCTGTACGAGGCGTACCGCACTTCGCGAGCCGCGTTCAAGTTGGCCATCTGCCGCGCCAAAACTGAGAAAAGGCAGGAGATGCTGGATGGTCTCAACCGTGACCCCTGGGGTCGCCCGTACCGTGTGGCGCTGAACAAGCTCCGCACTCAGGGCCCCCCCCTCACGCAGACCCTTCAGCCCAGCCTCCTCACCGAGGTGGTCGAGGGCCTATTCCCACGACGGGCGGAGCACACGCCCCCGGTCATGGCATCGCCAGGTAGCGATCGGGAGGCCAACCTCAGTGTACCGCCCGTCACTGCGTCGGAAATGGGGGCGGCTGTTTCGCGGATTCGTTCGAAGAACACCGCCCCCGGCCCGGACGGGATACCCGCCCGGGTGCTTGCCCTGGCTCTGGACCACCTGGAGCCCCGCCTCAGGGGACTGTTCAACGCGTGCCTGGCGTCCGGACGGTTCCCTGACTGCTGGAAGGAGGGGAGGCTGGTACTCCTGCCGAAGCCGGGGCGAACGCCGGATTCGGTCGGGGCCTTCAGGCCCATCGTGCTGCTGGACGAGGCAGGTAAGCTGCTGGAGAGAATCCTCGCTGCCCGCATTGTCCAGCACCTGCGCGACGTCGGACCCGACTTGTCGGATGCCCAGTTCGGCTTTCGGGCTGGTCGTTCGACGGTCGGCGCGATTATGCGCCTGAGGGCCGCGTCCGCGGCGGTCGTCGCTGGCGGTGGAGTGCTGTTGGCGGTGTCGCTCGACATCGCCAACGCATTCAATAGTCTGCCATTCAGCTGCATCAGGGAGGCGCTCCAGTATCACGGGGTGCCTGCATACCTGAGGCGGCTGGTGGCGGACTATCTTGAGGGCCGCAGCGTTCTCTATGAGAGCCGCATAGGGGACGTTGTGAGGAGACCCATGTCGTGCGGTGTCCCGCAGGGTTCGGTTCTAGGGCCGCTCCTGTGGGACATCGGTTACGACTGGGTGCTACGGTGTCGGCTCCCCCCTGGGCTGGCGGTCATCTGCTATGCGGATGACACGCTGGTCGTGGCCCGGGGCGGAAACTTCGAGGAAGCGGCGTTCCTGGCCACCTTAGGGACCTCGGAGGTGGTCAGGAGGATCGGGGCGCTGGGGCTTAGGGTGGCCCTTGACAAGTCGGAGGCCCTACTTTTCCATGGGCCCCGACGTCGGCCACCTGCTGGCGCCTCAATCACGGTGGACGGGGTCCAAATTGGGGTGAAGGCCCAGATCAAGTATCTGGGCCTGGTGCTGGATGGGCGGTGGCGCTTTCGCGAGCACTTCCGCCAACTGTCCCCGAGGCTAGTCGCAGCGTCCGCCCTTGCACGGCTTCTGCCGAATATGGGCGGACCCAACAATGCGTGCCGACGGCTTTATGCGGGGGTAGTCCGGTCGATGGCGCTGTACGGTGCACCTGTGTGGGCGGAGTGCCTGGACGTGCCGAACAGGGCTCTTCTGTGGAGACCACAAAGAGTCGTCGCGTCCAGGCTCATACGTGGATACCGCACGGTGTCGACGGAAGCGGCCTGCGCGTTGGCCGGAACCCCCCCGTGGGACTTGGAGGCGGAGGTGCTCGCCGAAGTGTATCGGCGGACGTCGCAAGAGCGAGAGGTGGGTGGTCGTCCCCCACCCAGGGAGGTGGCCAGGTGGCATGGCGATGCCCGCCGTGCTGCCATGGCCAGATGGAGGACACGGCTGGAAGCGCCCCGAGCCGGTCTCTGGACCGTAGGGGCGCTCCAGCCTGTGCTGGAGGAGTGGGCGGGGCGACGGCACGGAGTCCTTACCTTCCGACTGGTGCAGGTGCTGTCGGGGCACGGTTGCTTCGGCAGATATCTGCACATAGTTGCAAGGAGGGAAGCGACTCCGGGCTGTCACCATTGTGGCTGCGACGAGGACACGGCGCAGCACACGCTCGAGTCGTGCCCGGCTTGGGGCGGGCAGCGCCGTGATCTCGTCGCGGCAATAGGGGGGGACCTCTCGCTGCCGAGCGTCGTTAGAGCGATGCTTGGCAGTGACAGGAATTGGGCCGCGGTCGCTGCCTTCTGCGACGAGGTCATCTCGCGGAAGGAAGCGGCGGAAAGGGCCAGGGAGGCTGATCCTTCCGCAGACCCGAACCGAAAAAAAAAAAAAAAAAAAAAAAAAAAAAAAAAAAAAAAAGGTAATCCACTGTAAATCAATGAAATTGGATATTTATTCTAAATATAATTTTTAATCAAATTAAGTCTCGCGAAAAACGACCATCTGATGGTTATGCTAATTCTAATTATTTTAGGGATATTCACTAAACATCGATATCAAAAAACATCGTATCTAATTATATTAATTAACAAATCTGAAGTAGGCAACCATTCAACCAAACTTATTGTATTATGATACCTTTACCGTAGGGTTTCCAACCGTCCTGTTTTCCCAGGACATGTCCTGGTATTTTGAGTGTCCTGGGGTGTCCTGGATAGTTTTTAAGCAGCGTCCTGGGTTTTTAAAACGTTCAGATAAGGTATGTATAATTGGTGGGGTTGAAAAATATAATATAAATACATTAAACACACATTGAAAATTCAGCAGAATTGGCAAAGCATCTGGACGGTATCCAGGAGATGCAGGTTCAAATCCTGCTCGTGATTGTTATTTTCGATTTCACATTTTTCACTTTGTGTTTAATGTATAGTGCTAAGCATGTCAAATGCCAAAAATATACGAGTATGTAAAAATATCTAAATATAATAAAAATAATTAAGTTTGTAATATTAGAATGTAAAAAAAAATTGTTCTCCAGGATCCGACGGCATATCATCAGACTTACTAAAACTGTTTAAAAATTATATTGTAGTCCCACTTACACACATTTTCAAATTGTGCTTAAATCAGGGCATATTTCCAAACTCTCTAAAACAATCGATAGTTAGTCCGATTTTCAAGGGTGGAGATAGAAGCCGTGTCACAAACTATAGAACAATTTCAATTTTAACATCTTTATTTAAAGTTTTAGAAAAAAATATTCACACTAGGCTAAAGATCTATCTAGAAAAAATCAATCTTTTATCACATCAACAGTACGGATTTCGAGCTGGGAAATCAACTCAAGATGCTTTAAATAATTTCATAGAACTTATAGTTCATAAACTAGATACAACAATACTTTTAGACCTTGTAAAAGCTTTTGACACGGTTTCTATCCCGATCCTCCTGGAAAAACTACATCAGATTGGCATTAGAGCTAACCAGTATAATCTAATCAAAGATTATTTAACAGGAAGAACTCAAAAGGTTAAAATCGGTGACTATATTAGCGACACACTACCAATTATGCATGGAGTACCCCAGGGCAGAATCTTAGGGCCTACGCTATTCCTGGTGTATATTAATGGGCTTACGGATCTGGACCTAAAAAATTGTAAAATCCTCTCCTACGCAGATGACACAACTTTGAGATTTTATGGTGACAATCGGAATGAGGCATATAAACATGCACAAAAAGGATTTAATACTGTCACCCACTGCTTAGCTTCTAATTACCTTTCAATGAATATAGACAAAACCAAATATATTTCATACTCAATTTATAACACAAGAAATGAAATTCAAACAAAGTTATCACATATTCGCACACACATGTTTATCAACTACAAATCTCACTTATCCTATTCAACCTTGTAACTGCTCTACCTTATCCGCTGTGGATTCAATAAAATACCTAGGCATTTTGATTGATAAAAATCTAAACTTCAAAGCACATTGCACCCAGACGGCAAATACTCGTAGAATTAGAAAATTAGCTTACATATTTAAACAAATTAGGCACTCAGCTTCTCCACAAATAGTGAAAATGATTTACTTTTCACTGTGTCAGTCTGCAATTACATACTGCATTTCGTGTTGGGGTGGCACTGCGAAAGGGCCCATTATAACTGTCGAAAGAGCACAAATATTATTACTAAAAATCATTAAATTTAAACCAAAAACATACCCCACCACTGATTTATATAGAGAATATATTAAGGTGCTCACAGTGCGTTTACTTTTTATATCTTCTATAATTATACTACGTGCCGCCATACCACCTATGTGGGGCCGGCTTTAGAATTGTCCCACCCCTCTCTACCCACGGGAGTCGTAAGAGCCGACTGAGGGAACGCCGGGAGAGTGAGCAGCAGCACTCCCTCGAGTATTAACAACATCCACTGCGATCGCCAACCCGCCTGCCAAGCGTGGCGATTACGGCACTATCCCCCATAATGAGCACGCAACAAAAAATGGGACCGATGATCTGGTCAAAGCCGCACGGGGGCGTTGGACGCGGTCGGTGCGGGACCGCTCGTTGTGGCGTTCTCTTGGGGAGGCCTATGTCCAGCAGCGGACGTTGAAAGGCTGATGGATGGATGGATGAATTATACTACAACATGCCACTGCATTACAAAATCACAAGAACTCTCAAAAAACAGTGAGAAGGAAACATAAGATCTTTAAACTTGTTTCATGTAGGACATCTTTTGCACAAAGATTCCGTGTATATCTAGGACCTGTACTATACAATGTCGCTAATGAACAAAATAAAATTTTGTATATGAACAAAGTGGCTTGCACTAGGGCAGTGAATAGCTGGCTCTTATTCTTTACATATGATGACACAGAACGACTATTAATAGTAATGTCTAAGATATAGAACGCGCGCTGTCACACATATTCACACATCACATACCACACGTATATACTTAGACACAAACACACACACACACATACACACAACACGTGCATACACATACGCACTCACACGCACACATACACACACATACACAAATGCGCACGCGCGCACGCACACACACACACAGAGGAACACACACACAATTGCACACACACACGCGCGCGCGCTCTCGCACATACACACACACACACACACACACACACACACACGCACACCACTATCTTCAATCAGGACCAGGATCTGTAATAACTGTAGTGTAACTATGCATAAGGCTTGCATCTTAGTCGAGAGTGGGCGCTGATACCTATCTTAATTTAGGTATTAGCTGTAACACAAATATTATCAAATTACTTACCTTTAAGCCACATGATCAATTAATATTATAATTATCATCATTTATTCACATAATATCACTAAATACGTTTTTAAATAATATATTATAAAACATAACACAAAATTTAAAAATATAAAAAGTGTTTAGACCCTCTGGCAACGGGTACAGGGGCCAAACTGCCAGTGGCTAGGGTCCCAGAGACAGGAACCTCCGAACAATATGTGCCGTGTCCAGAAGTACCGCTTTCTGCATCAGACCCTTGACCCAGCCATCCAACGTGAGCCTCTTAAGATGTTGGTCGAGGCTCTTGACTATCAGTCCATTGACTGAAACGACTATCGGTACAATGATCGCCATGAATCCACATCCCACATGTTACAAATCTCGTGAGCCAAGTCCAGATATTTCATTTGTTTCTCCTTCTCGGCCTTCACGAGATTCTCGTCATGTGGGATGGTGAAATCAATAATCATTGTACAGCGCTCAGATCGATCAACCACCACAATATCAGGTTTGTTGGCTACAACATTTCTGTCTGTGATGATTGATCGATCCCAGTACAGTGTGAAAGGGCATTTTCGAGAACTGGCTCAGGTACATACCTATAGTACGGGACCTCGACTTCCACAAGCTTGTATTTCAGAGCAAGCTGTTGGTGAATAATCCTAGCTACTTGATTAAGTCTGTGCAAATACTCTCCGTTAGCCAGACGAGAACAACCCGAGACTATATGCCTAAGGGACTCACCTGGACGGTGACAGGCACGACAGATGTCTGCTGTCCCGTCCCTCAGGATATGTCTCGGGTAGTTGTTCGTCATGACAACTTCATCAGTAATTGTACAGACAAAACCTTCGGTTTCCCCAAAGAGGTTGCCGAAACGTAGCCAGGCCACGGAAGCTAAAAAGTCTATGTCGGGCCCATGTAAGGCCCGATAGAACCTTCCGTGGAGCTCCTTGCTCTGCCATACACTCTTGCGGTCGTCAGTACTGAGTACTACCTTCTCCGAAACACGCTGCATCTTATGGTATAAGTATTATTCCGATCGGTTCAGTAGTTTTTGCAGTATAACCGAACAAAAAACCGGCTCTCCATTTATTAGTATAGATTTTATGTGGCATTAAATATTATTTAATTTAGTCTTTATTTATTTAGATATTTTTATATATATTTTTAGCATTTGACATGCTTAGCAATATGTGAAATCGAAAATAACAGTCACGAGCAGGATTCGAACCTGCATCTCCTGGATACCGTCCAGATGCTTTGCCAATTCAGCCATCGTGACCCTTGCTCCTGACTGCTAATCTCGATAACACATTCATACTTAACGTCTTTGGGTGACGCCTGCACCATCTGTCGGAAGTATTTTCATACATTATACCGACAAGGTAAACTTAATTTTACAATTAAGATTTTACCTAATAATGACGCAAACCCTATAAATATTTAGATATTTTTATATATATTTTTAGCATTTGACATGCTTAGCAATATACATTAAACTCAAAGTGAAAAATGTGAAATCGAAAATAACAGTCACGAGCAGGATTCGAACCTGCATCTCCTGGATACCGTCCAGATGCTTTGCCAATTCAGCCATCGTGACCCTTGCCTGCTGACTGCTAAATCCTGCTCGTGACTGTTATTTTCGATATTGTGGCGTAGTATTTTCCCTTAGTCTGATTACTATGCATCCAGGACATCTGCCAGGAGTCCCGAAGGCACACAGCAACCAGACCGACGAGATCATACGAAAAATTAAAAAATGGAAATATGTCACCACAGTGCACCGCTTCGCGTGCAAGAACGTCAGCTCTATTGTTACCCGCGATATTGCTATGACCCGGAATCCAAGCAAAACTCATTTCCATTCCAGATTGAACACATTCAAAAGCACTTTTCTAATAAACATGATCACGGGATGAATACGTTTACTTCGAAAAGGAACACTTTTAATAGCTTGTAAGGCGCTTTGTGAGTCTGAAAATATTATAATCTTCTTTAATTTGAATAATTTAGAATATTCTATAGCTTTGTAAATTGCAAAACATTCTCCAGTAAAAACTGAGAATTCTGGTGGTAATTAAACTTTCTGTACAATATTGTACTGATGATACCTACTCCAACAATGCCTGTCATCGCATGTTTGGTAGCCTCAGTATAAATATGATGCCAATCCTTCCAGTTCATTGTTAAACGAAATATTAGCATAACTGTGATTTTTATTAATACCCAAATTAAGATAAACATCGGGGGAAAGGACTAATGATTTATAAGAATTGCAAAAAAGAGGATAACAGACAGATTGATGAGTTGGGGATTTCAAGGCAATAAACCTCTTACAACTTTGAATTAAACACGGCAGAGACTTATGAGTCCAATAACTTGAAGAGTTTATTTTATCAAGAAGAATTGGTAATTTTAAATGCAGTGGATGTCTAGAGTATTGTAACGTACGATCACGTCGGGGTCACCAGTTTGGTTGTTCCAGGTGAAATAATACGTCTTACACTTATCTTCTTTATATATATATTCTTATATAATCCTCCGCAGAGTCAAACACATGTTCAGGCACAAATTTACAGATAAATTATAGGCAGAACCTTGATAAGTAGGTGTAACAAAATTGATTGTCTTAACGCATGGGTACGGAGATACGGAGTGAAAAAACGTTTAACTTGACGTTCTATAACCATCATAATGTTCGCGAGTGTGTCCGAACATTTCCGGGAGTAGCCGAAGGCCGCTGCGTTTAGCAACTACCGATTTTGCTGGGAGTAAAACTACATTAATCTAAGAATATTGATACAAACTAAACGTAGTACTTAGATTCTAGTAATCTTGTTGTGTACATATCAATTCTATTGTAAGACTATTATGAAATTCATTAATTAAATAATTCTGCTAATCCTATACAATATTTTATTTACCCTAGTTAAAATTATATATTTAATTAACCTTTAAATATCCCGTATCATAGACAACACAGAGTAGCCCATTGACAATTTGGTGTTTGTGTAATGTGCAGTAATGTGTTGTTGATAGAAATGGCGTCTGTTTGTTTATATTGTGAAAAGTTATTGGTAAATTATTGTATTACGAAGAGTTAATAGTGTTTAGTGTTCTGTATCTTGTCCCTGTGCTTATGTGTAGTGTTTATGTATAGTTTTATTAGTTGCCGGCTAATGCTACAGGCTCTAAATAAATATCTGTCACAAATGTACTGACGCCGAAGGGACATAGGAGGATTAACGCATTCTATTTGTAAGGCGTTAACTGGACTTGATTTCATGGCCCCGCAAACCAATCGCAAAGCCTTGGACTGAATGGTGTCTAATTTTTTAAAAGCTAATTTATTACCTGGTTCTAACAAAAATGTTCCGTAATCTAAGATACTTCTTATTAATGCATTGTACAGAATTTTCAAGCAGAAAGGATGGGCACCCCACCACACTCCTGACAAACATCTTAATATATTGAGTCGCTTTTCACATTTAGTAGCTATATACTCACAATGAGCAACACCCGTCAACTTACAATCTAACATGACTCCCAAGAATTTTACAGTCGATTTTGCTGGAATTTGATTGGCGTCATAGTACACAAAAACAGGTGGCGGCAGGCGTATCCTTGAAAACAGAACTACAGCGCTTTTAGATGGCGATAGTTCAAGGCCGTTGTTATCAAGCCAGATTTTTAAAAGTTTAAGTGAAGATGTTAATGAAAAGCAAGCATTAGTAATAGATGAGTTACAAGAATATAAAAGAAGATCATCCGCATATTGTAGTACATTTATTTCGCTATCTAATGAAGATTGTAGATCGTATGTATAGACGTTATATAATAGGGGGCTCAATATGGAGCCTTGAGGCAAACCTTTTCAGGTAGATCTAGACTCAAAACTGCAATCAAGATGAATAATTATGTCTTTCAGATAAAATATTTAATATGAAATTAGAAAGTATCGCGGGAACCATCAATTGGTCTAGTTTATTTTTAAGAATAGTAATAAGAACGTTGTCATAAGCAGAGGTTATATCTAAAAATGCTGCTACTGTCGATTGATGATCGGAAAAGGCAATTCTAATATCAGTAACAAATGTGTTAATGCTATCCAAGGTACTTTTTCCTCTTCTAAAACCAAACTGGCTATTACTTAATAGTCCATGTTTTTCCAAGTACCATTCGAGCCTGTTCTTTACTAAATGTTCTGCAATATTCAATAGTACCGAAGAAAGTGCTATGGGACGATAAGCATCACTGTCAGAAGGATTTTTGTTAGGTTTTAAAATAGGAATAACTATCTGCGTCCTCCAAGAAGGTGGTATATTGCCACTTGTCATTATAGAATTGATTATATCTAAAAAATATAAAACATAAGTCTCACTCAGATTCGAAATAAAAGAATAAGGAATTCCATCAGACCCTGGTGCTGAGTCTTTAAGATGAGATAAAATACCCTTTAGTTCTGGAAGGGTGAAGGGGCAGTTAAGGCCAGAGAGATTGCCCAATGATGACGGAATTGCAATTGGATTTTCAGGAACATAAGCAGGGGTCAGTTTATCGAGGAATTGATTTTTCAACAAAGTAGGAATAGAGGTAACTGGCGTCTCCCTAAACCTAAATCTTCAAATGCTCCGCCATACATTAGACAATGTAACATCAGGAGAGTTAGATAAACAAAAAGATCACCAGCTTTCAAATTTTTTACGTTTAAACAATTTACGGGTATCTGCTATAATATTAGACAAAATGTCAAAATTTTCTATGGTAGAATTTTTACAATAGATCTTTTCCATCTGTATTCTCTTTTTAATGGCAACTGTGCACTTCTTGTCCCACCAAGGTGGCGAAGAAATTTTACCCGAAACTGAGTTTTTTAATGGAAAAATTGTATCAGCAATGTCTATAAAACAATCTTGCAAAAAGAGTCCACACAATATCTCTCATTTCCAGCTGTTACTTTCGGTAGATTACTTACTTTTGAATCTAATCGGTCCTTGAATAAGGACCAATCAACGTCTGCTAGTCTATATTTGAGCCGAGGAGGGCGTTTGGTTGGAATTTTATTGTTAAAGGGGAAAGTAATTATTAGAAGAAAATGATCACTACCATACGTGGATTGCATGACCTCCCAAGATAATGACGAGGCCAACTTCGAGGAACATAAAGTTAAATCTGGGGCACTAATCCCTAGATTTGGTGGTGTGCGTCGAGTTGCACATTCAGTGTTTAGGATACATAAGTCGTGGGTGTCTATAAGATCCAGAATGGCAGCACCAAAACAATTAGAAGTACTACCCCAGGAAGGGTGTTGAGAGTTAAAATCACCCAACACTATAAAAGGTGTAAGAAGCAAAGAGAAAATATTTACAAGTTCATTAAAAATACCTTTAGAAGGTCGAGGGATGTATAATGATACAAAACAAATATTATTTACAACAGCTGCTATAATAGAGAAGTCAATATTATGAGCAGGAAGAGGGAAATTACTATAGGTATGAGGGTGTTGGATCAGTAAAGCAACACCTCCATACCCATCTGAACGATCTTCTCTAAGACATGCATAACCAGGTACTTTGAATAAAGACTCTGGTTTAAGCCATGTCTCTTGAAGAGCGAAAATAAATGGTTTAAATTTATTTACAATAAAATAAATGTCAGATTTTTTAGGTATTAAGCTTCGACAATTCCATTGGACTACTTTGGCTGGACTGTCCATTATGATTATTTTCAATATTTTTAACTGTATCTATTACAGAGGCAACGTTGGACGGTAAAATTAGATTTGATTGAGATAAAGACTGAATTAATGTTATTATTAAATATTTTATGGATAAATTTGTCAGATCATTGGCAATAAGTGCACAACCATCCTTTGAATATGTGTTGTTATAGCCCCTAATAAGATCCTCATGGGCTTTTTGATCATAACCCTTATTTAAATTATGATGTGTATGAGGTTTATTAAACACTGTTTTTATATGTGAAGTTTTATTTTGTTTATTATGTAATGGGTACTTTGGTGTTATGGTAATATGCTCTGACAGTTTTAGTGAAGAGATCAATGCATCTGCATATGAAAGTTTAGAAATTGGTGGATGTTTCTTACTGGCTTCGGAATATGAGATACAAGATTTGGCCATGGATTCTTTAATGGCTTTTTGCCTCTCAAATTCTAAGCATTTTCTGCTTATAGCTTCATGAAAACCCTTACACAAACAACAAGTTATACAATCTTGAGAGATTGTGCAGGTATCACCTGTGTGGCCTTGTCCACACTTGTAACACCTTGGTGTTGATCGACATAATTGCTTAACATGACCGAACCGACAACAGTTGTAGCATTGTATAATTGGATATATATAAAGGTCCACTGACAGAGCAGTATAACACATGTATACACGCTTGGGCAAGACCTGACCATCGAAGGTGAGAATTACAGTTCCCGTATTATTAAAATCAATTTTACCATCTAGTGTAATTTTCTTTTTAATCCTTCTGATTTTAATAACCGGGCCACAGCCTGTTGGGGCCGAAATATTTTCCATGATTTCTTGGTCAGACCATTCAGTTGGGACTCCTCTTACGACACCCATACGGGTGATGGAAAAAGTTTTTCTTTGTCAAGAGTAGAGCTGTTCAAAAAAGAATTAGCATCATTATAGTTTGAAAATTCAATAGACATTTTATTACGCCCTATCTTTTTTAAACTGCTATTAACAATATTTTTAAAAGTGTTTTTCTTCAAAAGACGCCCAAAAGTGATAGGATTAACGTAAGCATTGTTGTTCAATTGTTCCCTTTGGATATGCACAATAAATGGAGATGCGTCTGATTCAATGTATGGTCTAGCCACCGAGTTTGGAGTATGTGTTTCTATATTTTCATTATCAACTTGATTTTCTGTGAACGAGTTTGATGTTGGGGATCAGGTAGGGTTGAAGTGGAAATGTTAGATATGTCCATCTCTTGCGATGCACAAATGCAATCGCTCTTTTTTCCCGCCATGTTTGTGCCTTCTTTTATTACAATGCCTGCATATCGAAGGCCTTGCTTATAGACTTTTATGTTTAGAGGTATTGTGACTTAGTGAGCTGACTGTATCTATACTTGTGTCATTAGTAGATGTAATAGTTACATAGTGGGCGACCTCATGACTGGTTCCTCCCGGGTCCTCGGGAGGATCCATATTTTACATTTAAAACAGCTTAAAACTTACCGACACGAAGAAAATCACTAAACTACGTTATATATACACACTAATATTAAATATATACAGAAACAAGATCCTGTGACCCAATAAATTAAAATAAAATAAGCAAACATAAAAACCAGGACCGCCCGCTTTGGAGTTCCCGCGCTTTCTCAAAGAAAGTATTGGGAATGGATGATTTGTTTATGGTTCCAAATTCAAATTTATGTTTTTTTTTGTTGTTGTTAGATTGGCACAACTGTTATCCATTTTGGCGCGGAGTTTGATTTGCATCTGTTATTTATATTAGATACAGTGCTGTTTTTAGTTATATCATATCTATTGTGTATTGCGAATTTCATAATGGACAAAAACATCGAACAAAGAGTTTGTCTTAAATTTTGCATCGCCAGTGGAATTTCGTGTTCGGAGTCACTGAAAATGTTACAGAAGGCTTACGGTGAATCGACTTTATCAAAAACACGTGCTTATGAGTGGAACAAATCGTTTAAAAGCGGTCGAGATGTGATGGAAGATTTGCCTCGCTCTGGTAGGCCATCAACGTCTGCAACTGAAGTTAACATTGCAAAAGTGAAGGAAATAGTGACTGAAAATCCTCATTCAACTTTGAGAGAGATAGCCGCCGAACTTTCTGTATCTCACGAGTCGATCCGTACCATTTTAAATAATCACTTGGGTATGAAACATGTTTCCGCTCGGCTAGTCCCAAAAGACCTGAATTTTCTCCAAAAACTCAATCGCATAAAAGTCGCTGAGGACATGCTAGAGCGAGTCAATTCTGAGTCAACATTAATGAAACGCATTGTTACAGGTGACGAGACGTGGGTTTACGAGTTTGACATGCAAACTAGTCAGCAAGCTTCGGAGTGGCGACTTCCAACTGAACTGAAACCGAAAAAACCACGCCAAAGTCGATCAAAACTCAAAGTCATGTTGACTGTTTTCTTTGACTATCGCGGTGTTGTGCACTCGGAATTCTTGCCAGAAGGTCAAACGGTAAATAAAGAATATTATTTGAGCGTTATGCGGCGTTTAAGAGAGCAAATTCGACGAAAAAGGCCAGATTTGTGGAAAGAAAATTCTTGGATCTTGCACCACGATAATGCGCCTTCGCACAAGGCCATCATTGTGAATGAATTTTTGTCCAAACACTCAACAAATACCATCGAACAACCACCATATTCAGCAGATATGGCTCCAGCCGACTTCTTTCTTTTTCCTAAACTCAATTTACCGCTTCGTGGCACCCGTTTTCAATTGGTAGAAGACATAAAGGATAATTCGCGGCGAGAACTGAACTCAATTCCGGAAACAGCGTTTAAAAAATGTTTTGATGATTGGATTATTCGTTGGCGTAAGTCTATCGTTTCTGAAGGAGCATACTTTGAAGGTGATAAAATCAATATGGATGAATAAAAAAAATGTTGTGTATTATTTCTCTATCTTTTCCCGGTACTTTCTTGACAGAGTAGTAATAATATTTGAATCCGTATTAATTCACAATTTCTAGGGTTTTATTTTTTTCGCTCGGTACTCTAATTATTGTTTTTCGAAAATTAAAATAGACTAATTTTCTCCTAATAACAACAACTATCTGCTAGTAAAAGACCCGTCCAAATCGGTCCAGGCATTCCGGAATGGTATTCATTCGTAATTTCATGGGTTTTATTTTTTATCCATCCATCCATCAGCCTTTCGACATCCACTGCTGGACCTAGGCCTCCCCAAGAGAACGCCACAACGAGCGGTCCCGTCAATGGGGATAATGCCGTAATCGCCACGCTTGGCAGGCGGGTTGGCGATCGCAGTGGATGTTGTTAATACTCGAGGGAGTGCTGCTGTCCACTCCTCCGGTATTCCCTCAGTCGGCTCTTACGACTCCCGTGGGTAGAGAGGGGTGGGACAATTCTAAAGCCGGCCTCACACGGCATGGTATTTTTTATGCGGTACCCTAATTATTTTTCCAAAATAAAAGTAGCCTAAGTTACTCCTTGTAACAACAGCTATCTGCTAGTGACAGTTCCATCCAAATTGGTTCAGCCGTTCCGGAGATTAGCCCGATAAACAGTCTAACTGAGATATTTAGATATTTTTAGCATTTGACATGCTTAGCACTATACATTAAACACAAAGTGAAAAATGTGAAATCGAAAATAACAGTCAGGAGCAGGATTTGAACCTGCATCTTCTGGATACCGTCCAGATGCTTTACCAATTCAGCCATCCTGACAATTGCTCCTGACTGCTAATTTCGATAACACATCATACTTAACGTCTTTGGGTGACGCCTGCGCCATCTGTCGGAAGTATTTTCATACATTATACCGACCAGGTAAACTTAATTTTACAATTAAGATTTTACCTAATAATGACGCAAACCCTTTAAATATTTAGATATTTTTATATATATTTTTAGCATTTGACATGCTTAGCACTATACATTAAACACAAATCTTAACACATTTTTCACTTTTGTGTTTAGTCTAACTGAGAGATAAAATCTTTAAAAATTCGTAATTTGTTATAGATAGCTTAATATACTCTCGTATACATTTAGTAAAAAGTTGTTTATTTGTATAGATTATTGCTACTCTATTACTGCGTCCTTTTAAGTGAATTGTACTGGTTTTTCCACCTTGAAATCCTTGTTTTTGAAATTAGCGATTGGCAACCCTACTTTACCGACTAAGCGATGCGCAGACATCAGCCTGATGGCAATAATTTTATCAAATCGCACCTACATCGTTGCCGAAAAAAACGATGCCGGCAAAGGATATGGTTTATTTATTGAAGATATAACGATGCGGATCGACGACAAAATTTAACGAAAACGCCGATCTGCCCCATCTTTTATTATTACATACTAAGGATGTCAAATAATAATCGATTATGAAAAAAATTGTTTAAGAATCGATTTTTTATTCAGCAAAAATCAATTATATTAAGTGATATTTTTACTACCGAAAATCGACTTTATCAAGCGATTTTTTTATTACAAAAAATCGATTTATTAACAATTAAATTTTTGCACTTGATGTTTTCATCCGCAACCGCCCCCGAGGTTAGTCCGGAGACCGCTGCGTGAATAACTATTGGGCCCATCATTATAACATTTTAACGCCATCAAATCTGTGCGTATACGGTAGCAACCGTTCTGGGCTTCGTACAGTAAGTAAATAATTTAGTTGAAGAACACAATACTTGTCCCTATAGTTATTAAATTTTGGATATTAAAGTAAGCTACAATCAAATTTATTTTGATGTGAAACATCTAATGCAGAGGGAGAGTAAAATCGGCTGTTAGCGTGGCGACGCTTTTATTGTACTTGTCCCGTTCAAATCTTGCAAGTTAAATTTGACACCATACAATACCCTTTAGTTCTGGAAGGGTGAAGGGGCAGTTAAGGCCAGAGAGATTGCCCAATGATGACGGAATTGCAATTGGATTTTCAGGAACATAAGCAGGGGTCAGTTTATCGAGGAATTGATTTTTCAACAAAGTAGGAATAGAGGTAACTGCCGTCTCCCTAAACCTAAATCTTCAAATGCTCCGCCATTCATTAGACAATGTAACATCAGGAGAGTTAGATAAACAAAAAGATCACCAGCTTTCAAATTTTTTACGTTTAAACAATTTACGGGTATCTGCTATAATATTAGATAAAATGTCAAAATTTTCTATGGTAGAATTTTTACAATAGATCTTTTCCATCTGTATTCTCTTTTTAATGGCAACTGTGCACTTCTTGTACCACCAAGGTGGCGAAGAAATTTTACCCGAAACTGAGTTTTTTAATGGAAAAATTGTATCAGCAGTGTCTATAAAACAATCTTGCAAAAAGAGTCCACACAATATCTCTCATTTCCAGCTGTTACTTTCGGTAGATTACTTACTTTTGAATCTAATCGGTCCTTGAATAAGGACCAATCAACGTCTGCTAGTCTATATTTGAGCCGAGTTTGGTTGGAATTTTATTGTTAAAGGGGAAAGTAATTATTAGAAGAAAATGATCACTACCATACGTGGATTGCATGACCTCCCAAGATAATGACGAGGCCAACTTCAAGGAACATAAAGTTAAATCTGGGGCACTAATCCCTAGATTTGGTGGTGTGCGTCGAGTTGCACATTCAGTGTTTAGGATCCATAAGTCGTGGGTGTCTATAAGATCCAGAATGGCAGCACCAAAACAATTAGAAGTACTACCCCAGGAAGGGTGTTGAGAGTTAAAATCACCCAGCACTATAAAAGGTGTAAGAAGCAAAGAGAAAATATTTACAAGTTCATTAAAAATAAAAGGGAGAAGGTCGAGGGATGTATAATGATACAAAACAAATATTATTTACAACAGCTGCTATAATAGAGAAGTCAATATTATGAGCAGGAAGAGGGAAATTACTATAGGTATGAGGGTGTTGGATCAGTAAAGCAACACCTCCATACCCATCTGAACGATCTTCTCTAAGAAATGCATAACCAGGTACTTTGAATAAAGACTCTGGTTTAAGCCATGTCTCTTGAAGAGCGAAAATAAATGGTTTAGCATTGTTGTTCAATTGTTCCCTTTGGATATGCACAATAAATGGAGATGCGTCTGATTCAATGTATGGTCTAGCCACCGAGTTTGGAGTATGTGTTTCTATATTTTCATTATCAACTTGATTTTCTGTGAACGAGTTTCATGTTGGGGATCAGGTAGGGTTGAAGTGGAAATGTTAGATATGTCCATCTCTTGCGATGCACAAATGCAATCGCTCTTTTCGCTTTTATTGTACTTGTCCCGTTCAAATCTTGCAAGTTAAATTTGACACACTTCCCGGTTTCCGATTGAGCTGAAATTTTACACGCATGTGTATATCACGTGACAATGCAATATTATGATGACATGGAGCTGATCTGATGATGGAGCTGGAAGGTGGACATAGGAACTCTATAATGAAACGGCGCAACCTCATCAAGTTTGGGCTCGTACGATTCGTCTTGCCGAGTACTTTGTGTCTAGATGGTATCCAGGGGCTGATGATGAAGCTGGAAGGTGGCCACAGTAACTCTATAATGAAACGACGCAACCCCGTCGAGTTTGGACACGTTTGATTCGTCTTGACGAGTACTTTGTCTTTAGATGGTATCCAGGGTCTGATGATGGAGCTAGAAGGCGGTCATAGGAACTCCGTTATAAAACGACATAACTCCATCGAGTTTGGGCTCGTATGATTTGACTTGACGAGTACTTTGTCTCTAGATGGTATCCAGGGTCTGATGATGGAGCTGGAAGGTGGCCACACTAACTCTGTAATGAAACTACGCAACCCTATCGAATTTATACTCGTTTGATTCGTCTTGAGGAGTACTTTGTCAAGTTATAATCATTTTATTTCTACAAAGTAATTTCGATGTTTTCACATCTGCTAGACGTCCCGCGACATCTAGTTTTTTTTTCATATTATGTAAGCATAAAGCATAGTGTTGTTGTGTGGCATGAGCCATAAGTAATTTTTCGAGTCGATGGGAAAAAACTCCTTGCTATAAATTATAGTAACTATCGCGCAGCGTGCTATACGGTGGGCTATGCTTGTAATCTGTTTACGAAATATAATTCGGAATATGGAGATCCGTAGAAACGCAAATGATTGTCATGGCCCCACCGGTAAACACACTAAAGCGGCTAGATGGATGGGTCGACTGACGCGACGACCTAGTGCCGCTCAATCTAACGCTCTCTTTGGGAGGGAGTGGACGATGGTGAGTGCATGGGAAAAATAAGACTAATAGGTACACTAAACAAACTGTTAAATAAACTTAATACATACAAGTTGGTAGATATAAATAAGAATATTATCCAAACGCTCACTTAAGCTCTTATTCTCACTCTTAATTCATTGCTCATGGATTTCGAATTTGTATTGATCGATTCAATTAAAAATGTTATTCGTTGATATAACCAAAACTTTAATTTGTGTTGATTATTTTAATAAAGTGGTGAATAATGGTATTTTAGGTGTTTATTTTCAATTTAATATGACAAATTCGGAAAAAATCGATCAATCATATAGAATAAATTATTTTTTTATGAAAAATCGATTATATTTTAATTGATTTTTAGTGTTTAGAAAACACCGATTAATTAATAATCGATTTTCTATGAAGGATGTCACATCCGTATTACATACATATTTATTCAAAAAAGATTGCTAACTCGGCTCAAATTCATATACCTACAAATTATATAAACGCGATAATGTGGCTGTATCTTATAAATAGCAACTGCGTACAATGATAGCGACATTTAAAATTGCCACTAGCGACATTTAGGGCCGTAGATATCTATATCTCTTCTTTTACTATTGAACACTCTAGTCTGTGGTAGCTATAAAAATCTAAAATAACGCCATCTAATGGTAAGTAGTAACGGAACTATTTAAACTCGCAAAAAAATTTAAAAATGTTATAAAGCACCAAAGTCACAGTAAACATATAAGCTAAAGGTTTATATATTTACTGTGCCAAAGTACTGAGTAAAATGCTCGTGATTACAGCCAAAAACAGATAAGCTGAATTATTTTATTTCAGAGACATCTACCGCAGTACGGTTAAATTAAAAATCAAATAGAAAAAAAATGTTCGAACTGATAAGGCACGACAACTTTATCTAAGCACGACAACCACCACAAACAAAGCATCACAAAGTACATTGAATATACCGAGATAGAGACATCAGCATCAAATCTTAGACTAGCGACTTCTGTTGCGCGGCGCCCGAGTTATATCCATACCATTACTACTTTTACTATAATTCAAGAGCCCTCTTACTTACGGACCTAATCTGAAGCTCATTTTGAAATGCCATCTGGATTTCAGCTCCGCAATTCGCGGTGGTAGCAAATGTATCTATATATAATTATATAGAGCTCTCTTACAAATTTATCTAAAAAGATGGCGTAACTCGACTCAATCGACGTCACTAGTTTCAAATTACAAAAATATATGCTAGCTATAATGTGGCTGTATCTTATAAACAGCAACTGAGTACATTGTTAGCGATTCAAATTGCCACTAGCGACATCTAGAGCCGTATATGCTACTGAAGGAATGTAATATGGTTCCGTCCGGTAGCCAATAAAGGCGGAGATGGCACACGGCGGGTTTATTTAGTGGGTGAAGGCCCTATTTCTTACTTTGATGTTATTGTAATGTACATTTAGACTTAGGGGCGTCGAGAACGGTGGCGCTTTTGAAAGGAACTGTGCCTGCAAAGGAAACTGTCCCCCCTGATGTAATTACTCATTTCTTTTTAACTTTATATTATATTATTAATTTGTGTTACTACCTATAATTTATTTTGTAAGATTCCTGTTGTTTTGTATAAAATATTGTATTTTATAAATTTTACTAACGCCATCTATTGAGAGATGTTCAAAATAAAATACGGTGTGATAATCTATGAAAACCAAAATGTACGAGTCAAGACCCATGTTTTAGATTTTATGTTGTTTATCGAGATAAGTACCTAATATAAGTATTAAATATGTAGTTACAATACATAATTAGTAGGTATTGGTTATCTAGAGATAGTAAATATTTATGTGCAAAAAAATACCTAATACACAATGATATTGTATAGGTATATTCTTAGAATAATAACGCTATATATTATAAAAAGAGGCAGATATGTCAAGCGCGCGTTTAAAAAGAGGCAGATATGTCAAGCGCGCATTTTGTGAAGACTCGAAAACGTCCTAATTAGGACGTTTTTGTCTTTTAATCAGTTTAGTCCGCGTCAAGCAGGCGACGAGTAAACTCATAAGCTGTCATGTGCATTGAGTAACAAAAATAATAAATATGCCATCATGTGTGTTAAAAAGTGTACAAATTACGATACCAAAGTTAACAAAACACAAGGGATCTCCTATCACATGTAAGTATAATATAGAAAATTATGTGACTATTGGCATATTTCAATAAAAATATTTTTATTTTATCTTCTCGTTTAATAGCTCTTGTTGTGGCAGTGTGAGCACAATTTCGCCAGTATCGAGTAGGTATTAATTTAAGGTAAACCAATAATATTTTTGTAATATTTTTTTAAATGACTGTCAATGAGACATTATTTTTCACAAGAGCGATAAGGACGCCTGCACTGTGGACATAGATTATTAGTACAGCGGCGAATCATAGGCAGTAAAGTCACAAAATTACCTCTAGTTCAGTTTTTCATCTTTGAATTTTATAATAATTTTGTTTATATAACAGAATACTATTTAAAAATAAAATAATAGCAAACATACTGGTGGTAAATGTTTATGGTAGACGAAATCCACCTCGCAGCGAATAAAATTATATATTCGTAGGTACGGGTTTTCTTTGTTAAGGTTTCCTGATAATGAGGTCCGACTGCAAGAGTGGATCGCAATTGTTCGTCTACAAAGAAATGAAACCGACTGGTTGCCTTCAAAAAGCACCAGAATATGTATTGATCACTTCAAAGCTACTGATAGATATAGTTAAAAGAAATAAATTAATACTTTATGAATTTTTCAACTTGTTAAATCTTACATTGTTATTCGTCGCTTCATTTTTCGATATGATTAATACAAAGGTAGTGTCCTTCATCCTACAAGGCAATACACGCACAATATTTTAGAGATACTTTATTGTCTTGAAACGGTTTTCCGGTCAGCCATCGTCGGTCCGCCATCGTGGTCTTAGTTCATTCCTTTTTTGTGCGAGGCAAGCAACGCACGCGCCCTCTGAACTCCGCAGCAATCATGCCGAAGCGTAGTGCGCAAGAAAAACTCGAATATTATAAAAACAAGATAAGAAAAATGGAACAAAAACAAAAACGCCGGAGAATAATTTCTCCGTTATCATCGTCGGAAGATGAAGGTAAGACAAAACGCTATCTACTTTTCTTACTTTATGGTTGTATTATAACACAAAATAGTGCTACAAGAAAGGCAACTCCTTCGTTGTAAAAATGCTTGGGGATTGACTGCGAGTCAATAACAAAGACATTTTAAGAACTTATTAAACGACCTTATTTGCATCGGAGTTGGCTGCGAGCCTCCAACGATGACAGTATGGCAGAAAATATGTGCTTTCTGAAATAGTTATCACATTTCTCTGCGTAAATTACAATCGTCTAACTCATATAGTTGTCGATTTTTATTTAAACTACCCTCAAAAAAAAAAAAAAAATTACTTTCTTCACATCCTAAAATGCAAATTGTGTTTTAGGAAACGAGGTTATGGATCACGCCGTAGATGACGCGTATGATACTATCCAGGCCCAGGCCTGGGATCCAGCTACGGTCCCTCCGGACATCGAACAAAGCATCTGCGTGTCGAATGAGCCTATGAATGTTTCCATCCAAACGGAAGACCAGGCAGGAACAAGTCCTCAGAGTATGGCCGCACCCACTACGGCACCTGAATCAACGCCCGGACCGTCTGATGAACCTGTTTTGGACCCGGAACTGCTGTTAGCACTAGGTGAATCCACGTCCGATACTCCGGACTACGGTGATAACATTCACTGTAGCCTCGCTAAGTTATGGCTTCCCTTACTAAAGAAAGGAATGCCTAAAGATGCCAAGGAGAATATGTGCAAAGATTATCCTATACCCGACAATTGCAGGCTTTTGCAGACCCCAACCCTAAATGCAGAAATATCTGCTGCAGTACCCGATATGGTCCGCAACCGTGACAAGGTGCTTTCCGCTTCTCAGCAACAGTTCGGTATGGGTATAACTGCCATCAATAGGGGGATGGACTTTCTCTTGAAGAGTGAAGATAAGATTCAGGCTATGAAACATTTGAGCAACGGTTGTCGCTTACTATGCGACTCGCACTATTCAGGGACTCTGAATAGAATAAAACTTATAACGCCGAGTCTAGACAAGACGTTTTTACATGTCATTCATGATTCTGAGAGAGACGAAACCTTGTTCGGCTCATCTCTATCGGAAAAGATAAAAGCAGCTAAGGCCATCGAAAAACAAGGTCTTCAAATAAAAAATAAAACGGCTAAATCCCAAAAACAACACCCTTCTCAGCCGAACACTCGTCCGAACTCCTATCAGGGAAACTGGTCGGCGCCTCCTCGGTACCCCGTGAACAGGGGGGGGGCGCGGAAGCTTCAAGAAGCCATTTCAGTCGACATCGACGACAGCGCGCCGTCCGTACACAGCGTCGCAGCCACGCGGGCCGCCGGCGCCAGCCCCGCAGCACAAGCCCCGTGCGCAGGCGCATCACTAGCACAGGTACACGCAGGTAGACTAACTCACTTTTATGATTGTTGGTTAACAATAACAGACAACCCTGTGGTGCTAGATTGGATTAAAAATGGTTATCCCATACCGTTTTTTTACGACTGCAAAACAATATTCTATACCCAAGAATAATTTATCAATAACCGAAAATCAACAGATGTCTGACGCCATAAGTAACCTAATGAAATTAGGAGCAGTTTCGGAGTGTAAAGCTACCGAAGACCAGTTCATATCAAAGATCTTTCTCACTCCAAAACCTAACGGCGACAAGCGATTTATTCTAAATTTAAAACCCTTGAATAGATTTATTCTGACCGACCATTTCAAAATGGAAGACTACCGAACTGCTTGTAAATTAATTCCTCAAGGTGGTTGTCTAGCCACCATTGACCTCAAAGACGCCTATTTTCTCATACCCGTGCGCGAGTCGGATCGCAAGTACTTGAAATTTCAATTTCAACCTGATAACTCTACAAAAACTATAGTATATCAGTTTAATTCCATACCGTTCGGTTTGTCTATCGCTCCTAGAGTTTTCACGAAAGTGATGACAGAAGTAATAACAAATCTAAGAGGCCGCGGTTATACATCTGTCCATTATTTGGACGATATTTTATGTATAGGACATAACTACAGTGCGTGCGCTGAGAACGTTAATGAAACTCTGAGGTTACTTCAATGTCTAGGGTTCGTGGTAAATTACAGTAAAAGTAGCCTAGTACTACAGTCGACGTGTAAATTCTTAGGATTTTACTTTAATACTAAGAATCTTACTATGTATCTTCCATCTGAAAAACGTAGTAAAATTGCGAAATTGGTTGCAAAATTTTCAAAACTTTCGCCGTGTACAATTCGTGAATTTGCACAGCTAATTGGAGTCCTGATTTCCGCCTGTCCGGCAGTTAAGTACGGGTGGTTGTACACAAAAATATTAGAACACCAGAAGTATTTAGCTTTACTCAAAACCGATGCTTATGAGACTAAAATAAAACTCCCAGAAATAATCTTAAAAGATTTGCAATGGTGGCTGTCTAATATCGACACCACATTCAATTTTATTGGACAACCTAATTTCGTACTCGAGATCTACACGGACGCATCCGGAACTGGCTGGGGCGCTGTCTGCAATGATAATAAAGTACACGGAAAATGGAAAGATACTGAACAAAAATTTCATATAAATTATTTAGAGTTGATGGCTGCTTTCCTTGGTCTAAAATCATTCGCTCGCGAAGTAACCAATTGTGAGATTTTACTTCGCATAGATAATACCACTGCAATAAGTTACGTTAACCGTATGGGGGGTATTCGATACCCCCACCTAAATGACTTGGCTAGGTCACTCTGGCAGTAGTGTGAACAGCGTGGACTTCGGATATTCGCTTCATACGTGAATACGAAAGAAAATTTCGCTGACGCAGCATCTAGGGTAGTTAACCCCGATACTGAATGGACGCTTTCTGAAAACGCTTTTCAAGAAGTTGTAAGTTATTTCGGTCAACCGAAAATAGACTTATTTGCATCTAGAGACAATACCAAGTGCGCCAAGTTTGTATCTTGGAAACAAGATCCCGATGCGGTAGCTGTAGACGCATTCACTTTGAATTGGAACAATGAATACTTTTACGCTTTTCCACCATTTTCATTAATACTCAAATGCCTTAGGAAAATTCTCGATGATAAGGCATATGGTATCATTGTTTATCCCTACTGGCCATCTCAACCATGGTTCCCACTGTTACACAGCCTATTAGTCTCAGACGTTTTATACTTAAACCCTAGTAAATACTTATTACAATCTCATTTCAGAGCACACCATCCCCTGTACAAGAAGCTTACGTTGGGTGTCGCGAGGCTTTGCGGCAGTCATTCATGCGACGCGGCGCCTCCGCGGACTCGGCCACGCTAATGTTAGCGTCGCTCTCAGACAATTCTATTAGGCAATATAACACCACACTCAAACTTTGGTGGCACTTCTGTTCCTCTAACCACATAGACGTGTTCGAACCATCAAAAACTAATGTTCTAAATTTCATAACCGAACAATTCAACAACGGCTGCGCTTATGGCAGCCTAAACTCTCACCGTTCAGCTATAGCAGCTATTGTAGGTAACAATATAGGATCCGATGAGTGTGTTAAGCGCCTACTCAGGGGTGCGTATAGATCTAAGCCACCTAAGCCCAAGTACTCTTGCACTTGGGATCCTCAGTTGGTTTTAAACTATGTCGCGACATGGGGCCCGAATGGCAACCTTTCTCTCGAAAAAATTACTAAAAAACTAGTTATCTTATTGGCACTATGTACCGCCCATAGAGTGCAAACGCTTTCCCTAATCAAACTGGAAAATGTACAAGTCTTACAGAATGGTATCAAGATTAACATATCTGATATTATCAAGACATCAGCCCCTGGTAGGGAACAACCAATTTTATTCTTACCGTTTTTTAATGATAGTAAAATTATCTGTCCAGCTACAACTCTATCAGACTATATTTCTAGGACTAAAAATATACGAACTGCAGAGAACACTGATACTCTCTTGCTGACGTTCCGAAAGCCACACAGGGTTGCCACAACACAGACCATCAGTAGGTGGATCAAACAAGTTCTGTCAGAGAGCGGCGTAGACATAGGCGTGTTCAGCGCGCACAGCACGCGACACGCGTCCACCTCCGCCGCCAGCGCCGCTGGCGTTAACATCGAAACGATCCGCAAAACCGCCGGCTGGACGAATTCTTCCAACGCCTTTTGCCAATTCTATAATAGAACCGTATCCGATGAAGGGACTTTTGCCCACTCGGTTTTCTTTCCGAAATGAAAATAAGACGTATTAAATTTATCTGTCAGATGATGATTGTATGTAATAAGTATTAATAATTACGGAAAAGAGTATACTTTTGTTATCATAAGGATTAGGTTTAAGTTTTGTTTAATAAAATCATGACAAATTCCAATATGATAATTGTTTTACTGTCGTTCAATTAACACAAAAAATACTTTAATCTCTTAATATCTACCTTTGTATTAATCATATCGAAAAATGAAGCGACGAATAACAATATATGATCAAACGAACTTCCCTGACGTGAAGTTCGATCATTATTGTTTGAGTCGCTTCATTTGAAGATATGAATTCCCTCCCTCCCTTGAGACTGCCGTATCTACCCCTATTTATGGAAGTATTTTTATGTACCTAGTACACTTCTCCAAAAAAATGAACTAAGACCACGATGGCGGACCGACGATGGCTGACCGGAAAACCGTTTCAAGACAATAAAGTATCTCTAAAATATTGTGCGTGTATTGCCTTGTAGGATGAAGGACACTACCTTTGTATTAATCATATCTTCAAATGAAGCGACTCAAACAATAATGATCGAACTTCACGTCACCCGTGATCATGAATGCTTGTAATGTATTCCAAACGTCGGATGTCGGAATAGTACAAAATCCAAAATAGTTTTATTTTAGAAAGGTCTACTTTTTTTCTTTTTTTTGATATTCTTGCATTTAAAATAATTATGTAATTAATTGCTCATTTTATTTCTTGCCGAGTGGTCCTGAGGATGCCTCGTGTAAAGGCAAAACACTAGTCGAATTTGTGTTCGGATTTTTGCGGAATATTGCAACGCTGTGGTTCCGAGAGACCTGCCGTGTCGCATGGTTGTATCGCATTGGTGAGATTTTTTGTCATTATCGTGCACGCTAAGTACTCTGCTATTATCACATTCTCCTCTATCTGTGAGTGTGGGTTGGAAATCCTAGGTTATTGTATGTGTCTAAAGTGACCGGGATTGACAGTCCGTGGGTGAGTGGCTCTCCTCCTAAACTATCCATTCTATAATAATATTCTTACATTTATTAAACTTAACTAATAATATAAATAATTCCAATATTTGTAACAAATTAAACTTGTTTTAATACTTAATATACTGAGTAAAAGCAGGATTCATACAATCTCTTATATTTTAATATCTAGATATTCTATCTTATATTTTAATATCTAGATATTTTACGTTCGCGTATCCATCATAAGGGTAGATTCAGATTTCAGAAATCAAATCCGATGCGTATCTTTAAATAGGATACGACAATATCATAGATTTCAATGCAATTCGGTATTGTAGATATACCTACTCGTAATTTAATTCGGTATTTATTTATCACTAGCTGACCCGGCAAACGTTGTTTTGCCATATAAATTATATCTAGAGTATTTTTAGGGAATTTCTAGCGTAGAAATAAATAACTAACTTATTGTAAGTGTGTGAGGATGTGGACCTAACTACATATTAATTAAAAAATCCATTAAAACAATCCCCAACGTCCATAATACACAAATCTTTCTAAATTTAGAATGCGAAGGAAATTAAAAAAAATGAAACTTTCTTACGCAACTATTCGGACACAATTAAACAATAAGTACCTAATAAAACTATTACGTTTATAATGGTCCATAAGTACCAAAATTCGCTCAAGTTCAAGGCTAAATAATTACAATTTTAGACATCATTGATATCATGATTAGTACTTAACAGAAAGTAAGCTTTATTTGCATAGCATTAAGATTTAAAATTACTTATTTATAATATTTATAACAAATCTGTTCAAAAATCTGATATTGTGATATTACTGTACCGCTCTAACTAGTGTAATATTTGTATCTCACGCGCTTTGTCGCACGCATGTGGCCAATGCGTATCGTATCGCGTAGGTACAGATGAGTGAGCGAGTATTCAGTACATCGCAAATCTGATATTGTAATATTGCTGTACCGCTCTAACTAGTGTAATATTTGTATCTTACGCGCTTTATAGCACGCATGCGGCTGATGCGTATCGTATCGCGTAGGTACAGACGAGTGAGCGAGTATTCAGTACATCGCGAATCTGATATTGTTATACTTAGATTTCGAAAGAGCCAGTAAGCGATTTTTAGATATTGTACCAATATCAGATTTCGTATCTATATACGATTTGTATCGCCCACTTTTAAGTGCGCTTAATTAATAGTAAACGTAACGTAGTGTTATATTTATGCTCATTTATGCTCTTTGAATAGTGATGCAGGAACAGATTCGTCATTTAGCTACTTACTGTGAACGTAACATATCTTGTGTAAAATATCATTGCTAATACACGTCAAAATGTCCGTTCGTCAAGCTTTACTTCTTTCATCGTCAAATTGTCATGGATACGCGATGCTCGAATTCGCTAAACAGGAAATATGTTCACTACTGACAAAGTGAGTACCTACCTACTGGCCAATCCTTCCAAGTTCCAAGTTTCGTTTTCAAAAGCATAGGTACTCTATCTACTGATATTTACTTTTTCAGAAATAATGTAACCGAATTAATTTTTGTTCCTTATGCCCAAAAGAATTATGACAAGTACACAGATAAGATCAAACAAGTAATTGAGCCATGGGGATTTAAAGTAAGAGGAATACATAATTTCCCTGACCCAGTGAATGTAATAAATTCCTCACAGGCTATATTTATAGGTGGAGGCAATACATTCTTGCTCTTGAAGACTCTTTATGATAACAATCTAGTTGATTTAATAAAGAATAAAGTAGATTGTGGCAATCTGTTGTATATAGGAAGCAGTGCTGGGACAAATGTGGCAACTAAAAGTATTCATACTACAAATGACATGCCTATTATATTCCCTCCAACATTTGAAGCAATTGGAATTGTGCCATTTAATATTAACCCACATTATATTGACAAAATAGAAAATGATACTCATAAAGGTGAAACAAGGGACCAAAGGATTACAGAGTTTATGGAAATGCCACATGCTGGGCCAGTGTTAGGTTTACGGGAAGGGTCAATTTTGCATGTTGATGGAAACAAATTAATTTTAAAGGGAATATCTGGTGCAGCATTATTTAATAAGTAAGTGTATACATGTTATCATGATTCCTATATCTAAACACATAGTTTCTTAACTACTTACCTGGTGGTGGGTGATAACCAGTGAAACCAATATCTAACTATTACTGACGTTTTAAGTAGCAACAATTGATAAATCTGACTTGGTAACAAACTCTAACACCATTGCTATTTTGTTTAGTTATCATTGGTTGGCTGTGATGTTATTTAGTTACAGTTCTGTGCTTACTTAGTCACAAAGTACCACATACACAGAGATGAAATTAGTGCCAACATAATATACAATGACAAATTTGGACTATCTGCTTATCTATAACAAATGGTTCAGGGAAAATTTCACCCAATTCAAGGGTTGGAAGGGGTGATTATGATAAAGTAGAAGTATACTTTGGTAGAAAGACAGATCACAGATTTAGTAACTTACTAATGTTATTCTTTTAATAATTACCAAATTAGTGTTTTTGTTAATTATGCTACTCTATTTGTTTTAGAAATGAAAAGACTGAATATGCTGTTGGATCAGATGTGTCTTTTTTATTATGTGATAAGCAACTTTGAAAACATATTTTAATAACATAGCAAGATTATATTGATAACATACTATGTAATCTATGTATGTGGAATAATAATACATTTCATTTTATAATTATATAATCATCATTACTTATTTGTATAATTATTATGTTATTACAAAAGATTAAAAAACAAAGTTACATTTATAGGACAATCTTCTTTTTTAGTAGGTAGTTCAAAAACATTGTACTGTATCACTTCAAAATGACATCAGTTATTAAAGAAACCATATAACCACTAAAAATCCACAACTTTCACATTAAGCAGTTCCTTCATTACATTGATTCACAGATTGAATTCAAAATGAATTTATCACTGAAAAGTCTTAGAAAATTTGTTCACTTAAGTATTTTGTGTTTAGTAATGCCAACTTTGGGACTCCAAAGTGAGGCTTTATGTCACCCAGTAACCGGAGCATGCAATAATAAGGATTTAGCAGCATGAAACAGAGGTGGCTGCGGGGTCACTCTTGATTGTCCAGTTCTTTCAGCTATAGGTAAATTACACAAGTAACGACGCAAAGCAAGATCACGGCGCGCACTTAGGCCACGAGTTATCTCACAACCAGAACCAAATAACACTGCACGCTGGCGCTTCCGTTTTTCTTCTGCCACCTATAATCATAATAAATCTTTGTACCTATGTTAAAAGTTAATTTGGAAACCCGTGTCACCATAGCATTCAACCCCATGGGTGTCGAAAGGCTCAACTAAAGCAGTAAACATGAGAAGACAATACAACTGCAAAACTCACTAAATCGTATCGAGATCGCATCGTCATCGTCATTAGTTGAGAGATCACCGTTATTGGTTGAGCGATTAAGTGACATCACGCGTCTATGTCTGTACCAATCACCAATAAGACGATACGATGTCGATACGGTTTTGTGAATCACATTCTAAGGGGCAATGCTTGGGCACAGGTCACACGCATCGGTATTGAAATACTAGGAGCAATTAAGGTAATGCAACCATGTTTTTATCAAATCTTTATTTTTAACTAGCTCACCGGGCGAACTTCGTAACCATATATTTCTTTCGCGAATATTTTGCAATGGAAATTAAATTATTAAAGTACTTAATATCACTAGTATTAAAAAATAGGGGTTGGCAGTAGAAGGGTGAAAATTTAGGGCTGTACTAGTGGACCCAACAGACGTTGTCCTGTCCAAACATTGGCGTTTCGTTTGGATTCGTTAGATGAGACAGTAAAATTATATTTAAAGATGTATTTTTTAATGCCGAATCATAAAAAAATAAGTTATGTCCAAAAAATAAAAAATACATTTTTGGCGTGGACCACCCCTTGTCATTTAGGGATATGAAAAATAGTTTACATCCTATTCTCAGACATACTACACACAAAATTAAATAAGAATCCGTCAAACCGTTTCCGAGGACAAACACTGTGACACGAGAATTTTATGTATAACTATAAGGTAGAAATCTACAATGATAATAATAGTTATTGTATAATATCTGAGATTGGTTCTACTGACAAAATAAAATATCACAATTTTTTATTTAGAAAGCCAACTGACGTTTTCGAACCTTAAATCGTATCGTATCGACATCCTATCGTCTTATTGTGATTGGTAGAGAAAACAGCGCGTGATGTGGAAATAATCGCTCACCCAATCCCGGTAATCCCACCAATCACAATGACCCGATGCGAAGTCGACACGATTTAATATATTACATTCTAAAACCCCTGTTAAGCATAAATGACTGTATGGATATGGTAATCGAATATCGTACCTATACCTATATGTATACACTGTATTATGCAAACGCTCCCGAAAAAAAGACAGATGGTTGTACTAATGCTACCTATGCTTATAGGACTAAAAAAACGATACTGATGAAAAAAAAATTTTCTTTACGTTTTATTAGCATTATTATGCTCCATCATGTTAGTACAGCTAAATGGAACGATAATTTCGAAAAAAAATCACTTTATTAAAAAAAATCATGCAGCAATGTACGACAAAATAAAGCACTACTAATAACAGCTGACAGTCAGGTCAACGAACGAACACGCGCGGTCCGCAGCGTTACCTATTTACAACACGAAATACCTAACCTAATCTACTTAACCTACTATTTTGCCACTGTGCTAGTCTGTACCGAACCACTTTCATTAGAATTTACTGGTTGAATAAACCAAGTGCTGGGTTCGATTCTGCGCCATAGTACCTACCTTTTTTTTTGCTTAGGGGAAAAAAAATGTTCCTAACCGCACACCTTATCGTTCGAGGCAACGACCAGGGTAGTGTGGGGCCTGCACCCACTAAAGAAACCCACCGTGTGCCGTCTCTCCGCCTTTATTGGCGGGCCACTGGAACTATGATACATTCCTTCGCTGGTCCACCGGCGGCGCCAAAGTACCTACCTACGCAATGACGAAGTTCGAATGCTAATTCTATAAGAAGTTTGCGACGTAGAATGTGTACATACTAAATTTATGTAATTATCACTACATACCTACTGCACTTTGTTTTGTAACTACCTTTAAGCTAATGTGTATTATTGATTGGGATGATTGTTGGATGTCTTATAGTTATTGCAATATCATTGCAAAAACAGAACGTGTTTTCAAATTCAAAATAATGGGCCGATTAAAACGAAGTCTATTAAAATAAAGTATGTATAATCAATTATTATTTTTAGAAATTACAATGAAATACATGAGTGGGTACCCAATTACGCACCTACATTGATTGATTTAAATATCATTTATTTAGTAACGAGCTTTCGTTGCATCATATTAACAAATGATAACTAGGTAGGTATGTAACTACAAAATTAATAAGACGATTAGTAAGTAGGGATAACTAAATTTATTAAATAAAAGTTGCGTATATCGTAACGGTTTATTGGTCTGTGGAAAGGATGAAAGAGGCTACCGCCAAAGCGGGAAGCGGCATTAGTTATTTACCAATTACTACTTATTGTTTTTGAGTGAGACAGTTCCGTCAGGCATACATCACTCGCTCAAGGCCACGAGTTATATGCCTACCGTTTCGCGTACAACCTGGAGACTGTCGCACGCGCGCCTATGCGCTCGCGCTTGTTGTATTGATTAAAATAAAATTATTTACGCGATTTAGGGTATTTCGACAATAAAATTTCATAACCGAAAATTCAGAGCTAAAACTCTAAATGCATATGATCAACAACAAAAAACAATGTATAAAAAAATAATCTGATGAAAATAACATTTAAAATTATATAAAAAGTAATCAAATAGAATCTACTAGAAAAATATTTTTTTAAGTTTTATAAACGACAGCTGCTGCTGTCGGTGGAGTCAGGAGTCTCCGAAACCGGCGAGCGGAAACCGGAGAGTGTATGAAGAGAATTATGAATGTTGAGGAAGTGAGAGATGTATGCAAGAACAGAGCCTTTTGTCACCCTGTTCTCTCTGCCTACCCCGCAAGGGAGATAGCGTGATGTAGTAAAATCATCATAGGTGCAACCCTTTTTTTTTTTTTGTTTAGGCGGGAAAAAATGTACCTAACCGCACACCCCGTTGTTCGGGGCAACAAACAGGGTAGTGTGGGGCCCTCACCCACTAAATAAACCCGCCGTGTGCCGTCTCTCCGCCTTTATTGGCGGACCACTGGAACTATGTTACATTCCTTCGGTGGTCCGCCGATCATAGGTGCAACCCTAGCGCATTTGTTGAATGACGCGGTTGCTCGAGGATTATGCGGCGGGCAAAACAATCTCAACTGTATTTCTGTGAATATAAGGTACATTTCTTCTCGTTACGAACAATTAGTATCATTATTAAGATTTTGTAGGCTTGTATTATTTTATTGTTACGTTTTGTTTCTTGACAAGTTTTATTTTATTGTTGGTTTTCTTTAATAATGCCTAACGCGTACGTCTAGTGCTCGTCAATATGGTAACATGATAATGTGCCTTGGAGAAACTCGCGGGAATGCTGCGCGTGCATGGTATTTACCGAGAGATTCCCGACTGCTAGACATCCGACTGACTCATCTGATAATAGCAGCATTTCAGCGAGTGTTGGAAAACCGGCCCATTGCCCCGGTAGCGGCAGGAGGTGGAATTCAAGTGGCTGTTCAGTCCGAGGAGCGCATTTTAGATGTCGTTCGCCAGAATCCGTACCTAGGTGTACAAAATTTAGCTAAATTGTTAAGAGGTCGGGATGGAACAAGTGTGTCATACTGGACAGTTCACAAGGTACAAAAACGTAACCGAATACGCCCATACAAAGTGCAAGTTTTAGTACCCGGCGATCACGACCGCCGGCGAGTTTTCTGCCGTTGGTTATCAGACCAGCAACGACGTGTGCCTGGTTTCATTGAGCACGTAATCTGGACGGACGAGTCAACGTTCACCAGAAACGGGCTGTGGAATCGAAGATATACACACGTGTATTCGGAGGTCAACCCACACGCTGTTCGACACGTACGGGCAGGGTTATTTAAGGATCGCATACTAGGCTACGGTCGACGCCATTCTGCGCCTGAGGGCCGCGGCTGCGGAGGCCGTCACCTCGAGGGATGTGCTGTTGGCGGTGTCGCTTGACATCGCCAACGCCTTCAATAGTCTGCCATTCGGCTGCATCAAGGAGGCACTCCGGTACCATGGAGTGCCCCTCTACCTAAGGCGGCTGGTGGCAGACTACCTCGACGGCCGCAGCGTCCTCTTCGTAGACCGGGAAGGGGACGTTGTAAGGAGGGCTATGTCGTGCGGCGTCCCGCAGGGTTCGGTTCTTGGGCCGCTCCTGTGGGACATCGGCTACGACTGGGTCCTCCGTGGTCGGCTCCCCCCCGGGCTGGGCGTAATTTGCTACGCAGACGACACGCTCGTCACAGCCCGGGGCTGGACCCTCGAGGAGGCGGCAACGCTGGCCACCTCAGGTACCGCGGAGGTGGTCAGGCGGATTGAGGCGCTGGGGCTTAGGGTGGCCCTTGAAAAGTCGGAGGCCCTACTGTTCCATGGGCGCCGACGGGGCCCACCCTCCAGCGCCTCGATAACGGTCAATGGGGTGGGCTTACCAATCCAGGCCCACATCAAATATCTGGGCCTGGTATTGGATGGACGGTGGCACTTTGACGAGCACTTCCGCCGTCTTGCGCCAAGGCTCGTCAACACGGCGTCCGCCCTCGGGCAACTTATGCCGAATTTGGGCGGACCGAGTCTTGCGTGTCGACGACTCTACGCGGGGGTAGTACGGTCGATGGCGCTGTACGGCGCGCCCGTGTGGGCGGAGTCCCTGGCCGCTCGTAATAGGGCCCTTCTGTGGCGTCCACAGAGGGTCGTAGCGGTCAGGGCAATACGCGGGTACCGCACGGTCTCGACCGATGCAGCCTGCGCGTTGGCCGGAACCCCCCCGTGGGATCTGGAGGCGGAGGTGCTCGCCGACGTCTATCGGCGGGCGTCGACGGCGCGGGCGGGGGGCAGCCGCCCCTCGCCGAGCGTAATGTCATCGTGGCGGGAAGATGCCCGCCGCGCCACCGTCCTAAAGTGGAAGTCTCGGCTGGAGACGCCCCGAGCCGGTCTCTGGACCGTGGGGGCGCTCCGGCCGATCTTGGAAGAATGGGCAGGGCGGCAGCACGGGATCCTCACCTTCCGGTTGGTGCAGGTTTTGTCGGGGCATGGTTGCTTCGGCAAATACCTGCACACGATCGCAAGGAGGGAGACGACCCCAGGCTGTCACCACTGCGACTGCGACGAGGACTCGGCGCAGCACACGCTCGAGTCGTGCCCGGCATGGGATGTGCAGCGCCGGGAACTCGTTGCAGTCATAGGCGTGGACCTGTCGCTGCCGGCCGTTGCGCGAGCGATGGTTGGCAGTGACAGGGCCTGGACCGCGGTCGCCGCCTTCTGCGAGGCTGTCATCTCGCGGAAGGAGGTGGCGGAGAGGGCCCGTGAGGAATCCTCCTTCGCGGACCCGATTCGCCGCCGGCGCGAGGGGCGGCGTGCGCGCGCTTACTTGCGCCTTATGCCGCCCTAGCCGAGGCTGCGGACGGTGGGGTCGGGGAGTACCCTGCCGTCCGCGGAAGCCTACCGCGAAGGTGCGGCGCCCAAGTGCGCGAGGCGTCGCTCAAGAGAGGGTGCCCGTAGGGGCTGCCGCCTGCGGATCGCGGTCGTAACGACGCGGTACCCGTGATCCGCCGTAGCAAGGGCGGGTATAGGCGCACGGTGGGTTTTTAGTGGGTGAGAGCCCCATTCACCCCGTTGTCTCCCCGGGCAGCGGGGTGTGCGGTAGGACATTTTTGCCCACCTAAAATAAAAAAAAAAAAAAAAAAAAAGGATCGCATACTAGGACCAGTGTTTCTACCACAGCAACTTGACGGACAGCGATACTTTATAAATGAACAGTTGGTGGACATTTTAGACGACCTATCGTTGGCTGAATATCGGCGCACATGGTTCTAGCATGATGGTGCACCTCCTCATGTCGTGAGGTTTGTCCGTGAGCGCCTCAACGAGCTTTTGATGATCGCTGGATCGGCAGACTAGGACCACACGCTTGGCCACCTCGTTCACCCGATTTGACCCCGTTAGACTTTTTTCTGTGGGGGTATGTGAAATAAAGGGTATTTAATCGTGAGTGTGATAGTGTTAACGAAATGCGCCAAAAGATCGTGAAAGTATTCGACAAACTACATGCGGACTGTGTCGAAGACCCCACGATGATGCACTGCCTGCATGAGGAGACGCAACGCCTAGCCCAAATCTGTTTCGAAATGAACGGGGCACAATTTGAGCCGCATCTCGTAAGGCCACGGAGGGTTTAGATCGGTAAGAAACACATTTTTTTTAAATAACTTACCACTGAACTCATCTTAATAGGTACCTACATATCTGAATACATCAGAATAATAAACTTACCTACACGATGGATCAAAAAGAATGACTATCCTTGTTAAAATTTAATTTTAAGTAAATTTTTCAGTAGCGGGGAATCTA
This sequence comes from Leucoma salicis, assembly GCA_948253155.1. Classification (NCBI taxonomy): domain Eukaryota; kingdom Metazoa; phylum Arthropoda; class Insecta; order Lepidoptera; family Erebidae; genus Leucoma; species Leucoma salicis. The sequence continues at coordinate 8,878,127 of OX411806.1, forward strand.
ATGAAAGTGGCTAGATAGAGACTAGCAGTGGAAAAATAGTAGGTTAAGTAGGTGTTAGGTATTTTAAGTGTTGTAAATAGGTATTGGTGCGATGTGCGATTGCCACAACGAGCGGTCTCGTCATGGGGGATAATGCCATAATCGCCACGCTTGGCAGGCGGGTTGGCGATCGCAGTGGATGTTTTTGATACTCGAGGGAGTGCTGTTGCCCACTCCCCCGGGATTCCCTCAGTCGGCTCTTACGACTCCCATGGGTGGAGGGGGGTGGGACAATTCTAAAGCCGGCCCTACACGGCAAATTAGGTTATTTACAATGATTGAAATATTCACAGACCTTTTTGCAAATTATCACCTCGAAAACTCAATATCACGTAGGTAACTATAAAGAGTTCAAAATAATCACCAGCACAACTTACACACAGTTCACGAACTCATGATAGTAGGTGCCTGGCGGTCCATTTTTATTTTGTCGAATGTAAGCTTTAGATACATTGTAACCACACCTTTTTTTTTTTAAGGCGGGGTAAAATGTACCTACCGCACTCCTCACTGTCCGGGGAGACAACGAGGTAGTGTGGGGCTCTCACCCACTAAAACCCGCCGTGCGCCCTCACCCGCCCGTATTCGGCAGACCACTGGTACCGCGTATATTCTCTTCAATAGTCCGCGCGGCGGCTAGCCCCATCAGGCTCCTTCTTTGAGTGACGTCCCCGCGCACCTGGGACGTCACACCTTCACGGTAGGCTCAACGCGGGCGGTGGATGATCCCCGATCCATCCGCCCGCGGCCTCGGCTAGGGCGGCATTAGGCGCAGATAATCGCGCATACGCCGCCCCGCGCGCCGGCGGCGGGTCGGGCCAGAAGAGAGAGCAGCCTCCCTAGCCCTTTCCGCCGCCTCCTTCCGCGAGATGATATCCTCGCAGAAGGTGGCGACCGCGGTCCAGTACCTGTCGCTGCTGACCATGGCACGTACAACAGCCGGCAGCGACAGGTCCCCTCCGATGACTGCAGCAAGATCCCGGCGCTGCTCAGCCCAGGCCGAGCACGACTCGAGCGTGTGCTGCGCCGAGTCCTCGCTGCAGTCGCAGTGGTGGCAGCACGGAGTCTCCCACCTCCTAGCGACCGTATACAGGTACTTGCCGAAGCAGCCGTGCCCCGATAGCACCTGCACCAGTCGGAAGGTGTGCAACCGAACGCTCCAACAGGCGATGATGACGCGGCGAGCGTCGCTCCGCCATTCGCTTATTTCGCTTGGCGGGAGGCGTGTGCCTCCCGCACGCGCTGCTGAGACTCGCCGATAAGCTTCGGCGAGTACCTCCGCCTCCAGGTCCTACGGGGGGGCGGCCAATCCGCACGCGGCCTCGCACGACACCGTGCGGTAGCCGCGGATTGCTCTGACCGCCACGACTCTTTGCGGTCTCCACAGAAGAGCCCTAGTGCGGGCGGTCAGACTCCGCCCACACGGGTGCGCCGTAAAGCACCATTGACCGGACCATCCCCGCGTAAAGCTGTCAGCACGCGATGCTGTGTCCGCCCAAGTTCGGCATCAAACGCCCGAGGGCGGACGCCGTGCCGACAAGTCTTGGCGCGAGCTGGCGGAGGTGCTCGTCAAAGTGCCACCGCCCGTCGAGAACCAGGCCCAGGTATTTTATGTGAGCCTGGATTCCTACCCCTACGCCATTTACCGTAATCGAGGCGCCGGCGGGTGTTCCACGTCGGGGCCCGTGAAAGAGCAGTGCCTCTGACTTGTTAAGGGTCACCCTAAGCCCCAGCGCCACGATACGTCTGACCACCTCCGCGGTACCCGAGGTGGCCAGCATCGCCGCCTCTTCAAAGGTCCCTCGGCTGTGATAAGAGTATCATCGGCGTAACAGATTAACCCCAGCCCGGGGGGGAGCCGGCCGCGCAGGACCCAGTCGTACCCGATGTCTCACAGGAGCGGCCTTAGGACAGGTCCCTGTGGAACACCGCACGACATGGGCCTCCTCACAGCGTCCCCCTGCCGGCTTATGAAGAGGACGCTGCGGCCTTCGAGGTGGTCTGCCACTAGCCGCCTCAGGTAGACAGGCACCCCGTGGAATCGGAGCGCCTCCCTGATGCAGCTGAATGGCAGACTGTTAAATGCGTTGGCGATGTCCAACGACACCGCCAAAAGCATCCCTCGTTGAGCGACGGCCTCCATGGCCGCGGCCTTCAGACGTAGTATGGCATCGACCGTCGAACGCCCCGAGCGGAAACCGAACTGAGGGTCCGACAGATCGGGGCCCACCTCCACAAGGTGTCGGACGATACGGGCAGCGAGAATTCTCTCGAGTAGCTTACCCGCATCGTCCAACAGCACGATGGGCCTAAAGGCCGCAACCGAATCTGGGGGCCGTCCCGGCTTCGGCAGGAGCACGAGCTTCCTCTCCTTCCAGCAGTCAGGAAACCGTCCGGATGCCAGGCTTGCGTCGAACAGTCTCCTGAGGCGGGGTTCCAGGTGGTCAAGAACCAGAGTCAGAATTCGGGCCGGAACCCCGTCCGGCCCGGGGGCGGTGTTCTTCCGCATGCGTGACACCACCGCCCCCATTTCCGTCTCGGAGATGGGCGGCACACTCTCCTCGTCGGCCTCCCGGTCATCATCTGGCGGAGCCATGACCGGGGGCGTGTGCGCCGCCTTTAGTGGGAAGAGACTCTCGAACACTTCGGTGAGGAAGACGGGCGCTAGAAGGGGCAGCCGGGGTCGATGGGCTGCCCGCTTTCTTGTGGCCCGAAGGTGAGGTTCTATAGCCCGCCCGCCCCATGCTGTAATTAGCGGGCCAATTGGCCGTTGCACAAGCTGGACAGTTAGGGGGGGCGGAACAATTCGCCGCCTGATGCCCTGCCTGACCGCAGCGGAAACAGAGCCCGCTGCAGTCAAAGCAGTTCGTGCATGTCGGCCGGGTGTGTCCCACCAACATGCACGTATAGCACCTCGTGGGCCTCGGCTCCAACACGATTACTCGTGCGGATCTCCAGCCCACGAGGAGCCTGCCTGCGGCTGCCAGAGTATTGGCCGCCACGACAGGGCACTGTACCCAGGCGGCACCGACGCCACCCGGACCGGGCAGATAGCACCCACTCTGATACTACCTGGGGCGCAACCGGTTTTTGAAGCTATTGCCTCCCGAATGTCACCCACAGTTACAGAGTCGTCGAGACCCGCGATGCGCAGCTCCGCACACTTTACAGGCCTGGCGATTGTCACCACACCTAGCATAAACCACGCACTATTTCTGTGTATTCAACGTTAGGTAACTTATCGATATGCCATTGTAAATCGATCCTGTCACAGGGGCCACATTAATTACATCTCACAACCTGCGTCGGCGCGGGGAAGAACGCAACTAGCGTGACCTTTAAACTCAAATTTGGCCAGAGCCAAGGACAATTCAAACAAATTACCCGCTCCTGCCCTCCTCATTGCACCCGCTTTCTCTGATAGGTACGCGTGCGTAAATGCCTAGTTTATGTGGCGTTAAGGAAGAATTTAGAACTATAAATTTGATATATATTTTTTTTGTTTGGGAAAAAAATCATTGGTTTAGAAAAAGTCGTAAAACAAAAGTTGTCAGTGTTGATGAACCAAAACCGCCCTTAAGAGGTTTTGCGTTAGTTACAAATAACCCTGCATAGGCTGTAAACAAAAAATATATGCATACATGATTGTCTAACATGTACCTGAATGGCAGCAATAGGATGTAAAGAGGCAATATCCGGCGAAGCTTCTGTTTTTCCATGTGTTCCATTTTGTCCAATATTAACTTTTGGCTCAGAGTTATCGGACTGTTGCATATCTTGCAAACATTCCGTGTTTTTCTGTAAAATTTTTTGTACCAAGTCTTTTCCAGCCATATTTAATGAAAGGCCAAGTCGTGCTAAAACCCTCTCAGGTGCCCATCGATCTCGAGCACCTCCTGAAGACACACTGGTTTGCTCTCGACGCCGAACATCCGCCACTAAGCTTGCCCAATCTACTCCTAGAGCATCACCTAAGCCAGCTGAATAAAAGCAGATTATTATTATTTAAATCTCAATTATGCGACAAATTATTTACTATTTGAGTTGAATAATAAGTACCTCTTGTGCGTTCCTCTTCTAGTTCACCATCAGATATTTCCTCGAAATCTAAGTTTGTTACGTCTTCATCGTCTTTGACATCTTGTGACTCCTTATCTTCAGCCGCCCCACTTGTATCCTAGAAACAACACCGACTTTTTACTAATAATAACAGTCTGATTACCTAAATACGCCATACAATTATTGCCTTTTTAATAGATTAAATAAAGGAGACGTTTTTTCGGTGAACCAAGCAATAAAAATACCTTGTAACACAAACTGAAAACCAAATAAGAGGATCATAAATGCAAATAAACACATGTCATTCAGAATTTTCTGCACGTGCCTGCACCGCAACGTACGCAGCTTAAGGATGTTCAAAGCATTATAAAATCTGCCCTGCTCTGCGCTGCATGGGTCTGCGTCGCCTGCGTCTCAGCAAACGCTTAGCCTAACAGGCGCGTCAATTAAGGGTGATGGTTACAAACAGATAAAATTCTCAATTTGAAGTAGTGGCTATTAAACAACATTTAGAAAATGTGGCCAAAAACCCTCATAAACCACTGGTAAGATATAAGACAATTTATCTTATGAGCGATCAAATAGCTCCAAAGGGCCAACACGCAATACGCTACCAAATCACCCCTTGCGATGTCTCGAATAATGGAGTCTCTTATGTCGAGGCACATAATGCAACCAATGTCTAGCGAAACGCTAAGTTTTATCCCAAAGCTTATCTGTAGAAGATAAGCAATCAATGCGCCTCGATGTGAAAACGAAACACGTCTAGTTCCTCACACACCAAAACCAGCTTTTTCTCCTACTGGGAGGCTGGAGGATACTAGCTGGGTATTTTCTAGCTTGTTTCCAGCGCGTTTTCAGAAATACTATTGCGTTTAGTTAAATCTTATATATTATTATAAAGTATCAGATCTGGAAAAAGGTTAGATGGCACTATTATATATTTTCTGAATGGCACTGGTTTGAGGTTTGATAACTATTACAGCAAAATTTTTAAGATTCTTTTTAGGAAATTTTATGTATCTATGTTACCACTTTACCTGTGTAGACTCCTTTTCAGAACCTTCTGGTTTAGAAGCACCCTCATCATTAGCCAAAGCTGTTTGACTTTCATCATCAATGATTTGATCTGCCATCTGAAAGTATTAATTTTTTGTTATAGTTTTAATCTAGCAACTACATATTTTATCTTACAAGATGTATATTCTGTTATAGCAAGGAAAGATCTTACATCTTCTCTATTGAGTATGTCATCAGGATCATCACTGATTTCACTGAGATCATCAGGTATAGGTTTGTCATCAATTTCTGTTTCTTGCCGTGTTGTTGTGGGTACAGGTTGAGCAGAAGGTGTAGTCTCTTTAGTTGTTTGTTCAAGTTCATTTCTTGGGGGCCTCCTTTTATTACCCTCTCGAGGATCTATTCTCATTCCCCGTCCATATTCATCTAAGTGTCAAAAATAATATAAATTTTAACAAATATAAACGCGGGCGTCACCCAAAGACGTTAAGTATGATGTGTTATCGAAATTAGCAGTCAGGAGCAATTGTCAGGATGGCTGAATTGGTAAAGCATCTGGACGGTATCCAGAAGATGCAGGTTCAAATCCTGCTCCTGACTGTTATTTTCGATTTCACATTTTTCACTTTGTGTTTAAAATATAAACCAGTTTATTTTTAAAAATATCTTAATATGAGATTAGTCGCCAAATTCTTTACCAAAAACGACTCGACGAACGAACTCAACTATTTTTTTAGGGCCACCAAAGCATTTTAGTTGTAGTGATGCGAACCGCAACTTAAGAAATGTGAATAAGCATTCATAATATTTATACAATATTCATCTTCTAGTCTTGTCCCAAACTTTATTAGCTGTTCGGTTTTAGCTGATCCACCAGTATTTACAAGCGACTGCCATGAGGCAGCGAGCATCTTAATATATAGAGAATAATTAATGGTGTTAGAGGCCGTCCTTATGACGATAGACGGAGTGCTGCTGCCCACTCTCCCGGTATTCCCTCAGTCGGCTCTCACGACTCCCATGGGTGGATAGGGGTGGTACAATTCTAAAGCCGGCCCCACTCGGCAAACCGATCGACAACCAGATGGTGAAGAAAGGCAAAGGTAATTGAGTGAATATAGCACGCCATTGGAGTTGTACCTATATACCTACCAGCAAGCAAGTAGCCTACGACTAGCCGATTGATGATTTAGATATCAGATACTTTACCCTTACCATGGATTCTGCCGCGATGAGACCCAGAATGACCCCTGTGATGCCAATTATCTACATCAGGTTCCTTGTCACCCCACTCGTTCATCTGCAAATATATATTATATGTATACAGACTCTTAAACTTAAAACTAATTAAATAAAATCATTAAATGACACAATAATACATATAATATACAATAATAACATACCCAAATGAGGATAAGGACAGCCCAGGAATACGTGGGATAGGATAAGGCAGGGTGTTTTATTGTTTTTACGATAATCAATTGGTTCATTCCAATACAAATTTTGGTATTGCAAATTCATCTAGAGAAAGAAAATAATATTTAACTTCCATTTGGTTAGAAATATAATAAATTAATTTAAACCCTGTATAATGTACTTGCCTTACATACATCATGACTATAAGCAAAACCCTGGGAATAACCTTGCTCTTAAAATTCATTGTGTATTTTGTATACTATTAACCAAGTGTAAGTTGATAAACATTGAAAAAATTTATACTACCTAAAATGTACCTAACAAAAACTATTGAGTATACCTGTGGATCATGGATCGGCCAGCGTCTTTCTCTACCCCAGTCACCTCCACGATAATCTTCACTATCCCACTCTTTATGAGGATGAATGTACCCTCGTTCTCTATCCATAGAACCAGAGCGTCCTTCCCAGGACCTGTCTCTATGGGGATGGCGATCATCGTAACCTAAAATTCAATAAAACCGTAACGTGGTGCTTATTTTTTTATATTTTATTGAATTAACAACATGCATCTTACCCATTTCACCTCTATGGTCCCCCATGCGGTCCCCATATAACCTATCATCATCTTCAGGATATCCCCGAGGTGGTCCTGCTATATCATACCCAGGATCATAGTGTCTATCACGGTTCTGTATATTATAGCCTGGAGAACGTTCATCTTCTCTAGCATCATCATCATAATGATCATCACCTCTATCATAATGGTCTAAATTTCGATCAGTATCATATTGACGTTCTACATTAATATCGTAGTCACCTTGATCTCTATCCATGCTATCATGCCTATCTCTTTTCGTTGAACGGTCTCTTTCAGGCCTATCCTGTTTACGGCCACCTCTCTCAGAATGGGCCTCTTGTCTATCTTTTGATATTAAAGAATTCTTATCGATGTCATGAGTCCTGTTTGATATAGCAGCCAATGCAGCTAGACGTTCTTCAGGTCTGGGCAAAAGCCTTTCCATGGGTTTATTTGGTTTTTCTAACCCCTTGTCTACTCCTCCTCTCCCACCTAACCCTCTGTCTCCTCTACCCCTTCTTTTGACATCGTCTCTTTTACTGTCTTTATTTCTATCTCTACCTCTATCTTTTCTATCATGTCTATCTTTGTCATCATGTTTATCTTTTCTCCTTTCTAAAGATCTGTCCTTATAATCTCTTCCTCTATCTCTGTCTCTACTTGTTGATCTCTTCCTATACCTTTCTGCACTAGCATCTCTCCTTGTTGGCTTCTTAGGTGAAACTGGTCGACTACGATCAGAGCTCTCCTTCTTTCTCATATCTTTTGAATGTGAAGTATGCTGTCGGGGAGATCTTGACCGTGCTTTCTTGGGAGATCGACTGCGAGCTCTAGCTCTATCTCTATCTTTCTCTCGTTCTTTGTCTTTTTCTTTTTCTCTTTCCTTTTCTTTGATGCGGTCTCTATCTTTGTCTTTATCTCTAGCACTATGACGTGAAAGACTTCTTCTTTCTCTTCTTGGCGGTGATTTATTATGTTTTACTGTAGCTTTTGCAACATTTTTGGAAGAAATTGGAGGTGTACCACCAGCCTTTTTACCTGGAGACAAAGATTTTTTAGCAATGGCAGGTTTTGTGACATTCGGTTTTTTTTTAGTTTGATCATGTTTTTTCAAAAGTCTGTCTTCTTTTTTTACTATAGTTTTCTTATTGTCAGTTTTATCCCGTTTTATAGGTTCAGTTTTAACAAATTTCTTCTTAGAAGGTATGTCACCATCAGACGATGAACTGGAGTTCCTTTTCAATTTGCCTTTTTTGCCCTTGCGCCTGGCATCTCTGCAAGAGTAGAAAAATATTTTTTGTAGACATGGGTACTTTCGTGTTTCATTGAATACGGATACGTAACAGATAAACTGGGCTAGATTTTAATATCGAAATGGAAAACTCACTTTACTACTTCAAAAAATAGAGCCCTCCAATTCATTCTATATATTTTTTAAGTAAATTAGCGCCTAACTTCTTTGTGAACCAATTTATACCAGCAAAAGGCTGTGCTTTAGGAGGGCTCGCGAAGTTTTCTTCTTAGTAATTATTTTTAAGATAGTTTCTAATAAAAAGATATATTTTAATGGATGGGCTTTTGTAAATAATTCATACGGCAAATTATTATTATTATTTTTATTGCATATAGTGGTACACGAGCCATGGCCCATCTGATGGTAAATGGTAACCGTCGCTCATGGACTCAACTATACCGAACGTTCGCGTCCAACACTAGTGTTCGCGCCCAACACTAGAGTTCGAGGGGCATGGAGTGCGGGGACCGCGGCGCTCGAGCCGCCGGCGAGGCGGCTACTAACTCACTTCCGCAGCGCGTCCGATGACAGCTAGTCGCACTATAGTAACCTACCTAACTTTAAATGAGACTACTACAACTAGTACAAATTTTACAAGTATTGTTACGTCTAGTAGTAAAGTTACACATTGTATTACCTAAGATAATTATACGTGAAGCCAGCAACGTGTATTATTTATTCAAGTTTTGTTGTAATATCCAACACCGAAAGTATTGTCAAGCCGCTGCTCACCATTTCATTTCACCGATATGAAATGAAAGAATAAACGGCTATCTCCTACAGCCAAAACGCAACGATGTGCTCCATGGCCGGTCACACGGGAGATGGTGGTACCAACCCGCTCGGGCCCGATACCAAGTGAGTACTCCTACTTGGTGCCAGCCCTACCACCAGTCATGCAATGGATGATAATTGCTTACTTCCCTCCCTTAGTCGCCTCATACGACACCCGTGGGAAAGAATGGGGTGGTGACACTTGTATTCTTAGTCCGTCACCACACGGACAAAAATAATTATATCCATTCATTTTTTATTTTATCCAAACAAAATTCTTCATACAGATTTCTTCTATGTAGTTATACTCCAATATTTATAATTATATAATCCAATACATGTTTTTGATATTAGTTATTTAGTTCTTCAACAGATGGCACAAATAGTAACAGTCCCGTTGACATTACACATGCCTTACTGGATTTATAATTTTCTATAGATGGAGTTAAGAATATCAATTCTAAGCAATAAAAATTATTATATTTTTTACATGTATAAAATAATATTGTTATGACAGATTCAGCAAGAAATAAATTGAAATTACTATGTCAAAGCTGAAATCTGAAAGAGTGATAGTTTCTCAGTAAAGTTTACCACAAAGTACATAGATTGTGGGATAGTGATAGGGCTCGCTTCGCCCGCCCTTAGTAAATAATTTTATGTAAGAAAGCGGAGGTCATTTTTAATATCATCGCAATCCTAAAGCTACTAATTTATGACAATATGTTTGCTTGTTACGCTTTCACGCCGTGACTACTGAATCCATCATCATGAAATTTTGCATACATATAGTCTGGAGCCCAGAAAACGACCAGCTACCTTTCTTCCGGGAAAAATGTATGGTTTCCGTGGGATAGCTATTCATAGATTGATTAATGCACCATACCGATTTGATTCATGAACTGTAGAGTGCTCTATTTATACTCTGTATGTTGAAGTCCATGCGGGCGGAGTCGCGGGCAGAATATAGTATTTTATAATTTTGCAGTTGCTTTCTTAATGTTATCTCTTTTGTTAAAAATTATTAGATATCGCCAACGCCTTTAATAGTCTGCCATTCGGCTGCAACAAGGAGGCACTCTGGTACCATGGAGTGCCCCTCTACCTAACGCGGCTGGTGGCAGACTACCTCGACGGCCGCAGCGTCCTCTTCGTGGACCGTGAAGGGGACGTTGTCAGGAGGACTATGTCGTGCGGCGTCCCACATGGTTCGGTTCTAGGGACGCTCATGTGGGACATCGGCTACGACTGGTTCCTCCGTGGCCGGCTCCCCCCCGGGCTGGGCGTAATTTGCTACGCAGACGATACGCTCGTCACACCCCGGGGCTGGACCCTCGAGGAGGCGGCAACGCTGGCCACCTCAGGTACCGCGGAGGTGGTCAGGCGGATCGAGGCGCTGGGGCTTAGGGTGGCCCTTGAAAAGTCCGAGACCCTACTCTTCCATGGGCCCCGACGTGGCCCACCCGCCAGCGCCTCGACAACAGTTAATGGAGTAGGTGTCCCAATCCAGGCTCACATTAAATATCTGGGCCTGGTATTGGATGGACGGTGGCACTTCGACGAGCACTTTCGCCGTCTTGCGCCAAGACTCGTCGGACAGCGTCTGGCGCACCCGTGTAGGCGGAATCCCTGACCGCTCGCAATAGGGCCCTTCTGTGGCGTCCGCAGAGGGTCGTAGGCTGCCCCCCCCCCCCCCCCCCCCCCCCCCGTGGGATCTGGAGGCGGAAGTGCTCACCGACGTTTATCGGCGGGCGTCGACGGCGCGAGCGGTGGGCAGTCGCCCCGCCCGAGCGCAATCTCTTCGTGGCGGGAAGATGCCCGCGGCACCACCGTCATAAAGTGGAGGTCTCGGCTGGAGGCGCACCGGGCTGGTCTCTGGACCATAGGGGCGCTCCGGCCGATATTGGATGAATGGGCAGGGCGGCAGCACGGGGTCCTCACCTTCCGGTTGGTGCAGGTTTTCTCGGGGCATGGTTGCTTCGGCAAATACCTGCACAAGATCGCTAGGAGGGAGACGACCCCAGGCTGTCACCACTGCGACTGCAGCGAGGACTCGGCGCACCCTCTCTTGAGCGAAGCCTCGCGCACTTGGGCGTCGCACCTTCGCGGTAGGTTTCGCGGACGGCAGGGTACTCCCCGACCCCACCGTCCGCAGCCTCGGCTAGGGCGGCATCAGGCGCAGGTGAGCGCGCGCACGCCGCCCCTCGCGCCGGCGGAGAATCGTGTCCGCGAAGGAGGATTCCTCCCGGGTCCTCTCCGCCACCTCCTTCCGCGAGATAACAGCCTCACAGAAGGCGGCGACCGCGGTCCAGGCCCTGTCACTGCCAACGATCGCTCGCGCAACGGCCGGCAGCGACAGGTCCACGCCTATGACTGCAACGAGTTCCCGGCGCTGCACATCCCAGGCCGGGCACGATTCGAGCGTGTGCTGCGCCGAGTCCTCCTCGCAGCCGCAGTGGTGACAGCCTTGTGTCATCTCCCTCCTAGCGATCATGTGCAGGTATTTGCCGAAGCAACCATGCCCCGACAAAACCTGCACAAACCGGAAGGTGAGGATCCCGTGCTGCCGCCCTGCCCATTCTTCCAAGATCGGCTGGAGCGCCCCCACGGTCCAGCGACCGGCCCGTGGCGTCTCCAGCCGAGACTTCCACTTTAGGAAGGTGGCGCGGCGGGCATCTTCCCGCCACGATGACATTGCGCTCGGCGAGGGGCGGCTGCCCCCCGCCCGCGCCGTCGACGCCCGCCGATAGACGTCGGCGAGCACCGCCGCCTCCAGATCCCACGGGGGAGTTCCGGCCAACGCGCAGGCTGCATCGGTCGAGACCGTGCGGTACCCGCGTATTGCCCTGACCGCTAGGACCCTCTATGGACGCCACAGAAGGGCCCTCTTCCGAGCGGCCAGGGACTCCGCCCACATGGGCGCGCCGTACAGTGCCATCGAACGTACTACCCCCGCGTAGAGGCGTCGACACGCGAGACTCGGTCCGCCCAAATTCGGCATCAGTCGCCCAAGGGCGGACGCCGTGCCGACGAGCTTTGGCGCAAGACGGCGGAAGTGCTCGTCAAAGTGCCACCGTCCATCCAATACCAGGCCCAGATATTTGATGTGGGCCTGGATTGGCAAGCCCACACCGTTGACCGTTATCGAGGCACTGGCGGGCGGGCCCCGTCGGCGCCCATGGAAGAGTAGGGCCTCCGACTTTTCAAGGGCCACCCTAAGCCCCAACGCCTCGATCCGCCTGACCACCTTCGCGGTACCTGAGGTGGCCAGCGTTGCCGCCTCCTCGAGGGTCCAGCCCCGGGCTGTGACAAGCGTATCGTCTGCGTAGCTAATTACGCCGAGCCCGGGGGGAAGCCGGCCACGGAGAACCCAGTCGTAGCCGATGTCCCGCAGGAGCGGCCCAAGAACCGAACCCTGCGGGATGCCGCACGACATAGCCCTCCTTACAACGTCCCCTTCCTGGTCCACGAAGAGGACGCTGCGGCCGTCGAGGTAGTCTGCCACCAGCCGCCTTAGGTAGAGGGGCACTCCATGGTACCGGAGTGCCTCCTTGATGCAGCCGAATTGCAGACTATTGAAGGCGTTGGCAATGTCGAGCGACACCGCCAACAGCACATCCCTCGAGGTGACGGCCTCCGCAGCCGCGGCCTTCAGGCGCAGAATGGCGTCGACCGTAGACCGACCCGCCCGAAATCTTAGCTGGGCATCGGACAGGTCGGGGCCGACCGCTCCTAGGTGCCGGACGATGCGGGCAGCGACTACCCGCTCGAGGAGTTTGCCCCCCTCGTCCAGCAACACGATGGGCCTGAAGGCCGAGACTGTATTCGGAGACCGTCCCGGCTTCGCCAGGAGTACGAGCTTCCCCTCCTTCCAGCAGTCAGGGAACCGTCCGGACACCAGGCAAGCGCCGAACAGTCCCCCGAGGCGGGGCTCAAGGTGGTCGAAGACCAGGGCCAGCACTCGGGCGGGAACCCCGTCCGGCCCGGAGGCGACGCCTCTCCGCATACGCGCCGCCGCCGCCCCCATTTCCGTCGTCGTCACGGGCGGTACCTCCCCGTCCTCGGCCACGAAAGGTCCACTATCGACCCGTCCCAGGGTCGCACGCACGATTGGGCGGACCATCGGTTGAGTAACACGAGGTCCGCCGCTGCCACCCACTCTTGGACCGCCGCACCTCGGGGGTCCGTCCTGGGGGACCCCCATGCCGTTGATTTGGCGTTGAAGTCCCCCAGCACGAGCACAGGGCTCGGTGCTATACGCCGTATCGAGGTCTCCAGGTTGTGCAGGAAGACCTCAAAAGCCGCCAGACTACGACTAGGGGAGAAGTACACGCCATACAGCGTGACCCCTCCCCATTCAGCCACCACATATCCCATGCCCTAGTCTTTGAGTGACAAGGGCGGGGAATGCGGCGTCGCCGAACCGACGACCGAACGGAGCCATCCCCGCTACCCGCCCAATTGGGGCGATCCGGGACTATGTAGGGCTCCGCGGCTAGGGCAACACCGATCGACCGGTCCGCCATGGATTGCAGGAAGAGGTCCTGCGCCCTGGCGGAACGGCCGAGATTCCCCTGGAGGAGGACAGCGTCGTGATCCGTTATTGGACCGCGATATCCTCCTCCATGCGCTGCGGCGGTCCAGCCGCGCCGGGTTGGGCAGCCGGGGACGATTGGCTGCCCACCCTCCTCTTAGGGACCTGATGCCACCCTAGCCGAGGCGGGAGGCGTGGAGTACTCTGGCGTCGGCGAAAGCATACCGCGAAGGTGTGACGCCCAAGTGCGCGGGGCGTCGCACAAGAGAGGGTGCCCGAAGGGGCTGCCGCCTGCGGATCGCGGTCGATACGACGCGGTACCCATAATCCGCCGTAGCAAGGGCGGTTGGGGGCGCACGGTGGGTTTTTAGAGGGTGAGAGCCCCACACTACTCCGTTGTCTCCCCGGGCAGCGGGGTGAGCGGTAATACATTTTTGCCCACCTTAAAAAAAAATGGACCATAATGTAAAGGCTTGCATGTATCGAGTTATTTATCGAAAATGTATATGTTGGCATTTATTTAATTAATTAAGATAAGGTCTGGCGATTTCACTTCATACTTTTATAGGTTTCGGACTACAAAGAAAAACTTAATCTAAATGTGTAAGTAAATAACTAATAAATATAAACTAATCAATATAGATACTTGAGCATAGCTAGAGATAAAAATTTTACTGTTTACAGACATTTACTTTTTATTTAGGTACATACATATTTAATTTATTATCTACTAGCGCATAGCTTCGCTCGCATCATAGTGATATCCATTTTGGATAGGATTTGCGTAAAAACCTTTAGTATCAAAGAAACCCATACGTAAATTTTCAGTCGTAGCCCCAGGGATGCCGGCTATGCGTTGATATGTCAGTCAATCAGTATTGAGTCTGGGTAGATTCGCATTTCGAATGCAAGTCGCTCTGCTGGATTTAACTTAACTACACATTTTTTTATCATCTTATCTATTACTATTTTACTCAATTATAATTTCGTTTTAGGCAAATGATAGTCTATTTAATTGAATTAGAGTAAGTTCGGAAAGAGGTTAAGACCGTATATTTCGAAATGCGGCAACCTGTGGACTTTTTTTGTGCCGATAACATTGCGCATTATTTCTGTCGTGTGTCGTAACTTAATTTAAAAATTACATTAATGACTTTTGAATACTTTTGTGGAAGATCCCATTTTTCCTTGGGCTTGGTTTCTTTCATTTTGCTGGTGTGTATTGATGCTTATTTTATTAGGTACTATGTGATATACCTGTTTTGTTTGATGGTATCACCAATTGGTAAATATATTAAAAAGACAAATATAGATGCGGCCTTTTCTTAACGGTGGAAGATCACATTAATATTATTCCAACTTTCTAGCACAAATATGGCTGTGATTCCTAAACTTAGCGCAGTTTTGCAGTATTCATAATATCAATTAACTATCTATAAGTTGATATAAAATTCAGGTTGCAAGTATCTCATTATGTAACTTTCCGACAGCTGTTTGTCGATTAGGTAGGCAGTTAGATGTAGATACAGAACTGAATAATAAATCAATGGAAGTGCCTCCAACGCGAAATATTGTCGCCTGTGACTCGTATTTTGCAGCATTTCCCACAGCGGAAACTCCTTAAAAGTTGCTGTGAATTGATGTATTAACACATGTGTGTGGGTATGCTTGAGAACGTAACAGTACTGGCATTTATATATATGTGTCTCTGGTTAATATTCATTTGGTTTAATAAACTAGCTGACCCTTTTTTTTGTTAAGGCGGGAAAAATTTTCCTAACCGCACACCGTCGTTCGGGGCAACGAACAGGATAGTGTGGGGCCCTCACCCACTAAAGAAACCCGCCGTGTCCTGTCTCTCCACCTTTATTGCCGGCCACTAGAACTATGAATAATACTTTGGTGGTAAACTAGCTGACCCTGCCAACGTTTTGCCATATAGATTATTTCTAGAGTATTTTTAGGGATTTTTTAGCGTAGAAAAAATATAACTAACTTATTGTAAGTGTGTGAGGATATGGTATATAAGTGAAAGAGCCATGGAGCGCTGTGAAAGTGCACGCCAGAAGCAGACCGCATAACATTTTTTTGTTTAGGCGGGAAAAAATGTTCCTAACCGCACACCCCGTCGTTCGGGGCAACGAACAGGGTAGTGTGGGGCCTTCACCCACTAAAGAAACCCGCCGTGTGCCGTCTCTCCGCCTTTATTGGCGGGCCACTGGAACTATGTTACATTCCTTCGGTGGAGCAGTCCGCATACCTAGCCTTTCATAATTATTCGAAGACTTTCATAATGACGGAACGGTATTCTAACGTGCAATTAGTGGGAATGGTTCCCCTATGCGCTAACTGCTGGGTTAGCCTTTGAGGGTTGTAGATATACTTGCCGACATAATCCTTAACAGTCCATGTCCATCACGGGGAGTAACGTTGGCTGCACCGCAACAGCTGAGACATTACGGCCAGTTTTCATACCACTAAGTGATAAGCCACCCTTATCACTTAGTGGTATGAAAACCAACCCCCAAAAAATTTTTTTTATTTATTGGTCAATTTTTTTTTTTTATCATTCGGCATTTAAAATACATACAACCCTACATTTTCACCCTTCCACTGCCAACCCCTATTTTTAATACCGATATTAGTATTGTTATTTTTATAATCCGTCATCTTTCACAGCGCTCCATGCCTCTTTCACTTATATACCACATCCTCACACACATTAAGTTCACTTATATACCACATCCTCAACACACATTAAGTTATACTATTTCCATTTCTTTATTTTCTCGATGACAGTTCTAATTTGATAGTTGTAGTGTTGTGACCAGGGACCATTTTGGTTACCCATTGAAAGGCTTTTCGATTAGGTTTTTCGAAGCGGTTATTGAAAAACACATACGATATGGGTAACCCTTATGAACGGCTTAATAGAAACCCTTAAAAACTGACCATTTCGGTTACCCATTGAAAGGCATATTGATAGGGTTTTCTTTAAGCGGTTACTGAAAAACCCATACGATGTGGGTAACCCTTTTAAAGCTGTTAGTGAAAAACCCATACGTTATGGGTAACCCTTTTATACGACTTAATCAAAACCGTTCAAAAGCAAAACAGATCATTTTGGTTACCCATTGAAACAGTTTTCGTCGTTTTTTCTAAGCATCCAAAAACCATTATGTGGGTAACCCTTTTGAAAAAAAGTCTTACACTTACAACTCTCTCTCTTTAAAACAGTAACAATGTAGTATTCCGATTCGGAGCAGTGTAATATCTATCCCTCGATTATAGGCATAGGTTGCAAAATGGTACAGTACGCAAAGCGAATGGACTTTACCTAGGTACTTACCTAGCGGCTTGTAATTTTATGCAAAGATGAGTTATGAATTTATGATCATAATAAATGGCGTACCGATATTGTTGCATCATGACAAAGTACTAATTTATAGATGAATGCGGAATGCATGCTAAAGAAAGAGATAGCTGTACTTATATTGTGAATTGTTATATATTATTATAGGTACGTGAAATAATCATTCTAGATGAGTATTTTTTTTATTGCATGTAATGTGTAATGTAGTGGCAGACGAGCCACGGCCCATCTGATGGTAAATGGTAACCGTCACACAGGAGATGGTGGTACCTACTAACCCGCTCGGGTCCGATACCCAGCCAAGTGAGTGCTCCCACTTGGTACCCAGCCCTGTCACCAGTCATGCAATGGAAGATAATTGCTTACTTTCCTTAGCTGCCTCATACGACACCCGTGGGAAAGAATGGGGTGGTGACACTAGTATTCTTAGTCCGTCACCACACGGACAATAGGTACGTAGTATAGGTACTTTACGAATAAAGTCACCGGGCGCGAGCTGTATTATTTTTTTTTATTATTTAAATAGGTAGTTAAAGAAAGTTACTGTTAGAGTAAATGTAAATTTTGTCTATGGTTTTGGTTGGTAACATTACTTCTATTTTTTATGCTTCTTTCTCTCTGCTGAAGTCTATGTAATGTAATGGCTGCGTTAATTAGTTTTTGCTACATCAATAAATATTAGTACACTGCAAATACTTCGTTTTCACTCTTGCATCTCATCAGGTTATGGGCCCAGTGCACATAATCCTGTCGTAAAGTGGAAACGAAGGAAAGATCACTGCATTCGTCGTAATAATACTGTTGGCGTATCGGCGCGTGAGTCGGCGTGAGCGAGGCGCGTGGCAAGCCGGCAGGAAGAAAACGTGTTGAGCAAGGAAAGGAAGGAAAACGGGACGAGCAGGAAGGAAGGCGAAAAAGTAACGACGATGGAAGATAATATTAAAATACCTGGTTTGCACATTAAGTTAGAGGGAGCTACAAATTGGAATCTTTGGAAATTTCAATCCGCCATTTTGTTACGAAGTCACGACTTGTTAGAAGTAGTAGAAGGAAAAAGTGTGAAACCGGAGAGCGGCCCTGAAAAGTCAGTATGGGAAAAGAAGGATGCAAAAGCACAAACATGGATTGTAACACGAATGTCAGAAAAGGCAATGATGCATATTATTACATGTACAACGTCTGCCGAGATGTGGCGGAAGCTCGCTAGTGTGTATGAACAAAAATCTGAGACAAGCATTCACATCGTACAGCAACGCTTCTTCCAATACAAGTACGAGGAAGGTACCGAGATGTCTACATTTTTATCCAAAATAGAAGAGTTGAAAAATCAGTTAAAACAATTGGGCGAACATATTTCTGAAAAATTCGTTATTACAAAGGTGTTGATGTCGCTACCAGATTGCTACAAACATTTTGTGTCTGCATGGGAGTCGGCACCGGATGATAAACAAACATATGATAATCTCGTGGCTAAATTGTTGATAGAAGAGGAGCGAGTAAAAGAAAAGGGTGATTTGCCTGAACAGTCCTCATCAGCAGCGTTTGTTGTTAAAAAAATGGATAAGAGAAACGTAAAGTGCTATAAGTGTAATAGACTGGGACATTTCCAAAGTGAGTGTGGTAGTGGTGTAAACAATCGCAGATATAACAGTTCGACAAACAATAAAAATGATAAAAAGTGTTTTTATTGTAACAAAGCGGGACATTATAAAAGTGAGTGTCGATTTAGGAAAAGTAAAGAAAAAGACAGTAATGCATTCGTAATTGTGAGCTCTGATAAACAGTTTCAAAACGTTCAATGGTTAGTTGACACTGGTGCAAGTCAGCATATGTGTCGCGAACGCGATCTGTTTACAACTTATTCTCCGTTATCAGATAAATCGGTAATTGTCGGTAATGGTGACGTGATACGTGCGCATGGTTGTGGACAGTTGGCAGTACAGGTTTATAATGGACATGAATGGATAGACACAACGATAGATAATGTACTTTATGTGCCGGACTTAAAAACCAATTTATTATCCGTAAATTGTGTGACAGATAGAGGTTATGTTATGGTAACAAACGGCAATCTGTGTAAATTCTATAAGCAAAATAAAGTATGTGCACAAGCTAATCGTAGCGGAGACATGTATTATATGAACATGCGTTATAAGTGTGAATCTGCAAATGTGACTCAAGCTAAATCTGGGTTAAAAAGAGTGGCACGAAAAATTAGCTCACCAGAATATGCAATATGTGAAAACCGTACTTAAAAACAATAACATTTCAGTGCGAGATAAATCAGACGTGAAGTGTGAAAGCTGCTTGGAGGGCAAAATACATCGTTTGCCTTTCAGTATTAGTAAAAGTAACTCAACTAGACCTTGTGAACTTATACATGCAGATACATGTGGTCCTATGGAGGTATCATCTGTGGGAGGTTCCCGATATTTTGTTGTCTTAAAAGATGACTACTCAAACTACAGAGCAGTCTATTTTGTAAAGAAGAAGGATGAAGTAAATATATGCATAGATTTCATAAACAAAGCTGAAAATGTAACAAACAATAAAGTACTCTACTTCAGAAGTGATAATGGGTTAGAATTTGTGAATAATGAAGTGCAAAAATTATTTACAAAGCATGGTATTGTGCACCAAACAACTGTAACATACACGCCACAACAAAACGGTAAGGCAGAACGCGAAAATAGAACTTTAGTGGAGGCAGCACGTACAATGTTGTGCGCAAAAGGCCTAACAAAAAGACTGGGCAGAAGCTGTTAACACTGCTGCTTTTGTATTAAACAGAACGGGTAAAAGCAATGAGCCTGGAAAGACACCTCATCAGACATGGACACACAAACAGTATGATATAAATAAATTAAAGATTTTTGGCACACCTGTGTTTGTTCATATCCCAAAAGAAAAAAGAACAAAATGGGACCCTAAAGGAGAGAAAGGGATTATGGTTGGCTATGGAGAAACAGTTAAAGGCTACAGAGTATTTTTCCCACAAAGAAATAGTGTTGAAACAAGAAGGGATGTTGTATTTATAGAGAGTTATGAGGAAGAGAAGGATCAATTAGTTTCACTTGATTTAAATATAGATAGTCAGGAGCCAATCCATGAAGAGCTATTGTCAAATATAGAGAGTAAGGAGCAGTCCTGTGGAAATATAGAACAATGTAAACAAAAAACAGCAAAGTCCACTGACATTACAAAGTCTCTAGAGGAAGAAGATTCTACTGACAGCGAAGACAGTTTATATGTGCCATGTAGTAGTAATGATGAAGAGGAAGACCTACCACAACGCCCAAAAAGCAAGCGTATCAGGAAACAGATCTCATTCTATACCTGTCAACATGTGTACACAGAGGGAGATGAACCTAAAACTTACCAAGATGCAATGCTAAGGACAGATGCGAATGAGTGGCAGAAAGCTATTGAAAGAGAATTAGGAATATTGAAAGAAAATAATACATGGGAACTGTGTGACATACCTGTTAATGAAAAGATTGTAAGTAGTAAATGGGTGTTTAAGATTAAAAATTGTAATAATAATATTCAGTATAAGGCTAGATTAGTCGCTAGAGGTTTTGAGCAGAGGGATTCATTGGATTTATGTGAGATTTATTCACCAGTTGCTAAATTGTCTACCTTAAGGTTATTTATCTCAGTAGCTACAAAATTAAACTTGTCTATTTATCAGATGGATGTAATTGGAGCATTTCTATATGGAAATATTGATGAAACTGTGTTTTTAGAATTGCCAGAAGGGGCTTACAGTGGGGATAATAGGGTTGTTAAATTAAATAAATCTTTATATGGCTTAAAAAAATCACCAAAATACTGGAACAACAAGTTTAATTGTATTATAACTAAACAAGGTTTTATCAGATCACAGAGTGATTGTTGTTTGTATACAAAATGCTATGGTAATGCTAAAACATTTGTTTTACTTTATGTTGACGATCTGTTAATTTTTGGAAATAATCAAACAGAAATATGTGACCTTAAGTCAATGTTTAATAGAGAATTTAAGATGAAGGATTTGGGCTTAGTATCAAACTTTTTAGGTATTAATGTGAAACAGGATTTAAATAACAAAGTTACTGAGTTGAGTCAAAAGAAGTATCTTGAAAGTGTTTTACAGAAATTTAAAATGTTTAATTGTAAAGAAATGTATACTCCTATGGATGTAAACTTTAATGTTAGAATATTAGAAGGAAATAATGATTGTGTTGTACGCGGGGGGTACGTGTGCTCTCTAACTGTGGGGTGCGTACTATCTCTGCCTATACCCCGCAGTCTCTATGTGTGATTATACTGTAAGATGCCTCACGTCACAACCTAGTTCCTAATAACCTACGTATGTGACGTGGAATGTAATGTGCGTGTTCTCCTGACTGTAGTGAGCGTGGGGATCCTAATTGCACTGTGAGCTACTGCATTGATAAGGATATTGAAAAGAAATGTAGAAAAATTATAGGTTGTTTATCATATGCAGCATTAGGAACTCGACCAGATATTACGTCTGCAATATCAATTTTAAGTAGATATCAGAATAAAGCAAATAATGTCTTGTTAATGGCTTTAAAAAGAGTTTTGAGATATATAAAACACACTATAGATTATAAATTAGTATATACATGTAATAATGACATGTTAATTGGATATTGTGATGCCAATTGGGGAGGAGATTTAAGTGATAGAAAGTCAACTACTGGCTATTGTTTTATGTATGCAAATTGTTTAATTTCTTGGTGTTCAAAGAAACAGGCTAGTGTCAGTCTGTCATCTACGGAATCTGAGTATATAGCAATTAGTATGGCATCGAGTGAAGCCTGTTGGCTAGTTAACATTTTGAGAGATTTTAATTTAAATAATGTGTGCCCCGTTACAATATTTAGTGATAACCAGAGTGCCATAATGGTTGCTAGCACTGATAGTGTTAAACGTTTAAAACATGTTGATATTAGGTATCATTTCATTAAGGAATTAATAAAGAATGGAAAATTAAATTTAAAATACTTAAAAACAGAAGATCAGATTGCGGATATGTTCACTAAAGCATTGAATAAGATTTTGTTGTTGAGATTTGTAAATAAGTGTGGTTTAAGTATAAACTAAATTCTGTGTGTTCTGAAATAACTAGGAGGTATAAAAATAATAAGTAATTGGTTTAATTGTTCTTTGTAGTGATTATAAAATGTTACATTGAGGGGGGGTGTTAGAGTAAATGTAAATTTTGTCTATGGTTTTGGTTGGTAACATTACTTCTATTTTTTATGCTTCTTTCTCTCTGCTGAAGTCTATGTAATGTAATGGCTGCGTTAATTAGTTTTTGCTACATCAATAAATATTAGTACACTGCAAATACTTCGTTTTCACTCTTGCATCTCATCAGTTACAATTATCTAATTTAGTAGGTACCTAAAACTAATTCAACTTTGAGAAGGTATTAAAGGAAATTCAATTCTGTTGCTATAGTAGGTACGTGTTTATTACTGTTGTAAAAAAAATGTTTACCTACCTATAAGTTAGGTACCTATACGTCATGAAAGGATTTCATAAAGTTAGGCCAATCGGCAAGAGTGGATAGCTTGACGGTGGCTCAAAATTTTATTAAAAACTAGCGGCCGGTCGCGGCTTCGCCCGGATGGACATTTATTTTTTTAACATTTTGGAATAAACGTAGAGTAAATATATCTTTATTCTTTATACAGGACATAGGTAAGTAGTTCTTTTTTGTAATTACTATTTTTAATAAGTAATAAATCTATCTATTAAGTAATAAATTATAGATTATGGTATTTGTATACATACAAAAATACAAATCTCTCTGTCTCAGGGATAATATAATGTAGCATTCCAATGATGTAAGAATTTTCATAAATCGGTTCAATCGTTTTTGAGTTTATTCGTTACAAACATACAAAAACACAATTCCTTCCTCTTTATAATATTAGTGTAGAAGTGTAGATAAGGACTATACGCCTGCAGAAATTAGTGGAATAAAAATGAAAAGTACCTATGCCTTTTATGCATTACAGGTACCTATGTTATAATAGTTATAGGTTTCTTATACACCGTGTAAGTAGACCACTTCCGAATACGAAGACAGATGATTCTACTAGTGACAGTTTAGATGCTGGAATAGAAAAAAAAAAATTCCGATGAAAAAAAAAACAATTTTTTATCGTTATATTTACATTATTTACACTCTATCATGTTAGTAGAGCTAAATAAAGCGATAATTACATAAAAATAATATCATTTTAATAAAAAAAGAAAAACAGTAATGTATTGCAAAATTTAGAATCAGCTGATAGGTACATACCGCGCAGTCGCTATCTATCTGTTTTGTACTAGCGGCCACCATTTTCAAATTCTAACAAGGTTACAGTTATGATTTTTTATTTTTTTTACATCATTTAGATATGTTTAATAACATACTTTCACGCCTATCCCGCGTATCCCGAATGGGTAGGCAGAGGTGTATTTTTCTTGCCATCTCCTGTTCGCAATGTTTAAGCCCCGCATACCTAATACATTTTTTTACCTATCTACTGAGTTTCTAAAAAAAAAACCCGAGACCTCGTGACTAGCAGTCTCATTACAAACCACTACGCCACTTCAGATGTAAGTATTCAGTTAGGTAGGTACCTATCTACCTATTAAAAACAATAGGGCTAAGCGTTTCAAAAAAATTTGTAGGTATGAAAAAGCTTACCGACCTAGATCCGAAATAAAATTAAAACTGTAGTTAGGTATATGTGTCGTAAAGTAGGTTTCGCTCTGTTCGCTGTCACGGACTTTATACGGAATTTACAAACACTACTTTCAAAATGCCTACCCCTACAACACTTTACATACATACACATATGAGTTTTAATACAATTGTTATTTCACTGTTAAACTTTAAAGCAGACAGAGACATTTTACGTACCTGTCTAAAGTCTGTGCTCGAATTGTGCTCCATCCATTTCGATACAAAGCGAGGCCCGTCGCTGTGTCGACCGGTGAATACGAGGCATTAGTGTAGGATCCTCAACACATTCTGCACGTAACCTATCAAACACGCTCACTATTCTGCTACGCATTTCATCAGCACAGTCACATTCCCGATCAAACACTCTTTCTTTCACATATCCCCACAAAAAGAAATCCAGTGGTGTTAAATCGGGTGAACGAGGCGGCCAGGCGCGCGGCCCCAGCCTTCCGATCCAGCGGTCATGAAAGAGCTCAGTAAGACGCTCGCGGACAAGGCGTGTAACATGCGGTGGAGCGCCATCGTGCTGGAACCATGCTCGACGATATTCAGCCAGCGATAAATTATCTAGAATATCGTCTAATTGTTCATTTATAAAATTAAGATACTCTGTTCCATTGAGGCGCTGCGGTAGAAACACTGGTCCTAAAATTTGTCCATTAAAAATACCAGCCCATACGTTGACCGACCATCGGGTCTGATGACCGGTTTCTTGAGTGGCGTGCGGGTTCACGTCTGACCATAAATGGGCATTCCGCCTGTTCCACATCCCGTTTCTCGTGAATGTAGACTCATCCGTCCAGGTTATGTGCTCAATGAACCCAGGCGTACGTTGCTGTTCATTTAGAAACCAACGACAGTACTCACGACGACAAACGTAATCATTGGGCAGCAAAGCTTGTACCTTATGTATTTTGTAGGGCTTCATTTTATTCCGGCGCAAGACTTTGTGAACTGTCCAGTGAGAGACTGTCGGTCCGCCCCCGCGCCGCAATAATTTCGCCGCACTTCGTGTGCCCAGGCGAGGATTTTGGCGAATAACATTTAAAATACGCTCCTCAGTCTGCACATTCACCTGTTGTCCACCACCTGCCGCCATCGGAGCAATCGGTCGATTTTCTAAAACTCGCTGAAAAGCTGCCGTTATTGTGCGAGAATCGGATGGATTCGGGAATCTCTCACGGTAAATTCTCAACGCAAGAGAAGCATTGCCACGGGCTTCTCCTAAACACATCAACATGTTTCCGTATTCACGAGCACTGTACACGTATGCCGCAGGCATTGTTAAATACAAAAAATACTCAAAAATAATAAAACAGCAAAACGTAACAAAAAAACTTAACACAAAATTTAAAACTAACAAAACAGTATAAATACTACCAAGTAGTAACAATCGAAGCTAATAATATGGAACCGTAACGCGCGTTTGCTCTCGAACTGAGTCGGAATGAAAGTATAGGGACAGTGGGACACGAAAAAAGTAGCTTTACTTTTTGGTATCGAGTTATTTTCTTTTCGATACCGATATTTTTGTAATCGATACTTTTATTCAATGAGTACTTTTAGCAAGGTATCGTATCGAAAAAATTTAGAGATTACCTAAATTAAACTTGGCTTCATGGCTCAAGTTTATGGCAACGCCATCTAGATCAATCTTGTCAAAACCTTCTAAAATATTTTGATACCATTCTTTCATTAAATTCCTTCAATCAATGTCTAATGGTACCAATACATTTAATGCGATACTTGGGATCGATACTTTTGAAGCGATACTGGTATCGATCGAAAGCGTTTAATATCAAAACTTTAAGCGCATTATACCGTAAGTAAAGTACTCGATACCTTAAAGTATCGATACTTTCTATTCGATACCGTGTCCCTACTGAGTAACTGACTTGATAGTTCATAGTAGATGGATACCTACTAGTCTAGTAAAACATCAACAGACACCGCGTTTGTCGGTGACCGACAAAGTAGCATCAAAAGAAACCGCCTTTGTCGGTATCCGACAAAGTCAAGAATTTTAAAGTTTTTTTTAATCGGCGGTGTTTTTTTAATGTGCAAATATCAACGAATAATAGAGAAAGCAGGAGGTTATTGAATCAGAAGATAGAAACCAACTAATTTTGAAGGCAAGGAAAATGTAGGTACCACGTAACGTCACACCGCACGCGTGGCTTTTGTAGGCATTTATTTTGGCGTGGGTGCGGGGGGATTCCTTATTAATTTTAATAACGCAAATTTTTGAGAGTTCAGTTAACTCAGTTGTTCAGTTCCGTGTTCACGGTGTTCACTGACTTGCATGTGCGCGCGAGTGATACCTAGATACAATTGTACCTTTGATCGATTTATTAATTCTTGTAGTTATTATTTTATTTTTACGTTGTGTGTTTCTTAACAAGTTTTTTTTTGTTTCTATTATTGTTTGTATTAATAATGCCTGACGCGTACGTTTATAGTGCTCGTGAATACGGAAATACGTTAAATGTGCTTTGGGGAACCTCGTGACTTTCTTCGTCTTTCGAAGATTCGAACCCGGTACTCGACTTTGTCAACGCTGAGGAAACCTACTTTGGTCTAGGTCGGTAAGCTTTTTCATACCTACTATTTTTTTTTGAAACTCTTAGCATTATTGTTTTTAATAGGTAGATAGGTACCTACCTAACTGAATACTTACATTGGAACTTCCAATGTTTCCAATTTGGAAGTGGCGTAGTGGTTTGTAATGCGACTGCTAGTCACGAGGTCTCGGGTTTTTTCCAAAGAAATTTCTCAGTAGATCGGTACCTGCCTAGCAGCCTGTAGTTTGCTAATCAATGTGCCCGGGAGATGGCAAATGTATTAGGTATGCGGGGCTTAAACATAGCGAACAGTGGATGGCAAGAAAAATACACCTCTGCCTACCCCTTCGGGATACAGGCGTGAAAGTATGTTATGTTATTAACCATATCTAAACGATGTAAGTATGTATTAAAAAAATAAAAAATCATAACTGTAACCTTGTTAGAATTTTATCTAAGTAAGTAAATGTGTCTTTAGTGAGGAATCGAACCAAGTACGTAGGTACCTACCTATTTGATTGCCATTTCAGTCATCGTGACTTCACTCACATTGAAAAAAAATATTAAGGGTGTAATATTCGCCAAGAAAAAGTAAGCTTATATAGAGGAGATACGGCTAGCTAAACTAACTGAACACCTCGCATAATTAACAGACGCCCCCTTATCTCATATATTGAGAGAGAAAAAAAAAGAGCAGATGGAGTTGACAGATTTATAAGTACAAATTATAATTTGTGAATAAGGAAAAAGAGTATTTTAGTACGAGCGGGAATCGAACCTGCGTCCCTTCCTATCCGGGGAAGTGCTCTAATCTACTGAGCTACCGTACTATTTGTTAGAAATACCCAATCTCTTTACCACAATTTGTCTTAACGACCAACGCCACCTATCGGAAGCATTTACATGCATTAATCCAATATAGTAAGTTTAATTTTGCAATTAAAATTCATAATATTTGATGGCGCGATTTTTTTAAACATTTTGATCTATATTTTAGCACTTGACATGCTCAGCTACTCTTAAAGTACAAATTATAATTTTTGAATAAGGAAAAATAGTATTTTAGTACGAGCGGACATCGAACCTGCGTCCGTTCCTATCCGGGGAAGTGCTCTAACGATTTAATCTTTATCCAAATAAATAGGTACGTTATTCATCACAAGTATTTAATTTAAAACAAAATAGAACCTTTACATCATTCGATTTCAATAAATAACTTGGAATGTATCGCAGTTTTAAAAAAATCTAGACGTCGCGGAACCTCTAGCAGATGTGAAACAAAATTATTTTGTAGAAATAAAATGATAATAACTTGACAAAATACTCCTCAAGACGAATCAAACAAGTATAAAATCGATAGGGTTGCGTAGTTTCATTACAGAGTTACTGTGGCCACCTTCCAGCTCCATCGTCAGACCCTAGATACCATCTAGAGACAAAGTACTCGTCAAGATAAATCATACGAGCCCAAATTCGATGGAGTTATGTCGTTTTATAACGGAGTTCCTATGGCCACCTTCTAGCTCCATCACCAGACCCTGGATACCATCTAAAGATAAAGTACTCGTCAGACGAATCAAACGTGTCCAAACTCGACGGGGTTGCGTCATTTCATTGTATAGTTACTATGGCCACCTTCCAGCTTCATCATCAGTCCCTGGATACCATCTAGACACAAAGTACTCGGCAAGACGAATCATACGAGCCCAAACTCGATGGGGTTGCGCCGTTTTATTATAGTTCCTATGTCCACCTTCCAGCTCCGTCATCAGATCAGCTCCATGTCATCATAATATTGTATTATCACGTGATATACACATTCGTGTAAAATTTCAGCTCAATTGGAAACCGTGAAGTGTGTCAAATTTAACTTGCAAGATTTGAACGGAACAAGTAGGTACACAATAAAAGCGTCGCCACGCTATCAACCGATTTTACCCTCCCTCCGCAATAGATGTTTCACATCAATAACATCGCAGCATAATAATGGTTATAATGGTCATAATATCGCAGCATAATTGGTTATTTTCACTGACGAGACTTGGTTAAATGCAAACCACACAGTATCTAAGAACTGGACTGACGACACCGCCGCTTCCACTAGTTCAGTGCCAATGGGAAAAGTTGAACGCCTTATCATATGCCATGCAGGGTCTACGATAGGATTCGTGTCAGATGCTTTACTGGCCTTTAAATCCAAGAAAACAGTGGATTACCACGAAGAAATGAACGCGGAGATTTATGAAGGATGGTTTAAAGAAATGGTGCAATCTCTGGAAGATCCGTCCATAATTATTATGGACAACGCTACATATCACTCCAGACAAAATGATAAAATGCCGACGCAGGCCAATAAAAAATAAGAGATAATTGACTGGCTCCAACGTCATGGCGAAAATGTGGATAATACTTTATTAAAAATACAATTAGTGAATATTTTAAAATCGAAAAAAGCCTCCCTAAAATATATGTTATCGACGAAATAGCTGCCAAATGTGGTCATTGGGTTCTTCGACTTCCGCCGTATCATTGCCAGTACAATGCTATAGAACTAATATGGGCACAAATCAAAGGACAAGCCGCTCGAAACAATACCCATCCCCCTTTTACTGCAAACAAGAAGTTAGATTTATTAAAAAATGCATGTGCGGATGTAACTGCCGAAAACTGAGAAAAAATTGTGAGAAGAACCCAAAACATTGTAGCGTCGGATTGGGAAATCCATATGGCATTCGATAATACAGAAGTACAGAAACTTATAATAAATGTTGGGGAGAGCTCATCGAGTGACGGTGACGATTCATCAGATTTTGATTAAAATAAATATACAAAGATTACTTGTCGTTATAATTATTTCGTTTCATTGTCGAGTACCCACCTATACCTACTACTACTATTACAACAGCTTAAAAAATTTTAAAGAAGTTGTCATTATCAATCAAGAATTAATACGTGTAACATCTTGTAATGTAATATAATATTAGTTCATAAATTTGTACAAAAGTATCCGGCAGTAAATAGTTTCATACATTTTGTAAAAAAATATCGGGTCTGTTATCATGTTACGTTTATCGATAGCTCCATCCCTATCAGTTTTTCCGACTCTGGTATAACCTTGTACGTGCGTAAGCGTCATATTTTTATAAAATAATGCATACATAATATAAAAAAGACGCTCGTTCAAGTTTCATCATCGAGCTGTCATCGAGAAAATAAAGAAATGGAAATAGTATAGTTATTTTTTTCCCTAAAAATACTCTAGAAATAATCTATATGGCAAAACAGCGTTGGCAGGGTCAGCTAGTTTACCACCGAAGGAATGTAACATAGTTCCAGTGGCCCGCCAATACAGGCGGAGAGACGGGACACTGCGGGTTTCTTTAGTGGGTGAGGGCCTGACACTACCCTGTTCGTTGCCCCAAACGACGGGGTGTGCGGTTAGGAACATTTTTTCTCGCCTTAACAAAAAAAAAGAAGTTATGCGGACTGCCTAGCCTGGAATAGGGTCAGGAAAAGTCTGGATCCGAACGCCAAAGAGGAGAAGTGTAAATTTAATGCTGCTTCCAGGTCCAACAAGAAGGCTATTGCCGAAGCCAAGGCAGAACACGTTGCCAGATTTGGCGAGCGGCTCGGAAGCTATCTCACCGGGAGTGCCAAGTACACAGTGCCAAGGAGAGCTACAAGGAGGCCGGTCTTTTGGGCCAACTCTTTGCCTCTATCTCACACCGGAACAGCCACACCGCCTACCATCCCGCGGTGTGAAAGCTCCTTGCTTTAAATCCGCATCACGCAACGTGCGGTCAGGAGGGAGCTGCGGCTGCTGGACGTCCATAAATCGAGCGGGCCGGATGGCATCCCTGCAGTGGTTCTACGAACGTGCGCCCCTGAGTTGACCCCCGTCCTAACGCGTCTTTCATACAGTACCGGCAGGGTTCCTACTTCGTGGAAGGTAGCCCATGTTCACCCG
Source organism: Leucoma salicis (assembly GCA_948253155.1). NCBI lineage: Eukaryota > Metazoa > Arthropoda > Insecta > Lepidoptera > Erebidae > Leucoma > Leucoma salicis. Next base: position 8,908,497 of record OX411806.1, read on the forward strand.
ATTCCCAAAAGAAGTGATCGGTCGGACCCATCGAATTACAGGCCAATCGCGATGACATCTCTGCTCTTCAAGGTTCTGGAGAAAGTCATAAACCGCCGACTTTTGCAGTACCTAGAGGATCACCAGCTGATCAATGATCGATATAGCTGATCAATATCCAATACGGCCTTCGTCACGGTCGGTCTGTTGGTGATCTTCTCGCGTATCTTACCCACCGTTGGGCGGAGGCCTTGGAGGGTGGAGGTGAAGCTTTGGCATTCAGCCTGGACATCGCGAAGGCATTCGAAAGGGTCTGGCAAAGGGGCCCTTTTATCGAAGTTACCATCTTAAGGAATCCGCGAGGGACTCTGCAAATGGATCGCCAGCTTCCTAGATGGTCGGAGCATCAAAGTCGTAGTGGACGGCTGCTGCTCCGACACCATGGGGGTTAATGCTCGCGTACCACAAGGCTCGATGCTGTCCCCAACACTGTTCATCCTGCATTTGATATGACTTGCTCTCAATAGAGAATATACATTGCTATGCGGATGACAGTACGGTTGATGCGCGATATACCGGCTGTCAGTAAGTCCCTCAGAACATGCAGGAGGAGAAACGGACCGAACTTGTGCCGGAAGTGGAGCGCTCCCTTGGGCGGACCTCGCAATGGGGTGAAAACATTGTTTGTCAACCCCACGAAGACACAGGTTTGCGCGTTCACTGCAAAGGACGCATGTGTCGTGGCGCCCCAGTTCCAAGGGGTAAATCTCCCGGTCTCCAAGAGCATTGGGATCCTCGGCATCGGCATCTCTAGCAAAGTCCAGTTCGGGAGTCATTTGTAGTACAAAGCCAAATTGGCGAGCAAAAAACTGGGCGTCCTGAACAGAACTAAGCGGTACTTCACACCGAGGCAAAGACTTGTGCTATATAAAGCACAGGTCCGCCCTCATATGGAGTACTGCTCACATCTCTGGGTAGGTGCGCCTAAGTACCAACTCAACCCACTTGACTCCCTGCAAAGGCGTGCTATTCAAATTGTCGATGATCCCGATCTCACGGAGGGTCTAGAGTCGTTGGAGCGACGGAGACTTCGGGTCCCTCTGTGTGCTCTACCGGCTCTACAATGGGGAGTGCTCGGAGGAGCTGTTTGAGGTGGTACCAACATCACTATTTTACCACCGAACCACGAGACGTCGCGGTAGGGTTCATCCACACCAACTGGAAACAAACTCGTCCAAAAAAAGTTCGCTTTCAGCGTTCTTTTCTACCACGTACGTGTAAGCTTGAAAGTATTGAGTTGAGGAATGACCTACCTGCTACGGTGTGTCCCCGGCGCTACGCCATGTCTCTCTTTAAATGAGGTTTGAAAAGAGCACTTAAGTTGCAGTAGGCGGCGGCTTGGCTATGCAAATGACACCCTCGTCACCGTGAGGATGGCCGGCTTCGAGGAAGCTGCCCGATTGGCGGAAATGGGAGTAGCGCTCGTCATTGACTGGATCGGTTTGTTGGGCCTGATGGTCTCGTTGTCTAAAACTCCTGCTACATGGCCCTCGCCAAGGTGATGAATAATGACATATTTAATAATCTCTCAAAAAGGAACAAAATATACATTTACAGTTATTTTGCACTGCTATTTAGCCTCTTTTTTTACTATATAAGTAAATGCACTATTGAAAAAGATGCCAATCTTTGCACAGGTGAATATTCATTACACCAGTAGTCCATTAAGATACATGGGAAAAACACTAGCTGAACAAGAAAACAATAAATTGGGTAGGTAAGCTCATAAAGCAGTACAAAACCGGATTGGGGCACTCGTAAGATTTAAACTACATATATCTTTAGCCTGTTTGTGCACATTTACATAATTCCATCCACCCATCCATCAGCCCTTCAACGTCCACTGCTGGACACCGGCCTCCCCAAGAGAACGCCACAACGAGCGGTCCCGTCATGGGGGATAATGCCGTAATCGCCACGCTTGGCAGGCGGGTTGGCGATCGCAGTGGATGTTGTTAATACTCGAGGGAGTGCTGCTGCCCACTCCCCCAGTACTCCCTCAGTCGGCTTTTACTACTAGCGTGGGTAGAGGGGTGGGACAATTCAAAAGCCGGCCCCACACGGCCTATTACAGGCCTCGCGCATAAGCGAAGCGTTGAGGTGGGTACTATTCTCGTTTTACACAGAAACACTGTATTTTCAAACTTAAAATGTCTCTATTTATCATATATTGCACTTGTAAAACAATACAAACACAATATATCAAGAAAAAACACTATTTTTGACACTCATGATATTTTTTATGCCATTTTTGTTATTTAAACTAGTTAAAAAAGTGTTTAAAAAAGTTCTGTCTTGGACGTCCGTTTGTTGTAGGTAATGTATGTTAACCTAATCTCTAATCGAGTCTTTTTTTTTCTTTTTAACTTGAGTATTACTACAAATAGAGCCCTATTACTTTTCACGGTCTGATTCGATGTGGTTTAATTGTTATAAAATAAACAAAAAATACTGAATATTTACGCTCGATACTTTTCATGAGAACTATTTCTATAGACCAATATAGAAGTACTTCTTAAAATTTGCGCTAGATGGCGTATAAGACATGAAACCCACATTAGTACTTTTTGAAATTAGCGCTATCTATGTGATTTATTGAAAACTACTTGGTAAGACCAATACATTATCAGTTACTTATCAAATAATCAATTTTATTGTGAAAAATGCAGATTGTGAGGCGTGCAGTTTTGGATTCTCCAAAGTATTTATTTTCATAATTGCTTTTCATAAATTATCTGTATTTGACTAACTTAACTAATGAAACAACTATCATGTTTAGAGAGTCAGAAAAGTATAATTAAAATATATTTAAACAGGAAATTATAAATTTATTTTTGGTATCTTGATAATGACTGAAGTCATTATCATGACTTGGATCAAATTTACTTATAAAAGTTATCCACACTAGTATATCCCGAAAAAACTGAAAGAATTTTTTTTTTTATATTATCATCTTTTGGATCTTTAAGGTTTACTATGTTCTTATATTGTAAATATTGGCATATGGGTACCACAAAACTACAAAATAGTAACACTATCTAATCTAAAAACATTTTAGAAATCTTTTGCTTTTCAAGTAGTATAAAACTTAAAAACACAAAAGTAAACGGCAGCGCGAAGCACACTTGCGAGTCGCCATCCCGAAGGAAAGGGATAGGAAGCATAATAAGGAGAGGATAAGAAGGATAGGATAGGGAGGGGGTTTGGGTCTCCGGTGCTATCACTCACCAAACAAACAACGGCAGGAGTAACAGTTGTTGTTACATGCTGATCTTTTGTGAAAGGTTAGTACTTCCCCGATCGAGCTGGCCCATTCATGCTGGTAAAAGCAAGGCTCTACCACTAGAAAAATTATGTATGTATTGTGTTCCCATTGACATGCTTTATGTTTAATTACATAACTAATATGGCTATAAAATATTGATGTAAGTAGTATAATATCTTACTCATTTTAGGTTAGCTTAGTTAGTTTCTGATATTAAAAAACATTATTAATTGCAAACCTGCCCGATGATGAAGAGGATGTGCTATTATCTGATGAAGATGTAGAAGCGCTTGAGGTACTAGAACTGCGTGATGAGGATGTACTTGATACAGTTTTCTTTTTATCTTTCCGCATATCCTTACTGCTATCCATTTTCATTTGCAGCTCCAACTCTCGTTGTAATTGTAGCCGTCGCTTCTCAAGAACGTCTGTGTCTGCGTATTCTAAGTCATTCTGATCCCAATTGTCGATTTCACCATCAGGACTGCGACCTGATCGTACCACCACGGTAGAATGCAACCTACTTTTAGAATCATCTTTCAGTGCACGTTTAAGCTCAATGTCTTTATTAGCTGCGCGCTGTTTTGACGGACTTATGAGAGTATGGGTTGATGCAAATTTACAAGTTTTACCGTAAGCGCAACTCCCATTCTGTGCCCACTGTCTACAATGTTCAGTTGTTTTTTTAGCGCCTGATTTTTTAGTACCAAGACGCTCAAAGACACTAGGCCTGTTAGCTAGATCTTTTGATTTCGGTAATTCGACGGTAATTTTTCTTTTTCCTTGCTTTGACATTATAAAGGAAAAGCATTTGTCTTGCACAATTTAAAAGCGAAATACGCACATCACATTTCTACATAATATATTAGGCGCCATTATTACTTTGTTTATGATTATTTTAAGATTTGGTTGGTTTATGGCAATGAGCTTCTCCATACTATAAATAGTAGTCTATGATTGAGCTCTAATAAAGGAGGAGAGGAAATGACTACAAATTTAAAATTTACCGAGCCAAGTCTTTGAAATCCAAAAATGGCGGAATTTCCGCTAGGGAAGCGCGTAAAAAATATCGATATCGATACTTCAGTCCTTCTATAAATTTTTGTATAGGTTTTTGTCTTCAGTACTGTCGGAAGTATTTTCATACATTATATCGACCAGGAAAACTTAATTTTACAATTAAGATTTTTACCTAATAATGACGCAAACCCTATAAATATTTATATATATTTTTAGCATTTGATATGCTAAAAATATATATCAATATTTATAAGCATCTGGACGGTATCTAGGAGATGTAGGTTCAAATCCTGCTCGTGGCTGTTATTTTCGATTTCACATTTTTCACTTTATGTTTAGTGTATAGTGCTAAGCATGGGCCGTTCGTGCAATCTTTAATCTGGGCCCGAGAGTTTCCCTTAGACAGAAATTTAAAGAAATAAATATTCTAACTGTCGTGTCTCAATTTATATATATGAAAATCTGTTGTATGTCAAGAAAAACATCAGAAGCTTTGATAAGTATAGCGACGTTCATCACATTAATACAAGGAACAAAGGCAATCTTGTTGCTCACAGTACTCGTCTCCACAGAATCAGTAGATCTTTCATGGGGCAATGTATATGCTTCTACAATAAAATTCCTGAAAATGTCCGAAACATGCCACTAAATAAGTTTCAGAAAGCCATAAAAATTTGACTTTGTAATCAAGGTTATTACACTGTTTCGGATTATCTTGAGGATAAAACTAAATGGGCTTGAGCTGCACCTCATTCATTAATTTTCAAAATTGTTTTATAAGATATAATGTAATTTTAGTTATAAAGATTATATTAAATTGTAATATATTGGCAATTTAAAAAAGTGGCCCATGAGTTTCTTGCCGGGATCTTCTCATGAAAGGCTTTACTACGGAAGCCGGCCGCTTGTGGCGATTGCAATCGCCACTTTGTTATTGCGGTTGCACTCGCCTCAGGCGCTCGTGTTAATTATTTTAATTATTAGTGTATTATTGACGATTTTAAGTGCTACTTAATAGGCCTATGAAATAAAGATATTTTTGAATTTGGATTTGAACATGACAAATGCTAAAAATATATATAAATAAATATATATAATAATATTTTATTCCATCCATCAGTCATTCGACGTCCACTGCTGTACATAATACGTCACCCTATGAGAACGCCACAATAAGCGGTCCTTTTTTTTTATTAACATGGTCCATAATGCAAATTTACGCACGTAACTGGGGTACCAACAGGATCCAGGGGGACTGTCGAGTTTGATGTCATACAGGCTCGATTCTTGTGTTGAGTTCATGAGCCACAATACTGACTAAAAATGACCGCAGCGCCTTCTTCCGTCATAATGGAGAGTAATGGGATTGACTACAGATATTCCACACCGACGCTCTAGTGACTACATCCAAGGGTGCCTGGCGGTTTTGACCAGGTCGTCAGTCCTTCTGGCGGGAGGCCGTTCTATGCTGCGCCTTCCTGTGAAACATGTGAAACATCTAATGCAGAGGGAGGCTTAAACTGGGTGTTAGCGTGGCGACGCTTTGACGTGACAATACAATATTATGATGACATGGAGCTGGTCTGACGATGCAGCTGGAAGGTGGACATAGGAATTCTATAATGAAACGGTGCAACCCTATCGAGTTTAGACTCGTTTGATTCGTCTTGACGAGTAATTTCTCTTTAGATGGTTTCCAGGGTCTGATGATGAAGCTAAAAAGTAGCTATAAGAACTCCGTTATAAAACGACATAACCCCATCGATTTTGGGCTCGTATGGTTACTCTTGACGAGTACGATGGATGGATAATTGGGTATTACTTTTCTTCGTGCTGCATTGAAGTACTGAACATGAAGGCATGTTGTCATGGCAAAAATCGTTATTATAAATATATTGTTGACAGCACGGAACATATTGGCAATAGGCTTGCAGAATAAATATTGATATATCGGTGAAATTCTTTTTCACTTTTCACTTTACAAACATACAATTTCGAGGCCTTTCTTATGACTGAATTCCAGCAATCTTACGGTGATTACAGTTTAACTATTTTTATAAATGTTAAAGTAAGTTCGTTTATTTGCTATTTATTGACACCGTAACTACTTAACCAATCATCACGAATTGTCACTTATTTAAAACTCTGTAGTACAGATTAGGACAAAGGCTACTAACTATTGTTTAAGTGGAGAAGGTCTCCTGGCTGGGATGGCTATTTTTGTGTAGATTATTTTTATGCTAGAGAGTGACGTATTTAGATTGAAGAACTTTACAGGATTATGCTCGCTGTAAAATTGTCTGAAAGGATAATAATAAGTTAAGTTGAAGGTTATTGTAGGGCCAGCTGAAAATCAGTGTTTTGCAATTAGCACTATAAAAACTGAGCTGGCTAACTTTGTTACACTATTGATATTTTATAGTTGTTCCTTTTTATTTTGTTTTTCTTATCTTGTGTAACAAAAGTATTTACTTGCTTTGAATACTAATAATAATACAATTGATTAATCAATTCGATAAATTAATAATTAATAATTTATTTAATGGTATGCTGCTAAGCCCACTGCTCACCACTTCACGCACACAAAATTAATAAATAGTCGGCTTCTTCTTACTATATGAAAATTTGTGACGAATAAAAATTACAAATTATTAGTGGTGGATGCTAGGTTGGAACCTAAATAGCGCAAATTAAATATTTTGAAATAAAGAGTATTTAATATATCAATATTTTTTAAAACATCGATATATCGATAGTTGTTGGTTCTTCCTGCATCCCTAATTGACAGCTGACATACAACAGATAAAGGCCTTGTTTCGATATACACTGCGAGCACTGTGATATCACGTGATCAACAGCTTCCATAAATATAACAACGCACTATGGAATATTATTATTATTATTGAATATTGTAAATCAAAGATACCCGAACATGGCAAAAGTAAAGAAATTGTGTTTATTGCAGTGTAAAACCAATACTTTGTAAGAAATGAAAGTAATGACAAATCAGTATACTGGACTGCGTTCCGTTAAAAACAGTAACCATTATAGCTAACTATAAAGGAATGACTTTACAGTATACTAAATTGACATCACACCTTACAGTGCTCGCAGTGTATATCGGAACACACCCAAATTACGCTGTCATCGTAACCATTAAGATGGCGGACGACAGTCGAAGTAAATCACTTTTACTAGGTGTTTGATTTTCTAAATTCAAAAAGGCTGATAAGGCTACCACCTCTACCATCTGTCGATTACGTTTAAACCATTCTTGCACTCCGGTATTCCTTGCTAAACTCAGGATTAGAGATAATTCCATTTGCGAATGTGGTCTGGCTCAAGGAAATATAAACCATATATTTTTTTGTTGCCCTAAATTAAACTGTTCTTTATATAATATTTTACCAACTGAAATCTCTTGTCCTACATATTTTAAACTTCTTTTGTCTCTTGTATTTACTCCATTTATTAAAACACTTTGTAAATTCATAAAAGTTAATAAGATTAAATTGTAAATGTATGTACATATAGTGGTAATAGGGTATTTAGTTTAAAAAAAAAAATAGTTTTGTTTTTGTTTATATTGTATTCCTGTAAGTAGTTGTATGTCATGTAGTTAGAGTTGTATTTTTTGTTTCAGTGTATCTCTTGAGTAATATTGTTCTGTGATCTCATGGTAATCCGCCGTGTTGGGACTCATTTTCCACCGTTTATTTATCTTTCACCGAACAAATCTCCTTCGTTTGACGGTCTACCTTAAATTAATACTCGATATTGGCGAAATTGTGCTGACACTGCCACAACAAGAGCCAATAAACAAGAAGATAAGATTTTACTAGGTATATATGAAGATAAGGGCGCCTCCCCCTTTATTAGAGCTTAATGGTTTATGGTTTTATTATTATTATTCTTCGTCTAAGTACAAAACAAAGAGTAATGTGTATAACAAGAAAATGTATTTTTTTAAATTTGTGTAAGGCTTTAGCAAAACTATCAGCCTAACAGAAAATAAACATCGTTATTCTCTGATCACAGGTAAGGTAAGTTCTTAACAAGTCATAGTTAATGTCAATCGTATAAAATTAGTCAGTCTAGGCAAAATCCCGCTCCAGTAAAACGTTGGCGACCTTACTGGAGCTTCTGTGGAGTTTTGGAAGTTGGTGTAAAAATGGTGGCCTTTTGCTTATCTATTTGTGTATGTGTATAAGTGTTGATAAGTGATATTACATCACTAACATAAGGTGTTTTTTCCTGTTGTTTCTCAAACTCCACAGAAGCTCCAGTAAGGTCGCCAACTTTTACTGGACTGGGACTTTGACTAATTTTATATGACTTGTTTCAAGTACGACTTGTAGGTAAAGTTAATGAATTTAACCTACCTGTGATCACAGAATAACGCGGTTTCTGTAAGGCTGATGGTTTTGCCAAAGCCTTAAACAAATTAAAAAAAACATTACCAAAGACATTGAGTTTTCTTTGTTTGCTATTATGATTACTCTACTCTATGTTAAGGCAACTATTTTGATAGTTTGATTTGTTTGTGGAAACTGGAAAATGTGGAATGCAAATGAAAATTGAATGATATGTGCTTGGTGAAATGAAAATAATCTAATAAAGTACCGACTGCTAAGACATATCTTTAGAAGGGGTCAATTTTATTTATTTGTAAAATTCGTTTACATATACAACAAAATGCCTTTATTGGATGGTAAAGAAATTGACGTTTTTTTTGTAAGTAATTTTCTGGTTTCCTAACTGGTAACTTTTGCGATAAGCATAATATAATGTTTAACTATAACGGTAAATCTATATGTCTCTTTGTTTAAATTAACTGTAATGATAAAAGATTGAGGTCTTGGAGGCGATCATATGGAAAATGGCCGTAACTCCAACCTGGTACACAATCCTACCAGCAGTAATGCAATGGGGCATAACGACACAGCTGGGGATGAAATGACACCATCTTAGTCTGCCACCACATGGATTAACTGTTTATATCACTTAAAATTTGTCCAGGTACTTGAAGAAATTTTTATGAGTATTTATTCTACATATGAACCTATGGCCAAATATAACCTAACCTATCATCACGCCGTTTCCCTTGCGGGGTAGGCAGAGAGAACAGAGTGCCAAGAGGCTCTATTCTTGCATACATCTCTCGCTTCCTCAACATTCATAATTCTCGTCATAAACACTTGCCGGTTTCGGAGACTTCTGACTCCACCTTCCTTCAATACATGACCGATTTGGTCTAGGTAGGTGAGTCTCGGTCTCCCCCTGTGTTGAACGTCCGGCATTCTTTCCACATGTCTGAACCATCGGAGCATTCCCTTTCGCATCTTTACACCAATACTCTCTTTCATACCTACTCGCTCTCTTATGTTGTCTTTACGAATGCGGTCATTTTGCAGAGATTGCATTTCGGCCACATTGATTTTACTCTCATACTCCTTTTTGCATAGCCAACTCTCGCTTCCATATAGTAACGTTGGGACAAGCACTGCATTGTGTATTACGACCCGAAAATATAAGACATTTTTAGTAGGAGTTAATCTAAAAACCTCTGAAAAAATATCTTGACAATTGTTATGTATTAATACCGGCACTATATATCTTGTCAAATAAAATAATACATTGACATTAATATCTGTCAGTTCAATTTTGTCTTGTCTGCTACCTAGTGCATATCTAGTAATAAAACAATATTACCTAATCATTGTTTTATTGGACATAACAGTGGCGACGAGTGATAATCAGGTTAAAAATGGAGTATAGAGCAGTGAAATTTAAGGAATTTGATGTTCAAACAGACAGTTGGGATAATTACATAGACAGATTAGAATTTTGTTTTGAAGCAAATGGAATTGTTTCAGACCCACACAAAAGAGCAAACTTTTACACAGTATGTGAACCCAAAGTATTTGATACACTCCTGGCTTTAATATCACCTAAAAAAGCGAAGGATGTGGTGTTTAGTGACATTGTGGATATTTTAACAAAACATTATAGCCCAAAGCCAAATGAAATATCGGTGTCATATCAATTCTATAAACGAGATCAAAAAGCGGGTGAAACGGCAGCGGAATATATTGCCCAATTACGGAAGATCAGCACTCATTGTAATTTTTTGGATTTGGAGCGTATGTTACTTGACAGGCTGGTGTGTGGTATGAAAGATCACAGGTTGCAATATGACACCGTACACCGTACTGAACTTTCGTTACATGAAGGTTGTTTGTTACTGGGCTGTCGTGTGGTAGTACCGTCTCCGCTACGTAAAGACATCCTATATGCTTTACATAAAACTCACAGTGGTATTGTGCAAACTAAAGCCCTAGCCAGAAGTTATGTGTGGTGGCAAGAATTAAACTCTAACATTGAGGCAATAGTAAGCAATTGTACTAGGTGTCTTGAAAATAGACACATGCCACCGAAAACAGTTTGTACTTGGGTAGCGCCTACAAGACCTTGGTCTCGAATCAACATTGATTTTGCAGGCCCATTTCAAAATAAATTATTTTTAATAATGGTTGACGCTCATTCAAGATGGCCTGAAGTATTTATAGTAAATAACATGTCTACAGAAACGGTCATACGACACCTGAGAAACTTATTTGCCACACACGGATTATGTGAGACTTTAGTTTCAGACAATGGAACGCCATTTGTGTCTGCCGAGATGAAACGATTTCTGATGGCTAACAAGATTAAACATGTCACCACAGCACCATATCATCCGGCTACCAATGGTTTAGCTGAACGAATGGTTCAGACAATCAAAGATAAATTTAAAAAAATGGACAATATATCATGGGACGTGAAACTACCTAACATGTTATTAGGACTACGTGTGACACCATGTGGGGGAACAGGCAAGAGCCCATCAGAACTGCTGATGAATAGACGTTTAAGGACACTATTAGACAGCATACACCCAGTTACTAAAGAACATACTAGAGTAGAACAACAAATTAATGATAATGCACAAAGAAAGCATAGAGAGACAGGCCTGGGTCAAAAGGTGATGTATAGAAACTATGGAAGGGGACCACGCTGGTTACCGGGCATAGTCACAAACAGAGATGGCCCATCTAGTTATCAGGTGACATCAGAGGATGGCAATGTTGTTAATAGACATATCGATCAACTTATAAAAAAGAAGACTGCAGGTGCAGAACAGGAAGAGGAAGTTTGTAGAGAGACAGTCCATGGCAATAACACACAAAATGAAAGAAAGGAACAGGATCAAAGTGGAGGGAGTGCTTCTGATCAGGAAAACGAACAAATTATAGAAATACCAAGTTCGGAACAATGGGCAGAGATGTTGGGAATACCTAGTAATGCAGAGACTACATATGCAGGTGGTGGTAAAATTAAAAGTAAAATATGGTCACATACTAAGTCACCATATGCACGACCTGAATCGGATAACTATATAGTTTAATGTAAAACTTAAGTTCATTAATTTTGAGTTCTAGTGTGTTCTTTCTGTTTAGATATACTTGGGGGAAAGGTATGTTATTTATTAATACTGGCACTATATATCTTGTCAAATAAAATAATAAATGTACCCACATTGACATTAATATCTGTCAGTTCAATTTTGTCTTGTCTGCTACCTAGTGCATATCTAGTAATAAAACAATATTACCTAATCATTGTTTTATTGGACATAACAACAATATTGAAAATTTTCGTATTGAAACTATCGTGAGATTGACACATATTAGAAATATAACACCGGCCGAGCGCGCAGCGGTGCCAACGAGTGCCTGCGCGGGCACTCGTTGACACCGCTGCGCACTCGCCCTGATGATGAGCATCGAATATGCTCGAAACCCGGGTCGACTAAATCGATCCTCAACGTGAGTTATTGCCGGTGATATATTTCTAATATTGAAAATTGTATCAAATTCTTTTGGGCTATCTCAAAGAAGCTGTAAAAAGGCGTACGCAGACTTTTCCCTTTTGTGTTTTTAGGTACTATAAATAATAACTGTTGTCAGTTAAAATTTATCCAATGCAATTAGTTTTTTAAAAATATTGTGTACCTAGTCTTCCATAAGGATCAAGTGTCCTTAGTCTCCCCTTCTACTAAAAGGTATTCTACTATTATGCCATAAGCAGGGTTCGCTATTCCAGTCGAAATATGCAGTATAGTTTACTGTAAATGATTACAGTGACAGTTTATTTAGTTTGATAAATATATTTATTTCCCACCACAGGACCAATATGTTAGTAAATGTCAGGCACTAGTGAAAATGTTTTTGGTAATCTGAAACTTGCTACACATGTATTTAGACTGTTTTTACAGCCTATATGTCAAAAACTGATAATTGAAGGAAAATTGTGTTACTAAGTATACTTACTACAAAAACCAGTCTGTTTGGTTAATTATTATGACACTCTTGAAATTTGATTCTTGAAGAGGATGCCTTTCCAATACATCACCATGTGGATATTTATATATGGCCTAATACTAGTTTTACTGATAATATAAAAGTAGAATCTTTTAATTGAAGTTCATTTTTATTATAACTGTAGTGGAGTAAGATATTTATTTTTATTAATTGAAATTATATATTTTTTTTGCAGAGTGAAGAAGACCTACCCTATGAAGAAGAAATATTGAGAAATCCTTTCTCAGTAAAGCATTGGCTCAGGTATATTGAGCACAAAAAAGATTCTCCTAAAAATGAGATTAATATAATCTATGAGAGGGCATTAAAAGAGTTGCCAGGTTCTTTTAAATTATGGTACAACTATCTAAAATTAAGGAGAAGCCAAATTAAAGGCAGGTGTATTACAGACTCCTGTTATGACGATGTTAACAATTGCTTTGAAAGGTCTTTGGTGTTCATGCATAAAATGCCTAGAATATGGATGGACTACTGTACTTTCTTAACAGATCAATGTAAAATTATAATTACTAGGAAAGCCTTTGACAGTGCTCTAAGAGCATTGCCAATTACACAACATCACAGGATATGGCCACTTTATTTAAGTTTTCTGAAGAAACATAATATTCCTGAAACAGCTGTCAGGGTATTTAGAAGATATCTTAAGCTAAGCCCTGAGGATACTGAAGAGTACATTGATTATCTTATATCAATAAACAAATTAGATGAGGCTGCAGTTAAGTTAGCTCAAATTGTTAATAATGAAAATTTCCAGTCAAAACATGGTAAGTCAAATCATCAGCTATGGAATGAACTTTGTGAACTTATATCAAAGAATCCTGATCAAATACATACTCTTAATGTAGATGCAATTATAAGAGGTGGTCTCAGGCGTTACACTGATCAACTGGGACATTTATGGAATTCCTTAGCAGATTATTATGTCAGGAGTGGTCTTTTTGAAAGAGCTCGAGATATCTATGAGGAAGCAATACAAACTGTCACTACAGTTAGAGATTTTACACAAGTTTTTGATGCATATGCACAGTTTGAGGAGCTCAGTTTAAGTAAAAAAATGGAGGAGGTTGCAAAAAAATCGAACCCTACTGAGGATGATGATATTGATTTGGAACTTAGATTAGCAAGATTTGAATACCTTATGGAAAGAAGATTATTACTATTAAACTCTGTTCTTTTAAGACAAAATCCGCATAATGTATCAGAATGGCATAAAAGAGTTAAACTATATGAAGATAAACCACATGAAATAATTGACACTTACACAGAGGCTGTTCAAACAGTAGATCCTAAGTTAGCAGTAGGTAAATTATATACTTTGTGGGTTGGGTTTGCAAAGTTTTATGAAAAAAATGAGCAAATAGAGGATGCAAGACTTATCTTTGAGAAGGCTACACAGGTGAACTATGCTAAAGTTGATGATTTGGCTTCTGTTTGGTGTGAGTGGGCAGAAATGGAAATAAGACACGAAAATTATGAAGAAGCTCTTAAATTAATGCAAAAAGCCACTGTTCTCCCCAGTAGAAAGGTTGCTTATCATGATGACACTGAAACCGTACAAATGAGGTTATACAAGTCTTTGAAAGTATGGTCCATGTATGCTGACTTGGAAGAAAGTTTTGGCACATACAAGTCTTGTAAAGCAGTTTATGATCACATAATAGACCTGAAAATTGCGACGCCACAAATAATCATTAACTATGGCTTATTTTTAGAAGAACATAATTACTTTGAAGAAGCCTTCAGGGCATATGAAAAAGGCATAGCTTTATTTAAATGGCCCAACGTCTATGATATTTGGAACACCTATTTAACAAAGTTTTTAAAAAGATATGGTGGATCAAAACTAGAACGAGCTAGAGACTTATTTGAACAATGCCTGGAGCACTGTCCACCAGAATTTGCAAAATCTATTTTTCTCCTCTATGCAAAATTGGAAGAAGAACATGGTTTAGCAAGACATGCAATGGCTGTGTATGAAAGAGCTACAACAGCAGTTCTCCCAGATGAAATGTTCGAGATGTTTAATATCTACATCAAAAAAGCTGCTGAAATTTATGGTGTACCTAAAACTCGCCAGATATATGAAAAAGCTATTGAGACACTTCCTGATGAAAAAGCGAGGGAAATGTGTCTCCGATTTTCAGAAATGGAAACGCGGCTTGGAGAAATTGATAGGGCCCGTGCCATATATGCACATTGCAGTCAAATGTGTGATCCCAGGATTACGGTTGAGTTTTGGAACACGTGGAAAGAATTTGAAGTACGACATGGCAATGAGGATACCATGCGGGAAATGCTTAGGATTAAGAGAAGTGTCCAAGCCACATATAACACTCAAGTGAATATGATGTCTGCACAAATGTTGAGTTCAGCTGCACAAGCAGCTGGCACTATTTCAGACCTTGCTCCAGGCATGAAAGATGGTATGAGACTGTTGGAAGCCAAAGCTGCTGAAATGGCAGTTCAAAGCAAGGGTAATATTGCATTTGTCCGTGGCGAAACACAAGGTCTTAATAAAGAGACTGGTGATAAGGTTGTAAATCCTGATGAGATTGATATCGATGATGATTCAGATAATAGTGATGATGATGAAGAAGTTGCACCAGTTCAGAAAAAAGAGATACCAGCTGCTGTCTTTGGTAGCCTTGTTAAAGATAAAGATTAGTGTTGTATTGGAATTTTAAGAATATATCTTTGCAGTAATAACTCAACTTTTATTTATAAGCTTAATTTCATTATACATTCCACTATATTTACAATAAAAATCACAGAACAATATTTATAGTAGAAATGTCTTCATAGATACTTTAATGGCTGTCAAAATCCTTGCATAGTTTATATTATAATAGTTTCTAACTAGTATTTAAAAATAATTAAATATATAGAAGTATCACCAAACTAAACAAACTGGTATGATATAGGTACACAGGCAAGTCAACAAGGTATTAAAAAAAAAGAGAAGCTACAGTAGTACACTTAATTTAATACTTTATATTATATCTCTGGGAGGGGTAATAAAATGCAATGAGTTTGAATACATACTCTGTTGGCCAGAATAATTTAAATTACTAATGTCGTTACGAACACCACCAAACATGATTAGTTCACCATTTCCTTTGACTAAAGAATACAAAACCAATTCTTCAGGTGCTCCAATCATTTCACCTAATCGTGGACAAAGCCAAGATACATAATTGAAACTATTTCCATTTACAACAGTTGAAATATCTAATACATGCATTGTTAGCGTATTGCGTTTAAGCTTCTTGACTGCTGGTTGCCTTTGGTGTAGGTTAGGTGGAGAAGGTGGTGGTTCTGGTCTATTTTCTAAATGCGCTATTTGCCTTTGATTAATGAGATCATTTTCTGGGACTGTGTTATTGGAAGAATCACATGCAAACGCTGCCATCCTATATTTATTGGCCTCCTGCAACTGTCTCATTATTTTCATCCCCTTATTCTGTAACAAACAGGATAAGTCAAATTTCTTTTACATTTAGACACATCAAAAAAAGTTTGAAGTCACTAGCAAAAAATGCTGTATTTTTTAATTTCACTCTATAAAAAAAAACTATTGAAGTGAAACTTTTAATGCGACTTCCAACAAGGTTGCGTAAAACGATTAACGCAACCATGGAGGGGCTATGAAAGCACTGTTGCGTTAAACATTCAACGCTCCTGGGGAGGGGGAATAGAAAGAGACAGTGAATGCGTGGCACTTAACGCATGCGTATACTACATGCGTTTTTTTGGACATTTCTCCACTCGAAAATGATAATTAAAGATGCGATCAATTGTGAATTGTAAGCAATGTTAATAGTTTTGTCTTAAAGAAACAATATGATTTCACTAAGAATCAATTTCTACCCCTTCCTATTTTCATTTCCACATTACGAAGTTTCACTTCTTCCACGCGGAGGCACTCCACACACTATTTTTTTTCCTTGATTTTTTTTAATTATTTTACAAATAAAAATTTTATTTGAAAATTTGAATGCAATTGTGACTAAGAAATAAATGAAAGAAAACGACGAAATACGAAATATTATTAAGAATTTATTACGGAATTGTTTTTATTTAGTACAAGATAACTCGTCCCCTAGCTCTTACATGAGCAGCAATCCTCCTGGGCAACATGCCCAGTTCTTTGCAGTGAATGCGCAAACCCTTGTCCTCGTGGGATTGAATTGAACCATGTTCTTTTCCTTTTATTCCGAGGCCCGCCCAAGAGAGCGCTCGACTTCAGACACAAGTTCGGTCCGTCTCTCCTCCAGCATATTCCGAGGGACTTTCTGACGACCGGTATATCGCGCATCACCCGTACTGTCATCCGCATAGCAATGTATATTCTCTATTGAGAGCAAGTCATTGATATGCAGGATGAACAGTGTTGGGGACAGCACCGAACCTTGTGGTACGGTATCGGAGCAGAAGCCATCTACTACGACTTTGATGCTCCGACCATCTAGGAAGCTGGCGATCCATTTGCAGTCCCTCGGGGATCCCATAAGATGGTAACTTCGATAGAAGGGCCCTATGCCAGACCCTGTCGAACGCCATCGCAATGTCCAGGCTGAATGCCAAAGCTTCACCTCCACCCTCCAAGGCCTCCGCCCAACGGTGGGTAAGGTACACGAGAAGATCACCAGCAGACCGACCGTGACAAAAGCCGTATTGGCGATTATTGATCAGCTGGTGATCCTCTAGGTATTGCAAAAGTCGGCGGTTTATGACCTTTTCCATAACCTTGGAGAGCAGAGATGTTATTGCGATTGGCCTGTAATTCGACGGGTCCGACCGGTCACCCCTTTTGGGAATCGGGTGAACATGGGCTACCTTCCACGAAGCAGGAACCCTGCCGGTACTGTATGAGAGACGGTACAGGCGCGTTAGGACGGGGGTCAACTCAGGGGCGTACGTTCGAAGAACCATTGCAGGGATGCCATCCGGCCCGCTCGACTTATGGACGTCCAGCAGCCGCAGCTCTCTCCTGAACGCACGTTGCGTAATGCGGATTTCAGGTAAGGAGCTTTCACACCGCGGGATGGTAGGCGGTGTGGCTGCCCCGGCGTCCAAAGTCGAGTTCGAGGTAAAGAGTTGGCCCAAAAGATCGGCCTTCTCCTTGGCACTGTGGGCTAAATAGCCATCCTGTTTCTGCAGCGGTGGGAGACTAGACTGGCAGAAGTTGCCCTGTGCTGCCTTGGCGAGCGACC
The DNA here is from genome assembly GCA_948253155.1 of Leucoma salicis. Lineage (NCBI taxonomy): Eukaryota > Metazoa > Arthropoda > Insecta > Lepidoptera > Erebidae > Leucoma > Leucoma salicis. The sequence goes on from OX411806.1 coordinate 8,926,457, forward strand.
AGAAAGCACGACTCCCGGCAGGATAGCTTCCGAGCCGCTCGCCAAGTCTGGCAACGTGTTCTGCCTTGGCTTCGGCAATAGCCCTCATGTTGCACCTGGAAGCAGCATTAAATTTACGCTTCTATTTGGCGTTCGGATCCCGACTTTTTCTGGCCAGGTATGCGGACTGCTTCTGGCGTGCAGCCGTCCTGCAGGCTTTGTTAAACCATGGACGGCTGCGACCACCGACCGGTACTTTGGTGTTGGGGATGAATAATTTAGGGATTAACGGCGCTCTAGCTCCAATCATTATTCCGCTCCAAAAGGACACCGATTTGCTGCCTTGTTGAACAGTACCAGTGGTAGTTCTTTGTCTCTCTGCATCCCCACGTCTTCTCCAGGCACGGACACGTCGGTTGTCTGGATGAGTGCTTATATTTGTTTCGTCAACGAAGAAGCAATTCTGCCAAATGTTTTTCTCGTCATCATCTTCATTTTGGCGGAGCCTAGCCCACTGCAATCTGCGTTGCTGTCGTTGCCGTGAGTTCGGAGGTGCTCGCCAGGATATCCTTGCTCGTAATCCCACCTGGTGTAAGCAATTCTTGATGGTCTGAGTGCTTACTTCTAGTCCAGTGGCAGCCTGCAACTCAGCTCTTATTTTAGTGGCATTGATTGTTGGGTCGCGGGCAGTCAGCAGTGTGATGTAACGTTTCTGGTCAGCAAGAACAGTTGGGCGACCACTGCGAGGTGGATCAGCAAAGTTATCCATGCCGCGATACCTCCACAACGTGTTCACGACACAGGATTGGGATACAGCAACTCGGCGAGCTATTTTTCTCATAGAATATTCTTCTTCCCCCAAAGTCACAATTCTTGCTCGTAAAGCTTCAGGCAATCCTTTCGGCATCTTTCCAAATCAACTTTTTAAACGAAAAATTGAAAAAATATGCTTGAATCTTGTCGGTCAGATTTCTGAATAAGCGTAATCAAAGATTGCATTTCTTTAGGGAAAAACCTTATATAAAGAACCTATAGATGTAGCCATGATACATTAGGAAGTGTGGAAGTGACACGGGCATATATACCTATATATACGAGTCCCGATGCAAAATAGTTCGTCTAGTATGGAAAGTAGTGCAAAGCGTAAAATATAGAAAGTAAATATTGGTAAAATAATTAAAAACGTTTAATAAAAAGCAAAGCACAATTTGAGGAACATTTTAAAGTTTATTTTAACATAACTGAAATTCTTTCATGACTACATAACTTTATGTTAAATTTAAAAAAAATATTCTAAAAAACATAACGCAAAAGTGTTCGTCTACCCTTGTCACTCACGCAAAATAGTTCGTCTACCACTTAGTTGTGTCGCCTTTGCTCTCAATGACAGCTTTAATGCGAAGAAGCATGATTGCAACCAACGCTGCACACTCCTCAGGCGTAATTGACTCCCAGACAGCCAAGAGTTTAGCCTTTAAGTCGCTCTCTGATCTTGATGGATTTTTACGGAGAACTTTTTTCATTTTCCACCATAGGGTTTCGATCAGCGACAAGTCCGGGCTGTTAGATGGTCATTCGATTGTAGGGATGCTTTTCGCCAGTAGCCACGTCTTTGTTGTCCTTGCAGTATGGCAGGAAGCACCATCCTGTTGAAAAATGAAGGAATCTCGATGCTTAAGTGACGGAATAGAGGGCAGTAAATTCTCTTCTAAAAGGTTTTGATACCTTGCAGCATTGATAGAACCATCCACAAACTGCATACCACCAACACCTTGTGCAGACATGCAGCCCCATATCATAAGAGACGCCGGAAACTTTACTTTGCGTTTGAGACAATCAGTATGAAATGCCTCATTTTTGTTCCGAATCACTTTTTTCCTTTCATCGCCGACTGTCATTTCAAATTTGGACTCGTCACTCCAAATGATACTACGACACTGATCGGAAGTCCAATTTAAATGATCACGAGCAAACTTCAACCTCTTTTTCTTTTGTACAGCAGTCAACAGTGGTTTCTCCTTAGCGGTGTAAAATCCGTAACCCATTCTTTTTAGGACTCTTTTGCAAGTATCAACTGAGACGTCTTTGTGAATCATGTCCTTCCATTGCACCGTGAGTTCTCCAGCTCGAGCACGACGATTATTTTTGATAATTTTCTTCAGGATTCTGTTTTCTACTGCACTTGTGATGCGTGGTCGACCAGTTTTCTTCAAACAAGAAGTCATTCTATTCTTTTTATAGTGCTGAAATGGTGCTGAATGATAGATTGGTAGACCTGGGAAATATCAAGTCTTTAGATATTTGGTAACTTGATTTGCCAGCATCGACCCCACAAACTATTCGCTTTCGAAGCTCTTCACACACGGGTTTGGCACGACCCATTGTTATTTGAAAACTAATGAAAAAAACGGAATTTTTTAGAATTTATACTGTCTCACTTGACAAATGATACAGAATTACTTTAACAAATTTAAATTATGCAACATAATTGTACAAAGAAGGAATAATCTTATTTAACTCACCGATAGACGAACTCTTTTGCATCGATTAACAATTAGACGAACTATTTTGCTTATAACTTCTTCGAATTTAAAACAGGATATGTATAAATTTAAAAAGCTTAAATAGTTTATTGGTTCTTAATTAAAAAATGGCATAAGTAACGCGACATGTGATAGTAGAACAGCCTAATATTTTATTTAGATATACAAAAATAATGAAGTTAGAAAAAATCTGACTCATAAATTGAGATAGAAAATGGTGTCTTTCTGTCTCATATGAAGTGCAGGTTTTTCAACTGGCGACTTTAAGATAGTTCGCCATACAACTGCATCACCATGACTACCAGGGTTGACATTAAAAGGAAAATTAGGTGCCGTGGTTTGGGGGTTGAAAAAATGCCGTCTCAAACAAATTTATTCAAAATTTAGCAGACTTTCACACCTGATTATAATAATAAATAATTATTACATAGACTTATTCATCTTATGACAAAGTGCGAAAATGCGCAAAAGAAAGTGACAGTCACGAGCGGAGTTTGTTTGAACCCGCGCCTTGTGGATATCGTTTTTACATTTGGTCAATTAAGTTATCGTCGCATTCACTCGGGAGCATAAATTTCTCTCGTATCAATCAATAATGGTGGCTATAACCCTTTCGAAAATGAAACATCACTTTTCAATTAAAATCTTTGAATTATCTATTTTTTATAGTATTAAAATGCATTACAATTTTAAGAGTTATCTTATTTAGGTTTACTTGCATGTCAACTACGTAATTTATTAAAGAAATTTTAAAAAAAATTATAAAATTTTAGAAGTTCAGTATAGGCATAGGAATTGTGACATTCAAAAGCAAATTAATTTAAAAAATATAAAAATATAGTTCTAAAATGCATTCCAACTGCGAATTATTGCACGGCTCATAAGCGAAGCGTTGAGGTGGATATTACTCTCGCTTCACGCAGAAAAACTGATTTTTCAAACTTAAAATATCTCTATTTATCATATATTGCACTTGTAAAATAATATATACACACACATATCAAGAAAAAACACAATTTTTAAAACTCATGATATTTTTGATGCCATTTTTGTTATTTAAACTAGTTAAAAAAGTTCTGTCTTGGACGTCCGTGTCGTAGGTATGTTCGGATAATGTATGTTAACACGATAACGACCGAAATACTTTACTAATCGAGTAGGTATTTTTTTTCTTTTACGATTCAGTATGATTACGAATAGAGCCCTATCACTTTTCACGGTCTGATTCGATGTGGTTTAATTGTTATTAAATAAACAAAAAAATTGTGAATATTTACGCTCGACTCGACACTAAGTAAAACCAGCGCTATCCTAAACTATCCTTATTTCGTGAAAACTACTTCTATAGACCAATATAGAAATACTTCTTAAAATTAGCGCTAGATGGCGTATAAGAAATGAAAACCACTACTTTAAATACTTCTTAAAATTAGCGCTAGATGGCGTATAAGAAATGAAAACCACTACTTTTTTAAATTAGCGCTATCTATGTGATATATTAAAAAACTACTTAGTAAGACCAATACATTATTAGTTACTTATCAAATAATCAAATTCATTGTGGAAAATGAAGATTATGAGGCGTGCACTTTTGGATTTTCCAAAATATTTAGTTTACTTGCATATGTAAACTATATAAATTAAAATGAAGAAATTTATTATGTATACGCATTGTGACTGTATATGATTGTGATTGTATAGCAAAATAATTTGAAAATACTTATAACAAACCTTATTTTTATTTCTTCTCATGGCCAAATCCTTTTTACCCATTTCTAAACCATTACTTCCTTGTTTAAAATCTGAACTGGAACCAGCAACAAGACTGTTCTGATTAGAACTATTTTCATCATTAACTACATGGATCTGTGGTTCATTACTGGGCCCAGGAACCGGTTCATTGTTTTGGTTTATTTGCCCTGGTCTTAAAGGATTTGAAGGTCTTCTTGGCAAAACTCCTCTTCTACCATTTATATTCTGATCTCTGTCTAGAGGTCTTTGCACACTTTGTTCTACACGAACTGACACAGGCGCTCCTTCAGGCCTACTAAAAGCAGATAATCTAACTGCAGATGTAACTAAGGGTTTAGCTGTGTTCCATCCGTTTCTGCTTCTACTTAAACTCACAACCTTGTCTCCAACCCTACAAGCTGGGTTACACCATATATTGGCTGCAGCCCATTCCTTATTCTTTACAGCTAATTCTTTCCAAGTCCAAGTAGCCCCTTTCATAATCAATATCCAACAGTCGCTATACATAAATCGATTATGGGATGTTTGAACTCCCCCCAAAAGCATCAATCTCTCAGAGTCGAGACAAATGAGGGACTGAGCATACCTTGGAGATGGTCTTGGCTTTGTTGTGGGTTGTTTCCTCCATGTAAACGAGGGTATATCAAACACCCATACATCATTTGAGCACTGTATTTGATAGTTTGCCACAGTAGGTGACATCACTAATCCACCAAACACTACCATTTCATCACCTTTGATGTATGCTGAATGTCCTGCCATTGGTGGAGGACTGTTAGTTGCATTTATCAGTGCCCACTTATTAGTGTTTACACAGTAAAAATGGATTTCATTAAACATGGTAACATTCTGGTAATATTGAGAATGTGAAGGATATGTCCAGCCTCCATAAACTATTAGGTAGTCTTTATAATGAACCATTGAAGTATATGCTTTCGGAACAGGATAAGTTCCTGTAGCTAAGGGTCTAACCCACTGCCTTTTAGACAAATCAAATCTCCAGAGATCATTGAATGAAGTGGCATTGGTAGTGCAGCCTCCAAATATGTACATATTGTTCTCTATAACACAAGCTGCATGTGAAAACCTTTTTGTAATTGATGGTACCATATCTGTTGGGGCTATACTTGTCCATAATACGTTGAATTCTCCCACAGCTTTGATCAATCTTATTGACGTTTTACGTAGGACGTCTGAAAATAATACAATAAATCATAAATAAAACCAAATTTCATCCGTCTATAAAAAATGTATTATACTTACTATGCGCACAATTATGCCATCGTTTACAAACTATCATACAGTTCTGTAGATCCTCATATGGAGGTAGAAGCCCCAAAATAAATTCTAGCACCTCATCTGGAAGGTCCTCAATGGTACTTTGGTGACTTTGCTGTTGTAAAGAATAAGGCATTATGTCCATTTTCAAGCCGTAAAGGATTAGTTATCTAAATTTCATAATTTAAATCGATCATATTTTTCAGATAAAACTGAAACAGAATAGAAAACATTGAAATATCAGGAATGAAATTGATGAAATTATTTTAAATTGAAACTAGAGTACTAGACTGACATAACATTTGACATATTAGGCACATAATTGTCCGATGATGACAGCTTGACAGATAAACATATTTTTTAGTAATTTAACATTAATGGGATTTTGTTGGATAGCTGTCACACGTATTAGTGAGATTTCGTTTATTGTTTAATAATTTTTGCTCAAAATTTTTAAAATTGGTCTTAAATCATCGTCATATTTGTGTAGAATTCATTATATATAGTGTAGATGTTATAAATAATAGGTAAGTTGTATTTAATTTCACAATTCATTCTTTTGTTCAAATTTCATTTGTTTTTTTTTTTCCTTGTAACTTTCGTGGTGGCCTAAAAGATGGAAAAGGAGATATGGTTAGATCCGCAGGACCCTGAGCCTCCTGATCCTCCAGATCCTCCTGACCCACGATCTGGTGCTTCATCACCCAGTCAAATCCCAGGGACTAAACGCCGTTTTAATGAAGGACAGACAAATGAAAAATTTGATAACCCTAAAAAAATAATAAGAGATCAGGAGCTTGCTGTAGCATCGATACAAAATTTATTTGTACATCCTAGATTAGTAGTAGGTGTGAAATCATACACAAATTCTGACAATGGTCCATTTATCGTCCACGTAACTCGAACTGAGCCAGACCCTGTCGTTGGAACTACCATACGTCCAATTAAGTTTGGTCAGTTCCTTTTTCGAAATAAAATTAAGAACATCTGCACAGATGGCATCAAGAAAGTTGGTAGAAATAAAATCTCAATCGAATTTAAAACGGCGGTTGACGCCAATAACTTTTTAGACAGTAAAATTCTGGAGCTTGCTAAATTTGTTGCTGTTATTCCTACATACAATATTACAAAGATGGGTATAGTCCGTTATGTTCCAGTCGATCTTTCCATGGATGAATTTGTTGAGTCTGTTGTACTCCCTAATGGTTGTGGTCCTATTCTCAAGGCCCGCAGACTTAATAGAAAGACCAGCACTGATGGTAAAGTAACTTGGATCCCTACCCAGACAGTAGTTCTGACATTCCAAGGCCAGTTGCTTCCCAACAAAATTTTTAGTTTTCATACATCCCTTCCTGTAGAGCTTTATCAGTTTCCTACTATTCAATGTCACAACTGCTGTAGATTTGGACATGTGAAGGGTCAATGCAGGTCTGGGCCTAGATGTTATCGCTGTGCTCAACCACATGCGGGAGACTCCTGTGGTATAATTGAGGCGGAAGCTTCTTGCTTGCACTGTTCGGGTCAGCACTTTGCAAATAGCAGGGATTGCCCTGAGCAAGGCAGGCAGAGTTCCATTAAACTTCTTATGTCAAAAGACAATATATCATACCAGGAAGCATCACGATCATATCCAAAATCAGTGAAACCATTCGCAGAAGTTACACAAAGCTCTGCAATTATTAATAATCACCCTTCATACTCACAATCATTATCCAGTAATCAACCATCGAGTTCCTCTTATAGGAAAACTGTATACACCGCTCCCCGTACTCATGCACCTCTGGGTAAATCCTTTGATAAGTCCTCTCATCAGGCTATTGTCAGTAACCCAGCTTCAACCATTCCAAATGGTTGGGCGTTATCATCCATTTCCGACTCTTCCAATTCTTCACCGGTTCTCCAGGATGATAATATCCTGGAAATTCTTTTTAACATGTTATTTAATTTACTAGCTAAATCAAACACAAACATACCGTCCCACGTTGCCCAAAAACTTACACAAATTATTTCTTTAAAAAATCATGGATCAGGTACCTATCCTTCAGTGGAACGCGAAAAGCCTACGTCATAAAAAGCATGAGATTGTACATTTAATAAATCAATTCCAGCCATCTGTCATTGCCATCTCGGAGACATGGCTAGTGCCTGGTTCTCGTTTCTGCGTACCGGGTTACTCATGTCTTAGGGATGATAGGGCAGATGGATATGCTGGATGTGCCTTGCTTGTGAGGCGTTCATTTTCATTTTCACAAATTCATCTTCCACCTGTCTCTCCTGACATTAATGTCATCGCTGTAAGTATGTTTAATATATCCTTTATATCATTGTACATTTCCCATCCACATTCATCTTTAGTATCAGATATTTTGTACATCATTTCATCAGTTCCGCCTCCTATTATATTAATGGGGGATTTTAATGCTCATCACTCCTCATGGGGCTCGAGTCGTGATGACTCCTTTGGCCTCTCCCTTTTAGAAATTTTTGATGAAGCAAATTTATGTGTTGTAAACAACGGATCCCCAACACGTAGGGTCCTTCCTTCTCAGGACCCTAGAAGTGCAGTTGACCTTTCCATTTGTTCTCCTTCGCTGGCTTCTATTTTGTCCTGGTGTCTCTTGGATCACACATATGGAAGTGACCACTTCCCTATTTATATGACTATCTCTAATAGGATTATCCCACCAGTAAATTTTTGTCCTTCTTTTAAATACAGATTAAACAATGCAAATTGGAAGTTATATGCTACATCTTTAGAAAACAAATTAAGAAACCTTCCTTTTTCGGATATACAAAATTTTTCCGTGTTATATTCTAAATTTGTAGTGTATTATCTCGGTTGCTGATGAGGTTTTCCCATTAAAAAATCATCTAAATCCAAAATTTCTAACCCCTGGTGGGATGCAGAGTGCTCAAAAGCAGTTAAAGATAGAAAAGAGGCAGAAAAGCGATACAATGCCAATATGACAGTCAATAATTTTATTATTTATAAGAAAACAGCCGCACAAACCACAAAACTTTTGAAAAAGAAAAAGAGGTTGGGTTGGGTTCAGTTTTGTGAGCAAATATCTCCGGGGACCCCATCTGCAATAGTTTGGCAACAATTAAAACGATTCAGAGGATCCTACAATAGAAACAACATATCTAGTAATGATACTTCCTCCTGGCTTGAGGCATTTATTGACAAAATGTCTCCCTCATATGTCCCTAATAAAGATTTGTTCCCTTCTAATCCAAATTTTCTGTCTTCTTCTGATTCATTTGACTCTCCTTTCACATTCAATGAGCTTAATTTCGCACTTGAGGGCTTAATAGATTCCTCTCCTGGTGCAGATGGAATTCCATACTCTTTCTTAAAAAATGCCACAGAAACAAGTAAAAAAGCATATCTCAATCTAATTAACAACTTTTTTGAATCTGGATCAATTCCCCAAGCCATGAAACATCAAGTAGTTATTCCACTTCTTAAACTTGGAAAAATTGCATCTGACTCAAATAGCTACAGACCAATAGCCCTTTCTTCCGTTTTAGCCAAAATTGCAGAACATATGGTGAAACACCGCCTTGAATGGTTTGTTGAAAACAAAAATTTACTAGCAAATTCTCAGTTTGGATTTAGAAAAGCTATGAGCACAGCAGATAGTCTTAGCATATTAACTACTGATATACGCATTTCCTATGCAAAAAAGGAATATCTAGTAGGAGTTTTTCTAGATATTCAATCCGCATACGACAATGTATTACTTGCAGTACTTAAAAATAAATTAATTCGTCTCAAAATTCCTATAAAGTTAATCTATTTTATATGCAATTTATTTATGGAAAGAACAATATCCATAAAACATCAAAATTCATTCTCCTCCCCTAGAACTATCTGGAAGGGTTTGCCACAAGGGTCTGTTTTAAGCCCTCTTTTATACAGTTTATACACTAGTGATTTAGAGCTTACAGTTCAATCTTTTTGTGAAATTCTACAATATGCTGATGATATTGCTCTATATGTATCTGAACACCTAGATGAAGCATCAAGTCGCTTAAATTCAGCCCTTAACTACTTAACCGATTGGCTCCAGGATCATGGGTTATCACTCTCAGCTTCAAAAAGCAATTTAGTAATATTTACAAAAAAAAAAGTAATTCCCACTGTTTCAATTAGTGTTAATGGGGAGGTAATTCCCCAAGACAGCAAAGTAAAATTTTTAGGTGTATGGTTAGATTCCAGATTATCAGGTATAGCTCACGTTGAATATCTGGTTCGGATATGTGAGAAAAATATCAACATTCTTCGCTCTCTTTCTGGAGTCTGGTGGGGTGCTCACCCGTTTACTCAAAAGATCTTATATCAAGCAATAATCCGTAGTCATATGGATTATTGCTCTTATTTTTTAGACCCGTGTAACAAATCTGCAATTACAAAATTAGACAAAATTCAATCCAAGTGCTTACGTATTATACTAGGTGCTATGAAATCATCACCAATAAACGCAATGCAAGTTGAGTGTGTTGAACCTCCTCTCTCATTGCGTAGACAATATCTTTCTAATAATTTTTTTTTTTAAATAGCCCGGAATAGCAACCATCCTCTTCTTCCCAAATTAAGCCAGCTGTTTTCACTTTATAATTCCCTTTATCACCAGCTGCCTGATCATCTCCCTTGCATTATCCATTCATATCGTTTATTTACCCAACTCCCTAACCCTTTATTTCAGAAACCTACACTGCCATTATACTATACAGACTACAATGTGTTAGTTTTCCAACCAAAGATAATGCTCGACTTTGATATTGATATTGATAATGCTCGACTTTGATATTAAGAGACTATTGAAGCCAATAATATTTTTAAGAACAAAATTTATAGTGATTATAAAAACTGGTATACATTGTTTACAGATGCTTCCAAACTGTCTAATTGTTCTGTAGGTGCGGCCGTGTGGATTCCCTGTACCAAAATCTCCTTAATGTTCAAATGTCCCTCTAGCTATTCAGTATTCACTGGAGAGTCAGTAGCCATCTTAGAAGCAATTTTATTTGTAAAATCACACAATTTAAATAATTCAATCATATTTTCGGACTCTAAAAGTTGCCTTCAATCTATTTTGTCTAACCCCTTTCGAACAAAAATCAGATCTCCTATTATATTTAGAATAAGAGATGAACTTTATCAATGTAATAGACTTGGTATTAATATTGTGTTGGCTTGGATACCTGGTCACACTGGTATCACAGGCAATGAATCTGCTGATTTATGCGCTAAATCTGCCACTCATATGGGGTCCCTTGAACATTATCAAATTTACTCTCAAGACATTCGCTCAAGTTTGAAATTGGTTTTATTTCAAGATTGGAATAAAGTATGGATGGTCTCTAAGACCTTAAAAGGTAAATTTTACGGCGATATTCAACCTGAGATTCCCCATAAACCCTGGTTTTCAAAATTCAAAAATATGGATAAAACCGCCGTTTCTACTTTATGTCGACTGAGATTGAACCACTCTTGTACACCTGTATTTTTGGCCAAACTCAGGATTAGGGATAGTTCCATTTGCGAATGTGGACTGGCCGAAGGTAATGTGGACCATTTATTTTTCTGCTGCCCCAAACTAATTTTCTCTTTATATGACGTTTTACCACCCGAAATTCCTCGTCCTGTATCATTTAAATCGTTACTCACCCTTGTATTCACTCCATTCCTTCATACTATTTACAAATTCATAAAAGTAAATAAGATTCGATTGTAAATATTATATTTTATATAGTTCAGAGTAATTATTATTATTTTTTTATTTTTTTATTGAGAACAACTAGTTCTCAATTTAGAGTAAAAGTAATTTAAGCACTATTTGTGTATATATTTTGTAGATGCTTAATATCATATTGTTTGTTTCAGTGTTGGTCTACTCATTACAGTAGTTAGATTCATAATCACCGGCCCTTTTACCTTTATCTACCAAACAATCTCCTTCGTTTGACGGTCTATTCGTATTTTAAACGAGACATTGGCAAAGTTGTGTCTATAAGTCTAACAACGCCATTAATCAAGAATTGAATTGAATTGAATTGAATTAATTTAAAGGATTTGGTTTGACAGAATCATCAGCCTAACAGAAATAAAACGGACAACGTTATTCTCTGACCACAGCTAAGTTTAATTTATCAAACAAGTCTTAGTCGGGGTTAGTCACAAAGTCAAGTCAAAGTCATCATCTCAGTAAGTTGGTGACGATCTTACTAGAAGCATACATGAAGTTTTGAAGGCAAGTCTTTTCATAACCACGGCTGCAGCCAGTCGTTGTTTATATTTTTTATTTAGTTCCATCCATCCATCCATCAGCCTTTCATCGCCCACTGCTGGACATAGGCCTCCCCAAGAGAACGCCACAGCGAATGGTCCTGTGCCGCCTGCATACAACGAATACCTGCGACTTTGACCAGGTCATCAGTCCACCTGGTGGGAGACCATCCTACGCTGCGCCGTCCGATACGCGGTCGCCACTCAAGAACCTTTCCTCCCCAACGGTTGTCGGTTAGTCAAGTGATGTGGTCTGCCCATTGCGACTTCAGCATGCCGACCCGGTAGGCCGAGTATTTTTTTTTTTTTTTATTGCGTGTAGTGGCAGACGTGCCACGGTCCATCTGATGGTAAATGGTAACCGTTGCCCATGGACTCAACTATACCGAAAGTATTGTCAAGCCGTGCTCACCAATTCATGTCACAGATGAAATGAAATATAAACGGCTATCTCCTGCTACAGCCAAACGCAACGATGTGCTTCATGGCCGATTACACGGAAGATGGTGGTACCAACCCGCTCGGGCCGGATACTAATTGAGTACTCCCACTTGCTATCCAGCCCTACCACCAGTCATGCAATGGATGATAATTGCTTACATCCCTTAGTCGCCTCATACGACACCCGTGGGAAAGAATGGGGTGGTGACACTTGTATTCTTAATCCGTCACCACACGGAAAGTATGTCGGTTACTCCCGTTCTCCTACGGATTTCCATATTACGGATCTTATCACATAGAGAGATCCCAAGCATAGCCTGCTCCATTACACACGGAGCGACTTTGAGCCTTGGTATAAGGCCACCATTCAGAGACCACGTCTCTGAACCGTAAGTCATCACCGGTAAAACACACTGGTCGTTGACCTTCATCTTCAGACACTGTGGAATTTTGGACAAGAAGATCTTCCTCAGCTTTCCGAACGCTGCCCAGCGTCCAAAAGCTTGAAGACATCTTCCAATGCAGTGGTGAAGAGTTTCGGGGACATAACGTCTCCCTGTCTAACACCTTTCTGCAGTTGGATCGGTTTCGTACTCCTGTCCTGAACACGGACTGACGTGTATGTGGTCTATGGTACTATAGCCTGTGGCGTTAAGCCCCTGAGCTGTCAGCTTGTGACAGCACTAGTGGGTGGACACATCACTAGACTAGAATCCTCTGGTGCTCCCGCGCAGCTGAATTAAGCGGGTTGAGTCCGTTGAGTCTTTAAGCTATTATTACGCTTGAGTATCTGTAGCTGTTATAAATAAGCAATAAATAAGTTACCTGAAGAATGCTCAGATATTATATACTACTCAGACAGTGTGTATAATCATTTTGATGCGCCCCTTGGTGGCGGTGCTGCACCCACGCCTATAACTGGTGTCCTCTCCGTAGGGGGGTCGTGTGGCGTTAAGCCACTGAGCTGTCAGCTTGTGACACCATTAGTGTGAGGATACATCACCAGACTAGAATCCTCTGGTGCTCCCGCGCAGCTGAATTAAGCGGGTTGAGTCCGTTGAGTCTTTAAGCTATTATTACGCTTGAGTATCTGTAGCTGTTATAAATAAGCAATAAATAAGTTACATGAAGAATGCTAAGATATTATATACTAGTCAGACAGTGTGTGTAATCATTTCGATGCGCCCCTTGGTGGCAGTGCTGCACCCACGCCTATAAGCCTTTTCGGAAACCGGCTTGTTCGGGAGGCTGGAAGTCGCCGAGCCTGCGCGTGAGTCGATTTGTAATGACCCTCGAGAACAAGACGTGACTCAAGAGCGAGATGGGTCTATAATTCTTCAAGTGGGTTGTGTCACCTTTCTTGAAGTATAGCACCACCACGCTCCTGGCCCACGACTCTGGAACGTCGCCCCCGAGAACGACGGAATTGAATAGCTTCTGGAGGACTTTGAGGACTGATTTTCCGCCTGCCTTCAGAAGCTCTATAGTAATTCCGTCGTCACCCGGTGCCTTTCCGTCCTTTAGCTGTTTGAGAGCTATTCTAATCTCGGCTCGGCACAGGCTGACGTCCGGGATATCTTCGGTATAGTGCCAAGTTAGCTTGGATCTGGGCTCATGGACCAAGCTGACAACAGGGCTCTGGGATCTATATAACTGCCCATAGAACTTATGGACCTCTCTTAATATGTCATCTTTGGATAAAACAACGGTACCATCATTGATCTTCAGCTTGGTCAGCTGGCTTTTCCAAACAGACAGATCTCTTGCGAACACTTTGGAACCTTGGTTCCGCTCTATTGCCTCTTTAATACACACCCTGTGTATTAAATCAGCGAATGTCTTGTCGTATAGCCTTGGAGATCTGCCTGTTTTGTCGCCTCTGATTTGACCAATCAGCCGAAGACTGCATCGTCATTTTCCTCCATCTTGCCATGAGCTTAAGAGTTTCGTCCGAAAGCTTTTGAGTCCTATTAACGCGACTGGTTTTAAAGAAGGTTGAGCGGACCGCGTGGACTATTTCCACGAACCTGTTGTTCATATCACTCGCTGATTCGCACTCGTCTAGGCATTAAAAGCGATTTTGTAGTTCGAGCTGAAAATTTTCGGGGTTCTAGTATTGAGCAGGTGTTGGTCGGAGCGTAGACATCATCCATCCATCCATCCATCAGCCTTTCGACGTCCACTGCTGGACATAGGCCTCCCCAAGAGAACGCCACAACGAGCGGCCGTGTGCGCTCATATGGGGGGATAGTGCCATAATCGCCACGCTTGGCAGGCGGGTTGGCGATCGCAGTAGCTGCTGTTAATACTCGAGGGAGTGCTGCTGCCCATTCCCCCGATATTCCCTCAGTCGGCTCTTACGACTCCCATGGGTGGAGAGGGGTGGGACAATTCTAAAGCCGGCCCCACACGGCGAATACATCATAAAGCGTGATATCTTGACTTTCATATTTAGATTCAATATGCCTCTAACTAAGCGGTGATCACTCCCAGTTTTAATCCTGCTGATCACTGAGACATCATTGAATATGTGTTGTTTGTTCGAAAAGATGAAGTCAACCTCATTTTTGTCACTGAACCATCAGGGCTGATCCAGGTCCATTTTAACTGAGGCTGCTTCCTGAAGAAGGAATTCATCATAAAGAGGCCTACCTTCTCCAAAAAATCAGACAGCATCTGGCCACAGTGGTTCCTCTACCCAAATCCATATTGCCCCACCTTCAGCTCATCGTCTCTCCTTATGCCTTACCTTTGCGTTGAAGTCTCCCATAACCACCGTGAAGTAACTTTTAGACGCGTGAATGGCTTTCGAGATGTCCTCGTAGAGGGCCTCCGCTTCATCGTCGGAATGTGTCGATGTTGGAGCGTAAACCTGTATGACTTTCAGCGAATACCGTTTGGTTATTCTGAGTATAAGGTACGCTACCCTACTCGACACACTCTCAATCTTCTCCACGTTATCTATGAGAGACCTGCGAACGACAAACCCGACACCACCCTGGGACTGGTGGTCGCCCTCCCGGTGGAAGAGCAAGTTTCCGGACTGGAGGATTATCGTGCCCTCACCCTGTCTTCGCACTTCTGATAATACTACAATGTCCCATCGGATCTTGCTCAATTCCTCTTCCAGCACGGTGATCCTCTCGTCAGTCCTCAGTGTCCTGACGTTGTGTGTCATCAGGGCCAGAAGTCGTTTATGGTAGACGGATCGCGACCGGGGATTCTTAGAACCCCCTGCTCCGCCGTTACCGGGCCCGCTACCGTTAGGCCACGGAATAGCGGAGCTGCCATGACCGGGGGCCGATGTATTGTGTGAGTGCACATGTGGGGGGTATTGCCATAATCGCTACGCTTGGCAGGCGGGTTGGCAATCGCAGTGGATGAATACACAGGGGAACACGGCTGCTCGGTACCCCGGTAATCCCTTAGTCGGCTTTTACGACTCCCATGGCAAGAGACGGGGTGGAGCTATTCTCGATGCCGGCCCCACACGGCTTATTTAGTTATATAATGCAATTATTTAAAATCTTATAACACGAAAACCCACGTTATGTCTCATTACATCACTTGCCAACACTTCTGCCCAATGCACATACGCAAATAGCTAATTAGTAAAAAGCCGCCACTGTCATACAAAAAAAATATTTTTGATTTATATTTTTTAGCATTTGACATGTTCAGCTACTTATAAAGTACAAATTATTTGTGAATGAGGAAAAAGAACTTTAGTGCGAGTGGGGATCGAACCCGCGTCCCTTCCAATCCGGGGAAGTGCTCTAAGCCACTGAGCTACCGCACCAACCTTTCAGCCATCCCAATCCCCTCATCACATTTACTTTTACCGACGAATCCCGCTCGCACTAAAGATCTCTTTTTTATCATTCACAAATAATTTGTACTTTAAAAAAAATTATATTGAAGTAGCTGCCGCAACTATTGCTGCTGACATTGTATTATATTTTCTCTTGTTATTATGGATGAATGACAATGGGTAGCTTGTCTTTCCTTAATCAAAGTAGATTTTTTTTTTAAATCCTTGGGTTAGCTTGATGGTTAGCGGCAATTAGACGCTAGCAACACTACAGGCACCACTCGTGAATCGTCATCTCTAAGAAAAGGGAAAGGAGGTCGATCGGAAGGGGGCTTGGGCTTCCAGCACTCTTACTTACCAAATTAATGATTAGCGTGAACACAACAGTAGGAGTACCTACCGTTGTGTTCACGCTAATCTTCTGTGAGAGGATGGTACTTCCCCGATTTAGAAGGTCAATTCATGCTAGGATTAGCAAGGCTAGGAAAACCACGAATCCTCGACTAAGCAATAATACGTCACAAGACTAAAAAAAGTTGAAACTTGTATTCGATTGAATAATAAGTATAGTTACATTTTTATTCTACTCTTTGTTGTAGTGCTCAGACTAAATACGTCCTAGACAGAGCGAAGAAAATTCTTTGACATGTATGAGCGAGAACGAACGTAAGACACAATTTACTGGTGCAAAAAACAGACAAAGTCATAAATTTTTGTCTTTGTCGCCGTGGCCAGTTTTTGGTATTGTCACGATGTCAAAATGCTTTGTCTGTCACGATTCAACTGACATAATCGAACATATTTATAAAAATTCGTGTTTTAATTAAAATTTAATGTTAATTTGTTTTAATTAGTGTTTTGAGAAAAAGACTACGTGATAATAGTGCTTGTAAAATAGTGTACTATGCTATAAAAGCTACAGCCAGCGAAAAAATATAGGTACCTATAGCATTTCATTCATATGTAGTCGAAAATGAAAAAAATTAATGATTGAATGCTATAAAGTGATATAAAATGGCCTTTTTTACTCCAAATTAATAATTGCTACTAAGATACACTCGCAAAACACGCTTTCTAGCTAACTTTCTATTAATGAGAATTGTTTCGGTGTTGCCTTATTGCAAATTTAATTTGCTCAGTTTTCACTTTACTAAAATTTATATGTAATTTATGAGATGATGATAAATATTTACTATTTTAGGTTTCCCTCTAATCCAGATGCAAGATCGAAATGGGTGTATGCTACGGGAAAACGAGGCAACCCACGAAATACCCAAAATATGTTCTACGACATTTTCGATGTTTCATTATACTTAATAAGAAAATAGTAACGTTAGAAGCAAAATCATTGCCAGTGAATATGTTCATGTAAGTAAAGCTTTTAAAGTCTTTGTATCTTCAACAAACATAGCATCACGCCTGTATTCCCCGAAGGGGTAGACAGAGGTATATTACACACCCACGACTCGCCAGCTATGTATACCGGGCACATTTACAAACTTCGGGCTGCTACTGAGAATTATTTTTTGTTTTGAAAAATCTCAATAACACTGCCCGACCCGGGGATCGAACCCGAGACCTCATGATCAGCAGTCGCTTACACTACCATTGCACCACAGAGGCGGTTGTAATTTCATCTTTGTAAGTAAATATCAATTCAAGATTATGACTACCGCTGTAGTCATAATCTAGAATTCAGAGAAACTGGTTTGCTCTAAGTTCTTATTCAATTAGTTAAATTAGCGCTGGAAGGAAGATAATTATTTTCTTATTTGACCCAGAAAAGAAAGAAAAGATAATTTAATTATATTCTTGTGTACTATTATTTTATTAAATATAAATAACGGATCATAAATGTATTCTCTTTGCAGATGACAGCACTATCCTCTTTACTGGTAATAATAAATCACAAATAGAAAATTACATAAATATGACTTTACATGACATTATAAATTGGTTAACTATGAATAATTTGAATATAAATCTTCACAAAACAAGTGTAATGAAATTTAGAAATAGATTAAACAAATTAGTTGATTTAGACATTCAATTTAATAATACACATATCAAACAAATAACACATACAAAATTTTTGGGTATTCACATTGACGAAGCCATAAACTGGAAATCGCATATTGAAAATTTGTGTTCAAAAGTTAGTAAATTTTCGTCACCCTCTATAGATTGTCAATAGTAAATAATCAAACTACAGTTTTGACAGCATATCATGGATATGTGGCCCCCATTCTAAGGTATGGTATAATTTTCTGGGGAAACTCCACAGATAAAGAAGACATTTTTAGAGGCCAAAAAAATGCATAAGGGCCATATGTAAACAAAACCCGATGGAAAGTTGCAGACCTTATTTTATTAATTTAAAAATTTTGACTGTGCCTTGTTTGTATATTTTAGAAGTTGTTATTTTTGTAAAAATACACCTCTATTTATTTAATAAACTAAGTAGCAAACGACTTCATTTAAAGATAGGTTTCCCTTCCAATGTTACCATATTTTTGAATAATAGTATATTATGTATGGCTCCGAGATTGTATAATCATTTACCAAAATTGATTTTAGAAATAGACAATGTAAATAACTTTAAATTTAAAATAAAGAATTTGTTATTAGAAAAAGCATACTATTCTGTTAGTGAGTATCTCTCTGATAAATTATGAATTGATCTAAGTAAAAAAAAAAAAAAAAAAGTATTTTATTATGCTTGTTATTAATGTATTGTGAATTGTTTTTATTTAATTTTGACATTTACTATTTTATTTTGAAGATTTTGATTTTATTTTGACATTAATTTATCTGTAGGTAATAACTAAATATATTTTGTAATTATATTAAACCTGATTGCATGACGTAAGGTTGATCACAGTGATACCTGCTATTATCTGATTATTAACAACTTATGTACCTGTGTATCGCAATAAATAAATAAAAACTAAAAATAACTTATTATTATTTACCAGATGAGATATCGAACAGAACGGCAATTTATGGAGCACCAATACTTACCTTGCATCAAGGCTCAAAGTCTTTGTATTTCCCTACGTGATTGAATTCTTATTACGGAGATCCGTAGAACGTGAATATCCGGCATAGCCTGCCAGGTTTGCATGCTGAAGTGGCAATGGGCAGGCCATATCGCTCGACGAGCTGACAATCGTCGGGGAAAAAGCTTTTGGAGTTGCTCGCACAGCGCAGCGTAATATGGCCTCCCACCAGATGGACCAAATATATGGTCGAAGCTGCAGGGAGCCGTTGGATGCAGTCAGCACAAGCCCGCTAGTTCTGGTGCTCTCTTGGGGAGGCTAATGTCCAGCAGTGGACGTTTAAAGACTGATGGTTGGATGAATAGAGGGGTGGTAGATTTACTTTTAAATAATTATTTTGATAAACGCTGTGATTTTCAATTAAATATTGGTTACGAAGAGTTTCTTATTTACGATTAAGTTACAGACCTCATTCTAACTATCGTTTATTTTGCCCAAATATGATTAAATATTTGTCAACCTGGCACCATTTAAAAAAAATATTGCTGTTTCAAGTGCGGCCACGCCGTGGCTCCGTCTAGTTAGTCTGAGTTGTAGTGCAACCATTAGACAAAGTATATTATAATAATTGCAACCCTATTATTCGATTGACATTCTGGAGACCGCGAATGTTTGAATATGTCAGAACTACTGCTTTGGGTTGTACTTTTGTTGTTGTTTTCGTCATCATTTAAGTAAAATCAGTACATTTCATAATCCAGATCTATCAAAAATGTACTCGCTTGATAAGTCCTTAAAATATTATAATAATATATAGGTTTGTTCTGATTTTGACAGATAACCTCTATGAGATTGAAGTGGTATTGTAAATAATATTTGTGGACAGTGAATATTGGTGAATATTTTAAGATTGAAATAATTATGCAGCTTCTAATACAAGCTAGTCCGTTTATAGACAAATTGAGACACTGGCACCAAGTTGTATCTTTTAGTGAAATGCAGCTAACAACATCTCAGAAGGTTAGATTTCTATCAACTGAACAATTAGATTTTAAGTAGATATACGAATAATATAAGATTTTTTATAGCTTGGCTAGAATTATCATTAAGGTGTTAAGCCATACTAATGAGGTGGTGAAGAGAATATGAGAAACAATAATAAAAATAACATAGTTACAAAACAAAATCCACTTAAATTATTATTATTATTATTTACATAACAATATTAATAAATGCCTCTGCTAATTGGAGTAGTCTTATGGTTTTTTTTCTACCCTAATTTTTAGGGGATTCAGAATACAATTATTCTGACAGCCCCATCATAACTTAAATTATTACATTAAGACAATATGATAATAAAATACAAACTGGACATTTAGTAATACAAATTATTACAACTTATACAACTTAACAAAAAACCATAAGACTACTCCAATTAGCAGAGGCATTTATTAATATTGTTATGTAAATGGTAAGGACCTTAAGTTGCTGCAGTAGAATTATTACCATTTTATTACTTACTCTTTTGCAAATGTTCAATGAAGCTATATTTTTTGTTTTATTTATTGCAACACAGAAAATGCTGTGGGTAATACGGGCTGTTGTATTTCAGGTTGTCTTGTGGAGTTTGGGAGTAGTAGGCACAAGTGCAGTAGTGGTGGGTGTCTTGTCAAGATTTCTGTCAAGACGACGAGCCAAACCTATAATTAATCCACGAATACAAAGGGCTATTAACAAGAGAATCTCTCGCATGAGAAGTCCAAATGGGGGTATGTACTTTTTATAAAAGCATTATCATTGCGAATTTGTTATTGCTTTAGAATAAAAATATAATTCACACCCATTCGCCTTATATTCTTGTTTCTAAAGTATGACTGCTTTCAAATATAAAAATGAGTCTGTAGAAGTTATAGGTACACAAGAATCTCTGTGATATTGCTCAGAAGTGATTAATGATAAACACTGTAAATCCAGATTATTTATTATTGACATTATACACAATTATGAATATTATATAACGTAAATAATAAAAAATCTGGATTGGCTTAGTGTACTACATAAGTGCATATTTATCAATAATGAATCATCTGAATTGACTCAGGAATGGGCTCTGTGGCAAGTAGTGGAGGTCGTAGCAGTCCACTTGGATTTAGTGAGCGTCTGTCACTGGCATCAGGTTCTAATGGCTCTGGAGCTGGAGATGCTGCACCATTATCACCACAACAACTTGGAGTCATGGGTAAGTATTGATATGATAGTAGTGCCACCTATTGGGCAGTAGCATATTTTTATATATCATTGTTATTTCGAAGTGTTTTTGGTAGTCTTAAAGTTAACACATTAAATATTGCTAATTTATTTATCTTTAGGTTATATTGGTGTTTTGGTAGTTTGTGTGAATTTTTTGTTTCCTGATATGTAGGGCTCTATTTTTATTAAATTAACTTAAGGAATGGGTATAACAAAAATTTTAAAGCGCCATCTCTTGTTGAATAGCGAAAACACGATAGAAATTGGTTACCTCGTTATCAATTTAGTTAAGTATTAGTAACCTAGATGTCACGCTTACGAATTCTAAACTCGACACACGTTTTGTTTTAGAAATAAATATTTATGTACGTTGTTTGTTGTACAACATAAAACCGTAATCTCAAATAATTATGACGTAGAGACTAAAATAATAAAAGGAGTGCTAGGTGTACAATTTAATTAGGTAATAATAAATATGGTCTGTTGCTATAAGTTCGCATTTTATAACCTTGAGTTCGCGACACTTCTTAGGCGTCCAAACACGTTATGGAATTTCCAGACAAGAAATTCTCAGTGCTAGTACTCAACATCTCCATCTATTTTTTTTAGGCGGAAAATATAGGTATTTATTTAACCGCCTACCCCGTTGTTCGGGGCAACGAAAAGGTAGTGTGGGGCCCACTAAATAAGCCCTTCATATTGTTATCTGTGGCGTAAGGCTGGATAGACACGCTTAAAACGTAAACCTACCTTTAGATCATAAAATATTTTGGTTGTGCTCAAATAACCTGTTTTGTGGAAGGCCACCTTTAAGCGCAGCTGCCAGATCCTTTCAGCTAATATTCCCGGCCGAAGGTAAAGCGGTCCCCTGCCAATGTGTCATTCCCCGCGCTGTACAGCGTTTTTTTGGCGTAACACATCACAGCGATAGGACCGAGTTGTAACGGATGTTTCACAAGAGCCCCCCAGGCAGACCTCTCCTGAGAGAAACAACCGTCATGACTTGGGTAGTTTACGACTCTCGCAGACAGTAAGTCACCACTCAATGATAAAAGAGTAACTAACTACATTAAACACAAAGTGAAAAATGTGAAGTCGAAAATAACAGTCACGAGCAGGATTCGAACCTGCATCTCCTGGATACCGTCCAGATGCTTTGCCAATTCAGCCATCGTGACCCTTGTTCCTGACTGCTAATTTCGACAACACATTCATACTTAACGTCTTTGGGTGACGCCTGCACCATTTGTCGGAACGTTAACGCAGCGTTCAACGAGCGTTAACGCAGACGGCGCACACTTTAATCTGCAACCGGACTCGTTAAGTGGTGGATGTCGATCGATCGCCAGAGATCGATGTATCGATGTTAATACAAGAAGTACAAAACAGCCCAGCAATTTATTTATGATAAATACTTCTAAGCCAGAATATCATAATAGATATTTAAAGAGAAAAATGTGAGAAAAAGTTTGCTGTAATATTTATTCCGCTCCTGTTTGGACTTATCCATCCATCCATCCATTAGCCCATAAACGTCCACTGCTGGACATGGGCCTCCCCACGAAGGGGGTGAAATGCCATAATCGCCTCGCTTTGCAGTCGGGTTGGCGATTGCAGAATGGTGTTAAACGTTTTCCAGGAGTATGCTGCTGCCCATTCCCCTGGTGTTCCCTTAGTCGGTTTTTACGACACCCGCGGGCAAGTAAGGGGTGGTGACATATCGTATTCTTAATCCGTCACCACACGTTTTGGACTTATACTTATTATATACCTACTTACCTGTTTAGATTTTATGGGAATATGGGTATCATCAGAATGTTAATCTCGTCGTCAAGTTCCCATGTCTCGGATGCGTGCTCTGGAGGAATGATACACGATACCTTGCTCAATGATTATAATGTTTTGTAACAACCATCTATCAGCCTTTTAAAGTCCACTGCTGGACATAACCACACAATAAGAGTATACAATTAGGCAGATGGCACGGTTATTTATATAAAATCACAAAAAAAATCGTTAATAAAATGCTATATACTTAAAATCCATGAAGGATTTTATTGATTTTTTAAGTATATATTATTATTCAGTAACACTTTAACACAAACTGATAGAAAGATTACTTTTGTACCGGGACCAGGGGGGTCTTACAGGTACATTAGATGATTCTTGTTTAAGATATAGAACATCAATAAATAATATATATCAATCGATTCACAACAATAAATATATCTATGTGAGGAGGTTGAACGGAAAATACTATTATTCCCACAGCTTCAATAATAGGTACATCGCGATCCTTGCATTTCCACAGCGTATACGTCCCTACAGTTCTGCCGACAGAATGATCGTAGATGTGCGTCGTGTACTTTAAGTCTGTGAAAAATCCGCGATGAACTTTTTGTGTGCCATGCAGACTTTTTGTGCGCCGCAGACTCGATGGCACAAAAAGTGTGTCGTCTGCGCTGCACCTGAGAAACGACGCTTTTACTAAGTTTTTATTCCATTTTGTGATTCCAGTCACATAGACATAATGAGTTACACTACACTACAGAATGCCTTCCTAATTATTTATTATATTAGTTACTTAGTAATGCTATAAAGGCTTTAGCTCTATTTAATAGAGTCTGTGTCTATGGCATTGATGTTAATTAATTATATCCAGCAATTATTATCGCACGTTTTCTAATGTCAAAGGTAAACCATTCTCACCTCGACCTACTAAGATACAATTTTAAAAAAATAATTTACTTATGCGATTGTAGGTAGGTATATGAGCATCCGTGTGTATTGTTTTTATATTGCTATATATTTTTATACTTGTGGCTATGATATTGTTTTAGGATAAAGCTAGTTATATCCAACTGTTTGGTTTTCTTTTTTATAACTTAAGGTTATTTTATATTATGATAAAAAGCAACTATGCATACAGGCATACAAACAACCTGAAACCTGAAAAATATCTCGGCTCAGCTTCTTTCCGTTCTGTTTTTCGTTGATAACAAGAAAAGTAGGTTTACATAGTAAAAAGTCAATAGGCACCTATAGCAGGCACAGGTACAGTAGGTACTTATCACATAACGAAATGCCAATATATGAATATAATACTAATCAGCCTATACTTATAGGTACCTACCTAGGTACTTAGTTTACTTTTTTACCCGTCTTTAAAAAAGCCAAAAGGAACGTTTATGATTTTAGCAGTCTGTGTTTTTATGGCTATAGCTCTACCTTGACCATTTTTGTAGGTATTTAAGCAGGGGGACCCAGGGACCTGTCAATAATCTTAGCTTGTTTCATACCTACTTACTTTTTAAATAACTTTTTTAATAATCCTTATTCAGTCAATCCTTATGACGTTACGTTTACGTAGTTTATTATCAAGTCTAAGAAAAGTGGACATTTACACAGAGAAATTAATTTCAGATAACTTTAAAACTTTAACAAAGAATCATTACACTTAAAAACAAAAAAAAATGAACCATAGGTTTAGTAGGTAGGTATCTATAGTTTTCGTAGTTTCCAAATTCAAGATATCGTATCTCTATAGCCTGTACAACAAGCATAAAAATAAAGGTGACAACAGACGAAGTCCGCGCAGGCAAATAAAAGAGAAATAGATTTGAATAGCTTTATTTTATGACATCTCATTTCGAAGACCACACTTGATCACTTAATTTAACTTCGTTTAGTGTGGCTCGTTGGTCTAGGGGTATGATTCTCGCTTTGGGTGCGAGAGGTCCCGGGTTCAAATCCCGGACGAGCCCGCTTTTTGTTGATTTTACAAAATCTGAAATGTGTATACGCAAGTAATAATTCTGGCGAAAAAAGCGCATGACCAGTTATCTTTTTATTGCTTCATATTAATTTTTGGACATAAATCTTTTTATTACTTCATATTAATTTTTGGACATAAGTACATATATTGTGTGTTTATAGTAATAATTTCAATTTCCATCTATTAATATAATTATCATTTCCATCTATAAAAAGCACAAATCTCTAAAGGAGTGTTTTTGACACAGATGCATTCTGTGTCAAACAGATCCATTTAATTATATCTATTCCAGAAACTCTGTCATGCAAGTAAGTACTCGTTATAGTAGTTTTTTTGCTATTTGCTGATTACTATCACGTAGCAACCCACTTCGGAATATCCAAAGGCCAAGAGCGGTACATGTATCGCAATAGTATTCTAGCTGACAATGAGTCTTATTACTCTGGGAAATCTTACTCCCAGCTGGATTCTCATTGACACAGTAAATAACGCGCTACTAAAATAACAATTAATTTACTGTCTTAGGTAGCTCGTCCTTACTATAATTATTATAAAGTGGGTTTATGGAATTTTGTATTCATTAGAGTCTAGAACTCTAGAGCATAGAAAAGGACAAATGCTACTTTTTATCCTGGAAAAACGAATGGTTCTCGTGGGATAGCTATGTTTACATACCTAGCTCTAATGAATGTAGGTACTGTAGAGATTATTCTGAAGTCCAGGTTGACGGAGTCGCGGGCAGTATCTCATCTAATTTATATTAAATGAATTATGTATTTAATCTATGTATTTTATATAATAATATTATGTAAGTATTTAATCCTATAAATTTTTTATTTAATCTTCATGTTAAAAAGTTTTTGATAATTTACAATTAATTATAATAATTTATTTATAATTCTGAAGTGATGGAAAAAGATGATGATAATATATGAATACCATCATAATTTTCACGTACCTACTTTAATTCATTTCCATCAAACATTTACTACGAGTACCTTTTTAAATATACCGCACCATAAAATGATTGATTCTTAACAGTAGGTACCTAAGCACTATAATTATCTACATTGTGATTATTGTAAGATACACACTTTAACTTTCAAACTTACTACTGAGCAATAACAATACTGTAGTTTTTACTACTAACCTATAGATGGCGCTCTTTTTGTTTGTGCTTACGAACACAGCGTGAATGAATGTTTTTTTTGTACAATATACCTAATACTAAATATTATCAAGCTTCCAGAAATTAAATACCCACTAAAGACTACAATCTTTTTAGTAAAATTTCATGAATATTTATATAATTCAAATAATTTATACCATCATAAATAATACTAATTCAACAGAGTAGATAGCTGGCTCGTTGGTCTAGGGGTATGATTTTCGCTTAGGGTGCGAGAGGTCCCGGGTTCAAATCCCGGACGAGCCCAAATCTTTTTGATGTTTTTAACTGTTATTTAAAGAATTTCCGCCTTCTCACTTTCATTTGCTATCCTCAATAATACCCTACTAATCCTTACATCATTACCAAATTTTATTACCTAATCCTTATATCATGAATTTCAATGGTACCGCAATGTTATTTTTTTATAACTTCTGTCCATAGAATAATTACACCTAGAAACCGAGTCCGCCTCGGTAAAGTGAGGCAACTCAAACCTAGCCATATTGGCTAAGTTCATTACTCAGCCCGTCAGTGCTCAAGGTCGTGTCGTATCGACAACTACACCCGAAATTTTTATTAAAAATGACGGTTAGTGCAGTCAACGGATGTCACAGTACATCGGAAAAGCACAAGAAAGATAGTAACATTACATTTCACGGGTAATTAATGCGTCTAAACTTATATTTTTACGTAAAACATTCATCAAAATGAAAAATAAATTTCAATAATTTGTCATGGCACAGTTTATGAAAATGTTGCCGACACGGGGAAATATTCTCCCACATTTTGTTGTTTAATTAAAAGTGAAACACGTCTCAATTAGGCAATTAAAGGCGCAATTTTTTAGGGTTCCGTACCCGAAGGGTCAAAACGGGACCCTATTACTAAGACTTCACTATCTGTCCGTCCGTCTGTCACCAGGTTGTATCTCAAGAACGGCGATAACTAGACAGTTGAAATTTTCACAAATGATACATCATTTGTGAAAATTTCAACTGTGTTCTGTTGCCGCTATAACAACAAATACTAAAAACAAAAAATAATAATATTTAAGGGGGGCTCCCATACAACGTCTGTCTGTCCGTCCGTCTGTCACCAGGTTGTATCTCAAGAATGGCGATAGCTAGACAGTTGAAATTTTCACAAATGATGTATTTCTGTTGCTGTTATAACAACAAATACTATAAACAAAAAAATATAATATTTAAGGGGGGCTCCCTTACAACAAACGTGATTTTTTTTTGCCTCTTTATGCTCGCTGTTGATAACGGCAACAGGTAGACGCTTGAAATATTCACAGAATATTTAGTTATATGTATATTCACTTTAAAAATAAATAATTAAATTAAAATAAAACAAATATTTAAGGGGGCCTCCCATACACAAACGTGTTTCTTTACTCGTTTTGGCTCTGTCTGTCCGTCTGTCTGTCACCAGGCTGTACCTATCTAAAGAACGGAGATAGTATACCTAGTCAATGGTACGGAAACATTCGTGCGCGAGTCCGACTAGCACTTGGCCGGTTTCTTCTTTTTGATTAAATTAAATTGATTAATAAGGAAAATGAGACAAAAAACAACAAGTTCGCGTACTTCCGCGTCACTTACTTATAATAATAATATGTAATTTTATGTGTTGATTTGGTTTTAGGTTTCCTTCTGATTATTTTTATTTCACTCTTTTTAGTGCATCATGCCGGCAATATTCGTGTATTCTGGTAAATAGGTACGTTACACTGTTTAGGATGTAAACAAAACGGGTAACGACCAAGTAGTTTCGGTAAACGAATTGCACTTATATTTCTGTATGGGATCTATGGCCTTTGTCATCAATTCAGCAGTAAGAATTGATGAGTTCCAAATAAATAAAAGGTGTAATCTAATTTGTAATGTGATCACAACTATAAGTGTGAAATAGTTTCAACTTCCCTATTTTTAGGGAAAATTTAATGTATTATCAACATTATTTTTTCACTGTGTGCGTTTCGTCAAGCGTAAATGCAAGTACCTTATGCACACATAGATTATATTATTGCCTCACTTTTAACGGGCCACTTTGAAGGGAACTATCGTTCTAGGTGTAATTATTCTATGCTTCTGTCATATACTTACATGCTTTGTTTCAGTTTCATCTATATATTAATAGATATTATTATAAAGAGATTCTTGTATTGTAAAATTGTAAGGAGGTAATTCTTACCATAAGTTTTAGGTGGGTACTGGTGTTCAAATTATACAGAAATTGTTTTGAATCGGATCCGAATGAATTTGTAAGTATGTGAGAGAAGTTATAAAAAATGCGTACGCTGCAACAAAGCGTGTAAGTATGTATAGGCACAAAAATAGGTATAACAGAAGTTATAATAAATATATGAAAACTAGCCTTTGCCCGCAGCTCCGCCGCAGCCGAATGCTATTTTATAGGTTATATCTCAGGTTCCCGATATAGTAACGGGATAAAATGTACACCAGTTGTTAAGTAAAATCAAGGGCTATCAAATAAAAAAAGTTGCAATAAAAGCAGTTCAGTAGTTTTTGTGTGATAGGCGAACGAACAAACAGACAAACAGATAGACAAATATTCTAAAAAAAAATATTTTGCGTTCAGACATGCTAATATCAAATAAAAATTAAAGAGCTTTTCGTGGCGGAGCTAGTTATATAAACATAATATGCAAAAATAACTAAATGGCTGTGTCCGGCTGGCTTTATAATTGTCTCACCCCTCTTCCACGGGAGTCGTAAGAGCCGACTGAGGGAATACCGCGGGAGTGGGCAACAGCACAACCTCGAGTATTAATAACATCCACTGCGATCGCCAACCCGCCTGCCAAGCGTGGCGATTACGGCATTATCCCCCATGACGGGACCGCTCGTTGTGGCGTTCACTTGGGGAGGCCTATGTCAAGCAGTGGACGATGAAAGGCTGATGGATGGATGGATGGATGGAACTATAAATACTTTGAAAAATCCAAAAGTGCACGCCTCATAATCTTCATTTTTCACAATAAAATTGATCATTTGATAAGAAACTAATAATGTATCGGTTTTACTAAGTAGTTTTCAATAAATCACATAGATAGCGCTAATTTCAAAAAGTACTAATGTGGGTTTCATGTCTTATACGCCATCTAGCGCTAATTTTAAGAAGTACTTCTATATTGGTCTACCTCTGTCATTTTGCAAGGCGCCATCTGGCAATTAGTAAGAACAACAATCCATGAGTTTACATATATACCTGCATAAGTGCATATAATATATATAAACATGTAAAATTGAATAATTTATTAAAATGTAAACAAAAACAATTTAAGAAAACAAAAAGACATCGCTAGTTTCCTTACAAAAAAAAACAATATTGTGGTTCTATATATACAACAGCAACTGAATACATCTAAAATTGCCACTTGCGACATCTAGGGCTGCATTTGTCAATATCTCTTTTGCTTTAAAACAGCGACATCTATCAATAGAAAATTGCAACTTTGGACAATATTATACGATTTATTTAAAAATCAATGAGTTCAACAAAAAATCTCTGAACCATTTATCTTCCTAACTTGGTCGCCTTATAATTTTATACTTTGTTCTAAGTGAAAACACCGTGACGCCAAGGCCACGCAAAAAAAATTGTGGAATGTAAAATATGTTTTTTCGTGTTTTATAGTGTTGGTGTATTATTATTTACGTGTGTTTAGTGTTTTTAATTATTGTGTTGGATAAAATAGTTATTATACTTGACAAATATCATCAGTTCGTCAAGCAAAGGTAAAAACTTTCTTTTAACAAAAAACAATGTACTGGCCGGGCGAACGGCGTACTGTTCTGTTGACGGTAGTAAAACCACCGGTGGCTATGCGTACGTAAAAAGGTAGGTAGTTCTCATGAAAGGCGGTGGTTTTAGTGTCGCGTCGAGCGTAAATGCCGTAAATATTCAGTATTTTTTTGTTTATTTAATAACAATTAAACCACATCGAATCAGAACATGAAAGTAATAGGGCTCTATTCCTAGTCATAATAATTCGTAAACGAAAAAAAAAGACTCGATTAATTAAGTATTTTGGTCGTTATCGTGTTAACATACATTGCCTACAACTCACGGACGTCCAAGACAGAATTTTTTCAAACAGTTTTTAACTAGTATAAATAACAAAAATGGCATCAAAAATATCATGAGTGTTAAAAATAGTGTTTGTTCTTTATATGTGTGTCTAGCTGTGTAGATATAATTTTACAAGTGCAATATATGATAAATAGAGACATTTTAAGTTTGAAAAATCAGCTGTGCCGTGTTAACCGGGAGTAGAACACACCTCAACGCTTCGCTTATGAGGCGTGCAATATTAAAGTTGACTTAAATATTGCTTGAGTGGTATTGGTAGAGCTGGGCGAGAAACTTTCGCTGTGACTATTTAAAATATTTCTAAAAGTTCCGCCACCGTAAGATTTTAGAAAAAAAATGTGCGGAATTATAAGCCCATCTTTCTAAATCAGATTATAAATTGTAATTCTGCTACACGTTCGATGGCATTCAATTGTATAAAGTAACGAATTATAACCAAAACGTGTACGTTAGTAAGAAATTCGGAAGTAAATTCACACGTAACTTGCCTTGGCATTTTAATATCGGGAAATACTAGTAGCATCATTTAGAAGTTTACAACACTGACATTTTCTTCCTAAAAGCCTTTATCATGGTGCTTAGCTTGAATTCCCTTTTTTGTTTTCTGTATCGCACGTCTTTGTCGTTTGTTATTAACTTTAACTTACCTTTATTAACCAAATACGATTAACTAAAAGTAACTTGGATTAAAATGAAATGCATGATTTCATCCAGTCCAGGGTATATTGTTATACCAGAAAAAACCGATGCCTCGAACATATCGCTTGAGCCATCAGTCGGCTTATATCTGATCTATCAGAAAATGCCTACCTATTTGTAAGTCATAATGTTGACTGTTGCTGAAGGCAGTCAGGAGCAATTGTCGCGATGGCTGAATTGGCAAAGCATCTGGACAGTATCCAGGAGATGCAGGTTCAAATCCTGCTCGTGACTGTTATTTTCGATTTCACATTTTTCACTTTGTGTTTAATGTATATTGCTAAGCATGTCAAATGCTAAAAATATATATAAAAATTATCTTAATAATTATAGGGTTTGCGTCATTATTAGGTAAAAATCTTAATTGTAAAATTAAGTTTACCTGGTCGGTATAATGTATGAAAATACTGCCGACAGATGGCGCAGGCGTCACCCAAAGACGTTAAGTATGAATGTGTTATCGAAATTAGCAGTCAGGAGTAATTGACACGATGGCTGAATTGGCAAAGCATCTGAACGGTATCCAGGAGATGCAGGTTCAAATCCTGCTCGTGACTGTTATTTTCGATTTCACATTTTTCACTTTGTGTTTAATATACTAAAACCTCTTTTGAAAAACTCATTTCTCTCGTTCTTTCTGAATAGTGTCATTAGACTCACGAATGCAGTTAAAAGTTGTTACAATTAAAATTAACACCAAAATGAACGCCCTTAAAACTAGTTAATAAATGCGTAATTAGTAAGTATGAAGTTAGATGTGTCACACACATTTTGTCAAGTTTACCTATTGTAATGCAGGTAGGTACATTTTACAGTGCACATTGCTGGCCGCTGGGTCCTATAAAAAGCCATTACAGGCATTAAGGACATAAAACTGATAGATATAGGGTACATCGTTACGTGTCGATCGTGTCATTACATTGTGTTGGTATGGTATTCGTATTCTGCGCGATAAAATTACAAAATATTACTTATTTCAAATGACTTAAAAAAAACTAGACGTCGCGGGACGTCTACCAGATGTGAAAACATCGAAATTATTTTGTACAAATAAATATCATAATTTGACAAAGACGAATTAAGCGAGTATGAACTCGATGGGGTTGCGTCGTTTCATTACAGAGTTACTGTGGCCACCTTCCAGCGCCATCATCAGACCCTGGATACCACCTAGAGACAGTACCTACTCGTCAAGATGAATCATACGAGTCCAAACTCGATGAAGTTATGTCGTTTTGTAACGGAGTTCCTATGGCCACCTTCCAGCTCCATCATCAGACCCTGGATACCATCTAAAGACAAAGTACTCGTCAAGACGAATCAAACGAGTCCAAACTCAATGGTCCGATATCGATGGGGTTGCGTCGTTTCATTATAGAGTTACTGTGGCCACCTTCCAGCTTCATCATCAGGCCCTGGATACCATTTAGAGACAAAGTACTCGTCAAGACGAATCATACGAGCCCAAGCGATGGGGTTGAGACGTTTCATTATAGAGTTCTTATGTCCACCTTCCAGCTCCACGTCATCATAATATTGCATTGTCACGCGATGTACATATATCCGTGTAAAATTTCAGCTCAATCAGAAAACGGGAAGTGTGTCAAATTTAACTTGCAATATTTGAACGGGACAAGTTAAATAAAAGCGTCGCCACGCTAACAGCCGATTTTAACTTCCCTCCGCATTAGATGTTTCACATCAAAAAGTCGTTTTAAATATTCCTGAGTCTTCCAGTGATCACGTCTGCTGCAACGCAGTTGAAATGTCGGGCTAAATGTAGTTAAAATTGACTATAACTACGTGAAAAAATCTCGTTTACACGTACAATTCGCGAATGTTTAAAAGTTACTACATTATTCCCATCTTCTCGTCCAATATTCCGCAGTGTCTGAAAACGAAGGTCTACGACCAGTTTGTGTGTTACCAGTGATGATATATGGAACAGAGACGTGGTCTCTGAATGTTGGCCTCGTATCAAGGCTCAAAGTCGCTCAGCGGGTCATGAAGCGGTATATGCTTGTATTTCCCTACGTGATCGAATCCGTAATACGGAGATCCGTAGCAGGACGAGTGACCGACATAGCCTGCCGGGTTGCCATGCTGAAGTGGCAATGGGCAGGCCACATCGCTCGACGAACCGACAACCGTTGGGGAAAAAAG
Organism: Leucoma salicis; assembly: GCA_948253155.1. Lineage (NCBI taxonomy): Eukaryota > Metazoa > Arthropoda > Insecta > Lepidoptera > Erebidae > Leucoma > Leucoma salicis. Next base: position 8,959,732 of record OX411806.1, read on the forward strand.
GTTCTCGAGTGGCGACCACGTATCGGACTTCGGACGACGCAGCGTAGGACAGTCCCCCATCAGACGGACCGACGATCTGGTCAAAGCCGCGGGGAGTCGTTGGATGCGGTCGGCACAGGACCGCTCGTTGTGGCGTTCTCTTGGGTAGGCTTATTTGCAGCAGTGGACGTCGGAAGGATGATGGATGGATGGATGGATATTATTCCCAAACTAAAAAACCCTGATTAATTTTTATTGCGTATTTTTATACGGTAGATAGCTAGATAGTATGAAGCTACAAAGCTCAGGACATCATAGCATTAGCCACATAGCTTAATAATTTGTCCGTCCCTTGGTCCGTAGGACTAGTATCTATTCTGTGCTTTGGTATTGTCATCAGTCAAATATATAAATACTAGCTCACCCGGCGAACTTCGTACCGCCATATTTTTTTTTCGTGAATATTTTGCAATTAAAATTATTAAAGTACTAATATCGCTATTAAAAAATAGGGGTTGGCAGTAGAAGGGTGAAAATTTAGGGTTGTATGTATTTTTAATGCCGAATCATAAAAAAATATGTCCAAAAAATAAAAAATAAAATTTTGGGGTGGACCACCCTTATCACTTAGGGATATGAAAAATAGTTTACATCCTATTCTCAGATCTACTGAATATATACATAAAATTTCATAAGAATCGGTCAAGCCGTTTCGGAGGAGAATGGCGACAAACATTGTGACACGAGAATTTTATATATTAGATAAACACTACTAATGATAATATAGACATATTGTAAAATAAATATAGATATTAATTTTTTTTTTTCCGTAGTAAAACAATTTAGTTAAAAATAGAAGGTTACCAGACCGATAGAGGGTAAAGTAATCTAAGATTTCCAAGGCTTATGCAGACATAATGAAGTAGATAGATATCTACCCTAATATTTAATATGTTAAAAAATATTGGTACCGGCACCTACGTTTATTATCATTTCTTACTTAGGTTGCTGATCTTGATTTTCTACAGTGTGCCTCTTACATTGATGTACCTATATATACTACGTACATTACGTTAACATATAACTCAATCCATCCATCCAGCCATCAGCCTTTTAACGTCCACTGCTGGACATAGGCCTCCCCAAGCATGGGGGATAGTGCCGTAATCGCCACGCTTGGCAGGCGGGTTGGCGATCGCAGTGGATATTGTTAATACTCGAAGGAGTGCTGCTGCCACTCCCCCGGTATTCCCTCAGTCGGCTCTTACGACTCCCACGGGTGGAGAGGGGTGGGACAATTCTAAAGCCGGCCCCACACATATAACTCAATGGCTTCTTATAATTAAGACAATAAGGGGTTCCAGTTAATAATACAAATACATATATAACTTTGTACTGTGTGGTGACGGACTAAGAATACAAGTGTCAACACCCCATCCTTTCCCGCGGGTGTCGTACAAGGCGACTAAGGGAAGTAAATTATCACCTATTGCATGACTGGTGGTAGGGCTGGATACCAAGCGGGAGTTCTCACTGGCTATCGGACCCGTGTGGGTTGGTACCACCATCTCCCGTGTCACTGGCCATGAAGCACATCGGTGTGTTTTGGTTGCAGCAGGAGATATCCGTTTATTCATTCATGTCATGTCTGTGGTGAGCAGTGACTTGACAATACTCTGGGTATAGTTTAGTCCATGAGCAACGGTTACCATATACCATCAGGTGGGCCGTGGCTCGTCTCGTGCCACTATACGCAATAAAGAAAATATAAAAGAAAGCAATATATGGAAACATTTTTGTGTTTTATTTGCGTACATAAGTATAGGTTCCTCTGAAAATGTGACATTACTCACACATTTCTTACGTCACTAAGTTAAAATTAGCATCCAACGTAGGTACCTATCCCGGTGAGTCAGCGCCGCAAATCCTTAACTTGAAACTGAATGGATATTGTGTTGAAAGATTTCGTAACTCAAAAAAGCTGTTGATTATATTTTAGCATTATTTAGGCCAACATAATTATGTAAGTGTATAATAACCTAGCTATTTTATAAATGCTTACGTCAAGATCGCAACTAATATCAATTATGAAACTTGTTTGCAATGGAAGTCAAGGCTTGTCAAATATTTAAAATAACGACTGGTTTCCAGATTGGAATTTTCTTATGTGATATTCATTGTGATTCTAAGATTTCTGAGTTACTGTATATTAAAGTGCAAATTCTTGTACGAGTACGAGCGGGAATCGAACCCGCGTCTTTTCCAATCCGGGGAAGTGCTCTAAGCCACTGAGCTATCGTACAGATCTTTCGATCATTTCCTTATCACATTTGTCTTTACGATCAACGCCATCTATCGGAATGCATTTACATGCATAAAGTTTCACAAAGAATTTGTACTTTAAAAAGTGGCGGAGCATGTCAAATGCTAAAAAATATAGATCAAAAACACTGTATATTAAATTAGAATCTACCCGCGACTTCATCTGCGTGGACTTCAGAATATAAATAGGTACCTCGCTCTAAGTCTACGGTACGCTAATATACTCTATGCCAAAACTTCTATCCCACAGGACCCATCCATTTTGTCGGGATTCCGGTTATTAGGTTATATGACTGTGTGCTAAATTTCATGATCATCGGTTAAGTAGTTATGGCATGAAAGCATAACAAACGCAGTTTTTAGCATTATAAAGCTTTAACAGAGTTATGTGATATTTCAGAAAAAAATATATGGCTTGACTATGAATTTTGAATTCGATGTCAAACAACTGACAGTTATGTAAAATTAATATTGTAATTTTTCTTAAATTTTTCTAATCATCTTTCTTAGTTTTTTCTTTCATAAGAACTTTCTCCTGGCAATAATTAAAACAACAAAAAAAGAATTAGCGAAATTGTTCCATCAGTTCACGCGTGATGCGATGACCAAGGGAAATAGAGATTAATTTTTATATATAGAAGATAGATTGGGCTATATAGCCTCTGAAAAAACTTTGAACAAAATAATCTTCTTTAGAATTTTCGTCTGTTTGTTCACACATCATGCAAAAACGAATGAACGAATTTTGATGAAACATACTCGTATTTTGATATTTCTTGATTAGACTTAAAAAGTGGTACTTACGTTTTATACCACTTCTATATCGGGAACCTGTGGCTTAACCTAGTTTTTGTTTTTCCGGCGGCGGATTTGCGGTTTTATTTGTTAACATAGGTACTTATTAAACTAACATTAAACACAAAGTGAATACTTATTAAACTTTTAAGTTTCTGTCTGTGTCACTTTACGTTGCGCCTAAATTCGTCACTATAATAGAATGTAAGTAATTTTCAGTTTATCACGTACGTATAACGTTAATTAAACATGAATTAATAAAATAAACACGTTTTAATTTTGTATATGCTAGTGCTACAATAGGAATAATCTACATAGGTAATTGAGGACTGATTGTGAGTTATTGTACACGTGGGCGGGTGGATGTTTATTGTACGGTACGTGGGCGTCATCATTGTCATCCATTTTTTAGATGTATTTGGTGATAAGGCTCTCGTTTAAAATGTTTATAAATCTCAAGAAAATATCACTTAAACAAATATAAAGTAGATACTTATAGAAATCTTCTGTATCTATACAATAAACTGTAACTGTCACAGAGCTGTGTCTGTACATTCAAGGTATTTGACAGTGTTTCTGAACTAAAAACATTTTTTTAGAATTTATCTGTTTGTCTGTTCATCTGTTTGTTTGTTCGCACATCACGCAAAAACTACTGAAAGTATATTTATGATTTTTTTGTTGTTTAATAGGTATTGATTAGACGCTACTATAACCTAAGATATAGCCTAAAAACCAGCTTTTGGGAGCGGCGGAGCCGCGGGCAAAGGCGAGATCGGAGAGGTTCTTGAACTTTTTTTTCTTCATGGCCTCGTCTTTACCAGGCCAAGAATACCTTAAACCAACGTTCATGTATGAGGAGCTTTACGGCAGGAAAGCAAGGATAGCAAGTGGGAATTTGTTATCTCTGCTGCGGTCTAAAACAGGCGTGAGTCTATGTATGATTGTAAAGTAAATAGAATAGTATATGTGTTAATTCAAAAGAACTTGTTAAATGATTGGTGTTATTAAATAACTGGAACGTCAAGTGTGCTAATCAAAAACCAATTACGCTGAAGGGGGTGGAAACTGTTGCCTTTTTATGTATGTCATGAACTCCTCATAAACATCGGGTTTTATTATAATAGTTAGCTGCTCACAAAAAATACGCGCGACGTGGATATATTTTTAGGATATATTAGCTCGCCCCAACCCTTGTAAAGGCCGTAGACGCCAAAGTGGGATATTTTCCAAGCAGAATTACAAGGGTACGGCCAACTTTTATGATCATATCAAAGCTATCTCAACATTTTATGAGTTACGCATACGTATAACTTCGTAAATTATACATAAATCGTGACCATTATTTTGATGTATTTGTCCATTAATTACAAATTATATAATTTTATTTTCCGATTGAAAGTTTTCTCTACTTTCTTTCATCTACAGTTAACTAGGTACCAAGACTACCAATGTTGCCAATTAAAATTTCCCCAGTAATTTCTGTATGTTTTTATGCAAATTTGAATAACTTACTATTAGGAGTACGAATATTATAGTTCTATTTAATTTAATATTAAATAGAACTATAATATAATAATCGGTGGTACAATATATAATTATATAGTCCAGAGTACAGAGACGGACATAGGCGACTTTTTATCCTGGAAAAATAAAGGTTTTCTTTGGGATGTAAATTTTTCTACCAACATTATTTATGTACCAGATGACGATTTATTCCTAGAGTAAGGGACAAGCTAGTATCTTAATAATATCGAGAATATAGAAAACAAACTTCTTTTTTAACTACCAAACAGTACTTTAGCGGGTCGTCACTATAGCGACAGCACAGCGGTGCGGCGGCTCTCGTCCGTTTGTTGTGTTGTATCGCTGCTGGGCTCTAAAGCGGAGATAGTCGTATATATCTATGGAAAGGGTACTTACTTAATTTTCCTCTGGCGCCGCACCGCTGCAGCAACGCTCGATTGTCGCCACAAACAAGTTAAGTTGAGTTGTCTGTGGTTGTTGCAAACGTGGGATATATTAGATACCTTAATTATTATTGAGGTAGGTAATATCTGCTTTTAGTATGCCTAGCCTACATAAACTTCAATTCCAATGATTACAAATATCAATTTATGATTTCTAGATGAAACGGACCTGTTCAATTTCGTGTCGTAGTAAAGGCACCTACTAGGTATAACATAATCGATTTATGTGTAACAAATGCAATAAGACAGACAGGCGCCTTGTTCCCCCTGGCTTATCGGAACGTTCGAAAAGAATGCATCCTTCTAAGTAGGTACCTACCTAAGTAGGTATAATTGTAATGTTTGCAAGAACATTATCTCAATAAAAAAATATGCCTGCCCCGCAAGAGAGATGGCGTGATGATAAGTAAAGTAAAAAAAAATCCTTCTTATAAAAAAAATGCTCCTTAGTTATTTAATTACTATATCAATTCCTTTTCTTAAATCTGTAGCTGCCTTTTTAATCGTATTCATATAAGGAGAAACTCTATCTGATTATTTAAGTGGCTTGATTTTAAGATGTAATTTGCTATCCTAGCCCTATTGCTAGAGTAGTTCGTGGGTTAAGAACAAGAATAGCGTAAGGTCAAAAATTAAAAAAAAAATTTTTTTGACCATTCGCTTTTTTATCCCCATATTTTTATGTGCCAAAAAACTGGGACGTTATAGTGTATAGATTGCTTAGTACAAAAATAACATATCAAATAAAAATGATTTTTGTTTACTGCCAAAATGAAGTGTTGCTACTTACAATAATCTTGACATTATTTTGTCAAAAAAGTTACGAGCACAACGATCGAAACTCGATTTACAGAGCGAATAAGACACCGAAGATGCTTTGAATGAGCTTGAATGTAATCGCTCAAATAACGTATCTTGTCATACGTTTTTAACGCAGAAATATTGATTATGTAGCCTATGATTATTAAGGCCATTTTAACGGAAGTACCGTTGCATTCCACACATTATTAAATTTATGTAACAGCCATAATGACGTATGTCAACCATTTTTTGAAAAATAAAATTTATTAGAATAATAACGTTTTTTGATTGCCCAAAAAGTTACACTATTCTGTAGCCGATAAATAAAGCTTTATTATTAGTAAAAATCAGATAGTTAACTACTATAGATTTTGTCATAAAAGAGTTATAAGATAACGGCAGGTAAAATTGAGTTGTTTTTCGGCTCTCCAGTGAAGTTGTCATTTTGCCCTTACGCTTCTCTAGTTCTTAACACACGAGTTACAAGACGCTACGTTTAAATATGGACAAGATAAATTGGAAATATATTATAATTATAATAGGTCAGGTTCATACTTTTCAAACCTTTATTTAACCACAAAATAATTTGTAGATTTATGGTCTACAAATTTTGCTAACATTTCAAATGTCATATAATCAAATAAAATCAGATATTTATAGTAACCTGGCTTTTGCGGTCTTTGACCTATGATTTCTTGGAATGCTGACTCGAGATTACGTATAGGCACTTATGTGACTTTTGAGGTAGGTAACTATAAAAATGCGTAAATATACATAGTAGGTAAACGTAGTACGTACATTTTCAATTTCTCATGTCAAATTCCGTGGTTGGAAAAATTTGGCTAGACCTTAGATAAGATACTTTTTTGTTTTTTTTTTGTGTGACGTTACTTGTTAGCCTCAGATGGCTATGACAACCTTACCCGGACAATTGGTGAGCGCAGAGGGCTCTCAACCCGACATTTAAGCAACGCTACGCGAGGGCATCCCCTGTGGGGTAAGTAAGGACCTCGGCTCGGGCTGTTGCTGGCAATGTGGGATTTCCCACGTTTATGATTTGACCGCGACACGTCTTTCGCCCCCGTCGGCGACGAAACCGTGGGTATTAGCTGCGCGAGCTGTGTATGCTCTGATCTGAGCGTGAGTTGCGTCGTCGTCGACTTCGTCGAGGCTATTTTTGCTTAATAGTTTCTGGACCTACAAAAGGCGTTCGACACCGTATCAATACCGATACTTTTAACTCGCCTAGAGAACTTAGGAATTAGGGGGAACGCGCTTTTGTGGCTGAAGGACTATCTAACTGATAGGCATCAACGTGTAAGAGTCGAGAATCATGTCAGTAACTTCAAATCGGGCTCCTATGGAGTGCCGCAGGGCAGTACGCTGGCCCCCACCCTGTTTTTGGCGTATATTAACGACCTATGTAAATACCAAATTGAAGGTTGAATACCAAATTGTGAATGTTCGCCGATGACACAGCTATACTTTTTTATAGCAATACGTGGGAGAACGTACGAAAATTAGCTGAAGAAGGCATGTCATCTATTACCGCTTGGCTCGAAGACAGTCTACTATATTTAAACGTCGGTAAAACTAAATTCCTTTGTTTTAGCAAGACCATAGTGTCCTGTCCAAATAATTTGCGGCTTCGCACACATTGTTACCCTTGTAACCGATCTGAAAATGTGTTTCTCTCGTGTTGTAATTGTCCTACCTTAACAAGAACTTCTGGCATCAAATATTTAGGAGTAATTATAGATGACAAACGAAACTGGAAAAAACATATAGCTACCGTTTAGCAATCGATTAAGGAAACTTATTTATATTTTTAAAGAACTACGGATAATACGGGACACTACTCTCATACAAATATACAAAGCTTTAGCTGAATGTGTAATTACCTACTGCATCTGCTCGTGGGGCTCATCAGCTAAATCATATTTACTTGAGTTCGAAAGAGCGCAGCGAGCGGTGCTTAAAGTACTACTATATCTACGGTTTCGGCATCCAACATATTTAGTTTATAAAAAGGCTAAAGTTCTGACAGTGCGAAAGCTATTTATCTATCAGTGTATTCGAAAGTATCACAAAAAAACTGTACCTTTTCTACATAATTCAGGTAAAAGACTAGATAAGTGTCCTGTACCAAGAGTTCAAAGCGCATTTGCCCAACAACATTATCATAATGTTGCACCTAGACTGTACAATAAACTCAATCTAATATATAAAACGAAACATCTATCTAACTTTCAAATTAAAAATCGGTTAAACTATGGCTTAAAGATTTGGACTACAACGAGGTGGAAAATTTGTTAGTAATCACAAAATGAAACCATTACCTATAAAATTACTACGCACATTGACACAACATACACACGCACAAGTACACACGCACAAATACACAGGCACACACACACACACACACACACACAATACATACATAGCACATACACAGCTTGTATACTTGTTCATAACACTGAAATATTACCAGACCAGTTGTAACAAACATATATTAAAACTATGTAATTAAAATTTGGGAAGGTACTGGTTCTCAACATACAGCTCACGCTAGTTTGGGAATCAGGGCTTACATATAATCTACAAAATGTATTTTGTTGCAATAAAGAATTTATTATTATTATTATTATTTCGCGGTCTGCGTATGCGCGATATTTTAGAGGGGTTGTACCTAGCCGACTCAACCACTGGTTGGCGTGAGTAATGGTGGAGTCAAAGAAACTACGTGAACACCGTTCCATAAATTGCTTGATGGTAGGCAATTGCAAGTCTATGTGAAGGTCGACATTGCGTATGAACCACGATGCACCCGTAGCTCTGCGCATGAAGCTATTCTGTAATGTTTGTAATCTATGGATCCTGTGTGCCTTGGCGTGTGAAAATACTACACTGGCGTACGTCATGACAGGACGTATGCAGGCAGTGTAGAGTCTGACCTTATTCCTAAGTGAGAGTTTTGACCTAGAGTTTAACAGATAGTGCAAACGTCTCATGACAAAGGCTGCGCGCGAGCGTACCACCTGAATGTGACGGGCGAATGTGAGTCTGTTATCTAGATTTACACCTAAGTATTTGGCTTGCCTAATCCAAGGAATAGGTTTACCAAAGATGCTAATCTGTTTCATCTCCTCCTTGGGGGGATACAGTCGGGGTAGTCTCCTATGAAACAGGACCGCCTGGCTCTTCTCGGGTTTGATTTCTATTCTCCATTTGCTAAACCACGTACTGAGGGCAGTGGCCGCGGATTGGATTTTCCTATCCACTGTGATAGGGTTAAACCCTGCATAATAAATAGCTGTGAGGTTTCAACCGGGGAACCAAATAAACATTGGCTTTACCCAGAAGGGGTACCCTGAAGGGGCCAATTTCTTGTTATTCGTTATATAGAAATAGATTAGCAATTGATTTCACGTACATACTTACTACGAACGAAAAAACAAACACAAAAGTTCGCCTTGAAAACGACGGTTGCTACTTGGTCTGGCAAGTAGTATGCGGCGGAGTGAGCTGCGCGCGTGGCGTGGACAGTGGCGCTGTGAGTTGGCAGGAGCGTGCAGAACGAACGCAACATGTACTCGTACGTTCGTTAGGACGGCAGACCGCGGTATGATGAGATAAGATACAAAACTAAAATAATTTAAGGTATTAATGCAGGGTAAGTTTCATATAAGTATCTACATTTTTTGTAGATTCGATGCTAAACTACTCGTGCATACCTCACAGGCGTTTCCGATTTTTACGCTCTAAAGCAGGGGTCTCCCAAACTTTGAAGCCTTAGGGCCATAATGATTTTTTCAGTATGTTCCAAGGACCAAAACATATTTACATAAATCTCATTACTGTTTTTTGTTTTACTGTGATTAGTGGGATTCATTTCAATTATTTGTTAGTTATTAATATGCTTAAGCTTAGAAACTTAAGTTTTCTGCGTCATCATTTCTGTCGTTAAGTTTTACTTTGCAAGTAAATAAAACCAAGTAATTATTAATTATCATTTTGCGTTTTCTTCTTCAACTTATCACAGCAATAGTAACAACAATAAGACATTGGCTGTCGCGGGCCAGATTGATGACACTAGTCTAATTTTTCTAGTAGTAGTTTTTGTCCGTGTAGTGACGGACTAAGAATACAAGTGTCACCACCCCATTCTTTCCCATGGGTGTCGTATGAGGCGACTAAGGGAGGTAAGCAATATCATCCATTGCATGACTGATGGTAGGGCTGGATACCAAGTGGGAATACCCACTTGGTATCGGGCCCGAGCGGGTTGGTACCACCATCTCCCGTGTGATAATTGAGTCCATGAGCGACGGTTACCATTTACCATCAGATGGGCAGTGACAAGTCTGCCACCACATGCAATAAAAAAAAAGTCTTAAGCTGTCGCGGGCCGGATTGATGGCATTGGCGGGCCGGATTTGGCCCGCGGGCCGTAGTTTGGAGACCCCTGCCCTAAAGTATTGCCTCAGACCAAATCTCTAAAATAGTTAAGTATCTTCTAATCACTACCCAAGCTTACATGGTATCAAGTAGCATGGGGATATTTTATGATCTATATTATAAAAACCGTAATAAAATAAAACTAGAAGATGTTTAATTTATCATTTAATAATTTTAAACAAATTAAACTTACATGGAACATCACAATAATTATGCTTCGCAAAAAAATTTTGATATTATGAGATTCATTGATAATATTGATCATTTACCAGGATCTATCCAAATTACAAAGTGGGTACAACAATGGAATATGCCTTAATATTATGGAATAAATTTTCTATCTATCGAGAAATATAAGCATTTTCGAAAGGATTAGACGTTGAATATACACCCACTTACTTTATTAATGAAGTAGTTAATATATTGAACAAATAATAGGCGCGCAGGACATGCTTTTAATAGTTTATTTCGCAATTAGTTCTAACATCAATTACATCTGATACAAATCTAGATCAAAGTAGAGAGAGTTACTAATAAATAATGATATATTTTTTATAATATTTAAATCTTAATCAATAATGGTAATCTAGGTGGGACGTTGATTTTATAAAATTACAGCAATAATGAGATAAATGATTGTTTTTTGTAAAACTAAATAGGCATTCCGCAGGAATACTGATGCATTTAAGATTATAAAATTGGGAGAAATCAATAGATAAAAACAAATCACTTACAATTAGGCGAACACTTACAATCGATTTCAGTTCATACAAAAATATCATTCATTTTCCTTATACATTGACAAACGTACGTTAAACATACTATACTACAATGAAACAATTCCAAAACTATATGATGTCTATCGACTAATTATAATGTTACGAGTCCATTTCACGGAGGGATAGCATGTTAATGTTTTAAGACGCCTAAACTAGCAAGTTGTAGGGTACACTTACTAAGTATCACTTTGGCTTAGATAACAAAGTTCATGTTTATAGTCAAATTTCATGTTTGTTATGTTAAACTAATATTGTGTAGTCAGAATGTGATCAGAAATCTTACTAACGTCTATATTAAAATAAAATGAAACAGGTAAAACAAAATAAATTATTTATGAATATAGGCTTTAAAACAATAATATCGCTTAATTCTGGATATACTATTCTAGACTCTTGTTAACTTAAAATTAATAATAACAATTAAAATTAAGAAATACTAAGATAGAAGAGGTACTAAACGATGTGCTCATTACAATATACTGCTGATAATTGCGCGCTCATAATGTGCTTCCAACTATATATTTATAACTACAATGCTGCAGAAATATAACTTAATTTTAGTATACCATCAGCATGACATGTTTTTAACTTCTGACGAAGCTACAAATACAAAGCCTTTCTAAGCGAAGATAAATTTGAAATATTTACTAATTTAATATATTAATACATAATATTACTAAAATTAGCCAACCAAATATCTAAAATTAATTAGGATCCAGACATTTGGAAACACTATCATAGTATTTTTGTCTTTGTACATTTGAAGATAACGCGCAGACGGTGTAAAGTACACTACATTATAGGCGTGTTATTTTTTGTTTGTTTTAAAATGTACATATATATTGGTGTTTCTTTTTTACAGCTTGTTATTGGTAACAGTAATTTACTTCACTTCACATCATTATTCCTACTGACGATTCTTCCATTGCCATTTTAATTAATGACGATTATCTCGCGTCGCTCTGCGACTTTAATATCAGTAATTATTTACACATATATGGTATATCTATGTACAGTTATGCAATTAATTTTGGCTTGGATTTACATATTGGAATGAAATCACATAACAGGAATGTTAAAAGAACAAACATTTATATTTACACAATATACGAGTATCTGAGGGAAATGTATATTTACCTCTCGATCCATAAACAACAGCATCAAGCTTAGCTGACAAAACCTAAATACATGGATAAAAGACCAAGCAACTATTATTTCAGATATCTCGTCGCTATTTACAAAGATTATGAATTTGTTATTTTAATTTAAAGCATAAGTATTAGCGATGGGATAAGTAGCGTAACTGTGATGATCCTAATAACTGCACCGTTAGGTTGGTTGCTGCCCAGTCCACCAGCAACCGATTTCTTAATGTCTTCTCTCGCAACTTGCGGTTTTACTATGTCCTCGCGACCTTCGTTAATAATATCGTTACTGTCCATTTGCTCGGGTTGTTCATGTTTTTTTATAGCGGCCACATCGTTTTCTTCGGGTAGAGAAGACGGACGCTCAGGTATTGGTGTCGTCGTAGTTGTAGTCGTCGTTGTGGTGGTGGTGGTTGTGGTTGTAGGGACCAAACTATTATTTCCAATAAAGTATATCTCTCCATAAATAGCTTCTACTTCTAGTGTATCCTCAATACGTTGTCCCCTCATTTGCCTAGACCTAGGCTCATTGTCCTTATAAAAAGTAACTAATTTTGCGGTATACTGAACGTCGCGATTTGTGGAGTTGCCCCTGAAAGTAACATTACAAGCAGTACCCGGTTCTAAATATCTTTCTAGTTTGTAAAATTTAGTGGTCCTTTCTGAAAACAGATTAGCCCATTGAATTGGAGGAAATAGTTTGCCATCTTCCATTTCAATTGAAGTGTTTAAACCAATGGCTATTCCATGTCCGTGACCCCAAGACAAAGTATAGTCAAACGAATATTCTATTTCAGTGGTAACAGTTGCAGCGTTGACATCTTCGTTACTTAGAACACGCTCCTCAATAACTTCAGGTACTGTTTGGCGCACGTGTTCTGTAGCCCCATCTAGAACTACGTTCTCCAACTTGTAACTTATTGGCTCAATTTCTTTTAAAATTTCACCGCTATTTACTATCATTTCGATGTTTTTGTCATCGAACGTTATCAGGTGCCCAATGACATTTTCATAAGCTATTCTACCTATGTAATGTGAATATCCACTTTGAGCTTTCATTCTTCCAATGAAAACTGAATCTGAAGATGAATCTACCAGTACAGCGCCATTAGGCTTAGCATGAAACCTAAACCATGGTATCCAATTAATTAAAGATGCATTTTCTGTATTTTCGAGTACCTCAAATATATTATAACTTTTGCTTCCAGAAACTGCGCAGGATGTGTAATCTGGTTTCAGTTGTCCTAAAATCATATCACCTTCATGACGGGCTCTGCAAAGGTATATAGGTCCTGAAATGATGAGTTAAATAAATATATTATTTAATATTAGTATTTTATCGTATAAAATATTGTTTTTCTTTAACCTTGATCGGTAACATACCAAGTTCAGATTCAGCACCAATCACATAGTTGCTCATAGATTCCTTCTTCAGATTAGTCCACTTAAGCGCGCTTGAGGTGATAATTTGCTTTAATTTTGCATTGTATAGACCAGCTCCAGCTTCTGCTGCAGCTGTAGTAACCAACGTGGCCGTAAGTAGAACAATCCAACCTTGTGAATTCCTGTTTTTCTTCATTTTTGCGCTGCAACAAAGAAAAGCAATCTAAATCCAAAGATGCGTATTTCTTATAAAGGTTATATTACGCCGGGATGCTAGCCTTCATTTAATTCAGTATTAAAAAATATACTTAAGTATTATAATTGTCGTATTGAAATAAATTAGTTTTGATAATACTTATTTATTACGAAGTTTAATTTCTATGTTGAATGATAGCCTTACGGTAAAACCAAGGACTGGAATTGCAGTGGTATCGATTCGATCCGCAGTGGCAGTGAAGGAAAACATCATGAGGAATCTTTAGAAGCCTGAGATGTTTTCTCAACAGTCCACAACCCGGACTTAGCCAGGGTTGTGCTCTACGGCCTAAATCTCTCCCACTCTGAAGAGGAGACCTGTAACCCCCAGTTTTTGCTCTGTGTCAACGTTTGTATGTATATACCATTACGATAACCCAGGAATAATAAATCGTCATCCCCGAAATATCTTGCTGTACATACACGAGATACTACCCGTTTTTCTTACTTATTATTTTCTGTAATTAATAGCGAACATTTTAATGAATATAATCTAAAAAAAGAACTGTACAAGATATGTAATTGAAAATATGATAGCTATATTCCGAAAATTACAGGCACAGATAAGAGTAATTTTATCAAAGAAGGTTAGGTAGGTTTCGATCGTCCGGAAACTCAATTTTCTTGACAAAGTTACGAAAAGCAGATTGCTTGAGTTCCCGCTACGTCAACCCCGCTAGCGGAGTATTAAATAAACGTGTAATATATAGACAGATACATTTTTGAAAGTCATGTGCAAACAATAAGTAACCTCTATTACATCCACGAAGAGAATTACAATTAAACGAATTACGAGTATATCTACGATTCTTCTTTAAAGAAACTGTGTGCAACAATTTAAAAACGCTATGTAGAATCTACGTCTCTACCTACATTGTAGGTTGTTGTACTAACCACATTGTCCACGAAGAACACATTAGTATTCATATAACCACTTTTTTTTTGTGCTTTTTATGTGAATTATTGTGCAAAAAAAATTTTTTTGGTCTATTATAAGAGAAAAATTTTATGAAAATTAAATTGCAAGCTTGGTGTATACCATGCCTATAGTATAGATACTATAGATATATGTTATGTTTGATAAATCTGTTTCTGCTGAACAATATTTCATAAAACGAAGAGTAATGACTAATGGCTTTATGATTATGAAATCTTCATATACAAAATTTCGTGTCACGTTGGTTGTCTCCGATGAACTTACTAATGAACTGATTTTAATAAAATTTTTCAAACCTTATGCAGATTGGTCCAACTTGAGAGATTTTATTGAGAATGTTTACCCTATTTGTTTTCTAAATTAACGGTTTTTACATCCCGAGAGGAATTCCGGAGAGAAAATCTGGGAAACGATTACCCCATCAATATTAAGTATTTTAATATACTACTTTGTCAAGAAAGTACGGGGAAAAGATCAATAATACACAAAATTTTTGTTATTCATCCAAATTTATTTTATCACCTTCAAAGTATGCTCATTCAGAAACTATAGACTTACGCCAACAAATAATCCAATCATCAAAACATTTTTTAAACGCTGTTTCCGGATTTGAGTTCAGTTCTCGCCGCGAATTCTCCTTTATGTATTCTACCGATTGAAAACAGGTGCCACGAAGTGGTAATTTGAGTTTAGGAAAAAGAAAGAAGTCGGCTGGAGCCATATCTGGTGAATATGGTGGTTGCTCGATGGTATTTGTTGAGTGTTTGGACAAAAATTCATTCACAGTGATGGCCTTGTGCGAAGGCGCATTATCGTGGTGAATTTTCTTTTCACAAATCTGGCCATTTTCGTCGAATTTGCTCTCTTAAACACCGCATAACGCTCAAATAATATTCTTTATTTACCGTTTGACCTTCTGGCAAGAATTCCGAGTGCACAACACCGCGATAGTCAAAGAAAACAGTCAACATGACTTTGACTTTTGATCGACTTTGGCGTGGTTTTTTCGGTTTCGGTTCAGTTGGAAGTCGCTACTCCGAAGCTTGTTGAATAGTTTGCATGCCAAACTCGTAAACCCACGTGACTTGTTCTAGCATGTCCTCAGCGACTCTCATGCGATTGAGTTTTTGGAGAAAATTCAGGTCTTTTGGGACTAGCCGAGCGGAAACATGTTTCATACCCAAGTGATTATTTAAAATGGTACGGATCGACTCGTCAGACACAGAAAGTTCGGAGAGGTAGCCTCTCACAAAGTTGAATGAGGGTTTTCAGTCACTATTTCCTTCACTTTTGCAGTGTTAACTTCAGTTGCAGACGTTGATGGCCTACTAGAGCTTGGCAAATCTTCCATCACATCTCGACCGCTTTTAAACGCTTTGTACCACTCATAAGCACGTGTTTTTGATAAAATCGATTCACCGTAAACCTTCTGTAACATATTCAGTGACTCCGAACACGAAATTCCATTGGCGATGCAAAATTTAAGACAAACTCTTTGTTCGATGTTTTTGTCCATTATGAAATTAGCAATACACACTAAATATGATATAAATAAATAAAAACCTCTCTTTTAATATAAATAACAGATGCAACTCAAACTCCGCGCCAAAATGGATAACAGTTGTGCAACAACAAAAAAAAAACAAATATTTGAATTTGGAACCATAAACAAATCATCCATTCCCAATACTTTCTTGACTGAATGTATTATAATAATTAAATGAATTGTGTGTAGCACAGCAAGGCGTGGCCGGGTCTGCTAGTATACAACAATTAAAGTGTAAGCCCTGAATTATTTTTACTGTTTAGAGAGAGAGAGAGAGAGAGACATATCCTTATTGTCTTTCTTTACTTAACTTTAAATATGTTGCTCCTAAGGTCACTATAAATCCTTGTTAAGAGTCTACTAAATTTGATTTAATAAGTTCAATTGGGTATTTAACACGAAACATATTATATTGTGAATCTTAACGCCCTCGTCTGTTTACTGGTCCAATACACGATTTCTATATACCTAGATGGTTTATATAATAGCAAAATTTGCCCTCACCTTACAGCATTCTGTTGGATAGGGTATGAAACCCTCTGTGGCCTACGCGTAACGTGATCAAACAACCTCGTATTTCTGTATGCGAATTTATAGCAGAATGATTGAACTAATAAAATTGTATTTGGTCTACACGGGTATGGCTATTGAAATGAGGTCCTTGTTTATAGCTTCTTATGTAAATCTATGTTCCGATATATAAGTACAAGATATATACATATAAAGTAAATATTTCTCATTATATTAGATACAGATATCTTAAAATCAAATATAACGTTATCTCTAAAAACTATAACTTTATTTCTCTAATAGTCTGTGTAGTATCTTGGACTCATTTTATCTATTAAATTCCGTACCACCACCTGATCAACATGAAAGCGCCAGTGTACACCCTCTGCTCATCCTCTCCTTATTATCCTTCCTCTCCACCTCCTATCCCTTCTTTTAGAATTGATGTCGCGCGAGTGATGCCTCTGATGTTGCTAGCTTCTATAGGTTACATACGGTTATTGTTTATCATCAGATGAGCCTTATGCTTATTTGCCACTTTTGTAGCATAAAAAAAACCTAACATGTATTTAAAAAATCCAATATGTGTATTATGCGTATACAAAGCAAATGGTGGTTCTTATGAGACGATTTGGACACCCTACACGTTCCGACTCACACAATACTAGGGTACTTTCCGTCTGCGTGTTTTTGAACAGCACTACATACGACGAGGGGAAACAAAACAATTTAAACAAAACCGGGAAGTAATTTATAGAAACACTTCATTTTACTACTGATATCAGACACGTCCGATAGGGCTCATCTGGCAAAATTGTTCCCTGTTCCTATTAATGTTGATACCGTATGTATATACCTCTTTTTTGTTTAGGTGGGAAAAAATGTACCTAACCGTTCACCCCGCCGTTCGGGGCAACGGAAGGGAAGTGAAGGGCCCTCACCCATTAAATAAACCCGCCGTGTGCCGTCTCTCCGTTTTTATTGGCGGTCCACTGGAACTATTATATTACATTGCTTCAGTGGTACCGTAGTATGTATACCTACACATTTTAATCATATGTTTATTATTATTGTAAGCATAATAATAATTATTATGATGATTTTTATAAGCTCCAAATCATCTAAATACCATTTTTGCGAGCTCTCTCAATTACCGACTGATTTGAATCGGCTTCACAAAATAGGTACTTACAACATGGACGGCTGGTAATGTAGTAGCAAATAAAGGATCAACGTCCCAAATAGAGGATTAGGATCAACATTCAATTAATCCTTCACAATTAGAGGATCTGGATCAACATTTAATTATTATACCAAGGGGTATTGAAATTATATTTAACCCCAACTATTATATACCCTAAAATATTTTACAATTATTGCGGCAAAAATGATAAAGAATAACAATTATCTATACCACCTGGAAATAATCTCGTCCAAGATTGTTCGTTTATAGCACTGTTTTCTACCACGTATGTGTAGGCTCTGGAATGAACTTCCCGCTACGTTGCTTCCCCAGCGCTACAACATGTCCTTTTTTAAATGAGGTTTGAACATAGCACTTACTCACGGTAAGCGGTGGCTTGGCTGTGCCTCTGGTGTTGTCAAAGTCTATTATTACCTCTTACCGGTTACCTCTTACCAGCAGATAGGCCGTTTGCTCCTCTGCCATGTTGGTAATAAAAAAAAATCATTTCAGAATCACATGTTCCTCTTTCGAAATTAATAGTAACAACTTTTATTTCATTATAATTTTATTTCTAGCTACATATCAAGTGTTAATAATTTTAGAACAAGTTAATTTGTTCATGTATTTATGTTTTACTCTAAACTCAGTGTAGCTAACTAGCTAAAAGCTACTACGTTCAGCAGTTTATTTATCCGGGACTCAAAGTATTCTTAAACTTGGAATACAAGTACTGCAACTAAATACACTTATGTTAGTAGAGTATTTTTCTTAAAAGTTTTTGTACATCGATGACATCATTTCTATGTACTGAAGGGTAAGGTACATTGCAACAATACTGTGGGTAATAAAATTTTATGGTGTTTAGCTAGGTTGTTGACTGACTGCATGGTCACCTGGATTAATGTTGTAGAAAAGGTTTTCTTTTATTCAGGAAGGGGTTATTATTATAAAACCCGCGGAATGTACTACTATATAACATATAGCTTTGAGCTGTAATATAAATGTGTATGCAAATTATATATGTATTAGTAATAGAAAATTTTAAAAACGTATTCATTGATTATAATATTTTTCTGAAACTCATATATATATATATGTATTATAATATACTAATGCTCAAAGTATTAATCTACAAAATTTTATTGTAACGTGAGAAAAAGAATACTCGATTAACTCAGTAGTTGCTCGACTTGAGATCGAGCAATGAAAGTTCACACACATCATAAACCTCTTTATATACAATCCAGTGAATTGTTTCGTTAGTATTATTTATCTGAGTACCAAGCACTTAAAATGGTATGTTGTTGTTATCTTTAGTTCCGACGCTTCATTGTCCCGTCAGAGATCATTAATCTTATTTCTTTACTGTCCTGTTATAACTACGTGGTAACGCAAATATGAATCATACTTGTATAATTAGTTCATTTACAAGTAGATATATAAACGTAAAACTTCAGCGAGAATAGAAAATTTTATGTAATAACGTCTCTGTTTTTTTTTCAACCCTTTTTCTGTCCCACTATTTTGCACGGGTCTCCTCTCACGTTGAGTTGAGTGGGAATTAGGCCATAGTCCACCACGCTTGACCTAACGCGGATTACTATCTAACATTTAATAATAAGTAAGTTATTACTCGAATTCTATAAAATATCTCCATGTTGTTACTGTATCGGTTGTGTTTTTCTCTTTTACACAACTATATCGGTACTATACTTATGTATTTATAATAATGGAACGCCTAAAAATGGGAGAAATATCACAAGCCTCGTGCAATGATCCAGAATATGAGGAGTGTGAATTTTTGTACCGGAACATTCATCACTCGACTGCCGTTGTTTCTTGCCGTACGACCGCGGTAAGGGTGCTACTTTTTATCCCGAAAAAATATATGGTTAATGTAGTATAGGTATTTTTGCTTTCAGTTAATTAAATGAGAGATATAGTGTCGTAGGTATTTATATTCTGAAGTCCACACGGATTAAGTCGCGGGCAGAATCTATACTAATTTATATAAAATAAATTACTCTAATACTTTCTGATATTTACGCGAATGTTATACATTATGAAATTAAACGACGGCGACGTTTACGGAATCTATTGCGTTTACTTGATTTTCTAGTATCCCGACATCATGGACACGGATAGTCCACCCGTTTATTATAAATTACTGATAACGCCCAACTCAGAATTTTTTAACTGCTGCTTTTAATGTAATAAAATGTTCACTCTTTCACAATCTAATTAATAACATTTGGGCAAATAATTTCGTGACACATACGAAATTACGAACCACGGATCGAGTAGTTGGTTGCTCGATCTGGCGAACTTATCCACTTTATAGGCGTTATATTTGATGTGTAGATAAATATCTAGATATCTTCTACCTACTTATTCATCTACACAGTTCATGATCTCATACGACATTAACATAGGTAAAATTAATGCGGCAATAACACATAATAAAGTGTGTTAATTTATATACATATAGGTACTTAATATTTCATGGTCAACTGGTTGAGTGACATCATAAACAGCGTTTCTAATAATGAATAACTCTAAGAATTTATAAATTAACGGTATACGTCACAATGCTGAACTATTCATGTTTGTCCTGTCCTTTAATCGCCGACAAAACTAAGGATGCGAATGCTGACGGGAATAGTCCGCCCAGTAATCGCATTACCCACATGGAAACAAGATACAACAAGATAGATAGATAGGGAAGGGAGGTAGGGAACTGTTGTGGAATGGTATAATGACCTATTATATATTATTGTACGTGTAAACGACAGCACTGTTACATATTCTTAATCCTTAGGCACTCTGTTTGAATATCCCGTTTAAAGCATAGTTAATATTATTATATATGGAATGTCACCCTGGTTTGATGTCAATATCGGCGTTAAACAGGGCTACGTTCTATCAGCCAGACTGTTTATCATATATCTGGATAAATGTCTAGAAAGGTTGAATGAAATGAATGTGGAAGTTCAGATGGGCGACTCAGTGGTTAACTGTCTGCTATATGCAGACGCATATATATGTCTCTGCTATATGCGCTATTAGCGCAGTCTGCGACTGACCTGCAAACCCTAGTCGACGTAATGGCAGAAGATTGTAAGAAAAGGGGCCTACGTGTGAATGTGAGCAAAAACAAAATAATGGTTTTTGAAAGAGAAGAAGCCAGAACAGATGTTAGAGTAGCAATAGGAAATGGTGTGCTAGAACAAGTGGATGAATTTGTATATCTTGGATGTGGATTCAGTCGGGATGGAAGGTACACCACTGATGTAGAGAGAAGAGTGAATGCGGGAAATAGAGTGAACGGAGCATTGGGACAACTTCTCCGCAGCCACTACCTCAGCCAGAAGGCACGTGTCGCAATACACAACGCAGTGCTTGTCCCAACGTTATTATATGGAAGCGAGAGTTGGGTATGCAAAAAGGAGCATGAGAGTAAAATAAATGCGGTCGAAATGCGATCTCTGCGGAGAATCTGTGGAGTGAGACTGACTGACCGCATTCGTAACAACGACGTAAGAGAGCGAGTAGGTATGAAAGAGAGTATTGGTGTAAAGATGCGAAAGGGAATGCTCCGATGGTTCGGACATGTGGAAAGAATGCCGGACGAGCGACTGGTTAAGGAGATATACAATGCGAAAGTGGAAGGATGTAAGTACAGGGAGAGACCGAGACTCACCTACCTAGGCCAAATCGGTCATGTATTGAAGGAAACTGGAGGCAGGAGTCTCCGAAACCGGCGAGCGTGTATGAAGAGAGTTATGAATGTTGAGGAAGCGAGAGATGTATGCAAGAATAGAGCCTCTTGGCACTCGGTTCTCTTTGCCTACCCCGCAAGGGAAATGGCGTGATGATAAGAAAGTAAGTAAGTAAGTTAATATTATTAGGAAAGTGCTCTGTATCGCTACAGATCATTAAACATTATAAATACTATATAAATAGAATTTCATGTAGTCATATCTACCATGAACGTATGAGATATACCTACATGTGATATGGCTTATTCAGGTAATAAGTATAAATTACAAGTTTATAAACGTCCGACCCTTACACATTCCTCTTTATTCCATTATAAAGACCCTAGTCACCGTCGATCTTTAATCTATTCAATTCTCACTGAATATACCCCATACCAATGAACCCAAATACAAAACCTCGTCTATAAATTGGCGAAAAAAAGCTAATAAGAATTTAAACCGCCGTTTTTTTTTTGCTATACATAGAACACTCGATCAACTCACCATTCAAACTAAAAACTAATTTCAACTAAAAAAAAGTCTGTACATCCGTTTGGAAGTTACGATGTCATAGACTTACACGTCAAACATATAACACTTGTCATTTATGTCGGGGGTTAAAAATTAGTATTCAATTTAACACCTTCACTTGTACTATTTTTTATATTACTTTTTTTTGTAAATACATACATATAATAAATAGAAAACACCCAGACGCAATACAAATATCTGTGTTCATCACACAAATAATTATCCTGAGTGGGAATCGAACCCATGACCTCGTGCACGGAAGGCGGTTACACTACCGACTACGCCACGAGGCCCACCAAAAAAACTATTACTGTAGGTACATTGAGATTCAAAGTAACATTAAGTTGTAAGTATCCGGTTAGGTTCCAATATAGTAAGGCCAGACAATTACCAGATTATTGTGTTAATGATCAAACCTTTCGGTCTCATCTCCATAAACTACTAAAAAGATCTCAGGGTTCTTTGGTCCATAACATAATACTCTTATTTTTTCATTGCATTGAAGGACTTAAGGGGGAAGGCGTCTTTTAATACCGTAATAGCTTTTCTCACACTTATTACTTCAAAAAAATCGTCTTCATTCACTATAAATCACTGCCACTTGATTACAGTTGGGAGATTTGTAACGGCATGCTTACAATTGGAATGTTCAGATACCGTTACCAATGTTATGGTTTTTGTTTGGGGATATTAATGCTTTCATTCGATATCAAGAAAAAGACTCGGTAGAGTCACAGAAAACAATCCTTATTCATGAAGTAAGTGATCCCTTCCTAGTAGCGAGTATGTTAACGGTATATGCGAAACAATGCAATGGAGTGCCAGCCCAGTCTGTATCGGCTATGAAAGTTTTTGCGATGGCGGCGCAAATTGCTCTCTCGAGTGCCATCGTCTCTCTTGTACCACAGACTAACTGTCAATAAATCATTGCCTTTAAAATTAATAACCGCGAAATTATTTTCAGTTGTTTATTTCTGATTATAAATTATCTGTGCTCGGGCATCAGTCGGTGTTTCGGGCCGTTGCGTTTATTCTCTAGCGCGTAAACCAGCTGATGGCGTGGGAATCACATGCATAACATGCTTATTATAAATTGATCACTATGACGCCACAGATTTAGGTTTACATATCTCAAAACTATAGTAAGTAATACTTACTGTTTAAAGAAATGTGAACGATGATAATATTCTCGCTAAAGAAAAGGGTGAAAGACGTGGAATGTTATATCTGTGTGTTTGTATAATTCATTGATACACGTTATGGTATGCCGTTGACCGAGCCCGTACTTGCAAGGACAACTGACTCACGGTACAAGATGTATCTTCTATATATTTTTTTTAAATAATAGAATGCGGGTTGCCTTTGTTGCTTAATCTCAATCTCACGATGTCTCGGGCAGTCGTTGTAATTGACATAAAGAAAGAAAGAAAGAAAGAAAATATTTATTTCGTGCTACAAAAGACTGCATATTTGTAACAAAAATAAAATTTAATATACCTAAAAAACTACCTATAGTAAAAAGTTGAAACAGAATTATACAGGATTGGTGTTTGTCTTAAGAAGCAGAAAAAGGCCCATTGCTCAGCAAATGTTGCAATGCCGGATGGCATTCCAACGCTGATTTTCAGCAATGTCCTGGACCCTACTTGACACCAACATAGAGGTCATAGAGCATTTAGTGCTCCAATTACTGTACAATTATTATTTTTACTTCATCATTATTAATTACTAGTTAAACCTGGCCGCTATATTTCCTCTCGGAAACAGGTAGTCTAATCATTTTAACTTTGATTATGCACATCGAAATTAACGTAAAATTTCTGGCGCTGCAATAATTCGCTTTTGTTTTATGCCAGTCGTAGATTTTTAAGAAGTTGTCAGATGATATCAAGAAGCACTTGTTTCGGTAGCTCGGTATATCCATTTTTCGTATTATGTGTTTTTGATACGAAATTTTGTCGGTATTTATTTGAGGCAGGTATAAAAGTAACAATAAAAAAAATCTACTTCACGCGAGCCCTTGTACGCTTAAATTCGTAACGGGCAACGTTCACTACAATACTTTGATAGAGGTGATTGAAAGTAGATTCATTCGTTACAAAGTCAGCTTTTATAGTTCTGGTACTTAAATACAGTTAACTTCCGCTAGTTGAAATTATGAGAGAGTTCCGTTTGGGCGGATACTGTTTGTTGTCATTGAATTCGCAGCGTCACAGCCGCGGAGCATGACGGTGTTGCGATATGTCCTCATGATAATAACAAAAAATTCGTACATTATAATTACAGTTGAATCTCTGAAAAAAAATCGCTTGAAGCTCGTTGCATCTCATGTAAGTAAATGTTTATAAATCCAAGCATAAATTATCGCGCGAGCAAATTTTTTTCCACCTCAAGCCATAACAATAACAAAATTATTATTTTCCAACACTACAGTAGGAAAGCTACCGTTGTTTCGTTGATCTGGGAGAGGGTACTTTCTCGATCCAGCCACCCCACTCTTGCTTGGGACAAGCAAGGCTCTAACCACTAAAAACTCGAGATAAACCACTAAAAGCTTGAGATTAGAACAGTGTTACTTAGGTAATTCAAATAGATATATCACCATGTCTTCATTGTATCCTGTGATATACTTACATAGAAGCGATATCTATATAATTCAATTATATTTTATATGTCTAATATTCGTAACATGGACTATGAGGTCATGTAAACAATGTCAAATTTATCAACGTATGATGTGCTGCTTTAAGTGCTCTATACCTACTTGGTGTAGAACAGGTAACGTATAAACAAGTTTGGAAGGCGAAAGAGTAAACAACAATAGTGTAGTCGCAATAATATCAACATCATTCATTATTTTATTGGTATCTCTTTACCTACAGACTGCTCCTCTTTGATGTTTCTAACGAATCGATCTCTGAGCATTATAAGCCATAAATAAAGCGAATATGACTGCCAATCTCAATTTGAAAAGTTCCTAAAATACACTCCATGTAATAACCGTGAACTAAAAACAAACTTCGTGCCACAAACATTAGAAAGTACAGCGTGTCAGACCGAGTGAAAAGTAGAAGATAA